>CM060612.1:1565475-3045475 GCA_030578255.1 Tiaroga cobitis
ACAGTGGAGCACAGTAGAGCTAGAGTACAGTGGAGTACAGTGGAGCACAGTAGAGGTGGAGTACAGTAGAGTAGAGTATAGGTTGAGTACAGTGGAGTACAGTAGAGATAGAGTAGAGTGGAGTAGAGTAGAGATAGAGTACAGTGGATTAGAGTAGAGATAGAGTACAGTGGAGTATAGTTGAGGTAGAGTACAGTGGAGTACAGTAGAGGTAGACTACAGTGGAGTACAGTAGAGGTAGAGAACAGTACAGTACAGTAGAGGTAGAGTAGAGTGGAGTACAGTAGAGGTAGAGTACAGTAGAGCACAGTAGAGGTAGAATACAGTGGAGTACATTAGAGGTAGAGTACAGTGGAGTACAGTAGAGGTAGAGTACAGTGGAGAACAGAAGAGATAGAGTACAGTGGAGCACCGTAGAGGTAGAGTACAGTGGAGCACAGTAGAGGTAGAGTACAGTGGAGGACAGTAGAGGTAGAGTACAGTGGAGTACAGTAGAGGTAGAGTACAGTGGAGCACAGTAGAGGTAGAGTACAGTGGAGTACAGTGGAGCAGAGTAGAGGTGGAGTACAGTAGAGTACAGTAGAGGTAGAGTACAGTGGAGCACAGTAGAGGTAGAGTACAGTGGAGTACAGTGGAGTACAGTAGAGGTGGAGTACAGTAGAGTACAGTAGAGGTAGAGAACAGTACAGTACAGTAGAGGTAGAGTACAGTGGAGTACAGTAGAGGTAGAGTACAGTAGAGCACAGTAGAGATAGAATACAGTGGAGTACAGTAGAGGTAGAGTACAGTGGAGTACAGTAGAGGTAGAGTACAGTGTAGTACAGTAGAGGTAGAGAATAGTAGAGTACAGTAGAGGTAGAGTACAGTGGAGTACAGTAGAGGTAGAGTACAGTAGAGCACAGTAGAGGTAGAATACAGTGGAGTACAGTAGAGGTAGAGTACAGTGAAGTACAGTAGAGGTAGAGTACAGTGGAGTACAGTAGAGGTAGAGTACAGTGGAGCACAGTAGAGGTAGAGTACAGTGGAGTACAGTAGAGGTAGAGTACAGTGGAGTACAGTGGAGCACAGTAGAGGTGGAGTACAGTAGAGTAGAGTATAGGTTGAGTACAGTGGAGTACAGTAGAGATAGAGTAGAGTGGAGTAGAGTAGAGATAGAGTACAGTGGATTAGAGTAGATATAGAGTACAGTGGAGTATAGTTGAGGTAGAGTACAGTGGAGCACAGTAGAGGTAGAGTACAGTGGAGCACAGTAGAGGTAGAGTACAGTGGAGTATAGTTGAGGTAGACTACAGTGGAGTACAGTAGAGGTAGAGTACAGTGGAGTACAGTAGAGGTAGAGTACAGTGGAGCACTGTAGAGGTGGTGTACAGTGGAGTACAGTAGAGGTAGAGTACAGTGGAGCACAGTAGAGATAGAGTACAGTAGAGCACAGTAGAGGTAGAGTACAGTGGAGTATAGTAGAGGTAGAGTACAGTGGAGTATAGTTGAGGTAGACTACAGTGGAGTACAGTAGAGGTAGAGTACAGTGGAGTACAGTAGAGGTAGAGTACAGTGGAGCACAGTAGAGGTAGAGTACAGTGGAGTATAGTTGAGGTAGACTACAGTGGAGTACAGTAGAGGTAGAGTACAGTGGAGCACAGTAGAGATAGAGTACAGTAGAGCAGAGTAGAGGTAGAGTACAGTGGAGTACAGTAGAGGTAGAGCACAGTAGAGCAGAGTAGAGGTAGAGTACAGTGGAGTACAGTAGATGTAGAGCACATTGGAGCACTGTAGAGGTAGAATACAGTGGAGTAGAGTAGAGATAGAGTACAGTGGAGTACAGTGGAGTACAGTAGAGGTGGAGTACAGTAGAGTACAGTAGAGGTAGAGAACAGTACAGTACAGTAGAGGTAGAGGACAGTGGAGTACAGTAGAGGTAGAGTACAGTAGAGCACAGTAGAGGTAGAATACAGTGGAGTACAGTAGAGGTAGAGTACAGTGGAGTACAGTAGAGGTAGAGTACAGTGTAGTACAGTAGATGTAGAGAACAGTACAGTACAGTAGAGGTAGAGTACAGTGGATTACAGTAGAGGTAGAGTACAGTAGAGCACAGTAGAGGTAGAATACAGTGGAGTACAGTAGAGGTAGAGTACAGTGGAGCACAGTAGAGGTAGAGTACAGTGGAGCACAGTAGAGGTAGAGTACAGTGGAGCACAGTAGAGGTAGAGTACAGTGGAGTACAGTAGACGTTGAGTACAGTGGAGTACAGTAGAGGTAGAGTACAGTGGAGCACAGTAGAGGTAGAGTACAGTGGAGTACAGTAGAGGTAGAATACAGTGGAGCACAGTAGAGGTAGAGTACAGTGGAGCACAGTAGAGGTAGAGTACAGTGGAGCACAGTAGAGGTAGAGTACACTGGAGTACAGTAGACGTTGAGTACAGTGGAGTACAGTAGAGGTAGAGTACAGTGGAGCACAGTAGAGGTAGAGTACAGTGGAGTACAGTAGAGGTAGAGTACACTAGAGCACAGTAGAGGTAGAATACAGTGGAGTACAGTAGAGGTAGAGTACAGTGGAGTACAGTAGAGGTAGAGTACAGTGGAGTACAGAAGAGATAGAGTACAGTGGAGCACAGTAGAGGTAGAGTACAATGGAGCACAGTAGAGGTAGAGTACAGTGGAGCACAATAGAGGTAGAGTACATTGGAGTACAGTAGAGGTAGAGTACAGTGGAATACAGTAGAGGTAGAGTACAGTGGAGCACAGTAGAGGTAGAGTACAGTGGAGTACAGTGGAGCACAGTAGAGGTGGAGTACAGTAGAGTACAGTAGAGGTAGAGTACAGTGGAGCACAGTAGAGGTAGAGTACAGTGGAGTACAGTGGAGTACAGTAGAGGTGGAGTACAGTAGAGTACAGTAGAGGTAGAGAACAGTACAGTACAGTAGAGATAGAGTACAGTGGAGTACAGTAGAGGTATAGTACAGTAGAGCACAGTAGAGGTAGAATACAGTAGAGTACAGAAGAGATAGAGTACAGTGGAGCACAGTAGAGGTAGAGTACAATGGAGCACAGTAGAGGTAGAGTACAGTGGAGCACAGTAGAGGTAGAGTACAGTGGAGTACAGTAGAGGTAGAGTACAGTGGAGTACAGTAGAGGTAGAGTACAGTGGAGCACAGTAGAGGTAGAGTACAGTGGAGTAGAGTGGAGCACAGTAGAGGTGGAATACAGTAGAGTACAGTGGAGGTAGAGTACAGTGGAGTACACTGGAGTACAGTAGAGGTGGAGTACAGTAGAGTACAGTAGAGGTAGAGAACAGTACAGTACAGTAGAGGTAGAGTACAGTGGAGTACAGTAGAGGTAGAGTACAGTGGAGCACAGTAGAGGTAGAGTACAGTGGAGTACAGTAGAGGTGGAGTACAGTGGAGTACAGTAGAGGTAGAGTACAGTGGAGCACAGTAGAGGTAGACTACAGTGGAGTACAGTGGAGCACAGTAGAGGTGGAGTACTGTAGAGTACAGTAGAGGTAGAGTACAGTGGAGCACAGTAGAGGTAGAGTACAGTGGAGTACAGTGGAGTACAGTAGAGGTGGAGTACAGTAGAGTACAGTAGAGGTAGAGAACAGTACATTACAGTAGAGGTAAAGTACAGTGGAGTACAGTAGAGATAGAGTACAGTGTAGTACAGTAAAGGTAGAGTACAGTGGAGCACAGTAGAGGTAGAGTACAGTGGAGTACAGTAGAGGTAGAGTACAGTTGAGCACAGTAGAGGTAGAGTACAGTGGAGCACAGTAGAGGTAGAGTACAGTGTAGTACAGTAGATGTAGAGAACAGTACAGTACAGTAGAGGTAGAGTACAGTGGAGTACAGTAGAGGTAGAGTACAGTAGAGCACAGTAGAGGTAGAATACAGTGGAGTACAGTAGAGGTAGAGTACAGTGGAGCACAGTAGAGGTAGAGTACAGTGGAGCACAGTAGAGGTAGAGTACAGTGGAGCACAGTAGAGGTAGAGTACAGTGGAGTACAGTAGACGTTGAGTACAGTGGAGTACAGTAGAGGTAGAGTACAGTGGAGCACAGTAGAGGTAGAGTAGAGTGGAGTACAGTAGAGGTAGAGTACAGTGGAGCACAGTAGAGGTAGAGTACAGTGGAGCACAGTAGAGGTAGAGTACAGTGGAGCACAGTAGAGGTAGAGTACAGTGGAGTACAGTAGACGTTGAGTACAGTGGAGTACAGTAGAGGTAGAGTACAGTGGAGCACAGTAGAGGTAGAGTACAGTGGAGTACAGTAGAGGTAGAGTACACTAGAGCACAGTAGAGGTAGAATACAGTGGAGTACAGTAGAGGTAGAGTACAGTGGAGTACAGTAGAGGTAGAGTACAGTGGAGTACAGAAGAGATAGAGTACAGTGGAGCACAGTAGAGGTAGAGTACAATGGAGCACAGTAGAGGTAGAGTACAGTAGAGTACAGTAGAGGTAGAGTACAGTGGAGCACAGTAGAGGTAGAGTACAGTGGAGTACAGTAGAGGTGGAGTACAGTAGAGTACAGTAGAGGTAGAGTACAGTGGAGCACAGTAGAGGTAGAGTACAGTGGAGTACAGTGGAGTACAGTAGAGGTGGAGTACAGTAGAGTACAGTAGAGGTAGAGAACAGTACAGTACAGTAGAGGTAGAGGACAGTGGAGTACAGTAGAGGTAGAGTACAGTAGAGCACAGTAGAGGTAGAATACAGTGGAGTACAGTAGAGGTAGAGTACAGTGGAGTACAGTAGAGGTAGAGTACAGTGTAGTACAGTAGATGTAGAGAACAGTACAGTACAGTAGAGGTAGAGTACAGTGGAGTACAGTAGAGGTAGAGTACAGTAGAGCACAGTAGAGGTAGAATACAGTGGAGTACAGTAGAGGTAGAGTACAGTGGAGCACAGTAGAGGTAGAGTACAGTGGAGCACAGTAGAGGTAGATTACAGTGGAGCACAGTAGAGGTAGAGTACAGTGGAGTACAGTAGACGTTGAGTACAGTGGAGTACAGTAGAGGTAGAGTACAGTGGAGCACAGTAGAGGTAGAGTACAGTGGAGTACAGTAGAGGTAGAGTACAGTGGAGCACAGTAGAGGTAGAGTACAGTGGAGCACAGTAGAGGTAGAGTACAGTGGAGCACAGTAGAGGTAGAGTACAGTGGAGTACAGTAGACGTTGAGTACAGTGGAGTACAGTAGAGGTAGAGTACAGTGGAGCACAGTAGAGGTAGAGTACAGTGGAGTACAGTAGAGGTAGAGTACACTAGAGCACAGTAGAGGTAGAATACAGTGGAGTACAGTAGAGGTAGAGTACAGTGGAGTACAGTAGAGGTAGAGTACAGTGGAGTACAGAAGAGATAGAGTACAGTGGAGCACAGTAGAGGTAGAGTACAATGGAGCACAGTAGAGGTAGAGTACAGTGGAGCACAGTAGAGGTAGAGTACAGTGGAGTACAGTAGATGTAGAGTACAGTGGAATACAGTAGAGGTAGAGTACAGTGGAGCACAGTAGAGGTAGAGTACAGTGGAGTACAGTGGAGCACAGTAGAGGTGGAGTACAGTAGAGTACAGTAGAGGTAGAGTACAGTGGAGCACAGTAGAGGTAGAGTACAGTGGAGTACAGTGGAGTACAGTAGAGGTGGAGTACAGTAGAGTACAGTAGAGGTAGAGAACAGTACAGTACAGTAGAGGTAGAGTACAGTGGAGTACAGTAGAGGTAGAGTACAGTAGAGCACAGTAGAGGTAGAATACAGTAGAGTACAGAAGAGATAGAGTACAGTGGAGCACAGTAGAGGTAGAGTACAGTGGAGCACAGTAGAGGTAGAGTACAGTGGAGTACAGTAGAGGTAGAGTACAGTGGAGTACAGTAGAGGTAGAGTACAGTGGAGCACAGTAGAGGTAGAGTACAGTGGAGTAGAGTGGAGCACAGTAGAGGTGGAGTACAGTAGAGTACTGTGGAGGTAGAGTACAGTGGAGTACAGTGGAGTACAGTAGAGGTGGAGTACAGTAGAGTACAGTAGAGGTAGAGAACAGTACAGTACAGTAGAGGTAGAGTACAGTGGAGTACAGTAGAGGTAGAGTACAGTGGAGCACAGTAGAGGTAGAGTATAGTGTAGTACAGTAGAGGTAGAGTAAAGTGGAGCACAGTAGAGGTAGAGTACAGTGGAGTACAGTGGAGCACAGTAGAGGTGGAGTACAGTAGAGTACAGTAGAGGTAGAGTACAGTGGAGCACAGTAGAGGTAGAGTACAGTGGAGTACAGTGGAGTACAGTAGAGGTGGAGTACAGTAGAGTACAGTAGAGGTAGAGAACAGTGTAGTACAGTAGAGGTAGAGTACAGCGGAGCACAGTAGAGGTAGAGTACAGTGGAGTACAGTGGAGCACAGTAGAGGTGGAGTACAGTAGAGTACAGTAGAGGTAGAGTACAGTGGAGCACAGTAGAGGTAGAGTACAGTGGAGTACAGTGGAGTACAGTAGAGGTGGAGTACAGTAGAGTACAGTAGAGGTAGAGTACAGTGTAGTACAGTAGAGGTAGAGTACAGTGGAGCACAGTAGAGGTAGAGTACAGTGGAGTACAGTGGAGCACAGTAGAGGTGGAGTACAGTAGAGTACAGTAGAGGTAGAGTACAGTGGAGCACAGTAGAGGTAGAGTACAGTGGAGTACAGTGGAGTACAGTAGAGGTGGAGTACAGTAGAGTACAGTAGAGGTAGAGAACAGTACAGTACAGTAGAGGTAGAGGACAGTGGAGTACAGTAGAGGTAGAGTACAGTAGAGCACAGTAGAGGTAGAATACAGTGGAGTACAGTAGAGGTAGAGTACAGTGGAGTACAGTAGAGGTAGAGTACAGTGTAGTACAGTAGATGTAGAGAACAGTACAGTACAGTAGAGGTAGAGTACAGTGGAGTACAGTAGAGGTAGAGTACAGTAGAGCACAGTAGAGGTAGAATACAGTGGAGTACAGTAGAGGTAGAGTACAGTGGAGCACAGTAGAGGTAGAGTACAGTGGAGCACAGTAGAGGTAGAGTACAGTGGAGCACAGTAGAGGTAGAGTACAGTGGAGTACAGTAGACGTTGAGTACACTGGAGTACAGTAGACGTTGAGTACAGTGGAGTACAGTAGAGGTAGAGTACAGTGGAGCACAGTAGAGGTAGAGTACAGTGGAGTACAGTAGAGGTAGAGTACACTAGAGCACAGTAGAGGTAGAATACAGTGGAGTACAGTAGAGGTAGAGTACAGTGGAGTACAGTAGAGGTAGAGTACAGTGGAGTACAGAAGAGATAGAGTACAGTGGAGCACAGTAGAGGTAGAGTACAATGGAGCACAGTAGAGGTAGAGTACAGTGGAGCACAGTAGAGGTAGAGTACATTGGAGTACAGTAGAGGTAGAGTACAGTGGAGTACAGTAGAGGTAGAGTACAGTGGAGTACAGAAGAGATAGAGTACAGTGGAGCACAGTAGAGGTAGAGTACAATGGAGCACAGTAGAGGTAGAGTACAGTGGAGCACAGTAGAGGTAGAGTACATTGGAGTACAGTAGAGGTAGAGTACAGTGGAATACAGTAGAGGTAGAGTACAGTGGAGCACAGTAGAGGTAGAGTACAGTGGAGTACAGTGGAGCACAGTAGAGGTGGAGTACAGTAGAGTACAGTAGAGGTAGAGTACAGTGGAGCACAGTAGAGGTAGAGTACAGTGGAGTACAGTGGAGTACAGTAGAGGTGGAGTACAGTAGAGTACAGTAGAGGTAGAGAACAGTACAGTACAGTAGAGGTAGAGTACAGTGGAGTACAGTAGAGGTAGAGTACAGTAGAGCACAGTAGAGGTAGAATACAGTAGAGTACAGAAGAGATAGAGTACAGTGGAGCACAGTAGAGGTAGAGTACAATGGAGCACAGTAGAGGTAGAGTACAGTGGAGCACAGTAGAGGTAGAGTACAGTGGAGTACAGTAGAGGTAGAGTACAGTGGAGTACAGTAGAGGTAGAGTACAGTGGAGCACAGTAGAGGTAGAGTACAGTGGAGTAGAGTGGAGCACAGTAGAGTACAGTGGAGTACAGTAGAGGTAGAGTACAGTGGAGCACAGTAGAGGTAGAGTACAGTGGAGTAGAGTGGAGCACAGTAGAGGTGGAGTACAGTAGAGTACAGTGGAGGTAGAGTACAGTGGAGTACACTGGAGTACAGTAGAGGTGGAGTACAGTAGAGTACAGTAGAGGTAGAGAACAGTACAGTACAGTAGAGGTAGAGTACAGTGGAGTACAGTACAGGTAGAGTACAGTGGAGCACAGTAGAGGTAGAGTACAGTGGAGTACAGTAGAGGTGGAGTACAGTGGAGTACAGTAGAGGTAGAGTACAGTGGAGCACAGTAGAGGTAGAGTACAGTGGAGTACAGTGGAGCACAGTAGAGGTGGAGTACTGTAGAGTACAGTAGAGGTAGAGTACAGTGGAGCACAGTAGAGGTAGAGTACAGTGGAGTACAGTGGAGTACAGTAGAGGTGGAGTACAGTAGAGTACAGTAGAGGTAGAGAACAGTACATTACAGTAGAGGTAAAGTACAGTGGAGTACAGTAGAGGTAGAGTACAGTAGAGCACAGTAGAGGTAGAATACAGTGGAGTAGAGTAGAGGTAGAGTACAGTGGAGTACAGTAGAGATAGAGTACAGTGTAGTACAGTAAAGGTAGAGTACAGTGGAGCACAGTAGAGGTAGAGTACAGTGGAGTACAGTAGAGGTAGAGTACAGTTGAGCACAGTAGAGGTAGAGTACAGTGGAGCACAGTAGAGGTAGAGTACAGTGTAGTACAGTAGATGTAGAGAACAGTACAGTACAGTAGAGGTAGAGTACAGTGGAGTACAGTAGAGGTAGAGTAAAGTAGAGCACAGTAGAGGTAGAATACAGTGGAGTACAGTAGAGGTAGAGTACAATGGAGCACAGTAGAGGTAGAGTACAGTGGAGCACAGTAGAGGTAGAGTACAGTGGAGCACAGTAGAGGTAGAGTACAGTGGAGTACAGTAGACGTTGAGTACAGTGGAGTACAGTAGAGGTAGAGTACAGTGGAGCACAGTAGAGGTAGAGTACAGTGGAGTACAGTAGAGGTAGAGTACAGTGGAGCACAGTAGAGGTAGAGTACAGTGGAGCACAGTAGAGGTAGAGTACAGTGGAGCACAGTAGAGGTAGAGTACAGTGGAGTACAGTAGACGTTGAGTACAGTGGAGTACAGTAGAGGTAGAGTACAGTGGAGCACAGTAGAGGTAGAGTACAGTGGAGTACAGTAGAGGTAGAGTACACTAGAGCACAGTAGAGGTAGAATACAGTGGAGTACAGTAGAGGTAGAGTACAGTGGAGTACAGTAGAGGTAGAGTACAGTGGAGTACAGAAGAGATAGAGTACAGTGGAGCACAGTAGAGGTAGAGTACAATGGAGCACAGTAGAGGTAGAGTACAGTAGAGTACAGTAGAGGTAGAGTACAGTGGAGCACAGTAGAGGTAGAGTACAGTGGAGTACAGTAGAGGTGGAGTACAGTAGAGTACAGTAGAGGTAGAGTACAGTGGAGCACAGTAGAGGTAGAGTACAGTGGAGTACAGTGGAGTACAGTAGAGGTGGAGTACAGTAGAGTACAGTAGAGGTAGAGAACAGTACAGTACAGTAGAGGTAGAGGACAGTGGAGTACAGTAGAGGTAGAGTACAGTAGAGCACAGTAGAGGTAGAATACAGTGGAGTACAGTAGAGGTAGAGTACAGTGGAGTACAGTAGAGGTAGAGTACAGTGTAGTACAGTAGATGTAGTGAACAGTACAGTACAGTAGAGGTAGAGTACAGTGGAGTACAGTAGAGGTAGAGTACAGTAGAGCACAGTAGAGGTAGAATACAGTGGAGTAGAGTAGAGGTAGAGTACAGTGGAGCACAGTAGAGGTAGAGTACAGTGGAGCACAGTAGAGGTAGATTACAGTGGAGCACAGTAGAGGTAGAGTACAGTGGAGTACAGTAGACGTTGAGTACAGTGGAGTACAGTAGAGGTAGAGTACAGTGGAGCACAGTAGAGGTAGAGTACAGTGGAGTACAGTAGAGGTAGAGTACATTGGAGCACAGTAGAGGTAGAGTACAGTGGAGCACAGTAGAGGTAGAGTACAGTGGAGCACAGTAGAGGTAGAGTACAGTGGAGTACAGTGGAGCACAGTAGAGGTGGAGTACAGTAGAGTACAGTAGAGGTAGAGTACAGTGGAGCACAGTAGAGGTAGAGTACAGTGGAGTACAGTGGAGTACAGTAGAGGTGGAGTACAGTAGAGTACAGTAGAGGTAGAGAACAGTGTAGTACAGTAGAGGTAGAGTACAGTGGAGCACAGTAGAGGTAGAGTACAGTGGAGTACAGTGGAGCACAGTAGAGGTGGAGTACAGTAGAGTACAGTAGAGGTAGAGTACAGTGGAGCACAGTAGAGGTAGAGTACAGTGGAGTACAGTGGAGTACAGTAGAGGTGGAGTACAGTAGAGTACAGTAGAGGTAGAGTACAGTGTAGTACAGTAGAGGTAGAGTACAGTGGAGCACAGTAGAGGTAGAGTACAGTGGAGTACAGTGGAGCACAGTAGAGGTGGAGTACAGTAGAGTACAGTAGAGGTAGAGTACAGTGGAGCACAGTAGAGGTAGAGTACAGTGGAGTACAGTGGAGTACAGTAGAGGTGGAGTACAGTAGAGTACAGTAGAGGTAGAGAACAGTACAGTACAGTAGAGGTAGAGGACAGTGGAGTACAGTAGAGGTAGAGTACAGTAGAGCACAGTAGAGGTAGAATACAGTGGAGTACAGTAGAGGTAGAGTACAGTGGAGTACAGTAGAGGTAGAGTACAGTGTAGTACAGTAGATGTAGAGAACAGTACAGTACAGTAGAGGTAGAGTACAGTGGAGTACAGTAGAGGTAGAGTACAGTAGAGCACAGTAGAGGTAGAATACAGTGGAGTACAGTAGAGGTAGAGTACAGTGGAGCACAGTAGAGGTAGAGTACAGTGGTGCACAGTAGAGGTAGAGTACAGTGGAGCACAGTAGAGGTAGAGTACAGTGGAGTACAGTAGACGTTGAGTACACTGGAGTACAGTAGACGTTGAGTACAGTGGAGTACAGTAGAGGTAGAGTACAGTGGAGCACAGTAGAGGTAGAGTACAGTGGAGTACAGTAGAGGTAGAGTACACTAGAGCACAGTAGAGGTAGAATACAGTGGAGTACAGTAGAGGTAGAGTACAGTGGAGTAGAGTAGAGGTAGAGTACAGTGGAGTACAGAAGAGATAGAGTACAGTGGAGCACAGTAGAGGTAGAGTACAATGGAGCACAGTAGAGGTAGAGTACAGTGGAGCACAGTAGAGGTAGAGTACATTGGAGTACAGTAGAGGTAGAGTACAGTGGAGTACAGTAGAGGTAGAGTACAGTGGAGTACAGAAGAGATAGAGTACAGTGGAGCACAGTAGAGGTAGAGTACAATGGAGCACAGTAGAGGTAGAGTACAGTGGAGCACAGTAGAGGTAGAGTACATTGGAGTACAGTAGAGGTAGAGTACAGTGGAATACAGTAGAGGTAGAGTACAGTGGAGCACAGTAGAGGTAGAGTACAGTGGAGTACAGTGGAGCACAGTAGAGGTGGAGTACAGTAGAGTACAGTAGAGGTAGAGTACAGTGGAGCACAGTAGAGGTAGAGTACAGTGGAGTACAGTGGAGTACAGTAGAGGTGGAGTACAGTAGAGTACAGTAGAGGTAGAGAACAGTACAGTACAGTAGAGGTAGAGTACAGTGGAGTACAGTAGAGGTAGAGTACAGTAGAGCACAGTAGAGGTAGAATACAGTAGAGTACAGAAGAGATAGAGTACAGTGGAGCACAGTAGAGGTAGAGTACAATGGAGCACAGTAGAGGTAGAGTACAGTAGAGCACAGTAGAGGTAGAGTACAGTGGAGTACAGTAGAGGTAGAGTACAGTGGAGTACAGTAGAGGTAGAGTACAGTGGAGCACAGTAGAGGTAGAGTACAGTGGAGTAGAGTGGAGCACAGTAGAGGTGGAGTACAGTAGAGTACAGTGGAGGTAGAGTACAGTGGAGTACACTGGAGTACAGTAGAGGTGGAGTACAGTAGAGTACAGTAGAGGTAGAGAACAGTACAGTACAGTAGAGGTAGAGTACAGTGGAGTACAGTAGAGGTAGAGTACAGTGGAGCACAGTAGAGGTAGAGTACAGTGGAGTACAGTAGAGGTGGAGTACAGTGGAGTACAGTAGAGGTAGAGTACAGTGGAGCACAGTAGAGGTAGAGTACAGTGGAGTACAGTGGAGCACAGTAGAGGTGGAGTACTGTAGAGTACAGTAGAGGTAGAGTACAGTGGAGCACAGTAGAGGTAGAGTACAGTGGAGTACAGTGGAGTACAGTAGAGGTAGAGTACACTAGAGCACAGTAGAGGTAGAATACAGTGGAGTACAGTAGAGGTAGAGTACAGTGGAGTAGAGTAGAGGTAGAGTACAGTGGAGTACAGAAGAGATAGAGTACAGTGGAGCACAGTAGAGGTAGAGTACAATGGAGCACAGTAGAGGTAGAGTACAGTGGAGCACAGTAGAGGTAGAGTACAGTGGAGTACAGTAGAGGTAGAGTACAGTAGAGTACAGTAGAGGTAGAGAACAGTACAGTACAGTAGAGGTAGAGTACAGTGGAGTACAGTAGAGGTAGAGTACAGTAGAGCACAGTAGAGGTAGAATACAGTAGAGTACAGAAGAGATAGAGTACAGTGGAGCACAGTAGAGGTAGAGTACAATGGAGCACAGTAGAGGTAGAGTACAGTGGAGCACAGTAGAGGTAGAGTACAGTGGAGTACAGTAGAGGTAGAGTACAGTGGAGTACAGTAGAGGTAGAGTACAGTGGAGCACAGTAGAGGTAGAGTACAGTGGAGTAGAGTGGAGCACAGTAGAGGTGGAGTACAGTAGAGTACAGTGGAGGTAGAGTACAGTGGAGTACACTGGAGTACAGTAGAGGTGGAGTACAGTAGAGTACAGTAGAGGTAGAGAACAGTACAGTACAGTAGAGGTAGAGTACAGTGGAGTACAGTAGAGGTAGAGTACAGTGGAGCACAGTAGAGGTAGAGTACAGTGGAGTACAGTAGAGGTGGAGTACAGTGGAGTACAGTAGAGGTAGAGTACAGTGGAGCACAGTAGAGGTAGAGTACAGTGGAGTACAGTGGAGCACAGTAGAGGTGGAGTACTGTAGAGTACATTAGAGGTAGAGTACAGTGGAGCACAGTAGAGGTAGAGTACAGTGGAGTACAGTGGAGTACAGTAGAGGTGGAGTACAGTGGAGCACAGTAGAGGTAGAGTACAGTGGAGTACAGTAGAGGTAGAGTACAGTGGAGTACAGTAGAGGTAGAGTACAGTGGAGTACAGAAGAGATAGAGTACAGTGGAGCACAGTAGAGGTAGAGTACAATGGAGCACAGTAGAGGTAGAGTACAGTAGAGTACAGTAGAGGTAGAGTACAGTGGAGCACAGTAGAGGTAGAGTACAGTGGAGTACAGTAGAGGTGGAGTACAGTAGAGTACAGTAGAGGTAGAGTACAGTGGAGCACAGTAGAGGTAGAGTACAGTGGAGTACAGTGGAGTACAGTAGAGGTGGAGTACAGTAGAGTACAGTAGAGGTAGAGAACAGTACAGTACAGTAGAGGTAGAGGACAGTGGAGTACAGTAGAGGTAGAGTACAGTAGAGCACAGTAGAGGTAGAATACAGTGGAGTACAGTAGAGGTAGAGTACAGTGGAGTACAGTAGAGGTAGAGTACAGTGTAGTACAGTAGATGTAGTGAACAGTACAGTACAGTAGAGGTAGAGTACAGTGGAGTACAGTAGAGGTAGAGTACAGTAGAGCACAGTAGAGGTAGAATACAGTGGAGTAGAGTAGAGGTAGAGTACAGTGGAGCACAGTAGAGGTAGAGTACAGTGGAGCACAGTAGAGGTAGATTACAGTGGAGCACAGTAGAGGTAGAGTACAGTGGAGTACAGTAGACGTTGAGTACAGTGGAGTACAGTAGAGGTAGAGTACAGTGGAGCACAGTAGAGGTAGAGTACAGTGGAGTACAGTAGAGGTAGAGTACATTGGAGCACAGTAGAGGTAGAGTACAGTGGAGCACAGTAGAGGTAGAGTACAGGGGAGCACAGTAGAGGTAGAGTACAGTGGAGTACAGTGGAGCACAGTAGAGGTGGAGTACAGTAGAGTACAGTAGAGGTAGAGTACAGTGGAGCACAGTAGAGGTAGAGTACAGTGGAGTACAGTGGAGTACAGTAGAGGTGGAGTACAGTAGAGTACAGTAGAGGTAGAGAACAGTGTAGTACAGTAGAGGTAGAGTACAGTGGAGCACAGTAGAGGTAGAGTACAGTGGAGTACAGTGGAGCACAGTAGAGGTGGAGTACAGTAGAGTACAGTAGAGGTAGAGTACAGTGGAGCACAGTAGAGGTAGAGTACAGTGGAGTACAGTGGAGTACAGTAGAGGTGGAGTACAGTAGAGTACAGTAGAGGTAGAGTACAGTGTAGTACAGTAGAGGTAGAGTACAGTGGAGCACAGTAGAGGTAGAGTACAGTGGAGTACAGTGGAGCACAGTAGAGGTGGAGTACAGTAGAGTACAGTAGAGGTAGAGTACAGTGGAGCACAGTAGAGGTAGAGTACAGTGGAGTACAGTGGAGTACAGTAGAGGTGGAGTACAGTAGAGTACAGTAGAGGTAGAGAACAGTACAGTACAGTAGAGGTAGAGGACAGTGGAGTACAGTAGAGGTAGAGTACAGTAGAGCACAGTAGAGGTAGAATACAGTGGAGTACAGTAGAGGTAGAGTACAGTGGAGTACAGTAGAGGTAGAGTACAGTGTAGTACAGTAGATGTAGAGAACAGTACAGTACAGTAGAGGTAGAGTACAGTGGAGTACAGTAGAGGTAGAGTACAGTAGAGCACAGTAGAGGTAGAATACAGTGGAGTACAGTAGAGGTAGAGTACAGTGGAGCACAGTAGAGGTAGAGTACAATGGTGCACAGTAGAGGTAGAGTACAGTGGAGCACAGTAGAGGTAGAGTACAGTGGAGTACAGTAGACGTTGAGTACACTGGAGTACAGTAGACGTTGAGTACAGTGGAGTACAGTAGAGGTAGAGTACAGTGGAGCACAGTAGAGGTAGAGTACAGTGGAGTACAGTAGAGGTAGAGTACACTAGAGCACAGTAGAGGTAGAATACAGTGGAGTACAGTAGAGGTAGAGTACAGTGGAGTAGAGTAGAGGTAGAGTACAGTGGAGTACAGAAGAGATAGAGTACAGTGGAGCACAGTAGAGGTAGAGTACAATGGAGCACAGTAGAGGTAGAGTACAGTGGAGCACAGTAGAGGTAGAGTACATTGGAGTACAGTAGAGGTAGAGTACAGTGGAGTACAGTAGAGGTAGAGTACAGTGGAGTACAGAAGAGATAGAGTACAGTGGAGCACAGTAGAGGTAGAGTACAATGGAGCACAGTAGAGGTAGAGTACAGTGGAGCACAGTAGAGGTAGAGTACAATGGAGCACAGTAGAGGTAGAGTACAGTGGAGCACAGTAGAGGTAGAGTACATTGGAGTACAGTAGAGGTAGAGTACAGTGGAGTACAGTAGAGGTAGAGTACAGTGGAGTACAGAAGAGATAGAGTACAGTGGAGCACAGTAGAGGTAGAGTACAATGGAGCACAGTAGAGGTAGAGTACAGTGGAGCACAGTAGAGGTAGAGTACATTGGAGTACAGTAGAGGTAGAGTACAGTGGAATACAGTAGAGGTAGAGTACAGTGGAGTACAGAAGAGATAGAGTACAGTGGAGCACAGTAGAGGTAGAGTACAATGGAGCACAGTAGAGGTAGAGTACAGTGGAGCACAGTAGAGGTAGAGTACATTGGAGTACAGTAGAGGAAGAGTACAGTGGAGTACATTGGAGCACAGTAGAGGTGGAGTACAGTAGAGTACAGTAGAGGTAGAGTACAGTGGAGTTTAATAGAGATAGAGTACAGTGGAGTAGAGTAGATATAGAGTACAGTGGAGCACAGCAGAGATAGAGTACAGTGGATCACAGTAGAGATAGAGTGCAGTGGAGTACAGTGGAGCACAGTAGAGGTAGAGTAAAGTGGAGAACAGTAGAGATAGAGTACAGTGGAGTACAGTAGAGGTGGAGTACAGTAGAGTATAGTAGAGGTAGAGTACAGTGGACTACAGTAGAGATAGAGTACAGTGGAACACAGTAGAGGTAGAGTACAGTGGAGCACAGTAGAGGTAGAGTACAGTGGAGCACAGTAGAGGTAGAGTACAGTGGAGTACAGTAGAGGTAGTGTATAGTGGATTACAGTAGAGGTAGAGTACAGTGGAGCAGAGTAGAGGTAGAGTACAGTGGGGTACAGTAGAAATAGAGTACAGTGGAGCACAGTAGAGTAGAGTACAGTAGAGCAGAGTAGAGGTAGAGTACAGTGGAGCACAGTAGAGATAGAGTACAGTAGAGCAGAGTAGAGGTAGAGTACAGTGGAGTACAGTACAGGTAGAGTACAGTGGAGCACTGTAGAGGTGGAGTACAGTGGAGTACAGTAGAGGTAGAGTACAGTGGAGCACAGTAGAGATAGAGCACAGTAGAGGTAGAGTACAGTGGAGTACAGTAGAAAGAGAGTACAGTGGAGCAGAGTAGAGTAGAGTACAGTGGAGCACAGTAGAGATAGAGTACAGTGGAGTACAGAGGAGCACAGTAGAGGTGGAGTACAGTAGAGTACAGTAGAGGTAGAGTACAGTGTAGTACAGTAGAGATACAGTACAGTGGAGTAGAGTAGAAGATAGATTACAGTGGAGCACAGCAGAGGTAGAGTAAAGTGGATCACAGTAGAGATAGAGTACAGTGGAGTACAGTGGAGCACAGTAGAGGTAGAGTACAGTGGAGCACAGTAGAGGTAGAGTACAGTGGAGCACAGTAGAGGTAGAGTAGAGTGGAGCACAGTAGAGGTAGAGTACAGTGGAGTACAGTAGAGGTAGTGTACAGTGGAGCACAGTAGAGGTAGAGTACAGTGGAGCACAGTAGAGGTAGAGTACAGTGGAGTATAGTAGAGGTAGAGTACTGTAGAGCACAGTAGAGATAGAGTACAGTAGAGCACAGTAGAGGTAGAGTACAGTGGAGCACAGTAGAGGAAGAGTACAGTGTAGTACAGTAGAGATAGAGTACAGTGGAGTACAGTAGAGATAGAGTACAGTCGAACACAGTAGTGATAAGTGCAGTGGAGTATAGTAGAGGTAGAGTACAGTGGAGTACAGTAGATGTAGAGTACAGTGGAGTACAGTAGAGGTAGAGTAGAGTGGAGCACATTAGAGGTGGAGTAGAGTAGAGTACAGTAGAGGTAGAGTACAGTGGAGTAGAGTAGAAGTAGAGTACAGTGGAGCACAGTAGAGGTAGAGTAGAGTGGAGTACAGTAGAGGTAGAGTACAGTGGAGTACAGTAGAGGTAGAGTACAGTGGATCACAGTAGAGATAGAGTACAGTGGAGCACAGTAGAGGTATAGTACAGTGGAGCACAGTAGAGATAGATTACAGTGGAGTAGAATAGAGATAGTGTACATTGGAGTACAGTAGAGGTAGAGTACAGTAGAGCAGAGTAGAGGTAGAGTACAGTGGAGTACAGTAGAGGTAGAGCACAGTGGAGCACAGTAGAGGTAGAGTACAGTGGAGTACAGTAGAGATAGAGTACAGTAGAGCACAGTAGAGGTAGAGTACAGTGGAGTATAGTAGAGGTAGAGTACAGTGGAGTACAGTAGAGGTAGAGTACAGTGGAGAATAGTAGATGTAGAGTACAGTGGAGCACAGTAGAGGTAGAGTACAGTGGAGTACAGTAGAGGTAGAGTACAGTGGGGTACAGTAGAAATAGAGTACAGTGGAGCACAGTAGAGTAGAGTACAGTAGAGCACAGTAGAGGTAGAGTACAGTGGAGCACAGCAGAGATAGAGTACAGTGGAGTACAGTAGAGGTAGAGTACAGTGGAGTACAGAGGAGCACAGTAGAGGTGGAGTACAGTAGAGTACAGTAGAGGTAGAGTACAGTGTAGTACAGTAGAGATAGAGTACAGTGGAGTAGAGTAGAGGTAGAGTACAGTGGAGTACAGAAGAGATAGAGTACAGTGGAGCACAGTAGAGGTAGAGTACAATGGAGCACAGTAGAGGTAGAGTACAGTGGAGCACAGTAGAGGTAGAGTACAGTGGAGTACAGTAGAGGTAGAGTACAGTAGAGTACAGTAGAGGTAGAGAACAGTACAGTACAGTAGAGGTAGAGTACAGTGGAGTACAGTAGAGGTAGAGTACAGTAGAGCACAGTAGAGGTAGAATACAGTAGAGTACAGAAGAGATAGAGTACAGTGGAGCACAGTAGAGGTAGAGTACAATGGAGCACAGTAGAGGTAGAGTACAGTGGAGCACAGTAGAGGTAGAGTACAGTGGAGTACAGTAGAGGTAGAGTACAGTGGAGTACAGTAGAGGTAGAGTACAGTGGAGCACAGTAGAGGTAGAGTACATTGGAGTAGAGTGGAGCACAGTAGAGGTGGAGTACAGTAGAGTACAGTGGAGTACACTGGAGTACAGTAGAGGTGGAGTACAGTAGAGTACAGTAGAGGTAGAGAACAGTACAGTACAGTAGAGGTAGAGTACAGTGGAGTACAGTAGAGGTAGAGTACAGTGGAGCACAGTAGAGGTAGAGTACAGTGGAGTACAGTAGAGGTGGAGTACAGTGGAGTACAGTAGAGGTAGAGTACAGTGGAGCACAGTAGAGGTAGAGTACAGTGGAGTACAGTGGAGCACAGTAGAGGTGGAGTACTGTAGAGTACAGTAGAGGTAGAGTACAGTGGAGCACAGTAGAGGTAGAGTACAGTGGAGTACAGTGGAGTACAGTAGAGGTGGAGTACAGTGGAGCACAGTAGAGGTAGAGTACAGTGGAGTACAGTAGAGGTAGAGTACAGTGGAGTACAGTAGAGGTAGAGTACAGTGGAGTACAGAAGAGATAGAGTACAGTGGAGCACAGTAGAGGTAGAGTACAATGGAGCACAGTAGAGGTAGAGTACAGTAGAGTACAGTAGAGGTAGAGTACAGTGGAGCACAGTAGAGGTTGAGTACAGTGGAGTACAGTAGAGGTGGAGTACAGTAGAGTACAGTAGAGGTAGAGTACAGTGGAGCACAGTAGAGGTAGAGTACAGTGGAGTACAGTGGAGTACAGTAGAGGTGGAGTACAGTAGAGTACAGTAGAGGTAGAGAACAGTACAGTACAGTAGAGGTAGAGGACAGTGGAGTACAGTAGAGGTAGAGTACAGTAGAGCACAGTAGAGGTAGAATACAGTGGAGTACAGTAGAGGTAGAGTACAGTGGAGTACAGTAGAGGTAGAGTACAGTGTAGTACAGTAGATGTAGTGAACAGTACAGTACAGTAGAGGTAGAGTACAGTGGAGTACAGTAGAGGTAGAGTACAGTAGAGCACAGTAGAGGTAGAATACAGTGGAGTAGAGTAGAGGTAGAGTACAGTGGAGCACAGTAGAGGTAGAGTACAGTGGAGCACAGTAGAGGTAGATTACAGTGGAGCACAGTAGAGGTAGAGTACAGTGGAGTACAGTAGACGTTGAGTACAGTGGAGTACAGTAGAGGTAGAGTACAGTGGAGCACAGTAGAGGTAGAGTACAGTGGAGTACAGTAGAGGTAGAGTACATTGGAGCACAGTAGAGGTAGAGTACAGTGGAGCACAGTAGAGGTAGAGTACAGGGGAGCACAGTAGAGGTAGAGTACAGTGGAGTACAGTAGAGGTAGAATACAGTGGAGTACAGTAGAGGTAGAGTACAGTGGAGTACAGTAGAGGTAGAGTACAGTGGAGTACAGTAGAGGTAGAGAACAGTACAGTACAGTAGAGTTAGAGTACAGTGGAGTAGAGTAGAGGTAGAGTACAGTAGAGCACAGTAGAGGTAGAATACAGTGGAGTACAGTAGAGGTAGAGTACAGTGGAGTACAGTAGAGGTAGAGTACAGTGGAGTACAGTAGAGGTAGAGTACAGTGGAGTACAGTAGAGGTAGAGTACAGTGGAGCACAGTAGAGCTAGAGTACAGTGGAGTACAGTGGAGCACAGTAGAGGTGGAGTACAGTAGAGTACAGTAGAGGTAGAGAACAGTACAGTACAGTAGAGGTAGAGTACAGTGGAGTACAGTAGAGGTAGAGTACAGTAGAGCACAGTAGAGATAGAATACAGTGGAGTACAGTAGAGATTGAGTACAGTGGAGTACAGTAGAGGTAGAGTACAGTGTAGTACAGTAGAGGTAGAGAATAGTAGAGTACAGTAGAGGTAGAGTACAGTGGAGTACAGTAGAGGTAGAGTACAGTAGAGCACAGTAGAGGTAGAATACAGTGGAGTACAGTAGAGGTAGAGTACAGTGGAGTACAGTAGAGGTAGAGTAGAGTGGAGTAGAGTAGAGATAGAGTACAGTGGATTAGAGTAGAGATAGAGTACAGTGGAGTATAGTTGAGGTAGAGTACAGTGGAGTACAGTAGAGGTAGACTACAGTGGAGTACAGTAGAGGTAGAGAAAAGTACAGTACAGTAGAGGTAGAGTAGAGTGGAGTACAGTAGAGGTAGAGTACAGTAGAGCACAGTAGAGGTAGAATACAGTGGAGTACATTAGAGGTAGAGTACAGTGGAGTACAGTAGAGGTAGAGTACAGTGGAGAACAGAAGAGATAGAGTACAGTGGAGCACCGTAGAGGTAGAGTACAGTGGAGCACAGTAGAGGTAGAGTACAGTGGAGCACAGTAGAGGTAGAGTACAGTGGAGGACAGTAGAGGTAGAGTACAGTGGAGTACAGTAGAGGTAGAGTACAGTGGAGCACAGTAGAGGTAGAGTACAGTGGAGTACAGTAGAGGTAGAGTACAGTGGAGCACAGTAGAGGTAGAGTACAGTGGAGTACAGTGGAGCAGAGTAGAGGTGGAGTACAGTAGAGTACAGTGGAGGTAGAGTACAGTGGAGCACAGTAGAGGTAGAGTACAGTGGAGTACAGTGGAGTACAGTAGAGGTGGAGTACAGTAGAGTACAGTAGAGGTAGAGAACAGTACAGTACAGTAGAGGTAGAGTACAGTGGAGTACAGTAGAGGTAGAGTACAGTAGAGCACAGTAGAGATAGAGTACAGTGGAGTACAGTGGAGCACAGTAGAGGTGGAGTACAGTAGAGTAGAGTATAGTGGAGTATAGTAGAGGTAGAGTACTGTAGAGCACAGTAGAGATAGAGTACAGTAGAGCACAGTAGAGGTAGAGTACAGTGGAGCACAGTAGAGGAAGAGTAAATGTGTAGTACGGTAGAGATAGAGTACAGTGGAGTACAGTAGAGATAGAGTACAGTCGAACACAGTAGTGATAAGTTCAGTGGAGTATAGTAGAGGTAGAGTACAGTGGAGTACAGTAGATGTAGAGTACAGTGGAGTACAGTAGAGGTAGAGTAGAGTGGAGCACATTAGAGGTGTAGTAGAGTAGAGTACAGTAGAGGTAGAGTACAGTGGAGTAGAGTACAAGTAGAGTACAGTGGAGTACAGTAGAGGTAGAGTAGAGTGGAGTACAGTAGAGGTAGAGTACAGTGGAGCACAGTAGAGGTAGAGTACAGTGGAGTACAGTGGAGCACAGTAGAGGTGGAGTACAGTAGAGTACAGTAGAGGTAGAGTGCAGTGGAGCACAGTAGAGGTAGAGTACAGTGGAGTACAGTTGAGTACAGTAGAGGTGGAGTACAGTAGAGTACAGAAGAGGTAGAGAACAGTACAGTACAGTAGAGGTAGAGTACAGTGGAGTACAGTAGAGATAGAGTACAGTAGAGCACAGTAGAGGTAGATTACAGTGGAGTAGAGTAGAGATAGAGTACAGTGGAGTACAGTAGAGGTAGAGAACAGTACAGTACAGTAGAGGTAGAGTACAGTGGAGTACAGTAGAGGTAGAGTACAGTAGAGCACAGTAGAGGTAGAGTACAGTGGAGTACAGTAGAGGTAGAGTACAGTGGAGCACAGTAGAGCTAGAGTACAGTGGAGTACAGTAGAGGTAGAGTACAGTGGAGCACAGTAGAGCTAGAGTACAGTGGAGTACAGTGGAGCACAGTAGAGGTGGAGTACAGTAGAGTAGAGTATAGGTTGAGTACAGTGGAGTACAGTAGAGATAGAGTAGAGTGGAGTAGAGTAGAGATAGAGTACAGTGGATTAGAGTAGAGATAGAGTACAGTGGAGTATAGTTGAGGTAGAGTACAGTGGAGTACAGTAGAGGTAGAGTACAGTGGAGTACAGTAGAGGTAGAGAACAGTGCAGTACAGTAGAGGTAGAGTAGAGTGGAGTACAGTAGAGGTAGAGTACAGTAGAGCACAGTAGAGGTAGAATACAGTGGAGTACAGTAGTGGTAGAGTACAGTGGAGTACAGTAGAGGTAGAGTACAGTGGAGCACAGTAGAGGTAGAGTACAGTGGAGCACAGTAGAGGTAGAGAACAGTACAGTACATTAGAGGTAGAGTAAAGTGGAGTACAGTAGAGGTAGAGTACAGTAGAGCACAGTAGAGGTAGAATACAGTGGAGTACAGTAGAGGTAGAGTACAGTGGAGTAAAGTAGAGCTAGAGTACAGTGGAGTACAGAAGAGATAGGGTACAGTGGAGCACAGTAGAGGTAGAGTACAGTGGAGCACAGTAGAGGTAGAGTACAGTGGAGCACATTAGAGGTAGAGTACAGTGGAGTACAGTAGAGGTAGAGTACAGTGGTCGTACAGTAGAGGTAGAGTACAGTGGAGCACAGTAGAGGTACAGTACAGTGGAGTACAGTGGAGCACAGTAGAGGTGGAGTACAGTAGAGTACAGTAGAGGTAGAGTAAAGTAGAGTACAGTGGAGTACAGTAGAGGTGGAGTACAGTAGAGTACAGTAGAGGTAGAGAACAGTACAGTACAGTAGAGGCAGAGTACAGTGGAGTACAGTAGAGGTAGAGTACAGTAGAGCACAGTAGAGGTAGAATACAGTGGAGTACAGTAGAGGTAGAGTACAGTGGAGTACAGTAGAGGTAGAGTACAGTGGAGTACAGTAGAGGTAGAGAACAGTACAGTACAGTAGAGGTAGAGTACACTGGAGTAGAGTAGAGGTAGAGTACAGTAGAGCACAGTAGAGGTAGAATACAGTGGAGTACAGTAGAGGTAGAGTACAGTGGAGTACAGTAGAGGTAGAGTACAGTGGAGTACAGTAGAGGTAGAGTACAGTGGAGCACAGTAGAGGTAGAGTACAGTGGAGTACAGTAGAGGTAGAGTACAGTGGAGCACAGTAGAGCTAGAGTACAGTGGAGTACAGTGGAGCACAGTAGAGGTGGAGTACAGTAGAGTAGAGTATAGGTTGAGTACAGTGGAGTACAGTAGAGATAGAGTAGAGTGGAGTAGAGTAGAGATAGAGTACAGTGGATTAGAGTAGAGATAGAGTACAGTGGAGTATAGTTGAGGTAGAGTACAGTGGAGTACAGTAGAGGTAGACTACAGTGGAGTACAGTAGAGGTAGAAAACAGTACAGTACAGTAGAGGTAGAGTAGAGTGGAGTACAGTGGAGTATAGTTGAGGTAGAGTACAGTGGAGTACAGTAGAGGTAGAGTACAGTGGAGTACAGTAGAGGTAGAGTACAGTGGAGTACAGTAGAGGTAGAGAACAGTGCAGTACAGTAGAGGTAGAGTAGAGTGGAGTACAGTAGAGGTAGAGTACAGTAGAGCACAGTAGAGGTAGAATACAGTGGAGTACAGTAGTGGTAGAGTACAGTGGAGTACAGTAGAGGTAGAGTACAGTGGAGTACAGAAGAGATAGAGTACAGTGGAGCACAGTAGAGGTAGAGTACAGTGGAGCACAGTAGAGGTAGAGAACAGTACAGTACAGTAGAGGTAGAGTAAAGTGGAGTACAGTAGAGGTAGAGTACAGTAGAGCACAGTAGAGGTAGAATACAGTGGAGTACAGTAGAGGTAGAGTACAGTAGAGTAAAGTAGAGCTAGAGTACAGTGGAGTACAGAAGAGATAGGGTACAGTGGAGCACAGTAGAGGTAGAGTACAGTGGAGCACAGTAGAGGTAGAGTACAGTGGAGCACAGTAGAGGTAGAGTACAGTGGAGTACAGTAGAGGTAGAGTACAGTGGCGTACAGTAGAGGTAGAGTACAGTGGAGCACAGTAGAGGTAGAGTACAGTGGAGTACAGTGGAGCACAGTAGAGGTGGAGTACAGTAGAGTACAGTAGAGGTAGAGTAAAGTAGAGTACAGTGGAGTACAGTACAGGTGGAGTACAGTAGAGTACAGTAGAGGTAGAGAACAGTACAGTACAGTAGAGGTGGAGTACAGTAGAGTACAGTAGAGGTAGAGAACAGTACAGTACAGTAGAGGCAGAGTACAGTGGAGTACAGTAGAGGTAGAGTACAGTAGAGCACAGTAGAGGTAGAATACAGTGGAGTACAGTAGAGGTAGAGTACAGTGGAGTACAGTAGAGGTAGAGTACAGTGGAGTACAGTAGAGGTAGAGAACAGTACAGTACAGTAGAGGTAGAGTACAGTGGAGTAGAGTAGAGGTAGAGTACAGTAGAGCACAGTAGAGGTAGAATACAGTGGAGTACAGTAGAGGTAGAGTACAGTGGAGTACAGTAGAGGTAGAGTACAGTGGAGTACAGTAGAGGTAGAGTACAGTGGAGCACAGTAGAGGTAGAGTACAGTGGAGTACAGTAGAGGTAGAGTACAGTGGAGCACAGTAGAGCTAGAGTACAGTGGAGTACAGTGGAGCACAGTAGAGGTGGAGTACAGTAGAGTAGAGTATAGGTTGAGTACAGTGGAGTACAGTAGAGATAGAGTAGAGTGGAGTAGAGTAGAGATAGAGTACAGTGGATTAGAGTAGAGATAGAGTACAGTGGAGTATAGTTGAGGTAGAGTACAGTGGAGTACAGTAGAGGTAGACTACAGTGGAGTACAGTAGAGGTAGAGAACAGTACAGTACAGTAGAGGTAGAGTAGAGTGGAGTACAGTAGAGGTAGAGTACAGTAGAGCACAGTAGAGGTAGAATACAGTGGAGTACATTAGAGGTAGAGTACAGTGGAGTACAGTAGAGGTAGAGTACAGTGGAGAACAGAAGAGATAGAGTACAGTGGAGCACCGTAGAGGTAGAGTACAGTGGAGCACAGTAGAGGTAGAGTACAGTGGAGCACAGTAGAGGTAGAGTACAGTGGAGGACAGTAGAGGTAGAGTACAGTGGAGTACAGTAGAGGTAGAGTACAGTGGAGCATAGTAGAGGTAGAGTACAGTGGAGTACAGTGGAGCAGAGTAGAGGTGGAGTACAGTAGAGTACAGTAGAGGTAGAGTACAGTGGAGCACAGTAGAGGTAGAGTACAGTGGAGTACAGTGGAGTACAGTAGAGGTGGAGTACAGTAGAGTACAGTAGAGGTAGAGAACAGTACAGTACAGTAGAGGTAGAGTACAGTGGAGTACAGTAGAGGTAGAGTACAGTAGAGCACAGTAGAGATAGAATACAGTGGAGCACAGTAGAGGTAGAGTACAGTGGAGTACAGTAGAGCACAGTAGAGGTGGAGTAAAGTAGAGTACAGTAGAGGTAGAGTAAAGTAGAGTACAGTGGAGTACAGTAGAGGTGGAGTACAGTAGAGTACAGTAGAGGTAGAGAACAGTACAGTACAGTAGAGGTGGAGTACAGTAGAGTACAGTAGAGGTAGAGAACAGTACAGTACAGTAGAGGCAGAGTACAGTGAAGTACAGTAGAGGTAGAGTACAGTAGAGCACAGTAGAGGTAGAATACAGTGGAGTACAGTAGAGGTAGAGTACAGTGGAGTACAGTAGAGGTAGAGTACAGTGGAGTACAGTAGAGGTAGAGAACAGTACAGTACAGTAGAGTTAGAGTACAGTGGAGTAGAGTAGAGGTAGAGTACAGTAGAGCACAGTAGAGGTAGAATACAGTGGAGTACAGTAGAGGTAGAGTACAGTGGAGTACAGTAGAGGTAGAGTACAGTGGAGTACAGTAGAGGTAGAGTACAGTGGAGTACAGTAGAGGTAGAGTACAGTGGAGCACAGTAGAGCTAGAGTACAGTGGAGTACAGTGGAGCACAGTAGAGGTGGAGTACAGTAGAGTACAGTAGAGGTAGAGAACAGTACAGTACAGTAGAGGTAGAGTACAGTGGAGTACAGTAGAGGTAGAGTACAGTAGAGCACAGTAGAGATAGAATACAGTGGAGTACAGTAGAGATTGAGTACAGTGGAGTACAGTAGAGGTAGAGTACAGTGTAGTACAGTAGAGGTAGAGAATAGTAGAGTACAGTAGAGGTAGAGTACAGTGGAGTACAGTAGAGGTAGAGTACAGTAGAGCACAGTAGAGGTAGAATACAGTGGAGTACAGTAGAGGTAGAGTACAGTGGAGTACAGTAGAGGTAGAGTAGAGTGGAGTAGAGTAGAGATAGAGTACAGTGGATTAGAGTAGAGATAGAGTACAGTGGAGTATAGTTGAGGTAGAGTACAGTGGAGTACAGTAGAGGTAGACTACAGTGGAGTACAGTAGAGGTAGAGAAAAGTACAGTACAGTAGAGGTAGAGTAGAGTGGAGTACAGTAGAGGTAGAGTACAGTAGAGCACAGTAGAGGTAGAATACAGTGGAGTACATTAGAGGTAGAGTACAGTGGAGTACAGTAGAGGTAGAGTACAGTGGAGAACAGAAGAGATAGAGTACAGTGGAGCACCGTAGAGGTAGAGTACAGTGGAGCACAGTAGAGGTAGAGTACAGTGGAGCACAGTAGAGGTAGAGTACAGTGGAGGACAGTAGAGGTAGAGTACAGTGGAGTACAGTAGAGGTAGAGTACAGTGGAGCACAGTAGAGGTAGAGTACAGTGGAGTACAGTAGAGGTAGAGTACAGTGGAGCACAGTAGAGGTAGAGTACAGTGGAGTACAGTGGAGCAGAGTAGAGGTGGAGTACAGTAGAGTACAGTAGAGGTAGAGTACAGTGGAGCACAGTAGAGGTAGAGTACAGTGGAGTACAGTGGAGTACAGTAGAGGTGGAGTACAGTAGAGTACAGTAGAGGTAGAGAACAGTACAGTACAGTAGAGGTAGAGTACAGTGGAGTACAGTAGAGGTAGAGTACAGTAGAGCACAGTAGAGATAGAGTACAGTGGAGTACAGTGGAGCACAGTAGAGGTGGAGTACAGTAGAGTAGAGTATAGGTTGAGTACAGTGGAGTACAGTAGAGATAGAGTAGAGTGGAGTAGAGTAGAGATAGAGTACAGTGGATTAGAGTAGAGATAGAGTACAGTGGAGTATAGTTGAGGTAGAGTACAGTGGAGTACAGTAGAGATAGACTACAGTGGAGTACAGTAGAGGTAGAGAACAGTACAGTACAGTAGAGGTAGAGTAGAGTGGAGTACAGTAGAGGTAGAGTACAGTAGAGCACAGTAGAGGTAGAATACAGTGGAGTACATTAGAGGTAGAGTACAGTGGAGTACAGTAGAGGTAGAGTACAGTGGAGAACAGAAGAGATAGAGTACAGTGGAGCACCGTAGAGGTAGAGTACAGTGGAGCACAGTAGAGGAAGAGTACAGTGGAGCACAGTAGAGGTAGAGTACAGTGGAGGACAGTAGAGGTAGAGTACAGTGGAGTACAGTAGAGGTAGAGTACAGTGGAGCACAGTAGAGGTAGAGTACAGTGGAGTACAGTGGAGTACAGTAGAGGTAGAGTACAGTGGAGCACAGTAGAGGTAGAGTACAGTGGAGTACAGTGGAGTACAGTAGAGGTGGAGTACAGTAGAGTACAGTAGAGGTAGAGAACAGTACAGTACAGTAGAGGTAGAGTACAGTGGAGTACAGTAGAGGTAGAGTACAGTAGAGCACAGTAGAGATAGAATACAGTGGAGTACAGTAGAGGTAGAGTACAGTGGAGTACAGTAGAGGTAGAGTACAGTGTAGTACAGTAGAGGTAGAGAATAGTAGAGTACAGTAGAGGTAGAGTACAGTGGAGTACAGTAGAGGTAGAGTACAGTAGAGCACAGTAGAGGTAGAATACAGTGGAGTACAGTAGAGGTAGAGTACAGTGGAGTACAGTAGAGGTAGAGTACAGTGGAGTACAGTAGAGGTAGAGTACAGTGGAGCACAGTAGAGGTAGAGTACAGTGGAGTACAGTAGAGGTAGAGTACAGTGGAGTACAGTGGAGCACAGTAGAGGTGGAGTACAGTAGAGTAGAGTATAGGTTGAGTACAGTGGAGTACAGTAGAGATAGAGTAGAGTGGAGTAGAGTAGAGATAGAGTACAGTGGATTAGAGTAGATATAGAGTACAGTGGAGTATAGTTGAGGTAGAGTACAGTGGAGCACAGTAGAGGTAGAGTACAGTGGAGTACAGTAGAGGTAGAGTACAGTGGAGCACAGTAGAGCTAGAGTACAGTGGAGTACAGTGGAGCACAGTAGAGGTTGAGTACAGTAGAGTAGAGTATAGGTTGAGTACAGTGGAGTACAGTAGAGATAGAGTAGAGTGGAGTAGAGTAGAGATAGAGTACAGTGGATTAGAGTAGAGATAGAGTACAGTGGAGTATAGTTGAGGTAGAGTACAGTGGAGTACAGTAGAGGTAGACTACA
This sequence comes from Tiaroga cobitis, assembly GCA_030578255.1. Classification (NCBI taxonomy): domain Eukaryota; kingdom Metazoa; phylum Chordata; class Actinopteri; order Cypriniformes; family Leuciscidae; genus Tiaroga; species Tiaroga cobitis. Next base: position 1,594,066 of record CM060612.1, read on the forward strand.
GTGGAGTACAGTAGAGGTAGAGAACAGTACAGTACAGTAGAGGTAGAGTAGAGTGGAGTACAGTAGAGGTAGAGTACAGTAGAGCACAGTAGAGGTAGAATACAGTGGAGTACATTAGAGGTAGAGTACAGTGGAGTACAGTAGAGGTAGAGTACAGTGGAGAACAGAAGAGATAGAGTACAGTGTAGCACCGTAGAGGTAGAGTACAGTGGAGCACAGTAGAGGTAGAGTACAGTGGAGCACAGTAGAGGTAGAGTACAGTGGAGGACAGTAGAGGTAGAGTACAGTGGAGTACAGTAGAGGTAGAGTACAGTGGAGCACAGTAGAGGTAGAGTACAGTGGAGTACAGTGGAGCAGAGTAAAGTGGAGTACAGTAGAGGTAGAGTACAGTAGAGCACAGTAGAGGTAGAATACAGTGGAGTACAGTAGAGGTAGAGTACAGTAGAGTAAAGTAGAGCTAGAGTACAGTGGAGTACAGAAGAGATAGGGTACAGTGGAGCACAGTAGAGGTAGAGTACAGTGGAGCACAGTAGAGGTAGAGTACAGTGGAGCACAGTGGAGGTAGAGTACAGTGGAGTACAGTAGAGGTAGAGTACAGTGGCGTACAGTAGAGGTAGAGTACAGTGGAGCACAGTAGAGGTAGAGTACAGTGGAGTACAGTGGAGCACAGTAGAGGTGGAGTACAGTAGAGTACAGTAGAGGTAGAGTAAAGTAGAGTACAGTGGAGTACAGTACAGGTGGAGTACAGTAGAGTACAGTAGAGGTAGAGAACAGTACAGTACAGTAGAGGTGGAGTACAGTAGAGTACAGTAGAGGTAGAGAACAGTACAGTACAGTACAGTAGAGGCAGAGTACAGTGGAGTACAGTAGAGGTAGAGTACCGTAGAGCACAGTAGAGGTAGAATACAGTGGAGTACAGTAGAGGTAGAGTACAGTGGAGTACAGTAGAGGTAGAGTACAGTGGAGTACAGTAGAGGTAGAGAACAGTACAGTACAGTAGAGGTAGAGTACAGTGGAGTAGAGTAGAGGTAGAGTACAGTAGAGCACAGTAGAGGTAGAATACAGTGGAGTACAGTAGAGGTAGAGTACAGTGGAGTACAGTAGAGGTAGAGTACAGTGGAGTACAGTAGAGGTAGAGTACTGTGGAGCACAGTAGAGGTAGAGTACAGTGGAGTACAGTAGAGGTAGAGTACAGTGGAGCACAGTAGAGCTAGAGTACAGTGGAGTACAGTGGAGCACAGTAGAGGTGGAGTACAGTAGAGTAGAGTATAGGTTGAGTACAGTGGAGTACAGTAGAGATAGAGTAGAGTGGAGTAGAGTAGAGATAGAGTACAGTGGATTAGAGTAGAGATAGAGTACAGTGGAGTATAGTTGAGGTAGAGTACAGTGGAGTACAGTAGAGGTAGACTACAGTGGAGTACAGTAGAGGTAGAGAACAGTACAGTACAGTAGAGGTAGAGTAGAGTGGAGTACAGTAGAGGTAGAGTACAGTAGAGCACAGTAGAGGTAGAATACAGTGGAGTACATTAGAGGTAGAGTACAGTGGAGTACAGTAGAGGTAGAGTACAGTGGAGAACAGAAGAGATAGAGTACAGTGGAGCACCGTAGAGGTAGAGTACAGTGGAGCACAGTAGAGGTAGAGTACAGTGGAGCACAGTAGAGGTAGAGTACAGTGGAGGACAGTAGAGGTAGAGTACAGTGGAGTACAGTAGAGGTAGAGTACAGTGGAGCACAGTAGAGGTAGAGTACAGTGGAGTACAGTGGAGCAGAGTAGAGGTGGAGTACAGTAGAGTACAGTAGAGGTAGAGTACAGTGGAGCACAGTAGAGGTAGAGTACAGTGGAGTACAGTGGAGTACAGTAGAGGTGGAGTACAGTAGAGTACAGTATAGGTAGAGAACAGTACAGTACAGTAGAGGTAGAGTACAGTGGAGTACAGTAGAGGTAGAGTACAGTAGAGCACAGTAGAGATAGAATACAGTGGAGCACAGTAGAGGTAGAGTACAGTGGAGTACAGTAGAGCACAGTAGAGGTGGAGTAAAGTAGAGTACAGTAGAGGTAGAGTAAAGTAGAGTACAGTGGAGTACAGTAGAGGTGGAGTACAGTAGAGTACAGTAGAGGTAGAGAACAGTACAGTACAGTAGAGGTGGAGTACAGTAGAGTACAGTAGAGGTAGAGAACAGTACAGTACAGTAGAGGCAGAGTACAGTGGAGTACAGTAGAGGTAGAGTACAGTAGAGCACAGTAGAGGTAGAATACAGTGGAGTACAGTAGAGGTAGAGTACAGTGGAGTACAGTAGAGGTAGAGTACAGTGGAGTACAGTAGAGGTAGAGAACAGTACAGTACAGTAGAGGTAGAGTACAGTGGAGTAGAGTAGAGGTAGAGTACAGTAGAGCACAGTAGAGGTAGAATACAGTGGAGTACAGTAGAGGTAGAGTACAGTGGAGTACAGTAGAGGTAGAGTACAGTGGAGTACAGTAGAGGTAGAGTACAGTGGAGCACAGTAGAGGTAGAGTACAGTGGAGTACAGTAGAGGTAGAGTACAGTGGAGCACAGTAGAGCTAGAGTACAGTGGAGTACAGTGGAGCACAGTAGAGGTGGAGTACAGTAGAGTACAGTAGAGGTAGAGAACAGTACAGTACAGTAGAGGTAGAGTACAGTGGAGTACAGTAGAGGTAGAGTACAGTAGAGCACAGTAGAGATAGAATACAGTGGAGTACAGTAGAGGTAGAGTACAGTGGAGTACAGTAGAGGTAGAGTACAGTGTAGTACAGTAGAGGTAGAGAATAGTAGAGTACAGTAGAGGTAGAGTACAGTGGAGTACAGTAGAGGTAGAGTACAATAGAGCACAGTAGAGGTAGAATACAGTGGAGTACAGTAGAGGTAGAGTACAGTGGAGTACAGTAGAGGTAGAGTAGAGTGGAGTAGAGTAGAGATAGAGTACAGTGGATTAGAGTAGAGATAGAGTACAGTGGAGTATAGTTGAGGTAGAGTACAGTGGAGTACAGTAGAGGTAGACTACAGTGGAGTACAGTAGAGGTAGAGAAAAGTACAGTACAGTAGAGGTAGAGTAGAGTGGAGTACAGTAGAGGTAGAGTACAGTAGAGCACAGTAGAGGTAGAATACAGTGGAGTACATTAGAGGTAGAGTACAGTGGAGTACAGTAGAGGTAGAGTACAGTGGAGAACAGAAGAGATAGAGTACAGTGGAGCACCGTAGAGGTAGAGTACAGTGGAGCACAGTAGAGGTAGAGTACAGTGGAGCACAGTAGAGGTAGAGTACAGTGGAGGACAGTAGAGGTAGAGTACAGTGGAGTACAGTAGAGGTAGAGTACAGTGGAGCACAGTAGAGGTAGAGTACAGTGGAGTACAGTGGAGCAGAGTAGAGGTGGAGTACAGTAGAGTACAGTAGAGGTAGAGTACAGTGGAGCACAGTAGAGGTAGAGTACAGTGGAGTACAGTGGAGTACAGTAGAGGTGGAGTACAGTAGAGTACAGTAGAGGTAGAGAACAGTACAGTACAGTAGAGGTAGAGTACAGTGGAGTACAGTAGAGGTAGAGTACAGTAGAGCACAGTAGATATAGAGTACAGTGGAGTACAGTGGAGCACAGTAGAGGTGGAGTACAGTAGAGTAGAGTATAGGTTGAGTACAGTGGAGTACAGTAGAGATAGAGTAGAGTGGAGTAGAGTAGAGATAGAGTACAGTGGATTAGAGTAGAGATAGAGTACAGTGGAGTATAGTTGAGGTAGAGTACAGTGGAGTACAGTAGAGGTAGACTACAGTGGAGTACAGTAGAGGTAGAGAACAGTACAGTACAGTAGAGGTAGAGTAGAGTGGAGTACAGTAGAGGTAGAGTACAGTAGAGCACAGTAGAGGTAGAATACAGTGGAGTACATTAGAGGTAGAGTACAGTGGAGTACAGTAGAGGTAGAGTACAGTGGAGAACAGAAGAGATAGAGTACAGTGGAGCACCGTAGAGGTAGAGTACAGTGGAGCACAGTAGAGGTAGAGTACAGTGGAGCACAGTAGAGGTAGAGTACAGTGGAGGACAGTAGAGGTAGAGTACAGTGGAGTACAGTAGAGGTAGAGTACAGTGGAGCACAGTAGAGGTAGAGTACAGTGGAGTACAGTGGAGCAGAGTAGAGGTGGAGTACAGTAGAGTACAGTAGAGGTAGAGTACAGTGGAGCACAGTAGAGGTAGAGTACAGTGGAGTACAGTGGAGTACAGTAGAGGTGGAGTACAGTAGAGTACAGTAGAGGTAGAGAACAGTACAGTACAGTAGAGGTAGAGTACAGTGGAGTACAGTAGAGGTAGAGTACAGTAGAGCACAGTAGAGATAGAATACAGTGGAGTACAGTAGAGGTAGAGTACAGTGGAGTACAGTAGAGGTAGAGTACAGTGTAGTACAGTAGAGGTAGAGAATAGTAGAGTACAGTAGAGGTAGAGTACAGTGGAGTACAGTAGAGGTAGAGTACAGTAGAGCACAGTAGAGGTAGAATACAGTGGAGTACAGTAGAGGTAGAGTACAGTGGAGTACAGTAGAGGTAGAGTACAGTGGAGTACAGTAGAGGTAGAGTACAGTGGAGCACAGTAGAGGTAGAGTACAGTGGAGTACAGTAGAGGTAGAGTACAGTGGAGTACAGTGGAGCACAGTAGAGGTGGAGTACAGTAGAGTAGAGTATAGGTTGAGTACAGTGGAGTACAGTAGAGATAGCGTAGAGTGGAGTAGAGTAGAGATAGAGTACAGTGGATTAGAGTAGATATAGAGTACAGTGGAGTATAGTTGAGGTAGAGTACAGTGGAGCACAGTAGAGGTAGAGTACAGTGGAGTACAGTAGAGGTAGAGTACAGTGGAGCACAGTAGAGCTAGAGTACAGTGGAGTACAGTGGAGCACAGTAGAGGTGGAGTACAGTAGAGTAGAGTATAGGTTGAGTACAGTGGAGTACAGTAGAGATAGAGTAGAGTGGAGTAGAGTAGAGATAGAGTACAGTGGATTAGAGTAGAGATAGAGTACAGTGGAGTATAGTTGAGGTAGAGTACAGTGGAGTACAGTAGAGGTAGACTACAGTGGAGTACAGTAGAGGTAGAGAACAGTACAGTACAGTAGAGGTAGAGTAGAGTGGAGTACAGTAGAGGTAGAGTACAGTAGAGCACAGTAGAGGTAGAATACAGTGGAGTACATTAGAGGTAGAGTACAGTGGAGTACAGTAGAGGTAGAGTACAGTAGAGTAAAGTAGAGCTAGAGTACAGTGGAGTACAGAAGAGATAGGGTACAGTGGAGCACAGTAGAGGTAGAGTACAGTGGAGCACAGTAGAGGTAGAGTACAGTGGAGCACAGTGGAGGTAGAGTACAGTGGAGTACAGTAGAGGTAGAGTACAGTGGCGTACAGTAGAGGTAGAGTACAGTGGAGCACAGTAGAGGTAGAGTACAGTGGAGTACAGTGGAGCACAGTAGAGGTGGAGTACAGTAGAGTACAGTAGAGGTAGAGTAAAGTAGAGTACAGTGGAGTACAGTACAGGTGGAGTACAGTAGAGTACAGTAGAGGTAGAGAACAGTACAGTACAGTAGAGGTGGAGTACAGTAGAGTACAGTAGAGGTAGAGAACAGTACAGTACAGTACAGTAGAGGCAGAGTACAGTGGAGTACAGTAGAGGTAGAGTACCGTAGAGCACAGTAGAGGTAGAATACAGTGGAGTACAGTAGAGGTAGAGTACAGTGGAGTACAGTAGAGGTAGAGTACAGTGGAGTACAGTAGAGGTAGAGAACAGTACAGTACAGTAGAGGTAGAGTACAGTGGAGTAGAGTAGAGGTAGAGTACAGTAGAGCACAGTAGAGGTAGAATACAGTGGAGTACAGTAGAGGTAGAGTACAGTGGAGTACAGTAGAGGTAGAGTACAGTGGAGTACAGTAGAGGTAGAGTACTGTGGAGCACAGTAGAGGTAGAGTACAGTGGAGTACAGTAGAGGTAGAGTACAGTGGAGCACAGTAGAGCTAGAGTACAGTGGAGTACAGTGGAGCACAGTAGAGGTGGAGTACAGTAGAGTAGAGTATAGGTTGAGTACAGTGGAGTACAGTAGAGATAGAGTAGAGTGGAGTAGAGTAGAGATAGAGTACAGTGGATTAGAGTAGAGATAGAGTACAGTGGAGTATAGTTGAGGTAGAGTACAGTGGAGTACAGTAGAGGTAGACTACAGTGGAGTACAGTAGAGGTAGAGAACAGTACAGTACAGTAGAGGTAGAGTAGAGTGGAGTACAGTAGAGGTAGAGTACAGTAGAGCACAGTAGAGGTAGAATACAGTGGAGTACATTAGAGGTAGAGTACAGTGGAGTACAGTAGAGGTAGAGTACAGTGGAGAACAGAAGAGATAGAGTACAGTGGAGCACCGTAGAGGTAGAGTACAGTGGAGCACAGTAGAGGTAGAGTACAGTGGAGCACAGTAGAGGTAGAGTACAGTGGAGGACAGTAGAGGTAGAGTACAGTGGAGTACAGTAGAGGTAGAGTACAGTGGAGCACAGTAGAGGTAGAGTACAGTGGAGTACAGTGGAGCAGAGTAGAGGTGGAGTACAGTAGAGTACAGTAGAGGTAGAGTACAGTGGAGCACAGTAGAGGTAGAGTACAGTGGAGTACAGTGGAGTACAGTAGAGGTGGAGTACAGTAGAGTACAGTATAGGTAGAGAACAGTACAGTACAGTAGAGGTAGAGTACAGTGGAGTACAGTAGAGGTAGAGTACAGTAGAGCACAGTAGAGATAGAATACAGTGGAGCACAGTAGAGGTAGAGTACAGTGGAGTACAGTAGAGCACAGTAGAGGTGGAGTAAAGTAGAGTACAGTAGAGGTAGAGTAAAGTAGAGTACAGTGGAGTACAGTAGAGGTGGAGTACAGTAGAGTACAGTAGAGGTAGAGAACAGTACAGTACAGTAGAGGTGGAGTACAGTAGAGTACAGTAGAGGTAGAGAACAGTACAGTACAGTAGAGGCAGAGTACAGTGGAGTACAGTAGAGGTAGAGTACAGTAGAGCACAGTAGAGGTAGAATACAGTGGAGTACAGTAGAGGTAGAGTACAGTGGAGTACAGTAGAGGTAGAGTACAGTGGAGTACAGTAGAGGTAGAGAACAGTACAGTACAGTAGAGGTAGAGTACAGTGGAGTAGAGTAGAGGTAGAGTACAGTAGAGCACAGTAGAGGTAGAATACAGTGGAGTACAGTAGAGGTAGAGTACAGTGGAGTACAGTAGAGGTAGAGTACAGTGGAGTACAGTAGAGGTAGAGTACAGTGGAGCACAGTAGAGGTAGAGTACAGTGGAGTACAGTAGAGGTAGAGTACAGTGGAGCACAGTAGAGCTAGAGTACAGTGGAGTACAGTGGAGCACAGTAGAGGTGGAGTACAGTAGAGTACAGTAGAGGTAGAGAACAGTACAGTACAGTAGAGGTAGAGTACAGTGGAGTACAGTAGAGGTAGAGTACAGTAGAGCACAGTAGAGATAGAATACAGTGGAGTACAGTAGAGGTAGAGTACAGTGGAGTACAGTAGAGGTAGAGTACAGTGTAGTACAGTAGAGGTAGAGAATAGTAGAGTACAGTAGAGGTAGAGTACAGTGGAGTACAGTAGAGGTAGAGTACAGTAGAGCACAGTAGAGGTAGAATACAGTGGAGTACAGTAGAGGTAGAGTACAGTGGAGTACAGTAGAGGTAGAGTAGAGTGGAGTAGAGTAGAGATAGAGTACAGTGGAGTATAGTTGAGGTAGAGTACAGTGGAGTACAGTAGAGGTAGACTACAGTGGAGTACAGTAGAGGTAGAGAAAAGTACAGTACAGTAGAGGTAGAGTAGAGTGGAGTACAGTAGAGGTAGAGTACAGTAGAGCACAGTAGAGGTAGAATACAGTGGAGTACATTAGAGGTAGAGTACAGTGGAGTACAGTAGAGGTAGAGTACAGTGGAGAACAGAAGAGATAGAGTACAGTGGAGCACCGTAGAGGTAGAGTACAGTGGAGCACAGTAGAGGTAGAGTACAGTGGAGCACAGTAGAGGTAGAGTACAGTGGAGGACAGTAGAGGTAGAGTACAGTGGAGTACAGTAGAGGTAGAGTACAGTGGAGCACAGTAGAGGTAGAGTACAGTGGAGTACAGTGGAGCAGAGTAGAGGTGGAGTACAGTAGAGTACAGTAGAGGTAGAGTACAGTGGAGCACAGTAGAGGTAGAGTACAGTGGAGTACAGTGGAGTACAGTAGAGGTGGAGTACAGTAGAGTACAGTAGAGGTAGAGAACAGTACAGTACAGTAGAGGTAGAGTACAGTGGAGTACAGTAGAGGTAGAGTACAGTAGAGCACAGTAGATATAGAGTACAGTGGAGTACAGTGGAGCACAGTAGAGGTGGAGTACAGTAGAGTAGAGTATAGGTTGAGTACAGTGGAGTACAGTAGAGATAGAGTAGAGTGGAGTAGAGTAGAGATAGAGTACAGTGGATTAGAGTAGAGATAGAGTACAGTGGAGTATAGTTGAGGTAGAGTACAGTGGAGTACAGTAGAGGTAGACTACAGTGGAGTACAGTAGAGGTAGAGAACAGTACAGTACAGTAGAGGTAGAGTAGAGTGGAGTACAGTAGAGGTAGAGTACAGTAGAGCACAGTAGAGGTAGAATACAGTGGAGTACATTAGAGGTAGAGTACAGTGGAGTACAGTAGAGGTAGAGTACAGTGGAGAACAGAAGAGATAGAGTACAGTGGAGCACCGTAGAGGTAGAGTACAGTGGAGCACAGTAGAGGTAGAGTACAGTGGAGCACAGTAGAGGTAGAGTACAGTGGAGGACAGTAGAGGTAGAGTACAGTGGAGTACAGTAGAGGTAGAGTACAGTGGAGCACAGTAGAGGTAGAGTACAGTGGAGTACAGTGGAGCAGAGTAGAGGTGGAGTACAGTAGAGTACAGTAGAGGTAGAGTACAGTGGAGCACAGTAGAGGTAGAGTACAGTGGAGTACAGTGGAGTACAGTAGAGGTGGAGTACAGTAGAGTACAGTAGAGGTAGAGAACAGTACAGTACAGTAGAGGTAGAGTACAGTGGAGTACAGTAGAGGTAGAGTACAGTAGAGCACAGTAGAGATAGAATACAGTGGAGTACAGTAGAGGTAGAGTACAGTGGAGTACAGTAGAGGTAGAGTACAGTGTAGTACAGTAGAGGTAGAGAATAGTAGAGTACAGTAGAGGTAGAGTACAGTGGAGTACAGTAGAGGTAGAGTACAGTAGAGCACAGTAGAGGTAGAATACAGTGGAGTACAGTAGAGGTAGAGTACAGTGGAGTACAGTAGAGGTAGAGTACAGTGGAGTACAGTAGAGGTAGAGTACAGTGGAGCACAGTAGAGGTAGAGTACAGTGGAGTACAGTAGAGGTAGAGTACAGTGGAGTACAGTGGAGCACAGTAGAGGTGGAGTACAGTAGAGTAGAGTATAGGTTGAGTACAGTGGAGTACAGTAGAGATAGCGTAGAGTGGAGTAGAGTAGAGATAGAGTACAGTGGATTAGAGTAGATATAGAGTACAGTGGAGTATAGTTGAGGTAGAGTACAGTGGAGCACAGTAGAGGTAGAGTACAGTGGAGTACAGTAGAGGTAGAGTACAGTGGAGCACAGTAGAGCTAGAGTACAGTGGAGTACAGTGGAGCACAGTAGAGGTGGAGTACAGTAGAGTAGAGTATAGGTTGAGTACAGTGGAGTACAGTAGAGATAGAGTAGAGTGGAGTAGAGTAGAGATAGAGTACAGTGGATTAGAGTAGAGATAGAGTACAGTGGAGTATAGTTGAGGTAGAGTACAGTGGAGTACAGTAGAGGTAGACTACAGTGGAGTACAGTAGAGGTAGAGAACAGTACAGTACAGTAGAGGTAGAGTAGAGTGGAGTACAGTAGAGGTAGAGTACAGTAGAGCACAGTAGAGGTAGAATACAGTGGAGTACATTAGAGGTAGAGTACAGTGGAGTACAGTAGAGGTAGAGTACAGTAGAGTAAAGTAGAGCTAGAGTACAGTGGAGTACAGAAGAGATAGGGTACAGTGGAGCACAGTAGAGGTAGAGTACAGTGGAGCACAGTAGAGGTAGAGTACAGTGGAGCACAGTGGAGGTAGAGTACAGTGGAGTACAGTAGAGGTAGAGTACAGTGGCGTACAGTAGAGGTAGAGTACAGTGGAGCACAGTAGAGGTAGAGTACAGTGGAGTACAGTGGAGCACAGTAGAGGTGGAGTACAGTAGAGTACAGTAGAGGTAGAGTAAAGTAGAGTACAGTGGAGTACAGTACAGGTGGAGTAGAGTAGAGTACAGTAGAGGTAGAGAACAGTACAGTACAGTAGAGGTGGAGTACAGTAGAGTACAGTAGAGGTAGAGAACAGTACAGTACAGTACAGTAGAGGCAGAGTACAGTGGAGTACAGTAGAGGTAGAGTACAGTAGAGCACAGTAGAGGTAGAATACAGTGGAGTACAGTAGAGGTAGAGTACAGTGGAGTACAGTAGAGGTAGAGTACAGTGGAGTACAGTAGAGGTAGAGAACAGTACAGTACAGTAGAGGTAGAGTACAGTGGAGTAGAGTAGAGGTAGAGTACAGTAGAGCACAGTAGAGGTAGAATACAGTGGAGTACAGTAGAGGTAGAGTACAGTGGAGTACAGTAGAGGTAGAGTACAGTGGAGTACAGTAGAGGTAGAGTACTGTGGAGCACAGTAGAGGTAGAGTACAGTGGAGTACAGTAGAGGTAGAGTACAGTGGAGCACAGTAGAGCTAGAGTACAGTGGAGTACAGTGGAGCACAGTAGAGGTGGAGTACAGTAGAGTAGAGTATAGGTTGAGTACAGTGGAGTACAGTAGAGATAGAGTAGAGTGGAGTAGAGTAGAGATAGAATACAGTGGATTAGAGTAGAGATAGAGTACAGTGGAGTATAGTTGAGGTAGAGTACAGTGGAGTACAGTAGAGGTAGACTACAGTGGAGTACAGTAGAGGTAGAGAACAGTACAGTACAGTAGAGGTAGAGTAGAGTGGAGTACAGTAGAGGTAGAGTACAGTAGAGCACAGTAGAGGTAGAATACAGTGGAGTACATTAGAGGTAGAGTACAGTGGAGTACAGTAGAGGTAGAGTACAGTGGAGAACAGAAGAGATAGAGTACAGTGGAGCACCGTAGAGGTAGAGTACAGTGGAGCACAGTAGAGGTAGAGTACAGTGGAGCACAGTAGAGGTAGAGTACAGTGGAGGACAGTAGAGGTAGAGTACAGTGGAGTACAGTAGAGGTAGAGTACAGTGGAGCACAGTAGAGGTAGAGTACAGTGGAGTACAGTGGAGCAGAGTAGAGGTGGAGTACAGTAGAGTACAGTAGAGGTAGAGTACAGTGGAGCACAGTAGAGGTAGAGTACAGTGGAGTACAGTGGAGTACAGTAGAGGTGGAGTACAGTAGAGTACAGTATAGGTAGAGAACAGTACAGTACAGTAGAGGTAGAGTACAGTGGAGTACAGTAGAGGTAGAGTACAGTAGAGCACAGTAGAGATAGAATACAGTGGAGCACAGTAGAGGTAGAGTACAGTGGAGTACAGTAGAGCACAGTAGAGGTGGAGTAAAGTAGAGTACAGTAGAGGTAGAGTAAAGTAGAGTACAGTGGAGTACAGTAGAGGTGGAGTACAGTAGAGTACAGTAGAGGTAGAGAACAGTACAGTACAGTAGAGGTGGAGTACAGTAGAGTACAGTAGAGGTAGAGAACAGTACAGTACAGTAGAGGCAGAGTACAGTGGAGTACAGTAGAGGTAGAGTACAGTAGAGCACAGTAGAGGTAGAATACAGTGGAGTACAGTAGAGGTAGAGTACAGTGGAGTACAGTAGAGGTAGAGTACAGTGGAGTACAGTAGAGGTAGAGAACAGTACAGTACAGTAGAGGTAGAGTACAGTGGAGTAGAGTAGAGGTAGAGTACAGTAGAGCACAGTAGAGGTAGAATACAGTGGAGTACAGTAGAGGTAGAGTACAGTGGAGTACAGTAGAGGTAGAGTACAGTGGAGTACAGTAGAGGTAGAGTACAGTGGAGCACAGTAGAGGTAGAGTACAGTGGAGTACAGTAGAGGTAGAGTACAGTGGAGCACAGTAGAGCTAGAGTACAGTGGAGTACAGTTGAGCACAGTAGAGGTGGAGTACAGTAGAGTACAGTAGAGGTAGAGAACAGTACAGTACAGTAGAGGTAGAGTACAGTGGAGTACAGTAGAGGTAGAGTACAGTAGAGCACAGTAGAGATAGAATACAGTGGAGTACAGTAGAGGTAGAGTACAGTGGAGTACAGTAGAGGTAGAGTACAGTGTAGTACAGTAGAGGTAGAGAATAGTAGAGTACAGTAGAGGTAGAGTACAGTGGAGTACAGTAGAGGTAGAGTACAGTAGAGCACAGTAGAGGTAGAATACAGTGGAGTACAGTAGAGGTAGAGTACAGTGGAGTACAGTAGAGGTAGAGTAGAGTGGAGTAGAGTAGAGATAGAGTACAGTGGATTAGAGTAGAGATAGAGTACAGTGGAGTATAGTTGAGGTAGAGTACAGTGGAGTACAGTAGAGGTAGACTACAGTGGAGTACAGTAGAGGTAGAGAAAAGTACAGTACAGTAGAGGTAGAGTAGAGTGGAGTACAGTAGAGGTAGAGTACAGTAGAGCACAGTAGAGGTAGAATACAGTGGAGTACATTAGAGGTAGAGTACAGTGGAGTACAGTAGAGGTAGAGTACAGTGGAGAACAGAAGAGATAGAGTACAGTGGAGCACCGTAGAGGTAGAGTACAGTGGAGCACAGTAGAGGTAGAGTACAGTGGAGCACAGTAGAGGTAGAGTACAGTGGAGGACAGTAGAGGTAGAGTACAGTGGAGTACAGTAGAGGTAGAGTACAGTGGAGCACAGTAGAGGTAGAGTACAGTGGAGTACAGTGGAGCAGAGTAGAGGTGGAGTACAGTAGAGTACAGTAGAGGTAGAGTACAGCGGAGCACAGTAGAGGTAGAGTACAGTGGAGTACAGTGGAGTACAGTAGAGGTGGAGTACAGTAGAGTACAGTAGAGGTAGAGAACAGTACAGTACAGTAGAGGTAGAGTACAGTGGAGTACAGTAGAGGTAGAGTACAGTAGAGCACAGTAGATATAGAGTACAGTGGAGTACAGTGGAGCACAGTAGAGGTGGAGTACAGTAGAGTAGAGTATAGGTTGAGTACAGTGGAGTACAGTAGAGATAGAGTAGAGTGGAGTAGAGTAGAGATAGAGTACAGTGGATTAGAGTAGAGATAGAGTACAGTGGAGTATAGTTGAGGTAGAGTACAGTGGAGTACAGTAGAGGTAGACTACAGTGGAGTACAGTAGAGGTAGAGAACAGTACAGTACAGTAGAGGTAGAGTAGAGTGGAGTACAGTAGAGGTAGAGTACAGTAGAGCACAGTAGAGGTAGAATACAGTGGAGTACATTAGAGGTAGAGTACAGTGGAGTACAGTAGAGGTAGAGTACAGTGGAGAACAGAAGAGATAGAGTACAGTGGAGCACCGTAGAGGTAGAGTACAGTGGAGCACAGTAGAGGTAGAGTACAGTGGAGCACAGTAGAGGTAGAGTACAGTGGAGGACAGTAGAGGTAGAGTACAGTGGAGTACAGTAGAGGTAGAGTACAGTGGAGCACAGTAGAGGTAGAGTACAGTGGAGTACAGTGGAGCAGAGTAGAGGTGGAGTACAGTAGAGTACAGTAGAGGTAGAGTACAGTGGAGCACAGTAGAGGTAGAGTACAGTGGAGTACAGTGGAGTACAGTAGAGGTGGAGTACAGTAGAGTACAGTAGAGGTAGAGAACAGTACAGTACAGTAGAGGTAGAGTACAGTGGAGTACAGTAGAGGTAGAGTACAGTAGAGCACAGTAGAGATAGAATACAGTGGAGTACAGTAGAGGTAGAGTACAGTGGAGTACAGTAGAGGTAGAGTACAGTGTAGTACAGTAGAGGTAGAGAATAGTAGAGTACAGTAGAGGTAGAGTACAGTGGAGTACAGTAGAGGTAGAGTACAGTAGAGCACAGTAGAGGTAGAATACAGTGGAGTACAGTAGAGGTAGAGTACAGTGGAGTACAGTAGAGGTAGAGTACAGTGGAGTACAGTAGAGGTAGAGTACAGTGGAGCACAGTAGAGGTAGAGTACAGTGGAGTACAGTAGAGGTAGAGTACAGTGGAGTACAGTGGAGCACAGTAGAGGTGGAGTACAGTAGAGTAGAGTATAGGTTGAGTACAGTGGAGTACAGTAGAGATAGCGTAGAGTGGAGTAGAGTAGAGATAGAGTACAGTGGATTAGAGTAGATATAGAGTACAGTGGAGTATAGTTGAGGTAGAGTACAGTGGAGCACAGTAGAGGTAGAGTACAGTGGAGTACAGTAGAGGTAGAGTACAGTGGAGCACAGTAGAGCTAGAGTACAGTGGAGTACAGTGGAGCACAGTAGAGGTGGAGTACAGTAGAGTAGAGTATAGGTTGAGTACAGTGGAGTACAGTAGAGATAGAGTAGAGTGGAGTAGAGTAGAGATAGAGTACAGTGGATTAGAGTAGAGATAGAGTACAGTGGAGTATAGTTGAGGTAGAGTACAGTGGAGTACAGTAGAGGTAGACTACAGTGGAGTACAGTAGAGGTAGAGAACAGTACAGTACAGTAGAGGTAGAGTAGAGTGGAGTACAGTAGAGGTAGAGTACAGTAGAGCACAGTAGAGGTAGAATACAGTGGAGTACATTAGAGGTAGAGTACAGTGGAGTACAGTAGAGGTGGAGTACAGTGGAGAACAGAAGAGATAGAGTACAGTGTAGCACCGTAGAGGTAGAGTACAGTGGAGCACAGTAGAGGTAGAGTACAGTGGAGCACAGTAGAGGTAGAGTACAGTGGAGGACAGTAGAGGTAGAGTACAGTGGAGTACAGTAGAGGTAGAGTACAGTGGAGCACAGTAGAGGTAGAGTACAGTGGAGTACAGTGGAGCAGAGTAGAGGTGGAGTACAGTAGAGTACAGTAGAGGTAGAGTACAGTGGAGCACAGTAGAGGTAGAGTACAGTGGAGTACAGTGGAGTACAGTAGAGTACAGTAGAGGTAGAGAACAGTACAGTACAGTAGAGGTAGAGTACAGTGGAGTACAGTAGAGGTAGAGTACAGTAGAGCACAGTAGAGATAGAGTACAGTGGAGTACAGTGGAGCACAGTAGAGGTGGAGTACAGTAGAGTAGAGTATAGGTTGAGTACAGTGGAGTACAGTAGAGATAGAGTAGAGTGGAGTAGAGTAGAGATAGAGTACAGTGGATTAGAGTAGAGATAGAGTACAGTGGAGTATAGTTGAGGTAGAGTACAGTGGGGTACAGTAGAGGTAGACTACAGTGGAGTACAGTAGAGGTAGAGAACAGTACAGTACAGTAGAGGTAGAGTAGAGTGGAGTACAGTAGAGGTAGAGTACAGTAGAGCACAGTAGAGGTAGAATACAGTGGAGTACATTAGAGGTAGAGTACAGTGGAGTACAGTAGAGGTAGAGTACAGTGGAGAACAGAAGAGATAGAGTACAGTGGAGCACCGTAGAGGTAGAGTACAGTGGAGCACAGTAGAGGTAGAGTACAGTGGAGCACAGTAGAGGTAGAGTACAGTGGAGGACAGTAGAGGTAGAGTACAGTGGAGTACAGTAGAGGTAGAGTACAGTGGAGCACAGTAGAGGTAGAGTACAGTGGAGTACAGTGGAGCAGAGTAGAGGTGGAGTACAGTAGAGTACAGTAGAGGTAGAGTACAGTGGAGCACAGTAGAGGTAGAGTACAGTGGAGTACAGTGGAGTACAGTAGAGGTGGAGTACAGTAGAGTACAGTAGAGGTAGAGAACAGTACAGTACAGTAGAGGTAGAGTACAGTGGAGTACAGTAGAGGTAGAGTACAGTAGAGCACAGTAGAGATAGAATACAGTGGAGTACAGTAGAGGTAGAGTACAGTGGAGTACAGTAGAGGTAGAGTACAGTGTAGTACAGTAGAGGTAGAGAATAGTAGAGTACAGTAGAGGTAGAGTACAGTGGAGTACAGTAGAGGTAGAGTACAGTAGAGCACAGTAGAGGTAGAATACAGTGGAGTACAGTAGAGGTAGAGTACAGTGGAGTACAGTAGAGGTAGAGTACAGTGGAGTACAGTAGAGGTAGAGTACAGTGGAGCACAGTAGAGGTAGAGTACAGTGGAGTACAGTAGAGGTAGAGTACAGTGGAGTACAGTGGAGCACAGTAGAGGTGGAGTACAGTAGAGTAGAGTATAGGTTGAGTACAGTGGAGTACAGTAGAGATAGAGTAGAGTGGAGTAGAGTAGAGATAGAGTACAGTGGATTAGAGTAGATATAGAGTACAGTGGAGTATAGTTGAGGTAGAGTACAGTGGAGCACAGTAGAGGTAGAGTACAGTGGAGTATAGTTGAGGTAGACTACAGTGGAGTACAGTAGAGGTAGAGTACAGTGGAGCACAGTAGAGATAGTGTACAGTAGAGCAGAGTAGAGGTAGAGTGCAGTGGAGTACAGTAGAGGTAGAGTACAGTGGAGCACTGTAGAGCTGGTGTACAGTGGAGTACAGTAGAGGTAGAGTACAGTGGAGCACAGTAGAGATAGAGTACAGTAGAGCACAGTAGAGGTAGAGTACAGTGGAGTATAGTAGAGGTAGAGTACAGTGGAGTATAGTTGAGGTAGACTACAGTGGAGTACAGTAGAAGTAGAGTACAGTGGAGTACAGTAGAGGTAGAGTACAGTGGAGCACAGTAGAGGTAGAGTACAGTGGAGTATAGTTGAGGTAGACTACAGTGGAGTACAGTAGAGGTAGAGTACAGTGGAGCACAGTAGAGATAGAGTACAGTAGAGCAGAGTAGAGGTAGAGTACAGTGGAGTACAGTAGAGGTAGAGCACAGTAGAGCAGAGTAGAGGTAGAGTACAGTGGAGTACAGTAGAGGTAGTGTACAGTGGAGCACAGTAGAGGTAGAGTACAGTGGAGCACAGTAGAGGTAGAGTACAGTGGGGTACAGTAGAAATAGAGTACAGTGGAGCACAGTAGAGTAGAGTACAGTAGAGCACAGTAGAGGTAGAGTACAGTGGAGCACAGTAGAGATAGAGTACAGTGGAGTACAGTAGAGGAAGAGTACAGTGGAGTACATTGGAGCACAGTAGAGGTGGAGTACAGTAGAGTACAGTAGAGGTAGAGTACAGTGGAGTTTAATAGAGATAGAGTACAGTGGAGTAGAGTAGATATAGAGTACAGTGGAGCACAGCAGAGATAGAGTACAGTGGATCACAGTAGAGATAGAGTGCAGTGGAGTACAGTGGAGCACAGTAGAGGTAGAGTAAAGTGGAGAACAGTAGAGATAGAGTACAGTGGAGTACAGTAGAGGTGGAGTACAGTAGAGTATAGTAGAGGTAGAGTACAGTGGACTACAGTAGAGATAGAGTACAGTGGAACACAGTAGAGGTAGAGTACAGTGGAGCACAGTAGAGGTAGAGTACAGTGGAGCACAGTAGAGGTAGAGTACAGTGGAGTACAGTAGAGGTAGTGTATAGTGGAGCACAGTAGAGGTAGAGTACAGTGGAGCAGAGTAGAGGTAGAGTACAGTGGGGTACAGTAGAAATAGAGTACAGTGGAGCACAGTAGAGTAGAGTACAGTAGAGCACAGTAGAGGTAGAGTACAGTGGAGCACAGTAGAGATAGAGTACAGTAGAGCAGAGTAGAGGTAGAGTACAGTGGAGTACAGTACAGGTAGAGTACAGTGGAGCACTGTAGAGGTGGAGTACAGTGGAGTACAGTAGAGGTAGAGTACAGTGGAGCACAGTAGAGGTAGAGTACAGTGGAGTACAGTAGAGGTAGAGTACAGTGGAGCACAGTAGAGGTAGAGTACAGTGGAGCACAGTAGAGATAGAGTACAGTAGAGCACAGTAGAGGTAGAGTACAGTGGAGTATAGTAGAGGTAGAGTACAGTGGAGTACAGTAGAGGTAGAGTACAGTGGAGAATAGTAGATGTAGAGTACAGTGGAGCACAGTAGAGGTAGAGTACAGTGGAGTATAGTAGAGGTAGAGTACAGTGGAGTACAGTAGAGGTAGAGTACAGTGGAGAATAGTAGATGTAGAGTACAGTGGAGCACAGTAGAGGTAGAGTACAGTGGGGTACAGTAGAAATAGAGTACAGTGGAGCACAGTAGAGTAGAGTACAGTAGAGCACAGTAGAGGTAGAGTACAGTGGAGCACAGTAGAGATAGAGTACAGTGGAGTACAGTAGAGGTAGAGTACAGTGGAGTACAGAGGAGCACAGTAGAGGTGGAGTACAGTAGAGTACAGTAGAGGTAGAGTACAGTGTAGTACAGTAGAGATAGAGTACAGTGGAGTAGAGTAGAGATAGATTACAGTGGAGCACAGCAGAGGTAGAGTAAAGTGGATCACAGTAGAGATAGAGTACAGTGGAGTACAGTGGAGCACAGTAGAGGTAGAGTACAGTGGAGCACAGTAGAGGTAGAGTACAGTGGATCACAGTAGAGGTAGAGTAGAGTGGAGCACAGTAGAGGTAGAGTACAGTGGAGTACAGTAGAGGTAGTGTACAGTGGAGCACAGTAGAGGTAGAGTACAGTGGAGTATAGTAGAGGTAGAGTACTGTAGAGCACAGTATAGATAGAGTACAGTAGAGCACAGTAGAGGTAGAGTACAGTGGAGCACAGTAGAGGAAGAGTACAGTGTAGTACAGTAGAGATAGAGTACAGTGGAGTACAGTAGAGATAGAGTACAGTCGAACACAGTAGTGATAAGTGCAGTGGAGTATAGTAGAGGTAGAGTACAGTGGAGTACAGTAGATGTAGAGTACAGTGGAGTACAGTAGAGGTAGAGTAGAGTGGAGCACATTAGAGGTGGAGTAGAGTAGAGTACAGTAGAGGTAGAGTACAGTGGAGTAGAGTAGAAGTAGAGTACAGTGGAGCACAGTAGAGTTAGAGTAGAGTGGAGTACAGTAGAGGTAGAGTACAGTGGAGTACAGTAGAGGTAGAGTACAGTGGATCACAGTAGAGATAGAATACAGTGGAGTACAGTGGAGCACAGTAGAGGTATAGTACAGTGGAGCACAGTAGAGATAGAATACAGTGGAGTACAGTGGAGCACAGTAGAGGTATAGTACAGTGGAGCACAGTAGAGATAGATTACAGTGGAGTAGAGTAGAGATAGAGTACAGTGGAGTACAGTAGAGATAGAGTAGAGTGGAGCAGAGTAGAGGTAGAGTACAGTGGAGTACATTAGAGGTAGAGCACAGTGGAGCACAGTAGAGGTAGAGTACAGTGGAGCACAGTAGAGATAGAGTACAGTAGAGCACAGTCGAGGTAGAGTACAGTGGAGTATAGTAGAGGTAGAGTACAGTGGAGTACAGTAGAGGTAGAGTACAGTGGAGAATAGTAGATGTAGAGTACAGTGGAGCACAGTAGAGGTAGAGTACAGTGGAGCACAGTAGAGGTAGAGTACAGTGGGGTACAGTAGAAATAGAGTACAGTGGAGCACAGTAGAGTAGAGTACAGTAGAGCACAGTAGAGGTAGAGTACAGTGGAGCACAGTAGAGATAGAGTACAGTGGAGTACAGTAGAGGTAGAGTACAGTTGAGTACAGAGGAGCACAGTAGAGGTGGAGTACAGTAGAGTACAGTAGAGGTAGAGTACAGTGTAGTACAGTAGAGATAGAGTACAGTGGAGTAGAGTAGAGATGGAGTACAGTGGAGCACAGCAGAGGTAGAGTAAAGTGGATCACAGTAGAGATAGAGTACAGTGGAGTACAGTGGAGCACAGTAGAGGTAGAGTACAGTGGAGCAAAGTAGAGGTAGAGTACAGTGGACCACAGTAGAGGTAGAGTAGAGTGGAGCACAGTAGAGGTAGAGTACAGTGGAGCACAGTAGAGATAGAGTACAGTGGAGTACAGTAGAGGTAGAGTACAGTTGAGTACAGAGGAGCACAGTAGAGGTGGAGTACAGTAGAGTACAGTAGAGGTAGAGTACAGTGTAGTACAGTAGAGATAGAGTACAGTGGAGTAGAGTAGAGATGGAGTACAGTGGAGCACAGCAGAGGTAGAGTAAAGTGGATCACAGTAGAGATAGAGTAGAGTGGAGCACAGTAGAGGTAGAGTACTGTAGAGCACAGTAGAGATAGAGTACAGTAGAGCACAGTAGAGGTAGAGTACAGTGGAGCACAGTAGAGGAAGAGTAAATGTGTAGTACAGTAGAGATAGAGTACAGTGGAGTACAGTAGAGATAGAGTACAGTCGAACACAGTAGTGATAAGTGCAGTGGAGTATAGTAGAGGTAGAGTACAGTGGAGTACAGTAGATGTAGAGTACAGTGGAGTACAGTAGAGGTAGAGTAGAGTGGAGCACATTAGAGGTGGAGTAGAGTAGAGTACAGTAGAGGTAGAGTACAGTGGAGTAGAGTACAAGTAGAGTACAGTGGAGTACAGTAGAGGTAGAGTAGAGTGGAGTACAGTAGAGGTAGAGTACAGTGGAGCACAGTAGAGGTAGAGTACAGTGGAGTACAGTGGAGCACAGTAGAGGTGGAGTACAGTAGAGTACAGTAGAGGTAGAGTGCAGTGGAGCACAGTAGAGGTAGAGTACAGTGGAGTACAGTTGAGTACAGTAGAGGTGGAGTACAGTAGAGTACAGAAGAGGTAGAGAACAGTACAGTACAGTAGAGGTAGAGTACAGTGGAGTACAGTAGAGATAGAGTACAGTAGAGCACAGTAGAGGTAGAATACAGTGGAGTACAGTAGAGGTAGAGTACAGTGGAGTACAGTAGAGGTAGAGTACAGTGGAGTACAGTAGAGGTAGAGAAGAGTACAGTACAGTAGAGGTAGAGTACAGTGGAGTACAATAGAGGTAGAGTACAGTAGAGCACAGTAGAGGTAGAGTACAGTGGAGTACAGTAGAGGTAGAGTACAGTGGAGCACAGTAGAGGTAGAGTACAGTGGAGTACAGTAGAGGTAGAGTACAGTGGAGCACAGTAGAGCTAGAGTACAGTGGAGTACAGTGGAGCACAGTAGAGGTGGAGTACAGTAGAGTAGAGTATAGGTTGAGTACAGTGGAGTACAGTAGAGATAGAGTAGAGTGGAGTAGAGTAGAGATAGAGTACAGTGGATTAGAGTAGAGATAGAGTACAGTGGAGTATAGTTGAGGTAGAGTACAGTGGAGTACAGTAGAGGTAGAGTACAGTGGAGTACAGTAGAGGTAGAGAACAGTGCAGTACAGTAGAGGTAGAGTAGAGTGGAGTACAATAGAGGTAGAGTACAGTAGAGCACAGTAGAGGTAGAATACAGTGGAGTACAGTAGTGGTAGAGTACAGTGGAGTACAGTAGAGGTAGAGTACAGTGGAGCACAGTAGAGGTAGAGTACAGTGGAGCACAGTAGAGGTAGAGAACAGTACAGTACAGTAGAGGTAGAGTAAAGTGGAGTACAGTAGAGGTAGAGTACAGTAGAGCACAGTAGAGGTAGAATACAGTGGAGTACAGTAGAGGTAGAGTACAGTGGAGTAAAGTAGAGCTAGAGTACAGTGGAGTACAGAAGAGATAGGGTACAGTGGAGCACAGTAGAGGTAGAGTACAGTGGAGCACAGTAGAGGTAGAGTACAGTGGAGCACAGTAGAGGTAGAGTACAGTGGAGTACAGTAGAGGTAGAGTAAAGTGGCGTACAGTAGAGGTAGAGTACAGTGGAGCACAGTAGAGGTGGAGTACAGTAGAGTACAGTAGAGGTAGAGAACAGTACAGTACAGTAGAGGCAGAGTACAGTGGAGTACAGTAGAGGTAGAGTACAGTAGAGCACAGTAGAGGTAGAATACAGTGGAGTACAGTAGAGGTAGAGTACAGTGGAGTACAGTAGAGGTAGAGTACAGTGGAGTACAGTAGAGGTAGAGAACAGTACAGTACAGTAGAGGTAGATTACACTGGAGTAGAGTAGAGGTAGAGTACAGTAGAGCACAGTAGAGGTAGAATACAGTGGAGTACAGTAGAGGTAGAGTACAGTGGAGTACAGTAGAGGTAGAGTACAGTGGAGTACAGTAGAGGTAGAGTACAGTGGAGCACAGTAGAGGTAGAGTACAGTGGAGTACAGTAGAGGTAGAGTACAGTGGAGCACAGTAGAGCTAGAGTACAGTGGAGTACAGTGGAGCACAGTAGAGGTGGAGTACAGTAGAGTAGAGTATAGGTTGAGTACAGTGGAGTACAGTAGAGATAGAGTAGAGTGGAGTAGAGTAGAGATAGAGTACAGTGGATTAGAGTAGAGATAGAGTACAGTGGAGTATAGTTGAGGTAGAGTACAGTGGAGTACAGTAGAGGTAGACTACAGTGGAGTACAGTAGAGGTAGAGAACAGTACAGTACAGTAGAGGTAGAGTAGAGTGGAGTACAGTGGAGTATAGTTGAGGTAGAGTACAGTGGAGTACAGTAGAGGTAGAGTACAGTGGAGTACAGTAGAGGTAGAGAACAGTGCAGTACAGTAGAGGTAGAGTAGAGTGGAGTACAGTAGAGGTAGAGTACAGTAGAGCACAGTAGAGGTAGAATACAGTGGAGTACAGTAGTGGTAGAGTACAGTGAAGTACAGTAGAGGTAGAGTACAGTGGAGTACAGAAGAGATAGAGTACAGTGGAGCACAGTAGAGGTAGAGTACAGTGGAGCACAGTAGAGGTAGAGAACAGTACAGTACAGTAGAGGTAGAGTAAAGTGGAGTACAGTAGAGGTAGAGTACAGTAGAGCACAGTAGAGGTAGAATACAGTGGAGTACAGTAGAGGTAGAGTACAGTAGAGTAAAGTAGAGCTAGAGTACAGTGGAGTACAGAAGAGATAGGGTACAGTGGAGGACAGTAGAGGTAGAGTACAGTGGAGCACAGTAGAGGTAGAGTACAGTGGAGCACAGTAGAGGTAGAGTACAGTGGAGTACAGTAGAGGTAGAGTACAGTGGCGTACAGTAGAGGTAGAGTACAGTGGAGCACAGTAGAGGTAGAGTACAGTGGAGTACAGTGGAGCACAGTAGAGGTGGAGTACAGTAGAGTACAGTAGAGGTAGAGTAAAGTAGAGTACAGGGGAGTACAGTAGAGGTGGAGTACAGTAGAGTACAGTAGAGGTAGAGAACAGTACAGTACAGTAGAGGTGGAGTACAGTAGAGTACAGTAGAGGTAGAGAACAGTACAGTACAGTAGAGGCAGAGTACAGTGGAGTACAGTAGAGGTAGAGTACAGTAGAGCACAGTAGAGGTAGAATACAGTGGAGTACAGTAGAGGTAGAGTACAGTGGAGTACAGTAGAGGTAGAGAACAGTACAGTACAGTAGAGGTAGAGTACAGTGGAGTAGAGTAGAGGTAGAGTACAGTAGAGCACAGTAGAGGTAGAATACAGTGGAGTACAGTAGAGGTAGAGTACAGTGGAGTACAGTAGAGGTAGAGTACAGTGGAGTACAGTAGAGGTAGAGTACAGTGGAGCACAGTAGAGGTAGAGTACAGTGGAGTACAGTAGAGGTAGAGTACAGTGGAGCACAGTAGAGCTAGAGTACAGTGGAGTACAGTGGAGCACAGTAGAGGTGGAGTACAGTAGAGTAGAGTATAGGTTGAGTACAGTGGAGTACAGTAGAGATAGAGTAGAGTGGAGTAGAGTAGAGATAGAGTACAGTGGATTAGAGTAGAGATAGAGTACAGTGGAGTATAGTTGAGGTAGAGTACAGTGGAGTACAGTAGAGGTAGACTACAGTGGAGTACAGTAGAGGTAGAGAACAGTACAGTACAGTAGAGGTAGAGAAGAGTGGAGTACAGTAGAGGTAGAGTACAGTAGAGCACAGTAGAGGTAGAATACAGTGGAGTACATTAGAGGTAGAGTACAGTGGAGTACAGTAGAGGTAGAGTACAGTGGAGAACAGAAGAGATAGAGTACAGTGGAGCACCGTAGAGGTAGAGTACAGTGGAGCACAGTAGAGGTAGAGTACAGTGGAGCACAGTAGAGGTAGAGTACAGTGGAGGACAGTAGAGGTAGAGTACAGTGGAGTACAGTAGAGGTAGAGTACAGTGGAGCACAGTAGAGGTAGAGTACAGTGGAGTACAGTGGAGCAGAGTAGAGGTGGAGTACAGTAGAGTACAGTAGAGGTAGAGTACAGTGGAGCACAGTAGAGGTAGAGTACAGTGGAGTACAGTGGAGTACAGTAGAGGTGGAGTACAGTAGAGTACAGTAGAGGTAGAGAACAGTACAGTACAGTAGAGGTAGAGTACAGTGGAGTACAGTAGAGGTAGAGTACAGTAGAGCACAGTAGAGATAGAATACAGTGGAGCACAGTAGAGGTAGAGTACAGTGGAGTACAGTGGAGCACAGTAGAGGTGGAGTACAGTAGAGTACAGTAGAGGTAGAGTAAAGTAGAGTACAGTGGAGTACAGTAGAGGTGGAGTACAGTAGAGTACAGTAGAGGTAGAGAACAGTACAGTACAGTAGAGGTGGAGTACAGTAGAGTACAGTAGAGGTAGAGAACAGTACAGTACAGTAGAGGCAGAGTACAGTGGAGTACAGTACAGGTAGAGTACAGTAGAGCACAGTAGAGGTAGAATACAGTGGAGTACAGTATAGGTAGAGTACAGTGGAGTACAGTAGAGGTAGAGTACAGTGGAGTACAGTAGAGGTAGAGAACAGTACAGTACAGTAGAGGTAGAGTACAGTGGAGTAGAGTAGAGGTAGAGTACAGTAGAGCACAGTAGAGGTAGAATACAGTGGAGTACAGTAGAGGTAGAGTACAGTGGAGTACAGTAGAGGTAGAGTACAGTGGAGTACAGTAGAGGTAGAGTACAGTGGAGCACAGTAGAGGTAGAGTACAGTGGAGTACAGTAGAGGTAGAGTACAGTGGAGCACAGTAGAGCTAGAGTACAGTGGAGTACAGTGGAGCACAGTAGAGGTGGAGTACAGTAGAGTAGAGTATAGGTTGAGTACAGTGGAGTACAGTAGAGATAGAGTAGAGTGGAGTAGAGTAGAGATAGAGTACAGTGGATTAGAGTAGAGATAGAGTACAGTGGAGTATAGTTGAGGTAGAGTACAGTGGAGTACAGTAGAGGTAGACTACAGTGGAGTACAGTAGAGGTAGAGAACAGTACAGTACAGTAGAGGTAGAGTAGAGTGGAGTACAGTAGAGGTAGAGTACAGTAGAGCACAGTAGAGGTAGAATACAGTGGAGTACATTAGAGGTAGAGTACAGTGGAGTACAGTAGAGGTAGAGTACAGTGGAGAACAGAAGAGATAGAGTACAGTGGAGCACCGTAGAGGTAGAGTACAGTGGAGCACAGTAGAGGTAGAGTACAGTGGAGGACAGTAGAGGTAGAGTACAGTGGAGTACAGTAGAGGTAGAGTACAGTGGAGCACAGTAGAGGTAGAGTACAGTGGAGTACAGTGGAGCAGAGTAGAGGTGGAGTACAGTAGAGTACAGTAGAGGTAGAGTACAGTGGAGCACAGTAGAGGTAGAGTACAGTGGAGTACAGTGGAGTACAGTAGAGGTGGAGTACAGTAGAGTACAGTAGAGGTAGAGAACAGTACAGTACAGTAGAGGTAGAGTACAGTGGAGTACAGTAGAGGTAGAGTACAGTAGAGCACAGTAGAGATAGAATACAGTGGAGTACAGTAGAGGTAGAGTACAGTGGAGTACAGTAGAGGTAGAGTACAGTGTAGTACAGTAGAGGTAGAGAATAGTAGAGTACAGTAGAGGTAGAGTACAGTGGAGTACAGTAGAGGTAGAGTACAGTAGAGCACAGTAGAGGTAGAATACAGTGGAGTACAGTAGAGGTAGAGTACAGTGAAGTACAGTAGAGGTAGAGTACAGTGGAGTACAGTAGAGGTAGAGTACAGTGGAGCACAGTAGAGGTAGAGTACAGTGGAGTACAGTAGAGGTAGAGTACAGTGGAGTACAGTGGAGCACAGTAGAGGTGGAGTACAGTAGAGTAGAGTATAGGTTGAGTACAGTGGAGTACAGTAGAGATAGAGTAGAGTGGAGTAGAGTAGAGATAGAGTACAGTGGATTAGAGTAGATATAGAGTACAGTGGAGTATAGTTGAGGTAGAGTACAGTGGAGCACAGTAGAGGTAGAGTACAGTGGAGCACAGTAGAGGTAGAGTACAGTGGAGTATAGTTGAGGTAGACTACAGTGGAGTACAGTAGAGGTAGAGTACAGTGGAGTACAGTAGAGGTAGAGTACAGTGGAGCACTGTAGAGGTGGTGTACAGTGGAGTACAGTAGAGGTAGAGTACAGTGGAGCACAGTAGAGATAGAGTACAGTAGAGCACAGTAGAGGTAGAGTACAGTGGAGTATAGTAGAGGTAGAGTACAGTGGAGTATAGTTGAGGTAGACTACAGTGGAGTACAGTAGAGGTAGAGTACAGTGGAGTACAGTAGAGGTAGAGTACAGTGGAGCACAGTAGAGGTAGAGTACAGTGGAGTATAGTTGAGGTAGACTACAGTGGAGTACAGTAGAGGTAGAGTACAGTGGAGCACAGTAGAGATAGAGTACAGTAGAGCAGAGTAGAGGTAGAGTACAGTGGAGTACAGTAGAGGTAGAGCACAGTAGAGCAGAGTAGAGGTAGAGTACAGTGGAGTACAGTAGATGTAGAGCACATTGGAGCACTGTAGAGGTAGAATACAGTGGAGTAGAGTAGAGATAGAGTACAGTGGAGTACAGTGGAGTACAGTAGAGGTGGAGTACAGTAGAGTACAGTAGAGGTAGAGAACAGTACAGTACAGTAGAGGTAGAGGACAGTGGAGTACAGTAGAGGTAGAGTACAGTAGAGCACAGTAGAGGTAGAATACAGTGGAGTACAGTAGAGGTAGAGTACAGTGGAGTACAGTAGAGGTAGAGTACAGTGTAGTACAGTAGATGTAGAGAACAGTACAGTACAGTAGAGGTAGAGTACAGTGGATTACAGTAGAGGTAGAGTACAGTAGAGCACAGTAGAGGTAGAATACAGTGGAGTACAGTAGAGGTAGAGTACAGTGGAGCACAGTAGAGGTAGAGTACAGTGGAGCACAGTAGAGGTAGAGTACAGTGGAGCACAGTAGAGGTAGAGTACAGTGGAGTACAGTAGACGTTGAGTACAGTGGAGTACAGTAGAGGTAGAGTACAGTGGAGCACAGTAGAGGTAGAGTACAGTGGAGTACAGTAGAGGTAGAATACAGTGGAGCACAGTAGAGGTAGAGTACAGTGGAGCACAGTAGAGGTAGAGTACAGTGGAGCACAGTAGAGGTAGAGTACACTGGAGTACAGTAGACGTTGAGTACAGTGGAGTACAGTAGAGGTAGAGTACAGTGGAGCACAGTAGAGGTAGAGTACAGTGGAGTACAGTAGAGGTAGAGTACACTAGAGCACAGTAGAGGTAGAATACAGTGGAGTACAGTAGAGGTAGAGTACAGTGGAGTACAGTAGAGGTAGAGTACAGTGGAGTACAGAAGAGATAGAGTACAGTGGAGCACAGTAGAGGTAGAGTACAATGGAGCACAGTAGAGGTAGAGTACAGTGGAGCACAATAGAGGTAGAGTACATTGGAGTACAGTAGAGGTAGAGTACAGTGGAATACAGTAGAGGTAGAGTACAGTGGAGCACAGTAGAGGTAGAGTACAGTGGAGTACAGTGGAGCACAGTAGAGGTGGAGTACAGTAGAGTACAGTAGAGGTAGAGTACAGTGGAGCACAGTAGAGGTAGAGTACAGTGGAGTACAGTGGAGTACAGTAGAGGTGGAGTACAGTAGAGTACAGTAGAGGTAGAGAACAGTACAGTACAGTAGAGGTAGAGTACAGTGGAGTACAGTAGAGGTATAGTACAGTAGAGCACAGTAGAGGTAGAATACAGTAGAGTACAGAAGAGATAGAGTACAGTGGAGCACAGTAGAGGTAGAGTACAATGGAGCACAGTAGAGGTAGAGTACAGTGGAGCACAGTAGAGGTAGAGTACAGTGGAGTACAGTAGAGGTAGAGTACAGTGGAGTACAGTAGAGGTAGAGTACAGTGGAGCACAGTAGAGGTAGAGTACAGTGGAGTAGAGTGGAGCACAGTAGAGGTGGAATACAGTAGAGTACAGTGGAGGTAGAGTACAGTGGAGTACACTGGAGTACAGTAGAGGTGGAGTACAGTAGAGTACAGTAGAGGTAGAGAACAGTACAGTACAGTAGAGGTAGAGTACAGTGGAGTACAGTAGAGGTAGAGTACAGTGGAGCACAGTAGAGGTAGAGTACAGTGGAGTACAGTAGAGGTGGAGTACAGTGGAGTACAGTAGAGGTAGACTACAGTGGAGCACAGTAGAGCTAGAGTACAGTGGAGTACAGTGGAGCACAGTAGAGGTGGAGTACAGTAGAGTAGAGTATAGGTTGAGTACAGTGGAGTACAGTAGAGATAGAGTAGAGTGGAGTAGAGTAGAGATAGAGTACAGTGGATTAGAGTAGAGATAGAGTACAGTGGAGTATAGTTGAGGTAGAGTACAGTGGAGTACAGTAGAGGTAGAGTACAGTGGAGTACAGTAGAGGTAGAGAACAGTGCAGTACAGTAGAGGTAGAGTAGAGTGGAGTACAATAGAGGTAGAGTACAGTAGAGCACAGTAGAGGTAGAATACAGTGGAGTACAGTAGTGGTAGAGTACAGTGGAGTACAGTAGAGGTAGAGTACAGTGGAGCACAGTAGAGGTAGAGTACAGTGGAGCACAGTAGAGGTAGAGAACAGTACAGTACAGTAGAGGTAGAGTAAAGTGGAGTACAGTAGAGGTAGAGTACAGTAGAGCACAGTAGAGGTAGAATACAGTGGAGTACAGTAGAGGTAGAGTACAGTGGAGTAAAGTAGAGCTAGAGTACAGTGGAGTACAGAAGAGATAGGGTACAGTGGAGCACAGTAGAGGTAGAGTACAGTGGAGCACAGTAGAGGTAGAGTACAGTGGAGCACAGTAGAGGTAGAGTACAGTGGAGTACAGTAGAGGTAGAGTAAAGTGGCGTACAGTAGAGGTAGAGTACAGTGGAGCACAGTAGAGGTGGAGTACAGTAGAGTACAGTAGAGGTAGAGAACAGTACAGTACAGTAGAGGCAGAGTACAGTGGAGTACAGTAGAGGTAGAGTACAGTAGAGCACAGTAGAGGTAGAATACAGTGGAGTACAGTAGAGGTAGAGTACAGTGGAGTACAGTAGAGGTAGAGTACAGTGGAGTACAGTAGAGGTAGAGAACAGTACAGTACAGTAGAGGTAGATTACACTGGAGTAGAGTAGAGGTAGAGTACAGTAGAGCACAGTAGAGGTAGAATACAGTGGAGTACAGTAGAGGTAGAGTACAGTGGAGTACAGTAGAGGTAGAGTACAGTGGAGTACAGTAGAGGTAGAGTACAGTGGAGCACAGTAGAGGTAGAGTACAGTGGAGTACAGTAGAGGTAGAGTACAGTGGAGCACAGTAGAGCTAGAGTACAGTGGAGTACAGTGGAGCACAGTAGAGGTGGAGTACAGTAGAGTAGAGTATAGGTTGAGTACAGTGGAGTACAGTAGAGATAGAGTAGAGTGGAGTAGAGTAGAGATAGAGTACAGTGGATTAGAGTAGAGATAGAGTACAGTGGAGTATAGTTGAGGTAGAGTACAGTGGAGTACAGTAGAGGTAGACTACAGTGGAGTACAGTAGAGGTAGAGAACAGTACAGTACAGTAGAGGTAGAGTAGAGTGGAGTACAGTGGAGTATAGTTGAGGTAGAGTACAGTGGAGTACAGTAGAGGTAGAGTACAGTGGAGTACAGTAGAGGTAGAGAACAGTGCAGTACAGTAGAGGTAGAGTAGAGTGGAGTACAGTAGAGGTAGAGTACAGTAGAGCACAGTAGAGGTAGAATACAGTGGAGTACAGTAGTGGTAGAGTACAGTGAAGTACAGTAGAGGTAGAGTACAGTGGAGTACAGAAGAGATAGAGTACAGTGGAGCACAGTAGAGGTAGAGTACAGTGGAGCACAGTAGAGGTAGAGAACAGTACAGTACAGTAGAGGTAGAGTAAAGTGGAGTACAGTAGAGGTAGAGTACAGTAGAGCACAGTAGAGGTAGAATACAGTGGAGTACAGTAGAGGTAGAGTACAGTAGAGTAAAGTAGAGCTAGAGTACAGTGGAGTACAGAAGAGATAGGGTACAGTGGAGCACAGTAGAGGTAGAGTACAGTGGAGCACAGTAGAGGTAGAGTACAGTGGAGCACAGTAGAGGTAGAGTACAGTGGAGTACAGTAGAGGTAGAGTACAGTGGCGTACAGTAGAGGTAGAGTACAGTGGAGCACAGTAGAGGTAGAGTACAGTGGAGTACAGTGGAGCACAGTAGAGGTGGAGTACAGTAGAGTACAGTAGAGGTAGAGTAAAGTAGAGTACAGGGGAGTACAGTAGAGGTGGAGTACAGTAGAGTACAGTAGAGGTAGAGAACAGTACAGTACAGTAGAGGTGGAGTACAGTAGAGTACAGTAGAGGTAGAGAACAGTACAGTACAGTAGAGGCAGAGTACAGTGGAGTACAGTAGAGGTAGAGTACAGTAGAGCACAGTAGAGGTAGAATACAGTGGAGTACAGTAGAGGTAGAGTACAGTGGAGTACAGTAGAGGTAGAGAACAGTACAGTACAGTAGAGGTAGAGTACAGTGGAGTAGAGTAGAGGTAGAGTACAGTAGAGCACAGTAGAGGTAGAATACAGTGGAGTACAGTAGAGGTAGAGTACAGTGGAGTACAGTAGAGGTAGAGTACAGTGGAGTACAGTAGAGGTAGAGTACAGTGGAGCACAGTAGAGGTAGAGTACAGTGGAGTACAGTAGAGGTAGAGTACAGTGGAGCACAGTAGAGCTAGAGTACAGTGGAGTACAGTGGAGCACAGTAGAGGTGGAGTACAGTAGAGTAGAGTATAGGTTGAGTACAGTGGAGTACAGTAGAGATAGAGTAGAGTGGAGTAGAGTAGAGATAGAGTACAGTGGATTAGAGTAGAGATAGAGTACAGTGGAGTATAGTTGAGGTAGAGTACAGTGGAGTACAGTAGAGGTAGACTACAGTGGAGTACAGTAGAGGTAGAGAACAGTACAGTACAGTAGAGGTAGAGAAGAGTGGAGTACAGTAGAGGTAGAGTACAGTAGAGCACAGTAGAGGTAGAATACAGTGGAGTACATTAGAGGTAGAGTACAGTGGAGTACAGTAGAGGTAGAGTACAGTGGAGAACAGAAGAGATAGAGTACAGTGGAGCACCGTAGAGGTAGAGTACAGTGGAGCACAGTAGAGGTAGAGTACAGTGGAGCACAGTAGAGGTAGAGTACAGTGGAGGACAGTAGAGGTAGAGTACAGTGGAGTACAGTAGAGGTAGAGTACAGTGGAGTACAGTGGAGCAGAGTAGAGGTGGAGTACAGTAGAGTACAGTAGAGGTAGAGTACAGTGGAGCACAGTAGAGGTAGAGTACAGTGGAGT
Source organism: Tiaroga cobitis (assembly GCA_030578255.1). NCBI lineage: Eukaryota > Metazoa > Chordata > Actinopteri > Cypriniformes > Leuciscidae > Tiaroga > Tiaroga cobitis. The sequence goes on from CM060612.1 coordinate 1,625,470, forward strand.
ACAGTGGAGTACAGTAGAGGTGGAGTACAGTAGAGTACAGTAGAGGTAGAGAACAGTACAGTACAGTAGAGGTAGAGTACAGTGGAGTACAGTAGAGGTAGAGTACAGTAGAGCACAGTAGAGATAGAATACAGTGGAGCACAGTAGAGGTAGAGTACAGTGGAGTACAGTGGAGCACAGTAGAGGTGGAGTACAGTAGAGTACAGTAGAGGTAGAGTAAAGTAGAGTACAGTGGAGTACAGTAGAGGTGGAGTACAGTAGAGTACAGTAGAGGTAGAGAACAGTACAGTACAGTAGAGGTGGAGTACAGTAGAGTACAGTAGAGGTAGAGAACAGTACAGTACAGTAGAGGCAGAGTACAGTGGAGTACAGTACAGGTAGAGTACAGTAGAGCACAGTAGAGGTAGAATACAGTGGAGTACAGTATAGGTAGAGTACAGTGGAGTACAGTAGAGGTAGAGTACAGTGGAGTACAGTAGAGGTAGAGAACAGTACAGTACAGTAGAGGTAGAGTACAGTGGAGTAGAGTAGAGGTAGAGTACAGTAGAGCACAGTAGAGGTAGAATACAGTGGAGTACAGTAGAGGTAGAGTACAGTGGAGTACAGTAGAGGTAGAGTACAGTGGAGTACAGTAGAGGTAGAGTACAGTGGAGCACAGTAGAGGTAGAGTACAGTGGAGTACAGTAGAGGTAGAGTACAGTGGAGCACAGTAGAGCTAGAGTACAGTGGAGTACAGTGGAGCACAGTAGAGGTGGAGTACAGTAGAGTAGAGTATAGGTTGAGTACAGTGGAGTACAGTAGAGATAGAGTAGAGTGGAGTAGAGTAGAGATAGAGTACAGTGGATTAGAGTAGAGATAGAGTACAGTGGAGTATAGTTGAGGTAGAGTACAGTGGAGTACAGTAGAGGTAGACTACAGTGGAGTACAGTAGAGGTAGAGAACAGTACAGTACAGTAGAGGTAGAGTAGAGTGGAGTACAGTAGAGGTAGAGTACAGTAGAGCACAGTAGAGGTAGAATACAGTGGAGTACATTAGAGGTAGAGTACAGTGGAGTACAGTAGAGGTAGAGTACAGTGGAGAACAGAAGAGATAGAGTACAGTGGAGCACCGTAGAGGTAGAGTACAGTGGAGCACAGTAGAGGTAGAGTACAGTGGAGGACAGTAGAGGTAGAGTACAGTGGAGTACAGTAGAGGTAGAGTACAGTGGAGCACAGTAGAGGTAGAGTACAGTGGAGTACAGTGGAGCAGAGTAGAGGTGGAGTACAGTAGAGTACAGTAGAGGTAGAGTACAGTGGAGCACAGTAGAGGTAGAGTACAGTGGAGTACAGTGGAGTACAGTAGAGGTGGAGTACAGTAGAGTACAGTAGAGGTAGAGAACAGTACAGTACAGTAGAGGTAGAGTACAGTGGAGTACAGTAGAGGTAGAGTACAGTAGAGCACAGTAGAGATAGAATACAGTGGAGTACAGTAGAGGTAGAGTACAGTGGAGTACAGTAGAGGTAGAGTACAGTGTAGTACAGTAGAGGTAGAGAATAGTAGAGTACAGTAGAGGTAGAGTACAGTGGAGTACAGTAGAGGTAGAGTACAGTAGAGCACAGTAGAGGTAGAATACAGTGGAGTACAGTAGAGGTAGAGTACAGTGAAGTACAGTAGAGGTAGAGTACAGTGGAGTACAGTAGAGGTAGAGTACAGTGGAGCACAGTAGAGGTAGAGTACAGTGGAGTACAGTAGAGGTAGAGTACAGTGGAGTACAGTGGAGCACAGTAGAGGTGGAGTACAGTAGAGTAGAGTATAGGTTGAGTACAGTGGAGTACAGTAGAGATAGAGTAGAGTGGAGTAGAGTAGAGATAGAGTACAGTGGATTAGAGTAGATATAGAGTACAGTGGAGTATAGTTGAGGTAGAGTACAGTGGAGCACAGTAGAGGTAGAGTACAGTGGAGCACAGTAGAGGTAGAGTACAGTGGAGTATAGTTGAGGTAGACTACAGTGGAGTACAGTAGAGGTAGAGTACAGTGGAGTACAGTAGAGGTAGAGTACAGTGGAGCACTGTAGAGGTGGTGTACAGTGGAGTACAGTAGAGGTAGAGTACAGTGGAGCACAGTAGAGATAGAGTACAGTAGAGCACAGTAGAGGTAGAGTACAGTGGAGTATAGTAGAGGTAGAGTACAGTGGAGTATAGTTGAGGTAGACTACAGTGGAGTACAGTAGAGGTAGAGTACAGTGGAGTACAGTAGAGGTAGAGTACAGTGGAGCACAGTAGAGGTAGAGTACAGTGGAGTATAGTTGAGGTAGACTACAGTGGAGTACAGTAGAGGTAGAGTACAGTGGAGCACAGTAGAGATAGAGTACAGTAGAGCAGAGTAGAGGTAGAGTACAGTGGAGTACAGTAGAGGTAGAGCACAGTAGAGCAGAGTAGAGGTAGAGTACAGTGGAGTACAGTAGATGTAGAGCACATTGGAGCACTGTAGAGGTAGAATACAGTGGAGTAGAGTAGAGATAGAGTACAGTGGAGTACAGTGGAGTACAGTAGAGGTGGAGTACAGTAGAGTACAGTAGAGGTAGAGAACAGTACAGTACAGTAGAGGTAGAGGACAGTGGAGTACAGTAGAGGTAGAGTACAGTAGAGCACAGTAGAGGTAGAATACAGTGGAGTACAGTAGAGGTAGAGTACAGTGGAGTACAGTAGAGGTAGAGTACAGTGTAGTACAGTAGATGTAGAGAACAGTACAGTACAGTAGAGGTAGAGTACAGTGGATTACAGTAGAGGTAGAGTACAGTAGAGCACAGTAGAGGTAGAATACAGTGGAGTACAGTAGAGGTAGAGTACAGTGGAGCACAGTAGAGGTAGAGTACAGTGGAGCACAGTAGAGGTAGAGTACAGTGGAGCACAGTAGAGGTAGAGTACAGTGGAGTACAGTAGACGTTGAGTACAGTGGAGTACAGTAGAGGTAGAGTACAGTGGAGCACAGTAGAGGTAGAGTACAGTGGAGTACAGTAGAGGTAGAATACAGTGGAGCACAGTAGAGGTAGAGTACAGTGGAGCACAGTAGAGGTAGAGTACAGTGGAGCACAGTAGAGGTAGAGTACACTGGAGTACAGTAGACGTTGAGTACAGTGGAGTACAGTAGAGGTAGAGTACAGTGGAGCACAGTAGAGGTAGAGTACAGTGGAGTACAGTAGAGGTAGAGTACACTAGAGCACAGTAGAGGTAGAATACAGTGGAGTACAGTAGAGGTAGAGTACAGTGGAGTACAGTAGAGGTAGAGTACAGTGGAGTACAGAAGAGATAGAGTACAGTGGAGCACAGTAGAGGTAGAGTACAATGGAGCACAGTAGAGGTAGAGTACAGTGGAGCACAATAGAGGTAGAGTACATTGGAGTACAGTAGAGGTAGAGTACAGTGGAATACAGTAGAGGTAGAGTACAGTGGAGCACAGTAGAGGTAGAGTACAGTGGAGTACAGTGGAGCACAGTAGAGGTGGAGTACAGTAGAGTACAGTAGAGGTAGAGTACAGTGGAGCACAGTAGAGGTAGAGTACAGTGGAGTACAGTGGAGTACAGTAGAGGTGGAGTACAGTAGAGTACAGTAGAGGTAGAGAACAGTACAGTACAGTAGAGGTAGAGTACAGTGGAGTACAGTAGAGGTATAGTACAGTAGAGCACAGTAGAGGTAGAATACAGTAGAGTACAGAAGAGATAGAGTACAGTGGAGCACAGTAGAGGTAGAGTACAATGGAGCACAGTAGAGGTAGAGTACAGTGGAGCACAGTAGAGGTAGAGTACAGTGGAGTACAGTAGAGGTAGAGTACAGTGGAGTACAGTAGAGGTAGAGTACAGTGGAGCACAGTAGAGGTAGAGTACAGTGGAGTAGAGTGGAGCACAGTAGAGGTGGAATACAGTAGAGTACAGTGGAGGTAGAGTACAGTGGAGTACACTGGAGTACAGTAGAGGTGGAGTACAGTAGAGTACAGTAGAGGTAGAGAACAGTACAGTACAGTAGAGGTAGAGTACAGTGGAGTACAGTAGAGGTAGAGTACAGTGGAGCACAGTAGAGGTAGAGTACAGTGGAGTACAGTAGAGGTGGAGTACAGTGGAGTACAGTAGAGGTAGACTACAGTGGAGCACAGTAGAGCTAGAGTACAGTGGAGTACAGTGGAGCACAGTAGAGGTGGAGTACAGTAGAGTAGAGTATAGGTTGAGTACAGTGGAGTACAGTAGAGATAGAGTAGAGTGGAGTAGAGTAGAGATAGAGTACAGTGGATTAGAGTAGAGATAGAGTACAGTGGAGTATAGTTGAGGTAGAGTACAGTGGAGTACAGTAGAGGTAGAGTACAGTGGAGTACAGTAGAGGTAGAGAACAGTGCAGTACAGTAGAGGTAGAGTAGAGTGGAGTACAATAGAGGTAGAGTACAGTAGAGCACAGTAGAGGTAGAATACAGTGGAGTACAGTAGTGGTAGAGTACAGTGGAGTACAGTAGAGGTAGAGTACAGTGGAGCACAGTAGAGGTAGAGTACAGTGGAGCACAGTAGAGGTAGAGAACAGTACAGTACAGTAGAGGTAGAGTAAAGTGGAGTACAGTAGAGGTAGAGTACAGTAGAGCACAGTAGAGGTAGAATACAGTGGAGTACAGTAGAGGTAGAGTACAGTGGAGTAAAGTAGAGCTAGAGTACAGTGGAGTACAGAAGAGATAGGGTACAGTGGAGCACAGTAGAGGTAGAGTACAGTGGAGCACAGTAGAGGTAGAGTACAGTGGAGCACAGTAGAGGTAGAGTACAGTGGAGTACAGTAGAGGTAGAGTAAAGTGGCGTACAGTAGAGGTAGAGTACAGTGGAGCACAGTAGAGGTGGAGTACAGTAGAGTACAGTAGAGGTAGAGAACAGTACAGTACAGTAGAGGCAGAGTACAGTGGAGTACAGTAGAGGTAGAGTACAGTAGAGCACAGTAGAGGTAGAATACAGTGGAGTACAGTAGAGGTAGAGTACAGTGGAGTACAGTAGAGGTAGAGTACAGTGGAGTACAGTAGAGGTAGAGAACAGTACAGTACAGTAGAGGTAGATTACACTGGAGTAGAGTAGAGGTAGAGTACAGTAGAGCACAGTAGAGGTAGAATACAGTGGAGTACAGTAGAGGTAGAGTACAGTGGAGTACAGTAGAGGTAGAGTACAGTGGAGTACAGTAGAGGTAGAGTACAGTGGAGCACAGTAGAGGTAGAGTACAGTGGAGTACAGTAGAGGTAGAGTACAGTGGAGCACAGTAGAGCTAGAGTACAGTGGAGTACAGTGGAGCACAGTAGAGGTGGAGTACAGTAGAGTAGAGTATAGGTTGAGTACAGTGGAGTACAGTAGAGATAGAGTAGAGTGGAGTAGAGTAGAGATAGAGTACAGTGGATTAGAGTAGAGATAGAGTACAGTGGAGTATAGTTGAGGTAGAGTACAGTGGAGTACAGTAGAGGTAGACTACAGTGGAGTACAGTAGAGGTAGAGAACAGTACAGTACAGTAGAGGTAGAGTAGAGTGGAGTACAGTGGAGTATAGTTGAGGTAGAGTACAGTGGAGTACAGTAGAGGTAGAGTACAGTGGAGTACAGTAGAGGTAGAGAACAGTGCAGTACAGTAGAGGTAGAGTAGAGTGGAGTACAGTAGAGGTAGAGTACAGTAGAGCACAGTAGAGGTAGAATACAGTGGAGTACAGTAGTGGTAGAGTACAGTGAAGTACAGTAGAGGTAGAGTACAGTGGAGTACAGAAGAGATAGAGTACAGTGGAGCACAGTAGAGGTAGAGTACAGTGGAGCACAGTAGAGGTAGAGAACAGTACAGTACAGTAGAGGTAGAGTAAAGTGGAGTACAGTAGAGGTAGAGTACAGTAGAGCACAGTAGAGGTAGAATACAGTGGAGTACAGTAGAGGTAGAGTACAGTAGAGTAAAGTAGAGCTAGAGTACAGTGGAGTACAGAAGAGATAGGGTACAGTGGAGCACAGTAGAGGTAGAGTACAGTGGAGCACAGTAGAGGTAGAGTACAGTGGAGCACAGTAGAGGTAGAGTACAGTGGAGTACAGTAGAGGTAGAGTACAGTGGCGTACAGTAGAGGTAGAGTACAGTGGAGCACAGTAGAGGTAGAGTACAGTGGAGTACAGTGGAGCACAGTAGAGGTGGAGTACAGTAGAGTACAGTAGAGGTAGAGTAAAGTAGAGTACAGGGGAGTACAGTAGAGGTGGAGTACAGTAGAGTACAGTAGAGGTAGAGAACAGTACAGTACAGTAGAGGTGGAGTACAGTAGAGTACAGTAGAGGTAGAGAACAGTACAGTACAGTAGAGGCAGAGTACAGTGGAGTACAGTAGAGGTAGAGTACAGTAGAGCACAGTAGAGGTAGAATACAGTGGAGTACAGTAGAGGTAGAGTACAGTGGAGTACAGTAGAGGTAGAGAACAGTACAGTACAGTAGAGGTAGAGTACAGTGGAGTAGAGTAGAGGTAGAGTACAGTAGAGCACAGTAGAGGTAGAATACAGTGGAGTACAGTAGAGGTAGAGTACAGTGGAGTACAGTAGAGGTAGAGTACAGTGGAGTACAGTAGAGGTAGAGTACAGTGGAGCACAGTAGAGGTAGAGTACAGTGGAGTACAGTAGAGGTAGAGTACAGTGGAGCACAGTAGAGCTAGAGTACAGTGGAGTACAGTGGAGCACAGTAGAGGTGGAGTACAGTAGAGTAGAGTATAGGTTGAGTACAGTGGAGTACAGTAGAGATAGAGTAGAGTGGAGTAGAGTAGAGATAGAGTACAGTGGATTAGAGTAGAGATAGAGTACAGTGGAGTATAGTTGAGGTAGAGTACAGTGGAGTACAGTAGAGGTAGACTACAGTGGAGTACAGTAGAGGTAGAGAACAGTACAGTACAGTAGAGGTAGAGAAGAGTGGAGTACAGTAGAGGTAGAGTACAGTAGAGCACAGTAGAGGTAGAATACAGTGGAGTACATTAGAGGTAGAGTACAGTGGAGTACAGTAGAGGTAGAGTACAGTGGAGAACAGAAGAGATAGAGTACAGTGGAGCACCGTAGAGGTAGAGTACAGTGGAGCACAGTAGAGGTAGAGTACAGTGGAGCACAGTAGAGGTAGAGTACAGTGGAGGACAGTAGAGGTAGAGTACAGTGGAGTACAGTAGAGGTAGAGTACAGTGGAGCACAGTAGAGGTAGAGTACAGTGGAGTACAGTGGAGCAGAGTAGAGGTGGAGTACAGTAGAGTACAGTAGAGGTAGAGTACAGTGGAGCACAGTAGAGGTAGAGTACAGTGGAGTACAGTGGAGTACAGTAGAGGTGGAGTACAGTAGAGTACAGTAGAGGTAGAGAACAGTACAGTACAGTAGAGGTAGAGTACAGTGGAGTACAGTAGAGGTAGAGTACAGTAGAGCACAGTAGAGATAGAATACAGTGGAGCACAGTAGAGGTAGAGTACAGTGGAGTACAGTGGAGCACAGTAGAGGTGGAGTACAGTAGAGTACAGTAGAGGTAGAGTAAAGTAGAGTACAGTGGAGTACAGTAGAGGTGGAGTACAGTAGAGTACAGTAGAGGTAGAGAACAGTACAGTACAGTAGAGGTGGAGTACAGTAGAGTACAGTTGAGGTAGAGAACAGTACAGTACAGTAGAGGCAGAGTACAGTGGAGTACAGTACAGGTAGAGTACAGTAGAGCACAGTAGAGGTAGAATACAGTGGAGTACAGTAGAGGTAGAGTACAGTGGAGTACAGTAGAGGTAGAGTACAGTGGAGTACAGTAGAGGTAGAGAACAGTACAGTACAGTAGAGGTAGAGTACAGTGGAGTAGAGTAGAGGTAGAGTACAGTAGAGCACAGTAGAGGTAGAATACAGTGGAGTACAGTAGAGGTAGAGTACAGTGGAGTACAGTAGAGGTAGAGTACAGTGGAGTACAGTAGAGGTAGAGTACAGTGGAGCACAGTAGAGGTAGAGTACAGTGGAGTACAGTAGAGGTAGAGTACAGTGGAGCACAGTAGAGCTAGAGTACAGTGGAGTACAGTGGAGCACAGTAGAGGTGGAGTACAGTAGAGTAGAGTATAGGTTGAGTACAGTGGAGTACAGTAGAGATAGAGTAGAGTGGAGTAGAGTAGAGATAGAGTACAGTGGATTAGAGTAGAGATAGAGTACAGTGGAGTATAGTTGAGGTAGAGTACAGTGGAGTACAGTAGAGGTAGACTACAGTGGAGTACAGTAGAGGTAGAGAACAGTACAGTACAGTAGAGGTAGAGTAGAGTGGAGTACAGTAGAGGTAGAGTACAGTAGAGCACAGTAGAGGTAGAATACAGTGGAGTACATTAGAGGTAGAGTACAGTGGAGTACAGTAGAGGTAGAGTACAGTGGAGAACAGAAGAGATAGAGTACAGTGGAGCACCGTAGAGGTAGAGTACAGTGGAGCACAGTAGAGGTAGAGTACAGTGGAGGACAGTAGAGGTAGAGTACAGTGGAGTACAGTAGAGGTAGAGTACAGTGGAGCACAGTAGAGGTAGAGTACAGTGGAGTACAGTGGAGCAGAGTAGAGGTGGAGTACAGTAGAGTACAGTAGAGGTAGAGTACAGTGGAGCACAGTAGAGGTAGAGTACAGTGGAGTACAGTAGAGGTAGAGAACAGTACAGTACAGTAGAGGTAGAGTACAGTGGAGTACAGTAGAGGTAGAGTACAGTAGAGCACAGTAGAGATAGAATACAGTGGAGTACAGTAGAGGTAGAGTACAGTGGAGTACAGTAGAGGTAGAGTACAGTGTAGTACAGTAGAGGTAGAGAATAGTAGAGTACAGTAGAGGTAGAGTACAGTGGAGTACAGTAGAGGTAGAGTACAGTAGAGCACAGTAGAGGTAGAATACAGTGGAGTACAGTAGAGGTAGAGTACAGTGAAGTACAGTAGAGGTAGAGTACAGTGGAGTACAGTAGAGGTAGAGTACAGTGGAGCACAGTAGAGGTAGAGTACAGTGGAGTACAGTAGAGGTAGAGTACAGTGGAGTACAGTGGAGCACAGTAGAGGTGGAGTACAGTAGAGTAGAGTATAGGTTGAGTACAGTGGAGTACAGTAGAGATAGAGTAGAGTGGAGTAGAGTAGAGATAGAGTACAGTGGATTAGAGTAGATATAGAGTACAGTGGAGTATAGTTGAGGTAGAGTACAGTGGAGCACAGTAGAGGTAGAGTACAGTGGAGCACAGTAGAGGTAGAGTACAGTGGAGTATAGTTGAGGTAGACTACAGTGGAGTACAGTAGAGGTAGAGTACAGTGGAGTACAGTAGAGGTAGAGTACAGTGGAGCACTGTAGAGGTGGTGTACAGTGGAGTACAGTAGAGGTAGAGTACAGTGGAGCACAGTAGAGATAGAGTACAGTAGAGCACAGTAGAGGTAGAGTACAGTGGAGTATAGTAGAGGTAGAGTACAGTGGAGTATAGTTGAGGTAGACTACAGTGGAGTACAGTAGAGGTAGAGTACAGTGGAGTACAGTAGAGGTAGAGTACAGTGGAGCACAGTAGAGGTAGAGTACAGTGGAGTATAGTTGAGGTAGACTACAGTGGAGTACAGTAGAGGTAGAGTACAGTGGAGCACAGTAGAGATAGAGTACAGTAGAGCAGAGTAGAGGTAGAGTACAGTGGAGTACAGTAGAGGTAGAGCACAGTAGAGCAGAGTAGAGGTAGAGTACAGTGGAGTACAGTAGATGTAGAGCACATTGGAGCACTGTAGAGGTAGAATACAGTGGAGTAGAGTAGAGATAGAGTACAGTGGAGTACAGTGGAGTACAGTAGAGGTGGAGTACAGTAGAGTACAGTAGAGGTAGAGAACAGTACAGTACAGTAGAGGTAGAGGACAGTGGAGTACAGTAGAGGTAGAGTACAGTAGAGCACAGTAGAGGTAGAATACAGTGGAGTACAGTAGAGGTAGAGTACAGTGGAGTACAGTAGAGGTAGAGTACAGTGTAGTACAGTAGATGTAGAGAACAGTACAGTACAGTAGAGGTAGAGTACAGTGGATTACAGTAGAGGTAGAGTACAGTAGAGCACAGTAGAGGTAGAATACAGTGGAGTACAGTAGAGGTAGAGTACAGTGGAGCACAGTAGAGGTAGAGTACAGTGGAGCACAGTAGAGGTAGAGTACAGTGGAGCACAGTAGAGGTAGAGTACAGTGGAGTACAGTAGACGTTGAGTACAGTGGAGTACAGTAGAGGTAGAGTACAGTGGAGCACAGTAGAGGTAGAGTACAGTGGAGTACAGTAGAGGTAGAATACAGTGGAGCACAGTAGAGGTAGAGTACAGTGGAGCACAGTAGAGGTAGAGTACAGTGGAGCACAGTAGAGGTAGAGTACACTGGAGTACAGTAGACGTTGAGTACAGTGGAGTACAGTAGAGGTAGAGTACAGTGGAGCACAGTAGAGGTAGAGTACAGTGGAGTACAGTAGAGGTAGAGTACACTAGAGCACAGTAGAGGTAGAATACAGTGGAGTACAGTAGAGGTAGAGTACAGTGGAGTACAGTAGAGGTAGAGTACAGTGGAGTACAGAAGAGATAGAGTACAGTGGAGCACAGTAGAGGTAGAGTACAATGGAGCACAGTAGAGGTAGAGTACAGTGGAGCACAATAGAGGTAGAGTACATTGGAGTACAGTAGAGGTAGAGTACAGTGGAATACAGTAGAGGTAGAGTACAGTGGAGCACAGTAGAGGTAGAGTACAGTGGAGTACAGTGGAGCACAGTAGAGGTGGAGTACAGTAGAGTACAGTAGAGGTAGAGTACAGTGGAGCACAGTAGAGGTAGAGTACAGTGGAGTACAGTGGAGTACAGTAGAGGTGGAGTACAGTAGAGTACAGTAGAGGTAGAGAACAGTACAGTACAGTAGAGATAGAGTACAGTGGAGTACAGTAGAGGTATAGTACAGTAGAGCACAGTAGAGGTAGAATACAGTAGAGTACAGAAGAGATAGAGTACAGTGGAGCACAGTAGAGGTAGAGTACAATGGAGCACAGTAGAGGTAGAGTACAGTGGAGCACAGTAGAGGTAGAGTACAGTGGAGTACAGTAGAGGTAGAGTACAGTGGAGTACAGTAGAGGTAGAGTACAGTGGAGCACAGTAGAGGTAGAGTACAGTGGAGTAGAGTGGAGCACAGTAGAGGTGGAATACAGTAGAGTACAGTGGAGGTAGAGTACAGTGGAGTACACTGGAGTACAGTAGAGGTGGAGTACAGTAGAGTACAGTAGAGGTAGAGAACAGTACAGTACAGTAGAGGTAGAGTACAGTGGAGTACAGTAGAGGTAGAGTACAGTGGAGCACAGTAGAGGTAGAGTACAGTGGAGTACAGTAGAGGTGGAGTACAGTGGAGTACAGTAGAGGTAGAGTACAGTGGAGCACAGTAGAGGTAGACTACAGTGGAGTACAGTGGAGCACAGTAGAGGTGGAGTACTGTAGAGTACAGTAGAGGTAGAGTACAGTGGAGCACAGTAGAGGTAGAGTACAGTGGAGTACAGTGGAGTACAGTAGAGGTGGAGTACAGTAGAGTACAGTAGAGGTAGAGAACAGTACATTACAGTAGAGGTAAAGTACAGTGGAGTACAGTAGAGATAGAGTACAGTGTAGTACAGTAAAGGTAGAGTACAGTGGAGCACAGTAGAGGTAGAGTACAGTGGAGTACAGTAGAGGTAGAGTACAGTTGAGCACAGTAGAGGTAGAGTACAGTGGAGCACAGTAGAGGTAGAGTACAGTGTAGTACAGTAGATGTAGAGAACAGTACAGTACAGTAGAGGTAGAGTACAGTGGAGTACAGTAGAGGTAGAGTACAGTAGAGCACAGTAGAGGTAGAATACAGTGGAGTACAGTAGAGGTAGAGTACAGTGGAGCACAGTAGAGGTAGAGTACAGTGGAGCACAGTAGAGGTAGAGTACAGTGGAGCACAGTAGAGGTAGAGTACAGTGGAGTACAGTAGACGTTGAGTACAGTGGAGTACAGTAGAGGTAGAGTACAGTGGAGCACAGTAGAGGTAGAGTAGAGTGGAGTACAGTAGAGGTAGAGTACAGTGGAGCACAGTAGAGGTAGAGTACAGTGGAGCACAGTAGAGGTAGAGTACAGTGGAGCACAGTAGAGGTAGAGTACAGTGGAGTACAGTAGACGTTGAGTACAGTGGAGTACAGTAGAGGTAGAGTACAGTGGAGCACAGTAGAGGTAGAGTACAGTGGAGTACAGTAGAGGTAGAGTACACTAGAGCACAGTAGAGGTAGAATACAGTGGAGTACAGTAGAGGTAGAGTACAGTGGAGTACAGTAGAGGTAGAGTACAGTGGAGTACAGAAGAGATAGAGTACAGTGGAGCACAGTAGAGGTAGAGTACAATGGAGCACAGTAGAGGTAGAGTACAGTAGAGTACAGTAGAGGTAGAGTACAGTGGAGCACAGTAGAGGTAGAGTACAGTGGAGTACAGTAGAGGTGGAGTACAGTAGAGTACAGTAGAGGTAGAGTACAGTGGAGCACAGTAGAGGTAGAGTACAGTGGAGTACAGTGGAGTACAGTAGAGGTGGAGTACAGTAGAGTACAGTAGAGGTAGAGAACAGTACAGTACAGTAGAGGTAGAGGACAGTGGAGTACAGTAGAGGTAGAGTACAGTAGAGCACAGTAGAGGTAGAATACAGTGGAGTACAGTAGAGGTAGAGTACAGTGGAGTACAGTAGAGGTAGAGTACAGTGTAGTACAGTAGATGTAGAGAACAGTACAGTACAGTAGAGGTAGAGTACAGTGGAGTACAGTAGAGGTAGAGTACAGTAGAGCACAGTAGAGGTAGAATACAGTGGAGTACAGTAGAGGTAGAGTACAGTGGAGCACAGTAGAGGTAGAGTACAGTGGAGCACAGTAGAGGTAGATTACAGTGGAGCACAGTAGAGGTAGAGTACAGTGGAGTACAGTAGACGTTGAGTACAGTGGAGTACAGTAGAGGTAGAGTACAGTGGAGCACAGTAGAGGTAGAGTACAGTGGAGTACAGTAGAGGTAGAGTACAGTGGAGCACAGTAGAGGTAGAGTACAGTGGAGCACAGTAGAGGTAGAGTACAGTGGAGCACAGTAGAGGTAGAGTACAGTGGAGTACAGTAGACGTTGAGTACAGTGGAGTACAGTAGAGGTAGAGTACAGTGGAGCACAGTAGAGGTAGAGTACAGTGGAGTACAGTAGAGGTAGAGTACACTAGAGCACAGTAGAGGTAGAATACAGTGGAGTACAGTAGAGGTAGAGTACAGTGGAGTACAGTAGAGGTAGAGTACAGTGGAGTACAGAAGAGATAGAGTACAGTGGAGCACAGTAGAGGTAGAGTACAATGGAGCACAGTAGAGGTAGAGTACAGTGGAGCACAGTAGAGGTAGAGTACAGTGGAGTACAGTAGATGTAGAGTACAGTGGAATACAGTAGAGGTAGAGTACAGTGGAGCACAGTAGAGGTAGAGTACAGTGGAGTACAGTGGAGCACAGTAGAGGTGGAGTACAGTAGAGTACAGTAGAGGTAGAGTACAGTGGAGCACAGTAGAGGTAGAGTACAGTGGAGTACAGTGGAGTACAGTAGAGGTGGAGTACAGTAGAGTACAGTAGAGGTAGAGAACAGTACAGTACAGTAGAGGTAGAGTACAGTGGAGTACAGTAGAGGTAGAGTACAGTAGAGCACAGTAGAGGTAGAATACAGTAGAGTACAGAAGAGATAGAGTACAGTGGAGCACAGTAGAGGTAGAGTACAGTGGAGCACAGTAGAGGTAGAGTACAGTGGAGTACAGTAGAGGTAGAGTACAGTGGAGTACAGTAGAGGTAGAGTACAGTGGAGCACAGTAGAGGTAGAGTACAGTGGAGTAGAGTGGAGCACAGTAGAGGTGGAGTACAGTAGAGTACAGTGGAGGTAGAGTACAGTGGAGTACAGTGGAGTACAGTAGAGGTGGAGTACAGTAGAGTACAGTAGAGGTAGAGAACAGTACAGTACAGTAGAGGTAGAGTACAGTGGAGTACAGTAGAGGTAGAGTACAGTGGAGCACAGTAGAGGTAGAGTATAGTGTAGTACAGTAGAGGTAGAGTAAAGTGGAGCACAGTAGAGGTAGAGTACAGTGGAGTACAGTGGAGCACAGTAGAGGTGGAGTACAGTAGAGTACAGTAGAGGTAGAGTACAGTGGAGCACAGTAGAGGTAGAGTACAGTGGAGTACAGTGGAGTACAGTAGAGGTGGAGTACAGTAGAGTACAGTAGAGGTAGAGAACAGTGTAGTACAGTAGAGGTAGAGTACAGCGGAGCACAGTAGAGGTAGAGTACAGTGGAGTACAGTGGAGCACAGTAGAGGTGGAGTACAGTAGAGTACAGTAGAGGTAGAGTACAGTGGAGCACAGTAGAGGTAGAGTACAGTGGAGTACAGTGCAGTACAGTAGAGGTGGAGTACAGTAGAGTACAGTAGAGGTAGAGTACAGTGTAGTACAGTAGAGGTAGAGTACAGTGGAGCACAGTAGAGGTAGAGTACAGTGGAGTACAGTGGAGCACAGTAGAGGTGGAGTACAGTAGAGTACAGTAGAGGTAGAGTACAGTGGAGCACAGTAGAGGTAGAGTACAGTGGAGTACAGTGGAGTACAGTAGAGGTGGAGTACAGTAGAGTACAGTAGAGGTAGAGAACAGTACAGTACAGTAGAGGTAGAGGACAGTGGAGTACAGTAGAGGTAGAGTACAGTAGAGCACAGTAGAGGTAGAATACAGTGGAGTACAGTAGAGGTAGAGTACAGTGGAGTACAGTAGAGGTAGAGTACAGTGTAGTACAGTAGATGTAGAGAACAGTACAGTACAGTAGAGGTAGAGTACAGTGGAGTACAGTAGAGGTAGAGTACAGTAGAGCACAGTAGAGGTAGAATACAGTGGAGTACAGTAGAGGTAGAGTACAGTGGAGCACAGTAGAGGTAGAGTACAGTGGAGCACAGTAGAGGTAGAGTACAGTGGAGCACAGTAGAGGTAGAGTACAGTGGAGTACAGTAGACGTTGAGTACACTGGAGTACAGTAGACGTTGAGTACAGTGGAGTACAGTAGAGGTAGAGTACAGTGGAGCACAGTAGAGGTAGAGTACAGTGGAGTACAGTAGAGGTAGAGTACACTAGAGCACAGTAGAGGTAGAATACAGTGGAGTACAGTAGAGGTAGAGTACAGTGGAGTACAGTAGAGGTAGAGTACAGTGGAGTACAGAAGAGATAGAGTACAGTGGAGCACAGTAGAGGTAGAGTACAATGGAGCACAGTAGAGGTAGAGTACAGTGGAGCACAGTAGAGGTAGAGTACATTGGAGTACAGTAGAGGTAGAGTACAGTGGAGTACAGTAGAGGTAGAGTACAGTGGAGTACAGAAGAGATAGAGTACAGTGGAGCACAGTAGAGGTAGAGTACAATGGAGCACAGTAGAGGTAGAGTACAGTGGAGCACAGTAGAGGTAGAGTACATTGGAGTACAGTAGAGGTAGAGTACAGTGGAATACAGTAGAGGTAGAGTACAGTGGAGCACAGTAGAGGTAGAGTACAGTGGAGTACAGTGGAGCACAGTAGAGGTGGAGTACAGTAGAGTACAGTAGAGGTAGAGTACAGTGGAGCACAGTAGAGGTAGAGTACAGTGGAGTACAGTGGAGTACAGTAGAGGTGGAGTACAGTAGAGTACAGTAGAGGTAGAGAACAGTACAGTACAGTAGAGGTAGAGTACAGTGGAGTACAGTAGAGGTAGAGTACAGTAGAGCACAGTAGAGGTAGAATACAGTAGAGTACAGAAGAGATAGAGTACAGTGGAGCACAGTAGAGGTAGAGTACAATGGAGCACAGTAGAGGTAGAGTACAGTGGAGCACAGTAGAGGTAGAGTACAGTGGAGTACAGTAGAGGTAGAGTACAGTGGAGTACAGTAGAGGTAGAGTACAGTGGAGCACAGTAGAGGTAGAGTACAGTGGAGTAGAGTGGAGCACAGTAGAGTACAGTGGAGTACAGTAGAGGTAGAGTACAGTGGAGCACAGTAGAGGTAGAGTACAGTGGAGTAGAGTGGAGCACAGTAGAGGTGGAGTACAGTAGAGTACAGTGGAGGTAGAGTACAGTGGAGTACACTGGAGTACAGTAGAGGTGGAGTACAGTAGAGTACAGTAGAGGTAGAGAACAGTACAGTACAGTAGAGGTAGAGTACAGTGGAGTACAGTACAGGTAGAGTACAGTGGAGCACAGTAGAGGTAGAGTACAGTGGAGTACAGTAGAGGTGGAGTACAGTGGAGTACAGTAGAGGTAGAGTACAGTGGAGCACAGTAGAGGTAGAGTACAGTGGAGTACAGTGGAGCACAGTAGAGGTGGAGTACTGTAGAGTACAGTAGAGGTAGAGTACAGTGGAGCACAGTAGAGGTAGAGTACAGTGGAGTACAGTGGAGTACAGTAGAGGTGGAGTACAGTAGAGTACAGTAGAGGTAGAGAACAGTACATTACAGTAGAGGTAAAGTACAGTGGAGTACAGTAGAGGTAGAGTACAGTAGAGCACAGTAGAGGTAGAATACAGTGGAGTAGAGTAGAGGTAGAGTACAGTGGAGTACAGTAGAGATAGAGTACAGTGTAGTACAGTAAAGGTAGAGTACAGTGGAGCACAGTAGAGGTAGAGTACAGTGGAGTACAGTAGAGGTAGAGTACAGTTGAGCACAGTAGAGGTAGAGTACAGTGGAGCACAGTAGAGGTAGAGTACAGTGTAGTACAGTAGATGTAGAGAACAGTACAGTACAGTAGAGGTAGAGTACAGTGGAGTACAGTAGAGGTAGAGTAAAGTAGAGCACAGTAGAGGTAGAATACAGTGGAGTACAGTAGAGGTAGAGTACAATGGAGCACAGTAGAGGTAGAGTACAGTGGAGCACAGTAGAGGTAGAGTACAGTGGAGCACAGTAGAGGTAGAGTACAGTGGAGTACAGTAGACGTTGAGTACAGTGGAGTACAGTAGAGGTAGAGTACAGTGGAGCACAGTAGAGGTAGAGTACAGTGGAGTACAGTAGAGGTAGAGTACAGTGGAGCACAGTAGAGGTAGAGTACAGTGGAGCACAGTAGAGGTAGAGTACAGTGGAGCACAGTAGAGGTAGAGTACAGTGGAGTACAGTAGACGTTGAGTACAGTGGAGTACAGTAGAGGTAGAGTACAGTGGAGCACAGTAGAGGTAGAGTACAGTGGAGTACAGTAGAGGTAGAGTA
The DNA here is from genome assembly GCA_030578255.1 of Tiaroga cobitis. Classification (NCBI taxonomy): domain Eukaryota; kingdom Metazoa; phylum Chordata; class Actinopteri; order Cypriniformes; family Leuciscidae; genus Tiaroga; species Tiaroga cobitis. Next base: position 1,642,673 of record CM060612.1, read on the forward strand.
CACTAGAGCACAGTAGAGGTAGAATACAGTGGAGTACAGTAGAGGTAGAGTACAGTGGAGTACAGTAGAGGTAGAGTACAGTGGAGTACAGAAGAGATAGAGTACAGTGGAGCACAGTAGAGGTAGAGTACAATGGAGCACAGTAGAGGTAGAGTACAGTAGAGTACAGTAGAGGTAGAGTACAGTGGAGCACAGTAGAGGTAGAGTACAGTGGAGTACAGTAGAGGTGGAGTACAGTAGAGTACAGTAGAGGTAGAGTACAGTGGAGCACAGTAGAGGTAGAGTACAGTGGAGTACAGTGGAGTACAGTAGAGGTGGAGTACAGTAGAGTACAGTAGAGGTAGAGAACAGTACAGTACAGTAGAGGTAGAGGACAGTGGAGTACAGTAGAGGTAGAGTACAGTAGAGCACAGTAGAGGTAGAATACAGTGGAGTACAGTAGAGGTAGAGTACAGTGGAGTACAGTAGAGGTAGAGTACAGTGTAGTACAGTAGATGTAGTGAACAGTACAGTACAGTAGAGGTAGAGTACAGTGGAGTACAGTAGAGGTAGAGTACAGTAGAGCACAGTAGAGGTAGAATACAGTGGAGTAGAGTAGAGGTAGAGTACAGTGGAGCACAGTAGAGGTAGAGTACAGTGGAGCACAGTAGAGGTAGATTACAGTGGAGCACAGTAGAGGTAGAGTACAGTGGAGTACAGTAGACGTTGAGTACAGTGGAGTACAGTAGAGGTAGAGTACAGTGGAGCACAGTAGAGGTAGAGTACAGTGGAGTACAGTAGAGGTAGAGTACATTGGAGCACAGTAGAGGTAGAGTACAGTGGAGCACAGTAGAGGTAGAGTACAGTGGAGCACAGTAGAGGTAGAGTACAGTGGAGTACAGTGGAGCACAGTAGAGGTGGAGTACAGTAGAGTACAGTAGAGGTAGAGTACAGTGGAGCACAGTAGAGGTAGAGTACAGTGGAGTACAGTGGAGTACAGTAGAGGTGGAGTACAGTAGAGTACAGTAGAGGTAGAGAACAGTGTAGTACAGTAGAGGTAGAGTACAGTGGAGCACAGTAGAGGTAGAGTACAGTGGAGTACAGTGGAGCACAGTAGAGGTGGAGTACAGTAGAGTACAGTAGAGGTAGAGTACAGTGGAGCACAGTAGAGGTAGAGTACAGTGGAGTACAGTGGAGTACAGTAGAGGTGGAGTACAGTAGAGTACAGTAGAGGTAGAGTACAGTGTAGTACAGTAGAGGTAGAGTACAGTGGAGCACAGTAGAGGTAGAGTACAGTGGAGTAGAGTGGAGCACAGTAGAGGTGGAGTACAGTAGAGTACAGTGGAGGTAGAGTACAGTGGAGTACACTGGAGTACAGTAGAGGTGGAGTACAGTAGAGTACAGTAGAGGTAGAGAACAGTACAGTACAGTAGAGGTAGAGTACAGTGGAGTACAGTAGAGGTAGAGTACAGTGGAGCACAGTAGAGGTAGAGTACAGTGGAGTACAGTAGAGGTGGAGTACAGTGGAGTACAGTAGAGGTAGAGTACAGTGGAGCACAGTAGAGGTAGAGTACAGTGGAGTACAGTGGAGCACAGTAGAGGTGGAGTACTGTAGAGTACAGTAGAGGTAGAGTACAGTGGAGCACAGTAGAGGTAGAGTACAGTGGAGTACAGTGGAGTACAGTAGAGGTAGAGTACACTAGAGCACAGTAGAGGTAGAATACAGTGGAGTACAGTAGAGGTAGAGTACAGTGGAGTAGAGTAGAGGTAGAGTACAGTGGAGTACAGAAGAGATAGAGTACAGTGGAGCACAGTAGAGGTAGAGTACAATGGAGCACAGTAGAGGTAGAGTACAGTGGAGCACAGTAGAGGTAGAGTACAGTGGAGTACAGTAGAGGTAGAGTACAGTAGAGTACAGTAGAGGTAGAGAACAGTACAGTACAGTAGAGGTAGAGTACAGTGGAGTACAGTAGAGGTAGAGTACAGTAGAGCACAGTAGAGGTAGAATACAGTAGAGTACAGAAGAGATAGAGTACAGTGGAGCACAGTAGAGGTAGAGTACAATGGAGCACAGTAGAGGTAGAGTACAGTGGAGCACAGTAGAGGTAGAGTACAGTGGAGTACAGTAGAGGTAGAGTACAGTGGAGTACAGTAGAGGTAGAGTACAGTGGAGCACAGTAGAGGTAGAGTACAGTGGAGTAGAGTGGAGCACAGTAGAGGTGGAGTACAGTAGAGTACAGTGGAGGTAGAGTACAGTGGAGTACACTGGAGTACAGTAGAGGTGGAGTACAGTAGAGTACAGTAGAGGTAGAGAACAGTACAGTACAGTAGAGGTAGAGTACAGTGGAGTACAGTAGAGGTAGAGTACAGTGGAGCACAGTAGAGGTAGAGTACAGTGGAGTACAGTAGAGGTGGAGTACAGTGGAGTACAGTAGAGGTAGAGTACAGTGGAGCACAGTAGAGGTAGAGTACAGTGGAGTACAGTGGAGCACAGTAGAGGTGGAGTACTGTAGAGTACATTAGAGGTAGAGTACAGTGGAGCACAGTAGAGGTAGAGTACAGTGGAGTACAGTGGAGTACAGTAGAGGTGGAGTACAGTGGAGCACAGTAGAGGTAGAGTACAGTGGAGTACAGTAGAGGTAGAGTACAGTGGAGTACAGTAGAGGTAGAGTACAGTGGAGTACAGAAGAGATAGAGTACAGTGGAGCACAGTAGAGGTAGAGTACAATGGAGCACAGTAGAGGTAGAGTACAGTAGAGTACAGTAGAGGTAGAGTACAGTGGAGCACAGTAGAGGTAGAGTACAGTGGAGTACAGTAGAGGTGGAGTACAGTAGAGTACAGTAGAGGTAGAGTACAGTGGAGCACAGTAGAGGTAGAGTACAGTGGAGTACAGTGGAGTACAGTAGAGGTGGAGTACAGTAGAGTACAGTAGAGGTAGAGAACAGTACAGTACAGTAGAGGTAGAGGACAGTGGAGTACAGTAGAGGTAGAGTACAGTAGAGCACAGTAGAGGTAGAATACAGTGGAGTACAGTAGAGGTAGAGTACAGTGGAGTACAGTAGAGGTAGAGTACAGTGTAGTACAGTAGATGTAGTGAACAGTACAGTACAGTAGAGGTAGAGTACAGTGGAGTACAGTAGAGGTAGAGTACAGTAGAGCACAGTAGAGGTAGAATACAGTGGAGTAGAGTAGAGGTAGAGTACAGTGGAGCACAGTAGAGGTAGAGTACAGTGGAGCACAGTAGAGGTAGATTACAGTGGAGCACAGTAGAGGTAGAGTACAGTGGAGTACAGTAGACGTTGAGTACAGTGGAGTACAGTAGAGGTAGAGTACAGTGGAGCACAGTAGAGGTAGAGTACAGTGGAGTACAGTAGAGGTAGAGTACATTGGAGCACAGTAGAGGTAGAGTACAGTGGAGCACAGTAGAGGTAGAGTACAGGGGAGCACAGTAGAGGTAGAGTACAGTGGAGTACAGTGGAGCACAGTAGAGGTGGAGTACAGTAGAGTACAGTAGAGGTAGAGTACAGTGGAGCACAGTAGAGGTAGAGTACAGTGGAGTACAGTGGAGTACAGTAGAGGTGGAGTACAGTAGAGTACAGTAGAGGTAGAGAACAGTGTAGTACAGTAGAGGTAGAGTACAGTGGAGCACAGTAGAGGTAGAGTACAGTGGAGTACAGTGGAGCACAGTAGAGGTGGAGTACAGTAGAGTACAGTAGAGGTAGAGTACAGTGGAGCACAGTAGAGGTAGAGTACAGTGGAGTACAGTGGAGTACAGTAGAGGTGGAGTACAGTAGAGTACAGTAGAGGTAGAGTACAGTGTAGTACAGTAGAGGTAGAGTACAGTGGAGCACAGTAGAGGTAGAGTACAGTGGAGTACAGTGGAGCACAGTAGAGGTGGAGTACAGTAGAGTACAGTAGAGGTAGAGTACAGTGGAGCACAGTAGAGGTAGAGTACAGTGGAGTACAGTGGAGTACAGTAGAGGTGGAGTACAGTAGAGTACAGTAGAGGTAGAGAACAGTACAGTACAGTAGAGGTAGAGGACAGTGGAGTACAGTAGAGGTAGAGTACAGTAGAGCACAGTAGAGGTAGAATACAGTGGAGTACAGTAGAGGTAGAGTACAGTGGAGTACAGTAGAGGTAGAGTACAGTGTAGTACAGTAGATGTAGAGAACAGTACAGTACAGTAGAGGTAGAGTACAGTGGAGTACAGTAGAGGTAGAGTACAGTAGAGCACAGTAGAGGTAGAATACAGTGGAGTACAGTAGAGGTAGAGTACAGTGGAGCACAGTAGAGGTAGAGTACAATGGTGCACAGTAGAGGTAGAGTACAGTGGAGCACAGTAGAGGTAGAGTACAGTGGAGTACAGTAGACGTTGAGTACACTGGAGTACAGTAGACGTTGAGTACAGTGGAGTACAGTAGAGGTAGAGTACAGTGGAGCACAGTAGAGGTAGAGTACAGTGGAGTACAGTAGAGGTAGAGTACACTAGAGCACAGTAGAGGTAGAATACAGTGGAGTACAGTAGAGGTAGAGTACAGTGGAGTAGAGTAGAGGTAGAGTACAGTGGAGTACAGAAGAGATAGAGTACAGTGGAGCACAGTAGAGGTAGAGTACAATGGAGCACAGTAGAGGTAGAGTACAGTGGAGCACAGTAGAGGTAGAGTACATTGGAGTACAGTAGAGGTAGAGTACAGTGGAGTACAGTAGAGGTAGAGTACAGTGGAGTACAGAAGAGATAGAGTACAGTGGAGCACAGTAGAGGTAGAGTACAATGGAGCACAGTAGAGGTAGAGTACAGTGGAGCACAGTAGAGGTAGAGTACAATGGAGCACAGTAGAGGTAGAGTACAGTGGAGCACAGTAGAGGTAGAGTACATTGGAGTACAGTAGAGGTAGAGTACAGTGGAGTACAGTAGAGGTAGAGTACAGTGGAGTACAGAAGAGATAGAGTACAGTGGAGCACAGTAGAGGTAGAGTACAATGGAGCACAGTAGAGGTAGAGTACAGTGGAGCACAGTAGAGGTAGAGTACATTGGAGTACAGTAGAGGTAGAGTACAGTGGAATACAGTAGAGGTAGAGTACAGTGGAGTACAGAAGAGATAGAGTACAGTGGAGCACAGTAGAGGTAGAGTACAATGGAGCACAGTAGAGGTAGAGTACAGTGGAGCACAGTAGAGGTAGAGTACATTGGAGTACAGTAGAGGAAGAGTACAGTGGAGTACATTGGAGCACAGTAGAGGTGGAGTACAGTAGAGTACAGTAGAGGTAGAGTACAGTGGAGTTTAATAGAGATAGAGTACAGTGGAGTAGAGTAGATATAGAGTACAGTGGAGCACAGCAGAGATAGAGTACAGTGGATCACAGTAGAGATAGAGTGCAGTGGAGTACAGTGGAGCACAGTAGAGGTAGAGTAAAGTGGAGAACAGTAGAGATAGAGTACAGTGGAGTACAGTAGAGGTGGAGTACAGTAGAGTATAGTAGAGGTAGAGTACAGTGGACTACAGTAGAGATAGAGTACAGTGGAACACAGTAGAGGTAGAGTACAGTGGAGCACAGTAGAGGTAGAGTACAGTGGAGCACAGTAGAGGTAGAGTACAGTGGAGTACAGTAGAGGTAGTGTATAGTGGATTACAGTAGAGGTAGAGTACAGTGGAGCAGAGTAGAGGTAGAGTACAGTGGGGTACAGTAGAAATAGAGTACAGTGGAGCACAGTAGAGTAGAGTACAGTAGAGCAGAGTAGAGGTAGAGTACAGTGGAGCACAGTAGAGATAGAGTACAGTAGAGCAGAGTAGAGGTAGAGTACAGTGGAGTACAGTACAGGTAGAGTACAGTGGAGCACTGTAGAGGTGGAGTACAGTGGAGTACAGTAGAGGTAGAGTACAGTGGAGCACAGTAGAGATAGAGCACAGTAGAGGTAGAGTACAGTGGAGTACAGTAGAAAGAGAGTACAGTGGAGCAGAGTAGAGTAGAGTACAGTGGAGCACAGTAGAGATAGAGTACAGTGGAGTACAGAGGAGCACAGTAGAGGTGGAGTACAGTAGAGTACAGTAGAGGTAGAGTACAGTGTAGTACAGTAGAGATACAGTACAGTGGAGTAGAGTAGAAGATAGATTACAGTGGAGCACAGCAGAGGTAGAGTAAAGTGGATCACAGTAGAGATAGAGTACAGTGGAGTACAGTGGAGCACAGTAGAGGTAGAGTACAGTGGAGCACAGTAGAGGTAGAGTACAGTGGAGCACAGTAGAGGTAGAGTAGAGTGGAGCACAGTAGAGGTAGAGTACAGTGGAGTACAGTAGAGGTAGTGTACAGTGGAGCACAGTAGAGGTAGAGTACAGTGGAGCACAGTAGAGGTAGAGTACAGTGGAGTATAGTAGAGGTAGAGTACTGTAGAGCACAGTAGAGATAGAGTACAGTAGAGCACAGTAGAGGTAGAGTACAGTGGAGCACAGTAGAGGAAGAGTACAGTGTAGTACAGTAGAGATAGAGTACAGTGGAGTACAGTAGAGATAGAGTACAGTCGAACACAGTAGTGATAAGTGCAGTGGAGTATAGTAGAGGTAGAGTACAGTGGAGTACAGTAGATGTAGAGTACAGTGGAGTACAGTAGAGGTAGAGTAGAGTGGAGCACATTAGAGGTGGAGTAGAGTAGAGTACAGTAGAGGTAGAGTACAGTGGAGTAGAGTAGAAGTAGAGTACAGTGGAGCACAGTAGAGGTAGAGTAGAGTGGAGTACAGTAGAGGTAGAGTACAGTGGAGTACAGTAGAGGTAGAGTACAGTGGATCACAGTAGAGATAGAGTACAGTGGAGCACAGTAGAGGTATAGTACAGTGGAGCACAGTAGAGATAGATTACAGTGGAGTAGAATAGAGATAGTGTACATTGGAGTACAGTAGAGGTAGAGTACAGTAGAGCAGAGTAGAGGTAGAGTACAGTGGAGTACAGTAGAGGTAGAGCACAGTGGAGCACAGTAGAGGTAGAGTACAGTGGAGTACAGTAGAGATAGAGTACAGTAGAGCACAGTAGAGGTAGAGTACAGTGGAGTATAGTAGAGGTAGAGTACAGTGGAGTACAGTAGAGGTAGAGTACAGTGGAGAATAGTAGATGTAGAGTACAGTGGAGCACAGTAGAGGTAGAGTACAGTGGAGTACAGTAGAGGTAGAGTACAGTGGGGTACAGTAGAAATAGAGTACAGTGGAGCACAGTAGAGTAGAGTACAGTAGAGCACAGTAGAGGTAGAGTACAGTGGAGCACAGCAGAGATAGAGTACAGTGGAGTACAGTAGAGGTAGAGTACAGTGGAGTACAGAGGAGCACAGTAGAGGTGGAGTACAGTAGAGTACAGTAGAGGTAGAGTACAGTGTAGTACAGTAGAGATAGAGTACAGTGGAGTAGAGTAGAGGTAGAGTACAGTGGAGTACAGAAGAGATAGAGTACAGTGGAGCACAGTAGAGGTAGAGTACAATGGAGCACAGTAGAGGTAGAGTACAGTGGAGCACAGTAGAGGTAGAGTACAGTGGAGTACAGTAGAGGTAGAGTACAGTAGAGTACAGTAGAGGTAGAGAACAGTACAGTACAGTAGAGGTAGAGTACAGTGGAGTACAGTAGAGGTAGAGTACAGTAGAGCACAGTAGAGGTAGAATACAGTAGAGTACAGAAGAGATAGAGTACAGTGGAGCACAGTAGAGGTAGAGTACAATGGAGCACAGTAGAGGTAGAGTACAGTGGAGCACAGTAGAGGTAGAGTACAGTGGAGTACAGTAGAGGTAGAGTACAGTGGAGTACAGTAGAGGTAGAGTACAGTGGAGCACAGTAGAGGTAGAGTACAGTGGAGTAGAGTGGAGCACAGTAGAGGTGGAGTACAGTAGAGTACAGTGGAGTACACTGGAGTACAGTAGAGGTGGAGTACAGTAGAGTACAGTAGAGGTAGAGAACAGTACAGTACAGTAGAGGTAGAGTACAGTGGAGTACAGTAGAGGTAGAGTACAGTGGAGCACAGTAGAGGTAGAGTACAGTGGAGTACAGTAGAGGTGGAGTACAGTGGAGTACAGTAGAGGTAGAGTACAGTGGAGCACAGTAGAGGTAGAGTACAGTGGAGTACAGTGGAGCACAGTAGAGGTGGAGTACTGTAGAGTACAGTAGAGGTAGAGTACAGTGGAGCACAGTAGAGGTAGAGTACAGTGGAGTACAGTGGAGTACAGTAGAGGTGGAGTACAGTGGAGCACAGTAGAGGTAGAGTACAGTGGAGTACAGTAGAGGTAGAGTACAGTGGAGTACAGTAGAGGTAGAGTACAGTGGAGTACAGAAGAGATAGAGTACAGTGGAGCACAGTAGAGGTAGAGTACAATGGAGCACAGTAGAGGTAGAGTACAGTAGAGTACAGTAGAGGTAGAGTACAGTGGAGCACAGTAGAGGTTGAGTACAGTGGAGTACAGTAGAGGTGGAGTACAGTAGAGTACAGTAGAGGTAGAGTACAGTGGAGCACAGTAGAGGTAGAGTACAGTGGAGTACAGTGGAGTACAGTAGAGGTGGAGTACAGTAGAGTACAGTAGAGGTAGAGAACAGTACAGTACAGTAGAGGTAGAGGACAGTGGAGTACAGTAGAGGTAGAGTACAGTAGAGCACAGTAGAGGTAGAATACAGTGGAGTACAGTAGAGGTAGAGTACAGTGGAGTACAGTAGAGGTAGAGTACAGTGTAGTACAGTAGATGTAGTGAACAGTACAGTACAGTAGAGGTAGAGTACAGTGGAGTACAGTAGAGGTAGAGTACAGTAGAGCACAGTAGAGGTAGAATACAGTGGAGTAGAGTAGAGGTAGAGTACAGTGGAGCACAGTAGAGGTAGAGTACAGTGGAGCACAGTAGAGGTAGATTACAGTGGAGCACAGTAGAGGTAGAGTACAGTGGAGTACAGTAGACGTTGAGTACAGTGGAGTACAGTAGAGGTAGAGTACAGTGGAGCACAGTAGAGGTAGAGTACAGTGGAGTACAGTAGAGGTAGAGTACATTGGAGCACAGTAGAGGTAGAGTACAGTGGAGCACAGTAGAGGTAGAGTACAGGGGAGCACAGTAGAGGTAGAGTACAGTGGAGTACAGTGGAGCACAGTAGAGGTGGAGTACAGTAGAGTACAGTAGAGGTAGAGTACAGTGGAGCACAGTAGAGGTAGAGTACAGTGGAGTACAGTGGAGTACAGTAGAGGTGGAGTACAGTAGAGTACAGTAGAGGTAGAGAACGGTGTAGTACAGTAGAGGTAGAGTACAGTGGAGCACAGTAGAGGTAGAGTACAATGGTGCACAGTAGAGGTAGAGTACAGTGGAGCACAGTAGAGGTAGAGTACAGTGGAGTACAGTAGACGTTGAGTACACTGGAGTACAGTAGACGTTGAGTACAGTGGAGTACAGTAGAGGTAGAGTACAGTGGAGCACAGTAGAGGTAGAGTACAGTGGAGTACAGTAGAGGTAGAGTACACTAGAGCACAGTAGAGGTAGAATACAGTGGAGTACAGTAGAGGTAGAGTACAGTGGAGTAGAGTAGAGGTAGAGTACAGTGGAGTACAGAAGAGATAGAGTACAGTGGAGCACAGTAGAGGTAGAGTACAATGGAGCACAGTAGAGGTAGAGTACAGTGGAGCACAGTAGAGGTAGAGTACATTGGAGTACAGTAGAGGTAGAGTACAGTGGAGTACAGTAGAGGTAGAGTACAGTGGAGTACAGAAGAGATAGAGTACAGTGGAGCACAGTAGAGGTAGAGTACAATGGAGCACAGTAGAGGTAGAGTACAGTGGAGCACAGTAGAGGTAGAGTACATTGGAGTACAGTAGAGGTAGAGTACAGTGGAATACAGTAGAGGTAGAGTACAGTGGAGTACAGAAGAGATAGAGTACAGTGGAGCACAGTAGAGGTAGAGTACAATGGAGCACAGTAGAGGTAGAGTACAGTGGAGCACAGTAGAGGTAGAGTACATTGGAGTACAGTAGAGGAAGAGTACAGTGGAGTACATTGGAGCACAGTAGAGGTGGAGTACAGTAGAGTACAGTAGAGGTAGAGTACAGTGGAGTTTAATAGAGATAGAGTACAGTGGAGTAGAGTAGATATAGAGTACAGTGGAGCACAGCAGAGATAGAGTACAGTGGATCACAGTAGAGATAGAGTGCAGTGGAGTACAGTGGAGCACAGTAGAGGTAGAGTAAAGTGGAGAACAGTAGAGATAGAGTACAGTGGAGTACAGTAGAGGTGGAGTACAGTAGAGTATAGTAGAGGTAGAGTACAGTGGACTACAGTAGAGATAGAGTACAGTGGAACACAGTAGAGGTAGAGTACAGTGGAGCACAGTAGAGGTAGAGTACAGTGGAGCACAGTAGAGGTAGAGTACAGTGGAGTACAGTAGAGGTAGTGTATAGTGGATTACAGTAGAGGTAGAGTACAGTGGAGCAGAGTAGAGGTAGAGTACAGTGGGGTACAGTAGAAATAGAGTACAGTGGAGCACAGTAGAGTAGAGTACAGTAGAGCACAGTAGAGGTAGAGTACAGTGGAGCACAGTAGAGATAGAGTACAGTAGAGCAGAGTAGAGGTAGAGTACAGTGGAGTACAGTACAGGTAGAGTACAGTGGAGCACTGTAGAGGTGGAGTACAGTGGAGTACAGTAGAGGTAGAGTACAGTGGAGCACAGTAGAGATAGAGCACAGTAGAGGTAGAGTACAGTGGAGTACAGTAGAAAGAGAGTACAGTGGAGCAGAGTAGAGTAGAGTACAGTGGAGCACAGTAGAGATAGAGTACAGTGGAGTACAGAGGAGCACAGTAGAGGTGGAGTACAGTAGAGTACAGTAGAGGTAGAGTACAGTGTAGTACAGTAGAGATACAGTACAGTGGAGTAGAGTAGAGATAGATTACAGTGGAGCACAGCAGAGGTAGAGTAAAGTGGATCACAGTAGAGATAGAGTACAGTGGAGTACAGTGGAGCACAGTAGAGGTAGAGTACAGTGGAGCACAGTAGAGGTAGAGTACAGTGGAGCACAGTAGAGGTAGAGTAGAGTGGAGCACAGTAGAGGTAGAGTACAGTGGAGTACAGTAGAGGTAGTGTACAGTGGAGCACAGTAGAGGTAGAGTACAGTGGAGCACAGTAGAGGTAGAGTACAGTGGAGTATAGTAGAGGTAGAGTACTGTAGAGCACAGTAGAGATAGAGTACAGTAGAGCACAGTAGAGGTAGAGTACAGTGGAGCACAGTAGAGGAAGAGTACAGTGTAGTACAGTAGAGATAGAGTACAGTGGAGTACAGTAGAGATAGAGTACAGTCGAACACAGTAGTGATAAGTGCAGTGGAGTATAGTAGAGGTAGAGTACAGTGGAGTACAGTAGATGTAGAGTACAGTGGAGTACAGTAGAGGTAGAGTAGAGTGGAGCACATTAGAGGTGGAGTAGAGTAGAGTACAGTAGAGGTAGAGTACAGTGGAGTAGAGTAGAAGTAGAGTACAGTGGAGCACAGTAGAGGTAGAGTAGAGTGGAGTACAGTAGAGGTAGAGTACAGTGGAGTACAGTAGAGGTAGAGTACAGTGGATCACAGTAGAGATAGAGTACAGTGGAGCACAGTAGAGGTATAGTACAGTGGAGCACAGTAGAGATAGATTACAGTGGAGTAGAATAGAGATAGTGTACATTGGAGTACAGTAGAGGTAGAGTACAGTAGAGCAGAGTAGAGGTAGAGTACAGTGGAGTACAGTAGAGGTAGAGCACAGTGGAGCACAGTAGAGGTAGAGTACAGTGGAGCACAGTAGAGATAGAGTACAGTAGAGCACAGTAGAGGTAGAGTACAGTGGAGTATAGTAGAGGTAGAGTACAGTGGAGTACAGTAGAGGTAGAGTACAGTGGAGAATAGTAGATGTAGAGTACAGTGGAGCACAGTAGAGGTAGAGTACAGTGGAGTACAGTAGAGGTAGAGTACAGTGGGGTACAGTAGAAATAGAGTACAGTGGAGCACAGTAGAGTAGAGTACAGTAGAGCACAGTAGAGGTAGAGTACAGTGGAGCACAGCAGAGATAGAGTACAGTGGAGTACAGTAGAGGTAGAGTACAGTGGAGTACAGAGGAGCACAGTAGAGGTGGAGTACAGTAGAGTACAGTAGAGGTAGAGTACAGTGTAGTACAGTAGAGATAGAGTACAGTGGAGTAGAGTAGAGATAGAGTACAGTGGAGCACAGCAGAGGTAGAGTAAAGTGGATCACAGTAGAGATAGAGTACAGTGGAGTACAGTGGAGCACAGTAGAGGTAGAGTACAGTGGAGCACAGTAGAGGTAGAGTACAGTGGAGCACAGTAGAGGTAGAGTAGAGTGGAGCACAGTAGAGGTAGAGTACAGTGAAGTACAGTAGAGGTAGTGTACAGTGGAGCACAGTAGAGGTAGAGTACAGTGGAGCACAGTAGAGGTAGAGTACAGTGGAGTATAGTAGAGGTAGAGTACTGTAGAGCACAGTAGAGATAGAGTACAGTAGAGCGCAGTAGAGGTAGAGTACAGTGGAGCACAGTAGAGGAAGAGTACAGTGTAGTACAGTAGAGATAGAGTAAAGTGGAGTACAGTAGAGATAGAGTACAGTCGAACACAGTAGTGATAAGTGCAGTGGAGTATAGTAGAGGTAGAGTACAGTGGAGTACAGTAGATATAGAGTACAGTGGAGTACAGTAGAGTTAGAGTAGAGTGGAGCACATTAGAGGTGGAGTAGAGTAGAGTACAGTAGAGGTAGAGTACAGAGGAGTGCAGTAGAAGTAGAGTACAGTGGAGTACAGTAGAGGTAGAGTAGAGTGGAGTACAGTAGAGGTAGAGTACAGTGGAGCACAGTAGAGGTAGAGTACAGTGGAGTACGGTGGAGCACAGTAGAGGTGGAGTACAGTAGAGTACAGTAGAGGTAGAGTACAGTGGAGCACAGTAGAGGTAGAGTACAGTGGAGTACAGTGGAGTACAGTAGAGGTGGAGTACAGTAGAGTACAGTAGAGGTAGAGAACAGTACAGTACAGTAGAGGTAGAGTACAGTGGAGTACAGTAGAGGTAGAGTACAGTAGAGCACACTAGAGGTAGAATACAGTGGAGTACAGTAGAGGTAGAGTGCAGTGGAGTACAGTAGATGTAGAGTACAGTGGAGTACAGTAGAGGTAGAGAACAGCACAGTACAGTAGAGGTAGAGTACAGTGGAGTACAGTAGAGGTAGAGTACAGTAGAGCAGAGTAGAGGTAGAATACAGTGGAGTACAGTAGAGGTAGAGTACAGTGGAGTACAGTAGAGGTAGAGTACAGTGGAGTACAGTAAAGGTAGAGTACAGTGGAGCACAGTAGAGGTAGAGTACAGTGGAATACAGTAGAGGTAGAGTACAGTGGAGCACAGTAGAGCTAGAGTACAGTGGAGTACAGTGGAGCACAGTAGAGGTGGAGTACAGTAGAGTAGAGTATAGGTAGAGTACAGTGGAGTACAGTAGAGATAGAGTAGAGTAGAGTAGAGTAGAGTAGAGTACAGTGGATTAGAGTAGAGATAGAGTACAGTGGAGTATAGTTGAGGTAGAGTACAGTGGAGCACAGTAGAGGTAGAGTACAGTGGAGTATAGTTGAGGTAGACTACAGTGGAGTACAGTAGAGGTAGAGTACAGTGGAGCACAGTAGAGATAAAGTACAGTAGAGCAGAGTAGATATAGAGTACAGTGGAGTACAGTAGAGGTAGAGTACAGTGGAGCACTGTAGAGGTGGAGTACAGTGGAGTACAGTAGAGGTAGGGTACAGTGGAGCACAGTAGAGATAGAGTACAGTAGAGCACAGTAGAGGTAGAGTACAGTGGAGCAAAGTAGAGGTAGAGTACAGTGAAGTATAGTAGAGGTAGAATAAAGTGGAGTACAGTAGAGGTAGAGTACAGTGGAGTACAGTAGAGGTAGAGTACAGTGGAGTACAGTAGAGGTAGAGTACAGTGGAGCACAGTAGAGGTAGAGTACAGTGGATACAGTAGAGGTAGAGTACAGTGGAGCACAGTAGAGCTAGAGTACAGTGGAGTACAGTGGAGCACAGTAGAGGTGGAGTAGAGTAGAGTACAGTAGAGGTAGAGTACAGTGGAGTACAGTAGAAGTAGAGTACAGTGGATTACAGTAGAGGTAGAGTAGAGTGGAGTACAGTAGAGGTAGAGTACAGTGGAGTACAGTAGAGGTAGAGTACAGTAGAGTACAGTAGAGGTAGAGAACAGTACAGTACAGTAGAGGTAGAGTACAGTGGAGTACAGTAGAGGTAGAGTACAGTGGAGCACAGTAGAGGTAGAGTATAGTGTAGTACAGTAGAGGTAGAGTAAAGTGGAGCACAGTAGAGGTAGAGTACAGTGGAGTACAGTGGAGCACAGTAGAGGTGGATTACAGTAGAGTACAGTAGAGGTAGAGTACAGTGGAGCACAGTAGAGGTAGAGTACAGTGGAGTACAGTGGAGTACAGTAGAGGTGGAGTACAGTAGAGTACAGTAGAGGTAGAGAACAGTGTAGTACAGTAGAGGTAGAGTACAGTGGAGCACAGTAGAGGTAGAGTACAGTGGAGTACAGTGGAGCACAGTAGAGGTGGAGTACAGTAGAGTACAGTAGAGGTAGAGTACAGTGGAGCACAGTAGAGGTAGAGTACAGTGGAGTACAGTGGAGTACAGTAGAGGTGGAGTACAGTAGAGTACAGTAGAGGTAGAGTACAGTGTAGTACAGTAGAGGTAGAGTACAGTGGAGCACAGTAGAGGTAGAGTACAGTGGAGTACAGTGGAGCACAGTAGAGGTGGAGTACAGTAGAGTACAGTAGAGGTAGAGTACAGTGGAGCACAGTAGAGGTAGAGTACAGTGGAGTACAGTGGAGTACAGTAGAGGTGGAGTACAGTAGAGTACAGTAGAGGTAGAGAACAGTACAGTACAGTAGAGGTAGAGGACAGTGGAGTACAGTAGAGGTAGAGTACAGTAGAGCACAGTAGAGGTAGAATACAGTGGAGTACAGTAGAGGTAGAGTACAGTGGAGTACAGTAGAGGTAGAGTACAGTGTAGTACAGTAGATGTAGAGAACAGTACAGTACAGTAGAGGTAGAGTACAGTGGAGTACAGTAGAGGTAGAGTACAGTAGAGCACAGTAGAGGTAGAATACAGTGGAGTACAGTAGAGGTAGAGTACAGTGGAGCACAGTAGAGGTAGAGTACAGTGGAGCACAGTAGAGGTAGAGTAGAGTGGAGCACAGTAGAGGTAGAGTACAGTGGAGTACACTAGATGTTGAGTACACTGGAGTACAGTAGACGTTGAGTACAGTGGAGTACAGTAGAGGTAGAGTACAGTGGAGCACAGTAGAGGTAGAGTACAGTGGAGTACAGTAGAGGTAGAGTACACTAGAGCACAGTAGAGGTAGAATACAGTGGAGTACAGTAGAGGTAGAGTACAGTGGAGTACAGTAGAGGTAGAGTACAGTGGAGTACAGAAGAGATAGAGTACAGTGGAGCACAGTAGAGGTAGAGTACAATGGAGCACAGTAGAGGTAGAGTACAGTGGAGCACAGTAGAGGTAGAGTACATTGGAGTACAGTAGAGGTAGAGTACAGTGGAGTACAGTAGAGGTAGAGTACAGTGGAGTACAGAAGAGATAGAGTACAGTGGAGCACAGTAGAGGTAGAGTACAATGGAGCACAGTAGAGGTAGAGTACAGTGGAGCACAGTAGAGGTAGAGTACATTGGAGTACAGTAGAGGTAGAGTACAGTGGAATACAGTAGAGGTAGAGTACAGTGGAGCACAGTAGAGGTAGAGTACAGTGGAGTACAGTGGAGCACAGTAGAGGTGGAGTACAGTAGAGTACAGT
Organism: Tiaroga cobitis; assembly: GCA_030578255.1. Lineage (NCBI taxonomy): Eukaryota > Metazoa > Chordata > Actinopteri > Cypriniformes > Leuciscidae > Tiaroga > Tiaroga cobitis. The sequence goes on from CM060612.1 coordinate 1,658,471, forward strand.
AGAGGTAGAGTACAGTGGAGCACAGTAGAGGTAGAGTACAGTGGAGTACAGTGGAGTACAGTAGAGGTGGAGTACAGTAGAGTACAGTAGAGGTAGAGAACAGTACAGTACAGTAGAGGTAGAGTACAGTGGAGTACAGTAGAGGTAGAGTACAGTAGAGCACAGTAGAGGTAGAATACAGTAGAGTACAGAAGAGATAGAGTACAGTGGAGCACAGTAGAGGTAGAGTACAATGGAGCACAGTAGAGGTAGAGTACAGTGGAGCACATTAGAGGTAGAGTACAGTGGAGTACAGTAGAGGTAGAGTACAGTGGAGTACAGTAGAGGTAGAGTACAGTGGAGCACAGTAGAGGTAGAGTACAGTGGAGTAGAGTGGAGCACAGTAGAGGTGGAGTACAGTAGAGTACAGTGGAGGTAGAGTACAGTGGAGTACACTGGAGTACAGTAGAGGTGGAGTACAGTAGAGTACAGTAGAGGTAGAGAACAGTACAGCACAGTAGAGGTAGAGTACAGTGGAGTACAGTAGAGGTAGAGTACAGTGGAGCACAGTAGAGGTAGAGTACAGTGGAGTACAGTAGAGGTGGAGTACAGTGGAGTACAGTAGAGGTAGAGTACAGTGGAGCACAGTAGAGGTAGAGTACAGTGGAGTACAGTGGAGCACAGTAGAGGTGGAGTACTGTAGAGTACAGTAGAGGTAGAGTACAGTGGAGCACAGTAGAGGTAGAGTACAGTGGAGTACAGTGGAGTACAGTAGAGGTGGAGTACAGTAGAGTACAGTAGAGGTAGAGAACAGTACATTACAGTAGAGGTAAAGTACAGTGGAGTACAGTAGAGGTAGAGTACAGTAGAGCACAGTAGAGGTAGAATACAGTGGAGTAGAGTAGAGGTAGAGTACAGTGGAGTACAGTAGAGATAGAGTACAGTGTAGTACAGTAAAGGTAGAGTACAGTGGAGCACAGTAGAGGTAGAGTACAGTGGAGTACAGTAGAGGTAGAGTACAGTTGAGCACAGTAGAGGTAGAGTACAGTGGAGCACAGTAGAGGTAGAGTACAGTGTAGTACAGTAGATGTAGAGAACAGTACAGTACAGTAGAGGTAGAGTACAGTGGAGTACAGTAGAGGTAGAGTACAGTAGAGCACAGTAGAGGTAGAATACAGTGGAGTACAGTAGAGGTAGAGTACAATGGAGCACAGTAGAGGTAGAGTACAGTGGAGCACAGTAGAGGTAGAGTACAGTGGAGCACAGTAGAGGTAGAGTACAGTGGAGTACAGTAGACGTTGAGTACAGTGGAGTACAGTAGAGGTAGAGTACAGTGGAGCACAGTAGAGGTAGAGTACAGTGGAGTACAGTAGAGGTAGAGTACAGTGGAGCACAGTAGAGGTAGAGTACAGTGGAGCACAGTAGAGGTAGAGTACAGTGGAGCACAGTAGAGGTAGAGTACAGTGGAGTACAGTAGACGTTGAGTACAGTAGAGGTAGAGTACAGTGGAGCACAGTAGAGGTAGAGTACAGTGGAGTACAGTAGAGGTAGAGTACACTAGAGCACAGTAGAGGTAGAATACAGTGGAATACAGTAGAGGTAGAGTACAGTGGAGTACAGTAGAGGTAGAGTACAGTGGAGTACAGAAGAGATAGAGTACAGTGGAGCACAGTAGAGGTAGAGTACAATGGAGCACAGTAGAGGTAGAGTACAGTAGAGTACAGTAGAGGTAGAGTACAGTGGAGCACAGTAGAGGTAGAGTACAGTGGAGTACAGTAGAGGTGGAGTACAGTAGAGTACAGTAGAGGTAGAGTACAGTGGAGCACAGTAGAGGTAGAGTACAGTGGAGTACAGTGGAGTACAGTAGAGGTGGAGTACAGTAGAGTACAGTAGAGGTAGAGAACAGTACAGTACAGTAGAGGTAGAGGACAGTGGAGTACAGTAGAGGTAGAGTACAGTAGAGCACAGTAGAGGTAGAATACAGTGGAGTACAGTAGAGGTAGAGTACAGTGGAGTACAGTAGAGGTAGAGTACAGTGTAGTACAGTAGATGTAGTGAACAGTACAGTACAGTAGAGGTAGAGTACAGTGGAGTACAGTAGAGGTAGAGTACAGTAGAGCACAGTAGAGGTAGAATACAGTGGAGTAGAGTAGAGGTAGAGTACAGTGGAGCACAGTAGAGGTAGAGTACAGTGGAGCACAGTAGAGGTAGATTACAGTGGAGCACAGTAGAGGTAGAGTACAGTGGAGTACAGTAGACGTTGAGTACAGTGGAGTACAGTAGAGGTAGAGTACAGTGGAGCACAGTAGAGGTAGAGTACAGTGGAGTACAGTAGAGGTAGAGTACATTGGAGCACAGTAGAGGTAGAGTACAGTGGAGCACAGTAGAGGTAGAGTACAGTGGAGCACAGTAGAGGTAGAGTACAGTGGAGTACAGTGGAGCACAGTAGAGGTGGAGTACAGAAGAGTACAGTAGAGGTAGAGTACAGTGGAGCACAGTAGAGGTAGAGTACAGTGGAGTACAGTGGAGTACAGTAGAGGTGGAGTACAGTAGAGTACAGTAGAGGTAGAGAACAGTGTAGTACAGTAGAGGTAGAGTACAGTGGAGCACAGTAGAGGTAGAGTACAGTGGAGTACAGTGGAGCACAGTAGAGGTGGAGTACAGTAGAGTACAGTAGAGGTAGAGTACAGTGGAGCACAGTAGAGGTAGAGTACAGTGGAGTACAGTGGAGTACAGTAGAGGTGGAGTACAGTAGAGTACAGTAGAGGTAGAGTACAGTGTAGTACAGTAGAGGTAGAGTACAGTGGAGCACAGTAGAGGTAGAGTACAGTGGAGTACAGTAGAGGTAGAGTACAGTGTAGTACAGTAGATGTAGAGAACAGTACAGTACAGTAGAGGTAGAGTACAGTGGAGTACAGTAGAGGTAGAGTACAGTAGAGCACAGTAGAGGTAGAATACAGTGGAGTACAGTAGAGGTAGAGTACAGTGGAGCACAGTAGAGGTAGAGTACAGTGGAGCACAGTAGAGGTAGATTACAGTGGAGCACAGTAGAGGTAGAGTACAGTGGAGTACAGTAGAGGTAGAGTACAGTGGAGTACAGTAAAGGTAGAGTACAGTGGAGCACAGTAGAGGTAGAGTACAGTGGAATACAGTAGAGGTAGAGTACAGTGGAGCACAGTAGAGCTAGAGTACAGTGGAGTACAGTGGAGCACAGTAGAGGTGGAGTACAGTAGAGTAGAGTATAGGTAGAGTACAGTGGAGTACAGTAGAGATAGAGTAGAGTAGAGTAGAGTAGAGTAGAGTACAGTGGATTAGAGTAGAGATAGAGTACAGTGGAGTATAGTTGAGGTAGAGTACAGTGGAGCACAGTAGAGGTAGAGTACAGTGGAGTATAGTTGAGGTAGACTACAGTGGAGTACAGTAGAGGTAGAGTACAGTGGAGCACAGTAGAGATAAAGTACAGTAGAGCAGAGTAGATATAGAGTACAGTGGAGTACAGTAGAGGTAGAGTACAGTGGAGCACTGTAGAGGTGGAGTACAGTGGAGTACAGTAGAGGTAGGGTACAGTGGAGCACAGTAGAGATAGAGTACAGTAGAGCACAGTAGAGGTAGAGTACAGTGGAGCAAAGTAGAGGTAGAGTACAGTGAAGTATAGTAGAGGTAGAATAAAGTGGAGTACAGTAGAGGTAGAGTACAGTGGAGTACAGTAGAGGTAGAGTACAGTGGAGTACAGTAGAGGTAGAGTACAGTGGAGCACAGTAGAGGTAGAGTACAGTGGATACAGTAGAGGTAGAGTACAGTGGAGCACAGTAGAGCTAGAGTACAGTGGAGTACAGTGGAGCACAGTAGAGGTGGAGTAGAGTAGAGTACAGTAGAGGTAGAGTACAGTGGAGTACAGTAGAAGTAGAGTACAGTGGATTACAGTAGAGGTAGAGTAGAGTGGAGTACAGTAGAGGTAGAGTACAGTGGAGTACAGTAGAGGTAGAGTACAGTAGAGTACAGTAGAGGTAGAGAACAGTACAGTACAGTAGAGGTAGAGTACAGTGGAGTACAGTAGAGGTAGAGTACAGTGGAGCACAGTAGAGGTAGAGTATAGTGTAGTACAGTAGAGGTAGAGTAAAGTGGAGCACAGTAGAGGTAGAGTACAGTGGAGTACAGTGGAGCACAGTAGAGGTGGATTACAGTAGAGTACAGTAGAGGTAGAGTACAGTGGAGCACAGTAGAGGTAGAGTACAGTGGAGTACAGTGGAGTACAGTAGAGGTGGAGTACAGTAGAGTACAGTAGAGGTAGAGAACAGTGTAGTACAGTAGAGGTAGAGTACAGTGGAGCACAGTAGAGGTAGAGTACAGTGGAGTACAGTGGAGCACAGTAGAGGTGGAGTACAGTAGAGTACAGTAGAGGTAGAGTACAGTGGAGCACAGTAGAGGTAGAGTACAGTGGAGTACAGTGGAGTACAGTAGAGGTGGAGTACAGTAGAGTACAGTAGAGGTAGAGTACAGTGTAGTACAGTAGAGGTAGAGTACAGTGGAGCACAGTAGAGGTAGAGTACAGTGGAGTACAGTGGAGCACAGTAGAGGTGGAGTACAGTAGAGTACAGTAGAGGTAGAGTACAGTGGAGCACAGTAGAGGTAGAGTACAGTGGAGTACAGTGGAGTACAGTAGAGGTGGAGTACAGTAGAGTACAGTAGAGGTAGAGAACAGTACAGTACAGTAGAGGTAGAGGACAGTGGAGTACAGTAGAGGTAGAGTACAGTAGAGCACAGTAGAGGTAGAATACAGTGGAGTACAGTAGAGGTAGAGTACAGTGGAGTACAGTAGAGGTAGAGTACAGTGTAGTACAGTAGATGTAGAGAACAGTACAGTACAGTAGAGGTAGAGTACAGTGGAGTACAGTAGAGGTAGAGTACAGTAGAGCACAGTAGAGGTAGAATACAGTGGAGTACAGTAGAGGTAGAGTACAGTGGAGCACAGTAGAGGTAGAGTACAGTGGAGCACAGTAGAGGTAGAGTAGAGTGGAGCACAGTAGAGGTAGAGTACAGTGGAGTACACTAGATGTTGAGTACACTGGAGTACAGTAGACGTTGAGTACAGTGGAGTACAGTAGAGGTAGAGTACAGTGGAGCACAGTAGAGGTAGAGTACAGTGGAGTACAGTAGAGGTAGAGTACACTAGAGCACAGTAGAGGTAGAATACAGTGGAGTACAGTAGAGGTAGAGTACAGTGGAGTACAGTAGAGGTAGAGTACAGTGGAGTACAGAAGAGATAGAGTACAGTGGAGCACAGTAGAGGTAGAGTACAATGGAGCACAGTAGAGGTAGAGTACAGTGGAGCACAGTAGAGGTAGAGTACATTGGAGTACAGTAGAGGTAGAGTACAGTGGAGTACAGTAGAGGTAGAGTACAGTGGAGTACAGAAGAGATAGAGTACAGTGGAGCACAGTAGAGGTAGAGTACAATGGAGCACAGTAGAGGTAGAGTACAGTGGAGCACAGTAGAGGTAGAGTACATTGGAGTACAGTAGAGGTAGAGTACAGTGGAATACAGTAGAGGTAGAGTACAGTGGAGCACAGTAGAGGTAGAGTACAGTGGAGTACAGTGGAGCACAGTAGAGGTGGAGTACAGTAGAGTACAGTAGAGGTAGAGTACAGTGGAGCACAGTAGAGGTAGAGTACAGTGGAGTACAGTGGAGTACAGTAGAGGTGGAGTACAGTAGAGTACAGTAGAGGTAGAGAACAGTACAGTACAGTAGAGGTAGAGTACAGTGGAGTACAGTAGAGGTAGAGTACAGTAGAGCACAGTAGAGGTAGAATACAGTAGAGTACAGAAGAGATAGAGTACAGTGGAGCACAGTAGAGGTAGAGTACAATGGAGCACAGTAGAGGTAGAGTACAGTGGAGCACATTAGAGGTAGAGTACAGTGGAGTACAGTAGAGGTAGAGTACAGTGGAGTACAGTAGAGGTAGAGTACAGTGGAGCACAGTAGAGGTAGAGTACAGTGGAGTAGAGTGGAGCACAGTAGAGGTGGAGTACAGTAGAGTACAGTGGAGGTAGAGTACAGTGGAGTACACTGGAGTACAGTAGAGGTGGAGTACAGTAGAGTACAGTAGAGGTAGAGAACAGTACAGCACAGTAGAGGTAGAGTACAGTGGAGTACAGTAGAGGTAGAGTACAGTGGAGCACAGTAGAGGTAGAGTACAGTGGAGTACAGTAGAGGTGGAGTACAGTGGAGTACAGTAGAGGTAGAGTACAGTGGAGCACAGTAGAGGTAGAGTACAGTGGAGTACAGTGGAGCACAGTAGAGGTGGAGTACTGTAGAGTACAGTAGAGGTAGAGTACAGTGGAGCACAGTAGAGGTAGAGTACAGTGGAGTACAGTGGAGTACAGTAGAGGTGGAGTACAGTAGAGTACAGTAGAGGTAGAGAACAGTACATTACAGTAGAGGTAAAGTACAGTGGAGTACAGTAGAGGTAGAGTACAGTAGAGCACAGTAGAGGTAGAATACAGTGGAGTAGAGTAGAGGTAGAGTACAGTGGAGTACAGTAGAGATAGAGTACAGTGTAGTACAGTAAAGGTAGAGTACAGTGGAGCACAGTAGAGGTAGAGTACAGTGGAGTACAGTAGAGGTAGAGTACAGTTGAGCACAGTAGAGGTAGAGTACAGTGGAGCACAGTAGAGGTAGAGTACAGTGTAGTACAGTAGATGTAGAGAACAGTACAGTACAGTAGAGGTAGAGTACAGTGGAGTACAGTAGAGGTAGAGTACAGTAGAGCACAGTAGAGGTAGAATACAGTGGAGTACAGTAGAGGTAGAGTACAATGGAGCACAGTAGAGGTAGAGTACAGTGGAGCACAGTAGAGGTAGAGTACAGTGGAGCACAGTAGAGGTAGAGTACAGTGGAGTACAGTAGACGTTGAGTACAGTGGAGTACAGTAGAGGTAGAGTACAGTGGAGCACAGTAGAGGTAGAGTACAGTGGAGTACAGTAGAGGTAGAGTACAGTGGAGCACAGTAGAGGTAGAGTACAGTGGAGCACAGTAGAGGTAGAGTACAGTGGAGCACAGTAGAGGTAGAGTACAGTGGAGTACAGTAGACGTTGAGTACAGTAGAGGTAGAGTACAGTGGAGCACAGTAGAGGTAGAGTACAGTGGAGTACAGTAGAGGTAGAGTACACTAGAGCACAGTAGAGGTAGAATACAGTGGAATACAGTAGAGGTAGAGTACAGTGGAGTACAGTAGAGGTAGAGTACAGTGGAGTACAGAAGAGATAGAGTACAGTGGAGCACAGTAGAGGTAGAGTACAATGGAGCACAGTAGAGGTAGAGTACAGTAGAGTACAGTAGAGGTAGAGTACAGTGGAGCACAGTAGAGGTAGAGTACAGTGGAGTACAGTAGAGGTGGAGTACAGTAGAGTACAGTAGAGGTAGAGTACAGTGGAGCACAGTAGAGGTAGAGTACAGTGGAGTACAGTGGAGTACAGTAGAGGTGGAGTACAGTAGAGTACAGTAGAGGTAGAGAACAGTACAGTACAGTAGAGGTAGAGGACAGTGGAGTACAGTAGAGGTAGAGTACAGTAGAGCACAGTAGAGGTAGAATACAGTGGAGTACAGTAGAGGTAGAGTACAGTGGAGTACAGTAGAGGTAGAGTACAGTGTAGTACAGTAGATGTAGTGAACAGTACAGTACAGTAGAGGTAGAGTACAGTGGAGTACAGTAGAGGTAGAGTACAGTAGAGCACAGTAGAGGTAGAATACAGTGGAGTAGAGTAGAGGTAGAGTACAGTGGAGCACAGTAGAGGTAGAGTACAGTGGAGCACAGTAGAGGTAGATTACAGTGGAGCACAGTAGAGGTAGAGTACAGTGGAGTACAGTAGACGTTGAGTACAGTGGAGTACAGTAGAGGTAGAGTACAGTGGAGCACAGTAGAGGTAGAGTACAGTGGAGTACAGTAGAGGTAGAGTACATTGGAGCACAGTAGAGGTAGAGTACAGTGGAGCACAGTAGAGGTAGAGTACAGTGGAGCACAGTAGAGGTAGAGTACAGTGGAGTACAGTGGAGCACAGTAGAGGTGGAGTACAGAAGAGTACAGTAGAGGTAGAGTACAGTGGAGCACAGTAGAGGTAGAGTACAGTGGAGTACAGTGGAGTACAGTAGAGGTGGAGTACAGTAGAGTACAGTAGAGGTAGAGAACAGTGTAGTACAGTAGAGGTAGAGTACAGTGGAGCACAGTAGAGGTAGAGTACAGTGGAGTACAGTGGAGCACAGTAGAGGTGGAGTACAGTAGAGTACAGTAGAGGTAGAGTACAGTGGAGCACAGTAGAGGTAGAGTACAGTGGAGTACAGTGGAGTACAGTAGAGGTGGAGTACAGTAGAGTACAGTAGAGGTAGAGTACAGTGTAGTACAGTAGAGGTAGAGTACAGTGGAGCACAGTAGAGGTAGAGTACAGTGGAGTACAGTGGAGCACAGTAGAGGTGGAGTACAGTAGAGTACAGTAGAGGTAGAGTACAGTGGAGCACAGTAGAGGTAGAGTACAGTGGAGTACAGTGGAGTACAGTAGAGGTGGAGTACAGTAGAGTACAGTAGAGGTAGAGAACAGTACAGTACAGTAGAGGTAGAGGACAGTGGAGTACAGTAGAGGTAGAGTACAGTAGAGCACAGTAGAGGTAGAATACAGTGGAGTACAGTAGAGGTAGAGTACAGTGGAGTACAGTAGAGGTAGAGTACAGTGTAGTACAGTAGATGTAGAGAACAGTACAGTACAGTAGAGGTAGAGTACAGTGGAGTACAGTAGAGGTAGAGTACAGTAGAGCACAGTAGAGGTAGAATACAGTGGAGTACAGTAGAGGTAGAGTACAGTGGAGCACAGTAGAGGTAGAGTACAGTGGTGCACAGTAGAGGTAGAGTACAGTGGAGCACAGTAGAGGTAGAGTACAGTGGAGTACAGTAGACGTTGAGTACACTGGAGTACAGTAGACGTTGAGTACAGTGGAGTACAGTAGAGGTAGAGTACAGTGGAGCACAGTAGAGGTAGAGTACAGTGGAGTACAGTAGAGGTAGAGTACACTAGAGCACAGTAGAGGTAGAATACAGTGGAGTACAGTAGAGGTAGAGTACAGTGGAGTAGAGTAGAGGTAGAGTACAGTGGAGTACAGAAGAGATAGAGTACAGTGGAGCACAGTAGAGGTAGAGTACAATGGAGCACAGTAGAGGTAGAGTACAGTGGAGCACAGTAGAGGTAGAGTACATTGGAGTACAGTAGAGGTAGAGTACAGTGGAGTACAGTAGAGGTAGAGTACAGTGGAGTACAGAAGAGATAGAGTACAGTGGAGCACAGTAGAGGTAGAGTACAATGGAGCACAGTAGAGGTAGAGTACAGTGGAGCACAGTAGAGGTAGAGTACATTGGAGTACAGTAGAGGTAGAGTACAGTGGAATACAGTAGAGGTAGAGTACAGTGGAGCACAGTAGAGGTAGAGTACAGTGGAGTACAGTGGAGCACAGTAGAGGTGGAGTACAGTAGAGTACAGTAGAGGTAGAATACAGTGGAGCACAGTAGAGGTAGAGTACAGTGGAGTACAGTGGAGTACAGTAGAGGTGGAGTACAGTAGAGTACAGTAGAGGTAGAGAACAGTAAAGTACAGTAGAGGTAGAGTACAGTGGAGTACAGTAGAGGTAGAGTACAGTAGAGCACAGTAGAGGTAGAATACAGTAGAGTACAGAAGAGATAGAGTACAGTGGAGCACAGTAGAGGTAGAGTACAATGGAGCACAGTAGAGGTAGAGTACAGTGGAGCACAGTAGAGGTAGAGTACAGTGGAGTACAGTAGAGGTAGAGTACAGTGGAGTACAGTAGAGGTAGAGTACAGTGGAGCACAGTAGAGGTAGAGTACAGTGGAGTAGAGTGGAGCACAGTAGAGGTGGAGTACAGTAGAGTACAGTGGAGGTAGAGTACAGTGGAGTACACTGGAGTACAGTAGAGGTGGAGTACAGTAGAGTACAGTAGAGGTAGAGAACAGTACAGTACAGTAGAGGTAGAGTACAGTGGAGTACAGTAGAGGTAGAGTACAGTGGAGCACAGTAGAGGTAGAGTACAGTGGAGTACAGTAGAGGTGGAGTACAGTGGAGTACAGTAGAGGTAGAGTACAGTGGAGCACAGTAGAGGTAGAGTACAGTGGAGTACAGTGGAGCACAGTAGAGGTGGAGTACTGTAGAGTACAGTAGAGGTAGAGTACAGTGGAGCACAGTAGAGGTAGAGTACAGTGGAGTACAGTGGAGTACAGTAGAGGTGGAGTACAGTAGAGTACAGTAGAGGTAGAGAACAGTACATTACAGTAGAGGTAAAGTACAGTGGAGTACAGTAGAGGTAGAGTACAGTAGAGCACAGTAGAGGTAGAATACAGTGGAGTAGAGTAGAGGTAGAGTACAGTGGAGTACAGTAGAGATAGAGTACAGTGTAGTACAGTAAAGGTAGAGTACAGTGGAGCACAGTAGAGGTAGAGTACAGTGGAGTACAGTAGAGGTAGAGTACAGTTGAGCACAGTAGAGGTAGAGTACAGTGGAGCACAGTAGAGGTAGAGTACAGTGTAGTACAGTAGATGTAGAGAACAGTACAGTACAGTAGAGGTAGAGTATAGTGGAGTACAGTAGAGGTAGAGTACAGTAGAGCACAGTAGAGGTAGAATACAGTGGAGTACAGTAGAGGTAGAGTACAATGGAGCACAGTAGAGGTAGAGTACAGTGGAGCACAGTAGAGGTAGAGTACAGTGGAGCACAGTAGAGGTAGAGTACAGTGGAGTACAGTAGACGTTGAGTACAGTGGAGTACAGTAGAGGTAGAGTACAGTGGAGCATAGTAGAGGTAGAGTACAGTGGAGTACAGTAGAGGTAGAGTACAGTGGAGCACAGTAGAGGTAGAGTACAGTGGAGCACAGTAGAGGTAGAGTACAGTGGAGCACAGTAGAGGTAGAGTACAGTGGAGTACAGTAGACGTTGAGTACAGTGGAGTACAGTAGAGGTAGAGTACAGTGGAGCACAGTAGAGGTAGAGTACAGTGGAGTACAGTAGAGGTAGAGTACACTAGAGCACAGTAGAGGTAGAATACAGTGGAGTACAGTAGAGGTAGAGTACAGTGGAGTACAGTAGAGGTAGAGTACAGTGGAGTACAGAAGAGATAGAGTACAGTGGAGCACAGTAGAGGTAGAGTACAATGGAGCACAGTAGAGGTAGAGTACAGTAGAGTACAGTAGAGGTAGAGTACAGTGGAGCACAGTAGAGGTAGAGTACAGTGGAGTACAGTAGAGGTGGAGTACAGTAGAGTACAGTAGAGGTAGAGTACAGTGGAGCACAGTAGAGGTAGAGTACAGTGGAGTACAGTGGAGTACAGTAGAGGTGGAGTACAGTAGAGTACAGTAGAGGTAGAGAACAGTACAGTACAGTAGAGGTAGAGGACAGTGGAGTACAGTAGAGGTAGAGTACAGTAGAGCACAGTAGAGGTAGAATACAGTGGAGTACAGTAGAGGTAGAGTACAGTGGAGTACAGTAGAGGTAGAGTACAGTGTAGTACAGTAGATGTAGTGAACAGTACAGTACAGTAGAGGTAGAGTACAGTGGAGTACAGTAGAGGTAGAGTACAGTAGAGCACAGTAGAGGTAGAATACAGTGGAGTAGAGTAGAGGTAGAGTACAGTGGAGCACAGTAGAGGTAGAGTACAGTGGAGCACAGTAGAGGTAGATTACAGTGGAGCACAGTAGAGGTAGAGTACAGTGGAGTACAGTAGACGTTGAGTACAGTGGAGTACAGTAGAGGTAGAGTACAGTGGAGCACAGTAGAGGTAGAGTACAGTGGAGTACAGTAGAGGTAGAGTACATTGGAGCACAGTAGAGGTAGAGTACAGTGGAGCACAGTAGAGGTAGAGTAAAGTGGAGCACAGTAGAGGTAGAGTACAGTGGAGTACAGTAGACGTTGAGTACAGTGGAGTACAGTAGAGGTAGAGTACAGTGGAGCACAGTAGAGGTAGAGTACAGTGGAGTACAGTAGAGGTAGAGTACACTAGAGCACAGTAGAGGTAGAATACAGTGGAGTACAGTAGAGGTAGAGTACAGTGGAGTACAGTAGAGGTAGAGTACAGTGGAGTACAGAAGAGATAGAGTACAGTGGAGCACAGTAGAGGTAGAGTACAATGGAGCACAGTAGAGGTAGAGTACAGTGGAGCACAGTAGAGGTAGAGTACAGTGGAGTACAGTAGATGTAGAGTACAGTGGAATACAGTAGAGGTAGAGTACAGTGGAGCACAGTAGAGGTAGAGTACAGTGGAGTACAGTGGAGCACAGTAGAGGTGGAGTACAGTAGTGTACAGTAGAGGTAGAGTACAGTGGAGCACAGTAGAGGTAGAGTACAGTGGAGTACAGTGGAGTACAGTAGAGGTGGAGTACAGTAGAGTACAGTAGAGGTAGAGAACAGTACAGTACAGTAGAGGTAGAGTACAGTGGAGTACAGTAGAGGTAGAGTACAGTAGAGCACAGTAGAGGTAGAATACAGTAGAGTACAGAAGAGATAGAGTACAGTGGAGCACAGTAGAGGTAGAGTACAGTGGAGCACAGTAGAGGTAGAGTACAGTGGAGTACAGTAGAGGTAGAGTACAGTGGAGTACAGTAGAGGTAGAGTACAGTGGAGCACAGTAGAGGTAGAGTACAGTGGAGTACAGTGGAGCAGAGTAGAGGTGGAGTACAGTAGAGTACAGTAGAGGTAGAGTACAGTGGAGCACAGTAGAGGTAGAGTACAGTGGAGTACAGTGGAGTACAGTAGAGGTGGAGTACAGTAGAGTACAGTAGAGGTAGAGAACAGTACAGTACAGTAGAGGTAGAGTACAGTGGAGTACAGTAGAGGTAGAGTACAGTAGAGCACAGTAGAGATAGAATACAGTGGAGTACAGTAGAGGTAGAGTACAGTGGAGTACAGTAGAGGTAGAGTACAGTGTAGTACAGTAGAGGTAGAGAATAGTAGAGTACAGTAGAGGTAGAGTAGAGTGGAGTACAGTAGAGGTAGAGTACAGTAGAGCACAGTAGAGGTAGAATACAGTGGAGTACAGTAGAGGTAGAGTACAGTGAAGTACAGTAGAGGTAGAGTACAGTGGAGTACAGTAGAGGTAGAGTAGAGTGGAGCACAGTAGAGGTAGAGTACAGTGGAGTACAGTAGAGGTAGAGTACAGTGGAGTACAGTGGAGCACAGTAGAGGTGGAGTACAGTAGAGTAGAGTATAGGTTGAGTACAGTGGAGTACAGTAGAGATAGAGTAGAGTGGAGTAGAGTAGAGATAGAGTACAGTGGATTAGAGTAGATATAGAGTACAGTGGAGTATAGTTGAGGTAGAGTACAGTGGAGCACAGTAGAGGTAGAGTACAGTGGAGCACAGTAGAGGTAGAGTACAGTGGAGTATAGTTGAGGTAGACTACAGTGGAGTACAGTAGAGGTAGAGTACAGTGGAGTACAGTAGAGGTAGAGTACAGTGGAGCACTGTAGAGGTGGTGTACAGTGGAGTACAGTAGAGGTAGAGTACAGTGGAGCACAGTAGAGATAGAGTACAGTAGAGCACAGTAGAGGTAGAGTACAGTGGAGTATAGTAGAGGTAGAGTACAGTGGAGTATAGTTGAGGTAGACTACAGTGGAGTACAGTAGAGGTAGAGTACAGTGGAGTACAGTAGAGGTATAGTACAGTGGAGCACAGTAGAGGTAGAGTACAGTGGAGTATAGTTGAGGTAGACTACAGTGGAGTACAGTAGAGGTAGAGTACAGTGGAGCACAGTAGAGATAGAGTACAGTAGAGCAGAGTAGAGGTAGAGTACAGTGGAGTACAGTAGAGGTAGAGCACAGTAGAGCAGAGTAGAGGTAGAGTACAGTGGAGTACAGTAGATGTAGAGCACATTGGAGCACTGTAGAGGTAGAATACAGTGGAGTAGAGTAGAGATAGAGTACAGTGGAGCACAGTAGAGGTAGAGTACAGTGGAGCACAGTAGAGGTAGAGTACAGTGGAGCACATTAGAGGTAGAGTACAGTGGAGTACAGTAGAGGTAGTGTACAGTGGAGCACAGTAGAGGTAGAGTACAGTGGAGCACAGTAGAGGTAGAGTACAGTGGGGTACAGTAGAAATAGAGTACAGTGGAGCACAGTAGAGTAGAGTACAGTAGAGCACAGTAGATGTAGAGTACAGTGGAGCACAGTAGAGATAGAGTACAGTGGAGTACAGTAGAGGAAGAGTACAGTGGAGTACATTGGAGCACAGTAGAGGTGGAGTACAGTAGAGTACAGTAGAGGTAGAGTACAGTGGAGTTTAATAGAGATAGAGTACAGTGGAGTAGAGTAGATATAGAGTACAGTGGAGCACAGCAGAGATAGAGTACAGTGGATCACAGTAGAGATAGAGTGCAGTGGAGTACAGTGGAGCACAGTAGAGGTAGAGTAAAGTGGAGAACAGTAGAGATAGAGTACAGTGGAGTACAGTAGAGGTGGAGTACAGTAGAGTATAGTAGAGGTAGAGTACAGTGGACTACAGTAGAGATAGAGTACAGTGGAACACAGTAGAGGTAGAGTACAGTGGAGTACAGTAGAGGTAGTGTATAGTGGAGCACAGTAGAGGTAGAGTACAGTGGAGCAGAGTAGAGGTAGAGTACAGTGGGGTACAGTAGAAATAGAGTACAGTGGAGCACAGTAGAGTAGAGTACAGTAGAGCACAGTAGAGGTAGAGTACAGTGGAGCACAGTAGAGATAGAGTACAGTAGAGCAGAGTAGAGGTAGAGTACAGTGGAGTACAGTACAGGTAGAGTACAGTGGAGCACTGTAGAGGTGGAGTACAGTGGAGTACAGTAGAGGTAGAGTACAGTGGAGCACAGTAGAGATAGAGCACAGTACAGGTAGAGTACAGTGGAGTACAGTAGAAAGAGAGTACAGTGGAGCAGAGTAGAGTAGAGTACAGTGGAGCACAGTAGAGATAGAGTACAGTGGAGTACAGAGGAGCACAGTAGAGGTGGAGTACAGTAGAGTACAGTAGAGGTAGAGTACAGTGTAGTACAGTAGAGATAGAGTACAGTGGAGTAGAGTAGAGATAGATTACAGTGGAGCACAGCAGAGGTAGAGTAAAGTGGATCACAGTAGAGATAGAGTGCAGTGGAGTACAGTGGAGCACAGTAGAGGTAGAGTACAGTGGAGCACAGTAGAGGTAGAGTACAGTGGAGCACAGTAGAGGTAGAGTAGAGTGGAGCACAGTAGAGGTAGAGTACAGTGGAGTACAGTAGAGGTAGTGTACAGTGGAGCACAGTAGAGGTAGAGTACAGTGGAGCACAGTAGAGGTAGAGTACAGTGGAGTATAGTAGAGGTAGAGTACTGTAGAGCACAGTAGAGATAGAGTACAGTAGAGCACAGTAGAGGTAGAGTACAGTGGAGCACAGTAGAGGAAGAGTACAGTGTAGTACAGTAGAGATAGAGTACAGTGGAGTACAGTAGAGATAGAGTACAGTCGAACACAGTAGTGATAAGTGCAGTGGAGTATAGTAGAGGTAGAGTACAGTGGAGTACAGTAGATGTAGAGTACAGTGGAGTACAGTAGAGGTAGAGTAGAGTGGAGCACATTAGAGGTGGAGTAGAGTAGAGTACAGTAGAGGTAGAGTACAGTGGAGTAGAGTAGAAGTAGAGTACAGTGGAGCACAGTAGAGGTAGAGTAGAGTGGAGTACAGTAGAGGTAGAGTACAGTGGAGTACAGTAGAGGTAGAGTACAGTGGATCACAGTAGAGATAGAGTACAGTGGAGCACAGTAGAGGTATAGTACAGTGGAGCACAGTAGAGATAGATTACAGTGGAGTAGAATAGAGATAGTGTACATTGGAGTACAGTAGAGGTAGAGTACAGTAGAGCAGAGTAGAGGTAGAGTACAGTGGAGTACAGTAGAGGTAGAGCACAGTGGAGCACAGTAGAGGTAGAGTACAGTGGAGCACAGTAGAGATAGAGTACAGTAGAGCACAGTAGAGGTAGAGTACAGTGGAGTATAGAAGAGGTAGAGTACAGTGGAGTACAGTAGAGGTAGAGTACAGTGGAGAATAGTAGATGTAGAGTACAGTGGAGCACAGTAGAGGTAGAGTACAGTGGAGTACAGTAGAGGTAGAGTACAGTGGGGTACAGTAGAAATAGAGTACAGTGGAGCACAGTAGAGTAGAGTACAGTAGAGCACAGTAGAGGTAGAGTACAGTGGAGCACAGCAGAGATAGAGTACAGTGGAGTACAGTAGAGGTAGAGTACAGTGGAGTACAGAGGAGCACAGTAGAGGTGGAGTACAGTAGAGTACAGTAGAGGTAGAGTACAGTGTAGTACAGTAGAGATAGAGTACAGTGGAGTAGAGTAGAGATAGAGTACAGTGGAGCACAGCAGAGGTAGAGTAAAGTGGATCACAGTAGAGATAGAGTACAGTGGAGTACAGTGGAGCACAGTAGAGGTAGAGTACAGTGGAGCACAGTAGAGGTAGAGTACAGTGGAGCACAGTAGAGGTAGAGTAGAGTGGAGCACAGTAGAGGTAGAGTACAGTGGAGTACAGTAGAGGTAGTGTACAGTGGAGCACAGTAGAGGTAGAGTACAGTGGAGCACAGTAGAGGTAGAGTACAGTGGAGTATAGTAGAGGTAGAGTACTGTAGACCACAGTAGAGATAGAGTACAGTAGAGCGCAGTAGAGGTACAGTACAGTGGAGCACAGTAGAGGAAGAGTACAGTGTAGTACAGTAGAGATAGAGTACAGTGGAGTACAGTAGAGATAGAGTACAGTCGAACACAGTAGTGATAAGTGCAGTGGAGTATAGTAGAGGTAGAGTACAGTGGAGTACAGTAGATATAGAGTACAGTGGAGTACAGTAGAGTTAGAGTAGAGTGGAGCACATTAGAGGTGGAGTAGAGTAGAGTACAGTAGAGGTAGAGTACAGAGGAGTGCAGTAGAAGTAGAGTACAGTGGAGTACAGTAGAGGTAGAGTAGAGTGGAGTACAGTAGAGGTAGAGTACAGTGGAGCACAGTAGAGGTAGAGTACAGTGGAGTACGGTGGAGCACAGTAGAGGTGGAGTACAGTAGAGTACAGTAGAGGTAGAGTACAGTGGAGCACAGTAGAGGTAGAGTACAGTGGAGTACAGTGGAGTACAGTAGAGGTGGAGTACAGTAGAGTACAGTAGAGGTAGAGAACAGTACAGTACAGTAGAGGTAGAGTACAGTGGAGTACAGTAGAGGTAGAGTACAGTAGAGCACACTAGAGGTAGAATACAGTGGAGTACAGTAGAGGTAGAGTGCAGTGGAGTACAGTAGATGTAGAGTACAGTGGAGTACAGTAGAGGTAGAGAACAGCACAGTACAGTATAGGTAGAGTACAGTGGAGTACAGTAGAGGTAGAGTACAGTAGAGCAGAGTAGAGGTAGAATACAGTGGAGTACAGTAGAGGTAGAGTACAGTGGAGTACAGTAGAGGTAGAGTACAGTGGAGTACAGTAAAGGTAGAGTACAGTGGAGCACAGTAGAGGTAGAGTAGAGTGGAATACAGTAGAGGTAGAGTACAGTGGAGCACAGTAGAGGTAGAGTAGAGTGGAATACAGTAGAGGTAGAGTACAGTGGAGCACAGTAGAGCTAGAGTACAGTGGAGTACAGTGGAGCACAGTAGAGGTGGAGTACAGTAGAGTAGAGTATAGGTAGAGTACAGTGGAGTACAGTAGAGATAGAGTAGAGTAGAGTAGAGTAGAGTAGAGTACAGTGGATTAGAGTAGAGATAGAGTACAGTGGAGTATAGTTGAGGTAGAGTACAGTGGAGCACAGTAGAGGTAGAGTACAGTGGAGTATAGTTGAGGTAGACTACAGTGGAGTACAGTAGAGGTAGAGTACAGTGGAGCACAGTAGAGATAAAGTACAGTAGAGCAGAGTAGATATAGAGTACAGTGGAGTACAGTAGAGGTAGAGTACAGTGGAGCACTGTAGAGGTGGAGTACAGTGGAGTACAGTAGAGGTAGGGTACAGTGGAGCACAGTAGAGATAGAGTACAGTAGAGCACAGTAGAGGTAGAGTACAGTGGAGCAAAGTAGAGGTAGAGTACAGTGAAGTATAGTAGAGGTAGAATAAAGTGGAGTACAGTAGAGGTAGAGTACAGTGGAGTACAGTAGAGGTAGAGTACAGTGGAGTACAGTAGAGGTAGAGTACAGTGGAGCACAGTAGAGGTAGAGTACAGTGGATACAGTAGAGGTAGAGTACAGTGGAGCACAGTAGAGCTAGAGTACAGTGGAGTACAGTGGAGCACAGTAGAGGTGGAGTAGAGTAGAGTACAGTAGAGGTAGAGTACAGTGGAGTACAGTAGAAGTAGAGTACAGTGGATTACAGTAGAGGTAGAGTAGAGTGGAGTACAGTAGAGGTAGAGTACAGTGGAGTACAGTAGAGGTAGAGTACAGTGGAGTAGAGTAGAGATAGAGTACAGTGGAGCACAGTAGAGGTAGAGTACAGTGGAGTACAGTAGAGGTAGAGTACAGTGGAGCACAGTAGAGGTAGAGTACAGTGGATCACAGTAGAGATAGAGTACAGTGGAGTACAGTGGAGCACAGTAGAGGTATAGTACAGTGGAGCACAGTAGAGATAGATTACAGTGGAGTAGAGTAGAGATAGAGTACAGTGGAGTACAGTAGAGGTAGAGTACAGTGGAGCAGAGTAGAGGTAGAGTACAGTGGAGTACAGTAGAGGTAGAGCACAGTAGAGCAGTGTAGAGGTAGAGTACAGTGGAGTACAGTAGAGGTAGAGCACAGTGGAGCACTGTTTAGGTAGAGTACAGTGGAGTACAGTAGAGATAGAGTACAGTGGAGCACAGTAGAGGTAGAGTACAGTGGAGCAGAGTAGAGGTAGAGTACAGTGGAGCACAGTAGAGGTATAGTACAGTGGAGTACAGTAGAGGTAGAGTACAGTGGAGTACAGTGGAGTACAGTAGAGGTAGAGCACAGTAGAGCAGAGTAGAGGTAGAGTACAGTGGAGTACAGTAGAGGTAGAGCACAGTGGAGCACTGTTTAGGTAGAGTACAGTGGAGTACAGTAGAGATAGAGTACAGTGGAGCACAGTAGAGGTAGAGTACAGTGGAGCAGAGTAGAGGTAGAGTACAGTGGAGCACAGTAGAGGTATAGTACAGTGGAGTACAGTAGAGGTAGAGTACAGTGGAGTACAGTGGAGTACAGTAGAGGTGGAGTACAGTAGAGTACAGTAGAGGTAGAGAACAGTACAGTACAGTAGAGGTAGAGTACAGTGGAGTACAGTAGAGGTAGAGTACAGTAGAGCACAGTAGAGGTAGAATACAGTGGAGTACAGTAGAGGTAGAGTACAGTGGAGCACAGTAGAGGTAGAGAACAGTACAGTACAGTAGAGGTAGGGTAGAGTGGAGTACAGTAGGGGTAGAGTACAGTAGAGCACAGTAGAGGTAGAATACAGTGGAGTACAGTAGAGGTAGAGTACAGTGGAGTACAGTAGAGGTAGAGTACAGTGGAGTACAGAAGAGATAGAGTACAGTGGAGCACAGTAGAGGTAGAGTACAGTGGAGCACAGTAGAGGTAGAGTACAGTGGAGCACAGTAGAGGTAGAGTACAGTGGTGTTGCGGTTCGTGTCTCGTGTTTCCCTCTACTTATGATGACGTCATGACTCTCTGTCTTTTTTTTGTGTGTCTGAGATTACTGATGGGTCTGCACCTGTGTATCATTATACACCTGCGCCTCGTTGGAGTCGTTGCTGATCCACTATAAGACGGACGCTGACGCGGAGTATGGCAGGAGAGAGGAAAACCAGCAAACAAGCATTTCTTTCGTGTGTCATTTCTTTTATTTACTTTACTTGGTTGATCGGCTTGTTAATGTTTGTTGCCTTCATATTGTCTGAAGTTTATTAGTTTTATTTATTTGTGATACGTGTTTCTTGAGTTTTTGCGTGCTTGTAAGTAATAAATGTTAATGCAGCGCACTTGAGTTTCACGTGTCCTCCTTTATGTTGTGAAACCCTTACGTAGCCAGTTTTTTTCAAAAAGGGTTCGTAACATAAATTGGGGGCTCGTCCAGGATTTCGGATTACTTTAATTTTGTTTGATGAGCAGATAAAGATAGTGGTGCTGGGCGATCTCCGGGTAGGTAGAGTAAACCAGGGGGGCCGTGCTTTGCGCCGGTTCTCACTACGGTTTACTATTTATTGTTTTCTTTATTATTTTAGTTTGTTGTGTTTGGAGGTACTCCGGGGGGGAGGCTTGCCTCTCAACTGGTACCCTCTGAAGACTAGAGAGGTTTTAGTTAGTCTTGGTTAGGTAGGTTTAGGTCCGGAGTCGTTCGTAGCCTACTAATTTATTATGTTTGTGTTTTTGCTCATCAATTTATTATGGCGTTATTTGATTTAAAGGAGTTCATAAGTCAACCTAGTGTTGCAGTGTTAGAAACATGTAGAAAGGACGATTTGTTCCTTATTGCTCGACATTTTGAAATACCTGTTTCGAAAACATTGCTTAAGAAAGACTTGAAAGCTTGTTTGTTAACTGGTTTAATTAATGTTGGGGTGTTGCCTTTGTTGGAGGATGTTCCTGAATCAGCAGAATCAGTTGCAGCTGTTATGGATGACGAGGAACAACCTCCGCTGCAGTCTTCGACTTCATTGCGTCCTCTCGCTGGCAATCCAATTACGCCGGATGCCGGTGGTGGGGCGAAGGTAGGACCACCTTTTTCTTTGCCTAAGTTTGAGCCTTTATCCCTCTCTACCAAAGAATCGCCTGTACATCAGGGAGGTGTGCGCTTGAAAGTACGTTTAGCTCGCTTACAGCTTGAGACGCAAGACAGAGCTCAAGCACGGAAGGATGAGTTGCACCATCAGCTTGAGTTGCACCGTATCGATGCGGAGATGAAAGTTAAAATGCGCCAGTTAGAGTTACAGTCTGTTCGAGATGATTCAAAAAGATTTAACAAATTTGCACGTGAAGATAGACCTAGTTCGGAGGTTGAAGCTGCTGTACTCGTGTCAAATATTCCTGTGATACCTACAGTTAACTCTTTACCTGTGGTAACTGATTCTCTTGATCATTCGACTTTTCGGGAGAAAGAGGTTGAAGCTTATTTTCAGGCATTTGAAAGAATAGCATCTGCGTTGAAGTGGCCAAGAGAGGTCTGGTCATTAATGTTACAATATAAGTTAACAGGGAAAGCGCAAGAAATTTGTGCATCTCTTCCGTTGGAGGAAAGTGTTCAATATGAGACCGTAAAAAATGCGATTCTCCGTGCTTATGAGTTAGTACCTGAACATTACCGGCAACGTTTTCGCTCAACGAAAAAATCCGCTTCTCAGACATATGTCGAATTTGCCCGTGAGAAGGGTATACTTTTTGATCGATGGATAAAGGCGTGTAAAGTCGCGTATTATCAATCTTTGTGTGAACTTTTGCTCATTGAAGAGTTTAGAAATTGTGTTCCTGAGCGTACTGCTTTATATTTAAACGAACAAAAGGTTACTACTGTGCAGCAAGCAGCTGTTTTAGCAGACGAGTACGCACTTATTCATAAACCTGTGTTTTTAAAGCGTGCGAGTGAATTGGGTTACACTCCGCAAAGAGAGAATGAAGTTAATTCTTCTGATTTTAAAGTCAGGCCTGGTCCATCTAGCCCGAAAATGCGTAAAGAGTGTGACTATTGTCACAAGGTTGGACACATAATTGCTGAGTGTCGAATTTTAAAACGAAAGCATGAACGTCAGGATTTTCCCGCTCAACCTCGCGGTTCAGTTTTAGTGAAAACTGTGTCTCCACAGACCATGATTTCAGTAGCTCCTGATGAGTGTTTTCAGCCTTTCGTGTTTGACGGTTATGTATCACTGACTGGTCGTGTTGAGGACCAGAAGGCTGTGAAGATCCTACGTGATACGGGAGGATCTCAGTCTTTTATATTGGCTGACACTTTGCCTTTCTGTGCAGACTCCGAATGTGATACAAGCACTATCGTGCAGGGCATAGAAATGGGTTTCATCACTGTACCTATTCATCGCGTCTGGGTGACGTCTGAATTAGTTTCTGGATGTTTTAATGTAGCGGCTCGTTCTTCCCTACCTGTGAAAGGTATTAATTTTATCATGGGAAATGATCTTGCTGAGGGGAAAGTAATGCCAGTTGTACATGTTACTAATATTCCAGTTACTGATCAACAACCAGATGTACTCGCCCAACATTTTCCGAATGTTTTTGCTTCTAGTGCAGTTACGACGCGTGCTCAGACGAAAAATCTCGTTAAGGAGAATGAAGTGAGTCTAGGTGAGTCTATTTTTGCAGAGATGTTTGAGAAAAATGCCTTGACAGAGCAGATGGATGTTAATTTGTCCCAAGAATCTGTTTGTCCCGATCCTGACGTATTTTTGCCTATTTCGTGCGATGTTCTCACTGCGGCTCAGCAAAGTGATCATACGTTAGAGAAATGTCGTTTAAGTGCTGACAGGAAAATGTTACCTTTGTACAACCATCAGTTCTATTGGAACAACACTGTGTTGATGCGTAGCTGGAATGCTCGGTTATCGAATGACGAAGATTCGGATGACTGGAACGTGGTCCATCAGATTGTGGTGCCCTTGAAGTTTCGACAGCATATTATAAGCTTGGCACATGATCATCCTTGGTCTGGGCATCTCGGTATAAATAAAACTTACCATCGGGTGCTCCAGCATTTCTTTTGGCCTGGGTTGAAAGCTGATGTGTCTCGATATTGTAAGTCTTGTCATACCTGTCAAGTAGTAGGAAAGCCCAATCAGATCGTGCCACCTGCTCCACTTCACCCTATTCCGGCTGTAGGAGAACCGTTTGAACGTGTCTTGGTAGATTGCGTCGGGCCGTTGCCGCGAACTAAATCCGGTTCTCAGTATATTTTAACGATTATGTGTGCTGTCACACGGTTTCCAGAAGCAATTCCGTTACGGAATATAACTGCCAAAAGTGTCACCAAAGCTCTGATAAAGTTTTTCACCACATTCGGATTGCCGAGAACTGTTCAAACAGATCAAGGTACTAATTTCTTGTCTAAAATCTTCCGAAATGTGCTGAAAGGTTTGAGTGTGTCACATCCAGTGCCTACCATCCTGAATCGCAGGGAGCACTGGAGAGGTGGCACCAGACGTTGAAATCTAGTCTGCGAAAATATTGCCTCGAGGCAGGGAATGAGTGGGATGAGGGAGTCCCTTTGGTTTTGTTTGCATTGCGTGAAGCGCGACAAGAGTCACTTGGGTTTAGTCCGTCGGAATTGGTCTTTGGACATAACGTACGGGGTCCTTTAAAAGTACTAAAAGATGAGTTTCTCTCTATTGGTACGACTGAGAAACGTAATGTGCTTGATTTCGTTACTCGTACCCGCGAACGATTGCAAAGTGCTTGTGCAGTCGCGAAAGAAGCTCTTTCTCTTTCGCAGAAGAAAATGAAGCGTTGTTTTGACAAACGCGCGGTTGTGCGTAATTTTACGCCTGGAGAAAAAGTATTAGTGTTGCTTCCTTTGCCCAGTTCTGCTTTAGCTGCACGATTTGCAGGTCCGTATGTGATTAAGAGCAAGCTAAGTGACACTGATTATATAATCCATACACCAGAACGACGACGGAAGACACGTTTGTGTCATGTAAATATGCTGAAAAAATATGTAGCCCGAATTGAGAAGACTGGTGAGGTGAATAGTTTGTCCCAGAGTGAGGCACAGCCGGTGTTAAATGTAGAACGGGTATCTCTGCTGTCCAGTACCATGGGTGCTGAGGATGTAGATGATGGGTTGAAAATGTCTATGGAGATGTTCAGCGGTGGTCATCTAAAGAATTCAGAGATTTTAAGAGTTTTACCATCTCGTCTGTCTTACTTATCTCGCGAAGAGCGTCAGGATGTGATTGACTTAGTAGAAACTTATCCTAACTTGTTTAGTGATGTTCCGTCTGGTACCTCTGTCATCCAGCATGATATTGAGGTGGGTAATGCAGGTCCAATAAAACAGCATGCGTATCGTTGTCCAGTAGGTAAACGAGAAATCATGAAATGTGAAGTGAATTATCTGGTTCAAAATGGTTTTGCCAAAAAGAGTAATAGCCCGTGGAGTTCACCGTGCATTTTAGTCCCTAAAGCGGACGGTTCGTTCCGTTTTTTTACTGATTTCCGCAAGGTGAATTCTGTTACTGTGCCGGATGCATTTCCGTTGCCTCGAGTAGAGGATTGTATTGACAATCTTAGCACTGCTCGGTACATTACGAAATTAGATCTTTTAAAAGGCTATTGGCAGGTGCCATTAACTGAACGTGCTTCTGATGTCTCCGCCTTTGTGACTCCCGACTCTTTCTTTCAATATACGCGTATGGCGTTCGGTCTTCGAAACGCACCTGCTACCTTTCAAAGGTTAATGTCTGCAGTATTAGGTGATGTTCCGAACTGTAACATTTATCTTGATGTCGTTATTTTTTCTTCCACGTGGATAGATCACATCTCTACTTTGCACAATGTTTTTAGCCGATTAGCCGATGCCTCGTTAACTTTAAATCTGACTAAGTGCGATTTTGCGAAAGCCTCCGTTACGTACTTGGGGAAACAGGTTGGAAACGGTCAAGTACGTCCGCTCGACGAAAAAGTGACCACTATTCTTGCTTACCCTGTGCCCACTACTAGGAGAGAGTTGCGACGATTTTTAGGCATGGCTGGCTATTACAGGTGTTTTTGTAAAAATTTCTCGACTGCTCCCTTGACGAAGATGTGTAGCTCTAAAATTTTTAATTGGACTGATGAATGTCAAACTGCATTTTTGTGTGGAAAGTCTCTTCTTTGCAGTGCTCCGGTGTTGTCTGCTCCTGACCTGGCTCGTCCGTTCAAGCTTGAAGTAGACACCAGCGCGACCGGAGTTGGAGCTGTCCTGCTTCAGATTGGTGCTGATGGCATCTCCCATCCAGTATCGTATTTCTCAGCTAAATTTAATCGTCACCAGTTGAATTATTCAACTATCGAAAAAGAGACTCTAGCTATGTTGCTTGCTTTGCAGCACTTTGATGTGTATGTGGGATACAGCTCTACTCCCATCATCGTCTACACGGACCATAATCCGTTGGTTTTTCTAAATAAAATGTACAATCATAACCAACGTTTGATGCGCTGGGCGCTTATAGCTCAATGTTATAATCTTGAGATCCACCACAAGAAAGGAACGGACAACGTCGTCGCAGATGCCCTTTCTCGGGGCTAGGTAAATGTATTTACTTTATGTGTGTTCTGTCATTTTTCTGTGGTTGTGATGTTCTTGTTTGCTTTTACTGTTCGTTTCGTCCAGAACCTGTCTAAGGAGACTGGTTCTTTCTTTAAGTGGGGGAGTGTTACGGTTCGTGTCTCGTGTTTCCCTCTACTTATGATGACGTCATGACTCTGTGTCTTTTTTTTGTGTGTCTGAGATTACTGATGGGTCTGCACCTGTGTATCATTATACACCTGCGCCTCGTTGGAGTCGTTGCTGATCCACTATAAGACGGACGCTGACGCGGAGTATGGCAGGAGAGAGGAAAACCAGCAAACAAGCATTTCTTTCGTGTGTCATTTCTTTTATTTACTTTACTTGGTTGATCGTCTTGTTAATGTTTGTTGCCTTCATATTGTCTGAAGTTTATTAGTTATATTTATTTGTGATACGTGTTTCTTGAGTTTTTGCGTGTTTGTAAGTAATAAATGTTAATGCAGCGCACTTGAGTTTCACGTGTCCTCCTTTATGTTGTGAAACACTTACGTAGCCAGTTTTTTTCAAAAAGGGTTCGTAACAGTGGAGTACAGTAGACGTTGAGTACAGTGGAGTACAGTAGAGGTAGAGTACAGTGGAGCACAGTAGAGGTAGAGTACAGTGGAGTACAGTAGAGGTAGAGTACAGTAGAGCACAGTAGAGGTAGAATACAGTGGAGTACAGTTGAGGTAGAGTACAGTGGAGTACAGTAGAGGTAGAGTACAGTGGAGTACAGAAGAGATAGAGTACAGTGGAGCACAGTAGAGGTAGAGTACAATGGAGCACAGTAGAGGTAGAGTACAGTGGAGCACAGTAGAGGTAGAGTACAGTGGAGTACAGTAGAGGTGGAGTACAGTGGAGTACAGTAGAGGTAGAGTACAGTGGAGCACAGTAGAGGTAGAGTACAGTGGAGTACAGTGGAGCACAGTAGAGGTGGAGTACAGTAGAGTACAGTAGAGGTAGAGTACAGTGGAGCACAGTAGAGGTAGAGTACAGTGGAGTACAGTGGAGTACAGTAGAGGTGGAGTACAGTAGAGTACAGTAGAGGTAGAGAACAGTACATTACAGTAGAGGTAGAGTACAGTGGAGTACAGTAGAGGTAGAG
Organism: Tiaroga cobitis; assembly: GCA_030578255.1. Classification (NCBI taxonomy): domain Eukaryota; kingdom Metazoa; phylum Chordata; class Actinopteri; order Cypriniformes; family Leuciscidae; genus Tiaroga; species Tiaroga cobitis. The sequence continues at coordinate 1,684,806 of CM060612.1, forward strand.
TACAGTAGAGCACAGTAGAGGTAGAATACAGTGGAGTACAGTAGAGGTAGAGTACAGTGGAGTACAGTAGAGGTAGAGTACAGTGTAGTACAGTAGAGGTAGAGTACAGTGGAGCACAGTAGAGGTAGAGTACAGTGGAGTACAGTAGAGGTAGAGTACAGTGGAGCACAGTAGAGGTAGAGTACAGTGGAGCACAGTAGAGGTAGAGTACAGTGGAGCACAGTAGAGGTAGAGTACAGTGGAGTACAGTAGACGTTGAGTACAGTGGAGTACAGTAGAGGTAGAGTACAGTGGAGCACAGTAGAGGTAGAGTACAGTGGAGTGACAGTAGAGGTAGAGTACAGTAGAGCACAGTAGAGGTAGAATACAGTGGAGCACAGTAGAGGTAGAGTACAGTGGAGCACAGTAGAGGTAGAGTACATTGGAGTACAGTAGAGGTAGTGTACAGTGGAATACAGTAGAGGTAGAGTACAGTGGAGCACAGTAGAGGTAGAGTACAGTGGAGTACAGTGGAGCACAGTAGAGGTGGAGTACAGTAGAGTACAGTAGAGGTAGAGTACAGTGGAGCACAGTAGAGGTAGAGTACAGTGGAGTACAGTGGAGTACAGTAGAGGTGGAGTACAGTAGAGTACAGTAGAGGTAGAGAACAGTACAGTACAGTAGAGGTAGAGTACAGTGGAGTACAGTAGAGGTAGAGTACAGTAGAGCACAATAGAGGTAGAATACAGTGGAGTACAGAAGAGATAGAGTACAGTGGAGCACAGTAGAGGTAGAGTACAATGGAGCACAGTAGAGGTAGAGTACAGTGGAGCACAGTAGAGGTAGAGTACAGTGGAGTACAGTAGAGGTAGAGTACAGTGGAGTACAGTAGAGGTAGAGTACAGTGGAGCACAGTAGAGGTAGAGTACAGTGGAGTACAGTGGAGCACAGTAGAGGTGGAGTACAGTAGAGTACAGTGGAGGTAGAGAACAGTACAGTACAGTAGAGGTAGAGTACAGTGGAGTATAGTAGAGGTAGAGTACAGTAGAGCACAGTAGAGGTAGAATACAGTGGAGTACAGTAGAGGTAGAGTACAGTGGAGAACAGTAGAGGTAGAGTACAGTGTAGTACAGTAGAGGTAGAGAACAGTACAGTACAGTAGATGTAGAGTACAGTGGAGTACAGTAGAGGTAGAGTACAGTAGAGCACAGTAGAGGTAGAATACAGTGGAGTACAGTAGAGGTAGAGTACAGTGGAGTACCGTAGAGGTTGAGTACAGTGGAGTACAGTAGAGGTAGAGTACAGTGGAGCACAGTAGAGGTAGAGTACAGTGGAGTACAGTAGAGGTAGAGTACAGTGGAGCACAGTAGAGCTAGAGTACAGTGGAGTACAGTGGAGCACAGTAGAGGTGGAGTACAGTAGAGTAGAGTATAGGTTGAGTACAGCGGAGTACAGTAGAGATAGAGTAGAGTGGAGTAGAGTTGAGATAGAGTACAGTGGATTAGAGTAGATATAGAGTACAGTGGATTATAGTTGAGGTAGAGTACAGTGGAGCACATTAGAGGTAGAGTACAGTGGAGTATAGTTGAGGTAGACTACAGTGGAGTACAGTAGAGGTAGAGTACAGTGGAGCACAGTAGAGATAGTGTACAGTAGAGCAGAGTAGAGGTAGAGTACAGTGGAGTACAGTAGAGGTAGAGTACAGTGGAGCACTGTAGAGGTGGAGTACAGTGGAGTACAGTAGAGGTAGAGTACAGTGGAGCACAGTAGAGATAGAGTACAGTAGAGCACAGTAGAGGTAGAGTACAGTGGAGCACAGTAGAGGTAGAGTACAGTGGAGTATAGTGGAGGTAGAGTACTGTAGAGCACAGTAGAGATAGAGTACAGTAGAGCACAGTAGAGGTAGAGTACAGTAGAGCACAGTAGAGGAATAGTACAGTGTAGTACAGTAGAGATAGAGTACAGTGGAGTACAGTAGAGATAGAGTACAGTCGAACACAGCAGAGATAAGTGCAGTGGAGTATAGTAGAGGTAGAGTACAGTGGAGTACAGTAGATGTAGAGTACAGTGGAGTACAGTAGAGGTAGAGTAGAGTACAGCACATTAGAGCTGTAGTAGAGTAGAGTACAGTAGAGGTAGAGTACAGTGGAGTGCAGTAGAAGTAGAGTACAGTGGAGCACAGTAGAGGTAGAGTAGAGTGGAGTACAGTAGAGGTAGAGTACATTGGAGTACAGTAGAGGTAGAGTACAGTGGAGTAGAGTAGAGATAGAGTACAGTGGAGCACAGCAGAGGTAGAGTACAGTGGATCACAGTCGAGATAGAGTACAGTGGAGTACAGTGGAGCACAGTAGAGGTATAGTTCAGTGGAGCACAGTAGAGATAGATTGCAGTGGAGTAGAGTAGAGATAGAGTACAGTGGAGTACAGTAGAGGTAGAGTACAGTGGAGCAGAGTAGAGGTAGAGTACAGTGGAGTACAGTAGATGTAGAGCACAGTAGAGCAGAGTAGAGGTAGAGTACAGTGGAGTACAGTAGAGGTAGAGTACAGTGGAGTAGAGTAGAGGTAGAGTACAGTGGAGTACAGTACAGGTAGAGTACAGTGGAGCACAGTAGAGGTAGAGTAAAGTGGAGTACAGTGGAGCACAGTAGAGGTGGAGTACAGTAGAGTACAGTAGAGGTAGAGTACAGTGGAGCACAGTAGAGGTAGAGTACAGTGGAGTACAGTGGAGTACAGTAGAGGTGGAGTACAGTAGAGTACAGTAGAGGTAAAGAACAGTACAGTACAGTAGAGGTAGAGTACAGTGGAGTACAGTAGAGGTAGAGTACAGTAGAGCACAGTAGAGGTAAAATACAGTGGAGTACAGTAGAGGTAGAGTACAGTGGAGCACAGTAGAGGTAGAGAACAGTACAGTACAGTAGAGGTAGAGTAGAGTGGAGTACAGTAGAGGTAGAGTACAGTAGAGCACAGTAGAGGTAGAATACAGTGGAGTACAGTAGAGGTAGAGTACAGTGGAGTACAGTAGAGGTAGAGTACAGTGGAGTACAGAAGAGATAGAGTACAGTGGAGCACAGTAGAGGTAGAGTACAGTGGAGCACAGTAGAGGTAGAGTACAGTGGAACACAGTAGAGGTAGACTACAGTGGAGTACAGTAGAGGTTGAGTACAGTGGAGTACAGTAGAGGTAGAGTACAGTGAAGCACAGTAGAGGTAGAGTACAGTGGAGTACAGTGGAGCACAGTAGAGGTGGAGTACAGTAGAGTAGAGTATAGGTTGAGTACAGTGGAGTACAGTAGAGATAGAGTAGAGTGGAGTAGAGTAGAGATAGAGTACAGTTGATTAGAGTAGAGATAGAGTACAGTGGAGTATAGTTGAGGTAGAGTACAGTGGAGTACAGTAGAGGTAGAGTAAAGTGGAGTATAGTAGAGGTAGAGAACAGTACAGTACAGTAGAGGTAGAGTAGAGTGGAGTACAGTAGAGGTAGAGTACAGTAGAGCACAGTAGAGGTAGAATACAGTGGAGTACAGTAGAGGTAGAGTACAGTGGAGTACCGTAGAGGTAGAGTACAGTGGAGTACAGAAGAGATAGAGTACAGTGGAGCACAGTAGAGGTAGAGTACAGTGGAGCACAGTAGAGGTAGAGTACAGTGGAGCACAGTAGAGGTAGAGTACAGTGGAGTACAGTAGAGGTAGAGTATAGTGTAGTACAGTAGAGGTAGAGTACAGTGGAGCACAGTAGAGGTAGAGTACAGTGGAGTACAGTGGAGCACAGTAGAGGTGGAGTACAGTAGAGTACAGTAGAGGTAGAGTACAGTGGAGCACAGTAGAGGTAGAGTACAGTGGAGTACAGTGGAGTACAGTAGAGGTGGAGTACAGTAGAGTACAGTAGAGGTAGAGAACAGTGTAGTACAGTAGAGGTAGAGTACAGTGGAGCACAGTAGAGGTAGAGTACAGTGGAGTACAGTGGAGCACAGTAGAGGTGGAGTACAGTAGAGTACAGTAGAGGTAGAGTACAGTGGAGCACAGTAGAGGTAGAGTACAGTGGAGTACAGTGGAGTACAGTAGAGGTGGAGTACAGTAGAGTACAGTAGAGGTAGAGTACAGTGTAGTACAGTAGAGGTAGAGTACAGTGGAGCACAGTAGAGGTAGAGTACAGTGGAGTACAGTGGAGCACAGTAGAGGTGGAGTACAGTAGAGTACAGTAGAGGTAGAGTACAGTGGAGCACAGTAGAGGTAGAGTACAGTGGAGTTCAGTGGAGTACAGTAGAGGTGGAGTACAGTAGAGTACAGTAGAGGTAGAGAACAGTACAGTACAGTAGAGGTAGAGGACAGTGGAGTACAGTAGAGGTAGAGTACAGTGTAGTACAGTAGATGTAGAGAACAGTACAGTACAGTAGAGGTAGAGTACAGTGGAGTACAGTAGAGGTAGAGTACAGTAGAGCACAGTAGAGGTAGAATACAGTGGAGTACAGTAGAGGTAGAGTACAGTGGAGCACAGTAGAGGTAGAGTACAGTGGAGCACAGTAGAGGTAGAGTACAGTGGAGCACAGTAGAGGTAGAGTACAGTGGAGTACAGTAGACGTTGAGTACAGTGGAGTACAGTAGAGGTAGAGTACAGTGGAGCACAGTAGAGGTAGAGTACAGTGGAGTACAGTAGAGGTAGAGTACAGTGGAGCACAGTAGAGGTAGAGTACAGTGGAGCACAGTAGAGGTAGAGTACAGTGGAGCACAGTAGAGGTAGAGTACAGTGGAGTACAGTAGACGTTGAGTACAGTGGAGTACAGTAGAGGTAGAGTACAGTGGAGCACAGTAGAGGTAGAGTACAGTGGAGTACAGTAGAGGTAGAGTACACTAGAGCACAGTAGAGGTAGAATACAGTGGAGTACAGTAGAGGTAGAGTACAGTGGAGTACAGTAGAGGTAGAGTACAGTGGAGTACAGAAGAGATAGAGTACAGTGGAGCACAGTAGAGGTAGAGTACAATGGAGCACAGTAGAGGTAGAGTACAGTAGAGTACAGTAGAGGTAGAGTACAGTGGAGCACAGTAGAGGTAGAGTACAGTGGAGTACAGTAGAGGTGGAGTACAGTAGAGTACAGTAGAGGTAGAGTACAGTGGAGCACAGTAGAGGTAGAGTACAGTGGAGTACAGTGGAGTACAGTAGAGGTGGAGTACAGTAGAGTACAGTAGAGGTAGAGAACAGTACAGTACAGTAGAGGTAGAGGACAGTGGAGTACAGTAGAGGTAGAGTACAGTAGAGCACAGTAGAGGTAGAATACAGTGGAGTACAGTAGAGGTAGAGTACAGTGGAGTACAGTAGAGGTAGAGTACAGTGTAGTACAGTAGATGTAGAGAACAGTACAGTACAGTAGAGGTAGAGTACAGTGGAGTACAGTAGAGGTAGAGTACAGTAGAGCACAGTAGAGGTAGAATACAGTGGAGTACAGTAGAGGTAGAGTACAGTGGAGCACAGTAGAGGTAGAGTACAGTGGAGCACAGTAGAGGTAGAGTACAGTGGAGTACAGTAGACGTTGAGTACAGTGGAGTACAGTAGAGGTAGAGTACAGTGGAGCACAGTAGAGGTAGAGTACAGTGGAGTACAGTAGAGGTAGAGTACAGTGGAGCACAGTAGAGGTAGAGTACAGTGGAGCACAGTAGAGGTAGAGTACAGTGGAGCACAGTAGAGGTAGAGTACACTGGAGTACAGTAGACGTTGAGTACAGTGGAGTACAGTAGAGGTAGAGTACAGTGGAGCACAGTAGAGGTAGAGTACAGTGGAGTACAGTAGAGGTAGAGTACACTAGAGCACAGTAGAGGTAGAATACAGTGGAGTACAGTAGAGGTAGAGTACAGTGGAGTACAGTAGAGGTAGAGTACAGTGGAGTACAGAAGAGATAGAGTACAGTGGAGCACAGTAGAGGTAGAGTACAATGGAGCACAGTAGAGGTAGAGTACAGTGGAGCACAATAGAGGTAGAGTACATTGGAGTACAGTAGAGGTAGAGTACAGTGGAATACAGTAGAGGTAGAGTACAGTGGAGCACAGTAGAGGTAGAGTACAGTGGAGTACAGTGGAGCACAGTAGAGGTGGAGTACAGTAGAGTACAGTAGAGGTAGAGTACAGTGGAGCACAGTAGAGGTAGAGTACAGTGGAGTACAGTGGAGTACAGTAGAGGTGGAGTACAGTAGAGTACAGTAGAGGTAGAGAACAGTACAGTACAGTAGAGGTAGAGTACAGTGGAGTACAGTAGAGGTAGAGTACAGTAGAGCACAGTAGAGGTAGAATACAGTAGAGTACAGAAGATATGGAGTACAGTGGAGCACAGTAGAGGTAGAGTACAATGGAGCACAGTAGAGGTAGAGTACAGTGGAGCACAGTAGAGGTAGAGTACAGTGGAGTACAGTAGAGGTAGAGTACAGTGGAGTACAGTAGAGGTAGAGTACAGTGGAGCACAGTAGAGGTAGAGTACAGTGGAGTAGAGTGGAGCACAGTAGAGGTGGAGTACAGTAGAGTACAGTGGAGGTAGAGTACAGTGGAGTACACTGGAGTACAGTAGAGGTGGAGTACAGTAGAGTACAGTAGAGGTAGAGAACAGTACAGTACAGTAGAGGTAGAGTACAGTGGAGTACAGTAGAGGTAGAGTACAGTGGAGCACAGTAGAGGTAGAGTACAGTGGAGTACAGTAGAGGTGGAGTACAGTGGAGTACAGTAGAGGTAGAGTACAGTGGAGCACAGTAGAGGTAGACTACAGTGGAGTACAGTGGAGCACAGTAGAGGTGGAGTACTGTAGAGTACAGTAGAGGTAGAGTACAGTGGAGCACAGTAGAGGTAGAGTACAGTGGAGTACAGTGGAGTACAGTAGAGGTGGAGTACAGTAGAGTACAGTAGAGGTAGAGAACAGTACATTACAGTAGAGGTAAAGTACAGTGGAGTACAGTAGAGGTAGAGTACAGTAGAGCACAGTAGAGGTAGAATACAGTGGAGTAGAGTAGAGGTAGAGTACAGTGGAGTACAGTAGAGATAGAGTACAGTGTAGTACAGTAAAGGTAGAGTACAGTGGAGCACAGTAGAGGTAGAGTACAGTGGAGTACAGTAGAGGTAGAGTACAGTTGAGCACAGTAGAGGTAGAGTACAGTGGAGCACAGTAGAGGTAGAGTACAGTGTAGTACAGTAGATGTAGAGAACAGTACAGTACAGTAGAGGTAGAGTACAGTGGAGTACAGTAGAGGTAGAGTACAGTAGAGCACAGTAGAGGTAGAATACAGTGGAGTACAGTAGAGGTAGAGTACAGTGGAGCACAGTAGAGGTAGAGTACAGTGGAGCACAGTAGAGGTAGAGTACAGTGGAGCACAGTAGAGGTAGAGTACAGTGGAGTACAGTAGACGTTGAGTACAGTGGAGTACAGTAGAGGTAGAGTACAGTGGAGCACAGTAGAGGTAGAGTAGAGTGGAGTACAGTAGAGGTAGAGTACAGTGGAGCACAGTAGAGGTAGAGTACAGTAGAGCACAGTAGAGGTAGAGTACAGTGGAGCACAGTAGAGGTAGAGTACAGTGGAGTACAGTAGACGTTGAGTACAGTGGAGTACAGTAGAGGTAGAGTACAGTGGAGCACAGTAGAGGTAGAGTACAGTGGAGTACAGTAGAGGTAGAGTACACTAGAGCACAGTAGAGGTAGAATACAGTGGAGTACAGTAGAGGTAGAGTACAGTGGAGTACAGTAGAGGTAGAGTACAGTGGAGTACAGAAGAGATAGAGTACAGTGGAGCACAGTAGAGGTAGAGTACAATGGAGCACAGTAGAGGTAGAGTACAGTAGAGTACAGTAGAGGTAGAGTACAGTGGAGCACAGTAGAGGTAGAGTACAGTGGAGTACAGTAGAGGTGGAGTACAGTAGAGTACAGTAGAGGTAGAGTACAGTGGAGCACAGTAGAGGTAGAGTACAGTGGAGTACAGTGGAGTACAGTAGAGGTGGAGTACAGTAGAGTACAGTGGAGCACAGTAGAGGTAGAGTACAGTGGAGTACAGTGGAGTACAGTAGAGGTAGAGTACAGTAGAGCACAGTAGAGGTAGAATACAGTGGAGTACAGTAGAGGTAGAGTACAGTGGAGTACAGTAGAGGTAGAGTACAGTGTAGTACAGTAGATGTAGAGAACAGTACAGTACAGTAGAGGTAGAGTACAGTGGAGTACAGTAGAGGTAGAGTACAGTAGAGCACAGTAGAGGTAGAATACAGTGGAGTACAGTAGAGGTAGAGTACAGTGGAGCACAGTAGAGGTAGAGTACAGTGGAGCACAGTAGAGGTAGATTACAGTGGAGCACAGTAGAGGTAGAGTACAGTGGAGTACAGTAGACGTTGAGTACAGTGGAGTACAGTAGAGGTAGAGTACAGTGGAGCACAGTAGAGGTAGAGTACAGTGGAGTACAGTAGAGGTAGAGTACAGTGGAGCACAGTAGAGGTAGAGTACAGTGGAGCACAGTAGAGGTAGAGTACAGTGGAGCACAGTAGAGGTAGAGTACAGTGGAGTACAGTAGACGTTGAGTACAGTGGAGTACAGTAGAGGTAGAGTACAGTGGAGCACAGTAGAGGTAAGAGTACAGTGGAGTACAGTAGAGGTAGAGTACACTAGAGCACAGTAGAGGTAGAATACAGTGGAGTACAGTAGAGGTAGAGTACAGTGGAGTACAGTAGAGGTAGAGTACAGTGGAGTACAGAAGAGATAGAGTACAGTGGAGCACAGTAGAGGTAGAGTACAATGGAGCACAGTAGAGGTAGAGTACAGTGGAGCACAGTAGAGGTAGAGTACAGTGGAGTACAGTAGATGTAGAGTACAGTGGAATACAGTAGAGGTAGAGTACAGTGGAGCACAGTAGAGGTAGAGTACAGTGGAGTACAGTGGAGCACAGTAGAGGTGGAGTACAGTAGAGTACAGTAGAGTTAGAGTACAGTGGAGCACAGTAGAGGTAGAGTACAGTGGAGTACAGTGGAGTACAGTAGAGGTGGAGTACAGTAGAGTACAGTAGAGGTAGAGAACAGTACAGTACAGTAGAGGTAGAGTACAGTGGAGTACAGTAGAGGTAGAGTACAGTAGAGCACAGTAGAGGTAGAATACAGTAGAGTACAGAAGAGATAGAGTACAGTGGAGCACAGTAGAGGTAGAGTACAGTGGAGCACAGTAGAGGTAGAGTACAGTGGAGTACAGTAGAGGTAGAGTACAGTGGAGTACAGTAGAGGTAGAGTACAGTGGAGCACAGTAGAGGTAGAGTACAGTGGAGTAGAGTGGAGCACAGTAGAGGTGGAGTACAGTAGAGTACAGTGGAGGTAGAGTACAGTGGAGTACAGTGGAGTACAGTAGAGGTGGAGTACAGTAGAGTACAGTAGAGGTAGAGAACAGTACAGTACAGTAGAGGTAGAGTACAGTGGAGTACAGTAGAGGTAGAGTACAGTGGAGCACAGTAGAGGTAGAGTATAGTGTAGTACAGTAGAGGTAGAGTAAAGTGGAGCACAGTAGAGGTAGAGTACAGTGGAGTACAGTGGAGCACAGTAGAGGTGGAGTACAGTAGAGTACAGTAGAGGTAGAGTACAGTGGAGCACAGTAGAGGTAGAGTACAGTGGAGTACAGTGGAGTACAGTAGAGGTGGAGTACAGTAGAGTACAGTAGAGGTAGAGAACAGTGTAGTACAGTAGAGGTAGAGTACAGTGGAGCACAGTAGAGGTAGAGTACAGTGGAGTACAGTGGAGCACAGTAGAGGTGGAGTACAGTAGAGTACAGTAGAGGTAGAGTACAGTGGAGCACAGTAGAGGTAGAGTACAGTGGAGTACAGTGGAGTACAGTAGAGGTAGAGTACAGTGTAGTACAGTAGAGGTAGAGTACAGTGGAGCACAGTAGAGGTAGAGTACAGTGGAGTACAGTGGAGCACAGTAGAGGTGGAGTACAGTAGAGTACAGTAGAGGTAGAGTACAGTGTAGTACAGTAGAGGTAGAGTACAGTGGAGCACAGTAGAGGTAGAGTACAGTGGAGTACAGTGGAGCACAGTAGAGGTGGAGTACAGTAGAGTACAGTAGAGGTAGAGTACAGTGGAGCACAGTAGAGGTAGAGTACAGTGGAGTACAGTGGAGTACAGTAGAGGTGGAGTACAGTAGAGTACAGTAGAGGTAGAGAACAGTACAGTACAGTAGAGGTAGAGGACAGTGGAGTACAGTAGAGGTAGAGTACAGTAGAGCACAGTAGAGGTAGAATACAGTGGAGTACAGTAGAGGTAGAGTACAGTGGAGTACAGTAGAGGTAGAGTACAGTGTAGTACAGTAGATGTAGAGAACAGTACAGTACAGTAGAGGTAGAGTACAGTGGAGTACAGTAGAGGTAGAGTACAGTAGAGCACAGTAGAGGTAGAATACAGTGGAGTACAGTAGAGGTAGAGTACAGTGGAGCACAGTAGAGGTAGAGTACAGTGGAGCACAGTAGAGGTAGAGTACAGTGGAGCACAGTAGAGGTAGAGTACAGTGGAGTACAGTAGACGTTGAGTACACTGGAGTACAGTAGACGTTGAGTACAGTGGAGTACAGTAGAGGTAGAGTACAGTGGAGCACAGTAGAGGTAGAGTACAGTGGAGTACAGTAGAGGTAGAGTACACTAGAGCACAGTAGAGGTAGAATACAGTGGAGTACAGTAGAGGTAGAGTACAGTGGAGTACAGTAGAGGTAGAGTACAGTGGAGTACAGAAGAGATAGAGTACAGTGGAGCACAGTAGAGGTAGAGTACAATGGAGCACAGTAGAGGTAGAGTACAGTGGAGCACAGTAGAGGTAGAGTACATTGGAGTACAGTAGAAGTAGAGTACAGTGGAGTACAGTAGAGGTAGAGTACAGTGGAGTACAGAAGAGATAGAGTACAGTGGAGCACAGTAGAGGTAGAGTACAATGGAGCACAGTAGAGGTAGAGTACAGTGGAGCACAGTAGAGGTAGAGTACATTGGAGTACAGTAGAGGTAGAGTACAGTGGAATACAGTAGAGGTGGAGTACAGTGGAGCACAGTAGAGGTAGAGTACAGTGGAGTACAGTGGAGCACAGTAGAGGTGGAGTACAGTAGAGTACAGTAGAGGTAGAGTACAGTGGAGCACAGTAGAGGTAGAGTACAGTGGAGTACAGTGGAGTACAGTAGAGGTGGAGTACAGTAGAGTACAGTAGAGGTAGAGAACAGTACAGTACAGTAGAGGTAGAGTACAGTGGAGTACAGTAGAGGTAGAGTACAGTAGAGCACAGTAGAGGTAGAATACAGTAGAGTACAGAAGAGATAGAGTACAGTGGAGCACAGTAGAGGTAGAGTACAATGGAGCACAGTAGAGGTAGAGTACAGTGGAGCACAGTAGAGGTAGAGTACAGTGGAGTACAGTAGAGGTAGAGTACAGTGGAGTACAGTAGAGGTAGAGTACAGTGGAGCACAGTAGAGGTAGAGTACAGTGGAGTAGAGTGGAGCACAGTAAAGGTGGAGTACAGTAGAGTACAGTGGAGGTAGAGTACAGTGGAGTACACTGGAGTACAGTAGAGGTGGAGTACAGTAGAGTACAGTAGAGGTAGAGAACAGTACAGTACAGTAGAGGTAGAGTACAGTGGAGTACAGTAGAGGTAGAGTACAGTGGAGCACAGTAGAGGTAGAGTACAGTGGAGTACAGTAGAGGTGGAGTACAGTGGAGTACAGTAGAGGTAGAGTACAGTGGAGCACAGTAGAGGTAGAGTACAGTGGAGTACAGTGGAGCACAGTAGAGGTGGAGTACTGTAGAGTACAGTAGAGGTAGAGTACAGTGGAGCACAGTAGAGGTAGAGTACAGTGGAGTACAGTGGAGTACAGTAGAGGTGGAGTACAGTAGAGTACAGTAGAGGTAGAGAACAGTACATTACAGTAGAGGTAAAGTACAGTGGAGTACAGTAGAGGTAGAGTACAGTAGAGCACAGTAGAGGTAGAATACAGTGGAGTAGAGTAGAGGTAGAGTACAGTGGGGTACAGTAGAGATAGAGTACAGTGTAGTACAGTAAAGGTAGAGTACAGTGGAGCACAGTAGAGGTAGAGTACAGTGGAGTACAGTAGAGGTAGAGTACAGTTGAGCACAGTAGAGGTAGAGTACAGTGGAGCACAGTAGAGGTAGAGTACAGTGTAGTACAGTAGATGTAGAGAACAGTACAGTACAGTAGAGGTAGAGTACAGTGGAGTACAGTAGAGGTAGAGTACAGTAGAGCACAGTAGAGGTAGAATACAGTGGAGTACAGTAAAGGTAGAGTACAATGGAGCACAGTAGAGGTAGAGTACAGTGGAGCACAGTAGAGGTAGAGTACAGTGGAGCACAGTAGAGGTAGAGTACAGTGGAGTACAGTAGACGTGCAGTACAGTGGAGTACAGTAGAGGTAGAGTACAGTGGAGTACAGTAGAGGTAGAGTACAGTGGAGCACAGTAGAGGTAGAGTACAGTGGAGCACAGTAGAGGTAGAGTACAGTGGAGCACAGTAGAGGTAGAGTACAGTGGAGTACAGTAGACGTTGAGTACAGTGGAGTACAGTAGAGGTAGAGTACAGTGGAGCACAGTAGAGGTAGAGTACAGTGGAGTACAGTAGAGGTAGAGTACACTAGAGCACAGTAGAGGTAGAATACAGTGGAGTACAGTAGAGGTAGAGTACAGTGGAGTACAGTAGAGGTAGAGTACAGTGGAGTACAGAAGAGATAGAGTACAGTGGAGCACAGTAGAGGTAGAGTACAGTGGAGCACAGTAGAGGTAGAGTACAGTGGAGTACAGTGGAGTACAGTAGAGGTGGAGTACAGTAGAGTACAGTAGAGGTAGAGAACAGTACAGTACAGTAGAGGTAGAGGACAGTGGAGTACAGTAGAGGTAGAGTACAGTAGAGCACAGTAGAGGTAGAATACAGTGGAGTACAGTAGAGGTAGAGTACAGTGGAGTACAGTAGAGGTAGAGTACAGTGTAGTACAGTAGATGTAGTGAACAGTACAGTACAGTAGAGGTAGAGTACAGTGGAGTACAGTAGAGGTAGAGTACAGTAGAGCACAGTAGAGGTAGAATACAGTGGAGTAGAGTAGAGGTAGAGTACAGTGGAGCACAGTAGAGGTAGAGTACAGTGGAGCACAGTAGAGGTAGATTACAGTGGAGCACAGTAGAGGTAGAGTACAGTGGAGTACAGTAGACGTTGAGTACAGTGGAGTACAGTAGAGGTAGAGTACAGTGGAGCACAGTAGAGGTAGAGTACAGTGGAGTACAGTAGAGGTAGAGTACATTGGAGCACAGTAGAGGTAGAGTACAGTGGAGCACAGTAGAGGTAGAGTACAGTGGAGCACAGTAGAGGTAGAGTACAGTGGAGTACAGTGGAGCACAGTAGAGGTGGAGTACAGTAGAGTACAGTAGAGGTAGAGTACAGTGGAGCACAGTAGAGGTAGAGTACAGTGGAGTACAGTGGAGTACAGTAGAGGTGGAGTACAGTAGAGTACAGTAGAGGTAGAGAACAGTGTAGTACAGTAGAGGTAGAGTACAGTGGAGCACAGTAGAGGTAGAGTACAGTGGAGTACAGTGGAGCACAGTAGAGGTGGAGTACAGTAGAGTACAGTAGAGGTAGAGTACAGTGGAGCACAGTAGAGGTAGAGTACAGTGGAGTACAGTGGAGTACAGTAGAGGTGGAGTACAGTAGAGTACAGTAGAGGTAGAGTACAGTGTAGTACAGTAGAGGTAGAGTACAGTGGAGCACAGTAGAGGTAGAGTACAGTGGAGTACAGTGGAGCACAGTAGAGGTGGAGTACAGTAGAGGACAGTAGAGGTAGAGTACAGTGGAGCACAGTAGAGGTAGAGTACAGTGGAGTACAGTGGAGTACAGTAGAGGTGGAGTACAGTAGAGTACAGTAGAGGTAGAGAACAGTACAGTACAGTAGAGGTAGAGGACAGTGGAGTACAGTAGAGGTAGAGTACAGTAGAGCACAGTAGAGGTAGAATACAGTGGAGTACAGTAGAGGTAGAGTACAGTGGAGTACAGTAGAGGTAGAGTACAGTGTAGTACAGTAGATGTAGAGAACAGTACAGTACAGTAGAGGTAGAGTACAGTGGAGTACAGTAGAGGTAGAGTACAGTAGAGCACAGTAGAGGTAGAATACAGTGGAGTACAGTAGAGGTAGAGTACATTGGAGTACAGTAGAGGTAGAGTACAGTGGAGTACAGTAGAGGTAGAGTACAGTGGAGTACAGAAGAGATAGAGTACAGTGGAGCACAGTAGAGGTAGAGTACAATGGAGCACAGTAGAGGTAGAGTACAGTGGAGCACAGTAGAGGTAGAGTACATTGGAGTACAGTAGAGGTAGAGTACAGTGGAATACAGTAGAGGTAGAGTACAGTGGAGCACAGTAGAGGTAGAGTACAGTGGAGTACAGTGGAGCACAGTAGAGGTGGAGTACAGTAGAGTACAGTAGAGGTAGAGTACAGTGGAGCACAGTAGAGGTAGAGTACAGTGGAGTACAGTGGAGTACAGTAGAGGTGGAGTACAGTAGAGTACAGTAGAGGTAGAGAACAGTACAGTACAGTAGAGGTAGAGTACAGTGGAGTACAGTAGAGGTAGAGTACAGTAGAGCACAGTAGAGGTAGAATACAGTAGAGTACAGAAGAGATAGAGTACAGTGGAGCACAGTAGAGGTAGAGTACAATGGAGCACAGTAGAGGTAGAGTACAGTGGAGCACAGTAGAGGTAGAGTACAGTGGAGTACAGTAGAGGTAGAGTACAGTGGAGTACAGTAGAGGTAGAGTACAGTGGAGCACAGTAGAGGTAGAGTACAGTGGAGTAGAGTGGAGCACAGTAGAGGTGGAGTACAGTAGAGTACAGTGGAGGTAGAGTACAGTGGAGTACACTGGAGTACAGTAGAGGTGGAGTACAGTAGAGTACAGTAGAGGTAGAGAACAGTACAGTACAGTAGAGGTAGAGTACAGTGGAGTACAGTAGAGGTAGAGTACAGTGGAGCACAGTAGAGGTAGAGTACAGTGGAGTACAGTAGAGGTGGAGTACAGTGGAGTACAGTAGAGGTAGAGTACAGTGGAGCACAGTAGAGGTAGAGTACAGTGGAGTACAGTGGAGCACAGTAGAGGTGGAGTACTGTAGAGTACAGTAGAGGTAGAGTACAGTGGAGCACAGTAGAGGTAGAGTACAGTGGAGTACAGTGGAGTACAGTAGAGGTGGAGTACAGTAGAGTACAGTAGAGGTAGAGAACAGTACATTACAGTAGAGGTAAAGTACAGTGGAGTACAGTAGAGGTAGAGTACAGTAGAGCACAGTAGAGGTAGAATACAGTGGAGTAGAGTAGAGGTAGAGTACAGTGGAGTACAGTAGAGATAGAGTACAGTGTAGTACAGTAAAGGTAGAGTACAGTGGAGCACAGTAGAGGTAGAGTACAGTGGAGTACAGTAGAGGTAGAGTACAGTTGAGCACAGTAGAGGTAGAGTACAGTGGAGCACAGTAGAGGTAGAGTACAGTGTAGTACAGTAGATGTAGAGAACAGTACAGTACAGTAGAGGTAGAGTACAGTGGAGTACAGTAGAGGTAGAGTACAGTAGAGCACAGTAGAGGTAGAATACAGTGGAGTACAGTAGAGGTAGAGTACAATGGAGCACAGTAGAGGTAGAGTACAGTGGAGCACAGTAGAGGTAGAGTACAGTGGAGCACAGTAGAGGTAGAGTACAGTGGAGTACAGTAGACGTTGAGTACAGTGGAGTACAGTAGAGGTAGAGTACAGTGGAGCACAGTAGAGGTAGAGTACAGTGGAGTACAGTAGAGGTAGAGTATAGTGGAGCACAGTAGAGGTAGAGTACAGTGGAGCACAGTAGAGGTAGAGTACAGTGGAGCACAGTAGAGGTAGAGTACAGTGGAGTACAGTAGACGTTGAGTACAGTGGAGTACAGTAGAGGTAGAGTACAGTGGAGCAAAGTAGAGGTAGAGTACAGTGGAGTACAGTAGAGGTAGAGTACACTAGAGCACAGTAGAGGTAGAATACAGTGGAGTACAGTAGAGGTAGAGTACAGTGGAGTACAGTAGAGGTAGAGTACAGTGGAGTACAGAAGAGATAGAGTACAGTGGAGCACAGTAGAGGTAGAGTACAATGGAGCACAGTAGAGGTAGAGTACAGTAGAGTACAGTAGAGGTAGAGTACAGTGGAGCACAGTAGAGGTAGAGTACAGTGGAGTACAGTAGAGGTGGAGTACAGTAGAGTACAGTAGAGGTAGAGTACAGTGGAGCACAGTAGAGGTAGAGTACAGTGGAGTACAGTGGAGTACAGTAGAGGTGGAGTACAGTAGAGTACAGTAGAGGTAGAGAACAGTACAGTACAGTAGAGGTAGAGGACAGTGGAGTACAATAGAGGTAGAGTACAGTAGAGCACAGTAGAGGTAGAATACAGTGGAGTACAGTAGAGGTAGAGTACAGTGGAGTACAGTAGAGGTAGAGTACAGTGTAGTACAGTAGATGTAGTGAACAGTACAGTACAGTAGAGGTAGAGTACAGTGGAGTACAGTAGAGGTAGAGTACAGTAGAGCACAGTAGAGGTAGAGTACAGTGGAGTACAGTAGAGGTGGAGTACAGTAGAGTACAGTAGAGGTAGAGAACAGTGTAGTACAGTAGAGGTAGAGTACAGTGGAGCACAGTAGAGGTAGAGTACAGTGGAGTACAGTGGAGCACAGTAGAGGTGGAGTACAGTAGAGTACAGTAGAGGTAGAGTACAGTGGAGCACAGTAGAGGTAGAGTACAGTGGAGTACAGTGGAGTACAGTAGAGGTGGAGTACAGTAGAGTACAGTAGAGGTAGAGAACAGTGTAGTACAGTAGAGGTAGAGTACAGTGGAGCACAGTAGAGGTAGAGTACAGTGGAGTACAGTGGAGCACAGTAGAGGTGGAGTACAGTAGAGTACAGTAGAGGTAGAGTACAGTGGAGCACAGTAGAGGTAGAGTACAGTGGAGTACAGTGGAGTACAGTAGAGGTGGAGTACAGTAGAGTACAGTAGAGGTAGAGTACAGTGTAGTACAGTAGAGGTAGAGTACAGTGGAGCACAGTAGAGGTAGAGTACAGTGGAGTACAGTGGAGCACAGTAGAGGTGGAGTACAGTAGAGTACAGTAGAGGTAGAGTACAGTGGAGCACAGTAGAGGTAGAGTACAGTGGAGTACAGTGGAGTACAGTAGAGGTGGAGTACAGTAGAGTACAGTAGAGGTAGAGAACAGTACAGTACAGTAGAGGTAGAGGACAGTGGAGTACAGTAGAGGTAGAGTACAGTAGAGCACAGTAGAGGTAGAATACAGTGGAGTACAGTAGAGGTAGAGTACAGTGGAGTACAGTAGAGGTAGAGTACAGTGTAGTACAGTAGATGTAGAGAACAGTACAGTACAGTAGAGGTAGAGTACAGTGGAGTACAGTAGAGGTAGAGTACAGTAGAGCACAGTAGAGGTAGAATACAGTGGAGCACAGTAGAGGTGGAGTACTGTAGAGTACAGTAGAGGTAGAGTACAGTGGAGCACAGTAGAGGTAGAGTACAGTGGAGTACAGTGGAGTACAGTAGAGGTGGAGTACAGTAGAGTACAGTAGAGGTAGAGAACAGTACATTACAGTAGAGGTAAAGTACAGTGGAGTACAGTAGAGGTAGAGTACAGTAGAGCACAGTAGAGGTAGAATACAGTGGAGTAGAGTAGAGGTAGAGTACAGTGGAGTACAGTAGAGATAGAGTACAGTGTAGTACAGTAAAGGTAGAGTACAGTGGAGCACAGTAGAGGTAGAGTACAGTGGAGTACAGTAGAGGTAGAGTACAGTTGAGCACAGTAGAGGTAGAGTACAGTGGAGCACAGTAGAGGTAGAGTACAGTGTAGTACAGTAGATGTAGAGAACAGTACAGTACAGTAGAGGTAGAGTACAGTGGAGTACAGTAGAGGTAGAGTACAGTAGAGCACAGTAGAGGTAGAATACAGTGGAGTACAGTAGAGGTAGAGTACAATGGAGCACAGTAGAGGTAGAGTACAGTGGAGCACAGTAGAGGTAGAGTACAGTGGAGCACAGTAGAGGTAGAGTACAGTGGAGTACAGTAGACGTTGAGTACAGTGGAGTACAGTAGAGGTAGAGTACAGTGGAGCACAGTAGAGGTAGAGTACAGTGGAGTACAGTAGAGGTAGAGTATAGTGGAGCACAGTAGAGGTAGAGTACAGTGGAGCACAGTAGAGGTAGAGTACAGTGGAGCACAGTAGAGGTAGAGTACAGTGGAGTACAGTAGACGTTGAGTACAGTGGAGTACAGTAGAGGTAGAGTACAGTGGAGCACAGTAGAGGTAGAGTACAGTGGAGTACAGTAGAGGTAGAGTACACTAGAGCACAGTAGAGGTAGAATACAGTGGAGTACAGTAGAGGTAGAGTACAGTGGAGTACAGTAGAGGTAGAGTACAGTGGAGTACAGAAGAGATAGAGTACAGTGGAGCACAGTAGAGGTAGAGTACAATGGAGCACAGTAGAGGTAGAGTACAGTAGAGTACAGTAGAGGTAGAGTACAGTGGAGCACAGTAGAGGTAGAGTACAGTGGAGTACAGTAGAGGTGGAGTACAGTAGAGTACAGTAGAGGTAGAGTACAGTGGAGCACAGTAGAGGTAGAGTACAGTGGAGTACAGTGGAGTACAGTAGAGGTGGAGTACAGTAGAGTACAGTAGAGGTAGAGAACAGTACAGTACAGTAGAGGTAGAGGACAGTGGAGTACAGTAGAGGTAGAGTACAGTAGAGCACAGTAGAGGTAGAATACAGTGGAGTACAGTAGAGGTAGAGTACAGTGGAGTACAGTAGAGGTAGAGTACAGTGTAGTACAGTAGATGTAGTGAACAGTACAGTACAGTAGAGGTAGAGTACAGTGGAGTACAGTAGAGGTAGAGTACAGTAGAGCACAGTAGAGGTAGAGTACAGTGGAGTACAGTGGAGTACAGTAGAGGTGGAGTACAGTAGAGTACAGTAGAGGTAGAGAACAGTGTAGTACAGTAGAGGTAGAGTACAGTGGAACACAATAGAGGTAGAGTACAGTGGAGTACAGTGGAGCACAGTAGAGGTGGAGTACAGTAGAGTACAGTAGAGGTAGAGTACAGTGGAGCACAGTAGAGGTAGAGTACAGTGGAGTACAGTGGAGTACAGTAGAGGTGGAGTACAGTAGAGTACAGTAGAGGTAGAGAACAGTGTAGTACAGTAGAGGTAGAGTACAGTGGAGCACAGTAGAGGTAGACTACAGTGGAGTACAGTGGAGCACAGTAGAGGTGGAGTACAGTAGAGTACAGTAGAGGTAGAGTACAGTGGAGCACAGTAGAGGTAGAGTACAGTGGAGTACAGTGGAGTACAGTAGAGGTGGAGTACAGTAGAGTACAGTAGAGGTAGAGTACAGTGTAGTACAGTAGAGGTAGAGTACAGTGGAGCACAGTAGAGGTAGAGTACAGTGGAGTACAGTGGAGCACAGTAGAGGTGGAGTACAGTAGAGTACAGTAGAGGTAGAGTACAGTGGAGCACAGTAGAGGTAGAGTACAGTGGAGTACAGTGGAGTACAGTAGAGGTGGAGTACAGTAGAGTACAGTAGAGGTAGAGAACAGTACAGTACAGTAGAGGTAGAGGACAGTGGAGTACAGTAGAGGTAGAGTACAGTAGAGCACAGTAGAGGTAGAATACAGTGGAGTACAGTAGAGGTAGAGTACATTGGAGTACAGTAGAGGTAGAGTACAGTGTAGTACAGTAGATGTAGAGAACAGTACAGTACAGTAGAGGTGGAGTACAGTGGAGTACAGTAGAGGTAGAGTACAGTAGAGCACAGTAGAGGTAGAATACAGTGGAGTACAGTAGAGGTAGAGTACAGTGGAGCACAGTAGAGGTAGAGTACAGTGGAGCACAGTAGAGGTAGAGTACAGTGGAGCACAGTAGAGGTAGAGTACAGTGGAGTACAGTAGACGTTGAGTACAGTGGAGTACAGTAGAGGTAGAGTACAGTGGAGCACAGTAGAGGTAGAGTACAGTGGAGCACAGTAGAGGTAGAGTACAGTGGAGCACAGTAGAGGTAGAGTACAGTGGAGCACAGTAGAGGTAGAGTACAGTGGAGTACAGTAGACGTTGAGTACAGTGGAGTACAGTAGAGGTAGAGTACAGTGGAGCACAGTAGAGGTAGAGTACAGTGGAGTACAGTAGAGGTAGAGTACACTAGAGCACAGTAGAGGTAGAATACAGTGGAGTACAGTAGAGGTAGAGTACAGTGGAGTACAGTAGAGGTAGAGTACAGTGGAGTACAGAAGAGATAGAGTACAGTGGAGCACAGTAGAGGTAGAGTACAATGGAGCACAGTAGAGGTAGAGTACAGTAGAGTACAGTAGAGGTAGAGTACAGTGGAGCACAGTCGAGGTAGAGTACAGTGGAGTACAGTATAGGTGGAGTACAGTAGAGTACAGTAGAGGTAGAGTACAGTGGAGCACAGTAGAGGTAGAGTACAGTGGAGTACAGTGGAGTACAGTAGAGGTGGAGTACAGTAGAGTACAGTAGAGGTAGAGAACAGTACAGTACAGTAGAGGTAGAGGACAGTGAGTACAGTAGAGGTAGAGTACAGTAGAGCACAGTAGAGGTAGAATACAGTGGAGTACAGTAGAGGTAGAGTACAGTGGAGTACAGTAGAGGTAGAGTACAGTGTAGTACAGTAGATGTAGAGAACAGTACAGTACAGTAGAGGTAGAGTACAGTGGAGTACAGTAGAGGTAGAGTACAGTAGAGCACAGTATAGGTAGAATACAGTGGAGTACAGTAGAGGTAGAGTACAGTGGAGCACAGTAGAGGTAGAGTACAGTGGAGCACAGTAGAGGTAGAGTACAGTGGAGCACAGTAGAGGTAGAGTACAGTGGAGTACAGTAGACGTTGAGTACAGTGGAGTACAGTAGAGGTAGAGTACAGTGGAGCACAGTAGAGGTAGAGTACAGTGGAGTACAGTAGAGGTAGAGTACAGTGGAGCACAGTAGAGGTAGAGTACAGTGGAGCACAGTAGAGGTAGAGTACAGTGGAGCACAGTAGAGGTAGAGTACAGTGGAGTACAGTAGACGTTGAGTACAGTGGAGTACAGTAGAGGTAGAGTACAGTGGAGCACAGTAGAGGTAGAGTACAGTGGAGTACAGTAGAGGTAGAGTACACAAGAGCACAGTAGAGGTAGAATACAGTGGAGTACAGTAGAGGTAGAGTACAGTGGAGTACAGTAGAGGTAGAGTACAGTGGAGTACAGAAGAGATAGAGTACAGTGGAGCACAGTAGAGGTAGAGTACAATGGAGCACAGTAGAGGTAGAGTACAGTGGAGCACAGTAGAGGTAGAGTATATTGGAGTACAGTAGAGGTAGAGTACAGTGGAATACAGTAGAGGTAGAGTACAGTGGAGCACAGTAGAGGTAGAGTACAGTGGAGTACAGTGGAGCACAGTAGAGGTGGAGTACAGTAGAGTACAGTAGAGGTAGAGTACAGTGGAGCACAGTAGAGGTAGAGTACAGTGGAGTAGAGTGGAGTACAGTAGAGGTGGAGTACAGTAGAGTACAGTAGAGGTAGAGAACAGTACAGTACAGTAGAGGTAGAGTACAGTGGAGTACAGTAGAGGTAGAGTACAGTAGAGCACAGTAGAGGTAGAATACAGTAGAGTAGAGAAGAGATAGAGTACAGTGGAGCACAGTAGAGGTAGAGTACAATGGAGCACAGTAGAGGTAGAGTACAGTGGAGCACAGTAGAGGTAGAATAAAGTGGAGTACAGTAGAGGTAGAGTACAGTGGAGTACAGTAGAGGTAGAGTACAGTGGAGCACAGTAGAGGTAGAGTACAGTGGAGTAGAGTGGAGCACAGTAGAGGTGGAGTACAGTAGAGTACAGTGGAGGTAGAGTACAGTGGAGTACACTGGAGTACAGTAGAGGTGGAGTACAGTAGAGTACAGTAGAGGTAGAGAACAGTACAGTACAGTAGAGGTAGAGTACAGTGGAGTACAGTAGAGGTAGAGTACAGTGGAGCACAGTAGAGGTAGAGTACAGTGGAGTACAGTAGAGGTGGAGTACAGTGGAGTACAGTAGAGGTAGAGTACAGTGGAGCACAGTAGAGGTAGAGTACAGTGGAGTACAGTGGAGCACAGTAGAGGTGGAGTACTGTAGAGTACAGTGGAGCACAGTAGAGGTAGAGTACAGTGGAGTACAGTGGAGTACAGTAGAGGTGGAGTACAGTAGAGTACAGTAGAGGTAGAGAACAGTACATTACAGTAGAGGTAAAGTACAGTGGAGTACAGTAGAGGTAGAGTACAGTAGAGCACAGTAGAGGTAGAATACAGTGGAGTAGAGTAGAGGTAGTGTACAGTGGAGTACAGTAGAGATAGAGTACCGTGTAGTACAGTAAAGGTAGAGTACAGTGGAGCACAGTAGAGGTAGAGTACAGTGGAGTACAGTAGAGGTAGAGTACAGTTGAGCACAGTAGAGGTAGAGTACAGTGGAGCACAGTAGAGGTAGAGTACAGTGTAGTACAGTAGATGTAGAGAACAGTACAGTACAGTAGAGGTAGAGTACAGTGGAGTACAGTAGAGGTAGAGAACAGTACAGTACAGTAGAGGTAGAGTACAGTGGAGTACAGTAGAGGTAGAGTACAGTGGAGCACAGTAGAGGTAGAGTACAGTGGAGTACAGTAGAGGTGGAGTACAGTGGATTACAGTAGAGGTAGAGTACAGTGGAGCACAGTAGAGGTAGAGTACAGTGGAGTACAGTGGAGCACAGTAGAGGTGGAGTACTGTAGAGTACAGTAGAGGTAGAGTACAGTGGAGCACAGTAGAGGTAGAGTACAGTGGAGTACAGTGGAGTACAGTAGAGGTGGAGTACAGTAGAGTACAGTAGAGGTAGAGAACAGTACATTACAGTAGAGGTAAAGTACAGTGGAGTACAGTAGAGGTAGAGTACAGTAGAGCACAGTAGAGGTAGAATACAGTGGAGTAGAGTAGAGGTAGAGTACAGTGGAGTACAGTAGAGATAGAGTACAGTGTAGTACAGTAAAGGTAGAGTACAGTGGAGCACAGTAGAGGTAGAGTACAGTGGAGTACAGTAGAGGTAGAGTACAGTTGAGCACAGTAGAGGTAGAGTACAGTGGAGCACAGTAGAGGTAGAGTACAGTGTAGTACAGTAGATGTAGAGAACAGTACAGTACAGCACAGGTAGAGTACAGTGGAGTACAGTAGAGGTAGAGTACAGTAGAGCACAGTAGAGGTAGAATACAGTGGAGTACAGTAGAGGTAGAGTACAGTGGAGTACAGAAGAGATAGAGTACAGTGGAGCACAGTAGAGGTAGAGTACAATGGAGCACAGTAGAGGTAGAGTACAGTGGAGCACAGTAGAGGTAGAGTACATTGGAGTACAGTAGAGGTAGAGTACAGTGGAATACAGTAGAGGTAGAGTACAGTGGAGCACAGTAGAGGTAGAGTACAGTGGAGTACAGTGGAGCACAGTAGAGGTGGAGTACAGTAGAGTACAGTAGAGGTAGAGTACAGTGGAGCACAGTAGAGGTAGAGTAAAGTGGAGTACAGTGGAGTACAGTAGAGGTGGAGTACAGTAGAGTACAGTAGAGGTAGAGAACAGTACAGTAGAGTAGAGGTAGAGTACAGTGGAGTACAGTAGAGGTAGAGTACAGTAGAGCACAGTAGAGGTAGAATACAGTAGAGTACAGAAGAGATAGAGTACAGTGGAGCACAGTAGAGGTAGAGTACAATGGAGCACAGTAGAGGTAGAGTACAGTGGAGCACAGTAGAGGTAGAGTACAGTGGAGTACAGTAGAGGTAGAGTACAGTGGAGTACAGTAGAGGTAGAGTACAGTGGAGCACAGTAGAGGTAGAGTACAGTGGAGTAGAGTGGAGCACAGTAGAGGTGGAGTACAGTAGAGTACAGTGGAGGTAGAGTACAGTGGAGTACACTGGAGTACAGTAGAGGTGGAGTACAGTAGAGTACAGTAGAGGTAGAGAACAGTACAGTACAGTAGAGGTAGAGTACAGTGGACTACAGTAGAGGTAGAGTACAGTGGAGCACAGTAGAGGTAGAGTACAGTGGAGTACAGTAGAGGTGGAGTACAGTGGAGTACAGTAGAGGTAGAGTACAGTGGAGCACAGTAGAGGTAGAGTACAGTGGAGTACAGTGGAGCACAGTAGAGGTGGAGTACTGTAGAGTACAGTAGAGGTAGAGTACAGTGGAGCACAGTAGAGGTAGAGTACAGTGGAGTACAGTGGAGTACAGTAGAGGTGGAGTACAGTAGAGTACAGTAGAGGTAGAGAACAGTACATTACAGTAGAGGTAAAGTACAGTGGAGTACAGTAGAGGTAGAGTACAGTAGAGCACAGTAGAGGTAGAATACAGTGGAGTAGAGTAGAGGTAGAGTACAGTGGAGTACAGTAGAGATAGAGTACAGTGTAGTACAGTAAAGGTAGAGTACAGTGGAGCACAGTAGAGGTAGAGTACAGTGGAGTACAGTAGAGGTAGAGTACAGTTGAGCACAGTAGAGGTAGAGTACAGTGGAGCACAGTAGAGGTAGAGTACAGTGTAGTACAGTAGATGTAGAGAACAGTACAGTACAGTAGAGGTAGAGTACAGTGGAGTACAGTAGAGGTAGAGTACAGTAGAGCACAGTAGAGGTAGAATACAGTGGAGTACAGTAGAGGTAGAGTACAATGGAGCACAGTAGAGGTAGAGTACAGTGGAGCACAGTAGAGGTAGAGTACAGTGGAGCACAGTAGAGGTAGAGTACAGTGGAGTACAGTAGACGTTGAGTACAGTGGAGTACAGTAGAGGTAGAGTACAGTGGAGCACAGTAGAGGTAGAGTACAGTGGAGTACAGTAGAGGTAGAGTACAGTGGAGCACAGTAGAGGTAGAGTACAGTGGAGCACAGTAGAGGTAGAGTACAGTGGAGCACAGTAGAGGTAGAGTACAGTGGAGTACAGTAGACGTTGAGTACAGTGGAGTACAGTAGAGGTAGAGTACAGTGGAGCACAGTAGAGGTAGAGTACAGTGGAGTACAGTAGAGGTAGAGTACACTAGAGCACAGTAAAGGTAGAATACAGTGGAGTACAGTAGAGGTAGAGTACAGTGGAGTACAGTAGAGGTAGAGTACAGTGGAGTACAGAAGAGATAGAGTACAGTGGAGCACAGTAGAGGTAGAGTACAATGGAGCACAGTAGAGGTAGAATACAGTAGAGTACAGTAGAGGTAGAGTACAGTGGAGCACAGTAGAGGTAGAGTACAGTGGAGTACAGTAGAGGTGGAGTACAGTAGAGTACAGTAGAGGTAGAGTACAGTGGAGCACAGTAGAGGTAGAGTACAGTGGAGTACAGTGGAGTACAGTAGAGGTGGAGTACAGTAGAGTACAGTAGAGGTAGAGAACAGTACAGTACAGTAGAGGTAGAGGACAGTGGAGTACAGTAGAGGTAGAGTACAGTAGAGCACAGTAGAGGTAGAATACAGTGGAGTACAGTAGAGGTAGAGTACAGTGGAGTACAGTAGAGGTAGAGTACAGTGTAGTACAGTAGATGTAGAGAACAGTACAGTACAGTAGAGGTAGAGTACAGTGGAGTACAGTAGAGGTAGAGTACAGTAGAGCACAGTAGAGGTAGAATACAGTGGAGTACAGTAGAGGTAGAGTACAGTGGAGCACAGTAGAGGTAGAGTACAGTGGAGCACAGTAGAGGTAGATTACAGTGGAGCACAGTAGAGGTAGTGTACAGTGGAGTACAGTAGACGTTGAGTACAGTGGAGTACAGTAGAGGTAGAGTACAGTGGAGCACAGTAGAGGTAGAGTACAGTGGAGTACAGTAGAGGTAGAGTACAGTGGAGCACAGTAGAGGTAGAGTACAGTGGAGCACAGTAGAGGTAGAGTACAGTGGAGTACAGTAGACGTTGAGTACAGTGGAGTACAGTAGAGGTAGAGTACAGTGGAGCACAGTAGAGGTAGAGTACAGTGGAGTACAGTAGAGGTAGAGTACACTAGAGCACAGTAGAGGTAGAATACAGTGGAGTACAGTAGAGGTAGAGTACAGTGGAGTACAGTAGAGGTAGAGTACAGTGGAGTACAGAAGAGATAGAGTACAGTGGAGCACAGTAGAGGTAGAGTACAATGGAGCACAGTAGAGGTAGAGTACAGTGGAGCACAGTAGAGGTAGAGTACAGTGGAGTACAGTAGATGTAGAGTACAGTGGAATACAGTAGAGGTAGAGTACAGTGGAGCACAGTAGAGGTAGAGTACAGTGGAGTACAGTGGAGCACAGTAGAGGTGGAGTACAGTAGAGTACAGTAGAGGTAGAGTACAGTGGAGCACAGTAGAGGTAGAGTACAGTGGAGTACAGTGGAGTACAGTAGAGGTGGAGTACAGTAGAGTACAGTAGAGGTAGAGAACAGTACAGTACAGTAGAGGTAGAGTACAGTGGAGTACAGTAGAGGTAGAGTACAGTAGAGCACAGTAGAGGTAGAATACAGTAGAGTACAGAAGAGATAGAGTACAGTGGAGCACAGTAGAGGTAGAGTACAGTGGAGCACAGTAGAGGTAGAGTACAGTGGAGTACAGTGGAGTACAGTAGAGGTGGAGTACAGTAGAGTACAGTAGAGGTAGAGAACAGTACAGTACAGTAGAGGTAGAGTACAGTGGAGTACAGTAGAGGTAGAGAACAGTGGAGCACAGTAGAGGTAGAGTATAGTGTAGTACAGTAGAGGTAGAGTAAAGTGGAGCACAGTAGAGGTAGAGTACAGTGGAGTACAGTGGAGCACAGTAGAGGTGGAGTACAGTAGAGTACAGTAGAGGTAGAGTACAGTGGAGCACAGTAGAGGTAGAGTACAGTGGAGTACAATGGAGTACAGTAGAGGTGGAGTACAGTAGAGTACAGTAGAGGTAGAGAACAGTGTAGTACAGTAGAGGTAGAGTACAGTGGAGCACAGTAGAGGTAGAGTACAGTGGAGTACAGTAGAGCACAGTAGAGGTGGAGTACAGTAGAGTACAGTAGAGGTAGAGTACAGTGGAGCACAGTAGAGGTAGAGTACAGTGGAGTACAGTGGAGTACAGTAGAGGTGGAGTACAGTAGAGTACAGTAGAGGTAGAGTACAGTGTAGTACAGTAGAGGTAGAGTACAGTGGAGCACAGTAGAGGTAGAGTACAGTGGAGTACAGTGGAGCACAGTAGAGGTGGAGTACAGTAGAGTACAGTAGAGGTAGAGTACAGTGGAGCACAGTAGAGGTAGAGTACAGTGGAGTACAGTGGAGTACAGTAGAGGTGGAGTACAGTAGAGTACAGTAGAGGTAGAGAACAGTACAGTACAGTAGAGGTAGAGGACAGTGGAGTACAGTAGAGGTAGAGTACAGTAGAGCACAGTAGAGGTAGAATACAGTGGAGTACAGTAGAGGTAGAGTACAGTGGAGTACAGTAGAGGTAGAGTACAGTGTAGTACAGTAGATGTAGAGAACAGTACAGTACAGTAGAGGTAGAGTACAGTGGAGTACAGTAGAGGTAGAGTACAGTAGAGCACAGTAGAGGTAGAATACAGTGGAGTACAGTAGAGGTAGAGTACAGTGGAGCACAGTAGAGGTAGAGTACAGTGGAGCACAGTAGAGGTAGAGTACAGTGGAGCACAGTAGAGGTAGAGTACAGTGGAGTACAGTAGAGGTAGAGTACAGTGGAGCACAGTAGAGGTAGAGTACAGTGGAGCACAGTAGAGGTAGAGCACAGTGGAGCACAGTAGAGGTAGAGTACAGTGGAGCACAGTAGAGGTAGAGTACAGTGGAGCACAGTAGAGGTAGAGTACAGTGGAGTACAGTAGACGTTGAGTACAGTGGAGTACAGTAGAGGTAGAGTACAGTGGAGCACAGTAGAGGTAGAGTACAGTGGAGTACAGTAGAGGTAGAGTACACTAGAGCACAGTAGAGGTAGAATACAGTGGAGTACAGTAGAGGTAGAGTACAGTGGAGTACAGTAGAGGTAGAGTACAGTGGAGTACAGAAGAGATAGAGTACAGTGGAGCACAGTAGAGGTAGAGTACAATGGAGCACAGTAGAGGTAGAGTACAGTAGAGTACAGTAGAGGTAGAGTACAGTGGAGCACAGTAGAGGTAGAGTACAGTGGAGTACAGTAGAGGTGGAGTACAGTAGAGTACAGTAGAGGTAGAGTACAGTGGAGCACAGTAGAGGTAGAGTACAGTGGAGTACAGTGGAGTACAGTAGAGGTGGAGTACAGTAGAGTACAGTAGAGGTAGAGAACAGTACAGTACAGTAGAGGTAGAGGACAGTGGAGTACAGTAGAGGTAGAGTACAGTAGAGCACAGTAGAGGTAGAATACAGTGGAGTACAGTAGAGGTAGAGTACAGTGGAGTACAGTAGAGGTAGAGTACAGTGTAGTACAGTAGATGTAGAGAACAGTACAGTACAGTAGAGGTAGAGTACAGTGGAGTACAGTAGAGGTAGAGTACAGTAGAGCACAGTAGAGGTAGAATACAGTGGAGTACAGTAGAGGTAGAGTACAGTGGAGCACAGTAGAGGTAGAGTACAGTGGAGCACAGTAGAGGTAGAGTACAGTGGAGCACAGTAGAGGTAGAGTACAGTGGAGTAGAGTAGACGTTGAGTACAGTGGAGTACAGTAGAGGTAGAGTACAGTGGAGCACAGTAGAGGTAGAGTACAGTGGAGTACAGTAGAGGTAGAGTACAGTGGAGCACAGTAGAGGTAGAGTACAGTGGAGCACAGTAGAGGTAGAGTACAGTGGAGCACAGTAGAGGTAGAGTACAGTGGAGTACAGTAGACGTTGAGTACAGTGGAGTACAGTAGAGGTAGAGTACAGTGGAGCACAGTAGAGGTAGAGTACAGTGGAGTACAGTAGAGGTAGAGTACACAAGAGCACAGTAGAGGTAGAATACAGTGGAGTACAGTAGAGGTAGAGTACAGTGGAGTACAGTAGAGGTAGAGTACAGTGGAGTACAGAAGAGATAGAGTACAGTGGAGCACAGTAGAGGTAGAGTACAATGGAGCACAGTAGAGGTAGAGTACAGTGGAGCACAGTAGAGGTAGAGTACATTGGAGTACAGTAGAGGTAGAGTACAGTGGAATACAGTAGAGGTAGAGTACAGTGGAGCACAGTAGAGGTAGAGTACAGTGGAGTACAGTGGAGCACAGTAGAGGTGGAGTACAGTAGAGTACAGTAGAGGTAGAGTACATTGGAGCACAGTAGAGGTAGAGTACAGTGGAGTACAGTGGAGTACAGTAGAGGTGGAGTACAGTAGAGTACAGTAGAGGTAGAGAACAGTACAGTACAGTAGAGGTAGAGTACAGTGGAGTACAGTAGAGGTAGAGTACAGTAGAGCACAGTAGAGGTAGAATACAGTAGAGTACAGAAGAGATAGAGTACAGTGGAGCACAGTAGAGGTAGAGTACAATGGAGCACAGTAGAGGTAGAGTACAGTGGAGCACAGTAGAGGTAGAGTAAAGTGGAGTACAGTAGAGGTAGAGTACAGTGGAGTACAGTAGAGGTAGAGTACAGTGGAGCACAGTAGAGGTAGAGTACAGTGGAGTAGAGTGGAGCACAGTAGAGGTGGAGTACAGTAGAGTACAGTGGAGGTAGAGTACAGTGGAGTACACTGGAGTACAGTAGAGGTGGAGTACAGTAGAGTACAGTAGAGGTAGAGAACAGTACAGTACAGTAGAGGTAGAGTACAGTGGAGTACAGTAGAGGTAGAGTACAGTGGAGCACAGTAGAGGTAGAGTACAGTGGAGTACAGTAGAGGTGGAGTACAGTGGAGTACAGTAGAGGTAGAGTACAGTGGAGCACAGTAGAGGTAGAGTACAGTGGAGTACAGTGGAGCACAGTAGAGGTGGAGTACTGTAGAGTACAGTGGAGTACAGTAGAGGTGGAGTACAGTAGAGTACAGTAGAGGTAGAGAACAGTACATTACAGTAGAGGTAAAATACAGTGGAGTACAGTAGAGGTAGAGTACAGTAGAGCACAGTAGAGGTAGAATACAGTGGAGTAGAGTAGAGGTAGAGTACAGTGGAGTACAGTAGAGATAGAGTACAGTGTAGTACAGTAAAGGTAGAGTACAGTGGAGCACAGTAGAGGTAGAGTACAGTGGAGTACAGTAGAGGTAGAGTACAGTTGAGCACAGTAGAGGTAGAGTACAGTGGAGCACAGTAGAGGTAGAGTACAGTGTAGTACAGTAGATGTAGAGAACAGTACAGTACAGTAGAGGTAGAGTACAGTGGAGTACAGTAGAGGTAGAGAACAGTACAGTACAGTAGAGGTAGAGTACAGTGGAGTACAGTAGAGGTAGAGTACAGTGGAGCACAGTAGAGGTAGAGTACAGTGGAGTACAGTAGAGGTGGAGTACAGTGGAGTACAGTAGAGGTAGAGTACAGTGGAGCACAGTAGAGGTAGAGTACAGTGGAGTACAGTGGAGCACAGTAGAGGTGGAGTACTGTAGAGTACAGTAGAGGTAGAGTACAGTGGAGCACAGTAGAGGTAGAGTACAGTGGAGTACAGTAGAGGTGGAGTACAGTAGAGTACAGTAGAGGTAGAGAACAGTACATTACAGTAGAGGTAAAGTACAGTGGAGTACAGTAGAGGTAGAGTACAGTAGAGCACAGTAGAGGTAGAATACAGTGGAGTAGAGTAGAGGTAGAGTACAGTGGAGTACAGTAGAGATAGAGTACAGTGTAGTACAGTAAAGGTAGAGTACAGTGGAGCACAGTAGAGGTAGAGTACAGTGGAGTACAGTAGAGGTAGAGTACAGTTGAGCACAGTAGAGGTAGAGTACAGTGGAGCACAGTAGAGGTAGAGTACAGTGTAGTACAGTAGATGTAGAGAACAGTACAGTACAGTAGAGGTAGAGTACAGTGGAGTACAGTAGAGGTAGAGTACAGTAGAGCACAGTAGAGGTAGAATACAGTGGAGTACAGTAGAGGTAGAGTACAGTGGAGCACAGTAGAGGTAGAGTACAGTGGAGCACAGTAGAGGTAGAGTACAGTGGAGCACAGTAGAGGTAGAGTACAGTGGAGTACAGTAGACGTTGAGTACAGTGGAGTACAGTAGAGGTAGAGTACAGTGGAGCACAGTAGAGGTAGAGTACAGTGGAGTACAGTAGAGGTAGAGTACAGTGGAGCACAGTAGAGGTAGAGTACAGTGGAGCACAGTAGAGGTAGAGTACAGTGGAGCACAGTAGAGGTAGAGTACATTGGAGTACAGTAGACGTTGAGTACAGTGGAGTACAGTAGAGGTAGAGTACAGTGGAGCACAGTAGAGGTAGAGTACACTAGAGCACAGTAGAGGTAGAATACAGTGGAGTACAGTAGAGGTGGAGTACAGTAGAGTACAGTAGAGGTAGAGTACAGTGGAGCACAGTAGAGGTAGAGTACAGTGGAGTACAGTGGAGTACAGTAGAGGTGGAGTACAGTAGAGTACAGTAGAGGTAGAGAACAGTACAGTACAGTAGAGGTAGAGGACAGTGGAGTACAGTAGAGGTAGAGTACAGTAGAGCACAGTAGAGGTAGAATACAGTAGAGTACAGTAGAGGTAGAGTACAGTGGAGTACAGTAGAGGTAGAGTACAGTGTAGTACAGTAGATGTAGAGAACAGTACAGTACAGTAGAGGTAGAGTACAGTGGAGTACAGTAGAGGTAGAGTACAGTAGAGCACAGTAGAGGTAGAATACAGTGGAGTACAGTAGAGGTAGAGTACAGTGGAGCACAGTAGAGGTAGAGTACAGTGGAGCACAGTAGAGGTAGATTACAGTGGAGCACAGTAGAGGTAGAGTACAGTGGAGTACAGTAGACGTTGAGTACAGTGGAGTACAGTAGAGGTAGAGTACAGTGGAGCACAGTAGAGGTAGAGTACAGTGGAGTACAGTAGAGGTAGAGTACAGTGGAGCACAGTAGAGGTAGAGTACAGTGGAGCACAGTAGAGGTAGAGTACAGTGGAGCACAGTAGAGGTAGAGTACAGTGGAGTACAGTAGACGTTGAGTACAGTGGAGTACAGTAGAGGTAGAGTACAGTGGAGCACAGTAGAGGTAGAGTACAGTGGAGTACAGTAGAGGTAGAGTACACTAGAGCACAGTAGAGGTAGAATACAGTGGAGTACAGTAGAGGTAGAGTACAGTGGAGTACAGTAGAGGTAGAGTACAGTGGAGTACAGAAGAGATAGAGTACAGTGGAGCACAGTAGAGGTAGAGTACAATGGAGCACAGTAGAGGTAGAGTACAGTGGAGCACAGTAGAGGTAGAGTACAGTGGAGTACAGTAGATGTAGAGTACAGTGGAATACAGTAGAGGTAGAGTACAGTGGAGCACAGTAGAGGTAGAGTACAGTGGAGTACAGTGGAGCACAGTAGAGGTGGAGTACAGTAGAGTACAGTAGAGGTAGAGTACAGTGGAGCACAGTAGAGGTAGAGTACAGTGGAGTACAGTGGAGTACAGTAGAGGTGGAGTACAGTAGAGTACAGTAGAGGTAGAGAACAGTACAGTACAGTAGAGGTAGAGTACAGTGGAGTACAGTAGAGGTAGAGTACAGTGGAGCACAGTAGAGGTAGAGTACAGTGGAGTACAGTAGAGGTGGAGTACAGTGGAGTACAGTAGAGGTAGAGTACAGTGGAGCACAGTAGAGGTAGAGTACAGTGGAGTACAGTGGAGCACAGTAGAGGTGGAGTACTGTAGAGTACAGTAGAGGTAGAGTACAGTGGAGCACAGTAGAGGTAGAGTACAGTGGAGTACAGTGGAGTACAGTAGAGGTGGAGTACAGTAGAGTACAGTAGAGGTAGAGAACAGTACATTACAGTAGAGGTAAAGTACAGTGGAGTACAGTAGAGGTAGAGTACAGTAGAGCACAGTAGAGGTAGAATACAGTGGAGTAGAGTAGAGGTAGAGTACAGTGGAGTACAGTAGAGATAGAGTACAGTGTAGTACAGTAAAGGTAGAGTACAGTGGAGCACAGTAGAGGTAGAGTACAGTGGAGTACAGTAGAGGTAGAGTACAGTTGAGCACAGTAGAGGTAGAGTACAGTGGAGCACAGTAGAGGTAGAGTACAGTGTAGTACAGTAGATGTAGAGAACAGTACAGTACAGTAGAGGTAGAGTACAGTGGAGTACAGTAGAGGTAGAGAACAGTACAGTACAGTAGAGGTAGAGTACAGTGGAGTACAGTAGAGGTAGAGTACAGTGGAGCACAGTAGAGGTAGAGTACAGTGGAGTACAGTAGAGGTGGAGTACAGTGGAGTACAGTAGAGGTAGAGTACAGTGGAGCACAGTAGAGGTAGAGTACAGTGGAGTACAGTGGAGCACAGTAGAGGTGGAGTACTGTAGAGTACAGTAGAGGTAGAGTACAGTGGAGCACAGTAGAGGTAGAGTACAGTGGAGTACAGTGGAGTACAGTAGAGGTGGAGTACAGTAGAGTACAGTAGAGGTAGAGAACAGTACATTACAGTAGAGGTACAGTACAGTGGAGTACAGTAGAGGTAGAGTACAGTAGAGCACAGTAGAGGTAGAATACAGTGGAGTAGAGTAGAGGTAGAGTACAGTGGAGTACAGTAGAGATAGAGTACAGTGTAGTACAGTAAAGGTAGAGTACAGTGGAGCACAGTAGAGGTAGAGTACAGTGGAGTACAGTAGAGGTAGAGTACAGTTGAGCACAGTAGAGGTAGAGTACAGTGGAGCACAGTAGAGGTAGAGTACAGTGTAGTACAGTAGATGTAGAGAACAGTACAGTACAGTAGAGGTAGAGTACAGTGGAGTACAGTAGAGGTAGAGTACAGTAGAGCACAGTAGAGGTAGAATACAGTGGAGTACAGTAGAGGTAGAGTACAGTGGAGCACAGTAGAGGTAGAGTACAGTGGAGCACAGTAGAGGTAGAGTACAGTGGAGCACAGTAGAGGTAGAGTACAGTGGAGTACAGTAGACGTTGAGTACAGTGGAGTACAGTAGAGGTAGAGTACAGTGGAGCACAGTAGAGGTAGAGTACAGTGGAGTACAGTAGAGGTAGAGTACAGTGGAGCACAGTAGAGGTAGAGTACAGTGGAGCACAGTAGAGGTAGAGTACAGTGGAGCACAGTAGAGGTAGAGTACATTGGAGTACAGTAGACGTTGAGTACAGTGGAGTACAGTAGAGGTAGAGTACAGTGGAGCACAGTAGAGGTAAAGTACACTAGAGCACAGTAGAGGTAGAATACAGTGGAGTACAGTAGAGGTGGAGTACAGTAGAGTACAGTAGAGGTAGAGTACAGTGGAGCACAGTAGAGGTAGAGTACAGTGGAGTACAGTGGAGTACAGTAGAGGTGGAGTACAGTAGAGTACAGTAGAGGTAGAGAACAGTACAGTACAGTAGAGGTAGAGGACAGTGGAGTACAGTAGAGGTAGAGTACAGTAGAGCACAGTAGAGGTAGAATACAGTGGAGTACAGTAGAGGTAGAGTACAGTGGAGTACAGTAGAGGTAGAGTACAGTGTAGTACAGTAGATGTAGAGAACAGTACAGTACAGTAGAGGTAGAGTACAGTGGAGTACAGTAGAGGTAGAGTACAGTAGAGCACAGTAGAGGTAGAATACAGTGGAGTACAGTAGAGGTAGAGTACAGTGGAGCACAGTAGAGGTAGAGTACAGTGGAGCACAGTAGAGGTAGATTACAGTGGAGCACAGTAGAGGTAGAGTACAGTGGAGTACAGTAGACGTTGAGTACAGTGGAGTACAGTAGAGGTAGAGTACAGTGGAGCACAGTAGAGGTAGAGTACAGTGGAGTACAGTAGAGGTAGAGTACAGTGGAGCACAGTAGAGGTAGAGTACAGTGGAGCACAGTAGAGGTAGAGTACAGTGGAGCACAGTAGAGGTAGAGTACAGTGGAGTACAGTAGACGTTGAGTACAGTGGAGTACAGTAGAGGTAGAGTACAGTGGAGCACAGTAGAGGTAGAGTACAGTGGAGTACAGTAGAGGTAGAGTACACTAGAGCACAGTAGAGGTAGAATACAGTGGAGTACAGTAGAGGTAGAGTACAGTGGAGTACAGTAGAGGTAGAGTACAGTGGAGTACAGTAGATGTAGAGTACAGTGGAATACAGTAGAGGTAGAGTACAGTGGAGCACAGTAGAGGTAGAGTACAGTGGAGTACAGTGGAGCACAGTAGAGGTGGAGTACAGTAGAGTACAGTAGAGGTAGAGTACAGTGGAGCACAGTAGAGGTAGAGTACAGTGGAGTACAGTGGAGTACAGTAGAGGTGGAGTACAGTAGAGTACAGTAGAGGTAGAGAACAGTACAGTACAGTAGAGGTAGAGTACAGTGGAGTACAGTAGAGGTAGAGTACAGTAGAGCACAGTAGAGGTAGAATACAGTAGAGTACAGAAGAGATAGAGTACAGTGGAGCACAGTATAGGTAGAGTACAGTGGAGCACAGTAGAGGTAGAGTACAGTGGAGTACAGTAGAGGTAGAGTACAGTGGAGTACAGTAGAGGTAGAGTACAGTGGAGCACAGTAGAGGTAGAGTACAGTGGAGTAGAGTGGAGCACAGTAGAGGTGGAGTACAGTAGAGTACAGTGGAGGTAGAGTACAGTGGAGTACAGTGGAGTACAGTAGAGGTGGAGTACAGTAGAGTACAGTAGAGGTAGAGAACAGTACAGTACAGTAGAGGTAGAGTACAGTGGAGTACAGTAGAGGTAGAGTACAGTGGAGCACAGTAGAGGTAGAGTACAGTGGAGTACAGTAGAGGTGGAGTACAGTGGAGCACAGTAGAGGTAGAGTAGAGTGGAGCACAGTAGAGGTAGAGTAGAGTGGAGTACAGTAGAGGTAGAGTACATTGGAGTACAGTAGAGGTAGAGTACAGTGGAGTAGAGTAGAGATAGAGTACAGTGGAGCACAGCAGAGGTAGAGTACAGTGGATCACAGTCGAGATAGAGTACAGTGGAGTACAGTGGAGCACAGTAGAGGTATAGTTCAGTGGAGCACAGTAGAGATAGATTGCAGTGGAGTAGAGTAGAGATAGAGTACAGTGGAGTACAGTAGAGGTAGAGTACAGTGGAGCAGAGTAGAGGTAGAGTACAGTGGAGTACAGTAGAGGTAGAGCACAGTAGAGCAGAGTAGAGGTAGAGTACAGTGGAGTACAGTAGAGGTAGAGCACAGTGGAGTACTGTAGAGGTAGAGTACAGTGGAGCAGAGTAGAGGTAGAGTACAGTGGAGCACAGTAGAGGTAGAGTACAGTGGAGTAGAGTAGAGGTAGAGTACAGTGGAGTACAGTAGAGGTAGAGTACAGTGGAGCACAGTAGAGGTAGAGTAAAGTGGAGTACAGTGGAGCACAGTAGAGGTGGAGTACAGTAGAGTACAGTAGAGGTAGAGTACAGTGAAGCACAGTAGAGGTAGAGTACAGTGGAGTACAGTGGAGTACAGTAGAGGTGGAGTACAGTAGAGTACAGTAGAGGTAAAGAACAGTACAGTACAGTAGAGGTAGAGTACAGTGGAGTACAGTAGAGGTAGAGTACAGTCGAGCACAGTAGAGGTAAAATACAGTGGAGTACAGTAGAGGTAGAGTACAGTGGAGCACAGTAGAGGTAGAGTAGAGTGGAGTACAGTAGAGGTAGAGTACAGTAGAGCACAGTAGAGGTAGAATACAGTGGAGTACAGTAGAGGTAGAGTACAGTGGAGTACAGTAGAGGTAGAGTACAGTGGAGTACAGAAGAGATAGAGTACAGTGGAGCACAGTAGAGGTAGAGTACAGTGGAGCACAGTAGAGGTAGAGTACAGTGGAACACAGTAGAGGTAGACTACAGTGGAGTACAGTAGAGGTTGAGTACAGTGGAGTACAGTGGAGCACAGTAGAGGTGGAGTACAGTAGAGTAGAGTATAGGTTGAGTACAGTGAAGCACAGAAGAGATAGAGTACAGTGGAGCACAGTAGAGGTAGAGTACAGTGAAGCACAGTAGAGGTAGAGTACAGTGGAGTACAGTAGAGGTAGAGTACAGTGGAGTACAGTAGAGGTAGAGTACAGTGGAGTACAGAAGAGATAGAGTACAGTGGAGCACAGTAGAGGTAGAGTACAGTGGAGCACAGTAGAGGTAGAGTACAGTGGAACACAGTAGAGGTAGACTACAGTGGAGTACAGTAGAGGTTGAATACAGTGGAGTACAGTGGAGCACAGTAGAGGTGGAGTACAGTAGAGTAGAGTATAGGTTGAGTACAGTGGAGCACTGAAGAGATAGAGTACAGTGGAGCACAGTAGAGGTAGAGTACAGTGAAGCACAGTAGAGGTAGAGTACAGTGGAGTACAGTGGAGCACAGTAGAGGTGGAGCACAGTAGAGTAGAGTATAGCTTGAGTACAGTGGAGTACAGTAGAGATAGAGTAGAGTGGAGTAGAGTAGAGATAGAGTACAGTTGATTAGAGTAGAGATAGAGTACAGTGGAGTATAGTTGAGGTAGAGTACAGTGGAGTACAGTAGAGGTAGAGTACAGTGGAGTACAGTAGAGGTAGAGAACAGTACAGTACAGTAGAGGTAGAGTAGAGTGGAGTACAGTAGAGGTAGAGTACAGTAGAGCACAGTAGAGGTAGAATACAGTGGAGTACAGTAGAGGTAGAGTACAGTGGAGTACGGTAGAGGTAGAGTACAGTGGAGTACAGAAGAGATAGAGTACAGTGGAGCACAGTAGAGGTAGAGTACAGTGGAGCACAGTAGAGGTAGAGTACAGTGGAGCACAGTAGAGGTAGAGTACAGTGGAGTACAGTAGAGGTAGAGTATAGTGTAGTACAGTAGAGGTAGAGTACAGTGGAGCACAGTAGAGGTAGAGTACAGTGGAGTACAGTGGAGCACAGTAGAGGTGGAGTACAGTAGAGTACAGTAGAGGTAGAGTACAGTGGAGCACAGTAGAGGTAGAGTACAGTGGAGTACAGTGGAGTACAGTAGAGGTGGAGTACAGTAGAGTACAGTAGAGGTAGAGAACAGTGTAGTACAGTAGAGGTAGAGTACAGTGGAGCACAGTAGAGGTAGAGTACAGTGGAGTACAGTGGAGCACAGTAGAGGTGGAGTACAGTAGAGTACAGTAGAGGTAGAGTACAGTGGAGCACAGTAGAGGTAGAGTACAGTGGAGTACAGTGGAGTACAGTAGAGGTGGAGTACAGTAGAGTACAGTAGAGGTAGAGTACAGTGTAGTACAGTAGAGGTAGAGTACAGTGGAGCACAGTAGAGGTAGAGTACAGTGGAGTACAGTGGAGCACAGTAGAGGTGGAGTACAGTAGAGTACAGTAGAGGTAGAGTACAGTGGAGCACAGTAGAGGTAGAGTACAGTGGAGTACAGTGGAGTACAGTAGAGGTGGAGTACAGTAGAGTACAGTAGAGGTAGAGAACAGTACAGTACAGTAGAGGTAGAGGACAGTGGAGTACAGTAGAGGTAGAGTACAGTAGAGCACAGTAGAGGTAGAATACAGTGGAGTACAGTAGAGGTAGAGTACGGTGGAGTACAGTAGAGGTAGAGTACAGTGTAGTACAGTAGATGTAGAGAACAGTACAGTACAGTAGAGGTAGAGTACAGTGGAGTACAGTAGAGGTAGAGTACAGTAGAGCACAGTAGAGGTAGAATACAGTGGAGTACAGTAGAGGTAGAGTACAGTGGAGCACAGTAGAGGTAGAGTACAGTGGAGCACAGTAGAGGTAGAGTACAGTGGAGCACAGTAGAGGTAGAGTACAGTGGAGTACAGTAGACGTTGAGTACAGTGGAGTACAGTAGAGGTAGAGTACAGTGGAGCACAGTAGAGGTAGAGTACAGTGGAGTACAGTAGAGGTAGAGTACACTAGAGCACAGTAGAGGTAGAGTACAGTGGAGTACAGTGGAGCACAGTAGAGGTGGAGTACAGTAGAGTACAGTAGAGGTAGAGTACAGTGGAGCACAGTAGAGGTAGAGTACAGTGGAGTACAGTGGAGTACAGTAGAGGTGGAGTACAGTAGAGTGCAGTAGAGGTAGAGAACAGTACAGTACAGTAGAGGTAGAGTACAGTGGAGTACAGTGGAGCACAGAAGAGATAGAGTACAGTGGAGCACAGTAGAGGTAGAGTACAATGGAGCACAGTAGAGGTAGAGTACAGTGGAGCACAGTAGAGGTAGAGTACATTGGAGTACAGTAGAGGTAGAGTACAGTGGAATACAGTAGAGGTAGAGTACAGTGGAGCACAGTAGAGGTAGAGTACAGTGGAGTACAGTGGAGCACAGTAGAGGTGGAGTACAGTAGAGTACAGTAGAGGTAGAGTACAGTGGAGCACAGTAGAGGTAGAGTACAGTGGAGTACAGTGGAGTACAGTAGAGGTGGAGTACAGTAGAGTGCAGTAGAGGTAGAGAACAGTACAGTACAGTAGAGGTAGAGTACAGTGGAGTACAGTAGAGGTAGAGTACAGTAGAGCACAGTAGAGGTAGAATACAGTAGAGTACAGAAGAGATAGAGTACAGTAGAGCACAGTAGAGGTAGAGTACAATGGAGCACAGTAGAGGTAGAGTGCAGTGGAGCACAGTAGAGGTAGAGTACAGTGGAGTACAGTAGAGGTAGAGTACAGTGGAGTACAGTAGAGGTAGAGTACAGTGGAGCACAGTAGAGGTAGAGTACAGTGGAGTAGAGTGGAGCACAGTAGAGGTGGAGTACAGTAGAGTACAGTGGAGGTAGAGTACAGTGGAGTACAGTGGAGTACAGTAGAGGTGGAGTACAGTAGAGTACAGTAGAGGTAGAGAACAGTACAGTACAGTAGAGGTAGAGTACAGTGGAGTACAGTAGAGGTAGAGTACAGTGGAGCACAGTAGAGGTAGAGTACAGTGGAGTACAGTAGAGGTGGAGTACAGTGGAGTACAGTAGAGGTAGAGTACAGTGGAGTACAGTAGAGGTGGAGTACAGTAGAGTACAGTAGAGGTAGAGTACAGTGGAGCACAGTAGAGGTAGAGTACAGTGGAGTACAGTGGAGTACAGTAGAGGTGGAGTACAGTAGAGTACAGTAGAGGTAGAGAACAGTACAGTACAGTAGAGGTAGAGGACAGTGGAGTACAGTAGAGGTAGAGTACAGTAGAGCACAGTAGAGGTAGAATACAGTGGAGTACAGTAGAGGTAGAGTACAGTGGAGTACAGTAGAGGTAGAGTACAGTGTAGTACAGTAGATGTAGAGAACAGTACAGTACAGTAGAGGTAGAGTACAGTGGAGTACAGTAGAGGTAGAGTACAGTAGAGCACAGTAGAGGTAGAATACAGTGGAGTACAGTAGAGGTAGAGTACAGTGGAGCACAGTAGAGGTAGAGTACAGTGGAGCACAGTAGAGGTAGATTACAGTGGAGCACAGTAGAGGTAGAGTACAGTGGAGTACAGTAGACGTTGAGTACAGTGGAGTACAGTAGAGGTAGAGTACAGTGGAGCACAGTAGAGGTAGAGTACAGTGGAGTACAGTAGAGGTAGAGTACAGTGGAGCACAGTAGAGGTAGAGTACAGTGGAGCACAGTAGAGGTAGAGTACAGTGGAGCACAGTAGAGGTAGAGTACAGTGGAGTACAGTAGACGTTGAGTACAGTGGAGTACAGTAGAGGTAGAGTACAGTGGAGCACAGTAGAGGTAGAGTACAGTGGAGTACAGTAGAGGTAGAGTACACTAGAGCACAGTAGAGGTAGAATACAGTGGAGTACAGTAGAGGTAGAGTACAGTGGAGTACAGTAGAGGTAGAGTACAGTGGAGTACAGAAGAGATAGAGTACAGTGGAGCACAGTAGAGGTAGAGTACAATGGAGCACAGTAGAGGTAGAGTACAGTGGAGCACAGTAGAGGTAGAGTACAGTGGAGTACAGTAGATGTAGAGTACAGTGGAATACAGTAGAGGTAGAGTACAGTGGAGCACAGTAGAGGTAGAGTACAGTGGAGTACAGTGGAGCACAGTAGAGGTGGAGTACAGTAGAGTACAGTAGAGGTAGAGTACAGTGGAGCACAGTAGAGGTAGAGTACAGTGGAGTACAGTGGAGTACAGTAGAGGTGGAGTACAGTAGAGTACAGTAGAGGTAGAGAACAGTACAGTACAGTAGAGGTAGAGTACAGTGGAGTACAGTAGAGGTAGAGTACAGTAGAGCACAGTAGAGGTAGAATACAGTAGAGTACAGAAGAGATAGAGTACAGTGGAGCACAGTAGAGGTAGAGTACAGTGGAGCACAGTAGAGGTAGAGTACAGTGGAGTACAGTAGAGGTAGAGTACAGTGGAGTACATCAGAGGTAGAGTACAGTGGAGCACAGTAGAGGTAGAGTACAGTGGAGTAGAGTGGAGCACAGTAGAGGTGGAGTACAGTAGAGTACAGTGGAGGTAGAGTACAGTGGAGTACAGTGGAGTACAGTAGAGGTGGAGTACAGTAGAGTACAGTAGAGGTAGAGAACAGTACAGTACAGTAGAGGTAGAGTACAGTGGAGTACAGTAGAGGTAGAGAACAGTGGAGCACAGTAGAGGTAGAGTATAGTGTAGTACAATAGAGGTAGAGTAAAGTGGAGCACAGTAGAGATAGAGTACAGTGGAGTACAGTGGAGCACAGTAGAGGTGGAGTACAGTAGAGTACAGTAGAGGTAGAGTACAGTGGAGCACAGTAGAGGTAGAGTACAGTGGAGTACAATGGAGTACAGTAGAGGTGGAGTACAGTAGAGTACTGTAGACTTGGAATTAAAGCCTCTTTTGTTTCCCCGTTATTATTTGACTTACGGGACCAGACACCAGTTATCTTGCCAAGAAAGATTTTATTCTTATATGTCAGGAGAGAAACTTCAAGATGTTGTATTCATGCCAGGTCTATGCGTTTCCGTGTTTCTCTGAGGTAGTACAGTAAGATTGAGCTTTTATACATCACAGAGAGTCTTACAGCTTCCTTGTAAGGTAACAAAACATGTTGCTCTGAGCTTCTTAAAATTAGAACGTATGTCATACGTACACGTTATGTTTAACATGTCACAATTCACTTCCATATTAAGAACTATCCTTGTTGTTTACATCTGTGATGCACTTACATCAGTCGAACATGTTACATTGTACACACCCCATAGCAAAATATAGCTTCCCCCTGTCTGACATATGATCATCCCATGGATCCATGCTATCTATAGTTCCCTCATGCATTCAAACTCATGCTTTTGAAACTTCATAAGATGATACAACTGATTATGAATATTAATAAAGAATAATAATACAGATACATAATATTTAATAATGAAATAATATTAAAAGATGAAATTTTGAATCTTCATCTCCCTCCACTGGAACTACGGCCGTCAGTTCCACACCATCATTCCCAGGTGGCCAACCTATAGAAGTGATAGTGAGGAGAAGAAATAGCAGACCAAGAAAATAGACAGAAAGAACAGAAGAATGGAAACAGAGAAACAAAACAAAGAACAAAACCCCAACCCATGTTATGTCCCCGTATACTATGTGTATTTTAATATCTATGTGTATGTCTTTAAAATGAACCCCAATCATCTAAGAAAAGAAAAACTAATAAGTCTTCTGCCCGTGCCTGAACTCATTAATTAATTAACTTGTTAATTAATTAAATCCTTCAGTTCCGAACCAAAACAAGAAATTAAAATAAACGTTGACGTTAAAGGATCCTATCCCTTGGGGTTGAAAATCAGTAAGCGGATGTTCATTGTTTGTGAGGTAGTGTTTTGCATAAAATCTCTTATTTCACGCTGTATGTCCCATTCTTAGTTCTATCCATTTGGTTAGAAATAATCAATTTGACAGGTTTGGTACTTTTCCTTCTAGTAACACATATAAGGACTTGGATTATTAGCATGAAGACAAAAACTCCTACCATAGTCAAAACTATCCAATCGGACCATGATAAATTCCCTAGGATTCGTGGTAGTTTCCTTTCAGACATTAATTTAGCTACTCCATTTGCTACAATAACATGACCCATTGCTTGAATTCCCTCCTCTTGAGCTGCTTTTACACTCTTTTTAACTCTTCTAACCATTTCAAAGAGGTCATAATTCCGTTCTTCTACTAGATCATTATTCCACCATTGTGGCTCTAACTGCAACAGTTGCACATGTGGAACATGAATTCCACCCAAGTGAAGAGGATAGAGAATCTCAAGGCAAAATGGATCAGGAGGAATTGGACACAACTTTCCCCCGTATATCATATTTTCACTTATTCCATCATGTAATATACACCACTGTGCTTCTGACACCTGCCATGCACCTGTGGCTTGATCTAAAGGAACTACTTCCCAAACAGCAGAACCATTAAGAGATAGACTAAACATTGTAGAGCATGAGCAAATTACCCACTCATGTTCCTCAACACAACAGTCTGTGGTAGAAATCATCGGTGTATTGCCGTCAGCCCAATATCCATTCCTTCCTAATCTAATTACTGAATTTCCTTGTCTAACACCCATAGATTGGAATTGCCTGACTGTCATAATATTGCGCTTCCCATATTGAGGCCATATCATAATCAAAGGTAACATTCCAGAACCTGACAACGAATTTTCATTAATAGCGATTTTAACTAATGGAATATGTTTAGCAGAAGTCAAATTAAGTTGATTACCGAAAACCACTAACAAAGATTCTGCTATTCGCTCAGGAACTTGTCCCATTCGAATAACTTGAATATCTTCTACCATTTGATCCTTTAAATTCTGAGCTAAAAATAAACACGCCGCACGATGTGTCTCAAAATTAGATGATTTTGTTAATGCATCTGCCAATTCCTTTGCAGCATCATTAAGATGCTGACCCGCTGCTATAATATGTAGAGAACCCTGAAGAGCCTCAGTGAGTCCTTTCCCAGTCATTGTTCCCACCCACTGAGTATACTCGCTTAGTTGATTCATTTGAGCAGTATTACTAATTGAATTGACAGAACCAAATACCCCCGCTATGTCTCCCCATATACTTCGAGTTTTACGATTTTTACTACTCAGAGGATTTTTAGAGGTATAATATTTAACTTCTTTGTCCAACCAACTTCTTATTTGTGTAAAATTACCACAATAAGACTGATCAAAAACTGTAAGAAGAGAGTTTAAGTTATAATTAATTCGTTGTCGCACCATATGGGCTTCATTTATCAAGGTTTTGGTTTCTTTTGCCAACAAAATACCATGAGCTGGTGCAATAGTTGTATTTGGGCATGTTTCAGCTTTGTTTGTCTTTTCCGCAGAAAGATAAAAACACCTTCCGATTTCCCCAGTTTCTAGTTCAGTCTCACAATATTCATTCTCATCTTCTGAATGCCATACTCGTACATAATTTCCCTTAAATCTTGTTGTTCTTGAGGAAGCATCCCCCAGAAACCCTTCACATGGCAACACTATGGGATAAATACACCCTTGGGTCAATGAATCCCATATTGTAAGCATGTGGGTACGGTTCAGAACAAAATTAATTTCCACATTAGTAGACGTTATGAGGTTTAACCCTATAACTTCACATTGTTCTTTTGAACAAATGTCTCGTCTTTGAGCACTACCAGTATACCCCCCGTCTTTTACCGGCCAAATTACTCTGCTTTTGTAACATTGGTGGTAAAAGTTACATCCTCCAAAGACGTCCTTACGATATTTAGCAAGGTCTTTATCATTGCGTGGCACCCAATCCCATAATCCCCATTTGGAAATAAAGGGTAGAGTAAAATGTTGGCCAGATTTCAGAGTTGCATTCCGAGTGATTTCTTGAACTCGAGGAGTCCATAAGGCTTGGCTTTCTTGATAAATGCCAAGTAAAATTAAAAATAAGCATACCATCGTCGTTGGGTATCGAGAATAACTTGCAACCATCTCTAATCAATGTCAATGGAACTGATTCCTGAAATGGAAGCAGAGAAATAATTAACATCACTTCTTTGTTCCCAATCTTTAAAACTAATGGATGAACATTGCTCAATCTCAGGCCATAAGCCATCATTATCATCTTGTTCATTCACTA
Source organism: Tiaroga cobitis (assembly GCA_030578255.1). NCBI lineage: Eukaryota > Metazoa > Chordata > Actinopteri > Cypriniformes > Leuciscidae > Tiaroga > Tiaroga cobitis. The sequence continues at coordinate 1,729,723 of CM060612.1, forward strand.
AGCAAGGTTTAACTTGTGACCAATGATACCATCTATCTGTTCCTACACCCTTCCCTTTGAGACAAACACTTGTATCAGTAGTTAGGAGTATCTCATATGGTCCTTCCCATCTAGGCTCTAAACCTTTCCTAGCAATTCGTTTGATCATAACAAAACTACCTAACTCGGGAATGTGTGGAATGTCAGTAGTGGTGTGTTTTTCATCCCATTGCTTTTGAGCTTCTCGCACTTTCTTATTATTGTCTTTAGTAGCTTTGTCTAGCATTGCGAGATAGCGTCGTAACTTTTCTTGGAATAAAGTAGAGTCTCCTCCTGTTCCCGCTGGTGGCGGAGCATCAGGAGGTAGAACCATTGCTCTTCCCGTCATTAGTTCAAAAGGGGTTAGTCCTGTAACTCGGTTTGGAGTTGCTCTCAAGTTCCACAGAATAGCAGGTAATAACTTATGCCAGCCTTGGCCAGTTTGCAGAATGGCTTTGGTAAGAGCGGTTTTCAAAGATCTATTCATTCGTTCAACCAGGCCTGAGCTTTCCGGCCTATAAGGAATGTGGAATTTCTGTTTAATTCCCATCAATTTCATTGCTTCCTTCATCAATTTCCCAGTGAAATGAGTTCCATTGTCAGAATCAAGTTCATATGGAAGGCCCCAGCGAGGAAAAACTTCTTCCACCATTACTCGTGCTGCCGCTTCAGCAGTGCAGGATTTTGTAGGGTATGCTTCCACCCATCTAGTAAATCTGTCCATGATTACAAGTATGTATTGATACCCTCCACTGGGTGATAAAGGTCCTGTGAAATCAATTTGAAGGTGTGTCCATGGACCTGTTGGTCTGGGTGCATGTGACATTCGCACCTTTACAGATTTTCCTACATTTGCTTTGAGGCATATCAAGCATCTCCTACAGTAATCATCAATGTCTCTCATCATTCTTGGCCACCACCAAGTCTCACTGATTTGAGATTTCATTGCTTTTGCTCCAGCATGTACCTTTCCATGATACAGCTGCATTAGTTCTCTTCTTGTTCCGATAGGCATCACCACTTGTCCTGTTGGAATTCTCCAGATACCTTGATCATCCTCTTTCGCTCCCGCTTTCATCCATTGTTCTTTCTCTTCATCTGTCTCCAATTGATATGACAGAAGATGGAGCTCAGGATTATCCTTGCTATTTTCCTTTACCAAGGTAACAGGAGTAAAAGGAAGTAGAGCTGCTTCTCTAGCTGCTGCATCTGCTGCCGTGTTTCCTTGACTTTCTTTGGACTTGTCAGATTGATGTGATTTTACTTTGATCACGGCTGCTTCTCGGGGTAAGTAACATGCTGTAATCAAACGACGAATTATGGAAGCATGTTGTATTTCGCTCCCACTGCTAGTGATAAGTCCACGTCTTTTCCACAGAGCAAGGTAGTCATGGACCACGCCAAAAGCATAACGACTATCTGTATAGATGTTGACTCGATCTCCTTCTGATAGTTCAAAGGCTTCTGTAAGTGCTATAAGTTCAGCTACTTGTGCTGAAAATTTCCCAGGAAGGGCTCCTTTCTTTACAACAGTTCCATCTCCTTTCACTACAGCCCATCCAGTATGTCGTTTTCCATCAACATAATAACTGGATCCATCAACCCATAACTCTTTGTCTGGGTTTTCAAGAGGGATTGGATTAACTGGACCAAGACTATCTTCTTCTACTTGTTTTTCACACTCATGTGGTATTCCCTCGTGTGGTTCCAGCATCATTGTTGCAGGGTTAAGAGTCGTGTCCCTGATGATTTCCACTCTTAAATCTTTGTTCAACAAAGTTGCTTCCCATTTTGCTCTTCTTGCATCAGTTATGGTTTTGATGTTCGTGTTGTTCAACAGCGTCACTATACTGTGTGGAGTGTGCAATATGATAGTTTGTGCTCCTATCAGATTCTCAACAGCATCCACTGCCCATGTGGCACCATCGAGGGCTTGTATACATCGTGGTTGCCCAATCATAGTGACAGGAATCTTTGTGGAAAAGTATCCAACTGGTCTGTATCGATCACCTGGTTTTTGACACAGTACTGCTGAATAGGTCTCATCTCCTACCCTGGTCCACAAATGAAAATGCAACCGTCCGTCAGGAAGTCCCAATGCTGGGGCTGAAGTCAGTTTTTCTTTCATAGAAGTAAACGCTTCCTCAGCTTCTGGTGTCCAGTTTATCTGTTCCACTCCAGGCTTTCCTCCCTTGTACAGGTCGATGAGGGGGCTGGTGATGCTAGCAAAATCAGGTATATACTGACGACAATAGTTGAAAAGTCCCATCACCTTCCGCATTCCTGTAACTGTTAGAGGTTTTGGAAGTTGTCGTAATGCCTCTACACGCTCTGTTGTCATTCTCCTTCCCTCCACAGATATTTCTTGGCCCAAATAGATAACCTTGGATTTGGCCAGCTGTGCTTTATCGGGGTTAACTTTGAATCCCCCTTTCCTAAGGGCTTGTAGGACAACATTCAGAGCAAATACATGGCTGTTTTCATCTGGGCTTGCAATTAACAAGTCATCAACATATTGGAGGCAGACACTTCCTGATTTCTCAATTTCAGCTTTTTGCTCCGTTAAGAACTGGTCCAAAGCTCTATGAAATACAACAGGAGAAAGATTAAGACCTTGTGGGAGTCTGTTCCAAACATACTGTTTTGCGCCCACTGTGAAGGCTAATTTCTCTTGAGATCTTTTGTCTATAGGTATAGACCAGAAAGCCGACAGTACATCCAGTACCGTAAACATTTTAGCATTTCCTGGAATGTCATTCAGAATGGTGGCAGGATTGGCCACAATAGGATGCGGTTTTGGTGTTACACTGTTAAGTCTTGTGTAATCAATGGTTAGTCTCCATGAGTTATCAGATTTCTTGACAGGCCAGACAGGACTATTAGTGGTAGATGAAGTTTGTCTGATGATTCCTTCAGCTTCCAAGTCTGCCACTATCTCCTCCACGGCTCGTCTTGCTTCAGGTCGGATGGGGTATTGTTTATGAGGGGCATGTATCGGTCCCTCAATAACAATGGGATCAATGTTGGCTTTACCACAATCCAATTTGTGTTTAGCCCAAACATCCGGATATAAACTGCACAGAAGACCCCACACACCGTCTTTCTTCCAGTTTCTGATAATTGGTTTTGCTGTACCAACAGACCTTAGATTACATGTGCGATCTTCGTGTGGTATTATCCCAGCAGTTGTAGCGATTTGACGACTGTCAGTGAATATGATCATGTTTAACAATGGAAGAATGTCCATGCCAATAAGGCTTCCTTGTGAATTCGGCCCAACCCAGAAAGATGTCCATAAGACTTCATCTTCATGTATTTGCAGTGGAACTTGAATACTTTTGCGGAATTTTGTGATACCTCCTCCAACTCCTTCAACATCCATAGTTTCCCCTGTTGTAGGTAGATTCAGATCTGTTATTGAAATGGCTGCGCCTGTGTCAACAAGGATGTCACATGGGTGGCCCCCTATTAATGCATTAACGAAAAGGCGATTGTCTCTTTTCTTACTAATACAGGGGGCCGCTGATTCCTATTGCGGACGCATAATTCCCTCAATGAGCTGACGGACTTGTGCTTCAGTCCACGTCTTCCCTTGAGGGGTTTCATTATGGTTTTTTGCACTGACCTGTCTAAATGATGGACCTTGACCTTCTGCTCCACCTCCTTTAGCCCAACAATCTATTTTTGAGTGTCCACGCTTTCCACAGTTGCTGCAGGAAATCACCCTATTCTTTGTGTCCTTGTTGTATTGAGCTGTTGCCACTCCTCTTCGATATGGCTTGTTTCCTTCTTCTTTATTTGATCTCATAGCCATCTCTAAGCGGCCAGCCCATTGCATAATTTGGTCAAATGTCTCACCTGGGTTGACTCCAAGTGATAAGGCTTGTTGGTATTTTGTGCTAAGTCCATCCACAAGTGTGTCAGTGAACTGTACATCATCTCTGTCAGGTTGTTTCTTGGCACAGAGAGCCCATCTCTCATAAGCATTCCACTTACGTAGAGCATATTCATCTGGAGATTCATCATCCTTTTGCTTAATCAATGTCACTAATGTGAAAGGAATTTTACCACTGCCCAAGATTTCCTGGATTTCTTTTCGGAACACATCTAATGCTTGCCAAAGACCCAGGGGTCGTCCCTGGCCATCAACCCACAAATCTATCCATTGGGCGGTTGTTATCGAAGCTGGCAAGCGTTCCCATCTGTCTCTTGGGATTTTAGCTTTCACAATGGTGTGTATGTCTCTTAATGTCATTTGATGTGCTTCAATCAATGAGTCTAATTCTCGCCAAAACTCTGTGTTTGGATCTTGTCTCTTCAGAGGAGGCAAGGCTGTGAGAATGGCTTGACGTTCTCCTGGTGTGAATGGTCTCTCTTCTGTCATCATTTCAGATCCTTCCCTTTTAATTACAGGTGAAGAAAATTCAGGACCGATCTTGTCAATTGTGATCATGTCGTCATCTCTTGTCTCATCACCCCAGTCAGAATCATAATTCCGAACTGGTGTACATCGCAGCATGTCTCTGTTTGGCTGAACTGTTTTAGATCTTGTTATTACCGGAGCTGCTTGTGCAGATGCAATATACATTTTGTCAACTGGACCTCCATTTGATCTCGAAGCTTGAGGCTGTGTCAGAGGTTTAGATGAATTTGTATATTGTTCAGGCAAAATTGGATAAATTGGGTTGTAAGGAGGAGGCGTTACAGTTGTTGCAGATTTCACTGGTGCTTGTGAATATTTCTTTTCAGCTTCAGTTATTATATTTGTCCAATCTGGATCAAATGAATCATCATTGGTTGTATTTTCTCCATCTGAACATTTAATAGACATAATTTTGTTCAATTTGTTATATGCATCAATTTGAGGCTTCATTGCTTCAACAAGTGGGACTGGGCACCCATTGAGACCGCAACAAATTCCACCTTGTTTCAAAATCCAATGTGCGGCGAGGATTGGAAATACTTTTGACTTGATAGAGTCCTTCTGGGACTCAAGCCAGCTTAACTGCACATCCATAGATGTGTTAATGTCCAGTCCTTTTTTCAAAAACTTAGCTTGCTTTTTCTGTTTTCTTTCTAAGTACCAAGCAGATATTGTTCTGCTGTTAAATCCACTTTCTGCCATTGCAAATTATTTGTCACTCTGTGTCTGTGTGCTCAAACAGCAGGGCTATTTTTGTGAGGGAGTGTGTGTGTGAATTCCAGGGGAGGCCCTCTGCTTTTCTCACTCTGCTTAGCTCCCTCTGCTTTTCTCCCTTTCCACCTGTTCTAATTTCTCAAGAACAAAGAAGGGGTTGGGAAACAAAAAAAAACAAAAAAAAACTCTAATATTTTCCGTTTTTCTTTTTCGTTTGTCTTAATTCAGATTAATTTATATATATATATATATATATATATACATACATACACACATATACACACATATACATATATATATATATACACACTAAAGTTGCTCTCAGATCAGTCTCTTCCTCCAAACACTGAACAGCTTTATTGTCAAAATCAGAATGCATGCAATTCTAGCATCTATTCCATTGATACCCTTCTTCTAAGGGTTCAATCCTCTGCGTATTTACGTTTTAGGGTTTATTTGTATTTTTTTTATACTGCACTGTACTAACTTCAAGCACAGACCCGCCACTGTAAACCGCTATAAATCACTGCTTGTCACACTATCCTCGTCTTCTTCTGAAACGATTCTTCGTGTATTGGATATATTTTAGAGATAAATCTGCCCTTTATCGCAATCTCGCCATATTCCAACCACCTTACAAGCTAATTGCTAAATCGCCTTACAGCTATTTCCAAAATTTGACTAAGATGGTCTTTTTCCTAAAAAAGATCCACTTTCTACAGTTTTTTCAAAAATGAAAAAGACTTCCCCAGCATCATTCAATATTCAGAGGTCTACTGACCAGAGCAACTCAAATAAGCCACATTCTAATTATTTAAATTATTTTTATTTTTCTGACACATATATTCATTGGCAAAACAACTGGTACTTTAAATAACACAGTTCTTTTAAGCAGTTTCAGTCAATGTCCAATCATCAGGCAGACTTAGAATTATTTAGAATAGAAAAAGTCTTACCTTGAATGATTGAGACAAATGCCTGAAGATGCAATCCTGTTCTTCGTGACGCCAAATGTAGACTTGGAATTAAAGCCTCTTTTGTTTCCCCGTTATTATTTGACTTACGGGACCAGACACCAGTTATCTTGCCAAGAAAGATTTTATTCTTATATGTCAGGAGAGAAACTTCAAGATGTTGTATTCATGCCAGGTCTATGCGTTTCCGTGTTTCTCTGAGGTAGTACAGTAAGATTGAGCTTTTATACATCACAGAGAGTCTTACAGCTTCCTTGTAAGGTAACAAAACATGTTGCTCTGAGCTTCTTAAAATTAGAACGTATGTCATACGTACACGTTATGTTTAACATGTCACAATTCACTTCCATATTAAGAACTATCCTTGTTGTTTACATCTGTGATGCACTTACATCAGTCGAACATGTTACATTGTACACACCCCATAGCAAAATATAGCTTCCCCCTGTCTGACATATGATCATCCCATGGATCCATGCTATCTATAGTTCCCTCATGCATTCAAACTCATGCTTTTGAAACTTCATAAGATGATACAACTGATTATGAATATTAATAAAGAATAATAATACAGATACATAATATTTAATAATGAAATAATATTAAAAGATGAAATTTTGAATCTTCAAGTACAGTAGAGGTAGAGAACAGTGTAGTACAGTAGAGGTAGAGTACAGTGGAGTACAGTAGAGGTAGAGTACAGTGGAGCACAGTAGAGGTAGAGTACAGTGGAGCACAGTAGAGGTAGAGTACAGTGGAACACAGTAGAGGTAGACTACAGTGGAGTACAGTAGAGGTTGAGTACAGTGGAGTACAGTGGAGTACAGTAGAGGTGGAGTACAGTAGAGTAGAGTATAGGTTGAGTACAGTGGAGCACAGAAGAGATAGAGTACAGTGGAGCACAGTAGAGGTAGAGTACAGTGAAGCACAGTAGAGGTAGAGTACAGTGGAGTACAGTAGAGGTAGAGTACAGTGGAGTACAGTAGAGGTAGAGTACAGTGGAGTACAGAAGAGATAGAGTACAGTGGAGCACAGTAGAGGTAGAGTACAGTGGAACACAGTAGAGGTAGACTACAGTGGAGTACAGTAGAGGTTGAGTACAGTGGAGTACAGTGGAGCACAGTAGAGGTGGAGTACAGTAGAGTAGAGTATAGGTTGAGTACAGTGGAGCACTGAAGAGATAGAGTACAGTGGAGCACAGTAGAGGTAGAGTACAGTGAAGCACAGTAGAGGTAGAGTACAGTGGAGTACAGTGGAGCACAGTAGAGGTGGAGCACAGTAGAGTAGAGTATAGGTTGAGTACAGTGGAGTACAGTAGAGATAGAGTAGAGTGGAGTAGAGTAGAGATAGAGTACAGTTGATTAGAGTAGAGATAGAGTACAGTGGAGTATAGTTGAGGTAGAGTACAGTGGAGTACAGTAGAGGTAGAGTACAGTGGAGTACAGTAGAGGTAGAGAACAGTACAGTACAGTAGATGTAGAGTAGAGTGGAGTACAGTAGAGGTAGAGTACAGTAGAGCACAGTAGAGGTAGAATACAGTGGAGTACAGTAGAGGTAGAGTACAGTGGAGTACGGTAGAGGTAGAGTACAGTGGAGTACAGAAGAGATAGAGTACAGTGGAGCACAGTAGAGGTAGAGTACAGTGTAGCACAGTAGAGGTAGAGTACAGTGGAGCACAGTAGAGGTAGAGTACAGTGGAGTACAGTAGAGGTAGAGTATAGTGTAGTACAGTAGAGGTAGAGTACAGTGGAGCACAGTAGAGGTAGAGTACAGTGGAGTACAGTGGAGCACAGTAGAGGTGGAGTACAGTAGAGTACAGTAGAGGTAGAGTACAGTGGAGCACAGTAGAGGTAGAGTACAGTGGAGTACAGTGGAGTACAGTAGAGGTGGAGTACAGTAGAGTACAGTAGAGGTAGAGAACAGTGTAGTACAGTAGAGGTAGAGTACAGTGGAGCACAGTAGAGGTAGAGTACAGTGGAGTACAGTGGAGCAGAGTAGAGGTGGAGTACAGTAGAGTACAGTAGAGGTAGAGTACAGTGGAGCACAGTAGAGGTAGAGTACAGTGGAGTACAGTGGAGTACAGTAGAGGTGGAGTACAGTAGAGTACAGTAGAGGTAGAGTACAGTGTAGTACAGTAGAGGTAGAGTACAGTGGAGCACAGTAGAGGTAGAGTACAGTGGAGTACAGTGGAGCACAGTAGAGGTGGAGTACAGTAGAGTACAGTAGAGGTAGAGTACAGTGGAGCACAGTAGAGGTAGAGTACAGTGGAGTACAGTGGAGTACAGTAGAGGTGGAGTACAGTAGAGTACAGTAGAGGTAGAGAACAGTACAGTACAGTAGAGGTAGAGGACAGTGGAGTACAGTAGAGGTAGAGTACAGTAGAGCACAGTAGAGGTACAATACAGTGGAGTACAGTAGAGGTAGAGTACAGTGGAGTACAGTAGAGGTAGAGTACAGTGTAGTACAGTAGAGGTAGAGTACAGTAGAGCACAGTAGAGGTAGAATACAGTGGAGTACAGTAGAGGTAGAGTACAGTGGAGCACAGTAGAGGTAGAGTACAGTGGAGCACAGTAGAGGTAGAGTACAGTGGAGCACAGTAGAGGTAGAGTACAGTGGAGTACAGTAGACGTTGAGTACAGTGGAGTACAGTAGAGGTAGAGTACAGTGGAGCACAGTAGAGGTAGAGTACAGTGGAGTACAGTAGAGGTAGAGTACACTAGAGCAAAGTAGAGGTAGAGTACAGTGGAGTACAGTGGAGCACAGTAGAGGTGGAGTACAGTAGAGTACAGTAGAGGTAGAGTACAGTGGAGCACAGTAGAGGTAGAGTACAGTGGAGTACAGTGGAGTACAGTAGAGGTGGAGTACAGTAGAGTGCAGTAGAGGTAGAGAACAGTACAGTACAGTAGAGGTAGAGTACAGTTGAGTACAGTGGAGCACAGAAGAGATAGAGTACAGTGGAGCACAGTAGAGGTAGAGTACAATGGAGCACAGTAGAGGTAGAGTACAGTGGAGCACAGTAGAGGTAGAGTACATTGGAGTACAGTAGAGGTAGAGTACAGTGGAATACAGTAGAGGTAGAGTACAGTGGAGCACAGTAGAGGTAGAGTACAGTGGAGTACAGTGGAGCACAGTAGAGGTGGAGTACAGTAGAGTACAGTAGAGGTAGAGTACAGTGGAGCACAGTAGAGGTAGAGTACAGTGGAGTACAGTGGAGTACAGTAGAGGTGGAGTACAGTAGAGTGCAGTAGAGGTAGAGAACAGTACAGTACAGTAGAGGTAGAGTACAGTGGAGTACAGTAGAGGTAGAGTACAGTAGAGCACAGTAGAGGTAGAATACAGTAGAGTACAGAAGAGATAGAGTACAGTAGAGCACAGTAGAGGTAGAGTACAATGGAGCACAGTAGAGGTAGAGTACAGTGGAGCACAGTAGAGGTAGAGTACAGTGGAGTACAGTAGAGGTAGAGTACAGTGGAGTACAGTAGAGGTAGAGTACAGTGGAGCACAGTAGAGGTAGAGTACAGTGGAGTAGAGTGGAGCACAGTAGAGGTGGAGTACAGTAGAGTACAGTGGAGGTAGAGTACAGTGGAGTACAGTGGAGTACAGTAGAGGTGGAGTACAGTAGAGTACAGTAGAGGTAGAGAACAGTACAGTACAGTAGAGGTAGAGTACAGTGGAGTACAGTAGAGGTAGAGTACAGTGGAGCACAGTAGAGGTAGAGTACAGTGGAGTACAGTAGAGGTGGAGTACAGTGGAGTACAGTAGAGGTAGAGTACAGTGGAGCACAGTAGAGGTAGAGTACAGTGGAGTACAGTAGAGGTAGAGTACAGTGGAGCACAGTAGAGCTAGAGTACAGTGGAGTACAGTGGAGCACAGTAGAGGTGGAGTAAAGTAGAGTAGAGTATAGGTTGAGTACAGTGGAGTACAGTAGAGATAGAGTAGAGTGGAGTAGAGTAGAGATAGAGTACAGTGGATTAGAGTAGATATAGAGTACAGTGGAGTACAGTAGAGGTAGAGTACAGTTTAGTACAGTAGATCTAGAGAACAGTACAGTACAGTAGAGGTAGAGTACAGTGGAGTACAGTAGAGGTAGAGTACAGTAGAGCACAGTAGAGGTAGAATACAGTGGAGTACAGTAGAGGTAGAGTACAGTGGAGTACAGTAGAGGTAGAGTACAGTGGAGTACAGTAGAGGTAGAGTACAGTGGAGCACAGTAGAGGTAGAGTACAGTGGAGTACAGTAGAGGTAGAGTACAGTGGAGCACAGTAGAGCTAGAGTACAGTGGAGTACAGTGGAGCACAGTAGAGGTGGAGTAAAGTAGAGTAGAGTATAGGTTGAGTACAGTGGAGTACAGTAGAGATAGAGTAGAGTGGAGTAGAGTAGAGATAGAGTACAGTGGATTAGAGTAGATATAGAGTACAGTGGAGTATAGTTGAGGTAGAGTACAGTGGAGCACATTAGAGGTAGAGTACAGTGGAGTATAGTTGAGGTAGACTACAGTGGAGTACAGTAGAGGTAGAGTACAGTGGAGCACATTAGAGGTAGAGTACAGTGGAGTATAGTTGAGGTAGACTACAGTGGAGTACAGTAGAGGTAGAGTAAAGTGGAGTACAGTAGAGGTAGAGTACAGTGGAGTACAGTAGAGGTAGAGTACAGTGGAGCACAGTAGAGGTAGAGTACAGTGGAGTACAGTAGAGGTAGAGTACAGTGGAGCACAGTAGAGCAAGAGTACAGTAGAGTACAGTGGAGCACAGTAGAGGTAGAGTACAGTGGAGTACAGTAGAGGTAGAGTACAGTGGAGTACTGTAGAGGTGGAGTACAGTGGAGTACAGTAGAGGTAGAGTACAGTGGAGCACAGTAGAGATAGAGTACAGTAGAGCACAGTAGAGGTAGAGTACAATGGAGTATAGTAGAGGTAGAGTACAATGGAGTATATTTGAGGTAGACTACAGTGGAGTACAGTAGAGGTAAGAGTACAGTGGAGCACAGTAGAGGTAGAGTACAGTGGAGTATAGTTGAGGTAGACTACAGTGGAGTAGAGTAGAGGTCGAGTACAGTGGAGCACAGTAGAGATAGAGTACAGTAGAGCAGAGTAGAGGTAGAGTACAGTGGAGTACAGTAGAGGTAGAGTACAGTAGAGCAGAGTAGAGGTAGAGTACAGTGGAGTACAGTAGAGGTAGAGCACAGTGGAACACTGTAGAGGTAGAATACAGTGGAGTATAGTAGAGATAGAGTACAGTGGAGCACAGTAGAGGTAGATTACAGTGTAGCACAGTAGAGGTAGAGTACAGTGGAGCACAGTAGAGGTAGAGTACAGTGGAGTACAGTAGAGGTAGTGTACAGTGGAGCACAGTAGAGGTAGAGTACAGTGGAGCACAGTAGAGGTAGAGTACAGTGGGGTACAGTAGAAATAGAGTACAGTGGAGCACAGTAGAGTAGAGTACAGTAGAGCACAGTAGAGGTAGAGTACAGTGGAGCACAGTAGAGATAGAGTACAGTGGAGTACAGTAGAGGAAGAGTACAGTGGACTACAGTGGAGCACAGTAGAGGTGGAGTACAGTAGAGTACAGTAGAGGTAGAGTACAGTGGAGTACAGTAGAAGTAGATTACAGTGGAGCACAGTAGAGGTAGAGTAGAGTGGAGTACAGTAGAGGTAGAGTACAGTGGAGTACAGTAGAGGTAGAGTACAGTGGAGTAGAGTAGAGGTAGAGTACAGTGGAGCACAGCAGAGGTAGAGTACAGTGGATCACAGTAGAGATAGAGTACAGTGGAGTACAGTGGAGCACAGTAGAGGTATAGTACAGTGGAGCACAGTAGATATAGATTACAGTGGAGTAGAGTAGAGATAGAGTACAGTGGAGTACAGTAGAGGTAGAGTACAGTGGAGCAGAGTAGAGGTTGAGTACAGTGGAGTACAGTAGAGGTAGAGCACAGTAGAGCAGAGTAGAGGTAGAGTACAGTGGAGTACAGTAGAGGTAGAGCACAGTGGAGCACTGTAGAGGTAGAGTACAGAGGAGTACAGTAGAGATAGAGTACAGTGGAGCACAGTAGAGGTAGAGTACAGTGGAGTACAGTAGAGGTAGAGTACAGTGGAGCACAGTAGAGGTAGAGTACAGTGGAGTATAGTTGAGGTAGACTACAGTGGAGTAGAGTAGAGGTCGAGTACAGTGGAGCACAGTAGAGATAGAGTACAGTAGAGCAGAGTAGAGGTAGAGTACAGTGGAGTACAGTAGAGGTAGAGCACAGTAGAGCAGAGTAGAGGTAGAGTACAGTGGAGTACAGTAGAGGTAGAGCACAGTGGAGCACTGTAGAGGTAGAATACAGTGGAGTACAGTAGAGATAGAGTACAGTGGAGCACAGTAGAGGTAGAGTACAGTGGAGCACAGTAGAGGTAGAGTACAGTGGAGCACAGTAGAGGTAGAGTACAGTGGAGTACAGTAGAGGTAGAGTACAGTGGAGCACAGTAGAGGTAGAGTACAGTGGAGTACAGTAGAGGTAGTGTACAGTGGAGCACAGTAGAGGTAGAGTACAGTGGAGCACAGTAGAGGTAGAGTACAGTGGGGTACAGTAGAAATAGAGTACAGCGGAGCACAGTAGAGTAGAGTACAGTAGAGCACTGTAGAGGTAGAATACAGTGGAGTACAGTAGAGATAGAGTACAGTGGAGTACAGTAGAGGTAGAGTACAGTGGAGTAGAGTAGAGGTAGAGTACAGTGGAGCACAGCAGAGGTAGAGTACAGTGGATCACAGTAGAGATAGAGTACAGTGGAGTACAGTGGAGCACAGTAGAGGTATAGTACAGTGGAGCACAGTAGATATAGATTACAGTGGAGTAGAGTAGAGATAGAGTACAGTGGAGTACAGTAGAGGTAGAGTACAGTGGAGCACTGTAGAGGTAGAGTACAGGTAGAGTACAGTGGAGTACAGTAGATGTAGAGCACAGTAGAGCAGAGTAGAGGTAGAGTACAGTGGAGTACAGTAGAGGTAGAGCACAGTGGAGCACAGTAGAGGTAGAGTACAGTGGAGCAGAGTAGAGCTAGAGTACAGTGGAGCACAGTAGAGGTAGAGTACAGTGGAGTAGAGTAGAGGTAGAGTACAGTGGAGTACAGTAGAGGTCGAGTACAGTGGAGCACAGTAGAGGTAGAGTACAGTGGAGTACAGTGGAGCACAGTAGAGGTGGAGTACAGTAGAGTACAGTAGAGGTAGAGTACAGTGGAGCACAGTAGAGGTAGAGTACAGTGGAGTACAGTGGAGTACAGTAGAGGTGGAGTACAGTAGAGTACAGTAGAGGTAGAGAACAGTACAGTACAGTAGATGTAGACTACAGTGGAGTACAGTAGAGGTAGAGTACAGTAGAGCACAGTAGAGGTAGAATAAAGTGGAGTACAGTAGAGGTAGAGTACAGTGGAGCACAGTAGAGGTAGAGAACAGTACAGTACAGTAGAGGTAGAGTAGAGTGGAGTACAGCAGAGGTAGAGTACAGTAGAGCACAGTAGAGGTAGAATACAGTGGAGTACAGTAGAGGTAGAGTACAGTGGAGTACAGTAGAGGTAGAGTACAGTGGAGTACAGAAGAGATAGAGTACAGTGGAGCACAGTAGTGGTAGAGTACAGTGGAGCACAGTAGAGGTAGAGTACAGTGGAGCACAGTAGAGGTAGAGTACAGTGGAGTACAGTAGAGGTTGAGTACAGTGGAGTACAGTGGAGCACAGTAGAGGTGGAGTACAGTAGAGTACAGTAGAGGTAGAGTACAGTGGAGCACAGTAAAGGTAGAGTAAAGTGGAGTACAGTGGAGTACAGTAGAGGTGGAGTACAGTAGAGTACAGTAGAGGTAGAGAACAGTACAGTACAGTAGAGGTAGAATACAGTGGAGTACAGTAGAGGTAGAGTACAGTAGAGCACAGTAGAGGTAGAATACAGTGGAGTACAGTAGAGGTAGAGTACAGTGGAGTACAGTAGAGGTAGAGTACAGTGGAGTACAGTAGAGGTAGAGAACAGTACAGTACAGTAGAGGTAGAGTACAGTGGAGTACAGTAGAGGTAGAGTACAGTGGAGCACAGTAGAGGTAGAGTACAGTGGAGTACAGTAGAGGTAGAGTACAGTGGAGCACAGTAGACCTAGAGTACAGTGGAGTACAGTGGAGCACAGTAGAGGTGGAGTACAGTAGAGTAGAGTATAGGTTGAGTACAGTGGAGTACAGTAGAGATAGAGTAGAGTGGAGTAGAGTAGAGATAGAGTACAGTGGATTAGAGTAGAGATAGAGTACAGTGGAGTATAGTTGAGGTAGAGTACATTGGAGTACAGTAGAGGTAGAGTACAGTGGAGTACAGTAGAGGTAGAGAACAGTACAGTACAGTAGAGGTAGAGTAGAGTGGAGAACAGTAGAGGTAGAGTACAGTAGAGCACAGTAGAGGTAGAATACAGTGGAGTACAGTAGAGGTAGAGTACAGTGGAGTACAGTAGAGGTAGAGTACAGTGGAGTACAGAAGAGATAGAGTACAGTGGAGCACAGTAAAGGTAGAGTACAGTGGAGCACAGTAGAGGTAGAGTACAGTGGAGCACAGTAGAGGTAGAGTACAGTGGAGTACAGTAGAGGTAGAGTACAGTGGAGTACAGTAGAGGTAGAGTACAGTGGAGCACAGTAGATTTAGAGTACATTGGAGTACAGTGGAGCACAGTAGAGTTGGAGTACAGTAGAGTACAGTAGAGGTAGAGTACAGTGGAGTACAGTGGAGTACAGTAGAGGTGGAGTACATTAGAGTACAGTAGAGGTAGAGAACAGTACAGTACAGTAGAGGTAGAGTACAGTGGAGTACAGTAGAGGTAGAGTACAGTAGAGCACAGTAGAGGTAGAATACAGTGGAGTACAGTAGAGATAGAGTACAGTGGTGCACAGTAGAAGTAGATTACAGTGGAGCACAGTAGAGGTAGAGTAGAGTGGAGTACAGTAGAGGTAGAGTACAGTGGAGTACAGTAGAGGTAGAGTACAGTGGAGTAGAGTAGAGGTAGAGTACAGTGGAGCACAGCAGAGGTAGAGTACAGTGGATCACAGTAGAGATAGAGTACAGTGGAGTACAGTGGAGCACAGTAGAGGTATAGTACAGTGGAGCACAGTAGATATAGATTACAGTGGAGTAGAGTAGAGATAGAGTACAGTGGAGTACAGTAGAGGTAGAGTACAGTGGAGCACAGTAGAGGTAGAGTACAGTGGAGTACAGTAGAGATAGAGTACAGTGGAGCACAGTAGAGGTAGATTACAGTGTAGCACAGTAGAGGTAGAGTACAGTGGAGCACAGTAGAGGTAGAGTACAGTGGAGTACAGTAGAGGTAGTGTACAGTGGAGCACAGTAGAGGTAGAGTACAGTGGAGCACAGTAGAGGTAGAGTACAGTGGGGTACAGTAGAAATAGAGTACAGTGGAGCACAGTAGAGTAGAGTACAGTAGAGCACAGTAGAGGTAGAGTACAGTGGAGCACAGTAGAGATAGAGTACAGTGGAGTACAGTAGAGGAAGAGTACAGTGGACTACAGTGGAGCACAGTAGAGGTGGAGTACAGTAGAGTACAGTAGAGGTAGAGTACAGTGGAGTACAGTAGAAGTAGATTACAGTGGAGCACAGTAGAGGTAGAGTAGAGTGGAGTACAGTAGAGGTAGAGTACAGTGGAGTACAGTAGAGGTAGAGTACAGTGGAGTAGAGTAGAGGTAGAGTACAGTGGAGCACAGCAGAGGTAGAGTACAGTGGATCACAGTAGAGATAGAGTACAGTGGAGTACAGTGGAGCACAGTAGAGGTATAGTACAGTGGAGCACAGTAGATATAGATTACAGTGGAGTAGAGTAGAGATAGAGTACAGTGGAGTACAGTAGAGGTAGAGTACAGTGGAGCAGAGTAGAGGTTGAGTACAGTGGAGTACAGTAGAGGTAGAGCACAGTAGAGCAGAGTAGAGGTAGAGTACAGTGGAGTACAGTAGAGGTAGAGCACAGTGGAGCACTGTAGAGGTAGAGTACAGAGGAGTACAGTAGAGATAGAGTACAGTGGAGCACAGTAGAGGTAGAGTACAGTGGAGTACAGTAGAGGTAGAGTACAGTGGAGCACAGTAGAGGTAGAGTACAGTGGAGTATAGTTGAGGTAGACTACAGTGGAGTAGAGTAGAGGTCGAGTACAGTGGAGCACAGTAGAGATAGAGTACAGTAGAGCAGAGTAGAGGTAGAGTACAGTGGAGTACAGTAGAGGTAGAGCACAGTAGAGCAGAGTAGAGGTAGAGTACAGTGGAGTACAGTAGAGGTAGAGCACAGTGGAGCACTGTAGAGGTAGAATACAGTGGAGTACAGTAGAGATAGAGTACAGTGGAGCACAGTAGAGGTAGAGTACAGTGGAGCACAGTAGAGGTAGAGTACAGTGGAGCACAGTAGAGGTAGAGTACAGTGGAGTACAGTAGAGGTAGAGTACAGTGGAGCACAGTAGAGGTAGAGTACAGTGGAGTACAGTAGAGGTAGTGTACAGTGGAGCACAGTAGAGGTAGAGTACAGTGGAGCACAGTAGAGGTAGAGTACAGTGGGGTACAGTAGAAATAGAGTACAGCGGAGCACAGTAGAGTAGAGTACAGTAGAGCACTGTAGAGGTAGAATACAGTGGAGTACAGTAGAGATAGAGTACAGTGGAGTACAGTAGAGGTAGAGTACAGTGGAGTAGAGTAGAGGTAGAGTACAGTGGAGCACAGCAGAGGTAGAGTACAGTGGATCACAGTAGAGATAGAGTACAGTGGAGTACAGTGGAGCACAGTAGAGGTATAGTACAGTGGAGCACAGTAGATATAGATTACAGTGGAGTAGAGTAGAGATAGAGTACAGTGGAGTACAGTAGAGGTAGAGTACAGTGGAGCACTGTAGAGGTAGAGTACAGGTAGAGTACAGTGGAGTACAGTAGATGTAGAGCACAGTAGAGCAGAGTAGAGGTAGAGTACAGTGGAGTACAGTAGAGGTAGAGCACAGTGGAGCACAGTAGAGGTAGAGTACAGTGGAGCAGAGTAGAGCTAGAGTACAGTGGAGCACAGTAGAGGTAGAGTACAGTGGAGTAGAGTAGAGGTAGAGTACAGTGGAGTACAGTAGAGGTCGAGTACAGTGGAGCACAGTAGAGGTAGAGTACAGTGGAGTACAGTGGAGCACAGTAGAGGTGGAGTACAGTAGAGTACAGTAGAGGTAGAGTACAGTGGAGCACAGTAGAGGTAGAGTACAGTGGAGTACAGTGGAGTACAGTAGAGGTGGAGTACAGTAGAGTACAGTAGAGGTAGAGAACAGTACAGTACAGTAGATGTAGACTACAGTGGAGTACAGTAGAGGTAGAGTACAGTAGAGCACAGTAGAGGTAGAATAAAGTGGAGTACAGTAGAGGTAGAGTACAGTGGAGCACAGTAGAGGTAGAGAACAGTACAGTACAGTAGAGGTAGAGTAGAGTGGAGTACAGCAGAGGTAGAGTACAGTAGAGCACAGTAGAGGTAGAATACAGTGGAGTACAGTAGAGGTAGAGTACAGTGGAGTACAGTAGAGGTAGAGTACAGTGGAGTACAGAAGAGATAGAGTACAGTGGAGCACAGTAGTGGTAGAGTACAGTGGAGCACAGTAGAGGTAGAGTACAGTGGAGCACAGTAGAGGTAGAGTACAGTGGAGTACAGTAGAGGTTGAGTACAGTGGAGTACAGTGGAGCACAGTAGAGGTGGAGTACAGTAGAGTACAGTAGAGGTAGAGTACAGTGGAGCACAGTAAAGGTAGAGTAAAGTGGAGTACAGTGGAGTACAGTAGAGGTGGAGTACAGTAGAGTACAGTAGAGGTAGAGAACAGTACAGTACAGTAGAGGTAGAATACAGTGGAGTACAGTAGAGGTAGAGTACAGTAGAGCACAGTAGAGGTAGAATACAGTGGAGTACAGTAGAGGTAGAGTACAGTGGAGTACAGTAGAGGTAGAGTACAGTGGAGTACAGTAGAGGTAGAGAACAGTACAGTACAGTAGAGGTAGAGTACAGTGGAGTACAGTAGAGGTAGAGTACAGTGGAGCACAGTAGAGGTAGAGTACAGTGGAGTACAGTAGAGGTAGAGTACAGTGGAGCACAGTAGACCTAGAGTACAGTGGAGTACAGTGGAGCACAGTAGAGGTGGAGTACAGTAGAGTAGAGTATAGGTTGAGTACAGTGGAGTACAGTAGAGATAGAGTAGAGTGGAGTAGAGTAGAGATAGAGTACAGTGGATTAGAGTAGAGATAGAGTACAGTGGAGTATAGTTGAGGTAGAGTACATTGGAGTACAGTAGAGGTAGAGTACAGTGGAGTACAGTAGAGGTAGAGAACAGTACAGTACAGTAGAGGTAGAGTAGAGTGGAGAACAGTAGAGGTAGAGTACAGTAGAGCACAGTAGAGGTAGAATACAGTGGAGTACAGTAGAGGTAGAGTACAGTGGAGTACAGTAGAGGTAGAGTACAGTGGAGTACAGAAGAGATAGAGTACAGTGGAGCACAGTAAAGGTAGAGTACAGTGGAGCACAGTAGAGGTAGAGTACAGTGGAGCACAGTAGAGGTAGAGTACAGTGGAGTACAGTAGAGGTAGAGTACAGTGGAGTACAGTAGAGGTAGAGTACAGTGGAGCACAGTAGATTTAGAGTACATTGGAGTACAGTGGAGCACAGTAGAGTTGGAGTACAGTAGAGTACAGTAGAGGTAGAGTACAGTGGAGTACAGTGGAGTACAGTAGAGGTGGAGTACATTAGAGTACAGTAGAGGTAGAGAACAGTACAGTACAGTAGAGGTAGAGTACAGTGGAGTACAGTAGAGGTAGAGTACAGTAGAGCACAGTAGAGGTAGAATACAGTGGAGTACAGTAGAGATAGAGTACAGTGGTGCACAGTAGAGGTAGAGTACAGTGGAGCACAGTAAAGGTAGAGTACAGTGGAGCACAGTAGAGGTAGAGTACAGTGGAGTACAGTAGAGGTAGTGTACAGTGGAGCACAGTAGAGGTAGAGTACAGTGGAGCACAGTAGAGGTAGAGTACAGTGGGGTACAGTAGAAATAGAGTACAGTGGAGCACAGTAGAGTAGAGTACAGTAGAGCACAGTAGAGGTAGAGTACAGTGGAGCACAGTAGAGATAGAGTACAGTGGAGTACAGTAGAGGAAGAGTACAGTGGAGTACATTGGAGCACAGTAGAGGTGGAGTACAGTAGAGTACAGTAGAGGTAGAGTACAGTGGAGTACAGTAGAAGTAGATTACAGTGGAGCACAGTAGAGGTAGAGTAGAGTGGAGTACAGTAGAGGTAGAGTACAGTGGAGTACAGTAGAGGTAGAGTACAGTGGAGTAGAGTAGAGGTAGAGTACAGTGGAGCACAGCAGAGGTAGAGTACAGTGGATCACAGTAGAGATAGAGTACAGTGGAGTACAGTGGAGCACAGTAGAGGTATAGTACAGTGGAGCACAGTAGATATAGATTACAGTGGAGTAGAGTAGAGATAGAGTACAGTGGAGTACAGTAGAGGTAGAGTACAGTGGAGCAGAGTAGAGGTAGAGTACAGTGGAGTACAGTAGAGGTAGAGCACAGTAGAGCAGAGTAGAGGTAGAGTACAGTGGAGTACAGTAGAAGTAGAACATAGTAGAGCAGAGTAGAGGTAGAGTACAGTGGAGTACAGTAGAGGTAGAGCACAGTGGAGCACTGTAGAGGTAGAGTACAGAGGAGTACAGTAGAGATAGAGTACAGTGGAGCACAGTAGAGGTAGAGTACAGTGGAGCAGAGTAGAGCTAGAGTACAGTGGAGCACAGTAGAGGTAGAGTACAGTGGAGTAGAGTAGAGGTAGAGTACAGTGGAGTACTGTAGAGGTAGAGTACAGTGGAGCACAGTAGAGGTAGAGTACAGTGGAGTACAGTGGAGCACAGTAGAGGTGGAGTACAGTAGAGTACAGTAGAGGTAGAGTACAGTGGAGCACAGTAGAGGTAGAGTACAGTGGAGTACAGTGGAGTACAGTAGAGGTTGAGTACAGTAGAGTACAGTAGAGGTAGAGAACAGTACAGTACAGTAGAGGTAGACTACAGTGGAGTACAGTAGAGGTAGAGTACAGTAGAGCACAGTAGAGGTAGAATACAGTGGAGTACAGTAGAGGTAGAGTACAGTGGAGCACAGTAGAGGTAGAGAACAGTACAGTACAGTAGAGGTAGAGTAGAGTGGAGTACAGCAGAGGTAGAGTACAGTAGAGCACAGTAGAGGTAGAATACAGTGGAGTACAGTAGAGGTAGAGCACAGTAGAGCAGAGTAGAGGTAGAGTACAGTGGAGTACAGTAGAGGTAGAGCACAGTGGAGCACTGTAGAGGTAGAATACAGTGGAGTACAGTAGAGATAGAGTACAGTGGAGCACAGTAGAGGTAGAGTACAGTGGAGCACAGTAGAGGTAGAGTACAGTGGAGCACAGTAGAGGTAGAGTACAGTGGAGTACAGTAGAGGTAGAGTACAGTGGAGCACAGTAGAGGTAGAGTACAGTGGAGTACAGTAGAGGTAGTGTACAGTGGAGCACAGTAGAGGTAGAGTACAGTGGAGCACAGTAGAGGTAGAGTACAGTGGGGTACAGTAGAAATAGAGTACAGCGGAGCACAGTAGAATAGAGTACAGTAGAGCACTGTAGAGGTAGAATACAGTGGAGTACAGTAGAGATAGAGTACAGTGGAGTACAGTAGAGGTAGAGTACAGTGGAGTAGAGTAGAGGTAGAGTACAGTGGATCACAGTAGAGATAGAGTACAGTGGAGTACAGTGGAGCACAGTAGAGGTATAGTACAGTGGAGCACAGTAGATATAGATTACAGTGGAGTAGAGTAGAGATAGAGTACAGTGGAGTACAGTAGAGGTAGAGTACAGTGGAGCACTGTAGAGGTAGAGTACAGGTAGAGTACAGTGGAGTACAGTAGAGGTAGAGCACAGTAGAGCAGAGTAGAGGTAGAGTACAGTGGAGTACAGTAGAGGTAGAGCACAGTGGAGCACAGTAGAGGTAGAGTACAGTGGAGCAGAGTAGAGCTAGAGTACAGTGGAGCACAGTGGAGGTAGAGTACAGTGGAGTAGAGTAGAGGTAGAGTACAGTGGAGTACAGTAGAGGTCGAGTACAGTGGAGGACAGTAGAGGTTGAGTACAGTGGAGTACAGTGGAGCACAGTAGAGGTGGAGTACAGTAGATTACAGTAGAGGTAGAGTACAGTGGAGCACAGTAGAGGTAGAGTACAGTGGAGTACAGTGGAGTACAGTAGAGGTGGAGTACAGTAGAGTACAGTAGAGCTAGAGAACAGTACAGTACAGTAGATGTAGACTACAGTGGAGTACAGTAGAGGTAGAGTACAGTAGAGCACAGTAGAGGTAGAATAAAGTGGAGTACAGTAGAGGTAGAATACAGTGGAGCACAGTAGAGGTAGAGAACAGTACAGTACAGTAGAGGTAGAGTAGAGTGGAGTACAGCAGAGGTAGAGTACAGTAGAGCACAGTAGAGGTAGAATACAGTGGAGTACAGTAGAGGTAGAGTACAGTGGAGTACAGTAGAGGTAGAGTACAGTGGAGTACAGAAGAGATAGAGTACAGTGGAGCACAGTAGTGGTAGAGTACAGTGGAGCACAGTAGAGGTAGAGTACAGTGGAGCACAGTAGAGGTAGAGTACAGTGGAGTACAGTAGAGGTTGAGTACAGTGGAGTACAGTGGAGCACAGTAGAGGTGGAGTACAGTAGAGTACAGTAGAGGTAGAGTACAGTGGAGCACAGTAGAGGTAGAGTAAAGTGGAGTACAGTGGAGTACAGTAGAGGTGGAGTACAGTAGAGTACAGTAGAGGTAGAGTACAGTAGAGCACAGTAGAGGTAGAATACAGTGGAGTACAGTAGAGGTAGAGTACAGTAGAGCACAGTAGAGGTAGAATACAGTGGAGTACAGTAGAGGTAGAGTACAGTGGAGTACAGTAGAGGTAGAGTACAGTGGAGTACAGTAGAGGTAGAGAACAGTACAGTACAGTAGAGGTAGAGTACAGTGGAGTACAGTAGAGGTAGAGTACAGTGGAGCACAGTAGAGGTAGAGTACAGTGGAGTACAGTAGAGGTAGAGTACAGTGGAGCACAGTAGAGCTAGAGTACAGTGGAGTACAGTGGAGCACAGTAGAGGTGGAGTACAGTAGAGTAGAGTATAGGTTGAGTACAGTGGAGTACAGTAGAGATAGAGTAGAGTGGAGTAGAGTAGAGATAGAGTACAGTGGATTAGAGTAGAGATAGAGTACAGTGGAGTATAGTTGAGGTAGAGTACATTGGAGTACAGTAGAGGTAGAGTACAGTGGAGTACAGTAGAGGTAGAGAACAGTACAGTACAGTAGAGGTAGAGTAGAGTGGAGAACAGTAGAGGTAGAGTACAGTAGAGCACAGTAGAGGTAGAATACAGTGGAGTACAGTAGAGGTAGAGTACAGTGGAGTACAGTAGAGGTAGAGTACAGTGGAGTACAGAAGAGATAGAGTACAGTGGAGCACAGTAAAGGTAGAGTATAGTGGAGCAAAGTAGAGGTAGAGTACAGTGGAGCACAGTAGAGGTAGAGTACAGTGGAGTACAGTAGAGGTAGAGTACAGTGGAGTACAGTAGAGGTAGAGTACAGTGGAGCACAGTAGAGTTAGAGTACATTGGAGTACAGTGGAGCACAGTAGAGTTGGAGTACAGTAGAGTACAGTAGAGGTAGAGTACAGTGGAGTACAGTGGAGTACAGTATAGGTGGAGTACATTAGAGTACAGTAGAGGTAGAGAACAGTACAGTACAGTAGAGGTAGAGTACAGTGGAGTACAGTAGAGGTAGAGTACAGTAGAGCACAGTAGAGGTAGAATACAGTGGAGTACAGTAGAGATAGAGTACAGTGGAGCACAGTAGAGGTAGAGTAAAGTGGAGCACAGTAGAGGTAGAGTACAGTGGAGCACAGTAGAGGTAGAGTACAGTGGAGTACAGTAGAGGTAGTGTACAGTGGAGCACAGTAGAGGTAGAGTACAGTGGAGCACAGTAGAGGTAGAGTACAGTGGGGTACAGTAGAAATAGAGTACAGTGGAGCACAGTAGAGTAGAGTACAGTAGAGCACAGTAGAGGTAGAGTACAGTGGAGCACAGTAGAGATAGAGTACAGTGGAGTACAGTAGAGGAAGAGTACAGTGGAGTACATTGGAGCACAGTAGAGGTGGAGTACAGTAGAGTACAGTAGAGGTAGAGTACAGTGGAGTACAGTAGAAGTAGATTACAGTGGAGCACAGTAGAGGTAGAGTAGAGTGGAGTACAGTAGAGGTAGAGTACAGTGGAGTACAGTAGAGGTAGAGTACAGTGGAGTAGAGTAGAGGTAGAGTACAGTGGAGCACAGCAGAGGTAGAGTACAGTGTATCACAGTAGAGATAGAGTACAGTGGAGTACAGTGGAGCACAGTAGAGGTATAGTACAGTGGAGCACAGTAGATATAGATTACAGTGGAGTAGAGTAGAGATAGAGTACAGTGGAGTACAGTAGAGGTAGAGTACAGTGGAGCAGAGTAGAGGTAGAGTACAGTGGAGTACAGTAGAGGTAGAGCACAGTAGAGCAGAGTAGAGGTAGAGTACAGTGGAGTACAGTAGAGGTAGAGCACAGTAGAGCAGAGTAGAGGTAGAGTACAGTGGAGTACAGTAGAGGTAGAGCACAGTGGAGCACTGTAGAGGTAGAGTACAGAGGAGTACAGTAGAGGTAGAGTACAGTGGAGCACAGTAGAGGTAGAGAACAGTACAGTACAGTAGAGGTAGAGTAGAGTGGAGTACAGCAGAGGTAGAGTACAGTAGAGCACAGTAGAGGTAGAATACAGTGGAGTACAGTAGAGGTAGAGTACAGTGGAGTACATTAGAGGTAGAGTACAGTGGAGTACAGAAGAGATAGAGTACAGTGGAGCACAGTAGTGGTAGAGTACAGTGGAGCACAGTAGAGGTAGAGTACAGTGGAGCACAGTAGAGGTAGAGTACAGTGGAGTACAGTAGAGGTTGAGTACAGTGGAGTACAGTGGAGCACAGTAGAGGTGGAGTACAGTAGAGTACAGTAGAGGTAGAGTACAGTGGAGCACAGTAGAGGTAGAGTAAAGTGGAGTACAGTGGAGTACAGTAGAGGTGGAGTACAGTAGAGTACAGTAGAGGTAGAGAACAGTACAGTACAGTAGAGGTAGAATACAGTGGAGTACAGTAGAGGTAGAGTACAGTAGAGCACAGTAGAGGTAGAATACAGTGGAGTACAGTAGAGGTAGAGTACAGTGGAGTACAGTAGAGGTAGAGTACAGTGGAGTACAGAAGAGATAGAGTACAGTGGAGCACAGTAAAGGTAGAGTACAGTGGAGCACAGTAGAGGTAGAGTACAGTGGAGCACAGTAGAGGTAGAGTACAGTGGAGTACAGTAGAGGTAGAGTACAGTGGAGTACAGTAGAGGTAGAGTACAGTGGAGCACAGTAGAGTTAGAGTACATTGGAGTACAGTGGAGCACAGTAGAGTTGGAGTACAGTAGAGTACAGTAGAGGTAGAGTACAGTGGAGTACAGTGGAGTACAGTAGAGGTGGAGTACATTAGAGTACAGTAGAGGTAGAGAACAGTACAGTACAGTAGAGGTAGAGTACAGTGGAGTACAGTAGAGGTAGAGTACAGTAGAGCACAGTAGAGGTAGAATACAGTGGAGTACAGTAGAGATAGAGTACAGTGGAGCACAGTAGAGGTAGAGTACAGTGGAGCACAGTAGAGGTAGAGTACAGTGGAGCACAGTAGAGGTAGAGTACAGTGGAGTACAGTAGAGGTAGTGTACAGTGGAGCACAGTAGAGGTAGAGTACAGTGGAGCACAGTAGAGGTAGAGTACAGTGGGGTACAGTAGAAATAGAGTACAGTGGAGCACAGTAGAGTAGAGTACAGTAGAGCACAGTAGAGGTAGAGTACAGTGGAGCACAGTAGAGATAGAGTACAGTGGAGTACAGTAGAGGAAGAGTACAGTGGAGTACATTGGAGCACAGTAGAGGTGGAGTACAGTAGAGTACAGTAGAGGTAGAGTACAGTGGAGTACAGTAGAAGTTGATTACAGTGGAGCACAGTAGAGGTAGAGTAGAGTGGAGTACAGTAGAGGTAGAGTACAGTGGAGTACAGTAGAGGTAGAGTACAGTGGAGTAGAGTAGAGGTAGAGTACAGTGGAGCACAGCAGAGGTAGAGTACAGTGTATCACAGTAGAGATAGAGTACAGTGGAGTACAGTGGAGCACAGTAGAGGTATAGTACAGTGGAGCACAGTAGATATAGATTACAGTGGAGTAGAGTAGAGATAGAGTACAGTGGAGTACAGTAGAGGTAGAGTACAGTGGAGCAGAGTAGAGGTAGAGTACAGTGGAGTACAGTAGAGGTAGAGCACAGTAGAGCAGAGTAGAGGTAGAGTACAGTGGAGTACAGTAGAGGTAGAGCACAGTAGAGCAGAGTAGAGGTAGAGTACAGTGGAGTACAGTAGAGGTAGAGCACAGTGGAGCACTGTAGAGGTAGAGTACAGAGGAGTACAGTAGAGATAGAGTACAGTGGAGCACAGTAGAGGTAGAGTACAGTGGAGCAGAGTAGAGCTAGAGTACAGTGGAGCACAGTAGAGGTAGAGTACAGTGGAGTAGAGTAGAGGTAGAGTACAGTGGAGTACTGTAGAGGTAGAGTACAGTGGAGCACAGTAGAGGTAGAGTACAGTGGAGTACAGTGGAGCACAGTAGAGGTGGAGTACAGTAGAGTACAGTAGAGGTAGAGTACAGTGGAGCACAGTAGAGGTAGAGTACAGTGGAGTACAGTGGAGTACAGTAGAGGTGGAGTACAGTAGAGTACAGTAGAGGTAGAGAACAGTACAGTACAGTAGAGGTAGACTACAGTGGAGTACAGTAGAGGTAGAGTACAGTAGAGGACAGTAGAGGTAGAATACAGTGGAGTACAGTAGAGGTAGAGTACAGTGGAGCACAGTAGAGGTAGAGAACAGTACAGTACAGTAGAGGTAGAGTAGAGTGGAGTACAGCAGAGGTAGAGTACAGTAGAGCACAGTAGAGGTAGAATACAGTGGAGTACAGTAGAGGTAGAGTACAGTGGAGTACAGTAGAGGTAGAGTACAGTGGAGTACAGAAGAGATAGAGTACAGTGGAGCACAGTAGAGGTAGAGTACAGTGGAGCACAGTAGAGGTAGAGTACAGTGGAGCACAGTAGAGGTAGAGTACAGTGGAGTACAGTAGAGGTTGAGTACAGTGGAGTACAGTAGAGGTAGAGTACAGTGGAGTACAGTGGAGCACAGTAGAGGTGGAGTACAGTAGAGTACAGTAGAGGTAGAGTACAGTGGAGCACAGTAGAGGTAGAGTAAAGTGGAGTACGGTGGAGTACAGTAGAGGTGGAGTACAGTAGAGTACAGTAGAGGTAGAGAACAGTACAGTACAGTAGAGGTAGAGTACAGTGGAGTACAGTAGAGGTAGAGTACAGTAGAGCACAGTAGAGGTAGAATACAGTGGAGTACAGTAGAGGTAGAGTACAGTGGAGTACAGTAGAGGTAGAGTACAGTGGAGTACACTAGAGGTAGAGAACAGTACAGTACAGTAGAGGTAGAGTACAGTGGAGTACAGTAGAGGTAGAGTACAGTAGAGCACAGTAGAGGTAGAATACAGTGGAGTATAGTAGAGGTAGAGTACTGTAGAGCACAGTAGAGATAGAGTACAGTAGAGCACAGTAGAGGTAGAGTACACTGGAGCACAGTAGAGGAAGAGTACATTGTAGTACAGTAGAGATAGAGTACAGTGGAGTACAGTAGAGATAGAGTACAGTCGAACACAGCAGAGATAAGTGCAGTGGAGTATAGTAGAGCTAGAGTACAGTGGAGTACAGTAGAGGTAGAGTACAGTGGAGTACAGTAGAGGTAGAGTAGAGTGGAGCACATTAGAGGTGGAGTAGAGTAGAGTACAGTAGAAGTAGAGTACAGTGGAGTGCAGTAGAAGTAGAGTACAGTGGAGCACAGTAGAGGTAGAGTAGAGTGGAGTACAGTAGAGGTAGAGTACAGTGGAGTACAGTAGAGGTAGAGTACAGTGGAGTAGAGTAGAGATAGAGTACAGTGGAGCACAGCAGAGGTAGAGTACAGTGGATCACAGTAGAGATAGAGTACAGTGGAGTACAGTGGAGCTCAGTAGAGGTATAGTACAGTGGAGCACAGTAGAGATAGATTACAGTGGAGTAGAGTAGAGATAGAGTACAGTGGAGTACAGTAGAGGTAGAGTACAGTGGAGCAGAGTAGATGTAGAGTACAGTGGAGTACAGTAGAGGTAGAGCACAGTAGAGCAGAGTAGAGGTAGAGTACAGTGGAGTACAGTAGAGGTAGAGCACAGTGGAGCACTCTAGAGGTAGAGTACAGTGGAGTACAGTAGAGATAGAGTACAGTGGAGCACATTAGAGGTAGAGTACAGTGGAGCAGAGTAGAGGTAGAGTACAGTGGAGCACAGTAGAGGTAGAGTACAGTGGAGTAGAGTAGAGGTAGAGTACAGTGGAGTACAGTAGAGGTAGAGTACAGTGGAGCACAGTAGAGGTAGAGTAAAGTGGAGTACAGTAGAGTACAGTAGAGGTAGAGTACAGTGTAGTACAGTAGAGGTAGAGTACAGTGGAGCACAGTAGAGGTAGAGTACAGTGGAGTACAGTGGAGCACAGTAGAGGTGGAGTACAGTAGAGTACAGTAGAGGTAGAGTACAGTGGAGCACAGTAGAGGTAGAGTACAGTGGAGTACAGTGGAGTACAGTAGAGGTGGAGTACAGTAGAGTACAGTAGAGGTAGAGAACAGTACAGTACAGTAGAGGTAGAGGACAGTGGAGTACAGTAGAGGTAGAGTACAGTAGAGCACAGTAGAGGTAGAATACAGTGGAGTACAGTAGAGGTAGAGTACAGTGGAGTACAGTAGAGGTAGAGTACAGTGTAGTACAGTAGATGTAGAGAACAGTACAGTACAGTAGAGGTAGAGTACAGTGGAGTACAGTAGAGGTAGAGTACAGTAGAGCACAGTAGAGGTAGAATACAGTGGAGTACAGTAGAGGTAGAGTACAGTGGAGCACAGTAGAGGTAGAGTACAGTGGAGCACAGTAGAGGTAGAGTACAGTGGAGCACAGTAGAGGTAGAGTACAGTGGAGTACAGTAGAGGTAGAGTACAGTGGAGCACAGTAGAGGTAGAGTACAGTGGAGCACAGTAGAGGTAGAGCACAGTGGAGCACAGTAGAGGTAGAGTACAGTGGAGCACAGTAGAGGTAGAGTACAGTGGAGCACAGTAGAGGTAGAGTACAGTGGAGTACAGTAGACGTTGAGTACAGTGGAGTACAGTAGAGGTAGAGTACAGTGGAGCACAGTAGAGGTAGAGTACAGTGGAGTACAGTAGAGGTAGAGTACACTAGAGCACAGTAGAGGTAGAATACAGTGGAGTACAGTAGAGGTAGAGTGCAGTGGAGTACAGTAGAGGTAGAGTACAGTGGAGTACAGAAGAGATAGAGTACAGTGGAGCACAGTAGAGGTAGAGTACAATGGAGCACAGTAGAGGTAGAGTACAGTAGAGTACAGTAGAGGTAGAGTACAGTGGAGCACAGTAGAGGTAGAGTACAGTGGAGTACAGTAGAGGTGGAGTACAGTAGAGTACAGTAGAGGTAGAGTACAGTGGAGCACAGTAGAGGTAGAGTACAGTGGAGTACAGTGGAGTACAGTAGAGGTGGAGTACAGTAGAGTACAGTAGAGGTAGAGAACAGTACAGTACAGTAGAGGTAGAGGACAGTGGAGTACAGTAGAGGTAGAGTACAGTAGAGCACAGTAGAGGTAGAATACAGTGGAGTACAGTAGAGGTAGAGTACAGTGGAGTACAGTAGAGGTAGAGTACAGTGTAGTACAGTAGATGTAGAGAACAGTACAGTACAGTAGAGGTAGAGTACAGTGGAGTACAGTAGAGGTAGAGTACAGTAGAGCACAGTAGAGGTAGAATACAGTGGAGTACAGTAGAGGTAGAGTACAGTGGAGCACAGTAGAGGTAGAGTACAGTGGAGCACAGTAGAGGTAGAGTACAGTGGAGCACAGTAGAGGTAGAGTACAGTGGAGTAGAGTAGACGTTGAGTACAGTGGAGTACAGTAGAGGTAGAGTACAGTGGAGCACAGTAGAGGTAGAGTACAGTGGAGTACAGTAGAGGTAGAGTACAGTGGAGCACAGTAGAGGTAGAGTACAGTGGAGCACAGTAGAGGTAGAGTACAGTGGAGCACAGTAGAGGTAGAGTACAGTGGAGTACAGTAGACGTTGAGTACAGTGGAGTACAGTAGAGGTAGAGTACAGTGGAGCACAGTAGAGGTAGAGTACAGTGGAGTACAGTAGAGGTAGAGTACACAAGAGCACAGTAGAGGTAGAATACAGTGGAGTACAGTAGAGGTAGAGTACAGTGGAGTACAGTAGAGGTAGAGTACAGTGGAGTACAGAAGAGATAGAGTACAGTGGAGCACAGTAGAGGTAGAGTACAATGGAGCACAGTAGAGGTAGAGTACAGTGGAGCACAGTAGAGGTAGAGTACATTGGAGTACAGTAGAGGTAGAGTACAGTGGAATACAGTAGAGGTAGAGTACAGTGGAGCACAGTAGAGGTAGAGTACAGTGGAGTACAGTGGAGCACAGTAGAGGTGGAGTACAGTAGAGTACAGTAGAGGTAGAGTACATTGGAGCACAGTAGAGGTAGAGTACAGTGGAGTACAGTGGAGTACAGTAGAGGTGGAGTACAGTAGAGTACAGTAGAGGTAGAGAACAGTACAGTACAGTAGAGGTAGAGTACAGTGGAGTACAGTAGAGGTAGAGTACAGTAGAGCACAGTAGAGGTAGAATACAGTAGAGTACAGAAGAGATAGAGTACAGTGGAGCACAGTAGAGGTAGAGTACAATGGAGCACAGTAGAGGTAGAGTACAGTGGAGCACAGTAGAGGTAGAGTAAAGTGGAGTACAGTAGAGGTAGAGTACAGTGGAGTACAGTAGAGGTAGAGTACAGTGGAGCACAGTAGAGGTAGAGTACAGTGGAGTAGAGTGGAGCACAGTAGAGGTGGAGTACAGTAGAGTACAGTGGAGGTAGAGTACAGTGGAGTACACTGGAGTACAGTAGAGGTGGAGTACAGTAGAGTACAGTAGAGGTAGAGAACAGTACAGTACAGTAGAGGTAGAGTACAGTGGAGTACAGTAGAGGTAGAGTACAGTGGAGCACAGTAGAGGTAGAGTACAGTGGAGTACAGTAGAGGTGGAGTACAGTGGAGTACAGTAGAGGTAGAGTACAGTGGAGCACAGTAGAGGTAGAGTACAGTGGAGTACAGTGGAGCACAGTAGAGGTGGAGTACTGTAGAGTACAGTAGAGGTAGAGTACAGTGGAGCACAGTAGAGGTAGAGTACAGTGGAGTACAGTGGAGTACAGTAGAGGTGGAGTACAGTAGAGTACAGTAGAGGTAGAGAACAGTACATTACAGTAGAGGTAAAGTACAGTGGAGTACAGTAGAGGTAGAGTACAGTAGAGCACATTAGAGGTAGAATACAGTGGAGTAGAGTAGAGGTAGAGTACAGTGGAGTACAGTAGAGATAGAGTACAGTGTAGTACAGTAAAGGTAGAGTACAGTGGAGCACAGTAGAGGTAGAGTACAGTGGAGTACAGTAGAGGTAGAGTACAGTTGAGCACAGTAGAGGTAGAGTACAGTGGAGCACAGTAGAGGTAGAGTACAGTGTAGTACAGTAGATGTAGAGAACAGTACAGTACAGTAGAGGTAGAGTACAGTGGAGTACAGTAGAGGTAGAGAACAGTACAGTGCAGTAGAGGTAGAGTACAGTGGAGTACAGTAGAGGTAGAGTACAGTGGAGCACAGTAGAGGTAGAGTACAGTGGAGTACAGTAGAGGTGGACTACAGTGGAGTACAGTAGAGGTAGAGTACAGTGGAGCACAGTAGAGGTAGAGTACAGTGGAGTACAGTGGAGCACAGTAGAGGTGGAGTACTGTAGAGTACAGTAGAGGTAGAGTACAGTGGAGCACAGTAGAGGTAGAGTACAGTGGAGTACAGTGGAGTACAGTAGAGGTGGAGTACAGTAGAGTACAGTAGAGGTAGAGAACAGTACATTACAGTAGAGGTAAAGTACAGTGGAGTACAGTAGAGGTAGAGTACAGTAGAGCACAGTAGAGGTAGAATACAGTGGAGTAGAGTAGAGGTAGAGTACAGTGGAGTACAGTAGAGATAGAGTACAGTGTAGTACAGTAAAGGTAGAGTACAGTGGAGCACAGTAGAGGTAGAGTACAGTGGAGTACAGTAGAGGTAGAGTACAGTTGAGCACAGTAGAGGTAGAGTACAGTGGAGCACAGTAGAGGTAGAGTACAGTGTAGTACAGTAGATGTAGAGAACAGTACAGTACAGTAGAGGTAGAGTACAGTGGAGTACAGTAGAGGTAGAGTACAGTAGAGCACAGTAGAGGTAGAATACAGTGGAGTACAGTAGAGGTAGAGTACAGTGGAGCACAGTAGAGGTAGAGTACAGTGGAGCACAGTAGAGGTAGAGTACAGTGGAGCACAGTAGAGGTAGAGTACAGTGGAGTACAGTAGACGTTGAGTACAGTGGAGTACAGTAGAGGTAGAGTACAGTGGAGCACAGTAGAGGTAGAGTACAGTGGAGTACAGTAGAGGTAGAGTACAGTGGAGCACAGTAGAGGTAGAGTACAGTGGAGCACAGTAGAGGTAGAGTACAGTGGAGCACAGTAGAGGTAGAGTACATTGGAGTACAGTAGACGTTGAGTACAGTGGAGTACAGTAGAGGTAGAGTACAGTGGAGCACAGTAGAGGTAGAGTACACTAGAGCACAGTAGAGGTAGAATACAGTGGAGTACAGTAGAGGTGGAGTACAGTAGAGTACAGTAGAGGTAGAGTACAGTGGAGCACAGTAGAGGTAGAGTACAGTGGAGTACAGTGGAGTACAGTAGAGGTGGAGTACAGTAGAGTACAGTAGAGGTAGAGAACAGTACAGTACAGTAGAGGTAGAGGACAGTGGAGTACAGTAGAGGTAGAGTACAGTAGAGCACAGTAGAGGTAGAATACAGTAGAGTACAGTAGAGGTAGAGTACAGTGGAGTACAGTAGAGGTAGAGTACAGTGTAGTACAGTAGATGTAGAGAACAGTACAGTACAGTAGAGGTAGAGTACAGTGGAGTACAGTAGAGGTAGAGTACAGTAGAGCACAGTAGAGGTAGAATACAGTGGAGTACAGTAGAGGTAGAGTACAGTGGAGCACAGTAGAGGTAGAGTACAGTGGAGCACAGTAGAGGTAGATTACAGTGGAGCACAGTAGAGGTAGAGTACAGTGGAGTACAGTAGACGTTGAGTACAGTGGAGTACAGTAGAGGTAGAGTACAGTGGAGCACAGTAGAGGTAGAGTACAGTGGAGTACAGTAGAGGTAGAGTACAGTGGAGCACAGTAGAGGTAGAGTACAGTGGAGCACAGTAGAGGTAGAGTACAGTGGAGCACAGTAGAGGTAGAGTACAGTGGAGTACAGTAGACGTTGAGTACAGTGGAGTACAGTAGAGGTAGAGTACAGTGGAGCACAGTAGAGGTAGAGTACAGTGGAGTACAGTAGAGGTAGAGTACACTAGAGCACAGTAGAGGTAGAATACAGTGGAGTACAGTAGAGGTAGAGTACAGTGGAGTACAGTAGAGGTAGAGTACAGTGGAGTACAGAAGAGATAGAGTACAGTGGAGCACAGTAGAGGTAGAGTACAATGGAGCACAGTAGAGGTAGAGTACAGTGGAGCACAGTAGAGGTAGAGTACAGTGGAGTACAGTAGATGTAGAGTACAGTGGAATACAGTAGAGGTAGAGTACAGTGGAGCACAGTAGAGGTAGAGTACAGTGGAGTACAGTGGAGCACAGTAGAGGTGGAGTACAGTAGAGTACAGTAGAGGTAGAGTACAGTGGAGCACAATAGAGGTAGAGTACAGTGGAGTACAGTGGAGTACAGTAGAGGTGGAGTACAGTAGAGTACAGTAGAGGTAGAGAACAGTACAGTACAGTAGAGGTAGAGTACAGTGGAGTACAGTATAGGTAGAGTACAGTGGAGCACAGTAGAGGTAGAGTACAGTGGAGTACAGTAGAGGTGGAGTACAGTGGAGTACAGTAGAGGTAGAGTACAGTGGAGCACAGTAGAGGTAGAGTACAGTGGAGTACAGTGGAGCACAGTAGAGGTGGAGTACTGTAGAGTACAGTAGAGGTAGAGTACAGTGGAGCACAGTAGAGGTAGAGTACAGTGGAGTACAGTGGAGTACAGTAGAGGTGGAGTACAGTAGAGTACAGTAGAGGTAGAGAACAGTACATTACAGTAGAGGTAAAGTACAGTGGAGTACAGTAGAGGTAGAGTACAGTAGAGCACAGTAGAGGTAGAATACAGTGGAGTAGAGTAGAGGTAGAGTACAGTGGAGTACAGTAGAGATAGAGTACAGTGTAGTACAGTAAAGGTAGAGTACAGTGGAGCACAGTAGAGGTAGAGTACAGTGGAGTACAGTAGAGGTAGAGTACAGTTGAGCACAGTAGAGGTAGAGTACAGTGGAGCACAGTAGAGGTAGAGTACAGTGTAGTACAGTAGATGTAGAGAACAGTACAGTACAGTAGAGGTAGAGTACAGTGGAGTACAGTAGAGGTAGAGAACAGTACAGTACAGTAGAGGTAGAGTACAGTGGAGTACAGTAGAGGTAGAGTACAGTGGAGCACAGTAGAGGTAGAGTACAGTGGAGTACAGTAGAGGTGGAGTACAGTGGAGTACAGTAGAGGTAGAGTACAGTGGAGCACAGTAGAGGTAGAGTACAGTGGAGTACAGTGGAGCACAGTAGAGGTGGAGTACTGTAGAGTACAGTAGAGGTAGAGTACAGTGGAGCACAGTAGAGGTAGAGTACAGTGGAGTACAGTGGAGTACAGTAGAGGTGGAGTACAGTAGAGTACAGTAGAGGTAGAGAACAGTACATTACAGTAGAGGTAAAGTACAGTGGAGTACAGTAGAGGTAGAGTACAGTAGAGCACAGTAGAGGTAGGATACAGTGGAGTAGAGTAGAGGTAGAGTACAGTGGAGTACAGTAGAGATAGAGTACAGTGTAGTACAGTAAAGGTAGAGTACAGTGGAGCACAGTAGAGGTAGAGTACAGTGGAGTACAGTAGAGGTAGAGTACAGTTGAGCACAGTAGAGGTAGAGTACAGTGGAGCACAGTAGAGGTAGAGTACAGTGTAGTACAGTAGATGTAGAGAACAGTACAGTACAGTAGAGGTAGAGTACAGTGGAGTACAGTAGAGGTAGAGTACAGTAGAGCACAGTAGAGGTAGAATACAGTGGAGTACAGTAGAGGTAGAGTACAGTGGAGCACAGTAGAGGTAGAGTACAGTGGAGCACAGTAGAGGTAGAGTACAGTGGAGCACAGTAGAGGTAGAGTACAGTGGAGCACAGTAGAGGTAGAGTACAGTGGAGTAGAGTAGACGTTGAGTACAGTGGAGTACAGTAGAGGTAGAGTACAGTGGAGCACAGTAGAGGTAGAGTACAGTGGAGTACAGTAGAGGTAGAGTACAGTGGAGCACAGTAGAGGTAGAGTACAGTGGAGCACAGTAGAGGTAGAGTACAGTGGAGCACAGTAGAGGTAGAGTACAGTGGAGTACAGTAGACGTTGAGTACAGTGGAGTACAGTAGAGGTAGAGTACAGTGGAGCACAGTAGAGGTAGAGTACAGTGGAGTACAGTAGAGGTAGAGTACACAAGAGCACAGTAGAGGTAGAATACAGTGGAGTACAGTAGAGGTAGAGTACAGTGGAGTACAGTAGAGGTAGAGTACAGTGGAGTACAGAAGAGATAGAGTACAGTGGAGCACAGTAGAGGTAGAGTACAATGGAGCACAGTAGAGGTAGAGTACAGTGGAGCACAGTAGAGGTAGAGTACATTGGAGTACAGTAGAGGTAGAGTACAGTGGAATACAGTAGAGGTAGAGTACAGTGGAGCACAGTAGAGGTAGAGTACAGTGGAGTACAGTGGAGCACAGTAGAGGTGGAGTACAGTAGAGTACAGTAGAGGTAGAGTACATTGGAGCACAGTAGAGGTAGAGTACAGTGGAGTACAGTGGAGTACAGTAGAGGTGGAGTACAGTAGAGTACAGTAGAGGTAGAGAACAGTACAGTACAGTAGAGGTAGAGTACAGTGGAGTACAGTAGAGGTAGAGTACAGTAGAGCACAGTAGAGGTAGAATACAGTAGAGTACAGAAGAGATAGAGTACAGTGGAGCACAGTAGAGGTAGAGTACAATGGAGCACAGTAGAGGTAGAGTACAGTGGAGCACAGTAGAGGTAGAGTAAAGTGGAGTACAGTAGAGGTAGAGTACAGTGGAGTACAGTAGAGGTAGAGTACAGTGGAGCACAGTAGAGGTAGAGTACAGTGGAGTAGAGTGGAGCACAGTAGAGGTGGAGTACAGTAGAGTACAGTGGAGGTAGAGTACAGTGGAGTACACTGGAGTACAGTAGAGGTGGAGTACAGTAGAGTACAGTAGAGGTAGAGAACAGTACAGTACAGTAGAGGTAGAGTACAGTGGAGTACAGTAGAGGTAGAGTACAGTGGAGCACAGTAGAGGTAGAGTACAGTGGAGTACAGTAGAGGTGGAGTACAGTGGAGTACAGTAGAGGTAGAGTACAGTGGAGCACAGTAGAGGTAGAGTACAGTGGAGTACAGTGGAGCACAGTAGAGGTGGAGTACTGTAGAATACAGTAGAGGTAGAGTACAGTGGAGCACAGTAGAGGTAGAGTACAGTGGAGTACAGTGGAGTACAGTAGAGGTGGAGTACAGTAGAGTACAGTAGAGGTAGAGAACAGTACATTACAGTAGAGGTAAAGTACAGTGGAGTACAGTAGAGGTAGAGTACAGTAGAGCACATTAGAGGTAGAATACAGTGGAGTAGAGTAGAGGTAGAGTACAGTGGAGTACAGTAGAGATAGAGTACAGTGTAGTACAGTAAAGGTAGAGTACAGTGGAGCACAGTAGAGGTAGAGTACAGTGGAGTACAGTAGAGGTAGAGTACAGTTGAGCACAGTAGAGGTAGAGTACAGTGGAGCACAGTAGAGGTAGAGTACAGTGTAGTACAGTAGATGTAGAGAACAGTACAGTACAGTAGAGGTAGAGTACAGTGGAGTACAGTAGAGGTAGAGAACAGTACAGTACAGTAGAGGTAGAGTACAGTGGAGTACAGTAGAGGTAGAGTACAGTGGAGCACAGTAGAGGTAGAGTACAGTGGAGTACAGTAGAGGTGGAGTACAGTGGAGTACAGTAGAGGTAGAGTACAGTGGAGCACAGTAGAGGTAGAGTACAGTGGAGTACAGTGGAGCACAGTAGAGGTGGAGTACTGTAGAGTACAGTAGAGGTAGAGTACAGTGGAGCACAGTAGAGGTAGAGTACAGTGGAGTACAGTGGAGTACAGTAGAGGTGGAGTACAGTAGAGTACAGTAGAGGTAGAGAACAGTACATTACAGTAGAGGTAAAGTACAGTGGAGTACAGTAGAGGTAGAGTACAGTAGAGCACAGTAGAGGTAGAATACAGTGGAGTAGAGTAGAGGTAGAGTACAGTGGAGTACAGTAGAGATAGAGTACAGTGTAGTACAGTAAAGGTAGAGTACAGTGGAGCACAGTAGAGGTAGAGTACAGTGGAGTACAGTAGAGGTAGAGTACAGTTGAGCACAGTAGAGGTAGAGTACAGTGGAGCACAGTAGAGGTAGAGTACAGTGTAGTACAGTAGATGTAGAGAACAGTACAGTACAGTAGAGGTAGAGTACAGTGGAGTACAGTAGAGGTAGAGTACAGTAGAGCACAGTAGAGGTAGAATACAGTGGAGTACAGTAGAGGTAGAGTACAGTGGAGCACAGTAGAGGTAGAGTACAGTGGAGCACAGTAGAGGTAGAGTACAGTGGAGCACAGTAGAGGTAGAGTACAGTGGAGTACAGTAGACGTTGAGTACAGTGGAGTACAGTAGAGGTAGAGTACAGTGGAGCACAGTAGAGGTAGAGTACAGTGGAGTACAGTAGAGGTAGAGTACAGTGGAGCACAGTAGAGGTAGAGTACAGTGGAGCACAGTAGAGGTAGAGTACAGTGGAGCACAGTAGAGGTAGAGTACATTGGAGTACAGTAGACGTTGAGTACAGTGGAGTACAGTAGAGGTAGAGTACAGTGGAGCACAGTAGAGGTAAAGTACACTAGAGCACAGTAGAGGTAGAATACAGTGGAGTACAGTAGAGGTAGAGTACAGTGGAGCACAGTAGAGGTAGAGTACAGTGGAGTACAGTAGAGGTAGAGTACAGTGGAGCACAGTAGAGGTAGAGTACAGTGGAGCACAGTAGAGGTAGAGTACAGTGGAGCACAGTAGAGGTAGAGTACATTGGAGTACAGTAGACGTTGAGTACAGTGGAGTACAGTAGAGGTAGAGTACAGTGGAGCACAGTAGAGGTAGAGTACACTAGAGCACAGTAGAGGTAGAATACAGTGGAGTACAGTAGAGGTGGAGTACAGTAGAGTACAGTAGAGGTAGAGTACAGTGGAGCACAGTAGAGGTAGAGTACAGTGGAGTACAGTGGAGTACAGTAGAGGTGGAGTACAGTAGAGTACAGTAGAGGTAGAGAACAGTACAGTACAGTAGAGGTAGAGGACAGTGGAGTACAGTAGAGGTAGAGTACAGTAGAGCACAGTAGAGGTAGAATACAGTAGAGTACAGTAGAGGTAGAGTACAGTGGAGTACAGTAGAGGTAGAGTACAGTGTAGTACAGTAGATGTAGAGAACAGTACAGTACAGTAGAGGTAGAGTACAGTGGAGTACAGTAGAGGTAGAGTACAGTAGAGCACAGTAGAGGTAGAATACAGTGGAGTACAGTAGAGGTAGAGTACAGTGGAGCACAGTAGAGGTAGAGTACAGTGGAGCACAGTAGAGGTAGATTACAGTGGAGCACAGTAGAGGTAGAGTACAGTGGAGTACAGTAGACGTTGAGTACAGTGGAGTACAGTAGAGGTAGAGTACAGTGGAGCACAGTAGAGGTAGAGTACAGTGGAGTACAGTAGAGGTAGAGTACAGTGGAGCACAGTAGAGGTAGAGTACAGTGGAGCACAGTAGAGGTAGAGTACAGTGGAGCACAGTAGAGGTAGAGTACAGTGGAGTACAGTAGACGTTGAGTACAGTGGAGTACAGTAGAGGTAGAGTACAGTGGAGCACAGTAGAGGTAGAGTACAGTGGAGTACAGTAGAGGTAGAGTACACTAGAGCACAGTAGAGGTAGAATACAGTGGAGTACAGTAGAGGTAGAGTACAGTGGAGTACAGTAGAGGTAGAGTACAGTGGAGTACAGAAGAGATAGAGTACAGTGGAGCACAGTAGAGGTAGAGTACAATGGAGCACAGTAGAGGTAGAGTACAGTGGAGCACAGTAGAGGTAGAGTACAGTGGAGTACAGTAGATGTAGAGTACAGTGGAATACAGTAGAGGTAGAGTACAGTGGAGCACAGTAGAGGTAGAGTACAGTGGAGTACAGTGGAGCACAGTAGAGGTGGAGTACAGTAGAGTACAGTAGAGGTAGAGTACAGTGGAGCACAATAGAGGTAGAGTACAGTGGAGTACAGTGGAGTACAGTAGAGGTGGAGTACAGTAGAGTACATTAGAGGTAGAGAACAGTACAGTACAGTAGAGGTAGAGTACAGTGGAGTACAGTAGAGGTAGAGTACAGTGGAGCACAGTAGAGGTAGAGTACAGTGGAGTACAGTAGAGGTGGAGTACAGTGGAGTACAGTAGAGGTAGAGTACAGTGGAGCACAGTAGAGGTAGAGTACAGTGGAGTACAGTGGAGCACAGTAGAGGTGGAGTACTGTAGAGTACAGTAGAGGTAGAGTACAGTGGAGCACAGTAGAGGTAGAGTACAGTGGAGTACAGTGGAGTACAGTAGAGGTGGAGTACAGTAGAGTACAGTAGAGGTAGAGAACAGTACATTACAGTAGAGGTAAAGTACAGTGGAGTACAGTAGAGGTAGAGTACAGTAGAGCACAGTAGAGGTAGAATACAGTGGAGTAGAGTAGAGGTAGAGTACAGTGGAGTACAGTAGAGATAGAGTACAGTGTAGTACAGTAAAGGTAGAGTACAGTGGAGCACAGTAGAGGTAGAGTACAGTGGAGTACAGTAGAGGTAGAGTACAGTTGAGCACAGTAGAGGTAGAGTACAGTGGAGCACAGTAGAGGTAGAGTACAGTGTAGTACAGTAGATGTAGAGAACAGTACAGTACAGTAGAGGTAGAGTACAGTGGAGTACAGTAGAGGTAGAGAACAGTACAGTACAGTAGAGGTAGAGTACAGTGGAGTACAGTAGAGGTAGAGTACAGTGGAGCACAGTAGAGGTAGAGTACAGTGGAGTACAGTAGAGGTGGAGTACAGTGGAGTACAGTAGAGGTAGAGTACAGTGGAGCACAGTAGAGGTAGAGTACAGTGGAGTACAGTGGAGCACAGTAGAGGTGGAGTACTGTAGAGTACAGTAGAGGTAGAGTACAGTGGAGCACAGTAGAGGTAGAGTACAGTGGAGTACAGTGGAGTACAGTAGAGGTGGAGTACAGTAGAGTACAGTAGAGGTAGAGAACAGTACATTACAGTAGAGGTAAAGTACAGTGGAGTACAGTAGAGGTAGAGTACAGTAGAGCACAGTAGAGGTAGGATACAGTGGAGTAGAGTAGAGGTAGAGTACAGTGGAGTACAGTAGAGATAGACTACAGTGTAGTACAGTAAAGGTAGAGTACAGTGGAGCACAGTAGAGGTAGAGTACAGTGGAGTACAGTAGAGGTAGAGTACAGTTGAGCACAGTAGAGGTAGAGTACAGTGGAGCACAGTAGAGGTAGAGTACAGTGTAGTACAGTAGATGTAGAGAACAGTACAGTACAGTAGAGGTAGAGTACAGTGGAGTACAGTAGAGGTAGAGTACAGTAGAGCACAGTAGAGGTAGAATACAGTGGAGTACAGTAGAGGTAGAGTACAGTGGAGCACAGTAGAGGTAGAGTACAGTGGAGCACAGTAGAGGTAGAGTACAGTGGAGCACAGTAGAGGTAGAGTACAGTGGAGTACAGTAGACGTTGAGTACAGTGGAGTACAGTAGAGGTAGAGTACAGTGGAGCACAGTAGAGGTAGAGTACAGTGGAGTACAGTAGAGGTAGAGTACAGTGGAGCACAGTAGAGGTAGAGTACAGTGGAGCACAGTAGAGGTAGAGTACAGTGGAGCACAGTAGAGGTAGAGTACATTGGAGTACAGTAGACGTTGAGTACAGTGGAGTACAGTAGAGGTAGAGTACAGTGGAGCACAGTAGAGGTAAAGTACACTAGAGCACAGTAGAGGTAGAATACAGTGGAGTACAGTAGAGGTGGAGTACAGTAGAGTACAGTAGAGGTAGAGTACAGTGGAGCACAGTAGAGGTAGAGTACAGTGGAGTACAGTGGAGTACAGTAGAGGTGGAGTACAGTAGAGTACAGTAGAGGTAGAGAACAGTACAGTACAGTAGAGGTAGAGGACAGTGGAGTACAGTAGAGGTAGAGTACAGTAGAGCACAGTAGAGGTAGAGTACAGTGTAGTACAGTAGATGTAGAGAACAGTACAGTACAGTAGAGGTAGAGTACAGTGGAGTACAGTAGAGGTAGAGTACAGTAGAGCACAGTAGAGGTAGAATACAGTGGAGTACAGTAGAGGTAGAGTACAGTGGAGCACAGTAGAGGTAGAGTACAGTGGAGCACAGTAGAGGTAGATTACAGTGGAGCACAGTAGAGGTAGAGTACAGTGGAGTACAGTAGACATTGAGTACAGTGGAGTACAGTAGAGGTAGAGTACAGTGGAGCACAGTAGAGGTAGAGTACAGTGGAGTACAGTAGAGGTAGAGTACAGTGGAGCACAGTAGAGGTAGAGTACAGTGGAGCACAGTAGAGGTAGAGTACAGTGGAGCACAGTAGAGGTAGAGTACAGTGGAGTACAGTAGACGTTGAGTACAGTGGAGTACAGTAGAGGTAGAGTACAGTGGAGCACAGTAGAGGTAGAGTACAGTGGAGTACAGTAGAGGTAGAGTACACTAGAGCACAGTAGAGGTAGAATACAGTGGAGTACAGTAGAGGTAGAGTACAGTGGAGTACAGTAGAGGTAGAGTACAGTGGAGTACAGAAGAGATAGAGTACAGTGGAGCACAGTAGAGGTAGAGTACAATGGAGCACAGTAGAGGTAGAGTACAGTGGAGCACAGTAGAGGTAGAGTACAGTGGAGTACAGTAGATGTAGAGTACAGTGGAATACAGTAGAGGTAGAGTACAGTGGAGCACAGTAGAGGTAGAGTACAGTGGAGTACAGTGGAGCACAGTAGAGGTGGAGTACAGTAGAGTACAGTAGAGGTAGAGTACAGTGGAGCACAGTAGAGGTAGAGTACAGTGGAGTACAGTGGAGTACAGTAGAGGTGGAGTACAGTAGAGTACAGTAGAGGTAGAGAACAGTACAGTACAGTAGAGGTAGAGTACAGTGGAGTACAGTAGAGGTAGAGTACAGTAGAGCACAGTAGAGGTAGAATACAGTAGAGTACAGAAGAGATAGAGTACAGTGGAGCACAGTATAGGTAGAGTACAGTGGAGCACAGTAGAGGTAGAGTACAGTGGAGTACAGTAGAGGTAGAGTACAGTGGAGTACAGTAGAGGTAGAGTACAGTGGAGCACAGTAGAGGTAGAGTACAGTGGAGTAGAGTGGAGCACAGTAGAGGTGGAGTACAGTAGAGTACAGTGGAGGTAGAGTACAGTGGAGTACAGTGGAGTACAGTAGAGGTGGAGTACAGTAGAGTACAGTAGAGGTAGAGAACAGTACAGTACAGTAGAGGTAGAGTACAGTGGAGTACAGTAGAGGTAGAGTACAGTGGAGCACAGTAGAGGTAGAGTACAGTGGAGTACAGTAGAGGTGGAGTACAGTGGAGCACAGTAGAGGTAGAGTAGAGTGGAGCACAGTAGAGGTAGAGTAGAGTGGAGTACAGTAGAGGTAGAGTACATTGGAGTACAGTAGAGGTAGAGTACAGTGGAGTAGAGTAGAGATAGAGTACAGTGGAGCACAGCAGAGGTAGAGTACAGTGGATCACAGTCGAGATAGAGTACAGTGGAGTACAGTGGAGCACAGTAGAGGTATAGTTCAGTGGAGCACAGTAGAGATAGATTGCAGTGGAGTAGAGTAGAGATAGAGTACAGTGGAGTACAGTAGAGGTAGAGTACAGTGGAGCAGAGTAGAGGTAGAGTACAGTGGAGTACAGTAGAGGTAGAGCACAGTAGAGCAGAGTAGAGGTAGAGTACAGTGGAGTACAGTAGAGGTAGAGCACAGTGGAGCACTGTAGAGGTAGAGTACAGAGGAGTACAGTAGAGATAGAGTACAGTGGAGCACAGTAGAGGTAGAGTACAGTGGAGTACAGTAGAGGTAGAGTACAGTAGAGCACAGTAGAGGTAGAATACAGTGGAGTACAGTAGAGGTAGAGTACAGTGGAGTACGGTAGAGGTAGAGTACAGTGGAGTACAGAAGAGATAGAGTACAGTGGAGCACAGTAGAGGTAGAGTACAGTGGAGCACAGTAGAGGTAGAGTACAGTAGAGCACAGTAGAGGTAGAATACAGTGGAGTACAGTAGAGGTAGAGTACAGTGGAGCACAGTAGAGGTAGAGTACAGTGGAGCACAGTAGAGGTAGAGTACAGTGGAGCACAGTAGAGGTAGAGTACAGTGGAGTACAGTAGACGTTGAGTACAGTGGAGTACAGTAGAGGTAGAGTACAGTGGAGCACAGTAGAGGTAGAGTACAGTGGAGTACAGTAGAGGTAGAGTACACTAGAGCACAGTAGAGGTAGAGTACAGTGGAGTACAGTGGAGCACAGTAGAGGTGGAGTACAGTAGAGTACAGTAGAGGTAGAGTACAGTGGAGCACAGTAGAGGTAGAGTACAGTGGAGTACAGTGGAGTACAGTAGAGGTGGAGTACAGTAGAGTGCAGTAGAGGTAGAGAACAGTACAGTACAGTAGAGGTAGAGTACAGTGGAGTACAGTGGAGCACAGAAGAGATAGAGTACAGTGGAGCACAGTAGAGGTAGAGTACAATGGAGCACAGTAGAGGTAGAGTACAGTGGAGCACAGTAGAGGTAGAGTACATTGGAGTACAGTAGAGGTAGAGTACAGTGGAATACAGTAGAGGTAGAGTACAGTGGAGCACAGTAGAGGTAGAGTACAGTGGAGTACAGTGGAGCACAGTAGAGGTGGAGTACAGTAGAGTACAGTAGAGGTAGAGTACAGTGGAGCACAGTAGAGGTAGAGTACAGTGGAGTACAGTGGAGTACAGTAGAGGTGGAGTACAGTAGAGTGCAGTAGAGGTAGAGAACAGTACAGTACAGTAGAGGTAGAGTACAGTGGAGTACAGTAGAGGTAGAGTACAGTAGAGCACAGTAGAGGTAGAATACAGTAGAGTACAGAAGAGATAGAGTACAGTAGAGCACAGTAGAGGTAGAGTACAATGGAGCACAGTAGAGGTAGAGTGCAGTGGAGCACAGTAGAGGTAGAGTACAGTGGAGTACAGTAGAGGTAGAGTACAGTGGAGTACAGTAGAGGTAGAGTACAGTGGAGCACAGTAGAGGTA
Organism: Tiaroga cobitis; assembly: GCA_030578255.1. Taxonomy (NCBI): domain Eukaryota; kingdom Metazoa; phylum Chordata; class Actinopteri; order Cypriniformes; family Leuciscidae; genus Tiaroga; species Tiaroga cobitis. Next base: position 1,773,552 of record CM060612.1, read on the forward strand.
GAGTACAGTGGAGTAGAGTGGAGCACAGTAGAGGTGGAGTACAGTAGAGTACAGTGGAGGTAGAGTACAGTGGAGTACAGTGGAGTACAGTAGAGGTGGAGTACAGTAGAGTACAGTAGAGGTAGAGAACAGTACAGTACAGTAGAGGTAGAGTACAGTGGAGTACAGTAGAGGTAGAGTACAGTGGAGCACAGTAGAGGTAGAGTACAGTGGAGTACAGTAGAGGTGGAGTACAGTGGAGTACAGTAGAGGTAGAGTACAGTGGAGTACAGTAGAGGTGGAGTACAGTAGAGTACAGTAGAGGTAGAGTACAGTGGAGCACAGTAGAGGTAGAGTACAGTGGAGTACAGTGGAGTACAGTAGAGGTGGAGTACAGTAGAGTACAGTAGAGGTAGAGAACAGTACAGTACAGTAGAGGTAGAGGACAGTGGAGTACAGTAGAGGTAGAGTACAGTAGAGCACAGTAGAGGTAGAATACAGTGGAGTACAGTAGAGGTAGAGTACAGTGGAGTACAGTAGAGGTAGAGTACAGTGTAGTACAGTAGATGTAGAGAACAGTACAGTACAGTAGAGGTAGAGTACAGTGGAGTACAGTAGAGGTAGAGTACAGTAGAGCACAGTAGAGGTAGAATACAGTGGAGTACAGTAGAGGTAGAGTACAGTGGAGCACAGTAGAGGTAGAGTACAGTGGAGCACAGTAGAGGTAGATTACAGTGGAGCACAGTAGAGGTAGAGTACAGTGGAGTACAGTAGACGTTGAGTACAGTGGAGTACAGTAGAGGTAGAGTACAGTGGAGCACAGTAGAGGTAGAGTACAGTGGAGTACAGTAGAGGTAGAGTACAGTGGAGCACAGTAGAGGTAGAGTACAGTGGAGCACAGTAGAGGTAGAGTACAGTGGAGCACAGTAGAGGTAGAGTACAGTGGAGTACAGTAGACGTTGAGTACAGTGGAGTACAGTAGAGGTAGAGTACAGTGGAGCACAGTAGAGGTAGAGTACAGTGGAGTACAGTAGAGGTAGAGTACACTAGAGCACAGTAGAGGTAGAATACAGTGGAGTACAGTAGAGGTAGAGTACAGTGGAGTACAGTAGAGGTAGAGTACAGTGGAGTACAGAAGAGATAGAGTACAGTGGAGCACAGTAGAGGTAGAGTACAATGGAGCACAGTAGAGGTAGAGTACAGTGGAGCACAGTAGAGGTAGAGTACAGTGGAGTACAGTAGATGTAGAGTACAGTGGAATACAGTAGAGGTAGAGTACAGTGGAGCACAGTAGAGGTAGAGTACAGTGGAGTACAGTGGAGCACAGTAGAGGTGGAGTACAGTAGAGTACAGTAGAGGTAGAGTACAGTGGAGCACAGTAGAGGTAGAGTACAGTGGAGTACAGTGGAGTACAGTAGAGGTGGAGTACAGTAGAGTACAGTAGAGGTAGAGAACAGTACAGTACAGTAGAGGTAGACTACAGTGGAGTACAGTAGAGGTAGAGTACAGTAGAGCACAGTAGAGGTAGAATACAGTAGAGTACAGAAGAGATAGAGTACAGTGGAGCACAGTAGAGGTAGAGTACAGTGGAGCACAGTAGAGGTAGAGTACAGTGGAGTACAGTAGAGGTAGAGTACAGTGGAGTACAGTAGAGGTAGAGTACAGTGGAGCACAGTAGAGGTAGAGTACAGTGGAGTAGAGTGGAGCACAGTAGAGGTGGAGTACAGTAGAGTACAGTGGAGGTAGAGTACAGTGGAGTACAGTGGAGTACAGTAGAGGTGGAGTACAGTAGAGTACAGTAGAGGTAGAGAACAGTACAGTACAGTAGAGGTAGAGTACAGTGGAGTACAGTAGAGGTAGAGAACAGTGGAGCACAGTAGAGGTAGAGTATAGTGTAGTACAGTAGAGGTAGAGTAAAGTGGAGCACAGTAGAGGTAGAGTACAGTGGAGTACAGTGGAGCACAGTAGAGGTGGAGTACAGTAGAGTACAGTAGAGGTAGAGTACAGTGGAGCACAGTAGAGGTAGAGTACAGTGGAGTACAATGGAGTACAGTAGAGGTGGAGTACAGTAGAGTACAGTAGAGGTAGAGAACAGTGTAGTACAGTAGAGGTAGAGTACAGTGGAGTACAGTAGAGGTAGAGTACAGTGGAGCACAGTAGAGGTAGAGTACAGTGGAGCACAGTAGAGGTAGAGTACAGTGGAACACAGTAGAGGTAGACTACAGTGGAGTACAGTAGAGGTTGAGTACAGTGGAGTACAGTGGAGTACAGTAGAGGTGGAGTACAGTAGAGTAGAGTATAGGTTGAGTACAGTGGAGCACAGAAGAGATAGAGTACAGTGGAGCACAGTAGAGGTAGAGTACAGTGAAGCACAGTAGAGGTAGAGTACAGTGGAGTACAGTAGAGGTAGAGTACAGTGGAGTACAGTAGAGGTAGAGTACAGTGGAGTACAGAAGAGATAGAGTACAGTGGAGCACAGTAGAGGTAGAGTACAGTGGAGCACAGTAGAGGTAGAGTACAGTGGAACACAGTAGAGGTAGACTACAGTGGAGTACAGTAGAGGTTGAGTACAGTGGAGTACAGTGGAGCACAGTAGAGGTGGAGTACAGTAGAGTAGAGTATAGGTTGAGTACAGTGGAGCACTGAAGAGATAGAGTACAGTGGAGCACAGTAGAGGTAGAGTACAGTGAAGCACAGTAGAGGTAGAGTACAGTGGAGTACAGTGGAGCACAGTAGAGGTGGAGCACAGTAGAGTAGAGTATAGGTTGAGTACAGTGGAGTACAGTAGAGATAGAGTAGAGTGGAGTAGAGTAGAGATAGAGTACAGTTGATTAGAGTAGAGATAGAGTACAGTGGAGTATAGTTGAGGTAGAGTACAGTGGAGTACAGTAGAGGTAGAGTACAGTGGAGTACAGTAGAGGTAGAGAACAGTACAGTACAGTAGAGGTAGAGTAGAGTGGAGTACAGTAGAGGTAGAGTACAGTAGAGCACAGTAGAGGTAGAATACAGTGGAGTACAGTAGAGGTAGAGTACAGTGGAGTACGGTAGAGGTAGAGTACAGTGGAGTACAGAAGAGATAGAGTACAGTGGAGCACAGTAGAGGTAGAGTACAGTGTAGCACAGTAGAGGTAGAGTACAGTGGAGCACAGTAGAGGTAGAGTACAGTGGAGTACAGTAGAGGTAGAGTATAGTGTAGTACAGTAGAGGTAGAGTACAGTGGAGCACAGTAGAGGTAGAGTACAGTGGAGTACAGTGGAGCACAGTAGAGGTGGAGTACAGTAGAGTACAGTAGAGGTAGAGTACAGTGGAGCACAGTAGAGGTAGAGTACAGTGGAGTACAGTGGAGTACAGTAGAGGTGGAGTACAGTAGAGTACAGTAGAGGTAGAGAACAGTGTAGTACAGTAGAGGTAGAGTACAGTGGAGCACAGTAGAGGTAGAGTACAGTGGAGTACAGTGGAGCAGAGTAGAGGTGGAGTACAGTAGAGTACAGTAGAGGTAGAGTACAGTGGAGCACAGTAGAGGTAGAGTACAGTGGAGTACAGTGGAGTACAGTAGAGGTGGAGTACAGTAGAGTACAGTAGAGGTAGAGTACAGTGTAGTACAGTAGAGGTAGAGTACAGTGGAGCACAGTAGAGGTAGAGTACAGTGGAGTACAGTGGAGCACAGTAGAGGTGGAGTACAGTAGAGTACAGTAGAGGTAGAGTACAGTGGAGCACAGTAGAGGTAGAGTACAGTGGAGTACAGTGGAGTACAGTAGAGGTGGAGTACAGTAGAGTACAGTAGAGGTAGAGAACAGTACAGTACAGTAGAGGTAGAGGACAGTGGAGTACAGTAGAGGTAGAGTACAGTAGAGCACAGTAGAGGTACAATACAGTGGAGTACAGTAGAGGTAGAGTACAGTGGAGTACAGTAGAGGTAGAGTACAGTGTAGTACAGTAGATGTAGAGAACAGTACAGTACAGTAGAGGTAGAGTACAGTGGAGTACAGTAGAGGTAGAGTACAGTAGAGCACAGTAGAGGTAGAATACAGTGGAGTACAGTAGAGGTAGAGTACAGTGGAGCACAGTAGAGGTAGAGTACAGTGGAGCACAGTAGAGGTAGAGTACAGTGGAGCACAGTAGAGGTAGAGTACAGTGGAGTACAGTAGACGTTGAGTACAGTGGAGTACAGTAGAGGTAGAGTACAGTGGAGCACAGTAGAGGTAGAGTACAGTGGAGTACAGTAGAGGTAGAGTACACTAGAGCACAGTAGAGGTAGAGTACAGTGGAGTACAGTGGAGCACAGTAGAGGTGGAGTACAGTAGAGTACAGTAGAGGTAGAGTACAGTGGAGCACAGTAGAGGTAGAGTACAGTGGAGTACAGTGGAGTACAGTAGAGGTGGAGTACAGTAGAGTGCAGTAGAGGTAGAGAACAGTACAGTACAGTAGAGGTAGAGTACAGTTGAGTACAGTGGAGCACAGAAGAGATAGAGTACAGTGGAGCACAGTAGAGGTAGAGTACAATGGAGCACAGTAGAGGTAGAGTACAGTGGAGCACAGTAGAGGTAGAGTACATTGGAGTACAGTAGAGGTAGAGTACAGTGGAATACAGTAGAGGTAGAGTACAGTGGAGCACAGTAGAGGTAGAGTACAGTGGAGTACAGTGGAGCACAGTAGAGGTGGAATACAGTAGAGTACAGTAGAGGTAGAGTACAGTGGAGCACAGTAGAGGTAGAGTACAGTGGAGTACAGTGGAGTACAGTAGAGCTGGAGTACAGTAGAGTGCAGTAGAGGTAGAGAACAGTACAGTACAGTGGAGGTAGAGTACAGTGGAGTACAGTAGAGGTAGAGTACAGTAGAGCACAGTAGAGGTAGAATACAGTAGAGTACAGAAGAGATAGAGTACAGTAGAGCACAGTAGAGGTAGAGTACAATGGAGCACAGTAGAGGTAGAGTACAGTGGAGCACAGTAGAGGTAGAGTACAGTGGAGTACAGTAGAGGTAGAGTACAGTGGAGTACAGTAGAGGTAGAGTACAGTGGAGCACAGTAGAGGTAGAGTACAGTGGAGTAGAGTGGAGCACAGTAGAGGTGGAGTACAGTAGAGTACAGTGGAGGTAGAGTACAGTGGAGTACAATGGAGTACAGTAGAGGTGGAGTACAGTAGAGTACAGTAGAGGTAGAGAACAGTACAGTACAGTAGAGGTAGAGTACAGTGGAGTACAGTAGAGGTAGAGTACAGTGGAGCACAGTAGAGGTAGAGTACAGTGGAGTACAGTAGAGGTGGAGTACAGTGGAGTACAGTAGAGGTAGAGTACAGTGGAGCACAGTAGAGGTAGAGTACAGTGGAGTACAGTAGAGGTAGAGTACAGTGGAGCACAGTAGAGCTAGAGTACAGTGGAGTACAGTGGAGCACAGTAGAGGTGGAGTAAAGTAGAGTAGAGTATAGGTTGAGTACAGTGGAGTACAGTAGAGATAGAGTAGAGTGGAGTAGAGTAGAGATAGAGTACAGTGGATTAGAGTAGATATAGAGTACAGTGGAGTACAGTAGAGGTAGAGTACAGTTTAGTACAGTAGATCTAGAGAACAGTACAGTACAGTAGAGGTAGAGTACAGTGGAGTACAGTAGAGGTAGAGTACAGTAGAGCACAGTAGAGGTAGAATACAGTGGAGTACAGTAGAGGTAGAGTACAGTGGAGTACAGTAGAGGTAGAGTACAGTGGAGTACAGTAGAGGTAGAGTACAGTGGAGCACAGTAGAGGTAGAGTACAGTGGAGTACAGTAGAGGTAGAGTACAGTGGAGCACAGTAGAGCTAGAGTACAGTGGAGTACAGTGGAGCACAGTAGAGGTGGAGTAAAGTAGAGTAGAGTATAGGTTGAGTACAGTGGAGTACAGTAGAGATAGAGTAGAGTGGAGTAGAGTAGAGATAGAGTACAGTGGATTAGAGTAGATATAGAGTACAGTGGAGTATAGTTGAGGTAGAGTACAGTGGAGCACATTAGAGGTAGAGTACAGTGGAGTATAGTTGAGGTAGACTACAGTGGAGTACAGTAGAGGTAGAGTACAGTGGAGCACATTAGAGGTAGAGTACAGTGGAGTATAGTTGAGGTAGACTACAGTGGAGTACAGTAGAGGTAGAGTAAAGTGGAGTACAGTAGAGGTAGAGTACAGTGGAGTACAGTAGAGGTAGAGTACAGTGGAGCACAGTAGAGGTAGAGTACAGTGGAGTACAGTAGAGGTAGAGTACAGTGGAGCACAGTAGAGCAAGAGTACAGTGGAGTACAGTGGAGCACAGTAGAGGTAGAGTACAGTGGAGTACAGTAGAGGTAGAGTACAGTGGAGTACTGTAGAGGTGGAGTACAGTGGAGTACAGTAGAGGTAGAGTACAGTGGAGCACAGTAGAGATAGAGTACAGTAGAGCACAGTAGAGGTAGAGTACAATGGAGTATAGTAGAGGTAGAGTACAATGGAGTATATTTGAGGTAGACTACAGTGGAGTACAGTAGAGGTAAGAGTACAGTGGAGCACAGTAGAGGTAGAGTACAGTGGAGTATAGTTGAGGTAGACTACAGTGGAGTAGAGTAGAGGTCGAGTACAGTGGAGCACAGTAGAGATAGAGTACAGTAGAGCAGAGTAGAGGTAGAGTACAGTGGAGTACAGTAGAGGTAGAGTACAGTAGAGCAGAGTAGAGGTAGAGTACAGTGGAGTACAGTAGAGGTAGAGCACAGTGGAACACTGTAGAGGTAGAATACAGTGGAGTACAGTAGAGATAGAGTACAGTGGAGCACAGTAGAGGTAGAGTACAGTGTAGCACAGTAGAGGTAGAGTACAGTGGAGCACAGTAGAGGTAGAGTACAGTGGAGTACAGTAGAGGTAGTGTACAGTGGAGCACAGTAGAGGTAGAGTACAGTGGAGCACAGTAGAGGTAGAGTACAGTGGGGTACAGTAGAAATAGAGTACAGTGGAGCACAGTAGAGTAGAGTACAGTAGAGCACAGTAGAGGTAGAGTACAGTGGAGCACAGTAGAGATAGAGTACAGTGGAGTACAGTAGAGGAAGAGTACAGTGGACTACAGTGGAGCACAGTAGAGGTGGAGTACAGTAGAGTACAGTAGAGGTAGAGTACAGTGGAGTACAGTAGAAGTAGATTACAGTGGAGCACAGTAGAGGTAGAGTAGAGTGGAGTACAGTAGAGGTAGAGTACAGTGGAGTACAGTAGAGGTAGAGTACAGTGGAGTAGAGTAGAGGTAGAGTACAGTGGAGCACAGCAGAGGTAGAGTACAGTGGATCACAGTAGAGATAGAGTACAGTGGAGTACAGTGGAGCACAGTAGAGGTATAGTACAGTGGAGCACAGTAGATATAGATTACAGTGGAGTAGAGTAGAGATAGAGTACAGTGGAGTACAGTAGAGGTAGAGTACAGTGGAGCAGAGTAGAGGTTGAGTACAGTGGAGTACAGTAGAGGTAGAGCACAGTAGAGCAGAGTAGAGGTAGAGTACAGTGGAGTACAGTAGAGGTAGAGCACAGTGGAGCACTGTAGAGGTAGAGTACAGAGGAGTACAGTAGAGATAGAGTACAGTGGAGCACAGTAGAGGTAGAGTACAGTGGAGTACAGTAGAGGTAGAGTACAGTGGAGCACAGTAGAGGTAGAGTACAGTGGAGTATAGTTGAGGTAGACTACAGTGGAGTAGAGTAGAGGTCGAGTACAGTGGAGCACAGTAGAGATAGAGTACAGTAGAGCAGAGTAGAGGTAGAGTACAGTGGAGTACAGTAGAGGTAGAGCACAGTAGAGCAGAGTAGAGGTAGAGTACAGTGGAGTACAGTAGAGGTAGAGCACAGTGGAGCACTGTAGAGGTAGAATACAGTGGAGTACAGTAGAGATAGAGTACAGTGGAGCACAGTAGAGGTAGAGTACAGTGGAGCACAGTAGAGGTAGAGTACAGTGGAGCACAGTAGAGGTAGAGTACAGTGGAGTACAGTAGAGGTAGAGTACAGTGGAGCACAGTAGAGGTAGAGTACAGTGGAGTACAGTAGAGGTAGTGTACAGTGGAGCACAGTAGAGGTAGAGTACAGTGGAGCACAGTAGAGGTAGAGTACAGTGGGGTACAGTAGAAATAGAGTACAGCGGAGCACAGTAGAGTAGAGTACAGTAGAGCACTGTAGAGGTAGAATACAGTGGAGTACAGTAGAGATAGAGTACAGTGGAGTACAGTAGAGGTAGAGTACAGTGGAGTAGAGTAGAGGTAGAGTACAGTGGAGCACAGCAGAGGTAGAGTACAGTGGATCACAGTAGAGATAGAGTACAGTGGAGTACAGTGGAGCACAGTAGAGGTATAGTACAGTGGAGCACAGTAGATATAGATTACAGTGGAGTAGAGTAGAGATAGAGTACAGTGGAGTACAGTAGAGGTAGAGTACAGTGGAGCACTGTAGAGGTAGAGTACAGGTAGAGTACAGTGGAGTACAGTAGATGTAGAGCACAGTAGAGCAGAGTAGAGGTAGAGTACAGTGGAGTACAGTAGAGGTAGAGCACAGTGGAGCACAGTAGAGGTAGAGTACAGTGGAGCAGAGTAGAGCTAGAGTACAGTGGAGCACAGTAGAGGTAGAGTACAGTGGAGTAGAGTAGAGGTAGAGTACAGTGGAGTACAGTAGAGGTTGAGTACAGTGGAGCACAGTAGAGGTAGAGTACAGTGGAGTACAGTGGAGCACAGTAGAGGTGGAGTACAGTAGAGTACAGTAGAGGTAGAGTACAGTGGAGCACAGTAGAGGTAGAGTACAGTGGAGTACAGTGGAGTACAGTAGAGGTGGAGTACAGTAGAGTACAGTAGAGGTAGAGAACAGTACAGTACAGTAGATGTAGACTACAGTGGAGTACAGTAGAGGTAGAGTACAGTAGAGCACAGTAGAGGTAGAATAAAGTGGAGTACAGTAGAGGTAGAGTACAGTGGAGCACAGTAGAGGTAGAGAACAGTACAGTACAGTAGAGGTAGAGTAGAGTGGAGTACAGCAGAGGTAGAGTACAGTAGAGCACAGTAGAGGTAGAATACAGTGGAGTACAGTAGAGGTAGAGTACAGTGGAGTACAGTAGAGGTAGAGTACAGTGGAGTACAGAAGAGATAGAGTACAGTGGAGCACAGTAGTGGTAGAGTACAGTGGAGCACAGTAGAGGTAGAGTACAGTGGAGCACAGTAGAGGTAGAGTACAGTGGAGTACAGTAGAGGTTGAGTACAGTGGAGTACAGTGGAGCACAGTAGAGGTGGAGTACAGTAGAGTACAGTAGAGGTAGAGTACAGTGGAGCACAGTAGAGGTAGAGTAAAGTGGAGTACAGTGGAGTACAGTAGAGGTGGAGTACAGTAGAGTACAGTAGAGGTAGAGAACAGTACAGTACAGTAGAGGTAGAATACAGTGGAGTACAGTAGAGGTAGAGTACAGTAGAGCACAGTAGAGGTAGAATACAGTGGAGTACAGTAGAGGTAGAGTACAGTGGAGTACAGTAGAGGTAGAGTACAGTGGAGTACAGTAGAGGTAGAGAACAGTACAGTACAGTAGAGGTAGAGTACAGTGGAGTACAGTAGAGGTAGAGTACAGTGGAGCACAGTAGAGGTAGAGTACAGTGGAGTACAGTAGAGGTAGAGTACAGTGGAGCACAGTAGACCTAGAGTACAGTGGAGTACAGTGGAGCACAGTAGAGGTGGAGTACAGTAGAGTAGAGTATAGGTTGAGTACATTGGAGTACAGTAGAGATAGAGTAGAGTGGAGTAGAGTAGAGATAGAGTACAGTGGATTAGAGTAGAGATAGAGTACAGTGGAGTATAGTTGAGGTAGAGTACATTGGAGTACAGTAGAGGTAGAGTACAGTGGAGTACAGTAGAGGTAGAGAACAGTACAGTACAGTAGAGGTAGAGTAGAGTGGAGAACAGTAGAGGTAGAGTACAGTAGAGCACAGTAGAGGTAGAATACAGTGGAGTACAGTAGAGGTAGAGTACAGTGGAGTACAGTAGAGGTAGAGTACAGTGGAGTACAGAAGAGATAGAGTACAGTGGAGCACAGTAAAGCTAGAGTACAGTGGAGCACAGTAGAGGTAGAGTACAGTGGAGCACAGTAGAGGTAGAGTACAATGGAGTACAGTAGAGGTAGAGTACAGTGGAGTACAGTAGAGGTAGAGTACAGTGGAGCACAGTAGATTTAGAGTACATTGGAGTACAGTGGAGCACAGTAGAGTTGGAGTACAGTAGAGTACAGTAGAGGTAGAGTACAGTGGAGTACAGTGGAGTACAGTAGAGGTGGAGTACATTAGAGTACAGTAGAGGTAGAGAACAGTACAGTTCAGTAGAGGTAGAGTACAGTGGAGTACAGTAGAGGTAGAGTACAGTAGAGCACAGTAGAGGTAGAATACAGTGGAGTACAGTAGAGATAGAGTACAGTGGTGCACAGTAGAGGTAGAGTACAGTGGAGCACAGTAAAGGTAGAGTACAGTGGAGCACAGTAGAGGTAGAGTACAGTGGAGTACAGTAGAGGTAGTGTACAGTGGAGCACAGTAGAGGTAGAGTACAGTGGAGCACAGTAGAGGTAGAGTACAGTGGGGTACAGTAGAAATAGAGTACAGTGGAGCACAGTAGAGTAGAGTACAGTAGAGCACAGTAGAGGTAGAGTACAGTGGAGCACAGTAGAGATAGAGTACAGTGGAGTACAGTAGAGGAAGAGTACAGTGGAGTACATTGGAGCACAGTAGAGGTGGAGTACAGTAGAGTACAGTAGAGGTAGAGTACAGTGGAGTACAGTAGAAGTAGATTACAGTGGAGCACAGTAGAGGTAGAGTAGAGTGGAGTACAGTAGAGGTAGAGTACAGTGGAGTACAGTAGAGGTAGAGTACAGTGGAGTAGAGTAGAGGTAGAGTACAGTGGAGCACAGCAGAGGTAGAGTACAGTGGATCACAGTAGAGATAGAGTACAGTGGAGTACAGTGGAGCACAGTAGAGGTATAGTACAGTGGAGCACAGTAGATATAGATTACAGTGGAGTAGAGTAGAGATAGAGTACAGTGGAGTACAGTAGAGGTAGAGTACAGTGGAGCAGAGTAGAGGTAGAGTACAGTGGAGTACAGTAGAGGTAGAGCACAGTAGAGCAGAGTAGAGGTAGAGTACAGTGGAGTACAGTAGAAGTAGAACATAGTAGAGCAGAGTAGAGGTAGAGTACAGTGGAGTACAGTAGAGGTAGAGCACAGTGGAGCACTGTAGAGGTAGAGTACAGAGGAGTACAGTAGAGATAGAGTACAGTGGAGCACACTAGAGGTAGAGTACAGTGGAGCAGAGTAGAGCTAGAGTACAGTGGAGCACAGTAGAGGTAGAGTACAGTGGAGTAGAGTAGAGGTAGAGTACAGTGGAGTACTGTAGAGGTAGAGTACAGTGGAGCACAGTAGAGGTAGAGTACAGTGGAGTACAGTGGAGCACAGTAGAGGTGGAGTACAGTAGAGTACAGTAGAGGTAGAGTACAGTGGAGCACAGTAGAGGTAGAGTACAGTGGAGTACAGTGGAGTACAGTAGAGGTTGAGTACAGTAGAGTACAGTAGAGGTAGAGAACAGTACAGTACAGTAGAGGTAGACTACAGTGGAGTACAGTAGAGGTAGAGTACAGTAGAGCACAGTAGAGGTAGAATACAGTGGAGTACAGTAGAGGTAGAGTACAGTGGAGCACAGTAGAGGTAGAGAACAGTACAGTACAGTAGAGGTAGAGTAGAGTGGAGTAGAGCAGAGGTAGAGTACAGTAGAGCACAGTAGAGGTAGAATACAGTGGAGTACAGTAGAGGTAGAGCACAGTAGAGCAGAGTAGAGGTAGAGTACAGTGGAGTACAGTAGAGGTAGAGCACAGTGGAGCACTGTAGAGGTAGAATACAGTGGAGTACAGTAGAGATAGAGTACAGTGGAGCACAGTAGAGGTAGAGTACAGTGGAGCACAGTAGAGGTAGAGTACAGTGGAGCACAGTAGAGGTAGAGTACAGTGGAGTACAGTAGAGGTAGAGTACAGTGGAGCACAGTAGAGGTAGAGTACAGTGGAGTACAGTAGAGGTAGTGTACAGTGGAGCACAGTAGAGGTAGAGTACAGTGGAGCACAGTAGAGGTAGAGTACAGTGGGGTACAGTAGAAATAGAGTACAGCGGAGCACAGTAGAATAGAGTACAGTAGAGCACTGTAGAGGTAGAATACAGTGGAGTACAGTAGAGATAGAGTACAGTGGAGTACAGTAGAGGTAGAGTACAGTGGAGTAGAGTAGAGGTAGAGTACAGTGGAGCACAGCAGAGGTAGAGTACAGTGGATCACAGTAGAGATAGAGTACAGTGGAGTACAGTGGAGCACAGTAGAGGTATAGTACAGTGGAGCACAGTAGATATAGATTACAGTGGAGTAGAGTAGAGATAGAGTACAGTGGAGTACAGTAGAGGTAGAGTACAGTGGAGCACTGTAGAGGTAGAGTACAGGTAGAGTACAGTGGAGTACAGTAGAGGTAGAGCACAGTAGAGCAGAGTAGAGGTAGAGTACAGTGGAGTACAGTAGAGGTAGAGCACAGTGGAGCACAGTAGAGGTAGAGTACAGTGGAGCAGAGTAGAGCTAGAGTACAGTGGAGCACAGTGGAGGTAGAGTACAGTGGAGTAGAGTAGAGGTAGAGTACAGTGGAGTACAGTAGAGGTCGAGTACAGTGGAGGACAGTAGAGGTTGAGTACAGTGGAGTACAGTGGAGCACAGTAGAGGTGGAGTACAGTAGATTACAGTAGAGGTAGAGTACAGTGGAGCACAGTAGAGGTAGAGTACAGTGGAGTACAGTGGAGTACAGTAGAGGTGGAGTACAGTAGAGTACAGTAGAGCTAGAGAACAGTACAGTACAGTAGATGTAGACTACAGTGGAGTACAGTAGAGGTAGAGTACAGTAGAGCACAGTGGAGGTAGAATAAAGTGGAGTACAGTAGAGGTAGAATACAGTGGAGCACAGTAGAGGTAGAGAACAGTACAGTACAGTAGAGGTAGAGTAGAGTGGAGTACAGCAGAGGTAGAGTACAGTAGAGCACAGTAGAGGTAGAATACAGTGGAGTACAGTAGAGGTAGAGTACAGTGGAGTACAGTAGAGGTAGAGTACAGTGGAGTACAGAAGAGATAGAGTACAGTGGAGCACAGTAGTGGTAGAGTACAGTGGAGCACAGTAGAGGTAGAGTACAGTGGAGCACAGTAGAGGTAGAGTACAGTGGAGTACAGTAGAGGTTGAGTACAGTGGAGTACAGTGGAGCACAGTAGAGGTGGAGTACAGTAGAGTACAGTAGAGGTAGAGTACAGTGGAGCACAGTAGAGGTAGAGTAAAGTGGAGTACAGTGGAGTACAGTAGAGGTGGAGTACAGTAGAGTACAGTAGAGGTAGAGAACAGTACAGTACAGTAGAGGTAGAATACAGTGGAGTACAGTAGAGGTAGAGTACAGTAGAGCACAGTAGAGGTAGAATACAGTGGAGTACAGTAGAGGTAGAGTACAGTGGAGTACAGTAGAGGTAGAGTACAGTGGAGTACAGTAGAGGTAGAGAACAGTACAGTACAGTAGAGGTAGAGTACAGTGGAGTACAGTAGAGGTAGAGTACAGTGGAGCACAGTAGAGGTAGAGTACAGTGGAGTACAGTAGAGGTAGAGTACAGTGGAGCACAGTAGAGCTAGAGTACAGTGGAGTACAGTGGAGCACAGTAGAGGTGGAGTACAGTAGAGTAGAGTATAGGTTGAGTACAGTGGAGTACAGTAGAGATAGAGTAGAGTGGATTAGAGTAGAGATAGAGTACAGTGGATTAGAGTAGAGATAGAGTACAGTGGAGTATAGTTGAGGTAGAGTACATTGGAGTACAGTAGAGGTAGAGTACATTGGAGTACAGTAGAGGTAGAGAACAGTACAGTACAGTAGAGGTAGAGTAGAGTGGAGAACAGTAGAGGTAGAGTACAGTAGAGCACAGTAGAGGTAGAATACAGTGGAGTACAGTAGAGGTAGAGTACAGTGGAGTACAGTAGAGGTAGAGTACAGTGGAGTACAGAAGAGATAGAGTACAGTGGAGCACAGTAAAGGTAGAGTACAGTGGAGCACAGTAGAGGTAGAGTACAGTGGAGCACAGTAGAGGTAGAGTACAGTGGAGTACAGTAGAGGTAGAGTACAGTGGAGTACAGTAGAGGTAGAGTACAGTGGAGCACAGTAGAGTTAGAGTACATTGGAGTACAGTGGAGCACAGTAGAGTTGGAGTACAGTAGAGTACAGTAGAGGTAGAGTACAGTGGAGTACAGTGGAGTACAGTATAGGTGGAGTACATTAGAGTACAGTAGAGGTAGAGAACAGTACAGTACAGTAGAGGTAGAGTACAGTGGAGTACAGTAGAGGTAGAGTACAGTAGAGCACAGTAGAGGTAGAATACAGTGGAGTACAGTAGAGATAGAGTACAGTGGAGCACAGTAGAGGTAGAGTAAAGTGGAGCACAGTAGAGGTAGAGTACAGTGGAGCACAGTAGAGGTAGAGTACAGTGGAGTACAGTAGAGGTAGTGTACAGTGGAGCACAGTAGAGGTAGAGTACAGTGGAGCACAGTAGAGGTAGAGTACAGTGGGGTACAGTAGAAATAGAGTACAGTGGAGCACAGTAGAGTAGAGTACAGTAGAGCACAGTAGAGGTAGAGTACAGTGGAGCACAGTAGAGATAGAGTACAGTGGAGTACAGTAGAGGAAGAGTACAGTGGAGTACATTGGAGCACAGTAGAGGTGGAGTACAGTAGAGTACAGTAGAGGTAGACTACAGTGGAGTACAGTAGAAGTAGATTACAGTGGAGCACAGTAGAGGTAGAGTAGAGTGGAGTACAGTAGAGGTAGAGTACAGTGGAGTACAGTAGAGGTAGAGTACAGTGGAGTAGAGTAGAGGTAGAGTACAGTGGAGCACAGCAGAGGTAGAGTACAGTGTATCACAGTAGAGATAGAGTACAGTGGAGTACAGTGGAGCACAGTAGAGGTATAGTACAGTGGAGCACAGTAGATATAGATTACAGTGGAGTAGAGTAGAGATAGAGTACAGTGGAGTACAGTAGAGGTAGAGTACAGTGGAGCAGAGTAGAGGTAGAGTACAGTGGAGTACAGTAGAGGTAGAGCACAGTAGAGCAGAGTAGAGGTAGAGTACAGTGGAGTACAGTAGAGGTAGAGCACAGTAGAGCAGAGTAGAGGTAGAGTACAGTGGAGTACAGTAGAGGTAGAGCACAGTGGAGCACTGTAGAGGTAGAGTACAGAGGAGTACAGTAGAGGTAGAGTACAGTGGAGCACAGTAGAGGTAGAGAACAGTACAGTACAGTAGAGGTAGAGTAGAGTGGAGTACAGCAGAGGTAGAGTACAGTAGAGCACAGTAGAGGTAGAATACAGTGGAGTACAGTAGAGGTAGAGTACAGTGGAGTACATTAGAGGTAGAGTACAGTGGAGTACAGAAGAGATAGAGTACAGTGGAGCACAGTAGTGGTAGAGTACAGTGGAGCACAGTAGAGGTAGAGTAGAGTGGAGCACAGTAGAGGTAGAGTACAGTGGAGTACAGTAGAGGTTGAGTACAGTGGAGTACAGTGGAGCACAGTAGAGGTGGAGTACAGTAGAGTACAGTAGAGGTAGAGTACAGTGGAGCACAGTAGAGGTAGAGTAAAGTGGAGTACAGTGGAGTACAGTAGAGGTGGAGTACAGTAGAGTACAGTAGAGGTAGAGAACAGTACAGTACAGTAGAGGTAGAATACAGTGGAGTACAGTAGAGGTAGAGTACAGTAGAGCACAGTAGAGGTAGAATACAGTGGAGTACAGTAGAGGTAGAGTACAGTGGAGTACAGTAGAGGTAGAGTACAGTGGAGTACAGAAGAGATAGAGTACAGTGGAGCACAGTAAAGGTAGAGTACAGTGGAGCACAGTAGAGGTAGAGTACAGTGGAGCACAGTAGAGGTAGAGTACAGTGGAGTACAGTAGAGGTAGAGTACAGTGGAGTACAGTAGAGGTAGAGTACAGTGGAGCACAGTAGAGTTAGAGTACATTGGAGTACAGTGGAGCACAGTAGAGTTGGAGTACAGTAGAGTACAGTAGAGGTAGAGTACAGTGGAGTACAGTGGAGTACAGTAGAGGTGGAGTACATTAGAGTACAGTAGAGGTAGAGAACAGTACAGTACAGTAGAGGTAGAGTACAGTGGAGTACAGTAGAGGTAGAGTACAGTAGAGCACAGTAGAGGTAGAATACAGTGGAGTACAGTAGAGATAGAGTACAGTGGAGCACAGTAGAGGTAGAGTACAGTGGAGCACAGTAGAGGTAGAGTACAGTGGAGCACAGTAGAGGTAGAGTACAGTGGAGTACAGTAGAGGTAGTGTACAGTGGAGCACAGTAGAGGTAGAGTACAGTGGAGCACAGTAGAGGTAGAGTACAGTGGGGTACAGTAGAAATAGAGTACAGTGGAGCACAGTAGAGTAGAGTACAGTAGAGCACAGTAGAGGTAGAGTACAGTGGAGCACAGTAGAGATAGAGTACAGTGGAGTACAGTAGAGGAAGAGTACAGTGGAGTACATTGGAGCACAGTAGAGGTGGAGTACAGTAGAGTACAGTAGAGGTAGAGTACAGTGGAGTACAGTAGAAGTTGATTACAGTGGAGCACAGTAGAGGTAGAGTAGAGTGGAGTACAGTAGAGGTAGAGTACAGTGGAGTACAGTAGAGGTAGAGTACAGTGGAGTAGAGTAGAGGTAGAGTACAGTGGAGCACAGCAGAGGTAGAGTACAGTGTATCACAGTAGAGATAGAGTACAGTGGAGTACAGTGGAGCACAGTAGAGGTATAGTACAGTGGAGCACAGTAGATATAGATTACAGTGGAGTAGAGTAGAGATAGAGTACAGTGGAGTACAGTAGAGGTAGAGTACAGTGGAGCAGAGTAGAGGTAGAGTACAGTGGAGTACAGTAGAAGTAGAGCACAGTAGAGCAGAGTAGAGGTAGAGTACAGTGGAGTACAGTAGAGGTAGAGCACAGTAGAGCAGAGTAGAGGTAGAGTACAGTGGAGTACAGTAGAGGTAGAGCACAGTGGAGCACTGTAGAGGTAGAGTACAGAGGAGTACAGTAGAGGTAGAGTACAGTGGAGCACAGTAGAGGTAGAGAACAGTACAGTACAGTAGAGGTAGAGTAGAGTGGAGTACAGCAGAGGTAGAGTACAGTAGAGCACAGTAGAGGTAGAATACAGTGGAGTACAGTAGAGGTAGAGTACAGTGGAGTACATTAGAGGTAGAGTACAGTGGAGTACAGAAGAGATAGAGTACAGTGGAGCACAGTAGTGGTAGAGTACAGTGGAGCACAGTAGAGGTAGAGTAGAGTGGAGCACAGTAGAGGTAGAGTACAGTGGAGTACAGTAGAGGTTGAGTACAGTGGAGTACAGTGGAGCACAGTAGAGGTGGAGTACAGTAGAGTACAGTAGAGGTAGAGTACAGTGGAGCACAGTAGAGGTAGAGTAAAGTGGAGTACAGTGGAGTACAGTAGAGGTGGAGTACAGTAGAGTACAGTAGAGGTAGAGAACAGTACAGTACAGTAGAGGTAGAATACAGTGGAGTACAGTAGAGGTAGAGTACAGTAGAGCACAGTAGAGGTAGAATACAGTGGAGTACAGTAGAGGTAGAGTACAGTGGAGTACAGTAGAGGTAGAGTACAGTGGAGTACAGAAGAGATAGAGTACAGTGGAGCACAGTAAAGGTAGAGTACAGTGGAGCACAGTAGAGGTAGAGTACAGTGGAGCACAGTAGAGGTAGAGTACAGTGGAGTACAGTAGAGGTAGAGTACAGTGGAGTACAGTAGAGGTAGAGTACAGTGGAGCACAGTAGAGTTAGAGTACATTGGAATACAGTGGAGCACAGTAGAGTTGGAGTACAGTAGAGTACAGTAGAGGTAGAGTACAGTGGAGTACAGTGGAGTACAGTAGAGGTGGAGTACATTAGAGTACAGTAGAGGTAGAGAACAGTACAGTACAGTAGAGGTAGAGTACAGTGGAGTACAGTAGAGGTAGAGTACAGTAGAGCACAGTAGAGGTAGAATACAGTGGAGTACAGTAGAGATAGAGTACAGTGGAGCACAGTAGAGGTAGAGTACAGTGGAGCACAGTAGAGGTAGTGTACAGTGGAGCACAGTAGAGGTAGAGTACAGTGGAGTACAGTAGAGGTAGTGTACAGTGGAGCACAGTAGAGGTAGAGTACAGTGGAGCACAGTAGAGGTAGAGTACAGTGGGGTACAGTAGAAATAGAGTACAGTGGAGCACAGTAGAGTAGAGTACAGTAGAGCACAGTAGAGGTAGAGTACAGTGGAGCACAGTAGAGATAGAGTACAGTGGAGTACAGTAGAGGAAGAGTACAGTGGAGTACATTGGAGCACAGTAGAGGTGGAGTACAGTAGAGTACAGTAGAGGTAGAGTACAGTGGAGTACAGTAGAAGTTGATTACAGTGGAGCACAGTAGAGGTAGAGTAGAGTGGAGTACAGTAGAGGTAGAGTACAGTGGAGTACAGTAGAGGTAGAGTACAGTGGAGTAGAGTAGAGGTAGAGTACAGTGGAGCACAGCAGAGGTAGAGTACAGTGTATCACAGTAGAGATAGAGTACAGTGGAGTACAGTGGAGCACAGTAGAGGTATAGTACAGTGGAGCACAGTAGATATAGATTACAGTGGAGTAGAGTAGAGATAGAGTACAGTGGAGTACAGTAGAGGTAGAGTACAGTGGAGCAGAGTAGAGGTAGAGTACAGTGGAGTACAGTAGAGGTAGAGCACAGTAGAGCAGAGTAGAGGTAGAGTACAGTGGAGTACAGTAGAGGTAGAGCACAGTAGAGCAGAGTAGAGGTAGAGTACAGTGGAGTACAGTAGAGGTAGAGCACAGTGGAGCACTGTAGAGGTAGAGTACAGAGGAGTACAGTAGAGATAGAGTACAGTGGAGCACAGTAGAGGTAGAGTACAGTGGAGCAGAGTAGAGCTAGAGTACAGTGGAGCACAGTAGAGGTAGAGTACAGTGGAGTAGAGTAGAGGTAGAGTACAGTGGAGTACTGTAGAGGTAGAGTACAGTGGAGCACAGTAGAGGTAGAGTACAGTGGAGTACAGTGGAGCACAGTAGAGGTGGAGTACAGTAGAGTACAGTAGAGGTAGAGTACAGTGGAGCACAGTAGAGGTAGAGTACAGTGGAGTACAGTGGAGTACAGTAGAGGTGGAGTACAGTAGAGTACAGTAGAGGTAGAGAACAGTACAGTACAGTAGAGGTAGACTACAGTGGAGTACAGTAGAGGTAGAGTACAGTAGAGCACAGTAGAGGTAGAATACAGTGGAGTACAGTAGAGGTAGAGTACAGTGGAGCACAGTAGAGGTAGAGAACAGTACAGTACAGTAGAGGTAGAGTAGAGTGGAGTACAGCAGAGGTAGAGTACAGTAGAGCACAGTAGAGGTAGAATACAGTGGAGTACAGTAGAGGTAGAGTACAGTGGAGTACAGTAGAGGTAGAGTACAGTGGAGTACAGAAGAGATAGAGTACAGTGGAGCACAGTAGAGGTAGAGTACAGTGGAGCACAGTAGAGGTAGAGTACAGTGGAGCACAGTAGAGGTAGAGTACAGTGGAGTACAGTAGAGGTTGAGTACAGTGGAGTACAGTAGAGGTAGAGTACAGTGGAGTACAGTGGAGCACAGTAGAGGTGGAGTACAGTAGAGTACAGTAGAGGTAGAGTACAGTGGAGCACAGTAGAGGTAGAGTAAAGTGGAGTACGGTGGAGTACAGTAGAGGTGGAGTACAGTAGAGTACAGTAGAGGTAGAGAACAGTACAGTACAGTAGAGGTAGAGTACAGTGGAGTACAGTAGAGGTAGAGTACAGTAGAGCACAGTAGAGGTAGAATACAGTGGAGTACAGTAGAGGTAGAGTACAGTGGAGTACAGTAGAGGTAGAGTACAGTGGAGTACACTAGAGGTAGAGAACAGTACAGTACAGTAGAGGTAGAGTACAGTGGAGTACAGTAGAGGTAGAGTACAGTAGAGCACAGTAGAGGTAGAATACAGTGGAGTATAGTAGAGGTAGAGTACTGTAGAGCACAGTAGAGATAGAGTACAGTAGAGCACAGTAGAGGTAGAGTACACTGGAGCACAGTAGAGGAAGAGTACATTGTAGTACAGTAGAGATAGAGTACAGTGGAGTACAGTAGAGATAGAGTACAGTCGAACACAGCAGAGATAAGTGCAGTGGAGTATAGTAGAGCTAGAGTACAGTGGAGTACAGTAGAGGTAGAGTACAGTGGAGTACAGTAGAGGTAGAGTAGAGTGGAGCACATTAGAGGTGGAGTAGAGTAGAGTACAGTAGAAGTAGAGTACAGTGGAGTGCAGTAGAAGTAGAGTACAGTGGAGCACAGTAGAGGTAGAGTAGAGTGGAGTACAGTAGAGGTAGAGTACAGTGGAGTACAGTAGAGGTAGAGTACAGTGGAGTAGAGTAGAGATAGAGTACAGTGGAGCACAGCAGAGGTAGAGTACAGTGGATCACAGTAGAGATAGAGTAGAGTGGAGTACAGTGGAGCTCAGTAGAGGTATAGTACAGTGGAGCACAGTAGAGATAGATTACAGTGGAGTAGAGTAGAGATAGAGTACAGTGGAGTACAGTAGAGGTAGAGTACAGTGGAGCAGAGTAGATGTAGAGTACAGTGGAGTACAGTAGAGGTAGAGCACAGTAGAGCAGAGTAGAGGTAGAGTACAGTGGAGTACAGTAGAGGTAGAGCACAGTGGAGCACTCTAGAGGTAGAGTACAGTGGAGTACAGTAGAGATAGAGTACAGTGGAGCACATTAGAGGTAGAGTACAGTGGAGCAGAGTAGAGGTAGAGTACAGTGGAGCACAGTAGAGGTAGAGTACAGTGGAGTAGAGTAGAGGTAGAGTACAGTGGAGTACAGTAGAGGTAGAGTACAGTGGAGCACAGTAGAGGTAGAGTAAAGTGGAGTACAGTGGAGCACAGTAGAGGTGGAGTACAGTAGTGTACAGTAGAGGTAGAGTACAGTGGAGCACAGTAGAGGTAGAGTACAGTGGAGTACAGTGGAGTACAGTAGAGGTGGAGTACAGTAGAGTACAGTAGAGGTAGAGAACAGTACAGTACAGTAGAGGTAGAGTACAGTGGAGTAGAGTAGAGGTAGAGTACAGTAGAGCACAGTAGAGGTAGAATACAGTGGAGTACAGTAGAGGTAGAGTACAGTGGAGCACAGTAGAGGTAGAGAACAGTACAGTACAGTAGAGGTAGAGTAGAGTGGAGTACAGTAGAGGTAGAGTACAGTAGAGCACAGTAGAGGTAGAATACAGTGGAGTACAGTAGAGGTAGAGTACAGTGGAGTACAGTAGAGGTAGAGTACAGTGGAGTACAGAAGAGATAGAGTACAGTGGAGCACAGTAGAGGTAGAGTACAGTGGAGCACAGTAGAGGTAGAGTACAGTGGAGCACAGTAGAGGTAGAGTACAGTGGAGTACAGTAGAGGTTGAGTACAGTGGAGTACAGTAGAGGTAGAGTACAGTGGAGCACAGTAGAGGTAGAGTACAGTGGAGTACAGTGGAGCACAGTAGAGGTGGAGTACAGTAGAGTAGAGTATAGGTTGAGTACAGTGGAGTACAGTAGAGATAGAGTAGAGTGGAGTAGAGTAGAGATAGAGTATAGTGGATTAGAGTAGATATAGAGTACAGTGGAGTATAGTTGAGGTAGAGTACAGTGGAGTACAGTAGAGGTAGAGTACAGTGGAGTACAGTAGAGGTAGAATACAGTGGAGCACAGTAGAGGTAGAGTACAGTGGAGCACAGTAGAGATAGAGTACAGTGGATTAGAGTAGAGATAGAGTACAGTGGAGCACAGTAGAGGTAGAGTACAGTGGAGCACAGTAGAGGTAGAGTACAGTGGAGCATAGTAGAGGTAGAGTACAGTGGAGTACAGTGGAGCACAGTAGAGGTGGAGTACAGTAGAGTACAGTAGAGGTAGAGTACAGTGGAGCACAGTAGAGGTAGAGTACAGTGGAGTACAGTGGAGTACAGTAGAGGTGGAGTACAGTAGAGTACAGTAGAGTACAGTAGAGGTAGAGAACAGTACAGTACAGTAGAGGTAGACTACAGTGGAGTACAGTAGAGGTAGAGTACAGTAGAGCACAGTAGAGGTAGAATACAGTGGAGTACAGTAGAGGTAGAGTACAGTGGAGCACAGTAGAGGTAGAAAACAGTACAGTACAGTAGAGGTAGAGTAGAGTGGAGTACAGCAGAGGTAGAGTACAGTAGAGCACAGTAGAGGTAGAATACAGTGGAGCACAGTAGAGGTAGAGTACAGTGGAGCACAGTAGAGGTAGAGTACAGTGGAGCACAGTAGAGGTAGAGTACAGTGGAGTACAGTAGAGGTTGAGTACAGTGGAGTACAGTAGAGGTAGAGTACAGTGGAGCACAGTAGAGGTAGAGTACAGTGGAGTACAGTGGAGCACAGTAGAGGTGGAGTACAGTAGAGTACAGTAGAGGTAGAGTACAGTGGAGCACAGTAGAGGTAGAGTACAGTGGAGTACAGTGGAGTACAGTAGAGGTGGAGTACAGTAGAGTACAGTAGAGGTAGAGAACAGTACAGTACAGTAGAGGTAGACTACAGTGGAGTACAGTAGAGGTAGAGTACAGTAGAGCACAGTAGAGGTAGAATACAGTGGAGTACAGTAGAGGTAGAGTACAGTGGAGCACAGTAGAGGTAGAAAACAGTACAGTACAGTAGAGGTAGAGTAGAGTGGAGTACAGCAGAGGTAGAGTACAGTAGAGCACAGTAGAGGTAGAATACAGTGGAGCACAGTAGAGGTAGAGTACAGTGGAGCACAGTAGAGGTAGAGTACAGTGGAGCACAGTAGAGGTAGAGTACAGTGGAGTACAGTAGAGGTTGAGTACAGTGGAGTACAGTAGAGGTAGAGTACAGTGGAGCACAGTAGAGGTAGAGTACAGTGGAGTACAGTGGAGCACAGTAGAGGTGGAGTACAGTAGAGTACAGTAGAGGTAGAGTACAGTGGAGCACAGTAGAGGTAGAGTAAAGTGGAGTACAGTGGAGTACAGTAGATGTGGAGTACAGTAGAGTACAGTAGAGGTAGAGAACAGTACAGTACAGTAGAGGTAGAGTACAGTGGAGTACAGTAGAGGTAGAGTACAGTAGAGCAGAGTAGAGGTAGAATACAGTGGAGTACAGTAGAGGTAGTGTACAGTGGAGTACAGTAGAGGTAGAGTACAGTGGAGTACAGTAGAGGTAGAGAACAGTACAGTACAGTAGAGGTAGAGTACAGTTGAGTACAGTAGAGGTAGAGTACAGTAGAGCACAGTAGAGATAGAATACAGTGGAGTATAGTAGAGGTAGAGTACTGTAGAGCACAGTAGAGATAGAGTACAGTAGAGCACAGTAGAGGTAGAGTACAGTGGAGCACAGTAGAGGAAGAGTACAGTGTAGTACAGTAGAGATAGAGTACAGTGGAGTACAGTAGAGATAGAGTACAGTCGAACACAGCAGAGATAAGTGCAGTGGAGTATAGTAGAGGTAGAGTACAGTGGAGTACAGTAGAGGTAGAGTACAGTGGAGTACAGTAGAGGTAGAGTAGAGTGGAGCACATTAGAGGTGGAGTAGAGTAGAGTACAGTAGAGGTAGAGTACAGTGGAGTTCAGTAGAAGTAGAGTACAGTGGAGCACAGTAGAGGTAGAGTAGAGTGGAGTACAGTAGAGGTAGAGTACAGTGGAGTACAGTAGAGGTAGAGTACAGTGGAGTAGAGTAGAGATAGAGTACAGTGGAGCACAGCAGAGGTAGAGTACAGTGGATCACAGTAGAGATAGAGTACAGTGGAGTACAGTGGAGCACAGTAGAGGTATAGTACAGTGGAGCACAGTAGAGATAGATTACAGTGGAGTAGAGTAGAGATAGAGTACAGTGGAGTACAGTAGAGGTAGAGTACAGTGGAGCAGAGTAGATGTAGAGTACAGTGGAGTACAGTGGAGCACAGTAGAGGTATAGTACAGTGGAGCACAGTAGATATAGATTACAGTGGAGTAGAGTAGAGATAGAGTACAGTGGAGTACAGTAGAGGTAGAGTACAGTGGAGCAGAGTAGAGGTAGAGTACAGTGGAGTACAGTAGAGGTAGAGCACAGTAGAGCAGAGTAGAGGTAGAGTACAGTGGAGTACAGTAGAGGTAGAGCACAGTAGAGCAGAGTAGAGGTAGAGTACAGTGGAGTACAGTAGAGGTAGAGCACAGTGGAGCACTGTAGAGGTAGAGTACAGAGGAGTACAGTAGAGGTAGAGTACAGTGGAGCACAGTAGAGGTAGAGAACAGTACAGTACAGTAGAGGTAGAGTAGAGTGGAGTACAGCAGAGGTAGAGTACAGTAGAGCACAGTAGAGGTAGAATACAGTGGAGTACAGTAGAGGTAGAGTACAGTGGAGTACATTAGAGGTAGAGTACAGTGGAGTACAGAAGAGATAGAGTACAGTGGAGCACAGTAGTGGTAGAGTACAGTGGAGCACAGTAGAGGTAGAGTAGAGTGGAGCACAGTAGAGGTAGAGTACAGTGGAGTACAGTAGAGGTTGAGTACAGTGGAGTACAGTGGAGCACAGTAGAGGTGGAGTACAGTAGAGTACAGTAGAGGTAGAGTACAGTGGAGCACAGTAGAGGTAGAGTAAAGTGGAGTACAGTGGAGTACAGTAGAGGTGGAGTACAGTAGAGTACAGTAGAGGTAGAGAACAGTACAGTACAGTAGAGGTAGAATACAGTGGAGTACAGTAGAGGTAGAGTACAGTAGAGCACAGTAGAGGTAGAATACAGTGGAGTACAGTAGAGGTAGAGTACAGTGGAGTACAGTAGAGGTAGAGTACAGTGGAGTACAGAAGAGATAGAGTACAGTGGAGCACAGTAAAGGTAGAGTACAGTGGAGCACAGTAGAGGTAGAGTACAGTGGAGCACAGTAGAGGTAGAGTACAGTGGAGTACAGTAGAGGTAGAGTACAGTGGAGTACAGTAGAGGTAGAGTACAGTGGAGCACAGTAGAGTTAGAGTACATTGGAGTACAGTGGAGCACAGTAGAGTTGGAGTACAGTAGAGTACAGTAGAGGTAGAGTACAGTGGAGTACAGTGGAGTACAGTAGAGGTGGAGTACATTAGAGTACAGTAGAGGTAGAGAACAGTACAGTACAGTAGAGGTAGAGTACAGTGGAGTACAGTAGAGGTAGAGTACAGTAGAGCACAGTAGAGGTAGAATACAGTGGAGTACAGTAGAGATAGAGTACAGTGGAGCACAGTAGAGGTAGAGTACAGTGGAGCACAGTAGAGGTAGTGTACAGTGGAGCACAGTAGAGGTAGAGTACAGTGGAGTACAGTAGAGGTAGTGTACAGTGGAGCACAGTAGAGGTAGAGTACAGTGGAGCACAGTAGAGGTAGAGTACAGTGGGGTACAGTAGAAATAGAGTACAGTGGAGCACAGTAGAGTAGAGTACAGTAGAGCACAGTAGAGGTAGAGTACAGTGGAGCACAGTAGAGATAGAGTACAGTGGAGTACAGTAGAGGAAGAGTACAGTGGAGTACATTGGAGCACAGTAGAGGTGGAGTACAGTAGAGTACAGTAGAGGTAGAGTACAGTGGAGTACAGTAGAAGTTGATTACAGTGGAGCACAGTAGAGGTAGAGTAGAGTGGAGTACAGTAGAGGTAGAGTACAGTGGAGTACAGTAGAGGTAGAGTACAGTGGAGTAGAGTAGAGGTAGAGTACAGTGGAGCACAGCAGAGGTAGAGTACAGTGTATCACAGTAGAGATAGAGTACAGTGGAGTACAGTGGAGCACAGTAGAGGTATAGTACAGTGGAGCACAGTAGATATAGATTACAGTGGAGTAGAGTAGAGATAGAGTACAGTGGAATACAGTAGAGGTAGAGTACAGTGGAGCAGAGTAGAGGTAGAGTACAGTGGAGTACAGTAGAGGTAGAGCACAGTAGAGCAGAGTAGAGGTAGAGTACAGTGGAGTACAGTAGAGGTAGAGCACAGTAGAGCAGAGTAGAGGTAGAGTACAGTGGAGTACAGTAGAGGTAGAGCACAGTGGAGCACTGTAGAGGTAGAGTACAGAGGAGTACAGTAGAGATAGAGTACAGTGGAGCACAGTAGAGGTAGAGTACAGTGGAGCAGAGTAGAGCTAGAGTACAGTGGAGCACAGTAGAGGTAGAGTACAGTGGAGTAGAGTAGAGGTAGAGTACAGTGGAGTACTGTAGAGGTAGAGTACAGTGGAGCACAGTAGAGGTAGAGTACAGTGGAGTACAGTGGAGCACAGTAGAGGTGGAGTACAGTAGAGTACAGTAGAGGTAGAGTACAGTGGAGCACAGTAGAGGTAGAGTACAGTGGAGTACAGTGGAGTACAGTAGAGGTGGAGTACAGTAGAGTACAGTAGAGGTAGAGAACAGTACAGTACAGTAGAGGTAGACTACAGTGGAGTACAGTAGAGGTAGAGTACAGTAGAGCACAGTAGAGGTAGAATACAGTGGAGTACAGTAGAGGTAGAGTACAGTGGAGCACAGTAGAGGTAGAGAACAGTACAGTACAGTAGAGGTAGAGTAGAGTGGAGTACAGCAGAGGTAGAGTACAGTAGAGCACAGTAGAGGTAGAATACAGTGGAGTACAGTAGAGGTAGAGTACAGTGGAGTACAGTAGAGGTAGAGTACAGTGGAGTACAGAAGAGATAGAGTACAGTGGAGCACAGTAGAGGTAGAGTACAGTGGAGCACAGTAGAGGTAGAGTACAGTGGAGCACAGTAGAGGTAGAGTACAGTGGAGTACAGTAGAGGTTGAGTACAGTGGAGTACAGTAGAGGTAGAGTACAGTGGAGTACAGTGGAGCACAGTAGAGGTGGAGTACAGTAGAGTACAGTAGAGGTAGAGTACAGTGGAGCACAGTAGAGGTAGAGTAAAGTGGAGTACGGTGGAGTACAGTAGAGGTGGAGTACAGTAGAGTACAGTAGAGGTAGAGAACAGTACAGTACAGTAGAGGTAGAGTACAGTGGAGTACAGTAGAGGTAGAGTACAGTAGAGCACAGTAGAGGTAGAATACAGTGGAGTACAGTAGAGGTAGAGTACAGTGGAGTACAGTAGAGGTAGAGTACAGTGGAGTACACTAGAGGTAGAGAACAGTACAGTACAGTAGAGGTAGAGTACAGTGGAGTACAGTAGAGGTAGAGTACAGTAGAGCACAGTAGAGGTAGAATACAGTGGAGTATAGTAGAGGTAGAGTACTGTAGAGCACAGTAGAGATAGAGTACAGTAGAGCACAGTAGAGGTAGAGTACACTGGAGCACAGTAGAGGAAGAGTACATTGTAGTACAGTAGAGATAGAGTACAGTGGAGTACAGTAGAGATAGAGTACAGTCGAACACAGCAGAGATAAGTGCAGTGGAGTATAGTAGAGCTAGAGTACAGTGGAGTACAGTAGAGGTAGAGTACAGTGGAGTACAGTAGAGGTAGAGTAGAGTGGAGCACATTAGAGGTGGAGTAGAGTAGAGTACAGTAGAAGTAGAGTACAGTGGAGTGCAGTAGAAGTAGAGTACAGTGGAGCACAGTAGAGGTAGAGTAGAGTGGAGTACAGTAGAGGTAGAGTACAGTGGAGTACAGTAGAGGTAGAGTACAGTGGAGTAGAGTAGAGATAGAGTACAGTGGAGCACAGCAGAGGTAGAGTACAGTGGATCACAGTAGAGATAGAGTAGAGTGGAGTACAGTGGAGCTCAGTAGAGGTATAGTACAGTGGAGCACAGTAGAGATAGATTACAGTGGAGTAGAGTAGAGATAGAGTACAGTGGAGTACAGTAGAGGTAGAGTACAGTGGAGCAGAGTAGATGTAGAGTACAGTGGAGTACAGTAGAGGTAGAGCACAGTAGAGCAGAGTAGAGGTAGAGTACAGTGGAGTACAGTAGAGGTAGAGCACAGTGGAGCACTCTAGAGGTAGAGTACAGTGGAGTACAGTAGAGATAGAGTACAGTGGAGCACATTAGAGGTAGAGTACAGTGGAGCAGAGTAGAGGTAGAGTACAGTGGAGCACAGTAGAGGTAGAGTACAGTGGAGTAGAGTAGAGGTAGAGTACAGTGGAGTACAGTAGAGGTAGAGTACAGTGGAGCACAGTAGAGGTAGAGTAAAGTGGAGTACAGTGGAGCACAGTAGAGGTGGAGTACAGTAGTGTACAGTAGAGGTAGAGTACAGTGGAGCACAGTAGAGGTAGAGTACAGTGGAGTACAGTGGAGTACAGTAGAGGTGGAGTACAGTAGAGTACAGTAGAGGTAGAGAACAGTACAGTACAGTAGAGGTAGAGTACAGTGGAGTAGAGTAGAGGTAGAGTACAGTAGAGCACAGTAGAGGTAGAATACAGTGGAGTACAGTAGAGGTAGAGTACAGTGGAGCACAGTAGAGGTAGAGAACAGTACAGTACAGTAGAGGTAGAGTAGAGTGGAGTACAGTAGAGGTAGAGTACAGTAGAGCACAGTAGAGGTAGAATACAGTGGAGTACAGTAGAGGTAGAGTACAGTGGAGTACAGTAGAGGTAGAGTACAGTGGAGTACAGAAGAGATAGAGTACAGTGGAGCACAGTAGAGGTAGAGTACAGTGGAGCACAGTAGAGGTAGAGTACAGTGGAGCACAGTAGAGGTAGAGTACAGTGGAGTACAGTAGAGGTTGAGTACAGTGGAGTACAGTAGAGGTAGAGTA
The DNA here is from genome assembly GCA_030578255.1 of Tiaroga cobitis. Lineage (NCBI taxonomy): Eukaryota > Metazoa > Chordata > Actinopteri > Cypriniformes > Leuciscidae > Tiaroga > Tiaroga cobitis. The sequence continues at coordinate 1,802,251 of CM060612.1, forward strand.
CAGTGGAGCACAGTAGAGGTAGAGTACAGTGGAGTACAGTGGAGCACAGTAGAGGTGGAGTACAGTAGAGTAGAGTATAGGTTGAGTACAGTGGAGTACAGTAGAGATAGAGTAGAGTGGAGTAGAGTAGAGATAGAGTATAGTGGATTAGAGTAGATATAGAGTACAGTGGAGTATAGTTGAGGTAGAGTACAGTGGAGTACAGTAGAGGTAGAGTACAGTGGAGTACAGTAGAGGTAGAATACAGTGGAGCACAGTAGAGGTAGAGTACAGTGGAGCACAGTAGAGATAGAGTACAGTGGATTAGAGTAGAGATAGAGTACAGTGGAGCACAGTAGAGGTAGAGTACAGTGGAGCACAGTAGAGGTAGAGTACAGTGGAGCATAGTAGAGGTAGAGTACAGTGGAGTACAGTGGAGCACAGTAGAGGTGGAGTACAGTAGAGTACAGTAGAGGTAGAGTACAGTGGAGCACAGTAGAGGTAGAGTACAGTGGAGTACAGTGGAGTACAGTAGAGGTGGAGTACAGTAGAGTACAGTAGAGTACAGTAGAGGTAGAGAACAGTACAGTACAGTAGAGGTAGACTACAGTGGAGTACAGTAGAGGTAGAGTACAGTAGAGCACAGTAGAGGTAGAATACAGTGGAGTACAGTAGAGGTAGAGTACAGTGGAGCACAGTAGAGGTAGAAAACAGTACAGTACAGTAGAGGTAGAGTAGAGTGGAGTACAGCAGAGGTAGAGTACATTAGAGCACAGTAGAGGTAGAATACAGTGGAGCACAGTAGAGGTAGAGTACAGTGGAGCACAGTAGAGGTAGAGTACAGTGGAGCACAGTAGAGGTAGAGTACAGTGGAGTACAGTAGAGGTTGAGTACAGTGGAGTACAGTAGAGGTAGAGTACAGTGGAGCACAGTAGAGGTAGAGTACAGTGGAGTACAGTGGAGCACAGTAGAGGTGGAGTACAGTAGAGTACAGTAGAGGTAGAGTACAGTGGAGCACAGTAGAGGTAGAGTACAGTGGAGTACAGTGGAGTACAGTAGAGGTGGAGTACAGTAGAGTACAGTAGAGGTAGAGAACAGTACAGTACAGTAGAGGTAGACTACAGTGGAGTACAGTAGAGGTAGAGTACAGTAGAGCACAGTAGAGGTAGAATACAGTGGAGTACAGTAGAGGTAGAGTACAGTGGAGCACAGTAGAGGTAGAAAACAGTACAGTACAGTAGAGGTAGAGTAGAGTGGAGTACAGCAGAGGTAGAGTACAGTAGAGCACAGTAGAGGTAGAATACAGTGGAGCACAGTAGAGGTAGAGTACAGTGGAGCACAGTAGAGGTAGAGTACAGTGGAGCACAGTAGAGGTAGAGTACAGTGGAGTACAGTAGAGGTTGAGTACAGTGGAGTACAGTAGAGGTAGAGTACAGTGGAGCACAGTAGAGGTAGAGTACAGTGGAGTACAGTGGAGCACAGTAGAGGTGGAGTACAGTAGAGTACAGTAGAGGTAGAGTACAGTGGAGCACAGTAGAGGTAGAGTAAAGTGGAGTACAGTGGAGTACAGTAGATGTGGAGTACAGTAGAGTACAGTAGAGGTAGAGAACAGTACAGTACAGTAGAGGTAGAGTACAGTGGAGTACAGTAGAGGTAGAGTACAGTAGAGCAGAGTAGAGGTAGAATACAGTGGAGTACAGTAGAGGTAGTGTACAGTGGAGTACAGTAGAGGTAGAGTACAGTGGAGTACAGTAGAGGTAGAGAACAGTACAGTACAGTAGAGGTAGAGTACAGTTGAGTACAGTAGAGGTAGAGTACAGTAGAGCACAGTAGAGATAGAATACAGTGGAGTATAGTAGAGGTAGAGTACTGTAGAGCACAGTAGAGATAGAGTACAGTAGAGCACAGTAGAGGTAGAGTACAGTGGAGCACAGTAGAGGAAGAGTACAGTGTAGTACAGTAGAGATAGAGTACAGTGGAGTACAGTAGAGATAGAGTACAGTCGAACACAGCAGAGATAAGTGCAGTGGAGTATAGTAGAGGTAGAGTACAGTGGAGTACAGTAGAGGTAGAGTACAGTGGAGTACAGTAGAGGTAGAGTAGAGTGGAGCACATTAGAGGTGGAGTAGAGTAGAGTACAGTAGAGGTAGAGTACAGTGGAGTTCAGTAGAAGTAGAGTACAGTGGAGCACAGTAGAGGTAGAGTAGAGTGGAGTACAGTAGAGGTAGAGTACAGTGGAGTACAGTAGAGGTAGAGTACAGTGGAGTAGAGTAGAGATAGAGTACAGTGGAGCACAGCAGAGGTAGAGTACAGTGGATCACAGTAGAGATAGAGTACAGTGGAGTACAGTGGAGCACAGTAGAGGTATAGTACAGTGGAGCACAGTAGAGATAGATTACAGTGGAGTAGAGTAGAGATAGAGTACAGTGGAGTACAGTAGAGGTAGAGTACAGTGGAGCAGAGTAGATGTAGAGTACAGTGGAGTACAGTAGAGGTAGAGCACAGTAGAGCAGAGTAGAGGTAGAGTACAGTGGAGTACAGTAGAGGTAGTGCACAGTGGAGCACTCTAGAGGTAGAGTACAGTGGAGTACAGTGGAGTACAGTAGAGGTGGAGTACAGTAGAGTACAGTAGAGGTAGAGAACAGTACAGTACAGTAGAGGTAGAGTACAGTGGAGTACAGTAGAGGTAGAGTACAGTAGAGCACAGTAGAGGTAGAATACAGTGGTGTTTAGTAGAGATAGAGTACAGTGGAGCACAGTAGAGGTAGAGTACAGTGGAGCACAGTAGAGGTAGAGTACAGTGGAGTATAGTTGAGGTAGACTACAGTGGAGTAGAGTAGAGGTCGAGTACAGTGGAGGACAGTAGAGATAGAGTACAGTAGAGCAGAGTAGAGGTAGAGTACAGTGGAGTACAGTAGAGGTAGAGCACAGTAGAGCAGAGTAGAGGTAGAGTACAGTGGAGTACATAAGAGGTAGAGCACAGTGGAGCACTGTAGAGGTAGAATACAGTGGAGTACATTAGAGATAGAGTACAGTGGAGCACAGTAGAGGTAGAGTACAGTGGAGCACAGTAGAGGTAGAGTACATTGGAGCACAGTAGAGGTAGAGTACAGTGGAGTACAGTAGAGGTAGTGTACAGTGGAGCACAGTAGAGGTAGAGTACAGTGGAGCACAATAGAGGTAGAGTACAGTGGGGTACAGTAGAAATAGAGTACAGTGGAGCACAGTAGAGTAGAGTACAGTAGAGCACAGTAGAGGTAGAGTAAAGTGGAGCACAGTAGAGATAGAGTACAGTGGAGTACAGTAGAGGAAGAGTACAGTGGAGTACAGTGGAGCACAGTAGAGGTGGAGTACAGTAGAGTACAGTAGAGGTAGAGTACAGTGGAGCACAGTAGATATAGATTACAGTGGAGTAGAGTAGAGATAGAGTACAGTGGAGTACAGTAGAGGTAGAGTACAGTGGAGCAGAGTAGAGGTAGAGTACAGTGGAGTACAGTAGAGGTAGAGCACAGTAGAGCAGAGTAGAGGTAGAGTACAGTGGAGTAGAGTAGAGGTAGAGTACAGTGGAGTACAGTAGAGGTAGAGTATAGTGGAGCACAGTAGAGGTAGAGTACAGTGGAGTACAGTGGAGCACAGTAGAGGTGGAGTACAGTAGAGTACAGTAGAGGTAGAGTACAGTGGAGTACAGTAGAAGTTGATTACAGTGGAGCACAGTAGAGGTAGAGTAGAGTGGAGTACAGTAGAGGTAGAGTACAGTGGAGTACAGTAGAGGTAGAGTACAGTGGAGTAGAGTAGAGGTAGAGTACAGTGGAGCACAGCAGAGGTAGAGTACAGTGTATCACAGTAGAGATAGAGTACAGTGGAGTACAGTGGAGCACAGTAGAGGTATAGTACAGTGGAGCACAGTAGATATAGATTACAGTGGAGTAGAGTAGAGATAGAGTACAGTGGAGTACAGTAGAGGTAGAGTACAGTGGAGCAGAGTAGAGGTAGAGTACAGTGGAGTACAGTAGAGGTAGAGCACAGTAGAGCAGAGTAGAGGTAGAGTACAGTGGAGTACAGTAGAGGTAGAGCACAGTAGAGCAGAGTAGAGGTAGAGTACAGTGGAGTACAGTAGAGGTAGAGCACAGTGGAGCACTGTAGAGGTAGAGTACAGAGGAGTACAGTAGAGATAGAGTACAGTGGAGCACAGTAGAGGTAGAGTACAGTGGAGCAGAGTAGAGCTAGAGTACAGTGGAGCACAGTAGAGGTAGAGTACAGTGGAGTAGAGTAGAGGTAGAGTACAGTGGAGTACTGTAGAGGTAGAGTACAGTGGAGCACAGTAGAGGTAGAGTACAGTGGAGTACAGTGGAGCACAGTAGAGGTGGAGTACAGTAGAGTACAGTAGAGGTAGAGTACAGTGGAGCACAGTAGAGGTAGAGTACAGTGGAGTACAGTGGAGTACAGTAGAGGTGGAGTACAGTAGAGTACAGTAGAGGTAGAGAACAGTACAGTACAGTAGAGGTAGACTACAGTGGAGTACAGTAGAGGTAGAGTACAGTAGAGCACAGTAGAGGTAGAATACAGTGGAGTACAGTAGAGGTAGAGTACAGTGGAGCACAGTAGAGGTAGAGAACAGTACAGTACAGTAGAGGTAGAGTAGAGTGGAGTACAGCAGAGGTAGAGTACAGTAGAGCACAGTAGAGGTAGAATACAGTGGAGTACAGTAGAGGTAGAGTACAGTGGAGTACAGTAGAGGTAGAGTACAGTGGAGTACAGAAGAGATAGAGTACAGTGGAGCACAGTAGAGGTAGAGTACAGTGGAGCACAGTAGAGGTAGAGTACAGTGGAGCACAGTAGAGGTAGAGTACAGTGGAGTACAGTAGAGGTTGAGTACAGTGGAGTACAGTAGAGGTAGAGTACAGTGGAGTACAGTGGAGCACAGTAGAGGTGGAGTACAGTAGAGTACAGTAGAGGTAGAGTACAGTGGAGCACAGTAGAGGTAGAGTAAAGTGGAGTACGGTGGAGTACAGTAGAGGTGGAGTACAGTAGAGTACAGTAGAGGTAGAGAACAGTACAGTACAGTAGAGGTAGAGTACAGTGGAGTACAGTAGAGGTAGAGTACAGTAGAGCACAGTAGAGGTAGAATACAGTGGAGTACAGTAGAGGTAGAGTACAGTGGAGTACAGTAGAGGTAGAGTACAGTGGAGTACACTAGAGGTAGAGAACAGTACAGTACAGTAGAGGTAGAGTACAGTGGAGTACAGTAGAGGTAGAGTACAGTAGAGCACAGTAGAGGTAGAATACAGTGGAGTATAGTAGAGGTAGAGTACTGTAGAGCACAGTAGAGATAGAGTACAGTAGAGCACAGTAGAGGTAGAGTACACTGGAGCACAGTAGAGGAAGAGTACATTGTAGTACAGTAGAGATAGAGTACAGTGGAGTACAGTAGAGATAGAGTACAGTCGAACACAGCAGAGATAAGTGCAGTGGAGTATAGTAGAGCTAGAGTACAGTGGAGTACAGTAGAGGTAGAGTACAGTGGAGTACAGTAGAGGTAGAGTAGAGTGGAGCACATTAGAGGTGGAGTAGAGTAGAGTACAGTAGAAGTAGAGTACAGTGGAGTGCAGTAGAAGTAGAGTACAGTGGAGCACAGTAGAGGTAGAGTAGAGTGGAGTACAGTAGAGGTAGAGTACAGTGGAGTACAGTAGAGGTAGAGTACAGTGGAGTAGAGTAGAGATAGAGTACAGTGGAGCACAGCAGAGGTAGAGTACAGTGGATCACAGTAGAGATAGAGTAGAGTGGAGTACAGTGGAGCTCAGTAGAGGTATAGTACAGTGGAGCACAGTAGAGATAGATTACAGTGGAGTAGAGTAGAGATAGAGTACAGTGGAGTACAGTAGAGGTAGAGTACAGTGGAGCAGAGTAGATGTAGAGTACAGTGGAGTACAGTAGAGGTAGAGCACAGTAGAGCAGAGTAGAGGTAGAGTACAGTGGAGTACAGTAGAGATAGAGCACAGTGGAGCACTCTAGAGGTAGAGTACAGTGGAGTACAGTAGAGATAGAGTACAGTGGAGCACATTAGAGGTAGAGTACAGTGGAGCAGAGTAGAGGTAGAGTACAGTGGAGCACAGTAGAGGTAGAGTACAGTGGAGTAGAGTAGAGGTAGAGTACAGTGGAGTACAGTAGAGGTAGAGTACAGTGGAGCACAGTAGAGGTAGAGTAAAGTGGAGTACAGTGGAGCACAGTAGAGGTGGAGTACAGTAGTGTACAGTAGAGGTAGAGTACAGTGGAGCACAGTAGAGGTAGAGTACAGTGGAGTACAGTGGAGTACAGTAGAGGTGGAGTACAGTAGAGTACAGTAGAGGTAGAGAACAGTACAGTACAGTAGAGGTAGAGTACAGTGGAGTAGAGTAGAGGTAGAGTACAGTAGAGCACAGTAGAGGTAGAATACAGTGGAGTACAGTAGAGGTAGAGTACAGTGGAGCACAGTAGAGGTAGAGAACAGTACAGTACAGTAGAGGTAGAGTAGAGTGGAGTACAGTAGAGGTAGAGTACAGTAGAGCACAGTAGAGGTAGAATACAGTGGAGTACAGTAGAGGTAGAGTACAGTGGAGTACAGTAGAGGTAGAGTACAGTGGAGCACAGAAGAGATAGAGTACAGTGGAGCACAGTAGAGGTAGAGTACAGTGGAGCACAGTAGAGGTAGAGTACAGTGGAGCACAGTAGAGGTAGAGTACAGTGGAGTACAGTAGAGGTTGAGTACAGTGGAGTACAGTAGAGGTAGAGTACAGTGGAGCACAGTAGAGGTAGAGTACAGTGGAGTACAGTGGAGCACAGTAGAGGTGGAGTACAGTAGAGTAGAGTATAGGTTGAGTACAGTGGAGTACAGTAGAGATAGAGTAGAGTGGAGTAGAGTAGAGATAGAGTATAGTGGATTAGAGTAGATATAGAGTACAGTGGAGTATAGTTGAGGTAGAGTACAGTGGAGTACAGTAGAGGTAGAGTACAGTGGAGTACAGTAGAGGTAGAATACAGTGGAGCACAGTAGAGGTAGAGTACAGTGGAGCACAGTAGAGATAGAGTACAGTGGATTAGAGTAGAGATAGAGTACAGTGGAGCACAGTAGAGGTAGAGTACAGTGGAGCACAGTAGAGGTAGAGTACAGTGGAGCATAGTAGAGGTAGAGTACAGTGGAGTACAGTGGAGCACAGTAGAGGTGGAGTACAGTAGAGTACAGTAGAGGTAGAGTACAGTGGAGCACAGTAGAGGTAGAGTACAGTGGAGTACAGTGGAGTACAGTAGAGATGGAGTACAGTAGAGTACAGTAGAGTACAGTAGAGGTAGAGAACAGTACAGTACAGTAGAGGTAGACTACAGTGGAGTACAGTAGAGGTAGAGTACAGTAGAGCACAGTAGAGGTAGAATACAGTGGAGTACAGTAGAGGTAGAGTACAGTGGAGCACAGTAGAGGTAGAAAACAGTACAGTACAGTAGAGGTAGAGTAGAGTGGAGTACAGCAGAGGTAGAGTACAGTAGAGCACAGTAGAGGTAGAATACAGTGGAGCACAGTAGAGGTAGAGTACAGTGGAGCACAGTAGAGGTAGAGTACAGTGGAGCACAGTAGAGGTAGAGTACAGTGGAGTACAGTAGAGGTTGAGTACAGTGGAGTACAGTAGAGGTAGAGTACAGTGGAGCACAGTAGAGGTAGAGTACAGTGGAGTACAGTGGAGCACAGTAGAGGTGGAGTACAGTAGAGTACAGTAGAGGTAGAGTACAGTGGAGCACAGTAGAGGTAGAGTACAGTGGAGTACAGTGGAGTACAGTAGAGGTGGAGTACAGTAGAGTACAGTAGAGGTAGAGAACAGTACAGTACAGTAGAGGTAGACTACAGTGGAGTACAGTAGAGGTAGAGTACAGTAGAGCACAGTAGAGGTAGAATACAGTGGAGTACAGTAGAGGTAGAGTACAGTGGAGCACAGTAGAGGTAGAAAACAGTACAGTACAGTAGAGGTAGAGTAGAGTGGAGTACAGCAGAGGTAGAGTACAGTAGAGCACAGTAGAGGTAGAATACAGTGGAGCACAGTAGAGGTAGAGTACAGTGGAGCACAGTAGAGGTAGAGTACAGTGGAGCACAGTAGAGGTAGAGTACAGTGGAGTACAGTAGAGGTTGAGTACAGTGGAGTACAGTAGAGGTAGAGTACAGTGGAGCACAGTAGAGGTAGAGTACAGTGGAGTACAGTGGAGCACAGTAGAGGTGGAGTACAGTAGAGTACAGTAGAGGTAGAGTACAGTGGAGCACAGTAGAGGTAGAGTAAAGTGGAGTACAGTGGAGTACAGTAGATGTGGAGTACAGTAGAGTACAGTAGAGGTAGAGAACAGTACAGTACAGTAGAGGTAGAGTACAGTGGAGTACAGTAGAGGTAGAGTACAGTAGAGCAGAGTAGAGGTAGAATACAGTGGAGTACAGTAGAGGTAGTGTACAGTGGAGTACAGTAGAGGTAGAGTACAGTGGAGTACAGTAGAGGTAGAGAACAGTACAGTACAGTAGAGGTAGAGTACAGTTGAGTACAGTAGAGGTAGAGTACAGTAGAGCACAGTAGAGATAGAATACAGTGGAGTATAGTAGAGGTAGAGTACTGTAGAGCACAGTAGAGATAGAGTACAGTAGAGCACAGTAGAGGTAGAGTACAGTGGAGCACAGTAGAGGAAGAGTACAGTGTAGTACAGTAGAGATAGAGTACAGTGGAGTACAGTAGAGATAGAGTACAGTCGAACACAGCAGAGATAAGTGCAGTGGAGTATAGTAGAGGTAGAGTACAGTGGAGTACAGTAGAGGTAGAGTACAGTGGAGTACAGTAGAGGTAGAGTAGAGTGGAGCACATTAGAGGTGGAGTAGAGTAGAGTACAGTAGAGGTAGAGTACAGTGGAGTTCAGTAGAAGTAGAGTACAGTGGAGCACAGTAGAGGTAGAGTAGAGTGGAGTACAGTAGAGGTAGAGTACAGTGGAGTACAGTAGAGGTAGAGTACAGTGGAGTAGAGTAGAGATAGAGTACAGTGGAGCACAGCAGAGGTAGAGTACAGTGGATCACAGTAGAGATAGAGTACAGTGGAGTACAGTGGAGCACAGTAGAGGTATAGTACAGTGGAGCACAGTAGAGATAGATTACAGTGGAGTAGAGTAGAGATAGAGTACAGTGGAGTACAGTAGAGGTAGAGTACAGTGGAGCAGAGTAGATGTAGAGTACAGTGGAGTACAGTAGAGGTAGAGCACAGTAGAGCAGAGTAGAGGTAGAGTACAGTGGAGTACAGTAGAGGTAGTGCACAGTGGAGCACTCTAGAGGTAGAGTACAGTGGAGTACAGTGGAGTACAGTAGAGGTGGAGTACAGTAGAGTACAGTAGAGGTAGAGAACAGTACAGTACAGTAGAGGTAGAGTAGAGTGGAGTACAGTAGAGGTAGAGTACAGTAGAGCACAGTAGAGGTAGAATACAGTGGTGTTTAGTAGAGATAGAGTACAGTGGAGCACAGTAGAGGTAGAGTACAGTGGAGCACAGTAGAGGTAGAGTACAGTGGAGTATAGTTGAGGTAGACTACAGTGGAGTAGAGTAGAGGTCGAGTACAGTGGAGGACAGTAGAGATAGAGTACAGTAGAGCAGAGTAGAGGTAGAGTACAGTGGAGTACAGTAGAGGTAGAGCACAGTAGAGCAGAGTAGAGGTAGAGTACAGTGGAGTACATAAGAGGTAGAGCACAGTGGAGCACTGTAGAGGTAGAATACAGTGGAGTACATTAGAGATAGAGTACAGTGGAGCACAGTAGAGGTAGAGTACAGTGGAGCACAGTAGAGGTAGAGTACATTGGAGCACAGTAGAGGTAGAGTACAGTGGAGTACAGTAGAGGTAGTGTACAGTGGAGCACAGTAGAGGTAGAGTACAGTGGAGCACAATAGAGGTAGAGTACAGTGGGGTACAGTAGAAATAGAGTACAGTGGAGCACAGTAGAGTAGAGTACAGTAGAGCACAGTAGAGGTAGAGTAAAGTGGAGCACAGTAGAGATAGAGTACAGTGGAGTACAGTAGAGGAAGAGTACAGTGGAGTACAGTGGAGCACAGTAGAGGTGGAGTACAGTAGAGTACAGTAGAGGTAGAGTACAGTGGAGCACAGTAGATATAGATTACAGTGGAGTAGAGTAGAGATAGAGTACAGTGGAGTACAGTAGAGGTAGAGTACAGTGGAGCAGAGTAGAGGTAGAGTACAGTGGAGTACAGTAGAGGTAGAGCACAGTAGAGCAGAGTAGAGGTAGAGTACAGTGGAGTAGAGTAGAGGTAGAGTACAGTGGAGTACAGTAGAGGTAGAGTATAGTGGAGCACAGTAGAGGTAGAGTACAGTGGAGTACAGTGGAGCACAGTAGAGGTGGAGTACAGTAGAGTACAGTAGAGGTAGAGTACAGTGGAGCACAGTAGATATAGATTACAGTGGAGTAGGGTAGAGATAGAGTACAGTGGAGTACAGTAGAGGTAGAGTACAGTGGAGTAGAGTAGAGATAGAGTACAGTGGAGCACAGCAGAGGTAGAGTACAGTGGATCACAGTAGAGATAGAGTACAGTGGAGTACAGTGGAGCACAGTAGAGGTATAGTACAGTGGAGCACAGTAGAGATAGATTACAGTGGAGTAGAGTAGAGATAGAGTACAGTGGAGTACAGTAGAGGTAGAGTACAGTGGAGCAGAGTAGATGTAGAGTACAGTGGAGTACAGTAGAGGTAGAGCACAGTAGAGCAGAGTAGAGGTAGAGTACAGTGGAGTACAGTAGAGGTAGTGCACAGTGGAGCACTCTAGAGGTAGAGTACAGTGGAGTACAGTGGAGTACAGTAGAGGTGGAGTACAGTAGAGTACAGTAGAGGTAGAGAACAGTACAGTACAGTAGAGGTAGAGTACAGTGGAGTACAGTAGAGGTAGAGTACAGTAGAGCACAGTAGAGGTAGAATACAGTGGAGTATAGTAGAGATAGAGTACAGTGGAGCACAGTAGAGGTAGAGTACAGTGGAGCACAGTAGAGGTAGAGTACAGTGGAGTATAGTTGAGGTAGACTACAGTGGAGTAGAGTAGAGGTCGAGTACAGTGGAGGACAGTAGAGATAGAGTACAGTAGAGCAGAGTAGAGGTAGAGTACAGTGGAGTACAGTAGAGGTAGAGCACAGTAGAGCAGAGTAGAGGTAGAGTACAGTGGAGTACATAAGAGGTAGAGCACAGTGGAGCACTGTAGAGGTAGAATACAGTGGAGTACATTAGAGATAGAGTACAGTGGAGCACAGTAGAGGTAGAGTACAGTGGAGCACAGTAGAGGTAGAGTACATTGGAGCACAGTAGAGGTAGAGTACAGTGGAGTACAGTAGAGGTAGTGTACAGTGGAGTACAGTGGAGCACAGTAGAGGTGGAGTACAGTAGAGTACAGTAGAGGTAGAGTACAGTGGAGCACAGTAGATATAGATTACAGTGGAGTAGAGTAGAGATAGAGTACAGTGGAGTACAGTAGAGGTAGAGTACAGTGGAGCAGAGTAGAGGTAGAGTACAGTGGAGTACAGTAGAGGTAGAGCACAGTACAGCAGAGCAGAGGTAGAGTACAGTGGAGTAGAGTAGAGGTAGAGTACAGTGGAGTACAGTAGAGGTAGAGTATAGTGGAGCACAGTAGAGGTAGAGTACAGTGGAGTACAGTGGAGCACAGTAGAGGTAGAGAACAGTACAATACAGTAGAGGTAGAGTAGAGTGGAGTACAGTAGAGGTAGAGTACAGTAGAGCACAGTAGAGGTAGAATACAGTGGAGTACAGTAGAGGTAGAGTACAGTGGAGTACAGTAGAGGTAGAGTACAGTGGAGTACAGAAGAGATAGAGTACAGTGGAGCACAGTAGAGGTAGAGTACAGTGGAGCACAGTAGAGGTAGAGTACAGTGGAGCACAGTAGAGGTAGAGTACAGTGGAGTACAGTAGAGGTTGAGTACAGTGGAGTACAGTTGAGGTAGAGTACAGTGGAGCACAGTAGAGGTAGAGTACAGTGGAGTACAGTGGAGCACAGTAGAGGTGGAGTACAGTAGAGTAGAGTATAGGTTGAGTACAGTGGAGTACAGTAGAGATAGAGTAGAGTGGAGTAGAGTAGAGATAGAGTACAGTGGATTAGAGTAGAGGTAGAGTACAGTAGAGCACAGTAGAGGTAGAGTACAGTGGAGTACAGTAGAGGTATAGCACAGTGGAGCACTGTAGAGGTAGAGTACAGTGGAGTACAGTAGAGATAGAGTACAGTGGAGCACAGTAGAGGTTGAGTACAGTGGAGCACAGTAGAGGTAGAGTACAGTGGAGCACAGTAGAAGTAGAGTACAGTCGAGTACAGTAGAGGTAGAGTACAGTGGAGTACAGTAGAGGTAGAGTACAGTGGAGCACAGTAGAGGTAGAGTACAGTGGAGTACAGTGGAGCACAGTAGAGGTGGAGTACAGTAGAGTACAGTAGAGGTAGAGTACAGTGGAGCACAGTAGAGGTAGAGTACAGTGGAGTACAGTAGAGGTAGAGTACAGTAGAGCACAGTAGAGGTAGAATACAGTGGAGTACAGTAGAGGTAGAGTACAGTGGAGCACAGTAGAGGTAGAAAACAGTACAGTACAGTAGAGGTAGAGTAGAGTGGAGTACAGCAGAGGTAGAGTACAGTAGAGCACAGTAGAGGTAGAATACAGTGGAGCACAGTAGAGGTAGAGTACAGTGGAGCACAGTAGAGGTAGAGTACAGTGGAGCACAGTAGAGGTTGAGTACAGTGGAGTACAGTAGAGGTAGAGTACAGTGGAGCACAGTAGAGGTAGAGTACAGTGGAGTACAGTGGAGCACAGTAGAGGTGGAGTACAGTAGAGTACAGTAGAGGTAGAGTACAGTGGAGCACAGTAGAGGTAGAGTACAGTGGAGTACAGTGGAGCACAGTAGAGGTGGAGTACAGTAGAGTACAGTAGAGGTAGAGTACAGTACAGTACAGTAGAGGTAGACTACAGTGGAGTACAGTAGAGGTAGAGTACAGTAGAGCACAGTAGAGGTAGAATACAGTGGAGTACAGTAGAGGTAGAGTACAGTGGAGCACAGTAGAGGTAGAAAACAGTACAGTACAGTAGAGGTAGAGTAGAGTGGAGTACAGCAGAGGTAGAGTACAGTAGAGCACAGTAGAGGTAGAATACAGTGGAGCACAGTAGAGGTAGAGTACAGTGGAGTACAGTAGAAGTAGAGTACAGTGGAGCACAGTAGAGGTAGAGTAGAGTGGAGTACAGTAGAGGTAAAGTACAGTGGAGTACAGTAGAGGTAGAGTACAGTGGAGTAGAGTAGAGATAGAGTAGAGTGGAGCACAGTAGAGTACAGTAGAGGTAGAGTACAGTGGAGCACAGTAGAGGTAGAGTACAGTGGAGTACAGTGGAGTACAGTAGAGGTGGAGTACAGTAGAGTACAGTAGAGGTAGAGAACAGTACAGTACAGTAGAGGTAGACTACAGTGGAGTACAGTAGAGGTAGAGTACAGTAGAGCACAGTAGAGGTAGAATACAGTGGAGTACAGTAGAGGTAGAGTACAGTGGAGCACAGTAGAGGTAGAAAACAGTACAGTACAGTAGAGGTAGAGTAGAGTGGAGTACAGCAGAGGTAGAGTACAGTAGAGCACAGTAGAGGTAGAATACAGTGGAGCACAGTAGAGGTAGAGTACAGTGGAGCACAGTAGAGGTAGAGTACAGTGGAGCACAGTAGAGGTAGAGTACAGTGGAGTACAGTAGAGGTTGAGTACAGTGGAGTACAGTAGAGGTAGAGTACAGTGGAGCACAGTAGAGGTAGAGTACAGTGGAGTACAGTGGAGCACAGTAGAGGTGGAGTACAGTAGAGTACAGTAGAGGTAGAGTACAGTGGAGCACAGTAGAGGTAGAGTAAAGTGGAGTACAGTGGAGTACAGTAGATGTGGAGTACAGTAGAGTACAGTAGAGGTAGAGAACAGTACAGTACAGTAGAGGTAGAGTACAGTGGAGTACAGTAGAGGTAGAGTACAGTAGAGCAGAGTAGAGGTAGAATACAGTGGAGTACAGTAGAGGTAGTGTACAGTGGAGTACAGTAGAGGTAGAGTACAGTGGAGTACAGTAGAGGTAGAGAACAGTACAGTACAGTAGAGGTAGAGTACAGTTGAGTACAGTAGAGGTAGAGTACAGTAGAGCACAGTAGAGATAGAATACAGTGGAGTATAGTAGAGGTAGAGTACTGTAGAGCACAGTAGAGATAGAGTACAGTAGAGCACAGTAGAGGTAGAGTACAGTGGAGCACAGTAGAGGAAGAGTACAGTGTAGTACAGTAGAGATAGAGTACAGTGGAGTACAGTAGAGATAGAGTACAGTCGAACACAGCAGAGATAAGTGCAGTGGAGTATAGTAGAGGTAGAGTACAGTGGAGTACAGTAGAGGTAGAGTACAGTGGAGTACAGTAGAGGTAGAGTAGAGTGGAGCACATTAGAGGTGGAGTAGAGTAGAGTACAGTAGAGGTAGAGTACAGTGGAGTTCAGTAGAAGTAGAGTACAGTGGAGCACAGTAGAGGTAGAGTAGAGTGGAGTACAGTAGAGGTAGAGTACAGTGGAGTACAGTAGAGGTAGAGTACAGTGGAGTAGAGTAGAGATAGAGTACAGTGGAGCACAGCAGAGGTAGAGTACAGTGGATCACAGTAGAGATAGAGTACAGTGGAGTACAGTGGAGCACAGTAGAGGTATAGTACAGTGGAGCACAGTAGAGATAGATTACAGTGGAGTAGAGTAGAGATAGAGTACAGTGGAGTACAGTAGAGGTAGAGTACAGTGGAGCAGAGTAGATGTAGAGTACAGTGGAGTACAGTAGAGGTAGAGCACAGTAGAGCAGAGTAGAGGTAGAGTACAGTGGAGTACAGTAGAGGTAGTGCACAGTGGAGCACTCTAGAGGTAGAGTACAGTGGAGTACAGTGGAGTACAGTAGAGGTGGAGTACAGTAGAGTACAGTAGAGGTAGAGAACAGTACAGTACAGTAGAGGTAGAGTACAGTGGAGTACAGTAGAGGTAGAGTACAGTAGAGCACAGTAGAGGTAGAATACAGTGGTGTATAGTAGAGATAGAGTACAGTGGAGCACAGTAGAGGTAGAGTACAGTGGAGCACAGTAGAGGTAGAGTACAGTGGAGTATAGTTGAGGTAGACTACAGTGGAGTAGAGTAGAGGTCGAGTACAGTGGAGGACAGTAGAGATAGAGTACAGTAGAGCAGAGTAGAGGTAGAGTACAGTGGAGTACAGTAGAGGTAGAGCACAGTAGAGCAGAGTAGAGGTAGAGTACAGTGGAGTACATAAGAGGTAGAGCACAGTGGAGCACTGTAGAGGTAGAATACAGTGGAGTACATTAGAGATAGAGTACAGTGGAGCACAGTAGAGGTAGAGTACAGTGGAGCACAGTAGAGGTAGAGTACATTGGAGCACAGTAGAGGTAGAGTACAGTGGAGTACAGTAGAGGTAGTGTACAGTGGAGCACAGTAGAGGTAGAGTACAGTGGAGCACAATAGAGGTAGAGTACAGTGGGGTACAGTAGAAATAGAGTACAGTGGAGCACAGTAGAGTAGAGTACAGTAGAGCACAGTAGAGGTAGAGTAAAGTGGAGCACAGTAGAGATAGAGTACAGTGGAGTACAGTAGAGGAAGAGTACAGTGGAGTACAGTGGAGCACAGTAGAGGTGGAGTACAGTAGAGTACAGTAGAGGTAGAGTACAGTGGAGCACAGTAGATATAGATTACAGTGGAGTAGAGTAGAGATAGAGTACAGTGGAGTACAGTAGAGGTAGAGTACAGTGGAGCAGAGTAGAGGTAGAGTACAGTGGAGTACAGTAGAGGTAGAGCACAGTAGAGCAGAGTAGAGGTAGAGTACAGTGGAGTAGAGTAGAGGTAGAGTACAGTGGAGTACAGTAGAGGTAGAGTATAGTGGAGCACAGTAGAGGTAGAGTACAGTGGAGTACAGTGGAGCACAGTAGAGGTGGAGTACAGTAGAGTACAGTAGAGGTAGAGTACAGTGGAGCACAGTAGATATAGATTACAGTGGAGTAGAGTAGAGATAGAGTACAGTGGAGTACAGTAGAGGTAGAGTACAGTGGAGTAGAGTAGAGATAGAGTACAGTGGAGCACAGCAGAGGTAGAGTACAGTGGATCACAGTAGAGATAGAGTACAGTGGAGTACAGTGGAGCACAGTAGAGGTATAGTACAGTGGAGCACAGTAGAGATAGATTACAGTGGAGTAGAGTAGAGATAGAGTACAGTGGAGTACAGTAGAGGTAGAGTACAGTGGAGCAGAGTAGATGTAGAGTACAGTGGAGTACAGTAGAGGTAGAGCACAGTAGAGCAGAGTAGAGGTAGAGTACAGTGGAGTACAGTAGAGGTAGTGCACAGTGGAGCACTCTAGAGGTAGAGTACAGTGGAGTACAGTGGAGTACAGTAGAGGTGGAGTACAGAAGAGTACAGTAGAGGTAGAGAACAGTACAGTACAGTAGAGGTAGAGTACAGTGGAGTACAGTAGAGGTAGAGTACAGTAGAGCACAGTAGAGGTAGAATACAGTGGAGTATAGTAGAGATAGAGTACAGTGGAGCACAGTAGAGGTAGAGTACAGTGGAGCACAGTAGAGGTAGAGTACAGTGGAGTATAGTTGAGGTAGACTACAGTGGAGTAGAGTAGAGGTCGAGTACAGTGGAGGACAGTAGAGATAGAGTACAGTAGAGCAGAGTAGAGGTAGAGTACAGTGGAGTACAGTAGAGGTAGAGCACAGTAGAGCAGAGTAGAGGTAGAGTACAGTGGAGTACATAAGAGGTAGAGCACAGTGGAGCACTGTAGAGGTAGAATACAGTGGAGTACATTAGAGATAGAGTACAGTGGAGCACAGTAGAGGTAGAGTACAGTGGAGCACAGTAGAGGTAGAGTACATTGGAGCACAGTAGAGGTAGAGTACAGTGGAGTACAGTAGAGGTAGTGTACAGTGGAGTACAGTGGAGCACAGTAGAGGTGGAGTACAGTAGAGTACAGTAGAGGTAGAGTACAGTGGAGCACAGTAGATATAGATTACAGTGGAGTAGAGTAGAGATAGAGTACAGTGGAGTACAGTAGAGGTAGAGTACAGTGGAGCAGAGTAGAGGTAGAGTACAGTGGAGTACAGTAGAGGTAGAGCACAGTACAGCAGAGCAGAGGTAGAGTACAGTGGAGTAGAGTAGAGGTAGAGTACAGTGGAGTACAGTAGAGGTAGAGTATAGTGGAGCACAGTAGAGGTAGAGTACAGTGGAGTACAGTGGAGCACAGTAGAGGTAGAGAACAGTACAATACAGTAGAGGTAGAGTAGAGTGGAGTACAGTAGAGGTAGAGTACAGTAGAGCACAGTAGAGGTAGAATACAGTGGAGTACAGTAGAGGTAGAGTACAGTGGAGTACAGTAGAGGTAGAGTACAGTGGAGTACAGAAGAGATAGAGTACAGTGGAGCACAGTAGAGGTAGAGTACAGTGGAGCACAGTAGAGGTAGAGTACAGTGGAGCACAGTAGAGGTAGAGTACAGTGGAGTACAGTAGAGGTTGAGTACAGTGGAGTACAGTTGAGGTAGAGTACAGTGGAGCACAGTAGAGGTAGAGTACAGTGGAGTACAGTGGAGCACAGTAGAGGTGGAGTACAGTAGAGTAGAGTATAGGTTGAGTACAGTGGAGTACAGTAGAGATAGAGTAGAGTGGAGTAGAGTAGAGATAGAGTACAGTGGATTAGAGTAGAGGTAGAGTACAGTAGAGCACAGTAGAGGTAGAGTACAGTAGAGCACAGTAGAGGTAGAGTACAGTGGAGCACAGTAGAGGTAGAGCACAGTGGAGCACAGTAGAGATAAAGTACAGTGGAGCACAGTAGAGATAGAGTACAGTGGATTAGAGTAGAGATAGAGTACAGTGGAGTATAGTTGAGGTAGAGTACAGTGGAGCACAGTAGTGGTAGAGTACAGTGGAGTATAGTTGAGGTAGAGTACAGTGGAGCACAGTTGTGGTAGAGTACAGTGGAGTATAGTTGAGGTAGAGTACAGTGGAGCACAGTAGTGGTAGAGTACAGTGGAGTATAGTTGAGGTAGAGTACAGTGGAGTACAGTAGAGGTAGAGTACAGTGGAGCACAGTAGAGATAGAGTACAGTAGAGCAGAGCAGAGGTAGAGTACAGTGGAGTACAGTAGAGGTAGAGTACAGTGGAACACTGTAGAGGTGGAGTACAATGGAGTACAGTAGAGGTAGAGTACAGTGGAGCACAGTAGAGATAGAGTAAAATAGAGCAGAGTAGAGGTAGAGTACAGTGGAGTACAGTAGAGGTAGAGTACAGTGAAGCACTGTAGAGGTGGAGTACAGTGGAGTATAGTAGAGGTAGAGTACAGTGGAGCACAGTAGAGATAGAGTACAGTAGAGCACAGTAGAGGTAGAGTACAGTGGAGTATAGTAGAGGTAGAGTACAGTGGAGTACAGTAGAGGTAGAGTACAGTGGAGCAGAGTAGATGTTGAGTACAGTGGAGCACAGTAGAGGTAGAGTACAGTGGAGCACAGTAGAAGTAGAGTACAGTGGAGTACAGTAGAGGTAGAGTACAGTGGAGTACAGTAGAGGTAGAGTACAGTGGAGCACAGTAGAGGTAGAGTACAGTGGAGTACAGTGGAGCACAGTAGAGGTGGAGTACAGTAGAGTACAGTAGAGGTAGAGTACAGTGGAGTACAGTAGAGGTAGAGTGCAGTGGAGCAGAGTAGAGGTAGAGTACAGTGGAGTACAGTAGAGGTAGAGTACAGTGGAGCACAGTAGAGCTAGAGTACAGTGGAGTACAGTGGAGCACAGTAGAGGTGGAGTACAGTAGAGTAGAGTATAGGTTGAGTACAGTGGAGTACAGTAGAGATAGAGTAGAGTGGAGTAGAGTAGAGAATGAGTACAGTGGATTAGAGTAGATATAGAGTACAGTGGAGTATAGTTGAGGTAGAGTACAGTGGAGCAAATTAGAGGTAGAGTACAGTGGAGTATAGTTGAGGTAGACTACAGTGGAGTACAGTAGAGGTAGAGTACAGTGGAGCACAGTAGAGGTAGAGTACAGTGGAGTACAGTAGAGGTAGAGTACAGTGGAGTACAGTAGAGGTAGAGTAGAGTGGAGCATATTAGAGGTGGAGTAGAGTAGAGTACAGTAGAGGTAGAGTACAGTGGAGTACAGTAGAAGTAGAGTACAGTGGAGCACAGTAGAGGTAGAGTAGAGTGGAGTACAGTAGAGGTAAAGTACAGTGGAGTACAGTAGAGGTAGAGTACAGTGGAGTAGAGTAGAGATAGAGTAGAGTGGAGCACAGCAGAGGTAGAGTACAGTGGATCACAGTAGAGATAGAGTACAGTGGAGTACAATTGAGCACAGTAGAGGTATAGTACAGTGGAGCACAGTAGCGATAGATTACAGTGGAGTACAGTAGAGATAGAGTACAGTGGAGTACAGTAGAGGTAGAGTACAGTGGAGCACAGTAGAGGTAGAGTACAGTGGAGTATTGTTTTGGTAGACTACAGTGGAGTACAGTAGAGATAGAGTACAGTAGAGCAGAGTAGAGGTAGAGTACAGTGGAGTACAATAGAGGTAGAGCACAGTAGAGCAGAGTAGAGGTAGAGTACAGTGGAGTACAGTAGAGGTATAGCACAGTGGAGCACTGTAGAGGTAGAGTACAGTGGAGTACAGTAGAGATAGAGTACAGTGGAGCACAGTAGAGGTTGAGTACAGTGGAGCACAGTAGAGGTAGAGTACAGTGGAGCACAGTAGAAGTAGAGTACAGTCGAGTACAGTAGAGGTAGAGTACAGTGGAGTACAGTAGAGGTAGAGTACAGTGGAGCACAGTAGAGGTAGAGTACAGTGGAGTACAGTGGAGCACAGTAGAGGTGGAGTACAGTAGAGTACAGTAGAGGTAGAGTACAGTGGAGCACAGTAGAGGTAGAGTACAGTGGAGTACAGTGGAGTACAGTGGAGTACAGTAGAGGTGGAATACAGTAGAGTACAGTAGAGGTAGAGAAAAGTACAGTACAGTAGAGGTAGAGTACAGTGGAGTACAGTAGAGGTAGAGTACAGTAGAGCACAGTAGAGGTAGAGTACAGTAGAGCACAGTAGAGGTAGAGTACAGTGGAGCACAGTAGAGGTAGAGCACAGTGGAGCACAGTAGAGATAAAGTACAGTGGAGCACAGTAGAGATAGAGTACAGTGGATTAGAGTAGAGATAGAGTACAGTGGAGTATAGTTGAGGTAGAGTACAGTGGAGCACAGTAGTGGTAGAGTACAGTGGAGTATAGTTGAGGTAGAGTACAGTGGAGCACAGTAGTGGTAGAGTACAGTGGAGTATAGTTGAGGTAGAGTACAGTGGAGCACAGTAGTGGTAGAGTACAGTGGAGTATAGTTGAGGTAGAGTACAGTGGAGTACAGTAGAGGTAGAGTACAGTGGAGCACAGTAGAGATAGAGTACAGTAGAGCAGAGCAGAGGTAGAGTACAGTGGAGTACAGTAGATGTAGAGTACAGTGGAACACTGTAGAGGTGGAGTACAAAGGAGTACAGTAGAGGTAGAGTACAGTGGAGCACAGTAGAGATAGAGTAAAATAGAGTAGAGTAGAGGTAGAGTACAGTGGAGTACAGTAGAGGTAGAGTACAGTGGAGCACTGTAGAGGTGGAGTACAGTGGAGTATAGTAGAGGTAGAGTACAGTGGAGCACAGTAGAGATAGAGTACAGTAGAGCACAGTAGAGGTAGAGTACAGTGGAGTATAGTAGAGGTAGAGTACAGTGGAGTACAGTAGAGGTAGAGTACAGTGGAGCAGAGTAGATGTTGAGTACAGTGGAGCACAGTAGAGGTAGAGTATAGTGGAGCACAGTAGAGGTAGAGTACAGTGGAGTATAGTAGAGGTGGAGTACTGTAGAGCACAGTAGAGATAGAGTACAGTAGAGCACAGTAGAGGTAGAGTACATTGGAGCACAGTAGAGGAATAGTACAGTGTAGTACAGTAGAGATAGAGTACAGTGGAGTACAGTAGAGATAGAGTACAGTCGAACAAAGTAGAGATAAGTGCAGTGGAGTATAGTAGAGGTAGAGTACAGTGGAGTAGAGTAGAGGTAGAGTACAGTGGAGTACAGTAGAGGTAGAGTAGAGTGGAGCATATTAGAGGTGGAGTAGAGTAGAGTACAGTAGAGGTAGAGTACAGTGGAGTACAGTAGAAGTAGAGTACAGTGGAGCACAGTAGAGGTAGAGTAGAGTGGAGTACAGTAGAGGTAGAGTACAGTGGAGTACAGTAGAGGTAGAGTACAGTGGAGTAGAGTAGAGATAGAGTACAGTGGAGCACAGCAGAGGTAGAGTACAGTGGATCACAGTAGAGATAGAGTACAGTGGTGTACAGTGGAGCACAGTAGAGGTATAGTACAGTGGAGCACAGTAGAGATAGATTACAGTGGAGTAGAGTAGAGATAGAGTACTGTGGAGTATAGTTGAGGTAGAGTACAGTGGAGCACAGTAGAGGTAGAGTACAGTGGAGTATAGTTGAGGTAGACTACAGTGGAGTACAGTAGAGGTAGAGTACAGTGGAGCACAGTAGAGATAGAGTACAGTAGAGCAGAGTAGATGTAGAGTACAGTGGAGTACAGTAGAGGTAGAGTACAGTGGAGCACTGTAGAGGTGGAGTACAGTGGAGTACAGTAGAGGTAGAGTACAGTGGAGCACAGTAGAGATAAAGTACAGTAGAGCACAGTAGAGGTAGAGTAGAGTGGAGCACATTAGAGGTAGAGTAGAGTAGAGTACAGTAGAAGTAGAGTACAGTGGAGCACAGTAGAGGTAGAGTAGAGTGGAGTACAGTAGAGGTAGAGTAAAGTGGAGTACAGTAGTTGTAGAGTACAGTGGAGTAGAGTAGAGATAGAGTACAGTGGAGCACAGCAGAGGTAGAGTACAGTGGATCACAGTAGAGATAGAGTACAGTGGAGTACAGTGGAGCACAGTAGAGGTATAGTACAGTGGAGCACAGTAGAGATAGATTACAGTGGAGTAGAGTAGATATAGAGTACAGTGGAGTACAGTAGAGGTAGAGTAGAGTGGAGCAGAGTAGAGGTAAAGTACAGTGGAGTACAGTAGAGGTAGAGCACACTAGAGCAGAGTAGAGGTAGAGTACAGTGGAGTACAGTAGAGGTAGAGCACAGTGGAGCACTGTAGAGGTAGAGTACAGTGGAGTACAGTAGAGATAGAGTACAGTGGAGCACAGTAGAGGTAGAGTACAGTGGAGCAGAGTAGAGGTAGAGTAGAGTGGAGTACAGTAGAGGTAGAGTACAGTGGAGCACAGTAGAGGTAGAGTACAGTGGAGTACAGTGGAGTACAGTAGAGGTGGAGTACAGTAGAGTACAGTAGAGGTAGAGAACAGTACAGTACAGTAGAGGTAGAGTACAGTGGAGTACAGTAGAGGTAGAGTATAGTAGAGCACAGTAGAGGTAGAATAGAGTGGAGTACAGTAGAGGTAGAGTACAGTGGAGCAAAGTAGAGGTAGAGAACAGTACAGTACAGTAGAGGTAGAGTACAGTGGAGTACAGTAGAGGTGGAGTACAGTAGAGTACAGTAGAGGTAGAGTACAGTGTAGTACAGTAGAGGTAGAGAACAGTACAGTACAGTAGAGGTAGAGTACAGTGGAGTACAGTAGAGGTAGAGTACAGTAGAGCACAGTAGAGGTAGAATACAGTGGAGTACAGTAGAGGTAGAGTACAGTGGAGTACAGTAGAGGTAGAGTACAGTGGAGTACAGTAGAGGTAGAGTACAGTGGAGCAGAGTAGAGGTAGAGTACAGTGGAGTACAGTAGAGGTAGAGTACAGTGGAGCACAGTAGAGCTAGAGTACAGTGGAGTACAGTGGAGCACAGTAGAGGTGGAGTACAGTAGAGTAGAGTATAGGTTGAGTACAGTGAAGTACAGTAGAGATAGAGTAGAGTGGAGTAGAGTAGAGAATGAGTACAGTGGATTAGAGTAGATATAGAGTACAGTGGAGTATAGTTGAGGTAGAGTACAGTGGAGCACATTAGAGGTAGAGTACAGTGGAGTATAGTTGAGGTAGACTACAGTGGAGTACAGTAGAGGTAGAGTACAGTGGAGCACAGTAGAGGTAGAGTACAGTGGAGTACAGTAGAGGTAGAGTACAGTGGAGTACAGTAGAGGTAGAGTAGAGTGGAGCATATTAGAGGTGGAGTAGAGTAGAGTACAGTAGAGGTAGAGTACAGTGGAGTACAGTAGAAGTAGAGTACAGTGGAGCACAGTAGAGGTAGAGTAGAGTGGAGTACAGTAGAGGTAAAGTACAGTGGAGTACAGTAGAGGTAGAGTACAGTGGAGTAGAGTAGAGATAGAGTAGAGTGGAGCACAGCAGAGGTAGAGTACAGTGGATCACAGTAGAGATAGAGTACAGTGGAGTACAGTTGAGCACAGTAGAGGTATAGTACAGTGGAGCACAGTAGCGATAGATTACAGTGGAGTACAGTAGAGATAGAGTACAGTGGAGTACAGTAGAGGTAGAGTACAGTGGAGCACAGTAGAGGTAGAGTACAGTGGAGTATTGTTTTGGTAGACTACAGTGGAGTACAGTAGAGATAGAGTACAGTAGAGCAGAGTAGAGGTAGAGTACAGTGGAGTACAATAGAGGTAGAGCACAATAGAGCAGAGTAGAGGTAGAGTACAGTGGAGTACAGTAGAGGTATAGCACAGTGGGGCACTGTAGAGGTAGAGTACAGTGGAGTACAGTAGAGATAGAGTACAGTGGAGCACAGTAGAGGTTGAGTACAGTGGAGCACAGTAGAGGTAGAGTACAGTGGAGCACAGTAGAAGTAGAGTACAGTCGAGTACAGTAGAGGTAGAGTACAGTGGAGTACAGTAGAGGTAGAGTACAGTGGAGCACAGTAGAGGTAGAGTACAGTGGAGTACAGTGGAGCACAGTAGAGGTGGAGTACAGTAGAGTACAGTAGAGGTAGAGTACAGTGGAGCACAGTAGAGGTAGAGTACAGTGGAGTACAGTGGAGTACAGTAGAGGTGGAATACAGTAGAGTACAGTAGAGGTAGAGAAAAGTACAGTACAGTAGAGGTAGAGTACAGTGGAGTACAGTAGAGGTAGAGTACAGTAGAGCACAGTAGAGGTAGAGTACAGTAGAGCACAGTAGAGGTAGAGTACAGTGGAACACAGTAGAGGTAGAGCACAGTGGAGCACAGTAGAGATAAAGTACAGTGGAGCACAGTAGAGATAGAGTACAGTGGATTAGAGTAGAGATAGAGTACAGTGGAGTATAGTTGAGGTAGAGTACAGTGGAGCACAGTAGTGGTAGAGTACAGTGGAGTATAGTTGAGGTAGAGTACAGTGGAGCACAGTAGAGGTAGAGTACAGTGGAGTACAGAAGAGATAGAGTACAGTGGAGCACAGTATAGGTAGAGTACAGTGGAGCACAGTAGAGGTAGAGTACAGTGGAGTACAGTAGAGGTAGAGTAGAGTGGAGCATATTAGAGGTGGAGTAGAGTAGAGTACAGTAGAGGTAGAGTACAGTGGAGTACAGTAGAAGTAGAGTACAGTGGAGCACAGTAGAGGTAGAGTAGAGTGGAGTACAGTAGAGGTAAAGTACAGTGGAGTACAGTAGAGGTAGAGTACAGTGGAGTAGAGTAGAGATAGAGTAGAGTGGAGCACAGCAGAGGTAGAGTACAGTGGATCACAGTAGAGATAGAGTACAGTGGAGTACAGTTGAGCACAGTAGAGGTAGAGTACAGTGGAGTACAGTAGAGGTAGAGTACAGTGGAGTACAGAAGAGATAGAGTACAGTGGAGCACAGTAGAGGTAGAGTACAGTGGAGCACAGTAGAGGTAGAGTACAGTGGAGCACAGTAGAGGTAGAGTACAGTGGAGTACAGTAGAGGTTGAGTACAGTGGAGTACAGTAGAGGTAGAGTACAGTGGAGTACAGTGGAGCACAGTAGAGGTGGAGTACAGTAGAGTACAGTAGAGGTAGAGTACAGTGGAGCACAGTAGAGGTAGAGTAAAGTGGAGTACGGTGGAGTACAGTAGAGGTGGAGTACAGTAGAGTACAGTAGAGGTAGAGAACAGTACAGTACAGTAGAGGTAGAGTACAGTGGAGTACAGTAGAGGTAGAGTACAGTAGAGCACAGTAGAGGTAGAATACAGTGGAGTACAGTAGAGGTAGAGTACAGTGGAGTACAGTAGAGGTAGAGTACAGTGGAGTACAGTAGAGTACAGTAGAGGTAGAGAACAGTACAGTACAGTAGAGGTAGAGTACAGTGGAGTACAGTAGAGGTAGAGTACAGTAGAGCACAGTAGAGGTAGAATACAGTGGAGTACAGTAGAGGTAGAGTACAGTGGAGTACAGTAGAGGTAGAGTACAGTGGAGTACACTAGAGGTAGAGAACAGTACAGTACAGTAGAGGTAGAGTACAGTGGAGTACAGTAGAGGTAGAGTACAGTAGAGCACAGTAGAGGTAGAATACAGTGGAGTATAGTAGAGGTAGAGTACTGTAGAGCACAGTAGAGATAGAGTACAGTAGAGCACAGTAGAGGTAGAGTACACTGGAGCACAGTAGAGGAAGAGTACATTGTAGTACAGTAGAGATAGAGTACAGTGGAGTACAGTAGAGATAGAGTACAGTCGAACACAGCAGAGATAAGTGCAGTGGAGTATAGTAGAGCTAGAGTACAGTGGAGTACAGTAGAGGTAGAGTACAGTGGAGTACAGTAGAGGTAGAGTAGAGTGGAGCACATTAGAGGTGGAGTAGAGTAGAGTACAGTAGAAGTAGAGTACAGTGGAGTGCAGTAGAAGTAGAGTACAGTGGAGCACAGTAGAGGTAGAGTAGAGTGGAGTACAGTAGAGGTAGAGTACAGTGGAGTACAGTAGAGGTAGAGTACAGTGGAGTAGAGTAGAGATAGAGTACAGTGGAGCACAGCAGAGGTAGAGTACAGTGGATCACAGTAGAGATAGAGTAGAGTGGAGTACAGTGGAGCTCAGTAGAGGTATAGTACAGTGGAGCACAGTAGAGATAGATTACAGTGGAGTAGAGTAGAGATAGAGTACAGTGGAGTACAGTAGAGGTAGAGTACAGTGGAGCAGAGTAGATGTAGAGTACAGTGGAGTACAGTAGAGGTAGAGCACAGTAGAGCAGAGTAGAGGTAGAGTACAGTGGAGTACAGTAGAGGTAGAGCACAGTGGAGCACTCTAGAGGTAGAGTACAGTGGAGTACAGTAGAGATAGAGTACAGTGGAGCACATTAGAGGTAGAGTACAGTGGAGCAGAGTAGAGGTAGAGTACAGTGGAGCACAGTAGAGGTAGAGTACAGTGGAGTAGAGTAGAGGTAGAGTACAGTGGAGTACAGTAGAGGTAGAGTACAGTGGAGCACAGTAGAGGTAGAGTAAAGTGGAGTACAGTGGAGCACAGTAGAGGTGGAGTACAGTAGTGTACAGTAGAGGTAGAGTACAGTGGAGCACAGTAGAGGTAGAGTACAGTGGAGTACAGTGGAGTACAGTAGAGGTGGAGTACAGTAGAGTACAGTAGAGGTAGAGAACAGTACAGTACAGTAGAGGTAGAGTACAGTGGAGTAGAGTAGAGGTAGAGTACAGTAGAGCACAGTAGAGGTAGAATACAGTGGAGTACAGTAGAGGTAGAGTACAGTGGAGCACAGTAGAGGTAGAGAACAGTACAGTACAGTAGAGGTAGAGTAGAGTGGAGTACAGTAGAGGTAGAGTACAGTAGAGCACAGTAGATGTAGAATACAGTGGAGTACAGTAGAGGTAGAGTACAGTGGAGTACAGTAGAGGTAGAGTACAGTGGAGTACAGAAGAGATAGAGTACAGTGGAGCACAGTAGAGGTAGAGTACAGTGGAGCACAGTAGAGGTAGAGTACAGTGGAGCACAGTAGAGGTAGAGTACAGTGGAGTACAGTAGAGGTTGAGTACAGTGGAGTACAGTAGAGGTAGAGTACAGTGGAGCACAGTAGAGGTAGAGTACAGTGGAGTACAGTGGAGCACAGTAGAGGTGGAGTACAGTAGAGTAGAGTATAGGTTGAGTACAGTGGAGTACAGTAGAGATAGAGTAGAGTGGAGTAGAGTAGAGATAGAGTATAGTGGATTAGAGTAGATATAGAGTACAGTGGAGTATAGTTGAGGTAGAGTACAGTGGAGTACAGTAGAGGTAGAGTACAGTGGAGTACAGTAGAGGTAGAATACAGTGGAGCACAGTAGAGGTAGAGTACAGTGGAGCACAGTAGAGATAGAGTACAGTGGATTAGAGTAGAGATAGAGTACAGTGGAGCACAGTAGAGGTAGAGTACAGTGGAGCACAGTAGAGGTAGAGTACAGTGGAGTACAGTAGAGGTAGAGTACAGTGGAGTACAGTAGAGATAGAGTACAGTGGAGTACAGTAGAGGTAGAGTACAGTGGATCACAGTAGAGATAGAGTACAGTGGAGTATAGTTGAGGTAGAGTACAGTGGAGTACAGTAGAGGTAGTGTACAGTGGAGCACAGTAGAGGTTGAGTACAGTGGAGTACAGTAGAGGTAGAGTACAGTGGAGCACAGTAGAGGTAGAGTACAGTGGAGTACAGTGGAGCACAGTAGAGGTGGAGTACAGTAGAGTAGAGTATAGGTTGAGTACAGTGGAGTACAGTAGAGATAGAGTAGAGTGGAGTAGAGTAGAGATAGAGTATAGTGGATTAGAGTAGATATAGAGTACAGTGGAGTATAGTTGAGGTAGAGTACAGTGGAGTACAGTAGAGGTAGAGTACAGTGGAGTACAGTAGAGGTAGAATACAGTGGAGCACAGTAGAGATAGAGTACAGTGGGGTACAGTAGAAATAGAGTACAGTGGAGCACAGTAGAGTAGAGTACAGTAGAGCACAGTAGAGGCAGAGTACAGTGGAGCACAATAGAGATAGAGTACAGTGGAGTACAGTAGAGGAAGAGTACAGTGGAGTACAGTGGAGCACAGTAGAGGTGGAGTACAGTAGAGTACAGTAGAGGTAGAGTACAGTGGAGTACAGTAGAAGTAGATTACAGTGGAGCACAGTAGAGGTAGAGTAGAGTGGAGTACAGTAGAGGTAGAGTACAGTGGAGTAGAGTAGAGGTAGAGTACAGTGGAGTAGAGTAGAGGTAGAGTACAGTGGAGCACAGCAGAGGTAGAGTACAGTGGATCACAGTAGAGATAGAGTACAGTGGAGTACAGTGGAGCACAGTAGAGGTATAGTACAGTGGAGCACAGTAGATATAGATTACAGTGGAGTAGAGTAGAGATAGAGTACAGTGGAGTACAGTAGATGTAGAGTACAGTGAAGCAGAGTAGAGGTAGAGTACAGTGGAGTACAGTAGAGGTAGAGCACAGTAGAGCAGAGTAGAGGTAGAGTACAGTGGAGTACAGTAGAGGTAGAGCACAGTGGAGCACTGTAGAGGTAGAGTACAGAGGAGTACAGTAGAGATAGAGTACAGTGGAGCACAGTAGAGGTAGAGTACAGTGGAGCAGAGTAGAGCTAGAGTACAGTGGAGCACAGTAGAGGTAGAGTACAGTGGAGTAGAGAAGAGGTAGAGTACAGTGGAGTACAGTAGAGGTAGAGTACAGTGGAGCATAGTAGAGGTAGAGTACAGTGGAGTACAGTGGAGCACAGTAGAGGTGGAGTACAGTAGAGTACAGTAGAGGTAGAGTACAGTGGAGCACAGTAGAGGTAGAGTACAGTGGAGTACAGTGGAGTACAGTAGAGGTGGAGTACAGTAGAGTACAGTAGAGGTAGAGAACAGTACAGTACAGTAGAGGTAGACTACAGTGGAGTACAGTAGAGGTAGAGTACAGTAGAGCACAGTAGAGGTAGAATACAGTGGAGTACAGTAGAGGTAGAGTACAGTGGAGCACAGTAGAGGTAGAAAACAGTACAGTACAGTAGAGGTAGAGTAGAGTGGAGTACAGCAGAGGTAGAGTACAGTAGAGCACAGTAGAGGTAGAATACAGTGGAGCACAGTAGAGGTAGAGTACAGTGGAGCAGAGTAGAGGTAGAGTACAGTGGAGCACAGTAGAGGTAGAGTACAGTGGAGTACAGTAGAGGTTGAGTACAGTGGAGTACAGTAGAGGTAGAGTACAGTGGAGCACAGTAGAGGTAGAGTACAGTGGAGTACAGTGGAGCACAGTAGAGGTGGAGTACAGTAGAGTACAGTAGAGGTAGAGTACAGTGGAGCACAGTAGAGGTAGAGTAAAGTGGAGTACAGTGGAGTACAGTAGAGGTGGAGTACAGTAGAGTACAGTAGAGGTAGAGAACAGTACAGTACAGTAGAGGTAGAGTACAGTGGAGTACAGTAGAGGTAGAGTACAGTAGAGCAGAGTAGAGATAGAATACAGTGGAGTACAGTAGAGGTAGTGTACAGTGGAGTACAGTAGAGGTAGAGTACAGTGGAGTACAGTAGAGGTAGAGAACAGTACAGTACAGTAGAGGTAGAGTACAGTTGAGTACAGTAGAGGTAGAGTACAGTAGAGCACAGTAGAGATAGAATACAGTGGAGTATAGTAGAGGTAGAGTACTGTAGAGCACAGTAGAGATAGAGTACAGTAGAGCACAGTAGAGGTAGAGTACAGTGGAGCACAGTAGAGGAAGAGTACAGTGTAGTACAGTAGAGATAGAGTACAGTGGAGTACAGTAGAGATAGAGTACAGTCGAACACAGCAGAGATAAGTGCAGTGGAGTATAGTAGAGGTAGAGTACAGTGGAGTACAGTAGAGGTAGAGTAGAGTGGAGCACATTAGAGGTGGAGTAGAGTAGAGTACAGTAGAGGTAGAGTACAGTGGAGTTCAGTAGAAGTAGAGTACAGTGGAGCACAGTAGAGGTAGAGTAGAGTGGAGTACAGTAGAGGTAGAGTACAGTGGAGTACAGTAGAGGTAGAGTACAGTGGAGTAGAGTAGAGATAGAGTACAGTGGAGCACAGCAGAGGTAGAGTACAGTGGATCACAGTAGAGATAGAGTACAGTGGAGTACAGTGGAGCACAGTAGAGGTATAGTACAGTGGAGCACAGTAGAGATAGATTACAGTGGAGTAGAGTAGAGATAGAGTACAGTGGAGTACAGTAGAGGTAGAGTATAGTGGAGCAGAGTAGATGTAGAGTACAGTGGAGTACAGTAGAGGTAGAGCACAGTAGAGCAGAGTAGAGGTAGAGTACAGTGGAGTACAGTAGAGGTAGTGCACAGTGGAGCACTCTAGAGGTAGAGTACAGTGGAGTACAGTGGAGTACAGTAGAGGTGGAGTACAGTAGAGTACAGTAGAGGTAGAGAACAGTACAGTACAGTAGAGGTAGAGTACAGTGGAGTACAGTAGAGGTAGAGTACAGTAGAGCACAGTAGAGGTAGAATACAGTGGAGTATAGTAGAGATAGAGTACAGTGGAGCACAGTAGATGTAGAGTACAGTGGAGCAGAGTAGAGGTAGAGTACAGTGGAGTACAGTAGAGGTAGAGCACAGTAGAGCAGAGTAGAGGTAGAGTACAGTGGAGTACAGTAGAGGTAGAGCACAGTGGAGCACTGTAGAGGTAGACTACAGAGGAGTACAGTAGAGATAGAGTACAGTGGAGCACAGTAGAGGTAGAGTACAGTGGAGCAGAGTAGAGCTAGAGTACAGTGGAGCACAGTAGAGGTAGAGTACAGTGGAGTAGAGTAGAGGTAGAGTACAGTGGAGTACAGTAGAGGTAGAGTACAGTGGAGCATAGTAGAGGTAGAGTACAGTGGAGTACAGTGGAGCACAGTAGAGGTGGAGTACAGTAGAGTACAGTAGAGGTAGAGTACAGTGGAGCACAGTAGAGCACAGTAGAGGTAGAGTACAGTGGAGAACAGTGGAGTACAGTAGAGGTGGAGTACAGTGGAGCATAGTAGAGGTAGAGTACAGTGGAGTACAGTGGAGCACAGTAGAGGTGGTGTACAGTAGAGTACAGTAGAGGTAGAGTACAGTGGAGCACAGTAGAGGTAGAGTACAGTGGAGTACAGTGGAGCACAGTAGAGGTGGAGTACAGTAGAGTACAGTAGAGGTAGAGTACAGTGGAGCACAGTAGAGGTAGAGTAAAGTGGAGTACAGTGGAGTACAGTAGAGGTGGAGTACAGTAGAGTACAGTAGAGGTAGAGAACAGTACAGTACAGTAGAGGTAGACTACAGTGGAGTACAGTAGAGGTAGAGTACAGTAGAGCACAGTAGAGGTAGAATACAGTGGAGTACAGTAGAGGTAGAGTACAGTGGAGCACAGTAGAGGTAGAAAACAGTACAGTACAGTAGAGGTAGAGTAGAGTGGAGTACAGCAGAGGTAGAGTACAGTAGAGCACAGTAGAGGTAGAATACAGTGGAGCACAGTAGAGGTAGAGTACAGTGGAGCAGAGTAGAGGTAGAGTACAGTGGAGCACAGTAGAGGTAGAGTACAGTGGAGTACAGTAGAGGTTGAGTACAGTGGAGTACAGTAGAGGTAGAGTACAGTGGAGCACAGTAGAGGTAGAGTACAGTGGAGTACAGTGGAGCACAGTAGAGGTGGAGTACAGTAGAGTACAGTAGAGGTAGAGTACAGTGGAGCACAGTAGAGGTAGAGTAAAGTGGAGTACAGTGGAGTACAGTAGAGGTGGAGTACAGTAGAGTACAGTAGAGGTAGAGAACAGTACAGTACAGTAGAGGTAGAGTACAGTGGAGTACAGTAGAGGTAGAGTACAGTAGAGCAGAGTAGAGATAGAATACAGTGGAGTACAGTAGAGGTAGTGTACAGTGGAGTACAGTAGAGGTAGAGTACAGTGGAGTACAGTAGAGGTAGAGAACAGTACAGTACAGTAGAGGTAGAGTACAGTTGAGTACAGTAGAGGTAGAGTACAGTAGAGCACAGTAGAGATAGAATACAGTGGAGTATAGTAGAGGTAGAGTACTGTAGAGCACAGTAGAGATAGAGTACAGTAGAGCACAGTAGAGGTAGAGTACAGTGGAGCACAGTAGAGGAAGAGTACAGTGTAGTACAGTAGAGATAGAGTACAGTGGAGTACAGTAGAGATAGAGTACAGTCGAACACAGCAGAGATAAGTGCAGTGGAGTATAGTAGAGGTAGAGTACAGTGGAGTACAGTAGAGGTAGAGTACAGTGGAGTACAGTAGAGGTAGAGTAGAGTGGAGCACATTAGAGGTGGAGTAGAGTAGAGTACAGTAGAGGTAGAGTACAGTGGAGTTCAGTAGAAGTAGAGTACAGTGGAGCACAGTAGAGGTAGAGTAGAGTTGAGTACAGTAGAGGTAGAGTACAGTGGAGTACAGTAGAGGTAGAGTACAGTGGAGTAGAGTAGAGATAGAGTACAGTGGAGCACAGCAGAGGTAGAGTACAGTGGATCACAGTAGAGATAGAGTACAGTGGAGTACAGTGGAGCACAGTAGAGGTATAGTACAGTGGAGCACAGTAGAGATAGATTACAGTGGAGTAGAGTAGAGATAGAGTACAGTGGAGTACAGTAGAGGTAGAGTATAGTGGAGCAGAGTAGATGTAGAGTACAGTGGAGTACAGTAGAGGTAGAGCACAGTAGAGCAGAGTAGAGGTAGAGTACAGTGGAGTACAGTAGAGGTAGTGCACAGTGGAGCACTCTAGAGGTAGAGTACAGTGGAGTACAGTGGAGTACAGTAGAGGTGGAGTACAGTAGAGTACAGTAGAGGTAGAGAACAGTACAGTACAGTAGAGGTAGAGTACAGTGGAGTACAGTAGAGGTAGAGTACAGTAGAGCACAGTAGAGGTAGAATACAGTGGAGTATAGTAGAGATAGAGTACAGTGGAGCACAGTAGATGTAGAGTACAGTGGAGCAGAGTAGAGGTAGAGTACAGTGGAGTACAGTAGAGGTAGAGCACAGTAGAGCAGAGTAGAGGTAGAGTACAGTGGAGTACAGTAGAGGTAGAGCACAGTGGAGCACTGTAGAGGTAGACTACAGAGGAGTACAGTAGAGATAGAGTACAGTGGAGCACAGTAGAGGTAGAGTACAGTGGAGCAGAGTAGAGCTAGAGTACAGTGGAGCACAGTAGAGGTAGAGTACAGTGGAGTAGAGTAGAGGTAGAGTACAGTGGAGTACAGTAGAGGTAGAGTACAGTGGAGCATAGTAGAGGTAGAGTACAGTGGAGTACAGTGGAGCACAGTAGAGGTGGAGTACAGTAGAGTACAGTAGAGGTAGAGTACAGTGGAGCACAGTAGAGCACAGTAGAGGTAGAGTACAGTGGAGAACAGTGGAGTACAGTAGAGGTGGAGTACAGTGGAGCATAGTAGAGGTAGAGTACAGTGGAGTACAGTGGAGCACAGTAGAGGTGGAGTACAGTAGAGTACAGTAGAGGTAGAGTACAGTGGAGCACAGTAGAGGTAGAGTACAGTGGAGTACAGTGGAGCACAGTAGAGGTGGAGTACAGTAGAGTACAGTAGAGGTAGAGTACAGTGGAGCACAGTAGAGGTAGAGTACAGTGGAGTACAGTGGAGTACAGTAGAGGTGGAGTACAGTAGAGTACAGTAGAGGTAGAGAACAGTACAGTACAGTAGAGGTAGACTACAGTGGAGTACAGTAGAGGTAGAGTACAGTAGAGCACAGTAGAGGTAGAATACAGTGGAGTATAGTAGAGGTAGAGTACAGTGGAGCACAGTAGAGGTAGAAAACAGTACAGTACAGTAGAGGTAGAGTAGAGTGGAGTACAGCAGAGGTAGAGTACAGTAGAGCACAGTAGAGGTAGAATACAGTGGAGCACAGTAGAGGTAGAGTACAGTGGAGCAGAGTAGAGGTAGAGTACAGTGGAGCACAGTAGAGGTAGAGTACAGTGGAGTACAGTAGAGGTTGAGTACAGTGGAGTACAGTAGAGGTAGAGTACAGTGGAGCACAGTAGAGGTAGAGTACAGTGGAGTACAGTGGAGCACAGTAGAGGTGGAGTACAGTAGAGTACAGTAGAGGTAGAGTACAGTGGAGCACAGTAGAGGTAGAGTAAAGTGGAGTACAGTGGAGTACAGTAGAGGTGGAGTACAGTAGAGTACAGTAGAGGTAGAGAACAGTACAGTACAGTAGAGGTAGAGTACAGTGGAGTACAGTAGAGGTAGAGTACAGTAGAGCAGAGTAGAGATAGAATACAGTGGAGTGCAGTAGAGGTAGTGTACAGTGGAGTACAGTAGAGGTAGAGTACAGTGGAGTACAGTAGAGGTAGAGAACAGTACAGTACAGTAGAGGTAGAGTACAGTTGAGTACAGTAGAGGTAGAGTACAGTAGAGCACAGTAGAGATAGAATACAGTGGAGTATAGTAGAGGTAGAGTACTGTAGAGCACAGTAGAGATAGAGTACAGTAGAGCACAGTAGAGGTAGAGTACAGTGGAGCACAGTAGAGGAAGAGTACAGTGTAGTACAGTAGAGATAGAGTACAGTGGAGTACAGTAGAGATAGAGTACAGTCGAACACAGCAGAGATAAGTGCAGTGGAGTATAGTAGAGGTAGAGTACAGTGGAGTACAGTAGAGGTAGAGTACAGTGGAGTACAGTAGAGGTAGAGTAGAGTGGAGCACATTAGAGGTGGAGTAGAGTAGAGTACAGTAGAGGTAGAGTACAGTGGAGTTCAGTAGAAGTAGAGTACAGTGGAGCACAGTAGAGGTAGAGTAGAGTGGAGTACAGTAGAGGTAGAGTACAGTGGAGTACAGTAGAGGTAGAGTACAGTGGAGTAGAGTAGAGATAGAGTACAGTGGAGCACAGCAGAGGTAGAGTACAGTGGATCACAGTAGAGATAGAGTACAGTGGAGTACAGTGGAGCACAGTAGAGGTATAGTACAGTGGAGCACAGTAGAGATAGATTACAGTGGAGTAGAGTAGAGATAGAGTACAGTGGAGTACAGTAGAGGTAGAGTACAGTGGAGCAGAGTAGATGTAGAGTACAGTGGAGTACAGTAGAGGTAGAGCACAGTAGAGCAGAGTAGAGGTAGAGTACAGTGGAGTACAGTAGAGGTAGTGCACAGTGGAGCACTCTAGAGGTAGAGTACAGTGGAGTACAGTGGAGTACAGTAGAGGTGGAGTACAGTAGAGTACAGTAGAGGTAGAGAACAGTACAGTACAGTAGAGGTAGAGTACAATGGAGTACAGTAGAGGTAGAGTACAGTAGAGCACAGTAGAGGTAGAATACAGTGGAGTATAGTAGAGATAGAGTACAGTGGAGCACAGTAGATGTAGAGTACAGTGGAGCAGAGTAGAGGTAGAGTACAGTGGAGTACAGTAGAGGTAGAGCACAGTAGAGCAGAGTAGAGGTAGAGTACAGTGGAGTACAGTAGAGGTAGAGCACAGTGGAGCACTCTAGAGGTAGACTACAGAGGAGTACAGTAGAGATAGAGTACAGTGGAGCACAGTAGAGGTAGAGTACAGTGGAGCAGAGTAGAGCTAGAGTACAGTGGAGCACAGTAGAGGTAGAGTACAGTGGAGTAGAGTAGAGGTAGAGTACAGTGGAGTACAGTAGAGGTAGAGTACAGTGGAGCATAGTAGAGGTAGAGTACAGTGGAGTACAGTGGAGCACAGTAGAGGTGGAGTACAGTAGAGTACAGTAGAGGTAGAGTACAGTGGAGCACAGTAGAGGTAGAGTACAGTGGAGAACAGTGGAGTACAGTAGAGGTGGAGTACAGTAGAGTACAGTAGAGGTAGAGAACAGTACAGTACAGTAGAGGTAGACTACAGTGGAGTACAGTAGAGGTAGAGTACAGTAGAGCACAGTAGAGGTAGAATACAGTGGAGTACAGTAGAGGTAGAGTACAGTGGAGCACAGTAGAGGTAGAAAACAGTACAGTACAGTAGAGGTAGAGTAGAGTGGAGTACAGCAGAGGTAGAGTACAGTAGAGCACAGTAGAGGTAGAATACAGTGGAGCACAGTAGAGGTAGAGTACAGTGGAGCACAGTAGAGTTAGAGTACAGTGGAGCACAGTAGAGATAGAGTACAGTGGAGTACAGTAGAGGTTGAGTACAGTGGAGTACAGTAGAGGTAGAGTACAGTGGAGCACAGTAGAGGTAGAGTACAGTGGAGTACAGTGGAGCACAGTAGAGGTTGAGTACAGTAGAGTACAGTAGAGGTAGAGTACAGTGGAGCACAGTAGAGGTAGAGTAAAGTGGAGTACAGTGGAGTACAGTAGAGGTGGAGTACAGTAGAGTACAGTAGAGGTAGAGAACAGTACAGTACAGTAGAGGTAGAGTACAGTGGAGTACAGTAGAGGTAGAGTACAGTAGAGCAGAGTAGAGGTAGAATACAGTGGAGTACAGTAGAGGTAGTGTACAGTGGAGTACAGTAGAGGTAGAGTACAGTGGAGTACAGTAGAGGTAGAGAACAGTACAGTACAGTAGAGGTAGAGTACAGTTGAGTACAGTAGAGGTAGAGTACAGTAGAGCACAGTAGAGATAGAATACAGTGGAGTATAGTAGAGGTAGAGTACTGTAGAGCACAGTAGAGATAGAGTACAGTAGAGCACAGTAGAGGTAGAGTACAGTGGAGCACAGTAGAGGAAGAGTACAGTGTAGTACAGTAGAGATAGAGTACAGTCGAACACAGCAGAGATAAGTGCAGTGGAGTATAGTAGAGGTGGAGTACAGTGGAGTACAGTAGAGGTAGAGTACAGTGGAGTACAGTAGAGGTAGAGTAGAGTGGAGCACATTAGAGGTGGAGTAGAGTAGAGTACAGTAGAGGTAGAGTACAGTGGAGTTCATTAGAAGTAGAGTACAGTGGAGCACAGTAGAGGTAGAGTAGAGTGGAGTACAGTAGAGGTAGAGTACAGTGGAATAGAGTAGAGATAGAGTACAGTGGAGCACAGCAGAGGTAGAGTACAGTGGATCACAGTAGAGATAGAGTACAGTGGAGTACAGTGGAGCACAGTAGAGATAGATTACAGTGGAGTAGAGTAGAGATAGAGTACAGTGGAGTACAGTAGAGGTAGAGTACAGTGGAGCAGAGTAGATGTAGAGTACAGTGGAGTACAGTAGAGGTAGAGCACAGTAGAGCAGAGTAGAGGTAGAGTACAGTGGAGTACAGTAGAGGTAGTGCACAGTGGAGCACTCTAGAGGTAGAGTACAGTGGAGTACAGTGGAGTACAGTAGAGGTGGAGTACAGTAGAGTACAGTAGAGGTAGAGAACAGTACAGTACAGTAGAGGTGGAGTACAGTGGAGTACAGTAGAGGTAGAGTACAGTAGAGCACAGTAGAGGTAGAATACAGTGGAGTATAGTAGAGATAGAGTACAGTGGAGCACAGTAGAGGTAGAGTACAGTGGAGCACAGTAGAGGTAGAGTACAGTGGAGTATAGTTGAGGTAGACTACAGTGGAGTAGAGTAGAGGTCGAGTACAGTGGAGGACAGTAGAGATAGAGTACAGTAGAGCAGAGTAGAGGTAGAGTACAGTGGAGTACAGTAGAGGTAGAGCACAGTAGAGCAGAGTAGAGGTAGAGTACAGTGGAGTACATAAGAGGTAGAGCACAGTGGAGCACTGTAGAGGTAGAATACAGTGGAGTACATTAGAGATAGAGTACAGTGGAGCACAGTAGAGGTAGAGTACAGTGGAGCACAGTAGAGGTAGAGTACATTGGAGCACAGTAGAGGTAGAGTACAGTGGAGTACAGTAGAGGTAGTGTACAGTGGAGCACAGTAGAGGTAGAGTACAGTGGAGCACAATAGAGGTAGAGTACAGTGGGGTACAGTAGAAATAGAGTACAGTGGAGCACAGTAGAGTAGAGTACAGTAGAGCACAGTAGAGGTAGAGTAAAGTGGAGCACAGTAGAGATAGAGTACAGTGGAGTACAGTAGAGGAAGAGTACAGTGGAGTACAGTGGAGCACAGTAGAGGTGGAGTACAGTAGAGTACAGTAGAGGTAGAGTACAGTGGAGCACAGTAGATATAGATTACAGTGGAGTAGAGTAGAGATAGAGTACAGTGGAGTACAGTAGAGGTAGAGTACAGTGGAGTAGAGTACAGATAGAGTACAGTGGAGCACAGCAGAGGTAGAGTACAGTGGAGCACAGTAGAGGTATAGTACAGTGGAGCACAGTAGAGATAGATTACAGTGGAGTAGAGTAGAGATAGAGTACAGTGGAGTACAGTAGAGGTAGAGTACAGTGGAGCAGAGTAGATGTAGAGTACAGTGGAGTACAGTAGAGGTAGAGCACAGTAGAGCAGAGTAGAGGTAGAGTACAGTGGAGTACAGTAGAGGTAGTGCACAGTGGAGCACTCTAGAGGTAGAGTACAGTGGAGTACAGTGGAGTACAGTAGAGGTGGAGTACAGTAGAGTACAGTAGAGGTAGAGAACAGTACAGTACAGTAGAGGTAGAGTACAGTGGAGTACAGTAGAGGTAGAGTACAGAAGAGCACAGTAGAGGTAGAATACAGTGGAGTATAGTAGAGATAGAGTACAGTGGAGCACAGTAGAGGTAGAGTACAGTGGAGCACAGTAGAGGTAGAGCACAGTAGAGCAGAGTAGAGGTAGAGTACAGTGGAGTACATAAGAGGTAGAGCACAGTGGAGCACTGTAGAGGTAGAATACAGTGGAGTACATTAGAGATAGAGTACAGTGGAGCACAGTAGAGGTAGAGTACAGTGGAGCACAGTAGAGGTAGAGTACATTGGAGCACAGTAGAGGTAGAGTACAGTGGAGTACAGTAGAGGTAGTGTACAGTGGAGCACAGTAGAGGTAGAGTACAGTGGAGCACAATAGAGGTAGAGTACAGTGGGGTACAGTAGAAATAGAGTACAGTGGAGCACAGTAGAGTAGAGTACAGTAGAGCACAGTAGAGGTAGAGTAAAGTGGAGCACAGTAGAGATAGAGTACAGTGGAGTACAGTAGAGGAAGAGTACAGTGGAGTACAGTGGAGCACAGTAGAGGTGGAGTACAGTAGAGTACAGTAGAGGTAGAGTACAGTGGAGCACAGTAGATATAGATTACAATGGAGTAGAGTAGAGATAGAGTACAGTGGAGTACAGTAGAGGTAGAGTACAGTGGAGCAGAGTAGAGGTAGAGTACAGTGGAGTACAGTAGAGGTAGAGCACAGTAGAGCAGAGTAGAGGTAGAGTACAGTGGAGTAGAGTAGAGGTAGAGTACAGTGGAGTACAGTAGAGGTAGAGTATAGTGGAGCACAGTAGAGGTAGAGTACAGTGGAGTACAGTGGAGCACAGTAGAGGTGGAGTACAGTAGAGTACAGTAGAGGTAGAGTACAGTGGAGCACAGTAGAGGTAGAGTACAGTGGAGTACAGTGGAGTACAGTAGAGGTGGAGTACAGTAGAGTACAGTAGAGGTAGAGAACAGTAAAGTACAGTAGAGGTAGACTACAGTGGAGTACAGTAGAGGTAGAGTACAGTAGAGCACAGTAGAGATAGAATACAGTGGAATACAGTAGAGGTAGAGTACAGTGGAGCACAGTAGAGGTAGAGAACAGTACAATACAGTAGAGGTAGAGTAGAGTGGAGTACAGTAGAGGTAGAGTACAGTAGAGCACAGTAGAGGTAGAATACAGTGGAGTACAGTAGAGGTAGAGTACAGTGGAGTACAGTAGAGGTAGAGTACAGTGGAGTACAGAAGAGATAGAGTACAGTGGAGCACAGTAGAGGTAGAGTACAGTGGAGCACAGTAGAGGTAGAGTACAGTGGAGCACAGTAGAGGTAGAGTACAGTGGAGTACAGTAGAGGTTGAGTACAGTGGAGTACAGTTGAGGTAGAGTACAGTGGAGCACAGTAGAGGTAGAGTACAGTGGAGTACAGTGGAGCACAGTAGAGGTGGAGTACAGTAGAGTAGAGTATAGGTTGAGTACAGTGGAGTACAGTAGAGATAGAGTAGAGTGGAGTAGAGTAGAGATAGAGTACAGTGGATTAGAGTAGAGGTAGAGTACATTAGAGCACAGTAGAGGTAGAATACAGTGGAGTACAGTAGAGGTAGAGTACAGTGGAGTACAGTAGAGGTAGAGTACAGTGGAGTACAGAAGAGATAGAGTACAGTGGAGCACAGTAGAGGTAGAGTACAGTGGAGCACAGTAGAGGTAGAGTACAGTGGATCAGAGTAGAGGTAGAGTACAGTGGAGCACAGTAGAGGTAGAGTACAGTGGAGTACAGTGGAGTACAGTAGAGGTGGAGTACAGTAGAGTACAGTAGAGGTAGAGAACAGTGTAGTACAGTAGAGGTAGAGTACAGTGGAGCACAGTAGAGGTAGAGTACAGTGGAGTACAGTGGAGCACAGTAGAAGTGGAGTACAGTAGAGTACAGTAGAGGTAGAGTACAGTGGAGCACAGTAGAGGTAGAGTACAGTGGAGTACAGTGGAGTACAGTAGAGGTGGAGTACAGTAGAGTACAGTAGAGGTAGAGTACAGTGTAGTACAGTAGAGGTAGAGTAGAGTGGAGCACAGTAGAGGTAGAGTACAGTGGAGTACAGTGGAGCACAGTAGAGGTGGAGTACAGTAGAGTACAGTAGAGGTAGAGTACAGTGGAGCACAGTAGAGGTAGAGTACTTTGGAGTACAGTAGAGGTAGAGTACAGTGGAGTACAGTAGAGATAGAGTACAGTGGAGTACAGTAGAGGTAGAGTACAGTGGATCACAGTAGAGATAGAGTACAGTGGAGTATAGTTGAGGTAGAGTACAGTGGAGTACAGTAGAGGTAGTGTACAGTGGAGCACAGTAGAGGTAGAGTACAGTGGAGCACAGTAGAGGTAGAGTACAGTGGGGTACAGTAGAAATAGAGTACAGTGGAGCACAGTAGAGTAGAGTACAGTAGAGCACAGTAGAGGCAGAGTACAGTGGAGCACAGTAGAGATAGAGTACAGTGGAGTACAGTAGAGGAAGAGTACAGTGGAGTACAGTGGAGCACAGTAGAGGTGGAGTACAGTAGAGTACAGTAGAGGTAGAGTACAGTGGAGTACAGTAGAAGTAGATTACAGTGGAGCACAGTAGAGGTAGAGTAGAGTGGAGTACAGTAGAGGTAGAGTACAGTGGAGTAGAGTAGAGGTAGAGTACAGTGGAGTAGAGTAGAGGTAGAGTACAGTGGAGCACAGCAGAGGTAGAGTACAGTGGATCACAGTAGAGATAGAGTACAGTGGAGTACAGTGGAGCACAGTAGAGGTATAGTACAGTGGAGCACAGTAGATATAGATTACAGTGGAGTAGAGTAGAGATAGAGTACAGTGGAGTACAGTAGATGTAGAGTACAGTGGAGCAGAGTAGAGGTAGAGTACAGTGGAGTACAGTAGAGGTAGAGCACAGTAGAGCAGAGTAGAGGTAGAGTACAGTGGAGTACAGTAGAGGTAGAGCACAGTGGAGCACTGTAGAGGTAGAGTACAGAGGAGTACAGTAGAGATAGAGTACAGTGGAGCACAGTAGAGGTAGAGTACAGTGGAGCAGAGTAGAGCTAGAGTACAGTGGAGCACAGTAGAGGTAGAGTACAGTGGAGTAGAGTAGAGGTAGAGTACAGTGGAGTACAGTAGAGGTAGAGTACAGTGGAGCATAGTAGAGGTAGAGTACAGTGGAGTACAGTGGAGCACAGTAGAGGTGGAGTACAGTAGAGTACAGTAGAGGTAGAGTACAGTGGAGCACAGTAGAGGTAGAGTACAGTGGAGTACAGTGGAGTACAGTAGAGGTGGAGTACAGTAGAGTACAGTAGAGTACAGTAGAGGTAGAGAACAGTACAGTACAGTAGAGGTAGACTACAGTGGAGTACAGTAGAGGTAGAGTACAGTAGAGCACAGTAGAGGTAGAATACAGTGGAGTACAGTAGAGGTAGAGTACAGTGGAGCACAGTAGAGGTAGAAAACAGTACAGTACAGTAGAGGTAGAGTAGAGTGGAGTACAGCAGAGGTAGAGTACAGTAGAGCACAGTAGAGGTAGAATACAGTGGAGCACAGTAGAGGTAGAGTACAGTGGAGCACAGTAGAGGTAGAGTACAGTGGAGCACAGTAGAGGTAGAGTACAGTGGAGTACAGTAGAGGTTGAGTACAGTGGAGTACAGTAGAGGTAGAGTACAGTGGAGCACAGTAGAGGTAGAGTACAGTGGAGTACAGTGGAGCACAGTAGAGGTGGAGTACAGTAGAGTACAGTAGAGGTAGAGTACAGTGGAGCACAGTAGAGGTAGAGTACAGTGGAGTACAGTGGAGTACAGTAGAGGTGGAGTACAGTAGAGTACAGTAGAGGTAGAGAACAGTACAGTACAGTAGAGGTAGACTACAGTGGAGTACAGTAGAGGTAGAGTACAGTAGAGCACAGTAGAGGTAGAATACAGTGGAGTACAGTAGAGGTAGAGTACAGTGGAGCACAGTAGAGGTAGAGTAAAGTGGAGTACAGTGGAGTACAGTAGATGTGGAGTACAGTAGAGTACAGTAGAGGTAGAGAACAGTACAGTACAGTAGAGGTAGAGTACAGTGGAGTACAGTAGAGGTAGAGTACAGTAGAGCAGAGTAGAGGTAGAATACAGTGGAGTACAGTAGAGGTAGTGTACAGTGGAGTACAGTAGAGGTAGAGTACAGTGGAGTACAGTAGAGGTAGAGAACAGTACAGTACAGTAGAGGTAGAGTACAGTTGAGTACAGTAGAGGTAGAGTACAGTAGAGCACAGTAGAGATAGAATACAGTGGAGTATAGTAGAGGTAGAGTACTGTAGAGCACAGTAGAGATAGAGTACAGTAGAGCACAGTAGAGGTAGAGTACAGTGGAGCACAGTAGAGGAAGAGTACAGTGTAGTACAGTAGAGATAGAGTACAGTGGAGTACAGTAGAGATAGAGTACAGTCGAACACAGCAGAGATAAGTGCAGTGGAGTATAGTAGAGGTAGAGTACAGTGGAGTACAGTAGAGGTAGAGTACAGTGGAGTACAGTAGAGGTAGAGTAGAGTGGAGCACATTAGAGGTGGAGTAGAGTAGAGTACAGTAGAGGTAGAGTACAGTGGAGTTCAGTAGAAGTAGAGTACAGTGGAGCACAGTAGAGGTAGAGTAGAGTGGAGTACAGTAGAGGTAGAGTACAGTGGAGTACAGTAGAGGTAGAGTACAGTGGAGTAGAGTAGAGATAGAGTACAGTGGAGCACAGCAGAGGTAGAGTACAGTGGATCACAGTAGAGATAGAGTACAGTGGAGTACAGTGGAGCACAGTAGAGGTATAGTACAGTTGAGCACAGTAGAGATAGA
The DNA here is from genome assembly GCA_030578255.1 of Tiaroga cobitis. Taxonomy (NCBI): domain Eukaryota; kingdom Metazoa; phylum Chordata; class Actinopteri; order Cypriniformes; family Leuciscidae; genus Tiaroga; species Tiaroga cobitis. Next base: position 1,845,396 of record CM060612.1, read on the forward strand.
TTACAGTGGAGTAGAGTAGAGATAGAGTACAGTGGAGTACAGTAGAGGTAGAGTACAGTGGAGCAGAGTAGATGTAGAGTACAGTGGAGTACAGTAGAGGTAGAGCACAGTAGAGCAGAGTAGAGGTAGAGTACAGTGGAGTACAGTAGAGGTAGTGCACAGTGGAGCACTCTAGAGGTAGAGTACAGTGGAGTACAGTGGAGTACAGTAGAGGTGGAGTACAGTAGAGTACAGTAGAGGTAGAGAACAGTACAGTACAGTAGAGGTAGAGTACAGTGGAGTACAGTAGAGGTAGAGTACAGTAGAGCACAGTAGAGGTAGAATACAGTGGTGTATAGTAGAGATAGAGTACAGTGGAGCACAGTAGAGGTAGAGTACAGTGGAGCACAGTAGAGGTAGAGTACAGTGGAGTATAGTTGAGGTAGACTACAGTGGAGTAGAGTAGAGGTCGAGTACAGTGGAGGACAGTAGAGATAGAGTACAGTAGAGCAGAGTAGAGGTAGAGTACAGTGGAGTACAGTAGAGGTAGAGCACAGTAGAGCAGAGTAGAGGTAGAGTACAGTAGAGTACATAAGAGGTAGAGCACAGTGGAGCACTGTAGAGGTAGAATACAGTGGAGTACATTAGAGATAGAGTACAGTGGAGCACAGTAGAGGTAGAGTACAGTGGAGCACAGTAGAGGTAGAGTACATTGGAGCACAGTAGAGGTAGAGTACAGTGGAGTACAGTAGAGGTAGTGTACAGTGGAGCACAGTAGAGGTAGAGTACAGTGGAGCACAATAGAGGTAGAGTACAGTGGGGTACAGTAGAAATAGAGTACAGTGGAGCACAGTAGAGTAGAGTACAGTAGAGCACAGTAGAGGTAGAGTAAAGTGGAGCACAGTAGAGATAGAGTACAGTGGAGTACAGTAGAGGAAGAGTACAGTGGAGTACAGTGGAGCACAGTAGAGGTGGAGTACAGTAGAGTACAGTAGAGGTAGAGTACAGTGGAGCACAGTAGATATAGATTACAGTGGAGTAGAGTAGAGATAGAGTACAGTGGAGTACAGTAGAGGTAGAGTACAGTGGAGCAGAGTAGAGGTAGAGTACAGTGGAGTACAGTAGAGGTAGAGCACAGTAGAGCAGAGTAGAGGTAGAGTACAGTGGAGTAGAGTAGAGGTAGAGTACAGTGGAGTACAGTAGAGGTAGAGTATAGTGGAGCACAGTAGAGGTAGAGTACAGTGGAGTACAGTGGAGCACAGTAGAGGTGGAGTACAGTAGAGTACAGTAGAGGTAGAGTACAGTGGAGCACAGTAGATATAGATTACAGTGGAGTAGAGTAGAGATAGAGTACAGTGGAGTACAGTAGAGGTAGAGTACAGTGGAGTAGAGTAGAGATAGAGTACAGTGGAGCACAGCAGAGGTAGAGTACAGTGGATCACAGTAGAGATAGAGTACAGTGGAGTACAGTGGAGCACAGTAGAGGTATAGTACAGTGGAGCACAGTAGAGATAGATTACAGTGGAGTAGAGTAGAGATAGAGTACAGTGGAGTACAGTAGAGGTAGAGTACAGTGGAGCAGAGTAGATGTAGAGTACAGTGGAGTACAGTAGAGGTAGAGCACAGTAGAGCAGAGTAGAGGTAGAGTACAGTGGAGTACAGTAGAGGTAGTGCACAGTGGAGCACTCTAGAGGTAGAGTACAGTGGAGTACAGTGGAGTACAGTAGAGGTGGAGTACAGTAGAGTACAGTAGAGGTAGAGAACAGTACAGTACAGTAGAGGTAGAGTACAGTGGAGTACAGTAGAGGTAGAGTACAGTAGAGCACAGTAGAGGTAGAATACAGTGGAGTATAGTAGAGATAGAGTACAGTGGAGCACAGTAGAGGTAGAGTACAGTGGAGCACAGTAGAGGTAGAGTACAGTGGAGTATAGTTGAGGTAGACTACAGTGGAGTAGAGTAGAGGTCGAGTACAGTGGAGGACAGTAGAGATAGAGTACAGTAGAGCAGAGTAGAGGTAGAGTACAGTGGAGTACAGTAGAGGTAGAGCACAGTAGAGCAGAGTAGAGGTAGAGTACAGTGGAGTACATAAGAGGTAGAGCACAGTGGAGCACTGTAGAGGTAGAATACAGTGGAGTACATTAGAGATAGAGTACAGTGGAGCACAGTAGAGGTAGAGTACAGTGGAGCACAGTAGAGGTAGAGTACATTGGAGCACAGTAGAGGTAGAGTACAGTGGAGTACAGTAGAGGTAGTGTACAGTGGAGTACAGTGGAGCACAGTAGAGGTGGAGTACAGTAGAGTACAGTAGAGGTAGAGTACAGTGGAGCACAGTAGATATAGATTACAGTGGAGTAGAGTAGAGATAGAGTACAGTGGAGTACAGTAGAGGTAGAGTACAGTGGAGCAGAGTAGAGGTAGAGTACAGTGGAGTACAGTAGAGGTAGAGCACAGTACAGCAGAGCAGAGGTAGAGTACAGTGGAGTAGAGTAGAGGTAGAGTACAGTGGAGTACAGTAGAGGTAGAGTATAGTGGAGCACAGTAGAGGTAGAGTACAGTGGAGTACAGTGGAGCACAGTAGAGGTGGAGTACAGTAGAGTACAGTAGAGGTAGAGTACAGTGGAGCACAGTAGAGGTAGAGTACAGTGGAGTACAGTGGAGTACAGTAGAGGTGGAGTACAGTAGAGTACAGTAGAGGTAGAGAACAGTAAAGTACAGTAGAGGTAGACTACAGTGGAGTACAGTAGAGGTAGAGTACAGTAGAGCACAGTAGAGATAGAATACAGTGGAGTACAGTAGAGGTAGAGTACAGTGGAGCACAGTAGAGGTAGAGAACAGTACAATACAGTAGAGGTAGAGTACAGTGGAGCACAGTAGAGGTAGAGAACAGTACAATACAGTAGAGGTAGAGTAGAGTGGAGTACAGTAGAGGTAGAGTACAGTAGAGCACAGTAGAGGTAGAATACAGTGGAGTACAGTAGAGGTAGAGTACAGTGGAGTACAGTAGAGGTAGAGTACAGTGGAGTACAGAAGAGATAGAGTACAGTGGAGCACAGTAGAGGTAGAGTACAGTGGAGCACAGTAGAGGTAGAGTACAGTGGAGCACAGTAGAGGTAGAGTACAGTGGAGTACAGTAGAGGTTGAGTACAGTGGAGTACAGTTGAGGTAGAGTACAGTGGAGCACAGTAGAGGTAGAGTACAGTGGAGTACAGTGGAGCACAGTAGAGGTGGAGTACAGTAGAGTAGAGTATAGGTTGAGTACAGTGGAGTACAGTAGAGATAGAGTAGAGTGGAGTAGAGTAGAGATAGAGTACAGTGGATTAGAGTAGAGGTAGAGTACAGTAGAGCACAGTAGAGGTAGAATACAGTGGAGTACAGTAGAGGTAGAGTACAGTGGAGTACAGTAGAGGTAGAGTACAGTGGAGTACAGAAGAGATAGAGTACAGTGGAGCACAGTAGAGGTAGAGTACAGTGGAGCACAGTAGAGGTAGAGTACAGTGGATCAGAGTAGAGGTAGAGTACAGTGGAGCACAGTAGAGGTAGAGTACAGTGGAGTACAGTGGAGTACAGTAGAGGTGGAGTACAGTAGAGTACAGTAGAGGTAGAGAACAGTGTAGTACAGTAGAGGTAGAGTACAGTGGAGCACAGTAGAGGTAGAGTACAGTGGAGTACAGTGGAGCACAGTAGAAGTGGAGTACAGTAGAGTACAGTAGAGGTAGAGTACAGTGGAGCACAGTAGAGGTAGAGTACAGTGGAGTACAGTGGAGTACAGTAGAGGTGGAGTACAGTAGAGTACAGTAGAGGTAGAATACAGTGTAGTACAGTAGAGGTAGAGTAGAGTGGAGCACAGTAGAGGTAGAGTACAGTGGAGTACAGTGGAGCACAGTAGAGGTGGAGTACAGTAGAGTACAGTAGAGGTAGAGTACAGTGGAGCACAGTAGAGGTAGAGTACAGTGGAGTACAGTAGAGTACAGTAGATGTAGACTACAGTGGAGTACAGTAGAGGTAGAGTACAGTAGAGCACAGTAGAGGTAGAATACAGTGGAGTACAGTAGAGGTGGAGTACAGTAGAGTACAGTAGAGGTAGAGTAGAGTGGAGCACAGTAGAGGTAGAGTAAAGTGGAGTACAGTGGAGTACAGTAGAGGTAGAGTACAGTGGAGCACAGTAGAGGTAGAAAACAGTACAGTACAGTAGAGGTAGAGTAGAGTGGAGTACAGCAGAGGTAGAGTACAGTAGAGCACAGTAGAGGTAGAATACAGTGGAGTACAGTAGAGGTAGAGTACAGTGGAGTACAGTAGAGGTAGAGTACAGTGGAGTACAGAAGAGATAGAGTACAGTGGAGCACAGTAGTGGTAGAGTACAGTGGAGCACAGTAGAGGTAGAGTACAGTGGAGCACAGTAGAGGTAGAGTACAGTGGAGTACAGTAGAGGTTGAGTACAGTGGAGTACAGTGGAGCACAGTAGAGGTGGAGAACAGTAGAGTACAGTATAGGTAGAGTACAGTGGATTACAGTAGAGATAGAGATAGAGTAGAGTAGAGTAGAGATAGAGTACAGTGGATTAGAGTAGAGAAAGAGTACAGTGGAGTATAGTTGAGGTAGAGTACAGTGGAGCAAAGTAGAGGTAGAGTACAGTGGAGTATAGTTGAGGTAGACTACAGTGGAGTACAGTAGAAGTAGAGTACAGTGGAGCACAGTAGAGATAGAGTACAGTAGAGAAGAGTAGATGTAGAGTACAGTGGAGTACAGTAGAGGTAGAGTACAGTGGAGCACTGTAGAGGTAGAAAACAGTACAGTACAGTAGAGGTAGAGTAGAGTGGAGTACAGCAGAGGTAGAGTACAGTAGAGCACAGTAGAGGTAGAATACAGTGGAGCACAGTAGAGGTAGAGTACAGTGGAGCACAGTAGAGGTAGAGTACAGTGGAGCACAGTAGAGGTAGAGTACAGTGGAGTACAGTAGATGTTGAGTACAGTGGAGTACAGTAGAGGTAGAGTACAGTGGAGCACAGTAGAGGTAGAGTACAGTGGAGTACAGTGGAGCACAGTAGAGGTGGAGTACAGTAGAGTACAGTAGAGGTAGAGTACAGTGGAGCACAGTAGAGGTAGAGTAAAGTGGAGTACAGTGGAGTACAGTAGATGTGGAGTACAGTAGAGTACAGTAGAGGTAGAGAACAGTACAGTACAGTAGAGGTAGAGTACAGTGGAGTACAGTAGAGGTAGAGTACAGTAGAGCAGAGTAGAGGTAGAATACAGTGGAGTACAGTAGAGGTAGTGTACAGTGGAGTACAGTAGAGGTAGAGTACAGTGGAGTACAGTAGAGGTAGAGAACAGTACAGTACAGTAGAGGTAGAGTACAGTTGAGTACAGTAGAGGTAGAGTACAGTAGAGCACAGTAGAGATAGAATACAGTGGAGTATAGTAGAGGTAGAGTACTGTAGAGCACAGTAGAGATAGAGTACAGTAGAGCACAGTAGAGGTAGAGTACAGTGGAGCACAGTAGAGGAAGAGTACAGTGTAGTACAGTAGAGATAGAGTACAGTGGAGTACAGTAGAGATAGAGTACAGTCGAACACAGCAGAGATAAGTGCAGTGGAGTATAGTAGAGGTAGAGTACAGTGGAGTACAGTAGAGGTAGAGTACAGTGGAGTACAGTAGAGGTAGAGTAGAGTGGAGCACATTAGAGGTGGAGTAGAGTAGAGTACAGTAGAGGTAGAGTACAGTGGAGTTCAGTAGAAGTAGAGTACAGTGGAGCACAGTAGAGGTAGAGTAGAGTGGAGTACAGTAGAGGTAGAGTACAGTGGAGTACAGTAGAGGTAGAGTACAGTGGAGTAGAGTAGAGATAGAGTACAGTGGAGCACAGCAGAGGTAGAGTACAGTGGATCACAGTAGAGATAGAGTACAGTGGAGTACAGTGGAGCACAGTAGAGGTATAGTACAGTGGAGCACAGTAGAGATAGATTACAGTGGAGTAGAGTAGAGATAGAGTACAGTGGAGTACAGTAGAGGTAGAGTACAGTGGAGCAGAGTAGATGTAGAGTACAGTGGAGTACAGTAGAGGTAGAGCAAAGTAGAGCAGAGTAGAGGTAGAGTACAGTGGAGTACAGTAGAGGTAGTGCACAGTGGAGCACTCTAGAGGTAGAGTACAGTGGAGTACAGTGGAGTACAGTAGAGGTGGAGTACAGTAGAGTACAGTAGAGGTAGAGAACAGTACAGTACAGTAGAGGTAGAGTACAGTGGAGTACAGTAGAGGTAGAGTACAGTAGAGCACAGTAGAGGTAGAATACAGTGGTGTATAGTAGAGATAGAGTACAGTGGAGCACAGTAGAGGTAGAGTACAGTGGAGCACAGTAGAGGTAGAGTACAGTGGAGTATAGTTGAGGTAGACTACAGTGGAGTAGAGTAGAGGTCGAGTACAGTGGAGGACAGTAGAGATAGAGTACAGTAGAGCAGAGTAGAGGTAGAGTACAGTGGAGTACAGTAGAGGTAGAGCACAGTAGAGCAGAGTAGAGGTAGAGTACAGTGGAGTACATAAGAGGTAGAGCACAGTGGAGCACTGTAGAGGTAGAATACAGTGGAGTACATTAGAGATAGAGTACAGTGGAGCACAGTAGAGGTAGAGTACAGTGGAGCACAGTAGAGGTAGAGTACATTGGAGCACAGTAGAGGTAGAGTACAGTGGAGTACAGTAGAGGTAGTGTACAGTGGAGCACAGTAGAGGTAGAGTACAGTGGAGCACAATAGAGGTAGAGTACAGTGGGGTACAGTAGAAATAGAGTACAGTGGAGCACAGTAGAGTAGAGTACAGTAGAGCACAGTAGAGGTAGAGTAAAGTGGAGCACAGTAGAGATAGAGTACAGTGGAGTACAGTAGAGGAAGAGTACAGTGGAGTACAGTGGAGCACAGTAGAGGTGGAGTACAGTAGAGTACAGTAGAGGCAGAGTACAGTGGAGCACAGTAGATATAGATTACAGTGGAGTAGAGTAGAGATAGAGTACAGTGGAGTACAGTAGAGGTAGAGTACAGTGGAGCAGAGTAGAGGTAGAGTACAGTGGAGTACAGTAGAGGTAGAGCACAGTAGAGCAGAGTAGAGGTAGAGTACAGTGGAGTAGAGTAGAGGTAGAGTACAGTGGAGTACAGTAGAGGTAGAGTATAGTGGAGCACAGTAGAGGTAGAGTACAGTGGAGTACAGTGGAGCACAGTAGAGGTGGAGTACAGTAGAGTACAGTAGAGGTAGAGTACAGTGGAGCACAGTAGATATAGATTACAGTGGAGTAGAGTAGAGATAGAGTACAGTGGAGTACAGTAGAGGTAGAGTACAGTGGAGTAGAGTAGAGATAGAGTACAGTGGAGCACAGCAGAGGTAGAGTACAGTGGATCACAGTAGAGATAGAGTACAGTGGAGTACAGTGGAGCACAGTAGAGGTATAGTACAGTGGAGCACAGTAGAGATAGATTACAGTGGAGTAGAGTAGAGATAGAGTATAGTGGAGTACAGTAGAGGTAGAGTACAGTGGAGCAGAGTAGATGTAGAGTACAGTGGAGTACAGTAGAGGTAGAGCACAGTAGAGCAGAGTAGAGGTAGAGTACAGTGGAGTACAGTAGAGGTAGTGCACAGTGGAGCACTCTAGAGGTAGAGTACAGTGGAGTACAGTGGAGTACAGTAGAGGTGGAGTACAGTAGAGTACAGTAGAGGTAGAGAACAGTACCATACAGTAGAGGTAGAGTACAGTGGAGTACAGTAGAGGTAGAGTACAGTAGAGCACAGTAGAGGTAGAATACAGTGGAGTATAGTAGAGATAGAGTACAGTGGAGCACAGTAGAGGTAGAGTACAGTGGAGCACAGTAGAGGTAGAGTACAGTGGAGTATAGTTGAGGTAGACTACAGTGGAGTAGAGTAGAGGTCGAGTACAGTGGAGGACAGTAGAGATAGAGTACAGTAGAGCAGAGTAGAGGTAGAGTACAGTGGAGTACAGTAGAGGTAGAGCACAGTAGAGCAGAGTAGAGGTAGAGTACAGTGGAGTACATAAGAGGTAGAGCACAGTGGAGCACTGTAGAGGTAGAATACAGTGGAGTACATTAGAGATAGAGTACAGTGGAGCACAGTAGAGGTAGAGTACAGTGGAGCACAGTAGAGGTAGAGTACATTGGAGCACAGTAGAGGTAGAGTACAGTGGAGTACAGTAGAGGTAGTGTACAGTGGAGTACAGTGGAGCACAGTAGAGGTGGAGTACAGTAGAGTACAGTAGAGGTAGAGTACAGTGGAGCACAGTAGATATAGATTACAGTGGAGTAGAGTAGAGATAGAGTACAGTGGAGTACAGTAGAGGTAGAGTACAGTGGAGCAGAGTAGAGGTAGAGTACAGTGGAGTACAGTAGAGGTAGAGCACAGTACAGCAGAGCAGAGGTAGAGTACAGTGGAGTAGAGTAGAGGTAGAGTACAGTGGAGTACAGTAGAGGTAGAGTATAGTGGAGCACAGTAGAGGTAGAGTACAGTGGAGTACAGTGGAGCACAGTAGAGGTGGAGTACAGTAGAGTACAGTAGAGGTAGAGTACAGTGGAGCACAGTAGAGGTAGAGTACAGTGGAGTACAGTGGAGTACAGTAGAGGTGGAGTACAGTAGAGTACAGTAGAGGTAGAGAACAGTAAAGTACAGTAGAGGTAGACTACAGTGGAGTACAGTAGAGGTAGAGTACAGTAGAGCACAGTAGAGATAGAATACAGTGGAGTACAGTAGAGGTAGAGTACAGTGGAGCACAGTAGAGGTAGAGAACAGTACAATACAGTAGAGGTAGAGTACAGTGGAGCACAGTAGAGGTAGAGAACAGTACAATACAGTAGAGGTAGAGTAGAGTGGAGTACAGTAGAGGTAGAGTACAGTAGAGCACAGTAGAGGTAGAATACAGTGGAGTACAGTAGAGGTAGAGTACAGTGGAGTACAGTAGAGGTAGAGTACAGTGGAGTACAGAAGAGATAGAGTACAGTGGAGCACAGTAGAGGTAGAGTACAGTGGAGCACAGTAGAGGTAGAGTGCAGTGGAGCACAGTAGAGGTAGAGTACAGTGGAGTACAGTAGAGGTTGAGTACAGTGGAGTACAGTTGAGGTAGAGTACAGTGGAGCACAGTAGAGGTAGAGTACAGTGGAGTACAGTGGAGCACAGTAGAGGTGGAGTACAGTAGAGTAGAGTATAGGTTGAGTACAGTGGAGTACAGTAGAGATAGAGTAGAGTGGAGTAGAGTAGAGATAGAGTACAGTGGATTAGAGTAGAGGTAGAGTACAGTAGAGCACAGTAGAGGTAGAATACAGTGGAGTACAGTAGAGGTAGAGTACAGTGGAGTACAGTAGAGGTAGAGTACAGTGGAGTACAGAAGAGATAGAGTACAGTGGAGCACAGTAGAGGTAGAGTACAGTGGAGCACAGTAGAGGTAGAGTACAGTGGATCAGAGTAGAGGTAGAGTACAGTGGAGCACAGTAGAGGTAGAGTACAGTGGAGTACAGTGGAGTACAGTAGAGGTGGAGTACAGTAGAGTACAGTAGAGGTAGAGAACAGTGTAGTACAGTAGAGGTAGAGTACAGTGGAGCACAGTAGAGGTAGAGTACAGTGGAGTACAGTGGAGCACAGTAGAAGTGGAGTACAGTAGAGTACAGTAGAGGTAGAGTACAGTGGAGCACAGTAGAGGTAGAGTACAGTGGAGTACAGTGGAGTACAGTAGAGGTGGAGTACAGTAGAGTACAGTAGAGGTAGAATACAGTGTAGTACAGTAGAGGTAGAGTAGAGTGGAGCACAGTAGAGGTAGAGTACAGTGGAGTACAGTGGAGCACAGTAGAGGTGGAGTACAGTAGAGTACAGTAGAGGTAGAGTACAGTGGAGCACAGTAGAGGTAGAGTACAGTGGAGTACAGTAGAGTACAGTAGATGTAGACTACAGTGGAGTACAGTAGAGGTAGAGTACAGTAGAGCACAGTAGAGGTAGAATACAGTGGAGTACAGTAGAGGTGGAGTACAGTAGAGTACAGTAGAGGTAGAGTAGAGTGGAGCACAGTAGAGGTAGAGTAAAGTGGAGTACAGTGGAGTACAGTAGAGGTAGAGTACAGTGGAGCACAGTAGAGGTAGAAAACAGTACAGTACAGTAGAGGTAGAGTAGAGTGGAGTACAGCAGAGGTAGAGTACAGTAGAGCACAGTAGAGGTAGAATACAGTGGAGTACAGTAGAGGTAGAGTACAGTGGAGTACAGTAGAGGTAGAGTACAGTGGAGTACAGAAGAGATAGAGTACAGTGGAGCACAGTAGTGGTAGAGTACAGTGGAGCACAGTAGAGGTAGAGTACAGTGGAGCACAGTAGAGGTAGAGTACAGTGGAGTACAGTAGAGGTTGAGTACAGTGGAGTACAGTGGAGCACAGTAGAGGTGGAGAACAGTAGAGTACAGTATAGGTAGAGTACAGTGGATTACAGTAGAGATAGAGATAGAGTAGAGTAGAGTAGAGATAGAGTACAGTGGATTAGAGTAGAGAAAGAGTACAGTGGAGTATAGTTGAGGTAGAGTACAGTGGAGCAAAGTAGAGGTAGAGTACAGTGGAGTATAGTTGAGGTAGACTACAGTGGAGTACAGTAGAAGTAGAGTACAGTGGAGCACAGTAGAGATAGAGTACAGTAGAGAAGAGTAGATGTAGAGTACAGTGGAGTACAGTAGAGGTAGAGTACAGTGGAGCACTGTAGAGGTAGAAAACAGTACAGTACAGTAGAGGTAGAGTAGAGTGGAGTACAGCAGAGGTAGAGTACAGTAGAGCACAGTAGAGGTAGAATACAGTGGAGCACAGTAGAGGTAGAGTACAGTGGAGCACAGTAGAGGTAGAGTACAGTGGAGCACAGTAGAGGTAGAGTACAGTGGAGTACAGTAGATGTTGAGTACAGTGGAGTACAGTAGAGGTAGAGTACAGTGGAGCACAGTAGAGGTAGAGTACAGTGGAGTACAGTGGAGCACAGTAGAGGTGGAGTACAGTAGAGTACAGTAGAGGTAGAGTACAGTGGAGCACAGTAGAGGTAGAGTAAAGTGGAGTACAGTGGAGTACAGTAGATGTGGAGTACAGTAGAGTACAGTAGAGGTAGAGAACAGTACAGTACAGTAGAGGTAGAGTACAGTGGAGTACAGTAGAGGTAGAGTACAGTAGAGCAGAGTAGAGGTAGAATACAGTGGAGTACAGTAGAGGTAGTGTACAGTGGAGTACAGTAGAGGTAGAGTACAGTGGAGTACAGTAGAGGTAGAGAACAGTACAGTACAGTAGAGGTAGAGTACAGTTGAGTACAGTAGAGGTAGAGTACAGTAGAGCACAGTAGAGATAGAATACAGTGGAGTATAGTAGAGGTAGAGTACTGTAGAGCACAGTAGAGATAGAGTACAGTAGAGCACAGTAGAGGTAGAGTACAGTGGAGCACAGTAGAGGAAGAGTACAGTGTAGTACAGTAGAGATAGAGTACAGTGGAGTACAGTAGAGATAGAGTACAGTCGAACACAGCAGAGATAAGTGCAGTGGAGTATAGTAGAGGTAGAGTACAGTGGAGTACAGTAGAGGTAGAGTACAGTGGAGTACAGTAGAGGTAGAGTAGAGTGGAGCACATTAGAGGTGGAGTAGAGTAGAGTACAGTAGAGGTAGAGTACAGTGGAGTTCAGTAGAAGTAGAGTACAGTGGAGCACAGTAGAGGTAGAGTAGAGTGGAGTACAGTAGAGGTAGAGTACAGTGGAGTACAGTAGAGGTAGAGTACAGTGGAGTAGAGTAGAGATAGAGTACAGTGGAGCACAGCAGAGGTAGAGTACAGTGGATCACAGTAGAGATAGAGTACAGTGGAGTACAGTGGAGCACAGTAGAGGTATAGTACAGTGGAGCACAGTAGAGATAGATTACAGTGGAGTAGAGTAGAGATAGAGTACAGTGGAGTACAGTAGAGGTAGAGTACAGTGGAGCAGAGTAGATGTAGAGTACAGTGGAGTACAGTAGAGGTAGAGCAAAGTAGAGCAGAGTAGAGGTAGAGTACAGTGGAGTACAGTAGAGGTAGTGCACAGTGGAGCACTCTAGAGGTAGAGTACAGTGGAGTACAGTGGAGTACAGTAGAGGTGGAGTACAGTAGAGTACAGTAGAGGTAGAGAACAGTACAGTACAGTAGAGGTAGAGTACAGTGGAGTACAGTAGAGGTAGAGTACAGTAGAGCACAGTAGAGGTAGAATACAGTGGTGTATAGTAGAGATAGAGTACAGTGGAGCACAGTAGAGGTAGAGTACAGTGGAGCACAGTAGAGGTAGAGTACAGTGGAGTATAGTTGAGGTAGACTACAGTGGAGTAGAGTAGAGGTCGAGTACAGTGGAGGACAGTAGAGATAGAGTACAGTAGAGCAGAGTAGAGGTAGAGTACAGTGGAGTACAGTAGAGGTAGAGCACAGTAGAGCAGAGTAGAGGTAGAGTACAGTGGAGTACATAAGAGGTAGAGCACAGTGGAGCACTGTAGAGGTAGAATACAGTGGAGTACATTAGAGATAGAGTACAGTGGAGCACAGTAGAGGTAGAGTACAGTGGAGCACAGTAGAGGTAGAGTACATTGGAGCACAGTAGAGGTAGAGTACAGTGGAGTACAGTAGAGGTAGTGTACAGTGGAGCACAGTAGAGGTAGAGTACAGTGGAGCACAATAGAGGTAGAGTACAGTGGGGTACAGTAGAAATAGAGTACAGTGGAGCACAGTAGAGTAGAGTACAGTAGAGCACAGTAGAGGTAGAGTAAAGTGGAGCACAGTAGAGATAGAGTACAGTGGAGTACAGTAGAGGAAGAGTACAGTGGAGTACAGTGGAGCACAGTAGAGGTGGAGTACAGTAGAGTACAGTAGAGGCAGAGTACAGTGGAGCACAGTAGATATAGATTACAGTGGAGTAGAGTAGAGATAGAGTACAGTGGAGTACAGTAGAGGTAGAGTACAGTGGAGCAGAGTAGAGGTAGAGTACAGTGGAGTACAGTAGAGGTAGAGCACAGTAGAGCAGAGTAGAGGTAGAGTACAGTGGAGTAGAGTAGAGGTAGAGTACAGTGGAGTACAGTAGAGGTAGAGTATAGTGGAGCACAGTAGAGGTAGAGTACAGTGGAGTACAGTGGAGCACAGTAGAGGTGGAGTACAGTAGAGTACAGTAGAGGTAGAGTACAGTGGAGCACAGTAGATATAGATTACAGTGGAGTAGAGTAGAGATAGAGTACAGTGGAGTACAGTAGAGGTAGAGTACAGTGGAGTAGAGTAGAGATAGAGTACAGTGGAGCACAGCAGAGGTAGAGTACAGTGGATCACAGTAGAGATAGAGTACAGTGGAGTACAGTGGAGCACAGTAGAGGTATAGTACAGTGGAGCACAGTAGAGATAGATTACAGTGGAGTAGAGTAGAGATAGAGTATAGTGGAGTACAGTAGAGGTAGAGTACAGTGGAGCAGAGTAGATGTAGAGTACAGTGGAGTACAGTAGAGGTAGAGCACAGTAGAGCAGAGTAGAGGTAGAGTACAGTGGAGTACAGTAGAGGTAGTGCACAGTGGAGCACTCTAGAGGTAGAGTACAGTGGAGTACAGTGGAGTACAGTAGAGGTGGAGTACAGTAGAGTACAGTAGAGGTAGAGAACAGTACCATACAGTAGAGGTAGAGTACAGTGGAGTACAGTAGAGGTAGAGTACAGTAGAGCACAGTAGAGGTAGAATACAGTGGAGTATAGTAGAGATAGAGTACAGTGGAGCACAGTAGAGGTAGAGTACAGTGGAGCACAGTAGAGGTAGAGTACAGTGGAGTATAGTTGAGGTAGACTACAGTGGAGTAGAGTAGAGGTCGAGTACAGTGGAGGACAGTAGAGATAGAGTACAGTAGAGCAGAGTAGAGGTAGAGTACAGTGGAGTACAGTAGAGGTAGAGCACAGTAGAGCAGAGTAGAGGTAGAGTACAGTGGAGTACATAAGAGGTAGAGCACAGTGGAGCACTGTAGAGGTAGAATACAGTGGAGTACATTAGAGATAGAGTACAGTGGAGCACAGTAGAGGTAGAGTACAGTGGAGCACAGTAGAGGTAGAGTTAATTGGAGCACAGTAGAGGTAGAGTACAGTGGAGTACAGTAGAGGTAGTGTACAGTGGAGTACAGTGGAGCACAGTAGAGGTGGAGTACAGTAGAGTACAGTAGAGGTAGAGTACAGTGGAGCACAGTAGATATAGATTACAGTGGAGTAGAGTAGAGATAGAGTACAGTGGAGTACAGTAGAGGTAGAGTACAGTGGAGCAGAGTAGAGGTAGAGTACAGTGGAGTACAGTAGAGGTAGAGCACAGTACAGCAGAGTAGAGGTAGAGTACAGTGGAGTAGAGTAGAGGTAGAGTACAGTGGAGTACAGTAGAGGTAGAGTATAGTGGAGCACAGTAGAGGTAGAGTACAGTGGAGTACAGTGGAGCACAGTAGAGGTGGAGTACAGTAGAGTACAGTAGAGGTAGAGTACAGTGGAGCACAGTAGAGGTAGAGTACAGTGGAGTACAGTGGAGTACAGTAGAGGTGGAGTACAGTAGAGTACAGTAGAGGTAGAGAACAGTAAAGTACAGTAGAGGTAGACTACAGTGGAGTACAGTAGAGGTAGAGTACAGTAGAGCACAGTAGAGATAGAATACAGTGGAGTACAGTAGAGGTAGAGTACAGTGGAGCACAGTAGAGGTAGAGAACAGTACAATACAGTAGAGGTAGAGTACAGTGGAGCACAGTAGAGGTAGAGAACAGTACAATACAGTAGAGGTAGAGTAGAGTGGAGTACAGTAGAGGTAGAGTACAGTAGAGCACAGTAGAGGTAGAATACAGTGGAGTACAGTAGAGGTAGAGTACAGTGGAGTACAGTAGAGGTAGAGTACAGTGGAGTACAGAAGAGATAGAGTACAGTGGAGCACAGTAGAGGTAGAGTACAGTGGAGCACAGTAGAGGTAGAGTACAGTGGAGCACAGTAGAGGTAGAGTACAGTGGAGTACAGTAGAGGTTGAGTACAGTGGAGTACAGTTGAGGTAGAGTACAGTGGAGCACAGTAGAGGTATAGTACAGTGGAGTACAGTGGAGCACAGTAGAGGTGGAGTACAGTAGAGTAGAGTATAGGTTGAGTACAGTGGAGTACAGTAGAGATAGAGTAGAGTGGAGTAGAGTAGAGATAGAGTACAGTGGATTAGAGTAGAGGTAGAGTACAGTAGAGCACAGTAGAGGTAGAATACAGTGGAGTACAGTAGAGGTAGAGTACAGTGGAGTACAGTAGAGGTAGAGTACAGTGGAGTACAGAAGAGATAGAGTACAGTGGAGCACAGTAGAGGTAGAGTACAGTGGAGCACAGTAGAGGTAGAGTACAGTGGATCAGAGTAGAGGTAGAGTACAGTGGAGCACAGTAGAGGTAGAGTACAGTGGAGTACAGTGGAGTACAGTAGAGGTGGAGTACAGTAGAGTACAGTAGAGGTAGAGAACAGTGTAGTACAGTAGAGGTAGAGTACAGTGGAGCACAGTAGAGGTAGAGTACAGTGGAGTACAGTGGAGCACAGTAGAAGTGGAGTACAGTAGAGTACAGTAGAGGTAGAGTACAGTGGAGCACAGTAGAGGTAGAGTACAGTGGAGTACAGTGGAGTACAGTAGAGGTGGAGTACAGTAGAGTACAGTAGAGGTAGAATACAGTGTAGTACAGTAGAGGTAGAGTAGAGTGGAGCACAGTAGAGGTAGAGTACAGTGGAGTACAGTGGAGCACAGTAGAGGTGGAGTACAGTAGAGTACAGTAGAGGTAGAGTACAGTGGAGCACAGTAGAGGTAGAGTACAGTGGAGTACAGTAGAGTACAGTAGATGTAGACTACAGTGGAGTACAGTAGAGGTAGAGTACAGTAGAGCACAGTAGAGGTAGAATACAGTGGAGTACAGTAGAGGTGGAGTACAGTAGAGTACAGTAGAGGTAGAGTAGAGTGGAGCACAGTAGAGGTAGAGTAAAGTGGAGTACAGTGGAGTACAGTAGAGGTAGAGTACAGTGGAGCACAGTAGAGGTAGAGAACAGTACAGTACAGTAGAGGTAGAGTAGAGTGGAGTACAGCAGAGGTAGAGTACAGTAGAGCACAGTAGAGGTAGAATACAGTGGAGTACAGTAGAGGTAGAGTACAGTGGAGTACAGTAGAGGTAGAGTACAGTGGAGTACAGAAGAGATAGAGTACAGTGGAGCACAGTAGTGGTAGAGTACAGTGGAGCACAGTAGAGGTAGAGTACAGTGGAGCACAGTAGAGGTAGAGTACAGTGGAGTACAGTAGAGGTTGAGTACAGTGGAGTACAGTGGAGCACAGTAGAGGTGGAGTACAGTAGAGTACAGTATAGGTAGAGTACAGTGGATTACAGTAGAGATAGAGATAGAGTAGAGTAGAGTAGAGATAGAGTACAGTGGATTAGAGTAGAGAAAGAGTACAGTGGAGTATAGTTGAGGTAGAGTACAGTGGAGCAAAGTAGAGGTAGAGTACAGTGGAGTATAGTTGAGGTAGACTACAGTGGAGTACAGTAGAGGTAGAGTACAGTGGAGCACAGTAGAGATAGAGTACAGTAGAGAAGAGTAGATGTAGAGTACAGTGGAGTACAGTAGAGGTAGAGTACAGTGGAGCACTGTAGAGGTAGAAAACAGTACAGTACAGTAGAGGTAGAGTAGAGTGGAGTACAGCAGAGGTAGAGTACAGTAGAGCACAGTAGAGGTAGAATACAGTGGAGCACAGTAGAGGTAGAGTACAGTGGAGCACAGTAGAGGTAGAGTACAGTGGAGCACAGTAGAGGTAGAGTACAGTGGAGTACAGTAGATGTTGAGTACAGTGGAGTACAGTAGAGGTAGAGTACAGTGGAGCACAGTAGAGGTAGAGTACAGTGGAGTACAGTGGAGCACAGTAGAGGTGGAGTACAGTAGAGTACAGTAGAGGTAGAGTACAGTGGAGCACAGTAGAGGTAGAGTAAAGTGGAGTACAGTGGAGTACAGTAGATGTGGAGTACAGTAGAGTACAGTAGAGGTAGAGAACAGTACAGTACAGTAGAGGTAGAGTACAGTGGAGTACAGTAGAGGTAGAGTACAGTAGAGCAGAGTAGAGGTAGAATACAGTGGAGTACAGTAGAGGTAGTGTACAGTGGAGTACAGTAGAGGTAGAGTACAGTGGAGTACAGTAGATGTAGAGAACAGTACAGTACAGTAGAGGTAGAGTACAGTTGAGTACAGTAGAGGTAGAGTACAGTAGAGCACAGTAGAGATAGAATACAGTGGAGTATAGTAGAGATAGAGTACAGTGGAGCACAGTAGAGGTAGAGTACAGTGGAGCACAGTAGAGGTAGAGCAAAGTAGAGCAGAGTAGAGGTAGAGTACAGTGGAGTACATAAGAGGTAGAGCACAGTGGAGCACTGTAGAGGTAGAGTACAGTGGAGTACAGTAGAGGTAGAGTACAGTGGAGTAGAGTAGAGATAGAGTACAGTGGAGCACAGCAGAGGTAGAGTACAGTGGATCACAGTAGAGATAGAGTACAGTGGAGTACAGTGGAGCACAGTAGAGGTATAGTACAGTGGAGCACAGTAGAGATAGATTACAGTGGAGTAGAGTAGAGATAGAGTACAGTGGAGTACAGTAGAGGTAGAGTACAGTGGAGCAGAGTAGATGTAGAGTACAGTGGAGTACAGTAGAGGTAGAGCACAGTAGAGCAGAGTAGAGGTAGAGTACAGTGGAGTACAGTAGAGGTAGTGCACAGTGGAGCACTCTAGAGGTAGAGTACAGTGGAGTACAGTGGAGTACAGTAGAGGTGGAGTACAGTAGAGTACAGTAGAGGTAGAGAACAGTACAGTACAGTAGAGGTAGAGTACAGTGGAGTACAGTAGAGGTAGAGTACAGTAGAGCACAGTAGAGGTAGAATACAGTGGAGTATAGTAGAGATAGAGTACAGTGGAGCACAGTAGAGGTAGAGTACAGTGGAGCACAGTAGAGGTAGAGTACAGTGGAGTATAGTTGAGGTAGACTACAGTGGAGTAGAGTAGAGGTCGAGTACAGTGGAGGACAGTAGAGATAGAGTACAGTAGAGCAGAGTAGAGGTAGAGTACAGTGGAGTACAGTAGAGGTAGAGCACAGTAGAGCAGAGTAGAGGTAGAGTACAGTGGAGTACATAAGAGGTAGAGCACAGTGGAGCACTGTAGAGGTAGAATACAGTGGAGTACATTAGAGATAGAGTACAGTGGAGCACAGTAGAGGTAGAGTACAGTGGAGCACAGTAGAGGTAGAGTACATTGGAGCACAGTAGAGGTAGAGTACAGTGGAGTACAGTAGAGGTAGTGTACAGTGGAGCACAGTAGAGGTAGAGTACAGTGGAGCACAATAGAGGTAGAGTACAGTGGGGTACAGTAGAAATAGAGTACAGTGGAGCACAGTAGAGTAGAGTACAGTAGAGCACAGTAGAGGTAGAGTAAAGTGGAGCACAGTAGAGATAGAGTAAAGTGGAGTACAGTAGAGGAAGAGTACAGTGGAGTACAGTGGAGCACAGTAGAGGTGGAGTACAGTAGAGTACAGTAGAGGTAGAGTACAGTGGAGCACAGTAGATATAGATTACAGTGGAGTAGAGTAGAGATAGAGTACAGTGGAGTACAGTAGAGGTAGAGTACAGTGGAGCAGAGTAGAGGTAGAGTACAGTGGAGTACAGTAGAGGTAGAGCACAGTAGAGCAGAGTAGAGGTAGAGTACAGTGGAGTAGAGTAGAGGTAGAGTACAGTGGAGTACAGTAGAGGTAGAGTATAGTGGAGCACAGTAGAGGTAGAGTACAGTGGAGTACAGTGGAGCACAGTAGAGGTGGAGTACAGTAGAGTACAGTAGAGGTAGAGTACAGTGGAGCACAGTAGAGGTAGAGTACAGTGGAGTACAGTGGAGTACAGTAGAGGTGGAGTACAGTAGAGTACAGTAGAGGTAGAGAACAGTAAAGTACAGTAGAGGTAGACTACAGTGGAGTACAGTAGAGGTAGAGTACAGTAGAGCACAGTAGAGATAGAATACAGTGGAGTACAGTAGAGGTAGAGTACAGTGGAGCACAGTAGAGGTAGAGAACAGTACAATACAGTAGAGGTAGAGTAGAGTGGAGTACAGTAGAGGTAGAGTACAGTAGAGCACAGTAGAGGTAGAATACAGTGGAGTACAGTAGAGGTAGAGTACAGTGGAGTACAGTAGAGATAGAGTACAGTGGAGTACAGAAGAGATAGAGTACAGTGGAGCACAGTAGAGGTAGAGTACAGTGGAGCACAGTAGAGGTAGAGTACAGTGGAGCACAGTAGAGGTAGAGTACAGTGGAGTACAGTAGAGGTTGAGTACAGTGGAGTACAGTTGAGGTAGAGTACAGTGGAGCACAGTAGAGGTAGAGTACAGTGGAGTACAGTGGAGCACAGTAGAGGTGGAGTACAGTAGAGTAGAGTATAGGTTGAGTACAGTGGAGTACAGTAGAGATAGAGTAGAGTGGAGTAGAGTAGAGATAGAGTACAGTGGATTAGAGTAGAGGTAGAGTACAGTAGAGCACAGTAGAGGTAGAATACAGTGGAGTACAGTAGAGGTAGAGTACAGTGGAGTACAGTAGAGGTAGAGTACAGTGGAGTACAGAAGAGATAGAGTACAGTGGAGCACAGTAGAGGTAGAGTACAGTGGAGCACAGTAGAGGTAGAGTACAGTGGATCAGAGTAGAGGTAGAGTACAGTGGAGCACAGTAGAGGTAGAGTACAGTGGAGTACAGTGGAGTACAGTAGAGGTGGAGTACAGTAGAGTACAGTAGAGGTAGAGAACAGTGTAGTACAGTAGAGGTAGAGTACAGTGGAGCACAGTAGAGGTAGAGTACAGTGGAGTACAGTGGAGCACAGTAGAAGTGGAGTACAGTAGAGTACAGTAGAGGTAGAGTACAGTGGAGCACAGTAGAGGTAGAGTAAAGTGGAGTACAGTGGAGTACAGTAGAGGTAGAGTACAGTGGAGCACAGTAGAGGTAGAGAACAGTACAGTACAGTAGAGGTAGAGTAGAGTGGAGTACAGCAGAGGTAGAGTACAGTAGAGCACAGTAGAGGTAGAATACAGTGGAGTACAGTAGAGGTAGAGTACAGTGGAGTACAGTAGAGGTAGAGTACAGTGGAGTACAGAAGAGATAGAGTACAGTGGAGCACAGTAGTGGTAGAGTACAGTGGAGCACAGTAGAGGTAGAGTACAGTGGAGCACAGTAGAGGTAGAGTACAGTGGAGTACAGTAGAGGTTGAGTACAGTGGAGTACAGTGGAGCACAGTAGAGGTGGAGTACAGTAGAGTACAGTATAGGTAGAGTACAGTGGATTACAGTAGAGATAGAGATAGAGTAGAGTAGAGTAGAGATAGAGTACAGTGGATTAGAGTAGAGAAAGAGTACAGTGGAGTATAGTTGAGGTAGAGTACAGTGGAGCAAAGTAGAGGTAGAGTACAGTGGAGTATAGTTGAGGTAGACTACAGTGGAGTACAGTAGAGGTAGAGTACAGTGGAGCACAGTAGAGATAGAGTACAGTAGAGAAGAGTAGATGTAGAGTACAGTGGAGTACAGTAGAGGTAGAGTACAGTGGAGCACTGTAGAGGTAGAAAACAGTACAGTACAGTAGAGGTAGAGTAGAGTGGAGTACAGCAGAGGTAGAGTACAGTAGAGCACAGTAGAGGTAGAATACAGTGGAGCACAGTAGAGGTAGAGTACAGTGGAGCACAGTAGAGGTAGAGTACAGTGGAGCACAGTAGAGGTAGAGTACAGTGGAGTACAGTAGATGTTGAGTACAGTGGAGTACAGTAGAGGTAGAGTACAGTGGAGCACAGTAGAGGTAGAGTACAGTGGAGTACAGTGGAGCACAGTAGAGGTGGAGTACAGTAGAGTACAGTAGAGGTAGAGTACAGTGGAGCACAGTAGAGGTAGAGTAAAGTGGAGTACAGTGGAGTACAGTAGATGTGGAGTACAGTAGAGTACAGTAGAGGTAGAGAACAGTACAGTACAGTAGAGGTAGAGTACAGTGGAGTACAGTAGAGGTAGAGTACAGTAGAGCAGAGTAGAGGTAGAATACAGTGGAGTACAGTAGAGGTAGTGTACAGTGGAGTACAGTAGAGGTAGAGTACAGTGGAGTACAGTAGAGGTAGAGAACAGTACAGTACAGTAGAGGTAGAGTACAGTTGAGTACAGTAGAGGTAGAGTACAGTAGAGCACAGTAGAGATAGAATACAGTGGAGTATAGTAGAGATAGAGTACAGTGGAGCACAGTAGAGGTAGAGTACAGTGGAGCACAGTAGAGGTAGAGTACAGTGGAGTATAGTTGAGGTTGACTACAGTGGAGTAGAGTAGAGGTCGAGTACAGTGGAGTACAGTAGAGGTAGAGCACAGTAGAGCAGAGTAGAGGTAGAGTACAGTGGAGTACATAAGAGGTAGAGCACAGTGGAGCACTGTAGAGGTAGAGTACAGTGGAGTACAGTAGAGGTAGAGTACAGTGGAGTAGAGTAGAGATAGAGTACAGTGGAGCACAGCAGAGGTAGAGTACAGTGGATCACAGTAGAGATAGAGTACAGTGGAGTACAGTGGAGCACAGTAGAGGTATAGTACAGTGGAGCACAGTAGAGATAGATTACAGTGGAGTAGAGTAGAGATAGAGTACAGTGGAGTACAGTAGAGGTAGAGTACAGTGGAGCAGAGTAGATGTAGAGTACAGTGGAGTACAGTAGAGGTAGAGCACAGTAGAGCAGAGTAGAGGTAGAGTACAGTGGAGTACAGTAGAGGTAGTGCACAGTGGAGCACTCTAGAGGTAGAGTACAGTGGAGTACAGTGGAGTACAGTAGAGGTGGAGTACAGTAGAGTACAGTAGAGGTAGAGAACAGTACAGTACAGTAGAGGTAGAGTACAGTGGAGTACAGTAGAGGTAGAGTACAGTAGAGCACAGTAGAGGTAGAATACAGTGGAGTATAGTAGAGATAGAGTACAGTGGAGCACAGTAGAGGTAGAGTACAGTGGAGCACAGTAGAGGTAGAGTACAGTGGAGTATAGTTGAGGTAGACTACAGTGGAGTAGAGTAGAGGTCGAGTACAGTGGAGGACAGTAGAGATAGAGTACAGTAGAGCAGAGTAGAGGTAGAGTACAGTGGAGTACAGTAGAGGTAGAGCACAGTAGAGCAGAGTAGAGGTAGAGTACAGTGGAGTACATAAGAGGTAGAGCACAGTGGAGCACTGTAGAGGTAGAATACAGTGGAGTACATTAGAGATAGAGTACAGTGGAGCACAGTAGAGGTAGAGTACAGTGGAGCACAGTAGAGGTAGAGTACATTGGAGCACAGTAGAGGTAGAGTACAGTGGAGTACAGTAGAGGTAGTGTACAGTGGAGCACAGTAGAGGTAGAGTACAGTGGAGCACAATAGAGGTAGAGTACAGTGGGGTACAGTAGAAATAGAGTACAGTGGAGCACAGTAGAGTAGAGTACAGTAGAGCACAGTAGAGGTAGAGTAAAGTGGAGCACAGTAGAGATAGAGTAAAGTGGAGTACAGTAGAGGAAGAGTACAGTGGAGTACAGTGGAGCACAGTAGAGGTGGAGTACAGTAGAGTACAGTAGAGGTAGAGTACAGTGGAGCACAGTAGATATAGATTACAGTGGAGTAGAGTAGAGATAGAGTACAGTGGAGTACAGTAGAGGTAGAGTACAGTGGAGCAGAGTAGAGGTAGAGTACAGTGGAGTACAGTAGAGGTAGAGCACAGTAGAGCAGAGTAGAGGTAGAGTACAGTGGAGTAGAGTAGAGGTAGAGTACAGTGGAGTACAGTAGAGGTAGAGTATAGTGGAGCACAGTAGAGGTAGAGTACAGTGGAGTACAGTGGAGCACAGTAGAGGTGGAGTACAGTAGAGTACAGTAGAGGTAGAGTACAGTGGAGCACAGTAGAGGTAGAGTACAGTGGAGTACAGTGGAGTACAGTAGAGGTGGAGTACAGTAGAGTACAGTAGAGGTAGAGAACAGTAAAGTACAGTAGAGGTAGACTACAGTGGAGTACAGTAGAGGTAGAGTACAGTAGAGCACAGTAGAGATAGAATACAGTGGAGTACAGTAGAGGTAGAGTACAGTGGAGCACAGTAGAGGTAGAGAACAGTACAATACAGTAGAGGTAGAGTAGAGTGGAGTACAGTAGAGGTAGAGTACAGTAGAGCACAGTAGAGGTAGAATACAGTGGAGTACAGTAGAGGTAGAGTACAGTGGAGTACAGTAGAGGTAGAGTACAGTGGAGTACAGAAGAGATAGAGTACAGTGGAGCACAGTAGAGGTAGAGTACAGTGGAGCACAGTAGAGGTAGAGTACAGTGGAGCACAGTAGAGGTAGAGTACAGTGGAGTACAGTAGAGGTTGAGTACAGTGGAGTACAGTTGAGGTAGAGTACAGTGGAGCACAGTAGAGGTAGAGTACAGTGGAGTACAGTGGAGCACAGTAGAGGTGGAGTACAGTAGAGTAGAGTATAGGTTGAGTACAGTGGAGTACAGTAGAGATAGAGTAGAGTGGAGTAGAGTAGAGATAGAGTACAGTGGATTAGAGTAGAGGTAGAGTACAGTAGAGCACAGTAGAGGTAGAATACAGTGGAGTACAGTAGAGGTAGAGTACAGTGGAGTACAGTAGAGGTAGAGTACAGTGGAGTACAGAAGAGATAGAGTACAGTGGAGCACAGTAGAGGTAGAGTACAGTGGAGCACAGTAGAGGTAGAGTACAGTGGATCAGAGTAGAGGTAGAGTACAGTGGAGCACAGTAGAGGTAGAGTACAGTGGAGTACAGTGGAGTACAGTAGAGGTGGAGTACAGTAGAGTACAGTAGAGGTAGAGAACAGTGTAGTACAGTAGAGGTAGAGTACAGTGGAGCACAGTAGAGGTAGAGTACAGTGGAGTACAGTGGAGCACAGTAGAAGTGGAGTACAGTAGAGTACAGTAGAGGTAGAGTACAGTGGAGCACAGTAGAGGTAGAGTACAGTGGAGTACAGTGGAGTACAGTAGAGGTGGAGTACAGTAGAGTACAGTAGAGGTAGAATACAGTGTAGTACAGTAGAGGTAGAGTAGAGTGGAGCACAGTAGAGGTAGAGTACAGTGGAGTACAGTGGAGCACAGTAGAGGTGGAGTACAGTAGAGTACAGTAGAGGTAGAGTACAGTGGAGCACAGTAGAGGTAGAGTACAGTGGAGTACAGTAGAGTACAGTAGATGTAGACTACAGTGGAGTACAGTAGAGGTAGAGTACAGTAGAGCACAGTAGAGGTAGAATGCAGTGGAGTACAGTAGAGGTGGAGTACAGTAGAGTACAGTAGAGGTAGAGTAGAGTGGAGCACAGTAGAGGTAGAGTAAAGTGGAGTACAGTGGAGTACAGTAGAGGTAGAGTACAGTGGAGCACAGTAGAGGTAGAGAACAGTACAGTACAGTAGAGGTAGAGTAGAGTGGAGTACAGCAGAGGTAGAGTACAGTAGAGCACAGTAGAGGTAGAGTACAGTAGAGCACAGTAGAGGTAGAATACAGTGGAGTATAGTAGAGATAGAGTACAGTGGAGCACAGTAGAGGTAGAGTACAGTGGAGCACAGTAGAGGTAGAGTACAGTGGAGTATAGTTGAGGTAGACTACAGTGGAGTAGAGTAGAGGTCGAGTACAGTGGAGGACAGTAGAGATAGAGTACAGTAGAGCAGAGTAGAGGTAGAGTACAGTGGAGTACAGTAGAGGTAGAGCACAGTAGAGCAGAGTAGAGGTAGAGTACAGTGGAGTACATAAGAGGTAGAGCACAGTGGAGCACTGTAGAGGTAGAATACAGTGGAGTACATTAGAGATAGAGTACAGTGGAGCACAGTAGAGGTAGAGTACAGTGGAGCACAGTAGAGGTAGAGTACATTGGAGCACAGTAGAGGTAGAGTACAGTGGAGTACAGTAGAGGTAGTGTACAGTGGAGCACAGTAGAGGTAGAGTACAGTGGAGCACAATAGAGGTAGAGTACAGTGGGGTACAGTAGAAATAGAGTACAGTGGAGCACAGTAGAGTAGAGTACAGTAGAGCACAGTAGAGGTAGAGTAAAGTGGAGCACAGTAGAGATAGAGTAAAGTGGAGTACAGTAGAGGAAGAGTACAGTGGAGTACAGTGGAGCACAGTAGAGGTGGAGTACAGTAGAGTACAGTAGAGGTAGAGTACAGTGGAGCACAGTAGATATAGATTACAGTGGAGTAGAGTAGAGATAGAGTACAGTGGAGTACAGTAGAGGTAGAGTACAGTGGAGCAGAGTAGAGGTAGAGTACAGTGGAGTACAGTAGAGGTAGAGCACAGTAGAGCAGAGTAGAGGTAGAGTACAGTGGAGTAGAGTAGAGGTAGAGTACAGTGGAGTACAGTAGAGGTAGAGTATAGTGGAGCACAGTAGAGGTAGAGTACAGTGGAGTACAGTGGAGCACAGTAGAGGTGGAGTACAGTAGAGTACAGTAGAGGTAGAGTACAGTGGAGCACAGTAGAGGTAGAGTACAGTGGAGTACAGTGGAGTACAGTAGAGGTGGAGTACAGTAGAGTACAGTAGAGGTAGAGAACAGTAAAGTACAGTAGAGGTAGACTACAGTGGAGTACAGTAGAGGTAGAGTACAGTAGAGCACAGTAGAGATAGAATACAGTGGAGTACAGTAGAGGTAGAGTACAGTGGAGCACAGTAGAGGTAGAGAACAGTACAATACAGTAGAGGTAGAGTAGAGTGGAGTACAGTAGAGGTAGAGTACAGTAGAGCACAGTAGAGGTAGAATACAGTGGAGTACAGTAGAGGTAGAGTACAGTGGAGTACAGTAGAGGTAGAGTACAGTGGAGTACAGAAGAGATAGAGTACAGTGGAGCACAGTAGAGGTAGAGTACAGTGGAGCACAGTAGAGGTAGAGTACAGTGGAGCA
This sequence comes from Tiaroga cobitis, assembly GCA_030578255.1. Classification (NCBI taxonomy): domain Eukaryota; kingdom Metazoa; phylum Chordata; class Actinopteri; order Cypriniformes; family Leuciscidae; genus Tiaroga; species Tiaroga cobitis. Next base: position 1,871,299 of record CM060612.1, read on the forward strand.
CAGTAGAGGTAGAGTACAGTGGAGTACAGTAGAGGTTGAGTACAGTGGAGTACAGTTGAGGTAGAGTACAGTGGAGCACAGTAGAGGTAGAGTACAGTGGAGTACAGTGGAGCACAGTAGAGGTGGAGTACAGTAGAGTAGAGTATAGGTTGAGTACAGTGGAGTACAGTAGAGATAGAGTAGAGTGGAGTAGAGTAGAGATAGAGTACAGTGGATTAGAGTAGAGGTAGAGTACAGTAGAGCACAGTAGAGGTAGAATACAGTGGAGTACAGTAGAGGTAGAGTACAGTGGAGTACAGTAGAGGTAGAGTACAGTGGAGTACAGAAGAGATAGAGTACAGTGGAGCACAGTAGAGGTAGAGTACAGTGGAGCACAGTAGAGGTAGAGTACAGTGGATCAGAGTAGAGGTAGAGTACAGTGGAGCACAGTAGAGGTAGAGTACAGTGGAGTACAGTGGAGTACAGTAGAGGTGGAGTACAGTAGAGTACAGTAGAGGTAGAGAACAGTGTAGTACAGTAGAGGTAGAGTACAGTGGAGCACAGTAGAGGTAGAGTACAGTGGAGTACAGTGGAGCACAGTAGAAGTGGAGTACAGTAGAGTACAGTAGAGGTAGAGTACAGTGGAGCACAGTAGAGGTAGAGTACAGTGGAGTACAGTGGAGTACAGTAGAGGTGGAGTACAGTAGAGTACAGTAGAGGTAGAATACAGTGTAGTACAGTAGAGGTAGAGTAGAGTGGAGCACAGTAGAGGTAGAGTACAGTGGAGTACAGTGGAGCACAGTAGAGGTGGAGTACAGTAGAGTACAGTAGAGGTAGAGTACAGTGGAGCACAGTAGAGGTAGAGTACAGTGGAGTACAGTAGAGTACAGTAGATGTAGACTACAGTGGAGTACAGTAGAGGTAGAGTACAGTAGAGCACAGTAGAGGTAGAATGCAGTGGAGTACAGTAGAGGTGGAGTACAGTAGAGTACAGTAGAGGTAGAGTAGAGTGGAGCACAGTAGAGGTAGAGTAAAGTGGAGTACAGTGGAGTACAGTAGAGGTAGAGTACAGTGGAGCACAGTAGAGGTAGAGAACAGTACAGTACAGTAGAGGTAGAGTAGAGTGGAGTACAGCAGAGGTAGAGTACAGTAGAGCACAGTAGAGGTAGAGAACAGTACAGTACAGTAGAGGTAGAGTACATTGGAGTACAGTAGAGGTAGAGTACAGTAGAGCACAGTAGAGGTAGAATACAGTGGAGTACAGAAGAGGTAGAGTACAGTAGAGTACAGTAGAGGTAGAGTACAGTGGAGTACAGTAGAGGTAGAGTACAGTGGAGCACAGTAGAGCTAGAGTAGAGTGGAGTACAGTGGAGCACAGTAGAGGTGGAGTACAGTGGAGTAGAGTATAGGTTGAGTAAAGTGGAGTACAGTAGAGATAGAGTAGAGTGGAGTAGAGTAGAGATAGAGTACAGTGGATTAGAGTAGAGATAGAGTACAGTGGAGTATAGTTGAGGTAGAGTACAGTGGAGCACAGTAGAGGTAGAGTACAGTGGAGTATAGTTGAGGTAGACTACAGTGGAGTACAGTAGAGGTAGAGTACAGTGGAGCACAGTAGAGGTAGAGTACAGTGGAGTACAGTAGAGGTAGAGTACAGTGGAGCACTGTAGAGGTGGAGTACAGTGGAGTACAGTAGAGGTAGAGTACAGTGGAGCACAGTAGAGATAGAGTACAGTAGAGCACAGTAGAGGTAGAGTACAGTGGAGTATAGTAGAGGTAGAGTACAGTGGAGTATAGTTGAGGTACACTACAGTGGAGTACAGTAGAGGTAGAGTACAGTGGAGTACAGTAGAGGTAGAGTACAGTGGAGCACAGTAGAGGTAGAGTACAGTGGAGTATAGTTGAGGTAGACTACAGTGGAGCACAGTAGAGATAGAGTACAGTAGAGCAGAGTAGAGGTAGAGTACAGTGGAGTACAGTAGAGGTAGAGCACAGTAGAGCAGAGTAGAGGTAGAGCACAGTGGAGCACTGTAGAGGTAGAATACAGTGGAGTACAGTAGATATAGAGTACAGTGGAGCACAGTAGAGGTAGAGTACAGTGGAGCACAGTAGAGGTAGAGTACAGTACAGTACAGTAGAGGTAGAGTAGAGTGGAGTACAGTAGAGGTAGAGTATAGTGGAGCACAGTAGAGGTAGAGCACAGTGGAGTACAGTAGAGGTAGAGTACAGTGGAGCACAGTAGAGCTAGAGTACAGTGGATTACAGTGGAGCACAGTAGAGGTGGTGTACAGTAGAGTAGAGTATAGGTAGAGTACAGTGTAGTACAGTAGAGATAGAGTAGAGTGGAGTAGAGTAGAGATAGAGTACAGTGGATTAGAGTAGAGATAGAGTACAGTGGAGTATAGTTGAGGTAGAGTACAGTGGAGCACAGTAGAGGTAGAGTACAGTGGAGTACAGTAGAGGTAGAGTACAGTGGAGCACAGTAGAGATAGTGTAGAGTAGAGCAGAGTAGAGGTAGAGTACAGTGGAGTACAGTAGAGGTAGAGTACAGTGGAGCACTGTAGAGGTGGAGTACAGTGGAGTACAGTAGAGGTAGAGTACAGTGGAGCACAGTAGAGATAGAGTACAGTAGAGCACATTAGAGGTAGAGTACAGTGGAGTATAGTAGAGGTAGAGTACAGTGGAGTATAGTTGAGGTAGACTACAGTGGAGTACAGTAGAGGTAGAGTATAGTGGAGTACAGTAGAGGTAGAGTACAGTGGAGCACAGTAGAGGTAGAGTACAGTGGAGTATAGTTGAGGTAGAGAACAGTACAGTACAGTAGAGGTAGAGTAGAGTGGAGTACAGTAGAGGTAGAGTACAGTAGAGCACAGTAGAGGTAGAATACAGTGGAGTACAGTAGAGGTAGAGTACAGTGTAGTACAGTAGAGGTAGAGTACAGTGGAGTACAGAAGAGATAGAGTACAGTGGAGCACAGGAGAGGTAGAGTACAGTGGAGCACAGTAGAGGTAGAGTACAGTGGAGCACAGTAGAGGTAGAGTACAGTGGAGTACAGTAGAGGTAGAGTACAGTGGAGCACAGTAGAGGTAGAGTACAGTGGAGCACAGTAGAGGTAGAGTACATTGGAGTACAGTAGAGGTAGAGTACAGTGGAGTACAGTAGAGGTAGAGTACAGTGGAGTACAGTAGAGGTAGAGTACAGTGGAGTACAGTAGATGTAGAGTACAGTGGAGCACAGTAAAGGTAGAGTACAGTGGAGTACAGTAGAGGAAGAGTACAGTGAAGCACAGTAGATATAGAGTACAGTGGAGTACAGTGGAGCACAGTAGAGGTGGAGTACAGTAGAGTAGAGTATAGGTTGAGTACAGTGGAGTACAGTAGAGATAGAGTAGAGTGAAGTAGAGTAGAGATAGAGTACAGTGGATTAGAGTAGAGATAGAGTACAGTGGAGTATAGTTGAGGTAGAGTACAGTGGAGCACAGTAGAGGTAGAGTACAGTGGAGTACAGTGGAGCACAGTAGAGGTGGAGTACAGTAGAGTACAGTAGAGGTAGAGTACAGTGGAGCACAGTAGAGGTAGAGTACAGTGGAGTACATTGGAGTACAGTAGAGATGGAGTACAGTAGAGTACAGTAGAGGTAGAGAACAGTACAGTACAGTAGAGGTAGAGTACAGTGGAGTACAGTAGAGGTAGAGTACAGTAGAGCACAGTAGAGGTAGAATACAGTAGAGCACAGTAGAGGTAGAATACAGTGGAGTACAGTAGAGGTAGAGTACAGTGGAGTACAGTAGAGGTAGAGTACAGTGGAGTACAGTAGAGGTAGAGAACAGTACAGTACAGTAGAGGTAGAGTAGAGTGGAGTACAGTAGAGGTAGAGTACAGTAGAGCACAGTAGAGGTAGAATACAGTGGAGTACAGTAGAGGTAGAGTACAGTGGAGTACAGTAGAGGTAGAATACAGTGGAGTACAGTAGAGGTAGAGTACAGTGGAGCACAGTAAAGGTAGAGTACAGTGGAGTACAGTAGAGGTAGAGTACAGTGAAGCACAGTAGAGCTAGAGTACAGTGGAGTACAGTGGAGCACAGTAGAGGTGGAGTACAGTAGAGTAGAGTATAGGTTGAGTACAGTGGAGTACAGTAGAGATAGAGTAGATTGGAGTAGAGTAGAGATAGAGTACAGTGGATTAGAGTAGATATAGAGTACAGTGGAGTATAGTTGAGGTAGAGTACAGTGGAGTACAGTAGAGGTAGAGTACAGTGGAGTATAGTAGAGGTGGAGTACTGTAGAGCACAGTAGAGATAGAGTACAGTAGAGCACAGTAGATGTAGAGTACAGTGGAGCACAGTAGAGGAATAGTACAGTGTAGTACAGTAGAGATAGAGTACAGTGGAGTACAGTAGAGATAGAGTACAGTCGAACACAGTAGAGATAAGTGCAGTGGAGTATAGTAGAGGTAGAGTACAGTGGAGTACAGTAGAGGTAGAGTAGAGTGGAGTACAGTGGAGCACAGTAGAGGTGGAGTACAGTAGAGTACAGTAGAGGTAGAGTACAGTGGAGCACAGTAGAGGTAGAGTACAGTGGAGTACAGTGGAGTACAGTAGAGGTGGAGTACAGTAGAGTACAGTAGAGGTAGAGAACAGTACAGTACAGTAGATGTAGAGTACAGTAGAGCACAGTAGAGGTAGAATACAGTGGAGTACAGTAGAGGTAGAGTACAGTGGAGTATAGTAGAGGTAGAGTACAGTGGAGTACAGTAGAGGTAGAGAACAGTACAGTACAGTAGAGGTAGAGTACAGTGGAGTACAGTAGATGTAGAGTACAGTAGAGCAGAGTAGAGGTAGAATACAGTGGAGTACAGTAGAGGTAGAGTACAGTGGAGTACAGTAGAGGTAGAGTACAGTGGAGTACAGTAGAGATAGAGTACAGTGGATTAGAGTAGAGAAAGAGTACAGTCGAGTATAGTTGAGGTAGAGTACAGTGGAGCAAAGTAGAGGTAGAGTACAGTGGAGTATAGTTGAGGTAGACTACAGTGGAGTACAGAAGAGGTAGAGTACAGTGGAGCACAGTAGAGATAGAGTACAGTAGAGCAGAGTAGATGTAGAGTACAGTGGAGTACAGTAGAGGTAGAGTACAGTGGAGCACTGTAGAGGTGGAGTACAGTGGAGTACAGTAGAGGTAGAGTACAGTGGAGCACAGTAGAGATAGAGTACAATAAGAGCACAGTAGAGGTAGAGTACAGTGGAGCACAGTAGAGGTAGAGTACAGTGAAGTATAGTAGAGGTAGAATACAGTGGAGTACAGTAGAGGTAGAGTACAGTGGAGTACAGTAGAGGTAGAGTACAGTGGAGTACAGTAGAGGTAGAGTACAGTGGAGCACAGTAGAGGTAGAGTACAATGGAGTACAGTAGAGGTAGAGTACAGTGGAGCACAGTAGAGCAAGAGTACAGTGGAGTACAGTGGAGCACAGTAGAGGTGGAGTACAGTAGAGTAGAGTATAGGTTGAGTACAGTGGAGTACAGTAGAGATAGAGTAGAGTGGAGTAGAGTAGAGATAGAGTACAGTGGATTAGAGTAGATATAGAGTACAGTGGAGTATAGTTGAGGTAGAGTACAGTGGAGCACATTAGAGGTAGAGTACAGTGGAGTACAGTAGAGATAGAGTACAGTAGAGCAGAGTAGAGGTAGAGTACAGTGGAGTACATTAGAGGTAGAGTACAGTGGAGCACTGTAGAGGTGGAGTACAGTGGAGTACAGTAGAGGTAGAGTACAGTGGAGCACAGTAGAGGTAGAGTACAGTGGAGTATAGTTGAGGTAGAGAACAGTACAGTACAGTAGAGGTAGAGTAGAGTGGAGTACAGTAGAGGTAGAGTACAGTAGAGCACAGTAGAGGTAGAATACAGTGGAGTACAGTAGAGGTAGAGTACAGTGTAGTACAGTAGAGGTAGAGTACAGTGGAGTACAGAAGAGATAGAGTACAGTGGAGCACAGGAGAGGTAGAGTACAGTGGAGCACAGTAGAGGTAGAGTACAGTGGAGCACAGTAGAGGTAGAGTACAGTGGAGTACAGTAGAGGTAGAGTACAGTGGAGCACAGCAGAGGTAGAGTACAGTGGAGCACAGTAGAGGTAGAGTACATTGGAGTACAGTAGAGGTAGAGTACAGTGGAGTACAGTAGAGGTAGAGTACAGTGGAGTACAGTAGAGGTAGAGTACAGTGGAGTACAGTAGAGGTAGAGTACAGTGGAGCACAGTAAAGGTAGAGTACAGTGGAGTAAAGTAGAGGAAGAGTACAGTGAAGCACAGTAGAGCTAGAGTACAGTGGAGTACAGTGGAGCACAGTAGAGGTGGAGTACAGTAGAGTAGAGTATAGGTTGAGTACAGTGGAGTAGAGTAGAGATAGAGTAGAGTGAAGTAGAGTAGAGATAGAGTACAGTGGATTAGAGTAGAGATAGAGTACAGTGGAGTATAGTTGAGGTAGAGTACAGTGGAGCACAGTAGAGGTAGAGTACAGTGGAGTACAGTGGAGCACAGTAGAGGTGGAGTACAGTAGAGTACAGTAGAGGTAGAGTACAGTGGAGCACAGTAGAGGTAGAGTCAAGTGGAGTACATTGGAGTACAGTAGAGGTGGAGTACAGTAGAGTACAGTAGAGGTAGAGAACAGTACAGTACAGTAGAGGTAGAGTACAGTGGAGTACAGTAGAGGTAGAGTACAGTAGAGCACAGTAGAGGTAGAATACAGTAGAGCACAGTAGAGGTAGAATACAGTGGAGTACAGTAGAGGTAGAGTACAGTGGAGTACAGTAGAGGTAGAGTACAGTGGAGTACAGTAGAGGTAGATAACAGTACAGTACAGTAGAGGTAGAGTACAGTGGAGTACAGTAGAGGTAGAGTACAGTAGAGCACAGTAGAGGTAGAATACAGTGGAGTACAGTAGAGGTAGAGTACAGTGGAGTACAGTAGAGGTAGAATACAGTGGAGTACAGTAGAGGTAGAGTACAGTGGAGCACAGTAAAGGTAGAGTACAGTGGAGTACAGTAGAGGTAGAGTACAGTGAAGCACAGTAGAGCTAGAGTACAGTGGAGTACAGTGGAGCACAGTAGAGGTGGAGTACAGTAGAGTAGAGTATAGGTTGAGTACAGTGGAGTACAGTAGAGATAGAGTAGAGTAGAGTAGAGTAGAGATAGAGTACAGTGGATTAGAGTAGATATAGAGTACAGTGGAGTATAGTTGAGGTAGAGTACAGTGGAGTACAGTAGAGGTAGAGTACAGTGGAGTATAGTAGAGGTGGAGTACTGTAGAGCACAGTAGAGATAGAGTACAGTAGAGCACAGTAGATGTAGATTACAGTGGAGCACAGTAGAGGAATAGTACAGTGTAGTACAGTAGAGATAGAGTACAGTGGAGTACAGTAGAGATAGAGTACAGTCGAACACAGTAGAGATAAGTGCAGTGGAGTATAGTAGAGGTAGAGTACAGTGGAGTACAGTAGAGGTAGAGTAGAGTGGAGTACAGTGGAGCACAGTAGAGGTGGAGTACAGTAGAGTACAGTAGAGGTAGAGTACAGTGGAGCACAGTAGAGGTAGAGTACAGTGGAGTACAGTGGAGTACAGTAGAGGTGGAGTACAGTAGAGTACAGTAGAGGTAGAGAACAGTACAGTACAGTAGAGGTAGAGTACAGTAGAGCACAGTAGAGGTAGAATACAGTGGAGTACAGTAGAGGTAGAGTACAGTGGAGTATAGTAGAGGTAGAGTACAGTGGAGTACAGTAGAGGTAGAGAACAGTACAGTACAGTAAAGGTAGAGTACAGTGGAGTACAGTAGATGTAGAGTACAGTAGAGCAGAGTAGAGGTAGAATACAGTGGAGTACAGTAGAGGTAGAGTACAGTGGAGTACAGTAGAGGTAGAGTACAGTGGAGTACAGTAGAGATAGAGTACAGTGGATTAGAGTAGAGAAAGAGTACAGTGGAGTATAGTTGAGGTAGAGTACAGTGGAGCAAAGTAGAGGTAGAGTACAGTGGAGTATAGTTGAGGTAGACTACAGTGGAGTACAGAAGAGGTAGAGTACAGTGGAGCACAGTAGAGATAGAGTACAGTAGAGCAGAGTAGATGTAGAGTACAGTGGAGTACAGTAGAGGTAGAGTACAGTGGAGCACTGTAGAGGTGGAGTACAGTGGAGTACAGTAGAGGTAGAGTACAGTGGAGCACAGTAGAGATAGAGTACAATAAGAGCACAGTAGAGGTAGAGTACAGTGGAGCACAGTAGAGGTAGAGTACAGTGAAGTATAGTAGAGGTAGAATACAGTGGAGTACAGTAGAGGTAGAGTACAGTGGAGTACAGTAGAGGTAGAGTACAGTGGAGCACAGTAGAGGTAGAGTACAATGGAGTACAGTAGAGGTAGAGTACAGTGGAGCACAGTAGAGCAAGAGTACAGTGGAGTACAGTGGAGCACAGTAGAGGTGGAGTACAGTAGAGTAGAGTATAGGTTGAGTACAGTGGAGTACAGTAGAGATAGAGTAGAGTGGAGTAGAGTAGAGATAGAGTACAGTGGATTAGAGTAGATATAGAGTACAGTGGAGTATAGTTGAGGTAGAGTACAGTGGAGCACATTAGAGGTAGAGTACAGTGGAGTACAGTAGAGATAGAGTACAGTAGAGCAGAGTAGAGGTAGAGTACAGTGGAGTACATTAGAGGTAGAGTACAGTGGAGCACTGTAGAGGTGGAGTACAGTGGAGTACAGTAGAGGTAGAGTACAGTGGAGCACAGTAGAGGTAGAGTACAGTGGAGTATAGTTGAGGTAGAGAACAGTACAGTACAGTAGAGGTAGAGTAGAGTGGAGTACAGTAGAGGTAGAGTACAGTAGAGCACAGTAGAGGTAGAATACAGTGGAGTACAGTAGAGGTAGAGTACAGTGTAGTACAGTAGAGGTAGAGTACAGTGGAGTACAGAAGAGATAGAGTACAGTGGAGCACAGGAGAGGTAGAGTACAGTGGAGCACAGTAGAGGTAGAGTACAGTGGAGCACAGTAGAGGTAGAGTACAGTGGAGTACAGTAGAGGTAGAGTACAGTGGAGCACAGCAGAGGTAGAGTACAGTGGAGCACAGTAGAGGTAGAGTACATTGGAGTACAGTAGAGGTAGAGTACAGTGGAGTACAGTAGAGGTAGAGTACAGTGGAGTACAGTAGAGGTAGAGTACAGTGGAGTACATTAGAGGTAGAGTACAGTGGAGCACAGTAAAGGTAGAGTACAGTGGAGTAAAGTAGAGGAAGAGTACAGTGAAGCACAGTAGAGCTAGAGTACAGTGGAGTACAGTGGAGCACAGTAGAGGTGGAGTACAGTAGAGTAGAGTATAGGTTAAGTACAGTGGAGTAGAGTAGAGATAGAGTAGAGTGAAGTAGAGTAGAGATAGAGTACAGTGGATTAGAGTAGAGATAGAGTACAGTGGAGTATAGTTGAGGTAGAGTACAGTGGAGCACAGTAGAGGTAGAGTACAGTGGAGTACAGTGGAGCACAGTAGAGGTGGAGTACAGTAGAGTACAGTAGAGGTAGAGTACAGTGGAGCACAGTAGAGGTAGAGTCAAGTGGAGTACATTGGAGTACAGTAGAGGTGGAGTACAGTAGAGTACAGTAGAGGTAGAGAACAGTACAGTACAGTAGAGGTAGAGTACAGTGGAGTACAGTAGAGGTAGAGTACAGTAGAGCACAGTAGAGGTAGAATACAGTAGAGCACAGTAGAGGTAGAATACAGTGGAGTACAGTAGAGGTAGAGTACAGTGGAGTACAGTAGAGGTAGAGTACAGTGGAGTACAGTAGAGGTAGAGAACAGTACAGTACAGTAGAGGTAGAGTACAGTGGAGTACAGTAGAGGTAGAGTACAGTAGAGCACAGTAGAGGTAGAATACAGTGGAGTACAGTAGAGGTAGAGTACAGTGGAATACAGTAGAGGTAGAATACAGTGGAGTACAGTAGAGGTAGAGTACAGTGGAGCACAGTAAAGGTAGAGTACAGTGGAGTACAGTAGAGGTAGAGTACAGTGAAGCACAGTAGAGCTAGAGTACAGTGGAGTACAGTGGAGCACAGTAGAGGTGGAGTACAGTAGAGTAGAGTATAGGTTGAGTACAGTGGAGTACAGTAGAGATAGAGTAGAGTGGAGTAGAGTAGAGATAGAGTACAGTGGATTAGAGTAGATATAGAGTACAGTGGAGTATAGTTGAGGTAGAGTACAGTGGAGTACAGTAGAGGTAGAGTACAGTGGAGTACAGTAGAGGTAGAGAACAGTACAGTACAGTAGAGGTAGAGTAGAGTGGAGTACAGTAGAGGTAGAGTACAGTGGAGCACAGTAGAGGTAGAATACAGTGGAATACAGTAGAGGTAGAGTACAGTGGAGTACAGTAGAGGTAGAGTACAGTGGAGTACAGAAGATATAGAGTACAGTGGAGTACAGTAGAGGTAGAGTACAGTGGAGTACAGAACAGATAGAGTACAGTGGAGCACAGTAGAGGTAGAGTACAGTGGAGCACAGTAGAGGTAGAGTACAGTGGAGCACAGTAGAGGTAGAGTACAGTGGAGTACAGTAGAGGTAGAGTACAGTGGAGTACAGTGGAGCACAGTAGAGGTGGAGTACAGTAGAGTACAGTAGAGGTAGAGTACAGTGGAGCACAGTAGAGGTAGAGTACAGTGGAGTACATTGGAGTACACTAGAGGTGGAGTACAGTAGAGTACAGTAGAGGTAGAGAACAGTACAGTACAGTAGAGGTAGAGTACAGTGGAGTACAGTAGAGGTAGAGTACAGTAGAGCACAGTAGAGGTAGAATACAGTGGAGTACAGTAGAGGTAGAGTACAGTGGAGTACAGTAGAGGTAGAGTACAGTGTAGTACAGTAGAGGTAGAGAACAGTACAGTACAGTAGAGGTAGAGTACAGTGGAGTACAGTAGAGGTAGAGTACAGTAGAGCACAGTAGAGGTAGAATACAGTGGAGTACAGTAGAGGTAGAGTACAGCGGAGTACAGTAGAGGTAGAGTACAGTGGAGTTCAGTAGAGGTAGAGTACAGTGGAGCACAGTAGAGGTAGAGTACAGTGGAGTACAGTGGAGCACAGTAGAGGTGGAGTACAGTAGAGTAGAGTATAGGTTGAGTACAGTGGAGTACAGTAGAGATAGAGTAGAGTGGAGTAGAGTAGAGATAGAGTACAGTGGATTAGAGTAGATATAGAGTACAGTGGAGTATAGTTGAGGTAGAGTACAGTGGAGCACATTAGAGGTAGAGTACAGTGGAGTATAGTTGAGGTAGACTACAGTGGAGTACAGAAGAGATAGAGTACAGTGGAGCACAGTAGAGGTAGAGTACAGTGGAGCACAGTAGAGGTAGAGTACAGTGGAGCACAGTAGAGGTAGAGTACAGTGGAGTACAGTAGAGGTAGAGTACAGTGGAGTACAGTGGAGCACAGTAGAGGTGGAGTACAGTAGAGTACAGTAGAGGTAGAGTACAGTGGAGCACAGTAGAGGTAGAGTACAGTGGAGAACATTGGAGTACAGTAGAGGTGGAGTACAGTAGAGTACAGTAGAGGTAGAGAACAGTACAGTACAGTAGAGGTAGAGTACAGTGGAGTACAGTAGAGGTAGAGTACAGTAGAGCACAGTAGAGGTAGAATACAGTGGAGTACAGTAGAGGTAGAGTACAGTGGAGTACAGTAGAGGTAGAGTACAGTGTAGTACAGTAGAGGTAGAGAACAGTACAGTACAGTAGAGGTAGAGTACAGTGGAGTACAGTAGAGGTAGAGTACAGTAGAGCACAGTAGAGGTAGAATACAGTGGAGTAAAGTAGAGGTAGAGTACAGCGGAGTACAGTAGAGGTAAAGTAAAGTGGAGTTCAGTAGAGGTAGAGTACAGTGGAGCACAGTAGAGGTAGAGTACAGTGGAGTACAGTGGAGCACAGTAGAGGTGGAGTACAGTAGAGTAGAGTATAGGTTGAGTACAGTGGAGTACAGTAGAGATAGAGTAGAGTGGAGTAGAGTAGAGATAGAGTACAGTGGATTAGAGTAGATATAGAGTACAGTGGAGTATAGTTGAGGTAGAGTACAGTGGAGCACATTAGAGGTAGAATACAGTGGAGTATAGTTGAGGTAGACTACAGTGGAGTACAGTAGAGGTAGAGTACAGTGGAGCACAGTAGAGATAGTGTACAGTAGAGCAGAGTAGAGGTAGAGTACAGTGGAGTACAGTAGAGGTAGAGTACAGTGGAACACTGTAGAGGTGGAGTACAGTGGAGTACAGTAGAGGTAGAGTACAGTGGAGCACAGTAGAGATAGAGTACAGTAGAGCAGACTAGAGGTGGAGTATAGTAGAGGTAGAGTACAGTGGAGTATAGTTGAGGTAGACTACAGTGGAGTACAGTAGAGGTAGAGTACAGTGGAGAACAGTAGAGGTAGAGTACAGTGGAGCACAGTGGAGGTAGAGTACAATGGAGTATAGTTGAGGTAGAGAACAGTACAGTACAGTAGAGGTAGAGTAGAGTGGAGTACAGTAGAGGTAGAGTACAGTAGAGCACAGTAGAGGTAGAATACAGTGGAGTACAGTAGAGGTAGAGTACAGTGGAGTACAGTAGAGGTAGAGTACAGTGGAGTACAGAAGAGATAGAGTACAGTGGAGCACAGTAGAGGTAGAGTACAGTGGAGCACAGTAGAGGTAGAGTACAGTGGAGCACAGTAGAGGTAGAGTACAGTGGAGTACAGTAGAGGTAGAGTACAGTGGAGCACAGTAGAGGTAGAGTACAGTGTAGTACAGTAGAGGTAGAGAACAGTAAAGTACAGTAGAGGTAGAGTACAGTGGAGTACAGTAGAGGTAGAGTACAGTAGAGCACAGTAGAGGTAGAATACATTGGAGTACAGTAGAGGTAGAGTACAGTGGAGTACAGTAGAGGTAGAGTACAGTGGAGTACAGTAGAGGTAGAGTACAGTGGAGCAGAGTAGAGGTAGAGTACAGTGGAGTACAGTAGAGGTAGAGTACAGTGGAGCACAGTAGAGCTAGAGTACAGTGGAGTACAGTGGAGCACAGTAGAGGTGGAGTACAGTAGAGTAGAGTATAGGTTGAGTACAGTGGAGTACAGTAGAGATAGAGTAGAGTGGAGTAGAGTAGAGATAGAGTACAGTGGATTAGAGTAGAGAAAGAGTACAGTGGAGTATAGTTGAGGTAGAGTACAGTGGAGCAAAGTAGAGGTAGAGTACAGTGGAGTATAGTTGAGGTAGACTACAGTGGAGTACAGTAGAGGTAGAGTACAGTGGAGCACAGTAGAGATAGAGTACAGTAGAGCAGAGTAGATGTAGAGTACAGTGGAGTACAGTAGAGGTAGAGTACAGTGGAGAACTGTAGAGGTGGAGTACAGTGGAGTACAGTAGAGGTAGAGTACTGTGGAGCACAGTAGAGATAGAGTACAGTGGAGCACAGTAGAGGTAGAGTACAGTGGAGCACAGTAGAGGTAGAGTACAGTGAAGTATAGTAGAGGTAGAATACAGTGAAGTACAGTAGAGGTAGAGTAAAGTGGAGTACAGTAGAGGTAGAGTACAGTGGAGTACAGTAGAGGTAGAGTACAGTGGAGCACAGTAGAGGTAGAGTACAGTGGAGTACAGTAGAGGTAGAGTACAGTGGAGCACAGTAGAGCTAGAGTACAGTGGATTACAGTGGAGCACAGTAGAGGTGGTGTACAGTAGAGTAGAGTATAGGTAGAGTACAGTGGAGTACAGTAGAGATAGAGTAGAGTGGAGTAGAGTAGAGATAGAGTACAGTGGATTAGAGTAGAGATAGAGTACAGTGGAGTATAGTTGAGGTAGAGTACAGTGGAGCACAGTAGAGGTAGAGTACAGTGGAGCACAGTAGAGGTAGAGTACAGTGGAGTACAGTAGAGGTAGAGTACAGTGGAGCACAGTAGAGATAGTGTAGAGTAGAGCAGAGTAGAGGTAGAGTACAGTGGAGTACAGTAGAGGTAGAGTACAGTGGAGCACTGTAGAGGTGGAGTACAGTGGAGTACAGTAGAGGTAGAGTACAGTGGAGCACAGTAGAGATAGAGTACAGTAGAGCACATTAGAGGTAGAGTACAGTGGAGTATAGTAGAGGTAGAGTACAGTGGAGTATAGTTGAGGTAGACTACAGTGGAGTACAGTAGAGGTAGAGTATAGTGGAGTACAGTAGAGGTAGAGTACAGTGGAGCACAGTAGAGGTAGAGTACAGTGGAGTATAGTTGAGGTAGAGAACAGTACAGTACAGTAGAGGTAGAGTAGAGTGGAGTACAGTAGAGGTAGAGTACAGTAGAGCACAGTAGAGGTAGAGTACAGTGGAGCACAGTAGAGGTAGAGTACAGTGAAGTATAGTAGAGGTAGAATACAGTGGAGTACAGTAGAGGTAGAGTACAGTGGAGTACAGTAGAGGTAGAGTACAGTGGAGTACAGTAGAGGTAGAGTACAGTGGAGCACAGTAGAGTTAGAGTACAGTGGAGTACAGTAGAGGTAGAGTACAGTGGAGCACAGTAGAGCTAGAGTACAGTGGATTACAGTGGAGCACAGTAGAGGTGGTGTACAGTAGAGTAGAGTATAGGTAGAGTACAGTGGAGTACAGTAGAGATAGAGTAGAGTGGAGTAGAGTAGAGATAGAGTACAGTGGATTAGAGTAGAGATAGAGTACAGTGGAGTATATTTGAGGTAGAGTACAGTGGAGCACAGTAGAGGTAGAGTACAGTGGAGCACAGTAGAGGTAGAGTACAGTGGAGTACAGTAGAGGTAGAGTACAGTGGAGCACAGTAGAGATAATGTAGAGTAGAGCAGAGTAGAGGTAGAGTACAGTGGAGTACAGTAGAGGTAGAGTACAGTGGAGCACTGTAGAGGTGGAGTACAGTGGAGTACAGTAGAGGTAGAGTATGGTGGAGTACAGTAGAGGTAGAGTACAGTGGAGCACAGTAGAGGTAGAGTACAGTGGAGTATAGTAGAGGTAGAGAACAGTGGAGCACAGTAGAGGTAGAGTACAGTGGAGCACAGTAGAGGTAGAGTACAGTGGAGCACAGTAGAGGTAGAGTACAGTGGAGCACAGTAGAGGTAGAGTACAGTGGAGCACAGTAGAGGTAGAGTACAGTGGAGCACAGTAGAGGTAGAGTACAGTGGAGCACAGTAGAGGTAGAGTACAGTGGAGCACAGTAGAGGTAGAGTACAGTGGAGTACAGTAGAGGTAGAGTACAGTGGAGTACAGTAGAGGTAGAGTACAGTGGAGTACAGTAGAGGTAGAGTACAGTGGAGTACAGTAGAGGTAGAGTACAGTGGAGCACAGTAAAGGTAGAGTACAGTGGAGTACAGTAGAGGAAGAGTACAGTGAAGCACAGTAGAGCTAGAGTACAGTGGAGTACAGTGGAGCACAGTAGAGGTGGAGTACAGTAGAGTAGAGTATAGGTTGAGTACAGTGGAGTACAGTAGAGATAGAGTAGAGTGAAGTAGAGTAGAGATAGAGTACAGTGGATTAGAGTAGATATAGAGTACAGTGGAGTATAGTTGAGGTAGAGTACAGTGGAGCACAGTAGAGCTAGAGTACAGTGGAGTACAGTGGAGCACAGTAGAGGTGGAGCACAGTAGAGCAGAGTAGAGGTAGAGTACAGTGGAGTACAGTAGAGGTAGAGCACAGTGGAGCACTGTAGAGGTAGAGTACAGTGGAGTACAGTAGAGATAGAGTACAGTGGAGCACAGTAGAGGTAGAGTACAGTGGAGCAAAGTAGAGGTAGAGTACAGTGGAGTACAGTAGAGGTAGAGTACAGTGGAGCACAGTAGAGCTAGAGTACAGTGGAGCACAGTAGAGGTGGAGTACAGTAGAGTAGAGTAGAGGTAGAGTAGAGTGGAGTACAGTAGAGATGGAGTAGAGTGGAGTAGAGTAGAGATAGAGTACAGTGGATTAGAGTAGAGATAGAGTACAGTGGAGTATAGTTGAGGTAGAGTACAGTGGAGCACAGTATTGGTAGAGTACAGTGGAGTATAGTTGAGGTAGAGTACAGTGGAGCACAGTAGTGGTAGAGTACAGTGGAGTATAGTTGAGGTAGAGTACAGTGGAGTACAGTAGAGGTAGAGTACAGTGGAGCACAGTAGAGATAGAGTACAGTAGAGCAGAGCAGAGGTAGAGTACAGTGGAGTACAGTAGAGGTAGAGTACAGTGGAACACTGTAGAGGTGGAGTACAGTGGAGTACAGTAGAGGTAGAGTACAGTGGAGCACAGTAGAGATAGAGTACAATAGAGCAGAGTAGAGGTAGAGTACAGTGGAGTGCAGTAGAGGTAGAGTACAGTGGAGCACTGTAGAGGTGGAGTACAGTGGAGTACAGTAGAGGTAGAGTACAGTGGAGCACAGTAGAGATAGAGTACAGTAGAGCACAGTAGAGGTAGAGTACAGTGGAGTATAGTAGAGGTAGAGTACAGTTGAGTACAGTAGAGGTAGAGTACAGTGGAGCACAGTAGAGGTAGAGTACAGTGGAGTATAGTAGAGGTAGAGAACAGTGGAGCACAGTAGAGGTAGAGTACAGTGGAGCACAGTAGAGGTAGAGTACAGTGGAGCACAGTAGAGGTAGAGTACAGTGGAGCACAGTAGAGGTAGAGTACAGTGGAGCACAGTAGAGGTAGAGTACAGTGGAGCACAGTAGAGGTAGAGTACAGTGGAGCACAGTAGAGGTAGAGTACAGTGGAGCACAGTAGAGGTAGAGTACAGTGGAGTACAGTAGAGGTAGAGTACAGTGGAGTACAGTAGAGGTAGAGTACAGTGGAGTACAGTAGAGGTAGAGTACAGTGGAGTACAGTAGAGGTAGAGTACAGTGGAGCACAGTAAAGGTAGAGTACAGTGGAGTACAGTAGAGGAAGAGTACAGTGAAGCACAGTAGAGCTAGAGTACAGTGGAGTACAGTGGAGCACAGTAGAGGTGGAGTACAGTAGAGTAGAGTATAGGTTGAGTACAGTGGAGTACAGTAGAGATAGAGTAGAGTGAAGTAGAGTAGAGATAGAGTACAGTGGATTAGAGTAGATATAGAGTACAGTGGAGTATAGTTGAGGTAGAGTACAGTGGAGCACAGTAGAGCTAGAGTACAGTGGAGTACAGTGGAGCACAGTAGAGGTGGAGCACAGTAGAGCAGAGTAGAGGTAGAGTACAGTGGAGTACAGTAGAGGTAGAGCACAGTGGAGCACTGTAGAGGTAGAGTACAGTGGAGTACAGTAGAGATAGAGTACAGTGGAGCACAGTAGAGGTAGAGTACAGTGGAGCAGAGTAGAGGTAGAGTACAGTGGAGTACAGTAGAGGTAGAGTACAGTGGAGCACAGTAGAGCTAGAGTACAGTGGAGCACAGTAGAGGTGGAGTACAGTAGAGTAGAGTAGAGGTAGAGTAGAGTGGAGTACAGTAGAGATGGAGTAGAGTGGAGTAGAGTAGAGATAGAGTACAGTGGATTAGAGTAGAGATAGAGTACAGTGGAGTATAGTTGAGGTAGAGTACAGTGGAGCACAGTATTGGTAGAGTACAGTGGAGTATAGTTGAGGTAGAGTACAGTGGAGCACAGTAGTGGTAGAGTACAGTGGAGTATAGTTGAGGTAGAGTACAGTGGAGTACAGTAGAGGTAGAGTACAGTGGAGCACAGTAGAGATAGAGTACAGTAGAGCAGAGCAGAGGTAGAGTACAGTGGAGTACAGTAGAGGTAGAGTACAGTGGAACACTGTAGAGGTGGAGTACAGTGGAGTACAGTAGAGGTAGAGTACAGTGGAGCACAGTAGAGATAGAGTACAATAGAGCAGAGTAGAGGTAGAGTACAGTGGAGTGCAGTAGAGGTAGAGTACAGTGGAGCACTGTAGAGGTGGAGTACAGTGGAGTACAGTAGAGGTAGAGTACAGTGGAGCACAGTAGAGATAGAGTACAGTAGAGCACAGTAGAGGTAGAGTACAGTGGAGTATAGTAGAGGTAGAGTACAGTTGAGTACAGTAGAGGTAGAGTACAGTGGAGCATAGTAGATGTAGAGTACAGTGGAGCACAGTAGAGGTAGAGTACAGTGGAGCACAGTAGAGGTAGAGTACAGTGGAGTATAGTAGAGGTGGAGTACTGTAGAGCACAGTAGAGATAGAGTACAGTAGAGCACAGTAGATGTAGAGTACAGTGGAGCACAGTAGAGGAATAGTACAGTGTAGTACAGTAGAGATAGAGTACAGTGGAGTACAGTAGAGATAGAGTACAGTCGAACACAGTAGAGATAAGTGCAGTGGAGTATAGTAGAGGTAGAGTACAGTGGAGTACAGTAGAGGTAGAGTAGAGTGGAGTACAGTGGAGCACAGTAGAGGTGGAGTACAGTAGAGTACAGTAGAGGTAGAGTACAGTGGAGCACAGTAGAGGTAGAGTACAGTGGAGTACAGTGGAGTACAGTAGAGGTGGAGTACAGTAGAGTACAGTAGAGGTAGAGAACAGTACAGTACAGTAGAGGTAGAGTACAGTAGAGCACAGTAGAGGTAGAATACAGTGGAGTACAGTAGAGGTAGAGTACAGTGGAGTACAGTAGAGGTAGAGTACAGTGGAGCACAGTAGAGGTAGAGTACAGTGGAGTACAGTGGAGCACAGTAGAGTACAGTAGAGGTAGAGTACAGTGGAGCACAGTAGAGGTAGAGTACAGTGGAGTACAGTAGAGGTAGAGTACAGTAGAGCACAGTAGAGGTAGAATACAGTGGAGTACAGTAGAGGTAGAGTACAGTGGAGTACAGTAGAGGTAGAGTACAGTGTAGTACAGTAGAGGTAGAGAACAGTAAAGTACAGTAGAGGTAGAGTACAGTGGAGTACAGTAGAGGTAGAGTACAGTAGAGCACAGTAGAGGTAGAATACATTGGAGTACAGTAGAGGTAGAGTACAGTGGAGTACAGTAGAGGTAGAGTACAGTGGAGTACAGTAGAGGTAGAGTACAGTGGAGCAGAGTAGAGGTAGAGTACAGTGGAGTACAGTAGAGGTAGAGTACAGTGGAGCACAGTAGAGCTAGAGTACAGTGGAGTACAGTGGAGCACAGTAGAGGTGGAGTACAGTAGAGTAGAGTATAGGTTGAGTACAGTGGAGTACAGTAGAGATAGAGTAGAGTGGAGTAGAGTAGAGATAGAGTACAGTGGATTAGAGTAGAGAAAGAGTACAGTGGAGTATAGTTGAGGTAGAGTACAGTGGAGCAAAGTAGAGGTAGAGTACAGTGGAGTATAGTTGAGGTAGACTACAGTGGAGTACAGTAGAGGTAGAGTACAGTGGAGCACAGTAGAGATAGAGTACAGTAGAGCAGAGTAGATGTAGAGTACAGTGGAGAACTGTAGAGGTGGAGTACAGTGGAGTACAGTAGAGGTAGAGTACAGTGGAGCACAGTAGAGATAGAGTACAGTGGAGCACAGTAGAGGTAGAGTACAGTGGAGCACAGTAGAGGTAGAGTACAGTGAAGTATAGTAGAAGTAGAATACAGTGGAGTACAGTAGAGGTAGAGTACAGTGGAGTACAGTAGAGGTAGAGTACAGTGGAGTACAGTAGAGGTAGAGTACAGTGGAGCACAGTAGAGGTTGAGCACAGTGGAGTACAGTAGAGGTAGAGTACAGTGGAGCACAGTAGAGCTAGAGTACAGTGGATTACAGTGGAGCACAGTAGAGGTGGTGTACAGTAGAGTAGAGTATAGGTAGAGTACAGTGGAGTACAGTAGAGATAGAGTAGAGTGGAGTAGAGTAGAGATAGAGTACAGTGGATTAGAGTAGAGATAGAGTACAGTGGAGTTTAGTTGAGGTAGAGTACAGGGGAGCACAGTAGAGGTAGAGTACAGTGGAGCACAGTAGAGGTAGAGTACAGTGGAGTACAGTAGAGGTAGAGTACAGTGGAGCACAGTAGAGATAGTGTAGAGTAGAGCAGAGTAGAGGTAGAGTACAGTGGAGTACAGTAGAGGTAGAGTACAGTGGAGCACTGTAGAGGTGGAGTACAGTGGAGTACAGTAGAGGTAGAGTACAGTGGAGCACAGTAGAGATAGAGTACAGTAGAGCACATTAGAGGTAGAGTACAGTGGAGTATAGTAGAGGTAGAGTACAGTGGAGTATAGTTGAGGTAGACTACAGTGGAGTACAGTAGAGGTAGAGTATAGTGGAGTACAGTAGAGGTAGAGTACAGTGGAGCACAGTAGAGGTAGAGTACAGTGGAGTATAGTTGAGGTAGAGAACAGTACAGTACAGTAGAGGTAGAGTAGAGTGGAGTACAGTAGAGGTAGAGTACAGTAGAGCACAGTAGAGGTAGAATACAGTGGAGTACAGTAGAGGTAGAGTACAGTGTAGTACAGTAGAGATAGAGTACAGTGGATTAGAGTAGAGATAGAGTACAGTGGAGTATAGTTGAGGTAGAGTACAGTGGAGCACAGTAGTGGTAGAGTACAGTGGAGTATAGTTGAGGTAGAGTACAGTGGAGCACAGTTGTGGTAGAGTACAGTGGAGTATAGTTGAGGTAGAGTACAGTGGAGCACAGTAGTGGTAGAGTACAGTGGAGTATAGTTGAGGTAGAGTACAGTGGAGTACAGTAGAGGTAGAGTACAGTGGAGCACAGTAGAGATAGAGTACAGTAGAGCAGAGCAGAGGTAGAGTACAGTGGAGTACAGTAGAGGTAGAGTACAGTGGAACACTGTAGAGGTGGAGTACAATGGAGTACAGTAGAGGTAGAGTACAGTGGAGCACAGTAGAGATAGAGTAAAATAGAGCAGAGTAGAGGTAGAGTACAGTGGAGTACAGTAGAGGTAGAGTACAGTGAAGCACTGTAGAGGTGGAGTACAGTGGAGTATAGTAGAGGTAGAGTACAGTGGAGCACAGTAGAGATAGAGTACAGTAGAGCACAGTAGAGGTAGAGTACAGTGGAGTATAGTAGAGGTAGAGTACAGTGGAGTACAGTAGAGGTAGAGTACAGTGGAGCAGAGTAGATGTTGAGTACAGTGGAGCACAGTAGAGGTAGAGTACAGTGGAGCACAGTAGAAGTAGAGTACAGTGGAGTACAGTAGAGGTAGAGTACAGTGGAGTACAGTAGAGGTAGAGTACAGTGGAGCACAGTAGAGGTAGAGTACAGTGGAGTACAGTGGAGCACAGTAGAGGTGGAGTACAGTAGAGTACAGTAGAGGTAGAGTACAGTGGAGTACAGTAGAGGTAGAGTGCAGTGGAGCAGAGTAGAGGTAGAGTACAGTGGAGTACAGTAGAGGTAGAGTACAGTGGAGCACAGTAGAGCTAGAGTACAGTGGAGTACAGTGGAGCACAGTAGAGGTGGAGTACAGTAGAGTAGAGTATAGGTTGAGTACAGTGGAGTACAGTAGAGATAGAGTAGAGTGGAGTAGAGTAGAGAATGAGTACAGTGGATTAGAGTAGATATAGAGTACAGTGGAGTATAGTTGAGGTAGAGTACAGTGGAGCACATTAGAGGTAGAGTACAGTGGAGTATAGTTGAGGTAGACTACAGTGGAGTACAGTAGAGGTAGAGTACAGTGGAGCACAGTAGAGGTAGAGTACAGTGGAGTACAGTAGAGGTAGAGTACAGTGGAGTACAGTAGAGGTAGAGTAGAGTGGAGCATATTAGAGGTGGAGTAGAGTAGAGTACAGTAGAGGTAGAGTACAGTGGAGTACAGTAGAAGTAGAGTACAGTGGAGCACAGTAGAGGTAGAGTAGAGTGGAGTACAGTAGAGGTAAAGTACAGTGGAGTACAGTAGAGGTAGAGTACAGTGGAGTAGAGTAGAGATAGAGTAGAGTGGAGCACAGCAGAGGTAGAGTACAGTGGATCACAGTAGAGATAGAGTACAGTGGAGTACAATTGAGCACAGTAGAGGTATAGTACAGTGGAGCACAGTAGCGATAGATTACAGTGGAGTACAGTAGAGATAGAGTACAGTGGAGTACAGTAGAGGTAGAGTACAGTGGAGCACAGTAGAGGTAGAGTACAGTGGAGTATTGTTTTGGTAGACTACAGTGGAGTACAGTAGAGATAGAGTACAGTAGAGCAGAGTAGAGGTAGAGTACAGTGGAGTACAGTAGAGGTATAGCACAGTGGAGCACTGTAGAGGTAGAGTACAGTGGAGTACAGTAGAGATAGAGTACAGTGGAGCACAGTAGAGGTTGAGTACAGTGGAGCACAGTAGAGGTAGAGTACAGTGGAGCACAGTAGAAGTAGAGTACAGTCGAGTACAGTAGAGGTAGAGTACAGTGGAGTACAGTAGAGGTAGAGTACAGTGGAGCACAGTAGAGGTAGAGTACAGTGGAGTACAGTGGAGCACAGTAGAGGTGGAGTACAGTAGAGTACAGTAGAGGTAGAGTACAGTGGAGCACAGTAGAGGTAGAGTACAGTGGAGTACAGTAGAGGTAGAGTACAGTAGAGCACAGTAGAGGTAGAATACAGTGGAGTACAGTAGAGGTAGAGTACAGTGGAGCACAGTAGAGGTAGAAAACAGTACAGTACAGTAGAGGTAGAGTAGAGTGGAGTACAGCAGAGGTAGAGTACAGTAGAGCACAGTAGAGGTAGAATACAGTGGAGCACAGTAGAGGTAGAGTACAGTGGAGCACAGTAGAGGTAGAGTACAGTGGAGCACAGTAGAGGTTGAGTACAGTGGAGTACAGTAGAGGTAGAGTACAGTGGAGCACAGTAGAGGTAGAGTACAGTGGAGTACAGTGGAGCACAGTAGAGGTGGAGTACAGTAGAGTACAGTAGAGGTAGAGTACAGTGGAGCACAGTAGAGGTAGAGTACAGTGGAGTACAGTGGAGCACAGTAGAGGTGGAGTACAGTAGAGTACAGTAGAGGTAGAGTACAGTACAGTACAGTAGAGGTAGACTACAGTGGAGTACAGTAGAGGTAGAGTACAGTAGAGCACAGTAGAGGTAGAATACAGTGGAGTACAGTAGAGGTAGAGTACAGTGGAGCACAGTAGAGGTAGAAAACAGTACAGTACAGTAGAGGTAGAGTAGAGTGGAGTACAGCAGAGGTAGAGTACAGTAGAGCACAGTAGAGGTAGAATACAGTGGAGCACAGTAGAGGTAGAGTACAGTGGAGCACAGTAGAGGTAGAGTACAGTGGAGCACAGTAGAGGTAGAGTACAGTGGAGTACAGTAGAGGTTGAGTACAGTGGAGTACAGTAGAGGTAGAGTACAGTGGAGCACAGTAGAGGTAGAGTACAGTGGAGTACAGTGGAGCACAGTAGAGGTGGAGTACAGTAGAGTACAGTAGAGGTAGAGTACAGTGGAGCACAGTAGAGGTAGAGTACAGTGGAGTACAGTGGAGTACAGTAGAGGTGGAGTACAGTAGAGTACAGTAGAGGTAGAGAACAGTACAGTACAGTAGAGGTAGACTACAGTGGAGTACAGTAGAGGTAGAGTACAGTAGAGCACAGTAGAGGTAGAATACAGTGGAGTACAGTAGAGGTAGAGTACAGTGGAGCACAGTAGAGGTAGAAAACAGTACAGTACAGTAGAGGTAGAGTAGAGTGGAGTACAGCAAGGGTAGAGTACAGTAGAGCACAGTAGAGGTAGAATACAGTGGAGCACAGTAGAGGTAGAGTACAGTGGAGCACAGTAGAGGTAGAGTACAGTGGAGCACAGTAGAGGTAGAGTACAGTGGAGTACAGTAGAGGTTGAGTACAGTGGAGTACAGTAGAGGTAGAGTACAGTGGAGCACAGTAGAGGTAGAGTACAGTGGAGTACAGTGGAGCACAGTAGAGGTGGAGTACAGTAGAGTACAGTAGAGGTAGAGTACAGTGGAGCACAGTAGAGGTAGAGTAAAGTGGAGTACAGTGGAGTACAGTAGATGTGGAGTACAGTAGAGTACAGTAGAGGTAGAGAACAGTACAGTACAGTAGAGGTAGAGTACAGTGGAGTACAGTAGAGGTAGAGTACAGTAGAGCAGAGTAGAGGTAGAATACAGTGGAGTACAGTAGAGGTAGTGTACAGTGGAGTACAGTAGAGGTAGAGTACAGTGGAGTACAGTAGAGGTAGAGAACAGTACAGTACAGTAGAGGTAGAGTACAGTTGAGTACAGTAGAGGTAGAGTACAGTAGAGCACAGTAGAGATAGAATACAGTGGAGTATAGTAGAGGTAGAGTACTGTAGAGCACAGTAGAGATAGAGTACAGTAGAGCACAGTAGAGGTAGAGTACAGTGGAGCACAGTAGAGGAAGAGTACAGTGTAGTACAGTAGAGATAGAGTACAGTGGAGTACAGTAGAGATAGAGTACAGTCGAACACAGCAGAGATAAGTGCAGTGGAGTATAGTAGAGGTAGAGTACAGTGGAGTACAGTAGAGGTAGAGTACAGTGGAGTACAGTAGAGGTAGAGTAGAGTGGAGCACATTAGAGGTGGAGTAGAGTAGAGTACAGTAGAGGTAGAGTACAGTGGAGTTCAGTAGAAGTAGAGTACAGTGGAGCACAGTAGAGGTAGAGTAGAGTGGAGTACAGTAGAGGTAGAGTACAGTGGAGTACAGTAGAGGTAGAGTACAGTGGAGTAGAGTAGAGATAGAGTACAGTGGAGCACAGCAGAGGTAGAGTACAGTGGATCACAGTAGAGATAGAGTACAGTGGAGTACAGTGGAGCACAGTAGAGGTATAGTACAGTGGAGCACAGTAGAGATAGATTACAGTGGAGTAGAGTAGAGATAGAGTACAGTGGAGTACAGTAGAGGTAGAGTACAGTGGAGCAGAGTAGATGTAGAGTACAGTGGAGTACAGTAGAGGTAGAGCACAGTAGAGCAGAGTAGAGGTAGAGTACAGTGGAGTACAGTAGAGGTAGTGCACAGTGGAGCACTCTAGAGGTAGAGTACAGTGGAGTACAGTGGAGTACAGTAGAGGTGGAGTACAGTAGAGTACAGTAGAGGTAGAGAACAGTACAGTACAGTAGAGGTAGAGTACAGTGGAGTACAGTAGAGGTAGAGTACAGTAGAGCACAGTAGAGGTAGAATACAGTGGTGTATAGTAGAGATAGAGTACAGTGGAGCACAGTAGAGGTAGAGTACAGTGGAGCACAGTAGAGGTAGAGTACAGTGGAGTATAGTTGAGGTAGACTACAGTGGAGTAGAGTAGAGGTCGAGTACAGTGGAGGACAGTAGAGATAGAGTACAGTAGAGCAGAGTAGAGGTAGAGTACAGTGGAGTACAGTAGAGGTAGAGCACAGTAGAGCAGAGAAAAGGTAGAGTACAGTGGAGTACATAAGAGGTAGAGCACAGTGGAGCACTGTAGAGGTAGAATACAGTGGAGTACATTAGAGATAGAGTACAGTGGAGCACAGTAGAGGTAGAGTACAGTGGAGCACAGTAGAGGTAGAGTACATTGGAGCACAGTAGAGGTAGAGTACAGTGGAGTACAGTAGAGGTAGTGTACAGTGGAGCACAGTAGAGGTAGAGTACAGTGGAGCACAATAGAGGTAGAGTACAGTGGGGTACAGTAGAAATAGAGTACAGTGGAGCACAGTAGAGTAGAGTACAGTAGAGCACAGTAGAGGTAGAGTAAAGTGGAGCACAGTAGAGATAGAGTACAGTGGAGTACAGTAGAGGAAGAGTACAGTGGAGTACAGTGGAGCACAGTAGAGGTGGAGTACAGTAGAGTACAGTAGAGGTAGAGTACAGTGGAGCACAGTAGATATAGATTACAGTGGAGTAGAGTAGAGATAGAGTACAGTGGAGTACAGTAGAGGTAGAGTACAGTGGAGCAGAGTAGAGGTAGAGTACAGTGGAGTACAGTAGAGGTAGAGCACAGTAGAGCAGAGTAGAGGTAGAGTACAGTGGAGTAGAGTAGAGGTAGAGTACAGTGGAGTACAGTAGAGGTAGAGTATAGTGGAGCACAGTAGAGGTAGAGTACAGTGGAGTACAGTGGAGCACAGTAGAGGTGGAGTACAGTAGAGTACAGTAGAGGTAGAGTACAGTGGAGCACAGTAGATATAGATTACAGTGGAGTAGAGTAGAGATAGAGTACAGTGGAGTACAGTAGAGGTAGAGTACAGTGGAGTAGAGTAGAGATAGAGTACAGTGGAGCACAGCAGAGGTAGAGTACAGTGGATCACAGTAGAGATAGAGTACAGTGGAGTACAGTGGAGCACAGTAGAGGTATAGTACAGTGGAGCACAGTAGAGATAGATTACAGTGGAGTAGAGTAGAGATAGAGTACAGTGGAGTACAGTAGAGGTAGAGTACAGTGGAGCAGAGTAGATGTAGAGTACAGTGGAGTACAGTAGAGGTAGAGCACAGTAGAGCAGAGTAGAGGTAGAGTACAGTGGAGTACAGTAGAGGTAGTGCACAGTGGAGCACTCTAGAGGTAGAGTACAGTGGAGTACAGTGGAGTACAGTAGAGGTGGAGTACAGTAGAGTACAGTAGAGGTAGAGAACAGTACAGTACAGTAGAGGTAGAGTACAGTGGAGTACAGTAGAGGTAGAGTACAGTAGAGCACAGTAGAGGTAGAATACAGTGGAGTATAGTAGAGATAGAGTACAGTGGAGCACAGTAGAGGTAGAGTACAGTGGAGCACAGTAGAGGTAGAGTACAGTGGAGTATAGTTGAGGTAGACTACAGTGGAGTAGAGTAGAGGTCGAGTACAGTGGAGGACAGTAGAGATAGAGTACAGTAGAGCAGAGTAGAGGTAGAGTACAGTGGAGTACAGTAGAGGTAGAGCACAGTAGAGCAGAGTAGAGGTAGAGTACAGTGGAGTACATAAGAGGTAGAGCACAGTGGAGCACTGTAGAGGTAGAATACAGTGGAGTACATTAGAGATAGAGTACAGTGGAGCACAGTAGAGGTAGAGTACAGTGGAGCACAGTAGAGGTAGAGTACATTGGAGCACAGTAGAGGTAGAGTACAGTGGAGTACAGTAGAGGTAGTGTACAGTGGAGTACAGTGGAGCACAGTAGAGGTGGAGTACAGTAGAGTACAGTAGAGGTAGAGTACAGTGGAGCACAGTAGATATAGATTACAGTGGAGTAGAGTAGAGATAGAGTACAGTGGAGTACAGTAGAGGTAGAGTACAGTGGAGCAGAGTAGAGGTAGAGTACAGTGGAGTACAGTAGAGGTAGAGCACAGTACAGCAGAGCAGAGGTAGAGTACAGTGGAGTAGAGTAGAGGTAGAGTACAGTGGAGTACAGTAGAGGTAGAGTATAGTGGAGCACAGTAGAGGTAGAGTACAGTGGAGTACAGTGGAGCACAGTAGAGGTAGAGAACAGTACAATACAGTAGAGGTAGAGTAGAGTGGAGTACAGTAGAGGTAGAGTACAGTAGAGCACAGTAGAGGTAGAATACAGTGGAGTACAGTAGAGGTAGAGTACAGTGGAGTACAGTAGAGGTAGAGTACAGTGGAGTACAGAAGAGATAGAGTACAGTGGAGCACAGTAGAGGTAGAGTACAGTGGAGCACAGTAGAGGTAGAGTACAGTGGAGCACAGTAGAGGTAGAGTACAGTGGAGTACAGTAGAGGTTGAGTACAGTGGAGTACAGTTGAGGTAGAGTACAGTGGAGCACAGTAGAGGTAGAGTACAGTGGAGTACAGTGGAGCACAGTAGAGGTGGAGTACAGTAGAGTAGAGTATAGGTTGAGTACAGTGGAGTACAGTAGAGATAGAGTAGAGTGGAGTAGAGTAGAGATAGAGTACAGTGGATTAGAGTAGAGGTAGAGTACAGTAGAGCACAGTAGAGGTAGAGTACAGTAGAGCACAGTAGAGGTAGAGTACAGTGGAGCACAGTAGAGGTAGAGCACAGTGGAGCACAGTAGAGATAAAGTACAGTGGAGCACAGTAGAGATAGAGTACAGTGGATTAGAGTAGAGATAGAGTACAGTGGAGTATAGTTGAGGTAGAGTACAGTGGAGCACAGTAGTGGTAGAGTACAGTGGAGTATAGTTGAGGTAGAGTACAGTGGAGCACAGTTGTGGTAGAGTACAGTGGAGTATAGTTGAGGTAGAGTACAGTGGAGCACAGTAGTGGTAGAGTACAGTGGAGTATAGTTGAGGTAGAGTACAGTGGAGTACAGTAGAGGTAGAGTACAGTGGAGCACAGTAGAGATAGAGTACAGTAGAGCAGAGCAGAGGTAGAGTACAGTGGAGTACAGTAGAGGTAGAGTACAGTGGAACACTGTAGAGGTGGAGTACAATGGAGTACAGTAGAGGTAGAGTACAGTGGAGCACAGTAGAGATAGAGTAAAATAGAGCAGAGTAGAGGTAGAGTACAGTGGAGTACAGTAGAGGTAGAGTACAGTGAAGCACTGTAGAGGTGGAGTACAGTGGAGTATAGTAGAGGTAGAGTACAGTGGAGCACAGTAGAGATAGAGTACAGTAGAGCACAGTAGAGGTAGAGTACAGTGGAGTATAGTAGAGGTAGAGTACAGTGGAGTACAGTAGAGGTAGAGTACAGTGGAGCAGAGTAGATGTTGAGTACAGTGGAGCACAGTAGAGGTAGAGTACAGTGGAGCACAGTAGAAGTAGAGTACAGTGGAGTACAGTAGAGGTAGAGTACAGTGGAGTACAGTAGAGGTAGAGTACAGTGGAGCACAGTAGAGGTAGAGTACAGTGGAGTACAGTGGAGCACAGTAGAGGTGGAGTACAGTAGAGTACAGTAGAGGTAGAGTACAGTGGAGTACAGTAGAGGTAGAGTGCAGTGGAGCAGAGTAGAGGTAGAGTACAGTGGAGTACAGTAGAGGTAGAGTACAGTGGAGCACAGTAGAGCTAGAGTACAGTGGAGTACAGTGGAGCACAGTAGAGGTGGAGTACAGTAGAGTAGAGTATAGGTTGAGTACAGTGGAGTACAGTAGAGATAGAGTAGAGTGGAGTAGAGTAGAGAATGAGTACAGTGGATTAGAGTAGATATAGAGTACAGTGGAGTATAGTTGAGGTAGAGTACAGTGGAGCAAATTAGAGGTAGAGTACAGTGGAGTATAGTTGAGGTAGACTACAGTGGAGTACAGTAGAGGTAGAGTACAGTGGAGCACAGTAGAGGTAGAGTACAGTGGAGTACAGTAGAGGTAGAGTACAGTGGAGTACAGTAGAGGTAGAGTAGAGTGGAGCATATTAGAGGTGGAGTAGAGTAGAGTACAGTAGAGGTAGAGTACAGTGGAGTACAGTAGAAGTAGAGTACAGTGGAGCACAGTAGAGGTAGAGTAGAGTGGAGTACAGTAGAGGTAAAGTACAGTGGAGTACAGTAGAGGTAGAGTACAGTGGAGTAGAGTAGAGATAGAGTAGAGTGGAGCACAGCAGAGGTAGAGTACAGTGGATCACAGTAGAGATAGAGTACAGTGGAGTACAATTGAGCACAGTAGAGGTATAGTACAGTGGAGCACAGTAGCGATAGATTACAGTGGAGTACAGTAGAGATAGAGAACAGTGGAGTACAGTAGAGGTAGAGTACAGTGGAGCACAGTAGAGGTAGAGTACAGTGGAGTATTGTTTTGGTAGACTACAGTGGAGTACAGTAGAGATAGAGTACAGTAGAGCAGAGTAGAGGTAGAGTACAGTGGAGTACAATAGAGGTAGAGCACAGTAGAGCAGAGTAGAGGTAGAGTACAGTGGAGTACAGTAGAGGTATAGCACAGTGGAGCACTGTAGAGGTAGAGTACAGTGGAGTACAGTAGAGATAGAGTACAGTGGAGCACAGTAGAGGTTGAGTACAGTGGAGCACAGTAGAGGTAGAGTACAGTGGAGCACAGTAGAAGTAGAGTACAGTCGAGTACAGTAGAGGTAGAGTACAGTGGAGTACAGTAGAGGTAGAGTACAGTGGAGCACAGTAGAGGTAGAGTACAGTGGAGTACAGTGGAGCACAGTAGAGGTGGAGTACAGTAGAGTACAGTAGAGGTAGAGTACAGTGGAGCACAGTAGAGGTAGAGTACAGTGGAGTACAGTGGAGTACAGTGGAGTACAGTAGAGGTGGAATACAGTAGAGTACAGTAGAGGTAGAGAAAAGTACAGTACAGTAGAGGTAGAGTACAGTGGAGTACAGTAGAGGTAGAGTACAGTAGAGCACAGTAGAGGTAGAGTACAGTAGAGCACAGTAGAGGTAGAGTACAGTGGAGCACAGTAGAGGTAGAGCACAGTGGAGCACAGTAGAGATAAAGTACAGTGGAGCACAGTAGAGATAGAGTACAGTGGATTAGAGTAGAGATAGAGTACAGTGGAGTATAGTTGAGGTAGAGTACAGTGGAGCACAGTAGTGGTAGAGTACAGTGGAGTATAGTTGAGGTAGAGTACAGTGGAGCACAGTAGTGGTAGAGTACAGTGGAGTATAGTTGAGGTAGAGTACAGTGGAGCACAGTAGTGGTAGAGTACAGTGGAGTATAGTTGAGGTAGAGTACAGTGGAGTACAGTAGAGGTAGAGTACAGTGGAGCACAGTAGAGATAGAGTACAGTAGAGCAGAGCAGAGGTAGAGTACAGTGGAGTACAGTAGATGTAGAGTACAGTGGAACACTGTAGAGGTGGAGTACAAAGGAGTACAGTAGAGGTAGAGTACAGTGGAGCACAGTAGAGATAGAGTAAAATAGAGTAGAGTAGAGGTAGAGTACAGTGGAGTACAGTAGAGGTAGAGTACAGTGGAGCACTGTAGAGGTGGAGTACAGTGGAGTATAGTAGAGGTAGAGTACAGTGGAGCACAGTAGAGATAGAGTACAGTAGAGCACAGTAGAGGTAGAGTACAGTGGAGTATAGTAGAGGTAGAGTACAGTGGAGTACAGTAGAGGTAGAGTACAGTGGAGCAGAGTAGATGTTGAGTACAGTGGAGCACAGTAGAGGTAGAGTATAGTGGAGCACAGTAGAGGTAGAGTACAGTGGAGTATAGTAGAGGTGGAGTACTGTAGAGCACAGTAGAGATAGAGTACAGTAGAGCACAGTAGAGGTAGAGTACATTGGAGCACAGTAGAGGAATAGTACAGTGTAGTACAGTAGAGATAGAGTACAGTGGAGTACAGTAGAGATAGAGTACAGTCGAACAAAGTAGAGATAAGTGCAGTGGAGTATAGTAGAGGTAGAGTACAGTGGAGTAGAGTAGAGGTAGAGTACAGTGGAGTACAGTAGAGGTAGAGTAGAGTGGAGCATATTAGAGGTGGAGTAGAGTAGAGTACAGTAGAGGTAGAGTACAGTGGAGTACAGTAGAAGTAGAGTACAGTGGAGCACAGTAGAGGTAGAGTAGAGTGGAGTACAGTAGAGGTAGAGTACAGTGGAGTACAGTAGAGGTAGAGTACAGTGGAGTAGAGTAGAGATAGAGTACAGTGGAGCACAGCAGAGGTAGAGTACAGTGGATCACAGTAGAGATAGAGTACAGTGGTGTACAGTGGAGCACAGTAGAGGTATAGTACAGTGGAGCACAGTAGAGATAGATTACAGTGGAGTAGAGTAGAGATAGAGTACTGTGGAGTATAGTTGAGGTAGAGTACAGTGGAGCACAGTAGAGGTAGAGTACAGTGGAGTATAGTTGAGGTAGACTACAGTGGAGTACAGTAGAGGTAGATTACAGTGGAGCACAGTAGAGATAGAGTACAGTAGAGCAGAGTAGATGTAGAGTACAGTGGAGTACAGTAGAGGTAGAGTACAGTGGAGCACTGTAGAGGTGGAGTACAGTGGAGTACAGTAGAGGTAGAGTACAGTGGAGCACAGTAGAGATAAAGTACAGTAGAGCACAGTAGAGGTAGAGTAGAGTGGAGCACATTAGAGGTAGAGTAGAGTAGAGTACAGTAGAAGTAGAGTACAGTGGAGCACAGTAGAGGTAGAGTAGAGTGGAGTACAGTAGAGGTAGAGTAAAGTGGAGTACAGTAGTTGTAGAGTACAGTGGAGTAGAGTAGAGATAGAGTACAGTGGAGCACAGCAGAAGTAGAGTACAGTGGATCACAGTAGAGATAGAGTACAGTGGAGTACAATGGAGCACAGTAGAGGTATAGTACAGTGGAGCACAGTAGAGATAGATTACAGTGGAGTAGAGTAGATATAGAGTACAGTGGAGTACAGTAGAGGTAGAGTAGAGTGGAGCAGAGTAGAGGTAAAGTACAGTGGAGTACAGTAGAGGTAGAGCACACTAGAGCAGAGTAGAGGTAGAGTACAGTGGAGTACAGTAGAGGTAGAGCACAGTGGAGCACTGTAGAGGTAGAGTACAGTGGAGTACAGTAGAGATAGAGTACAGTGGAGCACAGTAGAGGTAGAGTACAGTGGAGCAGAGTAGAGGTAGAGTAGAGTGGAGTACAGTAGAGGTAGAGTACAGTGGAGCACAGTAGAGGTAGAGTACAGTGGAGTACAGTGGAGTACAGTAGAGGTGGAGTACAGTAGAGTACAGTAGAGGTAGAGAACAGTACAGTACAGTAGAGGTAGAGTACAGTGGAGTACAGTAGAGGTAGAGTATAGTAGAGCACAGTAGAGGTAGAATAGAGTGGAGTACAGTAGAGGTAGAGTACAGTGGAGCAAAGTAGAGGTAGAGAACAGTACAGTACAGTAGAGGTAGAGTACAGTGGAGTACAGTAGAGGTGGAGTACAGTAGAGTACAGTAGAGGTAGAGTACAGTGTAGTACAGTAGAGGTAGAGAACAGTACAGTACAGTAGAGGTAGAGTACAGTGGAGTACAGTAGAGGTAGAGTACAGTAGAGCACAGTAGAGGTAGAATACAGTGGAGTACAGTAGAGGTAGAGTACAGTGGAGTACAGTAGAGGTAGAGTACAGTGGAGTACAGTAGAGGTAGAGTACAGTGGAGCAGAGTAGAGGTAGAGTACAGTGGAGTACAGTAGAGGTAGAGTACAGTGGAGCACAGTAGAGCTAGAGTACAGTGGAGTACAGTGGAGCACAGTAGAGGTGGAGTACAGTAGAGTAGAGTATAGGTTGAGTACAGTGGAGTACAGTAGAGATAGAGTAGAGTGGAGTAGAGTAGAGAATGAGTACAGTGGATTAGAGTAGATATAGAGTACAGTGGAGTATAGTTGAGGTAGAGTACAGTGGAGCACATTAGAGGTAGAGTACAGTGGAGTATAGTTGAGGTAGACTAGAGTGGAGTACAGTAGAGGTAGAGTACAGTGGAGCACAGTAGAGGTAGAGTACAGTGGAGTACAGTAGAGGTAGAGTACAGTGGAGTACAGTAGAGGTAGAGTAGAGTGGAGCATATTAGAGGTGGAGTAGAGTAGAGTACAGTAGAGGTAGAGTACAGTGGAGTACAGTAGAAGTAGAGTACAGTGGAGCACAGTAGAGGTAGAGTAGAGTGGAGTACAGTAGAGGTAAAGTACAGTGGAGTACAGTAGAGGTAGAGTACAGTGGAGTAGAGTAGAGATAGAGTAGAGTGGAGCACAGCAGAGGTAGAGTACAGTGGATCACAGTAGAGATAGATTACAGTGGAGTAGAGTAGAGATAGAGTACAGTGGAGTACAGTAGAGGTAGAGTACAGTGGAGCAGAGTAGATGTAGAGTACAGTGGAGTACAGTAGAGGTAGAGCACAGTAGAGCAGAGTAGAGGTAGAGTACAGTGGAGTACAGTAGAGGTAGTGCACAGTGGAGCACTCTAGAGGTAGAGTACAGTGGAGTACAGTGGAGTACAGTAGAGGTGGAGTAAAGTAGAGTACAGTAGAGGTAGAGAACAGTACAGTACAGTAGAGGTAGAGTACAGTGGAGTACAGTAGAGGTAGAGTACAGTAGAGCACAGTAGAGGTAGAATACAGTGGTGTATAGTAGAGATAGAGTACAGTGGAGCACAGTAGAGGTAGAGTACAGTGGAGCACAGTAGAGGTAGAGTACAGTGGAGTATAGTTGAGGTAGACTACAGTGGAGTAGAGTAGAGGTCGAGTACAGTGGAGGACAGTAGAGATAGAGTACAGTAGAGCAGAGTAGAGGTAGAGTACAGTGGAGTACAGTAGAGGTAGAGCACAGTAGAGCAGAGTAGAGGTAGAGTACAGTGGAGTACATAAGAGGTAGAGCACAGTGGAGCACTGTAGAGGTAGAATACAGTGGAGTACATTAGAGATAGAGTACAGTGGAGCACAGTAGAGGTAGAGTACAGTGGAGCACAGTAGAGGTAGAGTACATTGGAGCACAGTAGAGGTAGAGTACAGTGGAGTACAGTAGAGGTAGTGTACAGTGGAGCACAGTAGAGGTAGAGTACAGTGGAGCACAATAGAGGTAGAGTACAGTGGGGTACAGTAGAAATAGAGTACAGTGGAGCACAGTAGAGTAGAGTACAGTAGAGCACAGTAGAGGTAGAGTAAAGTGGAGCACAGTAGAGATAGAGTACAGTGGAGTACAGTAGAGGAAGAGTACAGTGGAGTACAGTGGAGCACAGTAGAGGTGGAGTACAGTAGAGTACAGTAGAG
Organism: Tiaroga cobitis; assembly: GCA_030578255.1. Taxonomy (NCBI): domain Eukaryota; kingdom Metazoa; phylum Chordata; class Actinopteri; order Cypriniformes; family Leuciscidae; genus Tiaroga; species Tiaroga cobitis. The sequence continues at coordinate 1,905,550 of CM060612.1, forward strand.
GTAGAGTACAGTGGAGCACAGTAGATATAGATTACAGTGGAGTAGAGTAGAGATAGAGTACAGTGGAGTACAGTAGAGGTAGAGTACAGTGGAGCAGAGTAGAGGTAGAGTACAGTGGAGTACAGTAGAGGTAGAGCACAGTAGAGCAGAGTAGAGGTAGAGTACAGTGGAGTAGAGTAGAGGTAGAGTACAGTGGAGTACAGTAGAGGTAGAGTATAGTGGAGCACAGTAGAGGTAGAGTACAGTGGAGTACAGTGGAGCACAGTAGAGGTGGAGTACAGTAGAGTACAGTAGAGGTAGAGTACAGTGGAGCACAGTAGATATAGATTACAGTGGAGTAGAGTAGAGATAGAGTACAGTGGAGTACAGTAGAGGTAGAGTACAGTGGAGTAGAGTAGAGATAGAGTACAGTGGAGCACAGCAGAGGTAGAGTACAGTGGATCACAGTAGAGATAGAGTACAGTGGAGTACAGTGGAGCACAGTAGAGGTATAGTACAGTGGAGCACAGTAGAGATAGATTACAGTGGAGTAGAGTAGAGATAGAGTACAGTGGAGTACAGTAGAGGTAGAGTACAGTGGAGCAGAGTAGATGTAGAGTACAGTGGAGTACAGTAGAGGTAGAGCACAGTAGAGCAGAGTAGAGGTAGAGTACAGTGGAGTACAGTAGAGGTAGTGCACAGTGGAGCACTCTAGAGGTAGAGTACAGTGGAGTACAGTGGAGTACAGTAGAGGTGGAGTACAGTAGAGTACAGTAGAGGTAGAGAACAGTACAGTACAGTAGAGGTAGAGTACAGTGGAGTACAGTAGAGGTAGAGTACAGTAGAGCACAGTAGAGGTAGAATACAGTGGAGTATAGTAGAGATAGAGTACAGTGGAGCACAGTAGAGGTAGAGTACAGTGGAGCACAGTAGAGGTAGAGTACAGTGGAGTATAGTTGAGGTAGACTACAGTGGAGTAGAGTAGAGGTCGAGTACAGTGGAGGACAGTAGAGATAGAGTACAGTAGAGCAGAGTAGAGGTAGAGTACAGTGGAGTACAGTAGAGGTAGAGCACAGTAGAGCAGAGTAGAGGTAGAGTACAGTGGAGTACATAAGAGGTAGAGCACAGTGGAGCACTGTAGAGGTAGAATACAGTGGAGTACATTAGAGATAGAGTACAGTGGAGCACAGTAGAGGTAGAGTACAGTGGAGCACAGTAGAGGTAGAGTACATTGGAGCACAGTAGAGGTAGAGTACAGTGGAGTACAGTAGAGGTAGTGTACAGTGGAGTACAGTGGAGCACAGTAGAGGTGGAGTACAGTAGAGTACAGTAGAGGTAGAGTACAGTGGAGCACAGTAGATATAGATTACAGTGGAGTAGAGTAGAGATAGAGTACAGTGGAGTACAGTAGAGGTAGAGTACAGTGGAGCAGAGTAGAGGTAGAGTACAGTGGAGTACAGTAGAGGTAGAGCACAGTACAGCAGAGCAGAGGTAGAGTACAGTGGAGTAGAGTAGAGGTAGAGTACAGTGGAGTACAGTAGAGGTAGAGTATAGTGGAGCACAGTAGAGGTAGAGTACAGTGGAGTACAGTGGAGCACAGTAGAGGTAGAGAACAGTACAATACAGTAGAGGTAGAGTAGAGTGGAGTACAGTAGAGGTAGAGTACAGTAGAGCACAGTAGAGGTAGAATACAGTGGAGTACAGTAGAGGTAGAGTACAGTGGAGTACAGTAGAGGTAGAGTACAGTGGAGTACAGAAGAGATAGAGTACAGTGGAGCACAGTAGAGGTAGAGTACAGTGGAGCACAGTAGAGGTAGAGTACAGTGGAGCACAGTAGAGGTAGAGTACAGTGGAGTACAGTAGAGGTTGAGTACAGTGGAGTACAGTTGAGGTAGAGTACAGTGGAGCACAGTAGAGGTAGAGTACAGTGGAGTACAGTGGAGCACAGTAGAGGTGGAGTACAGTAGAGTAGAGTATAGGTTGAGTACAGTGGAGTACAGTAGAGATAGAGTAGAGTGGAGTAGAGTAGAGATAGAGTACAGTGGATTAGAGTAGAGGTAGAGTACAGTAGAGCACAGTAGAGGTAGAGTACAGTAGAGCACAGTAGAGGTAGAGTACAGTGGAGCACAGTAGAGGTAGAGCACAGTGGAGCACAGTAGAGATAAAGTACAGTGGAGCACAGTAGAGATAGAGTACAGTGGATTAGAGTAGAGATAGAGTACAGTGGAGTATAGTTGAGGTAGAGTACAGTGGAGCACAGTAGTGGTAGAGTACAGTGGAGTATAGTTGAGGTAGAGTACAGTGGAGCACAGTTGTGGTAGAGTACAGTGGAGTATAGTTGAGGTAGAGTACAGTGGAGCACAGTAGTGGTAGAGTACAGTGGAGTATAGTTGAGGTAGAGTACAGTGGAGTACAGTAGAGGTAGAGTACAGTGGAGCACAGTAGAGATAGAGTACAGTAGAGCAGAGCAGAGGTAGAGTACAGTGGAGTACAGTAGAGGTAGAGTACAGTGGAACACTGTAGAGGTGGAGTACAATGGAGTACAGTAGAGGTAGAGTACAGTGGAGCACAGTAGAGATAGAGTAAAATAGAGCAGAGTAGAGGTAGAGTACAGTGGAGTACAGTAGAGGTAGAGTACAGTGAAGCACTGTAGAGGTGGAGTACAGTGGAGTATAGTAGAGGTAGAGTACAGTGGAGCACAGTAGAGATAGAGTACAGTAGAGCACAGTAGAGGTAGAGTACAGTGGAGTATAGTAGAGGTAGAGTACAGTGGAGTACAGTAGAGGTAGAGTACAGTGGAGCAGAGTAGATGTTGAGTACAGTGGAGCACAGTAGAGGTAGAGTACAGTGGAGCACAGTAGAAGTAGAGTACAGTGGAGTACAGTAGAGGTAGAGTACAGTGGAGTACAGTAGAGGTAGAGTACAGTGGAGCACAGTAGAGGTAGAGTACAGTGGAGTACAGTGGAGCACAGTAGAGGTGGAGTACAGTAGAGTACAGTAGAGGTAGAGTACAGTGGAGTACAGTAGAGGTAGAGTGCAGTGGAGCAGAGTAGAGGTAGAGTACAGTGGAGTACAGTAGAGGTAGAGTACAGTGGAGCACAGTAGAGCTAGAGTACAGTGGAGTACAGTGGAGCACAGTAGAGGTGGAGTACAGTAGAGTAGAGTATAGGTTGAGTACAGTGGAGTACAGTAGAGATAGAGTAGAGTGGAGTAGAGTAGAGAATGAGTACAGTGGATTAGAGTAGATATAGAGTACAGTGGAGTATAGTTGAGGTAGAGTACAGTGGAGCAAATTAGAGGTAGAGTACAGTGGAGTATAGTTGAGGTAGACTACAGTGGAGTACAGTAGAGGTAGAGTACAGTGGAGCACAGTAGAGGTAGAGTACAGTGGAGTACAGTAGAGGTAGAGTACAGTGGAGTACAGTAGAGGTAGAGTAGAGTGGAGCATATTAGAGGTGGAGTAGAGTAGAGTACAGTAGAGGTAGAGTACAGTGGAGTACAGTAGAAGTAGAGTACAGTGGAGCACAGTAGAGGTAGAGTAGAGTGGAGTACAGTAGAGGTAAAGTACAGTGGAGTACAGTAGAGGTAGAGTACAGTGGAGTAGAGTAGAGATAGAGTAGAGTGGAGCACAGCAGAGGTAGAGTACAGTGGATCACAGTAGAGATAGAGTACAGTGGAGTACAATTGAGCACAGTAGAGGTATAGTACAGTGGAGCACAGTAGCGATAGATTACAGTGGAGTACAGTAGAGATAGAGTACAGTGGAGTACAGTAGAGGTAGAGTACAGTGGAGCACAGTAGAGGTAGAGTACAGTGGAGTATTGTTTTGGTAGACTACAGTGGAGTACAGTAGAGATAGAGTACAGTAGAGCAGAGTAGAGGTAGAGTACAGTGGAGTACAATAGAGGTAGAGCACAGTAGAGCAGAGTAGAGGTAGAGTACAGTGGAGTACAGTAGAGGTATAGCACAGTGGAGCACTGTAGAGGTAGAGTACAGTGGAGTACAGTAGAGATAGAGTACAGTGGAGCACAGTAGAGGTTGAGTACAGTGGAGCACAGTAGAGGTAGAGTACAGTGGAGCACAGTAGAAGTAGAGTACAGTCGAGTACAGTAGAGGTAGAGTACAGTGGAGTACAGTAGAGGTAGAGTACAGTGGAGCACAGTAGAGGTAGAGTACAGTGGAGTACAGTGGAGCACAGTAGAGGTGGAGTACAGTAGAGTACAGTAGAGGTAGAGTACAGTGGAGCACAGTAGAGGTAGAGTACAGTGGAGTACAGTGGAGTACAGTGGAGTACAGTAGAGGTGGAATACAGTAGAGTACAGTAGAGGTAGAGAAAAGTACAGTACAGTAGAGGTAGAGTACAGTGGAGTACAGTAGAGGTAGAGTACAGTAGAGCACAGTAGAGGTAGAGTACAGTAGAGCACAGTAGAGGTAGAGTACAGTGGAGCACAGTAGAGGTAGAGCACAGTGGAGCACAGTAGAGATAAAGTACAGTGGAGCACAGTAGAGATAGAGTACAGTGGATTAGAGTAGAGATAGAGTACAGTGGAGTATAGTTGAGGTAGAGTACAGTGGAGCACAGTAGTGGTAGAGTACAGTGGAGTATAGTTGAGGTAGAGTACAGTGGATCACAGTAGTGGTAGAGTACAGTGGAGTATAGTTGAGGTAGAGTACAGTGGAGCACAGTAGTGGTAGAGTACAGTGGAGTATAGTTGAGGTAGAGTACAGTGGAGTACAGTAGAGGTAGAGTACAGTGGAGCACAGTAGAGATAGAGTACAGTAGAGCAGAGCAGAGGTAGAGTACAGTGGAGTACAGTAGATGTAGAGTACAGTGGAACACTGTAGAGGTGGAGTACAAAGGAGTACAGTAGAGGTAGAGTACAGTGGAGCACAGTAGAGATAGAGTAAAATAGAGTAGAGTAGAGGTAGAGTACAGTGGAGTACAGTAGAGGTAGAGTACAGTGGAGCACTGTAGAGGTGGAGTACAGTGGAGTATAGTAGAGGTAGAGTACAGTGGAGCACAGTAGAGATAGAGTACAGTAGAGCACAGTAGAGGTAGAGTACAGTGGAGTATAGTAGAGGTAGAGTACAGTGGAGTACAGTAGAGGTAGAGTACAGTGGAGCAGAGTAGATGTTGAGTACAGTGGAGCACAGTAGAGGTAGAGTATAGTGGAGCACAGTAGAGGTAGAGTACAGTGGAGTATAGTAGAGGTGGAGTACTGTAGAGCACAGTAGAGATAGAGTACAGTAGAGCACAGTAGAGGTAGAGTACATTGGAGCACAGTAGAGGAATAGTACAGTGTAGTACAGTAGAGATAGAGTACAGTGGAGTACAGTAGAGATAGAGTACAGTCGAACAAAGTAGAGATAAGTGCAGTGGAGTATAGTAGAGGTAGAGTACAGTGGAGTAGAGTAGAGGTAGAGTACAGTGGAGTACAGTAGAGGTAGAGTAGAGTGGAGCATATTAGAGGTGGAGTAGAGTAGAGTACAGTAGAGGTAGAGTACAGTGGAGTACAGTAGAAGTAGAGTACAGTGGAGCACAGTAGAGGTAGAGTAGAGTGGAGTACAGTAGAGGTAGAGTACAGTGGAGTACAGTAGAGGTAGAGTACAGTGGAGTAGAGTAGAGATAGAGTACAGTGGAGCACAGCAGAGGTAGAGTACAGTGGATCACAGTAGAGATAGAGTACAGTGGTGTACAGTGGAGCACAGTAGAGGTATAGTACAGTGGAGCACAGTAGAGATAGATTACAGTGGAGTAGAGTAGAGATAGAGTACTGTGGAGTATAGTTGAGGTAGAGTACAGTGGAGCACAGTAGAGGTAGAGTACAGTGGAGTATAGTTGAGGTAGACTACAGTGGAGTACAGTAGAGGTAGATTACAGTGGAGCACAGTAGAGATAGAGTACAGTAGAGCAGAGTAGATGTAGAGTACAGTGGAGTACAGTAGAGGTAGAGTACAGTGGAGCACTGTAGAGGTGGAGTACAGTGGAGTACAGTAGAGGTAGAGTACAGTGGAGCACAGTAGAGATAAAGTACAGTAGAACACAGTAGAGGTAGAGTAGAGTGGAGCACATTAGAGGTAGAGTAGAGTAGAGTACAGTAGAAGTAGAGTACAGTGGAGCACAGTAGAGGTAGAGTAGAGTGGAGTACAGTAGAGGTAGAGTAAAGTGGAGTACAGTAGTTGTAGAGTACAGTGGAGTAGAGTAGAGATAGAGTACAGTGGAGCACAGCAGAAGTAGAGTACAGTGGATCACAGTAGAGATAGAGTACAGTGGAGTACAATGGAGCACAGTAGAGGTATAGTACAGTGGAGCACAGTAGAGATAGATTACAGTGGAGTAGAGTAGATATAGAGTACAGTGGAGTACAGTAGAGGTAGAGTAGAGTGGAGCAGAGTAGAGGTAAAGTACAGTGGAGTACAGTAGAGGTAGAGCACACTAGAGCAGAGTAGAGGTAGAGTACAGTGGAGTACAGTAGAGGTAGAGCACAGTGGAGCACTGTAGAGGTAGAGTACAGTGGAGTACAGTAGAGATAGAGTACAGTGGAGCACAGTAGAGGTAGAGTACAGTGGAGCAGAGTAGAGGTAGAGTAGAGTGGAGTACAGTAGAGGTAGAGTACAGTGGAGCACAGTAGAGGTAGAGTACAGTGGAGTACAGTGGAGTACAGTAGAGGTGGAGTACAGTAGAGTACAGTAGAGGTAGAGAACAGTACAGTACAGTAGAGGTAGAGTACAGTGGAGTACAGTAGAGGTAGAGTATAGTAGAGCACAGTAGAGGTAGAATAGAGTGGAGTACAGTAGAGGTAGAGTACAGTGGAGCAAAGTAGAGGTAGAGAACAGTACAGTACAGTAGAGGTAGAGTACAGTGGAGTACAGTAGAGGTGGAGTACAGTAGAGTACAGTAGAGGTAGAGTACAGTGTAGTACAGTAGAGGTAGAGAACAGTACAGTACAGTAGAGGTAGAGTACAGTGGAGTACAGTAGAGGTAGAGTACAGTAGAGCACAGTAGAGGTAGAATACAGTGGAGTACAGTAGAGGTAGAGTACAGTGGAGTACAGTAGAGGTAGAGTACAGTGGAGTACAGTAGAGGTAGAGTACAGTGGAGCAGAGTAGAGGTAGAGTACAGTGGAGTACAGTAGAGGTAGAGTACAGTGGAGCACAGTAGAGCTAGAGTACAGTGGAGTACAGTGGAGCACAGTAGAGGTGGAGTACAGTAGAGTAGAGTATAGGTTGAGTACAGTGGAGTACAGTAGAGATAGAGTAGAGTGGAGTAGAGTAGAGAATGAGTACAGTGGATTAGAGTAGATATAGAGTACAGTGGAGTATAGTTGAGGTAGAGTACAGTGGAGCACATTAGAGGTAGAGTACAGTGGAGTATAGTTGAGGTAGACTAGAGTGGAGTACAGTAGAGGTAGAGTACAGTGGAGCACAGTAGAGGTAGAGTACAGTGGAGTACAGTAGAGGTAGAGTACAGTGGAGTACAGTAGAGGTAGAGTAGAGTGGAGCATATTAGAGGTGGAGTAGAGTAGAGTACAGTAGAGGTAGAGTACAGTGGAGTACAGTAGAAGTAGAGTACAGTGGAGCACAGTAGAGGTAGAGTAGAGTGGAGTACAGTAGAGGTAAAGTACAGTGGAGTACAGTAGAGGTAGAGTACAGTGGAGTAGAGTAGAGATAGAGTAGAGTGGAGCACAGCAGAGGTAGAGTACAGTGGATCACAGTAGAGATAGATTACAGTGGAGTAGAGTAGAGATAGAGTACAGTGGAGTACAGTAGAGGTAGAGTACAGTGGAGCAGAGTAGATGTAGAGTACAGTGGAGTACAGTAGAGGTAGAGCACAGTAGAGCAGAGTAGAGGTAGAGTACAGTGGAGTACAGTAGAGGTAGTGCACAGTGGAGCACTCTAGAGGTAGAGTACAGTGGAGTACAGTGGAGTACAGTAGAGGTGGAGTAAAGTAGAGTACAGTAGAGGTAGAGAACAGTACAGTACAGTAGAGGTAGAGTACAGTGGAGTACAGTAGAGGTAGAGTACAGTAGAGCACAGTAGAGGTAGAATACAGTGGTGTATAGTAGAGATAGAGTACAGTGGAGCACAGTAGAGGTAGAGTACAGTGGAGCACAGTAGAGGTAGAGTACAGTGGAGTATAGTTGAGGTAGACTACAGTGGAGTAGAGTAGAGGTCGAGTACAGTGGAGGACAGTAGAGATAGAGTACAGTAGAGCAGAGTAGAGGTAGAGTACAGTGGAGTACAGTAGAGGTAGAGCACAGTAGAGCAGAGTAGAGGTAGAGTACAGTGGAGTACATAAGAGGTAGAGCACAGTGGAGCACTGTAGAGGTAGAATACAGTGGAGTACATTAGAGATAGAGTACAGTGGAGCACAGTAGAGGTAGAGTACAGTGGAGCACAGTAGAGGTAGAGTACATTGGAGCACAGTAGAGGTAGAGTACAGTGGAGTACAGTAGAGGTAGTGTACAGTGGAGCACAGTAGAGGTAGAGTACAGTGGAGCACAATAGAGGTAGAGTACAGTGGGGTACAGTAGAAATAGAGTACAGTGGAGCACAGTAGAGTAGAGTACAGTAGAGCACAGTAGAGGTAGAGTAAAGTGGAGCACAGTAGAGATAGAGTACAGTGGAGTACAGTAGAGGAAGAGTACAGTGGAGTACAGTGGAGCACAGTAGAGGTGGAGTACAGTAGAGTACAGTAGAGGTAGAGTACAGTGGAGCACAGTAGATATAGATTACAGTGGAGTAGAGTAGAGATAGAGTACAGTGGAGTACAGTAGAGGTAGAGTACAGTGGAGCAGAGTAGAGGTAGAGTACAGTGGAGTACAGTAGAGGTAGAGCACAGTAGAGCAGAGTAGAGGTAGAGTACAGTGGAGTAGAGTAGAGGTAGAGTACAGTGGAGTACAGTAGAGGTAGAGTATAGTGGAGCACAGTAGAGGTAGAGTACAGTGGAGTACAGTGGAGCACAGTAGAGGTGGAGTACAGTAGAGTACAGTAGAGGTAGAGTACAGTGGAGCACAGTAGATATAGATTACAGTGGAGTAGAGTAGAGATAGAGTACAGTGGAGTACAGTAGAGGTAGAGTACAGTGGAGTAGAGTAGAGATAGAGTACAGTGGAGCACAGCAGAGGTAGAGTACAGTGGATCACAGTAGAGATAGAGTACAGTGGAGTACAGTGGAGCACAGTAGAGGTATAGTACAGTGGAGCACAGTAGAGATAGATTACAGTGGAGTAGAGTAGAGATAGAGTACAGTGGAGTACAGTAGAGGTAGAGTACAGTGGAGCAGAGTAGATGTAGAGTACAGTGGAGTACAGTAGAGGTAGAGCACAGTAGAGCAGAGTAGAGGTAGAGTACAGTGGAGTACAGTAGAGGTAGTGCACAGTGGAGCACTCTAGAGGTAGAGTACAGTGGAGTACAGTGGAGTACAGTAGAGGTGGAGTACAGTAGAGTACAGTAGAGGTAGAGAACAGTACAGTACAGTAGAGGTAGAGTACAGTGGAGTACAGTAGAGGTAGAGTACAGTAGAGCACAGTAGAGGTAGAATACAGTGGAGTATAGTAGAGATAGAGTACAGTGGAGCACAGTAGAGGTAGAGTACAGTGGAGCACAGTAGAGGTAGAGTACAGTGGAGTATAGTTGAGGTAGACTACAGTGGAGTAGAGTAGAGGTCGAGTACAGTGGAGGACAGTAGAGATAGAGTACAGTAGAGCAGAGTAGAGGTAGAGTACAGTGGAGTACAGTAGAGGTAGAGCACAGTAGAGCAGAGTAGAGGTAGAGTACAGTGGAGTACATAAGAGGTAGAGCACAGTGGAGCACTGTAGAGGTAGAATACAGTGGAGTACATTAGAGATAGAGTACAGTGGAGCACAGTAGAGGTAGAGTACAGTGGAGCACAGTAGAGGTAGAGTACATTGGAGCACAGTAGAGGTAGAGTACAGTGGAGTACAGTAGAGGTAGTGTACAGTGGAGTACAGTGGAGCACAGTAGAGGTGGAGTACAGTAGAGTACAGTAGAGGTAGAGTACAGTGGAGCACAGTAGATATAGATTACAGTGGAGTAGAGTAGAGATAGAGTACAGTGGAGTACAGTAGAGGTAGAGTACAGTGGAGCAGAGTAGAGGTAGAGTACAGTGGAGTACAGTAGAGGTAGAGCACAGTACAGCAGAGCAGAGGTAGAGTACAGTGGAGTAGAGTAGAGGTAGAGTACAGTGGAGTACAGTAGAGGTAGAGTATAGTGGAGCACAGTAGAGGTAGAGTACAGTGGAGTACAGTGGAGCACAGTAGAGGTAGAGAACAGTACAATACAGTAGAGGTAGAGTAGAGTGGAGTACAGTAGAGGTAGAGTACAGTAGAGCACAGTAGAGGTAGAATACAGTGGAGTACAGTAGAGGTAGAGTACAGTGGAGTACAGTAGAGGTAGAGTACAGTGGAGTACAGAAGAGATAGAGTACAGTGGAGCACAGTAGAGGTAGAGTACAGTGGAGCACAGTAGAGGTAGAGTACAGTGGAGCACAGTAGAGGTAGAGTACAGTGGAGTACAGTAGAGGTTGAGTACAGTGGAGTACAGTTGAGGTAGAGTACAGTGGAGCACAGTAGAGGTAGAGTACAGTGGAGTACAGTGGAGCACAGTAGAGGTGGAGTACAGTAGAGTAGAGTATAGGTTGAGTACAGTGGAGTACAGTAGAGATAGAGTAGAGTGGAGTAGAGTAGAGATAGAGTACAGTGGATTAGAGTAGAGGTAGAGTACAGTAGAGCACAGTAGAGGTAGAGTACAGTAGAGCACAGTAGAGGTAGAGTACAGTGGAGCACAGTAGAGGTAGAGCACAGTGGAGCACAGTAGAGATAAAGTACAGTGGAGCACAGTAGAGATAGAGTACAGTGGATTAGAGTAGAGATAGAGTACAGTGGAGTATAGTTGAGGTAGAGTACAGTGGAGCACAGTAGTGGTAGAGTACAGTGGAGTATAGTTGAGGTAGAGTACAGTGGAGCACAGTTGTGGTAGAGTACAGTGGAGTATAGTTGAGGTAGAGTACAGTGGAGCACAGTAGTGGTAGAGTACAGTGGAGTATAGTTGAGGTAGAGTACAGTGGAGTACAGTAGAGGTAGAGTACAGTGGAGCACAGTAGAGATAGAGTACAGTAGAGCAGAGCAGAGGTAGAGTACAGTGGAGTACAGTAGAGGTAGAGTACAGTGGAACACTGTAGAGGTGGAGTACAATGGAGTACAGTAGAGGTAGAGTACAGTGGAGCACAGTAGAGATAGAGTAAAATAGAGCAGAGTAGAGGTAGAGTACAGTGGAGTACAGTAGAGGTAGAGTACAGTGAAGCACTGTAGAGGTGGAGTACAGTGGAGTATAGTAGAGGTAGAGTACAGTGGAGCACAGTAGAGATAGAGTACAGTAGAGCACAGTAGAGGTAGAGTACAGTGGAGTATAGTAGAGGTAGAGTACAGTGGAGTACAGTAGAGGTAGAGTACAGTGGAGCAGAGTAGATGTTGAGTACAGTGGAGCACAGTAGAGGTAGAGTACAGTGGAGCACAGTAGAAGTAGAGTACAGTGGAGTACAGTAGAGGTAGAGTACAGTGGAGTACAGTAGAGGTAGAGTACAGTGGAGCACAGTAGAGGTAGAGTACAGTGGAGTACAGTGGAGCACAGTAGAGGTGGAGTACAGTAGAGTACAGTAGAGGTAGAGTACAGTGGAGTACAGTAGAGGTAGAGTGCAGTGGAGCAGAGTAGAGGTAGAGTACAGTGGAGTACAGTAGAGGTAGAGTACAGTGGAGCACAGTAGAGCTAGAGTACAGTGGAGTACAGTGGAGCACAGTAGAGGTGGAGTACAGTAGAGTAGAGTATAGGTTGAGTACAGTGGAGTACAGTAGAGATAGAGTAGAGTGGAGTAGAGTAGAGAATGAGTACAGTGGATTAGAGTAGATATAGAGTACAGTGGAGTATAGTTGAGGTAGAGTACAGTGGAGCAAATTAGAGGTAGAGTACAGTGGAGTATAGTTGAGGTAGACTACAGTGGAGTACAGTAGAGGTAGAGTACAGTGGAGCACAGTAGAGGTAGAGTACAGTGGAGTACAGTAGAGGTAGAGTACAGTGGAGTACAGTAGAGGTAGAGTAGAGTGGAGCATATTAGAGGTGGAGTAGAGTAGAGTACAGTAGAGGTAGAGTACAGTGGAGTACAGTAGAAGTAGAGTACAGTGGAGCACAGTAGAGGTAGAGTAGAGTGGAGTACAGTAGAGGTAAAGTACAGTGGAGTACAGTAGAGGTAGAGTACAGTGGAGTAGAGTAGAGATAGAGTAGAGTGGAGCACAGCAGAGGTAGAGTACAGTGGATCACAGTAGAGATAGAGTACAGTGGAGTACAATTGAGCACAGTAGAGGTATAGTACAGTGGAGCACAGTAGCGATAGATTACAGTGGAGTACAGTAGAGATAGAGTACAGTGGAGTACAGTAGAGGTAGAGTACAGTGGAGCACAGTAGAGGTAGAGTACAGTGGAGTATTGTTTTGGTAGACTACAGTGGAGTACAGTAGAGATAGAGTACAGTAGAGCAGAGTAGAGGTAGAGTACAGTGGAGTACAATAGAGGTAGAGCACAGTAGAGCAGAGTAGAGGTAGAGTACAGTGGAGTACAGTAGAGGTATAGCACAGTGGAGCACTGTAGAGGTAGAGTACAGTGGAGTACAGTAGAGATAGAGTACAGTGGAGCACAGTAGAGGTTGAGTACAGTGGAGCACAGTAGAGGTAGAGTACAGTGGAGCACAGTAGAAGTAGAGTACAGTCGAGTACAGTAGAGGTAGAGTACAGTGGAGTACAGTAGAGGTAGAGTACAGTGGAGCACAGTAGAGGTAGAGTACAGTGGAGTACAGTGGAGCACAGTAGAGGTGGAGTACAGTAGAGTACAGTAGAGGTAGAGTACAGTGGAGCACAGTAGAGGTAGAGTACAGTGGAGTACAGTGGAGTACAGTGGAGTACAGTAGAGGTGGAATACAGTAGAGTACAGTAGAGGTAGAGAAAAGTACAGTACAGTAGAGGTAGAGTACAGTGGAGTACAGTAGAGGTAGAGTACAGTAGAGCACAGTAGAGGTAGAGTACAGTAGAGCACAGTAGAGGTAGAGTACAGTGGAGCACAGTAGAGGTAGAGCACAGTGGAGCACAGTAGAGATAAAGTACAGTGGAGCACAGTAGAGATAGAGTACAGTGGATTAGAGTAGAGATAGAGTACAGTGGAGTATAGTTGAGGTAGAGTACAGTGGAGCACAGTAGTGGTAGAGTACAGTGGAGTATAGTTGAGGTAGAGTACAGTGGATCACAGTAGTGGTAGAGTACAGTGGAGTATAGTTGAGGTAGAGTACAGTGGAGCACAGTAGTGGTAGAGTACAGTGGAGTATAGTTGAGGTAGAGTACAGTGGAGTACAGTAGAGGTAGAGTACAGTGGAGCACAGTAGAGATAGAGTACAGTAGAGCAGAGCAGAGGTAGAGTACAGTGGAGTACAGTAGATGTAGAGTACAGTGGAACACTGTAGAGGTGGAGTACAAAGGAGTACAGTAGAGGTAGAGTACAGTGGAGCACAGTAGAGATAGAGTAAAATAGAGTAGAGTAGAGGTAGAGTACAGTGGAGTACAGTAGAGGTAGAGTACAGTGGAGCACTGTAGAGGTGGAGTACAGTGGAGTATAGTAGAGGTAGAGTACAGTGGAGCACAGTAGAGATAGAGTACAGTAGAGCACAGTAGAGGTAGAGTACAGTGGAGTATAGTAGAGGTAGAGTACAGTGGAGTACAGTAGAGGTAGAGTACAGTGGAGCAGAGTAGATGTTGAGTACAGTGGAGCACAGTAGAGGTAGAGTATAGTGGAGCACAGTAGAGGTAGAGTACAGTGGAGTATAGTAGAGGTGGAGTACTGTAGAGCACAGTAGAGATAGAGTACAGTAGAGCACAGTAGAGGTAGAGTACATTGGAGCACAGTAGAGGAATAGTACAGTGTAGTACAGTAGAGATAGAGTACAGTGGAGTACAGTAGAGATAGAGTACAGTCGAACAAAGTAGAGATAAGTGCAGTGGAGTATAGTAGAGGTAGAGTACAGTGGAGTAGAGTAGAGGTAGAGTACAGTGGAGTACAGTAGAGGTAGAGTAGAGTGGAGCATATTAGAGGTGGAGTAGAGTAGAGTACAGTAGAGGTAGAGTACAGTGGAGTACAGTAGAAGTAGAGTACAGTGGAGCACAGTAGAGGTAGAGTAGAGTGGAGTACAGTAGAGGTAGAGTACAGTGGAGTACAGTAGAGGTAGAGTACAGTGGAGTAGAGTAGAGATAGAGTACAGTGGAGCACAGCAGAGGTAGAGTACAGTGGATCACAGTAGAGATAGAGTACAGTGGTGTACAGTGGAGCACAGTAGAGGTATAGTACAGTGGAGCACAGTAGAGATAGATTACAGTGGAGTAGAGTAGAGATAGAGTACTGTGGAGTATAGTTGAGGTAGAGTACAGTGGAGCACAGTAGAGGTAGAGTACAGTGGAGTATAGTTGAGGTAGACTACAGTGGAGTACAGTAGAGGTAGATTACAGTGGAGCACAGTAGAGATAGAGTACAGTAGAGCAGAGTAGATGTAGAGTACAGTGGAGTACAGTAGAGGTAGAGTACAGTGGAGCACTGTAGAGGTGGAGTACAGTGGAGTACAGTAGAGGTAGAGTACAGTGGAGCACAGTAGAGATAAAGTACAGTAGAGCACAGTAGAGGTAGAGTAGAGTGGAGCACATTAGAGGTAGAGTAGAGTAGAGTACAGTAGAAGTAGAGTACAGTGGAGCACAGTAGAGGTAGAGTAGAGTGGAGTACAGTAGAGGTAGAGTAAAGTGGAGTACAGTAGTTGTAGAGTACAGTGGAGTAGAGTAGAGATAGAGTACAGTGGAGCACAGCAGAGGTAGAGTACAGTGGATCACAGTAGAGATAGAGTACAGTGGAGTACAATGGAGCACAGTAGAGGTATAGTACAGTGGAGCACAGTAGAGATAGATTACAGTGGAGTAGAGTAGATATAGAGTACAGTGGAGTACAGTAGAGGTAGAGTAGAGTGGAGCAGAGTAGAGGTAAAGTACAGTGGAGTACAGTAGAGGTAGAGCACACTAGAGCAGAGTAGAGGTAGAGTACAGTGGAGTACAGTAGAGGTAGAGCACAGTGGAGCACTGTAGAGGTAGAGTACAGTGGAGTACAGTAGAGATAGAGTACAGTGGAGCACAGTAGAGGTAGAGTACAGTGGAGCAGAGTAGAGGTAGAGTAGAGTGGAGTACAGTAGAGGTAGAGTACA
Source organism: Tiaroga cobitis (assembly GCA_030578255.1). NCBI lineage: Eukaryota > Metazoa > Chordata > Actinopteri > Cypriniformes > Leuciscidae > Tiaroga > Tiaroga cobitis. The sequence goes on from CM060612.1 coordinate 1,920,827, forward strand.
GTGGAGCACAGTAGAGGTAGAGTACAGTGGAGTACAGTGGAGTACAGTAGAGGTGGAGTACAGTAGAGTACAGTAGAGGTAGAGAACAGTACAGTACAGTAGAGGTAGAGTACAGTGGAGTACAGTAGAGGTAGAGTATAGTAGAGCACAGTAGAGGTAGAATAGAGTGGAGTACAGTAGAGGTAGAGTACAGTGGAGCAAAGTAGAGGTAGAGAACAGTACAGTACAGTAGAGGTAGAGTACAGTGGAGTACAGTAGAGGTGGAGTACAGTAGAGTACAGTAGAGGTAGAGTACAGTGTAGTACAGTAGAGGTAGAGAACAGTACAGTACAGTAGAGGTAGAGTACAGTGGAGTACAGTAGAGGTAGAGTACAGTAGAGCACAGTAGAGGTAGAATACAGTGGAGTACAGTAGAGGTAGAGTACAGTGGAGTACAGTAGAGGTAGAGTACAGTGGAGTACAGTAGAGGTAGAGTACAGTGGAGCAGAGTAGAGGTAGAGTACAGTGGAGTACAGTAGAGGTAGAGTACAGTGGAGCACAGTAGAGCTAGAGTACAGTGGAGTACAGTGGAGCACAGTAGAGGTGGAGTACAGTAGAGTAGAGTATAGGTTGAGTACAGTGGAGTACAGTAGAGATAGAGTAGAGTGGAGTAGAGTAGAGAATGAGTACAGTGGATTAGAGTAGATATAGAGTACAGTGGAGTATAGTTGAGGTAGAGTACAGTGGAGCACATTAGAGGTAGAGTACAGTGGAGTATAGTTGAGGTAGACTACAGTGGAGTACAGTAGAGGTAGAGTACAGTGGAGCACAGTAGAGGTAGAGTACAGTGGAGTACAGTAGAGGTAGAGTACAGTGGAGTACAGTAGAGGTAGAGTAGAGTGGAGCATATTAGAGGTGGAGTAGAGTAGAGTACAGTAGAGGTAGAGTACAGTGGAGTACAGTAGAAGTAGAGTACAGTGGAGCACAGTAGAGGTAGAGTAGAGTGGAGTACAGTAGAGGTAAAGTACAGTGGAGTACAGTAGAGGTAGAGTACAGTGGAGTAGAGTAGAGATAGAGTAGAGTGGAGCACAGCAGAGGTAGAGTACAGTGGATCACAGTAGAGATAGAGTACAGTGGAGTACAGTTGAGCACAGTAGAGGTATAGTACAGTGGAGCACAGTAGCAATAGATTACAGTGGAGTACAGTAGAGATAGAGTACAGTGGAGTACAGTAGAGGTAGAGTACAGTGGAGCACAGTAGAGGTAGAGTACAGTGGAGTATTGTTTTGGTAGACTACAGTGGAGTACAGTAGAGATAGAGTACAGTAGAGCAGAGTAGAGGTAGAGTACAGTGGAGTACAATAGAGGTAGAGCACAATAGAGCAGAGTAGAGGTAGAGTACAGTGGAGTACAGTAGAGGTATAGCACAGTGGGGCACTGTAGAGGTAGAGTACAGTGGAGTACAGTAGAGATAGAGTACAGTGGAGCACAGTAGAGGTTGAGTACAGTGGAGCACAGTAGAGGTAGAGTACAGTGGAGCACAGTAGAAGTAGAGTACAGTCGAGTACAGTAGAGGTAGAGTACAGTGGAGTACAGTAGAGGTAGAGTACAGTGGAGCACAGTAGAGGTAGAGTACAGTGGAGTACAGTGGAGCACAGTAGAGGTGGAGTACAGTAGAGTACAGTAGAGGTAGAGTACAGTGGAGCACAGTAGAGGTAGAGTACAGTGGAGTACAGTGGAGTACAGTAGAGGTGGAATACAGTAGAGTACAGTAGAGGTAGAGAAAAGTACAGTACAGTAGAGGTAGAGTACAGTGGAGTACAGTAGAGGTAGAGTACAGTAGAGCACAGTAGAGGTAGAGTACAGTAGAGCACAGTAGAGGTAGAGTACAGTGGAGCACAGTAGAGGTAGAGCACAGTGGAGCACAGTAGAGATAAAGTACAGTGGAGCACAGTAGAGATAGAGTACAGTGGATTAGAGTAGAGATAGAGTACAGTGGAGTATAGTTGAGGTAGAGTACAGTGGAGCACAGTAGTGGTAGAGTACAGTGGAGTATAGTTGAGGTAGAGTACAGTGGAGCACAGTAGAGGTAGAGTACAGTGGAGTACAGAAGAGATAGAGTACAGTGGAGCACAGTATAGGTAGAGTACAGTGGAGCACAGTAGAGGTAGAGTACAGTGGAGTACAGTAGAGGTAGAGTAGAGTGGAGCATATTAGAGGTGGAGTAGAGTAGAGTACAGTAGAGGTAGAGTACAGTGGAGTACAGTAGAAGTAGAGTACAGTGGAGCACAGTAGAGGTAGAGTAGAGTGGAGTACAGTAGAGGTAAAGTACAGTGGAGTACAGTAGAGGTAGAGTACAGTGGAGTACAGAAGAGATAGAGTACAGTGGAGCACAGTAGAGGTAGAGTACAGTGGAGCACAGTAGAGGTAGAGTACAGTGGAGCACAGTAGAGGTAGAGTACAGTGGAGTACAGTAGAGGTTGAGTACAGTGGAGTACAGTAGAGGTAGAGTACAGTGGAGTACAGTGGAGCACAGTAGAGGTGGAGTACAGTAGAGTACAGTAGAGGTAGAGTACAGTGGAGCACAGTAGAGGTAGAGTAAAGTGGAGTACGGTCGAGTACAGTAGAGGTGGAGTACAGTAGAGTACAGTAGAGGTAGAGAACAGTACAGTACAGTAGAGGTAGAGTACAGTGGAGTACAGTAGAGGTAGAGTACAGTAGAGCACAGTAGAGGTAGAATACAGTGGAGTACAGTAGAGGTAGAGTACAGTGGAGTACAGTAGAGGTAGAGTACAGTGGAGTACAGTAGAGTACAGTAGAGGTAGAGAACAGTACAGTACAGTAGAGGTAGAGTACAGTGGAGTACAGTAGAGGTAGAGTACAGTAGAGCACAGTAGAGGTAGAATACAGTGGAGTACAGTAGAGGTAGAGTACAGTGGAGTACAGTAGAGGTAGAGTACAGTGGAGTACACTAGAGGTAGAGAACAGTACAGTACAGTAGAGGTAGAGTACAGTGGAGTACAGTAGAGGTAGAGTACAGTAGAGCACAGTAGAGGTAGAATACAGTGGAGTATAGTAGAGGTAGAGTACTGTAGAGCACAGTAGAGATAGAGTACAGTAGAGCACAGTAGAGGTAGAGTACACTGGAGCACAGTAGAGGAAGAGTACATTGTAGTACAGTAGAGATAGAGTACAGTGGAGTACAGTAGAGATAGAGTACAGTCGAACACAGCAGAGATAAGTGCAGTGGAGTATAGTAGAGCTAGAGTACAGTGGAGTACAGTAGAGGTAGAGTACAGTGGAGTACAGTAGAGGTAGAGTAGAGTGGAGCACATTAGAGGTGGAGTAGAGTAGAGTACAGTAGACGTAGAGTACAGTGGAGTGCAGTAGAAGTAGAGTACAGTGGAGCACAGTAGAGGTAGAGTAGAGTGGAGTACAGTAGAGGTAGAGTACAGTGGAGTACAGTAGAGGTAGAGTACAGTGGAGTAGAGTAGAGATAGAGTACAGTGGAGCACAGCAGAGGTAGAGTACAGTGGATCACAGTAGAGATAGAGTAGAGTGGAGTACAGTGGAGCTCAGTAGAGGTATAGTACAGTGGAGCACAGTAGAGATAGATTACAGTGGAGTAGAGTAGAGATAGAGTACAGTGGAGTACAGTAGAGGTAGAGTACAGTGGAGCAGAGTAGATGTAGAGTACAGTGGAGTACAGTAGAGGTAGAGCACAGTAGAGCAGAGTAGAGGTAGAGTACATTGGAGTACAGTAGAGGTAGAGCACAGTGGAGCACTCTAGAGGTAGAGTACAGTGGAGTACAGTAGAGATAGAGTACAGTGGAGCACATTAGAGGTAGAGTACAGTGGAGCAGAGTAGAGGTAGAGTACAGTGGAGCACAGTAGAGGTAGAGTACAGTGGAGTAGAGTAGAGGTAGAGTACAGTGGAGTACAGTAGAGGTAGAGTACAGTGGAGCACAGTAGAGGTAGAGTAAAGTGGAGTACAGTGGAGCACAGTAGAGGTGGAGTACAGTAGTGTACAGTAGAGGTAGAGTACAGTGGAGCACAGTAGAGGTAGAGTACAGTGGAGTACAGTGGAGTACAGTAGAGGTGGAGTACAGTAGAGTACAGTAGAGGTAGAGAACAGTACAGTACAGTAGAGGTAGAGTACAGTGGAGTAGAGTAGAAGTAGAGTACAGTAGAGCACAGTAGAGGTAGAATACAGTGGAGTACAGTAGAGGTAGAGTACAGTGGAGCACAGTAGAGGTAGAGAACAGTACAGTACAGTAGAGGTAGAGTAGAGTGGAGTACAGTAGAGGTAGAGTACAGTAGAGCACAGTAGATGTAGAATACAGTGGAGTACAGTAGAGGTAGAGTACAGTGGAGTACAGTAGAGGTAGAGTACAGTGGAGTACAGAAGAGATAGAGTACAGTGGAGCACAGTAGAGGTAGAGTACAGTGGAGCACAGTAGAGGTAGAGTACAGTGGAGCACAGTAGAGGTAGAGTACAGTGGAGTACAGTAGAGGTTGAGTACAGTGGAGTACAGTAGAGGTAGAGTACAGTGGAGCACAGTAGAGGTAGAGTACAGTGGAGTACAGTGGAGCACAGTAGAGGTGGAGTACAGTAGAGTAGAGTATAGGTTGAGTACAGTGGAGTACAGTAGAGATAGAGTAGAGTGGAGTAGAGTAGAGATAGAGTATAGTGGATTAGAGTAGATATAGAGTACAGTGGAGTATAGTTGAGGTAGAGTACAGTGGAGTACAGTAGAGGTAGAGTACAGTGGAGTACAGTAGAGGTAGAATACAGTGGAGCACAGTAGAGGTAGAGTACAGTGGAGCACAGTAGAGATAGAGTACAATGGATTAGAGTAGAGATAGAGTACAGTGGAGCACAGTAGAGGTAGAGTACAGTGGAGCACAGTAGAGGTAGAGTACAGTGGAGTACAGTAGAGGTAGAGTACAGTGGAGTACAGTAGAGATAGAGTACAGTGGAGTACAGTAGAGGTAGAGTACAGTGGATCACAGTAGAGATAGAGTACAGTGGAGTATAGTTGAGGTAGAGTACAGTGGAGTACAGTAGAGGTAGTGTACAGTGGAGCACAGTAGAGGTTGAGTACAGTGGAGTACAGTAGAGGTAGAGTACAGTGGAGCACAGTAGAGGTAGAGTACAGTGGAGTACAGTGGAGCACAGTAGAGGTGGAGTACAGTAGAGTAGAGTATAGGTTGAGTACAGTGGAGTACAGTAGAGATAGAGTAGAGTGGAGTAGAGTAGAGATAGAGTATAGTGGATTAGAGTAGATATAGAGTACAGTGGAGTATAGTTGAGGTAGAGTACAGTGGAGTACAGTAGAGGTAGAGTACAGTGGAGTACAGTAGAGGTAGAATACAGTGGAGCACAGTAGAGATAGAGTACAGTGGGGTACAGTAGAAATAGAGTACAGTGGAGCACAGTAGAGTAGAGTACAGTAGAGCACAGTAGAGGCAGAGTACAGTGGAGCACAATAGAGATAGAGTACAGTGGAGTACAGTAGAGGAAGAGTACAGTGGAGTACAGTGGAGCACAGTAGAGGTGGAGTACAGTAGAGTACAGTAGAGGTAGAGTACAGTGGAGTACAGTAGAAGCAGATTACAGTGGAGCACAGTAGAGGTAGAGTAGAGTGGAGTACAGTAGAGGTAGAGTACAGTGGAGTAGAGTAGAGGTAGAGTACAGTGGAGTAGAGTAGAGGTAGAGTACAGTGGAGCACAGCAGAGGTAGAGTACAGTGGATCACAGTAGAGATAGAGTACAGTGGAGTACAGTGGAGCACAGTAGAGGTATAGTACAGTGGAGCACAGTAGATATAGATTACAGTGGAGTAGAGTAGAGATAGAGTACAGTGGAGTACAGTAGATGTAGAGTACAGTGAAGCAGAGTAGAGGTAGAGTACAGTGGAGTACAGTAGAGGTAGAGCACAGTAGAGCAGAGTAGAGGTAGAGTACAGTGGAGTACAGTAGAGGTAGAGCACAGTGGAGCACTGTAGAGGTAGAGTACAGAGGAGTACAGTAGAGATAGAGTACAGTGGAGCACAGTAGAGGTAGAGTACAGTGGAGCAGAGTAGAGCTAGAGTACAGTGGAGCACAGTAGAGGTAGAGTACAGTGGAGTAGAGAAGAGGTAGAGTACAGTGGAGTACAGTAGAGGTAGAGTACAGTGGAGCATAGTAGAGGTAGAGTACAGTGGAGTACAGTGGAGCACAGTAGAGGTGGAGTACAGTAGAGTACAGTAGAGGTAGAGTACAGTGGAGCACAGTAGAGGTAGAGTACAGTGGAGTACAGTGGAGTACAGTAGAGGTGGAGTACAGTAGAGTACAGTAGAGGTAGAGAACAGTACAGTACAGTAGAGGTAGACTACAGTGGAGTACAGTAGAGGTAGAGTACAGTAGAGCACAGTAGAGGTAGAATACAGTGGAGTACAGTAGAGGTAGAGTACAGTGGAGCACAGTAGAGGTAGAAAACAGTACAGTACAGTAGAGGTAGAGTAGAGTGGAGTACAGCAGAGGTAGAGTACAGTAGAGCACAGTAGAGGTAGAATACAGTGGAGCACAGTAGAGGTAGAGTACAGTGGAGCAGAGTAGAGGTAGAGTACAGTGGAGCACAGTAGAGGTAGAGTACAGTGGAGTACAGTAGAGGTTGAGTACAGTGGAGTACAGTAGAGGTAGAGTACAGTGGAGCACAGTAGAGGTAGAGTACAGTGGAGTACAGTGGAGCACAGTAGAGGTGGAGTACAGTAGAGTACAGTAGAGGTAGAGTACAGTGGAGCACAGTAGAGGTAGAGTAAAGTGGAGTACAGTGGAGTACAGTAGAGGTGGAGTACAGTAGAGTACAGTAGAGGTAGAGAACAGTACAGTACAGTAGAGGTAGAGTACAGTGGAGTACAGTAGAGGTAGAGTACAGTAGAGCAGAGTAGAGATAGAATACAGTGGAGTACAGTAGAGGTAGTGTACAGTGGAGTACAGTAGAGGTAGAGTACAGTGGAGTACAGTAGAGGTAGAGAACAGTACAGTACAGTAGAGGTAGAGTACAGTTGAGTACAGTAGAGGTAGAGTACAGTAGAGCACAGTAGAGATAGAATACAGTGGAGTATAGTAGAGGTAGAGTACTGTAGAGCACAGTAGAGATAGAGTACAGTAGAGCACAGTAGAGGTAGAGTACAGTGGAGCACAGTAGAGGAAGAGTACAGTGTAGTACAGTAGAGATAGAGTACAGTGGAGTACAGTAGAGATAGAGTACAGTCGAACACAGCAGAGATAAGTGCAGTGGAGTATAGTAGAGGTAGAGTACAGTGGAGTACAGTAGAGGTAGAGTACAGTGGAGTACAGTAGAGGTAGAGTAGAGTGGAGCACATTAGAGGTGGAGTAGAGTAGAGTACAGTAGAGGTAGAGTACAGTGGAGTTCAGTAGAAGTAGAGTACAGTGGAGCACAGTAGAGGTAGAGTAGAGTGGAGTACAGTAGAGGTAGAGTACAGTGGAGTACAGTAGAGGTAGAGTACAGTGGAGTAGAGTAGAGATAGAGTACAGTGGAGCACAGCAGAGGTAGAGTACAGTGGATCACAGTAGAGATAGAGTACAGTGGAGTACAGTGGAGCACAGTAGAGGTATAGTACAGTGGAGCACAGTAGAGATAGATTACAGTGGAGTAGAGTAGAGATAGAGTACAGTGGAGTACAGTAGAGGTAGAGTACAGTGGAGCAGAGTAGATGTAGAGTACAGTGGAGTACAGTAGAGGTAGAGCACAGTAGAGCAGAGTAGAGGTAGAGTACAGTGGAGTACAGTAGAGGTAGTGCACAGTGGAGCACTCTAGAGGTAGAGTACAGTGGAGTACAGTGGAGTACAGTAGAGGTGGAGTACAGTAGAGTACAGTAGAGGTAGAGAACAGTACAGTACAGTAGAGGTAGAGTACAGTGGAGTACAGTAGAGGTAGAGTACAGTAGAGCACAGTAGAGGTAGAATACAGTGGAGTATAGTAGAGATAGAGTACAGTGGAGCACAGTAGATGTAGAGTACAGTGGAGCAGAGTAGAGGTAGAGTACAGTGGAGTACAGTAGAGGTAGAGCACAGTAGAGCAGAGTAGAGGTAGAGTACAGTGGAGTACAGTAGAGGTAGAGCACAGTGGAGCACTGTAGAGGTAGACTACAGAGGAGTACAGTAGAGATAGAGTACAGTGGAGCACAGTAGAGGTAGAGTACAGTGGAGCAGAGTAGAGCTAGAGTACAGTGGAGCACAGTAGAGGTAGAGTACAGTGGAGTAGAGTAGAGGTAGAGTACAGTGGAGTACAGTAGAGGTAGAGTACAGTGGAGCATAGTAGAGGTAGAGTACAGTGGAGTACAGTGGAGCACAGTAGAGGTGGAGTACAGTAGAGTACAGTAGAGGTAGAGTACAGTGGAGCACAGTAGAGCACAGTAGAGGTAGAGTACAGTGGAGAACAGTGGAGTACAGTAGAGGTGGAGTACAGTGGAGCATAGTAGAGGTAGAGTACAGTGGAGTACAGTGGAGCACAGTAGAGGTGGAGTACAGTAGAGTACAGTAGAGGTAGAGTACAGTGGAGCACAGTAGAGGTAGAGTACAGTGGAGTACAGTGGAGCACAGTAGAGGTGGAGTACAGTAGAGTACAGTAGAGGTAGAGTACAGTGGAGCACAGTAGAGGTAGAGTACAGTGGAGTACAGTGGAGTACAGTAGAGGTGGAGTACAGTAGAGTACAGTAGAGGTAGAGAACAGTACAGTACAGTAGAGGTAGACTACAGTGGAGTACAGTAGAGGTAGAGTACAGTAGAGCACAGTAGAGGTAGAATACAGTGGAGTACAGTAGAGGTAGAGTACAGTGGAGCACAGTAGAGGTAGAAAACAGTACAGTACAGTAGAGGTAGAGTAGAGTGGAGTACAGCAGAGGTAGAGTACAGTAGAGCACAGTAGAGGTAGAATACAGTGGAGCACAGTAGAGGTAGAGTACAGTGGAGCAGAGTAGAGGTAGAGTACAGTGGAGCACAGTAGAGGTAGAGTACAGTGGAGTACAGTAGAGGTTGAGTACAGTGGAGTACAGTAGAGGTAGAGTACAGTGGAGCACAGTAGAGGTAGAGTACAGTGGAGTACAGTGGAGCACAGTAGAGGTGGAGTACAGTAGAGTACAGTAGAGGTAGAGTACAGTGGAGCACAGTAGAGGTAGAGTAAAGTGGAGTACAGTGGAGTACAGTAGAGGTGGAGTACAGTAGAGTACAGTAGAGGTAGAGAACAGTACAGTACAGTAGAGGTAGAGTACAGTGGAGTACAGTAGAGGTAGAGTACAGTAGAGCAGAGTAGAGATAGAATACAGTGGAGTACAGTAGAGGTAGTGTACAGTGGAGTACAGTAGAGGTAGAGTACAGTGGAGTACAGTAGAGGTAGAGAACAGTACAGTACAGTAGAGGTAGAGTACAGTTGAGTACAGTAGAGGTAGAGTACAGTAGAGCACAGTAGAGATAGAATACAGTGGAGTATAGTAGAGGTAGAGTACTGTAGAGCACAGTAGAGATAGAGTACAGTAGAGCACAGTAGAGGTAGAGTACAGTGGAGCACAGTAGAGGAAGAGTACAGTGTAGTACAGTAGAGATAGAGTACAGTGGAGTACAGTAGAGATAGAGTACAGTCGAACACAGCAGAGATAAGTGCAGTGGAGTATAGTAGAGGTAGAGTACAGTGGAGTACAGTAGAGGTAGAGTACAGTGGAGTACAGTAGAGGTAGAGTAGAGTGGAGCACATTAGAGGTGGAGTAGAGTAGAGTACAGTAGAGGTAGAGTACAGTGGAGTTCAGTAGAAGTAGAGTACAGTGGAGCACAGTAGAGGTAGAGTAGAGTGGAGTACAGTAGAGGTAGAGTACAGTGGAGTACAGTAGAGGTAGAGTACAGTGGAGTAGAGTAGAGATAGAGTACAGTGGAGCACAGCAGAGGTAGAGTACAGTGGATCACAGTAGAGATAGAGTACAGTGGAGTACAGTGGAGCACAGTAGAGGTATAGTACAGTGGAGCACAGTAGAGATAGATTACAGTGGAGTAGAGTAGAGATAGAGTACAGTGGAGTACAGTAGAGGTAGAGTACAGTGGAGCAGACTAGATGTAGAGTACAGTGGAGTACAGTAGAGGTAGAGCACAGTAGAGCAGAGTAGAGGTAGAGTACAGTGGAGTACAGTAGAGGTAGTGCACAGTGGAGCACTCTAGAGGTAGAGTACAGTGGAGTACAGTGGAGTACAGTAGAGGTGGAGTACAGTAGAGTACAGTAGAGGTAGAGAACAGTACAGTACAGTAGAGGTAGAGTACAGTGGAGTACAGTAGAGGTAGAGTACAGTAGAGCACAGTAGAGGTAGAATACAGTGGAGTATAGTAGAGATAGAGTACAGTGGAGCACAGTAGATGTAGAGTACAGTGGAGCAGAGTAGAGGTAGAGTACAGTGGAGTACAGTAGAGGTAGAGCACAGTAGAGCAGAGTAGAGGTAGAGTACAGTGGAGTACAGTAGAGGTAGAGCACAGTGGAGCACTGTAGAGGTAGACTACAGAGGAGTACAGTAGAGATAGAGTACAGTGGAGCACAGTAGAGGTAGAGTACAGTGGAGCAGAGTAGAGCTAGAGTACAGTGGAGCACAGTAGAGGTAGAGTACAGTGGAGTAGAGTAGAGGTAGAGTACAGTGGAGTACAGTAGAGGTAGAGTACAGTGGAGCATAGTAGAGGTAGAGTACAGTGGAGTACAGTGGAGCACAGTAGAGGTGGAGTACAGTAGAGTACAGTAGAGGTAGAGTACAGTGGAGCACAGTAGAGCACAGTAGAGGTAGAGTACAGTGGAGAACAGTGGAGTACAGTAGAGGTGGAGTACAGTGGAGCATAGTAGAGGTAGAGTACAGTGGAGTACAGTGGAGCACAGTAGAGGTGGAGTACAGTAGAGTACAGTAGAGGTAGAGTACAGTGGAGCACAGTAGAGGTAGAGTACAGTGGAGTACAGTGGAGCACAGTAGAGGTGGAGTACAGTAGAGTACAGTAGAGGTAGAGTACAGTGGAGCACAGTAGAGGTAGAGTACAGTGGAGTACAGTGGAGTACAGTAGAGGTGGAGTACAGTAGAGTACAGTAGAGGTAGAGAACAGTACAGTACAGTAGAGGTAGACTACAGTGGAGTACAGTAGAGGTAGAGTACAGTAGAGCACAGTAGAGGTAGAATACAGTGGAGTACAGTAGAGGTAGAGTACAGTGGAGCACAGTAGAGGTAGAAAACAGTACAGTACAGTAGAGGTAGAGTAGAGTGGAGTACAGCAGAGGTAGAGTACAGTAGAGCACAGTAGAGGTAGAATACAGTGGAGCACAGTAGAGGTAGAGTACAGTGGAGCAGAGTAGAGGTAGAGTACAGTGGAGCACAGTAGAGGTAGAGTACAGTGGAGTACAGTAGAGGTTGAGTACAGTGGAGTACAGTAGAGGTAGAGTACAGTGGAGCACAGTAGAGGTAGAGTACAGTGGAGTACAGTGGAGCACAGTAGAGGTGGAGTACAGTAGAGTACAGTAGAGGTAGAGTACAGTGGAGCACAGTAGAGGTAGAGTAAAGTGGAGTACAGTGGAGTACAGTAGAGGTGGAGTACAGTAGAGTACAGTAGAGGTAGAGAACAGTACAGTACAGTAGAGGTAGAGTACAGTGGAGTACAGTAGAGGTAGAGTACAGTAGAGCAGAGTAGAGATAGAATACAGTGGAGTGCAGTAGAGGTAGTGTACAGTGGAGTACAGTAGAGGTAGAGTACAGTGGAGTACAGTAGAGGTAGAGAACAGTACAGTACAGTAGAGGTAGAGTACAGTTGAGTACAGTAGAGGTAGAGTACAGTAGAGCACAGTAGAGATAGAATACAGTGGAGTATAGTAGAGGTAGAGTACTGTAGAGCACAGTAGAGATAGAGTACAGTAGAGCACAGTAGAGGTAGAGTACAGTGGAGCACAGTAGAGGAAGAGTACAGTGTAGTACAGTAGAGATAGAGTACAGTGGAGTACAGTAGAGATAGAGTACAGTCGAACACAGCAGAGATAAGTGCAGTGGAGTATAGTAGAGGTAGAGTACAGTGGAGTACAGTAGAGGTAGAGTACAGTGGAGTACAGTAGAGGTAGAGTAGAGTGGAGCACATTAGAGGTGGAGTAGAGTAGAGTACAGTAGAGGTAGAGTACAGTGGAGTTCAGTAGAAGTAGAGTACAGTGGAGCACAGTAGAGGTAGAGTAGAGTGGAGTACAGTAGAGGTAGAGTACAGTGGAGTACAGTAGAGGTAGAGTACAGTGGAGTAGAGTAGAGATAGAGTACAGTGGAGCACAGCAGAGGTAGAGTACAGTGGATCACAGTAGAGATAGAGTACAGTGGAGTACAGTGGAGCACAGTAGAGGTATAGTACAGTGGAGCACAGTAGAGATAGATTACAGTGGAGTAGAGTAGAGATAGAGTACAGTGGAGTACAGTAGAGGTAGAGTACAGTGGAGCAGAGTAGATGTAGAGTACAGTGGAGTACAGTAGAGGTAGAGCACAGTAGAGCAGAGTAGAGGTAGAGTACAGTGGAGTACAGTAGAGGTAGTGCACAGTGGAGCACTCTAGAGGTAGAGTACAGTGGAGTACAGTGGAGTACAGTAGAGGTGGAGTACAGTAGAGTACAGTAGAGGTAGAGAACAGTACAGTACAGTAGAGGTAGAGTACAGTGGAGTACAGTAGAGGTAGAGTACAGTAGAGCACAGTAGAGGTAGAATACAGTGGAGTATAGTAGAGATAGAGTACAGTGGAGCACAGTAGATGTAGAGTACAGTGGAGCAGAGTAGAGGTAGAGTACAGTGGAGTACAGTAGAGGTAGAGCACAGTAGAGCAGAGTAGAGGTAGAGTACAGTGGAGTACAGTAGAGGTAGAGCACAGTGGAGCACTCTAGAGGTAGACTACAGAGGAGTACAGTAGAGATAGAGTACAGTGGAGCACAGTAGAGGTAGAGTACAGTGGAGCAGAGTAGAGCTAGAGTACAGTGGAGCACAGTAGAGGTAGAGTACAGTGGAGTAGAGTAGAGGTAGAGTACAGTGGAGTACAGTAGAGGTAGAGTACAGTGGAGCATAGTAGAGGTAGAGTACAGTGGAGTACAGTGGAGCACAGTAGAGGTGGAGTACAGTAGAGTACAGTAGAGGTAGAGTACAGTGGAGCACAGTAGAGGTAGAGTACAGTGGAGAACAGTGGAGTACAGTAGAGGTGGAGTACAGTAGAGTACAGTAGAGGTAGAGAACAGTACAGTACAGTAGAGGTAGACTACAGTGGAGTACAGTAGAGGTAGAGTACAGTAGAGCACAGTAGAGGTAGAATACAGTGGAGTACAGTAGAGGTAGAGTACAGTGGAGCACAGTAGAGGTAGAAAACAGTACAGTACAGTAGAGGTAGAGTAGAGTGGAGTACAGCAGAGGTAGAGTACAGTAGAGCACAGTAGAGGTAGAATACAGTGGAGCACAGTAGAGGTAGAGTACAGTGGAGCACAGTAGAGTTAGAGTACAGTGGAGCACAGTAGAGATAGAGTACAGTGGAGTACAGTAGAGGTTGAGTACAGTGGAGTACAGTAGAGGTAGAGTACAGTGGAGCACAGTAGAGGTAGAGTACAGTGGAGTACAGTGGAGCACAGTAGAGGTTGAGTACAGTAGAGTACAGTAGAGGTAGAGTACAGTGGAGCACAGTAGAGGTAGAGTAAAGTGGAGTACAGTGGAGTACAGTAGAGGTGGAGTACAGTAGAGTACAGTAGAGGTAGAGAACAGTACAGTACAGTAGAGGTAGAGTACAGTGGAGTACAGTAGAGGTAGAGTACAGTAGAGCAGAGTAGAGGTAGAATACAGTGGAGTACAGTAGAGGTAGTGTACAGTGGAGTACAGTAGAGGTAGAGTACAGTGGAGTACAGTAGAGGTAGAGAACAGTACAGTACAGTAGAGGTAGAGTACAGTTGAGTACAGTAGAGGTAGAGTACAGTAGAGCACAGTAGAGATAGAATACAGTGGAGTATAGTAGAGGTAGAGTACTGTAGAGCACAGTAGAGATAGAGTACAGTAGAGCACAGTAGAGGTAGAGTACAGTGGAGCACAGTAGAGGAAGAGTACAGTGTAGTACAGTAGAGATAGAGTACAGTCGAACACAGCAGAGATAAGTGCAGTGGAGTATAGTAGAGGTGGAGTACAGTGGAGTACAGTAGAGGTAGAGTACAGTGGAGTACAGTAGAGGTAGAGTAGAGTGGAGCACATTAGAGGTGGAGTAGAGTAGAGTACAGTAGAGGTAGAGTACAGTGGAGTTCATTAGAAGTAGAGTACAGTGGAGCACAGTAGAGGTAGAGTAGAGTGGAGTACAGTAGAGGTAGAGTACAGTGGAATAGAGTAGAGATAGAGTACAGTGGAGCACAGCAGAGGTAGAGTACAGTGGATCACAGTAGAGATAGAGTACAGTGGAGTACAGTGGAGCACAGTAGAGATAGATTACAGTGGAGTAGAGTAGAGATAGAGTACAGTGGAGTACAGTAGAGGTAGAGTACAGTGGAGCAGAGTAGATGTAGAGTACAGTGGAGTACAGTAGAGGTAGAGCACAGTAGAGCAGAGTAGAGGTAGAGTACAGTGGAGTACAGTAGAGGTAGTGCACAGTGGAGCACTCTAGAGGTAGAGTACAGTGGAGTACAGTGGAGTACAGTAGAGGTGGAGTACAGTAGAGTACAGTAGAGGTAGAGAACAGTACAGTACAGTAGAGGTGGAGTACAGTGGAGTACAGTAGAGGTAGAGTACAGTAGAGCACAGTAGAGGTAGAATACAGTGGAGTATAGTAGAGATAGAGTACAGTGGAGCACAGTAGAGGTAGAGTACAGTGGAGCACAGTAGAGGTAGAGTACAGTGGAGTATAGTTGAGGTAGACTACAGTGGAGTAGAGTAGAGGTCGAGTACAGTGGAGGACAGTAGAGATAGAGTACAGTAGAGCAGAGTAGAGGTAGAGTACAGTGGAGTACAGTAGAGGTAGAGCACAGTAGAGCAGAGTAGAGGTAGAGTACAGTGGAGTACATAAGAGGTAGAGCACAGTGGAGCACTGTAGAGGTAGAATACAGTGGAGTACATTAGAGATAGAGTACAGTGGAGCACAGTAGAGGTAGAGTACAGTGGAGCACAGTAGAGGTAGAGTACATTGGAGCACAGTAGAGGTAGAGTACAGTGGAGTACAGTGGAGCAGAGTAGATGTAGAGTACAGTGGAGTACAGTAGAGGTAGAGCACAGTAGAGCAGAGTAGAGGTAGAGTACAGTGGAGTACAGTAGAGGTAGTGCACAGTGGAGCACTCTAGAGGTAGAGTACAGTGGAGTACAGTGGAGTACAGTAGAGGTGGAGTACAGTAGAGTACAGTAGAGGTAGAGAACAGTACAGTACAGTAGAGGTAGAGTACAGTGGAGTACAGTAGAGGTAGAGTACAGTAGAGCACAGTAGAGGTAGAATACAGTGGAGTATAGTAGAGATAGAGTACAGTGGAGCACAGTAGAGGTAGAGTACAGTGGAGCACAGTAGAGGTAGAGCACAGTAGAGCAGAGTAGAGGTAGAGTACAGTGGAGTACATAAGAGGTAGAGCACAGTGGAGAACTGTAGAGGTAGAATACAGTGGAGTACATTAGAGATAGAGTACAGTGGAGCACAGTAGAGGTAGAGTACAGTGGAGCACAGTAGAGGTAGAGTACATTGGAGCACAGTAGAGGTAGAGTACAGTGGAGTACAGTAGAGGTAGTGTACAGTGGAGCACAGTAGAGGTAGAGTACAGTGGAGCACAATAGAGGTAGAGTACAGTGGGGTACAGTAGAAATAGAGTACAGTGGAGCACAGTAGAGTAGAGTACAGTAGAGCACAGTAGAGGTAGAGTAAAGTGGAGCACAGTAGAGATAGAGTACAGTGGAGTACAGTAGAGGAAGAGTACAGTGGAGTACAGTGGAGCACAGTAGAGGTGGAGTACAGTAGAGTACAGTAGAGGTAGAGTACAGTGGAGCACAGTAGATATAGATTACAATGGAGTAGAGTAGAGATAGAGTACAGTGGAGTACAGTAGAGGTAGAGTACAGTGGAGCAGAGTAGAGGTAGAGTACAGTGGAGTACAGTAGAGGTAGAGCACAGTAGAGCAGAGTAGAGGTAGAGTACAGTGGAGTAGAGTAGAGGTAGAGTACAGTGGAGTACAGTAGAGGTAGAGTATAGTGGAGCACAGTAGAGGTAGAGTACAGTGGAGTACAGTGGAGCACAGTAGAGGTGGAGTACAGTAGAGTACAGTAGAGGTAGAGTACAGTGGAGCACAGTAGAGGTAGAGTACAGTGGAGTACAGTGGAGTACAGTAGAGGTGGAGTACAGTAGAGTACAGTAGAGGTAGAGAACAGTAAAGTACAGTAGAGGTAGACTACAGTGGAGTACAGTAGAGGTAGAGTACAGTAGAGCACAGTAGAGATAGAATACAGTGGAATACAGTAGAGGTAGAGTACAGTGGAGCACAGTAGAGGTAGAGAACAGTACAATACAGTAGAGGTAGAGTAGAGTGGAGTACAGTAGAGGTAGAGTACAGTAGAGCACAGTAGAGGTAGAATACAGTGGAGTACAGTAGAGGTAGAGTACAGTGGAGTACAGTAGAGGTAGAGTACAGTGGAGTACAGAAGAGATAGAGTACAGTGGAGCACAGTAGAGGTAGAGTACAGTGGAGCACAGTAGAGGTAGAGTACAGTGGAGCACAGTAGAGGTAGAGTACAGTGGAGTACAGTAGAGGTTGAGTAGAGTGGAGTACAGTTGAGGTAGAGTACAGTGGAGCACAGTAGAGGTAGAGTACAGTGGAGTACAGTGGAGCACAGTAGAGGTGGAGTACAGTAGAGTAGAGTATAGGTTGAGTACAGTGGAGTACAGTAGAGATAGAGTAGAGTGGAGTAGAGTAGAGATAGAGTACAGTGGATTAGAGTAGAGGTAGAGTACATTAGAGCACAGTAGAGGTAGAATACAGTGGAGTACAGTAGAGGTAGAGTACAGTGGAGTACAGTAGAGGTAGAGTACAGTGGAGTACAGAAGAGATAGAGTACAGTGGAGCACAGTAGAGGTAGAGTACAGTGGAGCACAGTAGAGGTAGAGTACAGTGGATCAGAGTAGAGGTAGAGTACAGTGGAGCACAGTAGAGGTAGAGTACAGTGGAGTACAGTGGAGTACAGTAGAGGTGGAGTACAGTAGAGTACAGTAGAGGTAGAGAACAGTGTAGTACAGTAGAGGTAGAGTACAGTGGAGCACAGTAGAGGTAGAGTACAGTGGAGTACAGTGGAGCACAGTAGAAGTGGAGTACAGTAGAGTACAGTAGAGGTAGAGTACAGTGGAGCACAGTAGAGGTAGAGTACAGTGGAGTACAGTGGAGTACAGTAGAGGTGGAGTACAGTAGAGTACAGTAGAGGTAGAGTACAGTGTAGTACAGTAGAGGTAGAGTAGAGTGGAGCACAGTAGAGGTAGAGTACAGTGGAGTACAGTGGAGCACAGTAGAGGTGGAGTACAGTAGAGTACAGTAGAGGTAGAGTACAGTGGAGCACAGTAGAGGTAGAGTACTTTGGAGTACAGTAGAGGTAGAGTACAGTGGAGTACAGTAGAGATAGAGTACAGTGGAGTACAGTAGAGGTAGAGTACAGTGGATCACAGTAGAGATAGAGTACAGTGGAGTATAGTTGAGGTAGAGTACAGTGGAGTACAGTAGAGGTAGTGTACAGTGGAGCACAGTAGAGGTAGAGTACAGTGGAGCACAGTAGAGGTAGAGTACAGTGGGGTACAGTAGAAATAGAGTACAGTGGAGCACAGTAGAGTAGAGTACAGTAGAGCACAGTAGAGGCAGAGTACAGTGGAGCACAGTAGAGATAGAGTACAGTGGAGTACAGTAGAGGAAGAGTACAGTGGAGTACAGTGGAGCACAGTAGAGGTGGAGTACAGTAGAGTACAGTAGAGGTAGAGTACAGTGGAGTACAGCAGAAGTAGATTACAGTGGAGCACAGTAGAGGTAGAGTAGAGTGGAGTACAGTAGAGGTAGAGTACAGTGGAGTAGAGTAGAGGTAGAGTACAGTGGAGTAGAGTAGAGGTAGAGTACAGTGGAGCACAGCAGAGGTAGAGTACAGTGGATCACAGTAGAGATAGAGTACAGTGGAGTACAGTGGAGCACAGTAGAGGTATAGTACAGTGGAGCACAGTAGATATAGATTACAGTGGAGTAGAGTAGAGATAGAGTACAGTGGAGTACAGTAGATGTAGAGTACAGTGGAGCAGAGTAGAGGTAGAGTACAGTGGAGTACAGTAGAGGTAGAGCACAGTAGAGCAGAGTAGAGGTAGAGTACAGTGGAGTACAGTAGAGGTAGAGCACAGTGGAGCACTGTAGAGGTAGAGTACAGAGGAGTACAGTAGAGATAGAGTACAGTGGAGCACAGTAGAGGTAGAGTACAGTGGAGCAGAGTAGAGCTAGAGTACAGTGGAGCACAGTAGAGGTAGAGTACAGTGGAGTAGAGTAGAGGTAGAGTACAGTGGAGTACAGTAGAGGTAGAGTACAGTGGAGCATAGTAGAGGTAGAGTACAGTGGAGTACAGTGGAGCACAGTAGAGGTGGAGTACAGTAGAGTACAGTAGAGGTAGAGTACAGTGGAGCACAGTAGAGGTAGAGTACAGTGGAGTACAGTGGAGTACAGTAGAGGTGGAGTACAGTAGAGTACAGTAGAGTACAGTAGAGGTAGAGAACAGTACAGTACAGTAGAGGTAGACTACAGTGGAGTACAGTAGAGGTAGAGTACAGTAGAGCACAGTAGAGGTAGAATACAGTGGAGTACAGTAGATGTAGAGTACAGTGGAGCACAGTAGAGGTAGAAAACAGTACAGTACAGTAGAGGTAGAGTAGAGTGGAGTACAGCAGAGGTAGAGTACAGTAGAGCACAGTAGAGGTAGAATACAGTGGAGCACAGTAGAGGTAGAGTACAGTGGAGCACAGTAGAGGTAGAGTACAGTGGAGCACAGTAGAGGTAGAGTACAGTGGAGTACAGTAGAGGTTGAGTACAGTGGAGTACAGTAGAGGTAGAGTACAGTGGAGCACAGTAGAGGTAGAGTACAGTGGAGTACAGTGGAGCACAGTAGAGGTGGAGTACAGTAGAGTACAGTAGAGGTAGAGTACAGTGGAGCACAGTAGAGGTAGAGTACAGTGGAGTACAGTGGAGTACAGTAGAGGTGGAGTACAGTAGAGTACAGTAGAGGTAGAGAACAGTACAGTACAGTAGAGGTAGACTACAGTGGAGTACAGTAGAGGTAGAGTACAGTAGAGCACAGTAGAGGTAGAATACAGTGGAGTACAGTAGAGGTAGAGTACAGTGGAGCACAGTAGAGGTAGAAAACAGTACAGTACAGTAGAGGTAGAGTAGAGTGGAGTACAGCAGAGGTAGAGTACAGTAGAGCACAGTAGAGGTAGAATACAGTGGAGCACAGTAGAGGTAGAGTACAGTGGAGCACAGTAGAGGTAGAGTACAGTGGAGCACAGTAGAGGTAGAGTACAGTGGAGTACAGTAGAGGTTGAGTACAGTGGAGTACAGTAGAGGTAGAGTACAGTGGAGCACAGTAGAGGTAGAGTACAGTGGAGTACAGTGGAGCACAGTAGAGGTGGAGTACAGTAGAGTACAGTAGAGGTAGAGTACAGTGGAGCACAGTAGAGGTAGAGTAAAGTGGAGTACAGTGGAGTACAGTAGATGTGGAGTACAGTAGAGTACAGTAGAGGTAGAGAACAGTACAGTACAGTAGAGGTAGAGTACAGTGGAGTACAGTAGAGGTAGAGTACAGTAGAGCAGAGTAGAGGTAGAATACAGTGGAGTACAGTAGAGGTAGTGTACAGTGGAGTACAGTAGAGGTAGAGTACAGTGGAGTACAGTAGAGGTAGAGAACAGTACAGTACAGTAGAGGTAGAGTACAGTTGAGTACAGTAGAGGTAGAGTACAGTAGAGCACAGTAGAGATAGAATACAGTGGAGTATAGTAGAGGTAGAGTACTGTAGAGCACAGTAGAGATAGAGTACAGTAGAGCACAGTAGAGGTAGAGTACAGTGGAGCACAGTAGAGGAAGAGTACAGTGTAGTACAGTAGAGATAGAGTACAGTGGAGTACAGTAGAGATAGAGTACAGTCGAACACAGCAGAGATAAGTGCAGTGGAGTATAGTAGAGGTAGAGTACAGTGGAGTACAGTAGAGGTAGAGTACAGTGGAGTACAGTAGAGGTAGAGTAGAGTGGAGCACATTAGAGGTGGAGTAGAGTAGAGTACAGTAGAGGTAGAGTACAGTGGAGTTCAGTAGAAGTAGAGTACAGTGGAGCACAGTAGAGGTAGAGTAGAGTGGAGTACAGTAGAGGTAGAGTACAGTGGAGTACAGTAGAGGTAGAGTACAGTGGAGTAGAGTAGAGATAGAGTACAGTGGAGCACAGCAGAGGTAGAGTACAGTGGATCACAGTAGAGATAGAGTACAGTGGAGTACAGTGGAGCACAGTAGAGGTATAGTACAGTTGAGCACAGTAGAGATAGATTACAGTGGAGTAGAGTAGAGATAGAGTACAGTGGAGTACAGTAGAGGTAGAGTACAGTGGAGCAGAGTAGATGTAGAGTACAGTGGAGTACAGTAGAGGTAGAGCACAGTAGAGCAGAGTAGAGGTAGAGTACAGTGGAGTACAGTAGAGGTAGTGCACAGTGGAGCACTCTAGAGGTAGAGTACAGTGGAGTACAGTGGAGTACAGTAGAGGTGGAGTACAGTAGAGTACAGTAGAGGTAGAGAACAGTACAGTACAGTAGAGGTAGAGTACAGTGGAGTACAGTAGAGGTAGAGTACAGTAGAGCACAGTAGAGGTAGAATACAGTGGTGTATAGTAGAGATAGAGTACAGTGGAGCACAGTAGAGGTAGAGTACAGTGGAGCACAGTAGAGGTAGAGTACAGTGGAGTATAGTTGAGGTAGACTACAGTGGAGTAGAGTAGAGGTCGAGTACAGTGGAGGACAGTAGAGATAGAGTACAGTAGAGCAGAGTAGAGGTAGAGTACAGTGGAGTACAGTAGAGGTAGAGCACAGTAGAGCAGAGTAGAGGTAGAGTACAGTAGAGTACATAAGAGGTAGAGCACAGTGGAGCACTGTAGAGGTAGAATACAGTGGAGTACATTAGAGATAGAGTACAGTGGAGCACAGTAGAGGTAGAGTACAGTGGAGCACAGTAGAGGTAGAGTACATTGGAGCACAGTAGAGGTAGAGTACAGTGGAGTACAGTAGAGGTAGTGTACAGTGGAGCACAGTAGAGGTAGAGTACAGTGGAGCACAATAGAGGTAGAGTACAGTGGGGTACAGTAGAAATAGAGTACAGTGGAGCACAGTAGAGTAGAGTACAGTAGAGCACAGTAGAGGTAGAGTAAAGTGGAGCACAGTAGAGATAGAGTACAGTGGAGTACAGTAGAGGAAGAGTACAGTGGAGTACAGTGGAGCACAGTAGAGGTGGAGTACAGTAGAGTACAGTAGAGGTAGAGTACAGTGGAGCACAGTAGATATAGATTACAGTGGAGTAGAGTAGAGATAGAGTACAGTGGAGTACAGTAGAGGTAGAGTACAGTGGAGCAGAGTAGAGGTAGAGTACAGTGGAGTACAGTAGAGGTAGAGCACAGTAGAGCAGAGTAGAGGTAGAGTACAGTGGAGTAGAGTAGAGGTAGAGTACAGTGGAGTACAGTAGAGGTAGAGTATAGTGGAGCACAGTAGAGGTAGAGTACAGTGGAGTACAGTGGAGCACAGTAGAGGTGGAGTACAGTAGAGTACAGTAGAGGTAGAGTACAGTGGAGCACAGTAGATATAGATTACAGTGGAGTAGAGTAGAGATAGAGTACAGTGGAGTACAGTAGAGGTAGAGTACAGTGGAGTAGAGTAGAGATAGAGTACAGTGGAGCACAGCAGAGGTAGAGTACAGTGGATCACAGTAGAGATAGAGTACAGTGGAGTACAGTGGAGCACAGTAGAGGTATAGTACAGTGGAGCACAGTAGAGATAGATTACAGTGGAGTAGAGTAGAGATAGAGTACAGTGGAGTACAGTAGAGGTAGAGTACAGTGGAGCAGAGTAGATGTAGAGTACAGTGGAGTACAGTAGAGGTAGAGCACAGTAGAGCAGAGTAGAGGTAGAGTACAGTGGAGTACAGTAGAGGTAGTGCACAGTGGAGCACTCTAGAGGTAGAGTACAGTGGAGTACAGTGGAGTACAGTAGACGTGGAGTACAGTAGAGTACAGTAGAGGTAGAGAACAGTACAGTACAGTAGAGGTAGAGTACAGTGGAGTACAGTAGAGGTAGAGTACAGTAGAGCACAGTAGAGGTAGAATACAGTGGAGTATAGTAGAGATAGAGTACAGTGGAGCACAGTAGAGGTAGAGTACAGTGGAGCACAGTAGAGGTAGAGTACAGTGGAGTATAGTTGAGGTAGACTACAGTGGAGTAGAGTAGAGGTCGAGTACAGTGGAGGACAGTAGAGATAGAGTACAGTAGAGCAGAGTAGAGGTAGAGTACAGTGGAGTACAGTAGAGGTAGAGCACAGTAGAGCAGAGTAGAGGTAGAGTACAGTGGAGTACATAAGAGGTAGAGCACAGTGGAGCACTGTAGAGGTAGAATACAGTGGAGTACATTAGAGATAGAGTACAGTGGAGCACAGTAGAGGTAGAGTACAGTGGAGCACAGTAGAGGTAGAGTACATTGGAGCACAGTAGAGGTAGAGTACAGTGGAGTACAGTAGAGGTAGTGTACAGTGGAGTACAGTGGAGCACAGTAGAGGTGGAGTACAGTAGAGTACAGTAGAGGTAGAGTACAGTGGAGCACAGTAGATATAGATTACAGTGGAGCAGAGTAGAGATAGAGTACAGTGGAGTACAGTAGAGGTAGAGTACAGTGGAGCAGAGTAGAGGTAGAGTACAGTGGAGTACAGTAGAGGTAGAGCACAGTACAGCAGAGCAGAGGTAGAGTACAGTGGAGTAGAGTAGAGGTAGAGTACAGTAGAGTACAGTAGAGGTAGAGTACAGTGGAGCACAGTAGAGGTAGAGTACAGTGGAGTACAGTGGAGTACAGTAGAGGTGGAGTACAGTAGAGTACAGTAGAGGTAGAGAACAGTAAAGTACAGTAGAGGTAGACTACAGTGGAGTACAGTAGAGGTAGAGTACAGTAGAGCACAGTAGAGATAGAATACAGTGGAGTACAGTAGAGGTAGAGTACAGTGGAGCACAGTAGAGGTAGAGAACAGTACAATACAGTAGAGGTAGAGTACAGTGGAGCACAGTAGAGGTAGAGAACAGTACAATACAGTAGAGGTAGAGTAGAGTGGAGTACAGTAGAGGTAGAGTACAGTAGAGCACAGTAGAGGTAGAATACAGTGGAGTACAGTAGAGGTAGAGTACAGTGGAGTACAGTAGAGGTAGAGTACAGTGGAGTACAGAAGAGATAGAGTACAGTGGAGCACAGTAGAGGTAGAGTACAGTGGAGCACAGTAGAGGTAGAGTACAGTGGAGCACAGTAGAGGTAGAGTACAGTGGAGTACAGTAGAGGTTGAGTACAGTGGAGTACAGTTGAGGTAGAGTACAGTGGAGCACAGTAGAGGTAGAGTACAGTGGAGTACAGTGGAGCACAGTAGAGGTGGAGTACAGTAGAGTAGAGTATAGGTTGAGTACAGTGGAGTACAGTAGAGATAGAGTAGAGTGGAGTAGAGTAGAGATAGAGTACAGTGGATTAGAGTAGAGGTAGAGTACAGTAGAGCACAGTAGAGGTAGAATACAGTGGAGTACAGTAGAGGTAGAGTACAGTGGAGTACAGTAGAGGTAGAGTACAGTGGAGTACAGAAGAGATAGAGTACAGTGGAGCACAGTAGAGGTAGAGTACAGTGGAGCACAGTAGAGGTAGAGTACAGTGGATCAGAGTAGAGGTAGAGTACAGTGGAGCACAGTAGAGGTAGAGTACAGTGGAGTACAGTGGAGTACAGTAGAGGTGGAGTACAGTAGAGTACAGTAGAGGTAGAGAACAGTGTAGTACAGTAGAGGTAGAGTACAGTGGAGCACAGTAGAGGTAGAGTACAGTGGAGTACAATGGAGCACAGTAGAAGTGGAGTACAGTAGAGTACAGTAGAGGTAGAGTACAGTGGAGCACAGTAGAGGTAGAGTACAGTGGAGTACAGTGGAGTACAGTAGAGGTGGAGTACAGTAGAGTACAGTAGAGGTAGAATACAGTGTAGTACAGTAGAGGTAGAGTAGAGTGGAGCACAGTAGAGGTAGAGTACAGTGGAGTACAGTGGAGCACAGTAGAGGTGGAGTACAGTAGAGTACAGTAGAGGTAGAGTACAGTGGAGCACAGTAGAGGTAGAGTACAGTGGAGTACAGTAGAGTACAGTAGATGTAGACTACAGTGGAGTACAGTAGAGGTAGAGTACAGTAGAGCACAGTAGAGGTAGAATACAGTGGAGTACAGTAGAGGTGGAGTACAGTAGAGTACAGTAGAGGTAGAGTAGAGTGGAGCACAGTAGAGGTAGAGTAAAGTGGAGTACAGTGGAGTACAGTAGAGGTAGAGTACAGTGGAGCACAGTAGAGGTAGAGAACAGTACAGTACAGTAGAGGTAGAGTAGAGTGGAGTACAGCAGAGGTAGAGTACAGTAGAGCACAGTAGAGGTAGAATACAGTGGAGTACAGTAGAGGTAGAGTACAGTGGAGTACAGTAGAGGTAGAGTACAGTGGAGTACAGAAGAGATAGAGTACAGTGGAGCACAGTAGTGGTAGAGTACAGTGGAGCACAGTAGAGGTAGAGTACAGTGGAGCACAGTAGAGGTAGAGTACAGTGGAGTACAGTAGAGGTTGAGTACAGTGGAGTACAGTGGAGCACAGTAGAGGTGGAGAACAGTAGAGTACAGTATAGGTAGAGTACAGTGGATTACAGTAGAGATAGAGATAGAGTAGAGTAGAGTAGAGATAGAGTACAGTGGATTAGAGTAGAGAAAGAGTACAGTGGAGTATAGTTGAGGTAGAGTACAGTGGAGCAAAGTAGAGGTAGAGTACAGTGGAGTATAGTTGAGGTAGACTACAGTGGAGTACAGTAGAAGTAGAGTACAGTGGAGCACAGTAGAGATAGAGTACAGTAGAGAAGAGTAGATGTAGAGTACAGTGGAGTACAGTAGAGGTAGAGTACAGTGGAGCACTGTAGAGGTAGAAAACAGTACAGTACAGTAGAGGTAGAGTAGAGTGGAGTACAGCAGAGGTAGAGTACAGTAGAGCACAGTAGAGGTAGAATACAGTGGAGCACAGTAGAGGTAGAGTACAGTGGAGCACAGTAGTGGTAGAGTACAGTGGAGCACAGTAGAGGTAGAGTACAGTGGAGTACAGTAGATGTTGAGTACAGTGGAGTACAGTAGAGGTAGAGTACAGTGGAGCACAGTAGAGGTAGAGTACAGTGGAGTACAGTGGAGCACAGTAGAGGTGGAGTACAGTAGAGTACAGTAGAGGTAGAGTACAGTGGAGCACAGTAGAGGTAGAGTAAAGTGGAGTACAGTGGAGTACAGTAGATGTGGAGTACAGTAGAGTACAGTAGAGGTAGAGAACAGTACAGTACAGTAGAGGTAGAGTACAGTGGAGTACAGTAGAGGTAGAGTACAGTAGAGCAGAGTAGAGGTAGAATACAGTGGAGTACAGTAGAGGTAGTGTACAGTGGAGTACAGTAGAGGTAGAGTACAGTGGAGTACAGTAGAGGTAGAGAACAGTACAGTACAGTAGAGGTAGAGTACAGTTGAGTACAGTAGAGGTAGAGTACAGTAGAGCACAGTAGAGATAGAATACAGTGGAGTATAGTAGAGGTAGAGTACTGTAGAGCACAGTAGAGATAGAGTACAGTAGAGCACAGTAGAGGTAGAGTACAGTGGAGCACAGTAGAGGAAGAGTACAGTGTAGTACAGTAGAGATAGAGTACAGTGGAGTACAGTAGAGATAGAGTACAGTCGAACACAGCAGAGATAAGTGCAGTGGAGTATAGTAGAGGTAGAGTACAGTGGAGTACAGTAGAGGTAGAGTACAGTGGAGTACAGTAGAGGTAGAGTAGAGTGGAGCACATTAGAGGTGGAGTAGAGTAGAGTACAGTAGAGGTAGAGTACAGTGGAGTTCAGTAGAAGTAGAGTACAGTGGAGCACAGTAGAGGTAGAGTAGAGTGGAGTACAGTAGAGGTAGAGTACAGTGGAGTACAGTAGAGGTAGAGTACAGTGGAGTAGAGTAGAGATAGAGTACAGTGGAGCACAGCAGAGGTAGAGTACAGTGGATCACAGTAGAGATAGAGTACAGTGGAGTACAGTGGAGCACAGTAGAGGTATAGTACAGTGGAGCACAGTAGAGATAGATTACAGTGGAGTAGAGTAGAGATAGAGTACAGTGGAGTACAGTAGAGGTAGAGTACAGTGGAGCAGAGTAGATGTAGAGTACAGTGGAGTACAGTAGAGGTAGAGCAAAGTAGAGCAGAGTAGAGGTAGAGTACAGTGGAGTACAGTAGAGGTAGTGCACAGTGGAGCACTCTAGAGGTAGAGTACAGTGGAGTACAGTGGAGTACAGTAGAGGTGGAGTACAGTAGAGTACAGTAGAGGTAGAGAACAGTACAGTACAGTAGAGGTAGAGTACAGTGGAGTACAGTAGAGGTAGAGTACAGTAGAGCACAGTAGAGGTAGAATACAGTGGTGTATAGTAGAGATAGAGTACAGTGGAGCACAGTAGAGGTAGAGTACAGTGGAGCACAGTAGAGGTAGAGTACAGTGGAGTATAGTTGAGGTAGACTACAGTGGAGTAGAGTAGAGGTCGAGTACAGTGGAGGACAGTAGAGATAGAGTACAGTAGAGCAGAGTAGAGGTAGAGTACAGTGGAGTACAGTAGAGGTAGAGCACAGTAGAGCAGAGTAGAGGTAGAGTACAGTGGAGTACATAAGAGGTAGAGCACAGTGGAGCACTGTAGAGGTAGAATACAGTGGAGTACATTAGAGATAGAGTACAGTGGAGCACAGTAGAGGTAGAGTACAGTGGAGCACAGTAGAGGTAGAGTACATTGGAGCACAGTAGAGGTAGAGTACAGTGGAGTACAGTAGAGGTAGTGTACAGTGGAGCACAGTAGAGGTAGAGTACAGTGGAGCACAATAGAGGTAGAGTACAGTGGGGTACAGTAGAAATAGAGTACAGTGGAGCACAGTAGAGTAGAGTACAGTAGAGCACAGTAGAGGTAGAGTAAAGTGGAGCACAGTAGAGATAGAGTACAGTGGAGTACAGTAGAGGAAGAGTACAGTGGAGTACAGTGGAGCACAGTAGAGGTGGAGTACAGTAGAGTACAGTAGAGGCAGAGTACAGTGGAGCACAGTAGATATAGATTACAGTGGAGTAGAGTAGAGATAGAGTACAGTGGAGTACAGTAGAGGTAGAGTACAGTGGAGCAGAGTAGAGGTAGAGTACAGTGGAGTACAGTAGAGGTAGAGCACAGTAGAGCAGAGTAGAGGTAGAGTACAGTGGAGTAGAGTAGAGGTAGAGTACAGTGGAGTACAGTAGAGGTAGAGTATAGTGGAGCACAGTAGAGGTAGAGTACAGTGGAGTACAGTGGAGCACAGTAGAGGTGGAGTACAGTAGAGTACAGTAGAGGTAGAGTACAGTGGAGCACAGTAGATATAGATTACAGTGGAGTAGAGTAGAGATAGAGTACAGTGGAGTACAGTAGAGGTAGAGTACAGTGGAGTAGAGTAGAGATAGAGTACAGTGGAGCACAGCAGAGGTAGAGTACAGTGGATCACAGTAGAGATAGAGTACAGTGGAGTACAGTGGAGCACAGTAGAGGTATAGTACAGTGGAGCACAGTAGAGATAGATTACAGTGGAGTAGAGTAGAGATAGAGTATAGTGGAGTACAGTAGAGGTAGAGTACAGTGGAGCAGAGTAGATGTAGAGTACAGTGGAGTACAGTAGAGGTAGAGCACAGTAGAGCAGAGTAGAGGTAGAGTACAGTGGAGTACAGTAGAGGTAGTGCACAGTGGAGCACTCTAGAGGTAGAGTACAGTGGAGTACAGTGGAGTACAGTAGAGGTGGAGTACAGTAGAGTACAGTAGAGGTAGAGAACAGTACAGTACAGTAGAGGTAGAGTACAGTGGAGTACAGTAGAGGTAGAGTACAGTAGAGCACAGTAGAGGTAGAATACAGTGGAGTATAGTAGAGATAGAGTACAGTGGAGCACAGTAGAGGTAGAGTACAGTGGAGCACAGTAGAGGTAGAGTACAGTGGAGTATAGTTGAGGTAGACTACAGTGGAGTAGAGTAGAGGTCGAGTACAGTGGAGGACAGTAGAGATAGAGTACAGTAGAGCAGAGTAGAGGTAGAGTACAGTGGAGTACAGTAGAGGTAGAGCACAGTAGAGCAGAGTAGAGGTAGAGTACAGTGGAGTACATAAGAGGTAGAGCACAGTGGAGCACTGTAGAGGTAGAATACAGTGGAGTACATTAGAGATAGAGTACAGTGGAGCACAGTAGAGGTAGAGTACAGTGGAGCACAGTAGAGGTAGAGTTAATTGGAGCACAGTAGAGGTAGAGTACAGTGGAGTACAGTAGAGGTAGTGTACAGTGGAGTACAGTGGAGCACAGTAGAGGTGGAGTACAGTAGAGTACAGTAGAGGTAGAGTACAGTGGAGCACAGTAGATATAGATTAGAGTGGAGTAGAGTAGAGATAGAGTACAGTGGAGTACAGTAGAGGTAGAGTACAGTGGAGCAGAGTAGAGGTAGAGTACAGTGGAGTACAGTAGAGGTAGAGCACAGTACAGCAGAGTAGAGGTAGAGTACAGTGGAGTAGAGTAGAGGTAGAGTACAGTGGAGTACAGTAGAGGTAGAGTATAGTGGAGCACAGTAGAGGTAGAGTACAGTGGAGTACAGTGGAGCACAGTAGAGGTGGAGTACAGTAGAGTACAGTAGAGGTAGAGTACAGTGGAGCACAGTAGAGGTAGAGTACAGTGGAGTACAGTGGAGTACAGTAGAGGTGGAGTACAGTAGAGTACAGTAGAGGTAGAGAACAGTAAAGTACAGTAGAGGTAGACTACAGTGGAGTACAGTAGAGGTAGAGTACAGTAGAGCACAGTAGAGATAGAATACAGTGGAGTACAGTAGAGGTAGAGTACAGTGGAGCACAGTAGAGGTAGAGAACAGTACAATACAGTAGAGGTAGAGTACAGTGGAGCACAGTAGAGGTAGAGAACAGTACAATACAGTAGAGGTAGAGTAGAGTGGAGTACAGTAGAGGTAGAGTACAGTAGAGCACAGTAGAGGTAGAATACAGTGGAGTACAGTAGAGGTAGAGTACAGTGGAGTACAGTAGAGGTAGAGTACAGTGGAGTACAGAAGAGATAGAGTACAGTGGAGCACAGTAGAGGTAGAATACAGTGGAGTACAGTAGAGGTAGAGTACAGTGGAGTACAGTAGAGGTAGAGTACAGTGTAGTACAGTAGAGGTAGAGAACAGTACAGTACAGTAGAGGTAGAGTACAGTGGAGTACAGTAGAGGTAGAGTACAGTAGAGCACAGTAGAGGTAGAATACAGTGGAGTAAAGTAGAGGTAGAGTACAGCGGAGTACAGTAGAGGTAAAGTAAAGTGGAGTTCAGTAGAGGTAGAGTACAGTGGAGCACAGTAGAGGTAGAGTACAGTGGAGTACAGTGGAGCACAGTAGAGGTGGAGTACAGTAGAGTAGAGTATAGGTTGAGTACAGTGGAGTACAGTAGAGATAGAGTAGAGTGGAGTAGAGTAGAGATAGAGTACAGTGGATTAGAGTAGATATAGAGTACAGTGGAGTATAGTTGAGGTAGAGTACAGTGGAGCACATTAGAGGTAGAATACAGTGGAGTATAGTTGAGGTAGACTACAGTGGAGTACAGTAGAGGTAGAGTACAGTGGAGCACAGTAGAGATAGTGTACAGTAGAGCAGAGTAGAGGTAGAGTACAGTGGAGTACAGTAGAGGTAGAGTACAGTGGAACACTGTAGAGGTGGAGTACAGTGGAGTACAGTAGAGGTAGAGTACAGTGGAGCACAGTAGAGATAGAGTACAGTAGAGCAGACTAGAGGTGGAGTATAGTAGAGGTAGAGTACAGTGGAGTATAGTTGAGGTAGACTACAGTGGAGTACAGTAGAGGTAGAGTACAGTGGAGAACAGTAGAGGTAGAGTACAGTGGAGCACAGTGGAGGTAGAGTACAATGGAGTATAGTTGAGGTAGAGAACAGTACAGTACAGTAGAGGTAGAGTAGAGTGGAGTACAGTAGAGGTAGAGTACAGTAGAGCACAGTAGAGGTAGAATACAGTGGAGTACAGTAGAGGTAGAGTACAGTGGAGTACAGTAGAGGTAGAGTACAGTGGAGTACAGAAGAGATAGAGTACAGTGGAGCACAGTAGAGGTAGAGTACAGTGGAGCACAGTAGAGGTAGAGTACAGTGGAGCACAGTAGAGGTAGAGTACAGTGGAGTACAGTAGAGGTAGAGTACAGTGGAGCACAGTAGAGGTAGAGTACAGTGTAGTACAGTAGAGGTAGAGAACAGTAAAGTACAGTAGAGGTAGAGTACAGTGGAGTACAGTAGAGGTAGAGTACAGTAGAGCACAGTAGAGGTAGAATACATTGGAGTACAGTAGAGGTAGAGTACAGTGGAGTACAGTAGAGGTAGAGTACAGTGGAGTACAGTAGAGGTAGAGTACAGTGGAGCAGAGTAGAGGTAGAGTACAGTGGAGTACAGTAGAGGTAGAGTACAGTGGAGCACAGTAGAGCTAGAGTACAGTGGAGTACAGTGGAGCACAGTAGAGGTGGAGTACAGTAGAGTAGAGTATAGGTTGAGTACAGTGGAGTACAGTAGAGATAGAGTAGAGTGGAGTAGAGTAGAGATAGAGTACAGTGGATTAGAGTAGAGAAAGAGTACAGTGGAGTATAGTTGAGGTAGAGTACAGTGGAGCAAAGTAGAGGTAGAGTACAGTGGAGTATAGTTGAGGTAGACTACAGTGGAGTACAGTAGAGGTAGAGTACAGTGGAGCACAGTAGAGATAGAGTACAGTAGAGCAGAGTAGATGTAGAGTACAGTGGAGTACAGTAGAGGTAGAGTACAGTGGAGAACTGTAGAGGTGGAGTACAGTGGAGTACAGTAGAGGTAGAGTACTGTGGAGCACAGTAGAGATAGAGTACAGTGGAGCACAGTAGAGGTAGAGTACAGTGGAGCACAGTAGAGGTAGAGTACAGTGAAGTATAGTAGAGGTAGAATACAGTGAAGTACAGTAGAGGTAGAGTAAAGTGGAGTACAGTAGAGGTAGAGTACAGTGGAGTACAGTAGAGGTAGAGTACAGTGGAGCACAGTAGAGGTAGAGTACAGTGGAGTACAGTAGAGGTAGAGTACAGTGGAGCACAGTAGAGCTAGAGTACAGTGGATTACAGTGGAGCACAGTAGAGGTGGTGTACAGTAGAGTAGAGTATAGGTAGAGTACAGTGGAGTACAGTAGAGATAGAGTAGAGTGGAGTAGAGTAGAGATAGAGTACAGTGGATTAGAGTAGAGATAGAGTACAGTGGAGTATAGTTGAGGTAGAGTACAGTGGAGCACAGTAGAGGTAGAGTACAGTGGAGCACAGTAGAGGTAGAGTACAGTGGAGTACAGTAGAGGTAGAGTACAGTGGAGCACAGTAGAGATAGTGTAGAGTAGAGCAGAGTAGAGGTAGAGTACAGTGGAGTACAGTAGAGGTAGAGTACAGTGGAGCACTGTAGAGGTGGAGTACAGTGGAGTACAGTAGAGGTAGAGTACAGTGGAGCACAGTAGAGATAGAGTACAGTAGAGCACATTAGAGGTAGAGTACAGTGGAGTATAGTAGAGGTAGAGTACAGTGGAGTATAGTTGAGGTAGACTACAGTGGAGTACAGTAGAGGTAGAGTATAGTGGAGTACAGTAGAGGTAGAGTACAGTGGAGCACAGTAGAGGTAGAGTACAGTGGAGTATAGTTGAGGTAGAGAACAGTACAGTACAGTAGAGGTAGAGTAGAGTGGAGTACAGTAGAGGTAGAGTACAGTAGAGCACAGTAGAGGTAGAGTACAGTGGAGCACAGTAGAGGTAGAGTACAGTGAAGTATAGTAGAGGTAGAATACAGTGGAGTACAGTAGAGGTAGAGTACAGTGGAGTACAGTAGAGGTAGAGTACAGTGGAGTACAGTAGAGGTAGAGTACAGTGGAGCACAGTAGAGTTAGAGTACAGTGGAGTACAGTAGAGGTAGAGTACAGTGGAGCACAGTAGAGCTAGAGTACAGTGGATTACAGTGGAGCACAGTAGAGGTGGTGTACAGTAGAGTAGAGTATAGGTAGAGTACAGTGGAGTACAGTAGAGATAGAGTAGAGTGGAGTAGAGTAGAGATAGAGTACAGTGGATTAGAGTAGAGATAGAGTACAGTGGAGTATATTTGAGGTAGAGTACAGTGGAGCACAGTAGAGGTAGAGTACAGTGGAGCACAGTAGAGGTAGAGTACAGTGGAGTACAGTAGAGGTAGAGTACAGTGGAGCACAGTAGAGATAATGTAGAGTAGAGCAGAGTAGAGGTAGAGTACAGTGGAGTACAGTAGAGGTAGAGTACAGTGGAGCACTGTAGAGGTGGAGTACAGTGGAGTACAGTAGAGGTAGAGTATGGTGGAGTACAGTAGAGGTAGAGTACAGTGGAGCACAGTAGAGGTAGAGTACAGTGGAGTATAGTAGAGGTAGAGAACAGTGGAGCACAGTAGAGGTAGAGTACAGTGGAGCACAGTAGAGGTAGAGTACAGTGGAGCACAGTAGAGGTAGAGTACAGTGGAGCACAGTAGAGGTAGAGTACAGTGGAGCACAGTAGAGGTAGAGTACAGTGGAGCACAGTAGAGGTAGAGTACAGTGGAGCACAGTAGAGGTAGAGTACAGTGGAGCACAGTAGAGGTAGAGTACAGTGGAGTACAGTAGAGGTAGAGTACAGTGGAGTACAGTAGAGGTAGAGTACAGTGGAGTACAGTAGAGGTAGAGTACAGTGGAGTACAGTAGAGGTAGAGTACAGTGGAGCACAGTAAAGGTAGAGTACAGTGGAGTACAGTAGAGGAAGAGTACAGTGAAGCACAGTAGAGCTAGAGTACAGTGGAGTACAGTGGAGCACAGTAGAGGTGGAGTACAGTAGAGTAGAGTATAGGTTGAGTACAGTGGAGTACAGTAGAGATAGAGTAGAGTGAAGTAGAGTAGAGATAGAGTACAGTGGATTAGAGTAGATATAGAGTACAGTGGAGTATAGTTGAGGTAGAGTACAGTGGAGCACAGTAGAGCTAGAGTACAGTGG
The DNA here is from genome assembly GCA_030578255.1 of Tiaroga cobitis. Classification (NCBI taxonomy): domain Eukaryota; kingdom Metazoa; phylum Chordata; class Actinopteri; order Cypriniformes; family Leuciscidae; genus Tiaroga; species Tiaroga cobitis. The sequence continues at coordinate 1,954,186 of CM060612.1, forward strand.
AGTACAGTGGAGCACAGTAGAGGTGGAGCACAGTAGAGCAGAGTAGAGGTAGAGTACAGTGGAGTACAGTAGAGGTAGAGCACAGTGGAGCACTGTAGAGGTAGAGTACAGTGGAGTACAGTAGAGATAGAGTACAGTGGAGCACAGTAGAGGTAGAGTACAGTGGAGCAAAGTAGAGGTAGAGTACAGTGGAGTACAGTAGAGGTAGAGTACAGTGGAGCACAGTAGAGCTAGAGTACAGTGGAGCACAGTAGAGGTGGAGTACAGTAGAGTAGAGTAGAGGTAGAGTAGAGTGGAGTACAGTAGAGATGGAGTAGAGTGGAGTAGAGTAGAGATAGAGTACAGTGGATTAGAGTAGAGATAGAGTACAGTGGAGTATAGTTGAGGTAGAGTACAGTGGAGCACAGTATTGGTAGAGTACAGTGGAGTATAGTTGAGGTAGAGTACAGTGGAGCACAGTAGTGGTAGAGTACAGTGGAGTATAGTTGAGGTAGAGTACAGTGGAGTACAGTAGAGGTAGAGTACAGTGGAGCACAGTAGAGATAGAGTACAGTAGAGCAGAGCAGAGGTAGAGTACAGTGGAGTACAGTAGAGGTAGAGTACAGTGGAACACTGTAGAGGTGGAGTACAGTGGAGTACAGTAGAGGTAGAGTACAGTGGAGCACAGTAGAGATAGAGTACAATAGAGCAGAGTAGAGGTAGAGTACAGTGGAGTGCAGTAGAGGTAGAGTACAGTGGAGCACTGTAGAGGTGGAGTACAGTGGAGTACAGTAGAGGTAGAGTACAGTGGAGCACAGTAGAGATAGAGTACAGTAGAGCACAGTAGAGGTAGAGTACAGTGGAGTATAGTAGAGGTAGAGTACAGTTGAGTACAGTAGAGGTAGAGTACAGTGGAGCACAGTAGAGGTAGAGTACAGTGGAGTATAGTAGAGGTAGAGAACAGTGGAGCACAGTAGAGGTAGAGTACAGTGGAGCACAGTAGAGGTAGAGTACAGTGGAGCACAGTAGAGGTAGAGTACAGTGGAGCACAGTAGAGGTAGAGTACAGTGGAGCACAGTAGAGGTAGAGTACAGTGGAGCACAGTAGAGGTAGAGTACAGTGGAGCACAGTAGAGGTAGAGTACAGTGGAGCACAGTAGAGGTAGAGTACAGTGGAGTACAGTAGAGGTAGAGTACAGTGGAGTACAGTAGAGGTAGAGTACAGTGGAGTACAGTAGAGGTAGAGTACAGTGGAGTACAGTAGAGGTAGAGTACAGTGGAGCACAGTAAAGGTAGAGTACAGTGGAGTACAGTAGAGGAAGAGTACAGTGAAGCACAGTAGAGCTAGAGTACAGTGGAGTACAGTGGAGCACAGTAGAGGTGGAGTACAGTAGAGTAGAGTATAGGTTGAGTACAGTGGAGTACAGTAGAGATAGAGTAGAGTGAAGTAGAGTAGAGATAGAGTACAGTGGATTAGAGTAGATATAGAGTACAGTGGAGTATAGTTGAGGTAGAGTACAGTGGAGCACAGTAGAGCTAGAGTACAGTGGAGTACAGTGGAGCACAGTAGAGGTGGAGCACAGTAGAGCAGAGTAGAGGTAGAGTACAGTGGAGTACAGTAGAGGTAGAGCACAGTGGAGCACTGTAGAGGTAGAGTACAGTGGAGTACAGTAGAGATAGAGTACAGTGGAGCACAGTAGAGGTAGAGTACAGTGGAGCAGAGTAGAGGTAGAGTACAGTGGAGTACAGTAGAGGTAGAGTACAGTGGAGCACAGTAGAGCTAGAGTACAGTGGAGCACAGTAGAGGTGGAGTACAGTAGAGTAGAGTAGAGGTAGAGTAGAGTGGAGTACAGTAGAGATGGAGTAGAGTGGAGTAGAGTAGAGATAGAGTACAGTGGATTAGAGTAGAGATAGAGTACAGTGGAGTATAGTTGAGGTAGAGTACAGTGGAGCACAGTATTGGTAGAGTACAGTGGAGTATAGTTGAGGTAGAGTACAGTGGAGCACAGTAGTGGTAGAGTACAGTGGAGTATAGTTGAGGTAGAGTACAGTGGAGTACAGTAGAGGTAGAGTACAGTGGAGCACAGTAGAGATAGAGTACAGTAGAGCAGAGCAGAGGTAGAGTACAGTGGAGTACAGTAGAGGTAGAGTACAGTGGAACACTGTAGAGGTGGAGTACAGTGGAGTACAGTAGAGGTAGAGTACAGTGGAGCACAGTAGAGATAGAGTACAATAGAGCAGAGTAGAGGTAGAGTACAGTGGAGTGCAGTAGAGGTAGAGTACAGTGGAGCACTGTAGAGGTGGAGTACAGTGGAGTACAGTAGAGGTAGAGTACAGTGGAGCACAGTAGAGATAGAGTACAGTAGAGCACAGTAGAGGTAGAGTACAGTGGAGTATAGTAGAGGTAGAGTACAGTTGAGTACAGTAGAGGTAGAGTACAGTGGAGCATAGTAGATGTAGAGTACAGTGGAGCACAGTAGAGGTAGAGTACAGTGGAGCACAGTAGAGGTAGAGTACAGTGGAGTATAGTAGAGGTGGAGTACTGTAGAGCACAGTAGAGATAGAGTACAGTAGAGCACAGTAGATGTAGAGTACAGTGGAGCACAGTAGAGGAATAGTACAGTGTAGTACAGTAGAGATAGAGTACAGTGGAGTACAGTAGAGATAGAGTACAGTCGAACACAGTAGAGATAAGTGCAGTGGAGTATAGTAGAGGTAGAGTACAGTGGAGTACAGTAGAGGTAGAGTAGAGTGGAGTACAGTGGAGCACAGTAGAGGTGGAGTACAGTAGAGTACAGTAGAGGTAGAGTACAGTGGAGCACAGTAGAGGTAGAGTACAGTGGAGTACAGTGGAGTACAGTAGAGGTGGAGTACAGTAGAGTACAGTAGAGGTAGAGAACAGTACAGTACAGTAGAGGTAGAGTACAGTAGAGCACAGTAGAGGTAGAATACAGTGGAGTACAGTAGAGGTAGAGTACAGTGGAGTACAGTAGAGGTAGAGTACAGTGGAGCACAGTAGAGGTAGAGTACAGTGGAGTACAGTGGAGCACAGTAGAGTACAGTAGAGGTAGAGTACAGTGGAGCACAGTAGAGGTAGAGTACAGTGGAGTACAGTAGAGGTAGAGTACAGTAGAGCACAGTAGAGGTAGAATACAGTGGAGTACAGTAGAGGTAGAGTACAGTGGAGTACAGTAGAGGTAGAGTACAGTGTAGTACAGTAGAGGTAGAGAACAGTAAAGTACAGTAGAGGTAGAGTACAGTGGAGTACAGTAGAGGTAGAGTACAGTAGAGCACAGTAGAGGTAGAATACATTGGAGTACAGTAGAGGTAGAGTACAGTGGAGTACAGTAGAGGTAGAGTACAGTGGAGTACAGTAGAGGTAGAGTACAGTGGAGCAGAGTAGAGGTAGAGTACAGTGGAGTACAGTAGAGGTAGAGTACAGTGGAGCACAGTAGAGCTAGAGTACAGTGGAGTACAGTGGAGCACAGTAGAGGTGGAGTACAGTAGAGTAGAGTATAGGTTGAGTACAGTGGAGTACAGTAGAGATAGAGTAGAGTGGAGTAGAGTAGAGATAGAGTACAGTGGATTAGAGTAGAGAAAGAGTACAGTGGAGTATAGTTGAGGTAGAGTACAGTGGAGCAAAGTAGAGGTAGAGTACAGTGGAGTATAGTTGAGGTAGACTACAGTGGAGTACAGTAGAGGTAGAGTACAGTGGAGCACAGTAGAGATAGAGTACAGTAGAGCAGAGTAGATGTAGAGTACAGTGGAGAACTGTAGAGGTGGAGTACAGTGGAGTACAGTAGAGGTAGAGTACAGTGGAGCACAGTAGAGATAGAGTACAGTGGAGCACAGTAGAGGTAGAGTACAGTGGAGCACAGTAGAGGTAGAGTACAGTGAAGTATAGTAGAGGTAGAATACAGTGGAGTACAGTAGAGGTAGAGTACAGTGGAGTACAGTAGAGGTAGAGTACAGTGGAGTACAGTAGAGGTAGAGTACAGTGGAGCACAGTAGAGGTTGAGCACAGTGGAGTACAGTAGAGGTAGAGTACAGTGGAGCACAGTAGAGCTAGAGTACAGTGGATTACAGTGGAGCACAGTAGAGGTGGTGTACAGTAGAGTAGAGTATAGGTAGAGTACAGTGGAGTACAGTAGAGATAGAGTAGAGTGGAGTAGAGTAGAGATAGAGTACAGTGGATTAGAGTAGAGATAGAGTACAGTGGAGTTTAGTTGAGGTAGAGTACAGGGGAGCACAGTAGAGGTAGAGTACAGTGGAGCACAGTAGAGGTAGAGTACAGTGGAGTACAGTAGAGGTAGAGTACAGTGGAGCACAGTAGAGATAGTGTAGAGTAGAGCAGAGTAGAGGTAGAGTACAGTGGAGTACAGTAGAGGTAGAGTACAGTGGATCACTGTAGAGGTGGAGTACAGTGGAGTACAGTAGAGGTAGAGTACAGTGGAGCACAGTAGAGATAGAGTACAGTAGAGCACATTAGAGGTAGAGTACAGTGGAGTATAGTAGAGGTAGAGTACAGTGGAGTATAGTTGAGGTAGACTACAGTGGAGTACAGTAGAGGTAGAGTATAGTGGAGTACAGTAGAGGTAGAGTACAGTGGAGCACAGTAGAGGTAGAGTACAGTGGAGTATAGTTGAGGTAGAGAACAGTACAGTACAGTAGAGGTAGAGTAGAGTGGAGTACAGTAGAGGTAGAGTACAGTAGAGCACAGTAGAGGTAGAATACAGTGGAGTACAGTAGAGGTAGAGTACAGTGTAGTACAGTAGAGATAGAGTACAGTGGATTAGAGTAGAGATAGAGTACAGTGGAGTATAGTTGAGGTAGAGTACAGTGGAGCACAGTAGTGGTAGAGTACAGTGGAGTATAGTTGAGGTAGAGTACAGTGGAGCACAGTTGTGGTAGAGTACAGTGGAGTATAGTTGAGGTAGAGTACAGTGGAGCACAGTAGTGGTAGAGTACAGTGGAGTATAGTTGAGGTAGAGTACAGTGGAGTACAGTAGAGGTAGAGTACAGTGGAGCACAGTAGAGATAGAGTACAGTAGAGCAGAGCAGAGGTAGAGTACAGTGGAGTACAGTAGAGGTAGAGTACAGTGGAACACTGTAGAGGTGGAGTACAATGGAGTACAGTAGAGGTAGAGTACAGTGGAGCACAGTAGAGATAGAGTAAAATAGAGCAGAGTAGAGGTAGAGTACAGTGGAGTACAGTAGAGGTAGAGTACAGTGAAGCACTGTAGAGGTGGAGTACAGTGGAGTATAGTAGAGGTAGAGTACAGTGGAGCACAGTAGAGATAGAGTACAGTAGAGCACAGTAGAGGTAGAGTACAGTGGAGTATAGTAGAGGTAGAGTACAGTGGAGTACAGTAGAGGTAGAGTACAGTGGAGCAGAGTAGATGTTGAGTACAGTGGAGCACAGTAGAGGTAGAGTACAGTGGAGCACAGTAGAAGTAGAGTACAGTGGAGTACAGTAGAGGTAGAGTACAGTGGAGTACAGTAGAGGTAGAGTACAGTGGAGCACAGTAGAGGTAGAGTACAGTGGAGTACAGTGGAGCACAGTAGAGGTGGAGTACAGTAGAGTACAGTAGAGGTAGAGTACAGTGGAGTACAGTAGAGGTAGAGTGCAGTGGAGCAGAGTAGAGGTAGAGTACAGTGGAGTACAGTAGAGGTAGAGTACAGTGGAGCACAGTAGAGCTAGAGTACAGTGGAGTACAGTGGAGCACAGTAGAGGTGGAGTACAGTAGAGTAGAGTATAGGTTGAGTACAGTGGAGTACAGTAGAGATAGAGTAGAGTGGAGTAGAGTAGAGAATGAGTACAGTGGATTAGAGTAGATATAGAGTACAGTGGAGTATAGTTGAGGTAGAGTACAGTGGAGCACATTAGAGGTAGAGTACAGTGGAGTATAGTTGAGGTAGACTACAGTGGAGTACAGTAGAGGTAGAGTACAGTGGAGCACAGTAGAGGTAGAGTACAGTGGAGTACAGTAGAGGTAGAGTACAGTGGAGTACAGTAGAGGTAGAGTAGAGTGGAGCATATTAGAGGTGGAGTAGAGTAGAGTACAGTAGAGGTAGAGTACAGTGGAGTACAGTAGAAGTAGAGTACAGTGGAGCACAGTAGAGGTAGAGTAGAGTGGAGTACAGTAGAGGTAGAGTACAGTGGAGTACAGTAGAAGTAGAGTACAGTGGAGCACAGTAGAGGTAGAGTAGAGTGGAGTACAGTAGAGGTAAAGTACAGTGGAGTACAGTAGAGGTAGAGTACAGTGGAGTAGAGTAGAGATAGAGTAGAGTGGAGCACAGCAGAGGTAGAGTACAGTGGATCACAGTAGAGATAGAGTACAGTGGAGTACAATTGAGCACAGTAGAGGTATAGTACAGTGGAGCACAGTAGCGATAGATTACAGTGGAGTACAGTAGAGATAGAGTACAGTGGAGTACAGTAGAGGTAGAGTACAGTGGAGCACAGTAGAGGTAGAGTACAGTGGAGTATTGTTTTGGTAGACTACAGTGGAGTACAGTAGAGATAGAGTACAGTAGAGCAGAGTAGAGGTAGAGTACAGTGGAGTACAGTAGAGGTATAGCACAGTGGAGCACTGTAGAGGTAGAGTACAGTGGAGTACAGTAGAGATAGAGTACAGTGGAGCACAGTAGAGGTTGAGTACAGTGGAGCACAGTAGAGGTAGAGTACAGTGGAGCACAGTAGAAGTAGAGTACAGTCGAGTACAGTAGAGGTAGAGTACAGTGGAGTACAGTAGAGGTAGAGTACAGTGGAGCACAGTAGAGGTAGAGTACAGTGGAGTACAGTGGAGCACAGTAGAGGTGGAGTACAGTAGAGTACAGTAGAGGTAGAGTACAGTGGAGCACAGTAGAGGTAGAGTACAGTGGAGTACAGTAGAGGTAGAGTACAGTAGAGCACAGTAGAGGTAGAATACAGTGGAGTACAGTAGAGGTAGAGTACAGTGGAGCACAGTAGAGGTAGAAAACAGTACAGTACAGTAGAGGTAGAGTAGAGTGGAGTACAGCAGAGGTAGAGTACAGTAGAGCACAGTAGAGGTAGAATACAGTGGAGCACAGTAGAGGTAGAGTACAGTGGAGCACAGTAGAGGTAGAGTACAGTGGAGCACAGTAGAGGTTGAGTACAGTGGAGTACAGTAGAGGTAGAGTACAGTGGAGCACAGTAGAGGTAGAGTACAGTGGAGTACAGTGGAGCACAGTAGAGGTGGAGTACAGTAGAGTACAGTAGAGGTAGAGTACAGTGGAGCACAGTAGAGGTAGAGTACAGTGGAGTACAGTGGAGCACAGTAGAGGTGGAGTACAGTAGAGTACAGTAGAGGTAGAGTACAGTACAGTACAGTAGAGGTAGACTACAGTGGAGTACAGTAGAGGTAGAGTACAGTAGAGCACAGTAGAGGTAGAATACAGTGGAGTACAGTAGAGGTAGAGTACAGTGGAGCACAGTAGAGGTAGAAAACAGTACAGTACAGTAGAGGTAGAGTAGAGTGGAGTACAGCAGAGGTAGAGTACAGTAGAGCACAGTAGAGGTAGAATACAGTGGAGCACAGTAGAGGTAGAGTACAGTGGAGCACAGTAGAGGTAGAGTACAGTGGAGCACAGTAGAGGTAGAGTACAGTGGAGTACAGTAGAGGTTGAGTACAGTGGAGTACAGTAGAGGTAGAGTACAGTGGAGCACAGTAGAGGTAGAGTACAGTGGAGTACAGTGGAGCACAGTAGAGGTGGAGTACAGTAGAGTACAGTAGAGGTAGAGTACAGTGGAGCACAGTAGAGGTAGAGTACAGTGGAGTACAGTGGAGTACAGTAGAGGTGGAGTACAGTAGAGTACAGTAGAGGTAGAGAACAGTACAGTACAGTAGAGGTAGACTACAGTGGAGTACAGTAGAGGTAGAGTACAGTAGAGCACAGTAGAGGTAGAATACAGTGGAGTACAGTAGAGGTAGAGTACAGTGGAGCACAGTAGAGGTAGAAAACAGTACAGTACAGTAGAGGTAGAGTAGAGTGGAGTACAGCAAGGGTAGAGTACAGTAGAGCACAGTAGAGGTAGAATACAGTGGAGCACAGTAGAGGTAGAGTACAGTGGAGCACAGTAGAGGTAGAGTACAGTGGAGCACAGTAGAGGTAGAGTACAGTGGAGTACAGTAGAGGTTGAGTACAGTGGAGTACAGTAGAGGTAGAGTACAGTGGAGCACAGTAGAGGTAGAATACAGTGGAGTACAGTGGAGCACAGTAGAGGTGGAGTACAGTAGAGTACAGTAGAGGTAGAGTACAGTGGAGCACAGTAGAGGTAGAGTAAAGTGGAGTACAGTGGAGTACAGTAGATGTGGAGTACAGTAGAGTACAGTAGAGGTAGAGAACAGTACAGTACAGTAGAGGTAGAGTACAGTGGAGTACAGTAGAGGTAGAGTACAGTAGAGCAGAGTAGAGGTAGAATACAGTGGAGTACAGTAGAGGTAGTGTACAGTGGAGTACAGTAGAGGTAGAGTACAGTGGAGTACAGTAGAGGTAGAGAACAGTACAGTACAGTAGAGGTAGAGTACAGTTGAGTACAGTAGAGGTAGAGTACAGTAGAGCACAGTAGAGATAGAATACAGTGGAGTATAGTAGAGGTAGAGTACTGTAGAGCACAGTAGAGATAGAGTACAGTAGAGCACAGTAGAGGTAGAGTACAGTGGAGCACAGTAGAGGAAGAGTACAGTGTAGTACAGTAGAGATAGAGTACAGTGGAGTACAGTAGAGATAGAGTACAGTCGAACACAGCAGAGATAAGTGCAGTGGAGTATAGTAGAGGTAGAGTACAGTGGAGTACAGTAGAGGTAGAGTACAGTGGAGTACAGTAGAGGTAGAGTAGAGTGGAGCACATTAGAGGTGGAGTAGAGTAGAGTACAGTAGAGGTAGAGTACAGTGGAGTTCAGTAGAAGTAGAGTACAGTGGAGCACAGTAGAGGTAGAGTAGAGTGGAGTACAGTAGAGGTAGAGTACAGTGGAGTACAGTAGAGGTAGAGTACAGTGGAGTAGAGTAGAGATAGAGTACAGTGGAGCACAGCAGAGGTAGAGTACAGTGGATCACAGTAGAGATAGAGTACAGTGGAGTACAGTGGAGCACAGTAGAGGTATAGTACAGTGGAGCACAGTAGAGATAGATTACAGTGGAGTAGAGTAGAGATAGAGTACAGTGGAGTACAGTAGAGGTAGAGTACAGTGGAGCAGAGTAGATGTAGAGTACAGTGGAGTACAGTAGAGGTAGAGCACAGTAGAGCAGAGTAGAGGTAGAGTACAGTGGAGTACAGTAGAGGTAGTGCACAGTGGAGCACTCTAGAGGTAGAGTACAGTGGAGTACAGTGGAGTACAGTAGAGGTGGAGTACAGTAGAGTACAGTAGAGGTAGAGAACAGTACAGTACAGTAGAGGTAGAGTACAGTGGAGTACAGTAGAGGTAGAGTACAGTAGAGCACAGTAGAGGTAGAATACAGTGGTGTATAGTAGAGATAGAGTACAGTGGAGCACAGTAGAGGTAGAGTACAGTGGAGCACAGTAGAGGTAGAGTACAGTGGAGTATAGTTGAGGTAGACTACAGTGGAGTAGAGTAGAGGTCGAGTACAGTGGAGGACAGTAGAGATAGAGTACAGTAGAGCAGAGTAGAGGTAGAGTACAGTGGAGTACAGTAGAGGTAGAGCACAGTAGAGCAGAGTAGAGGTAGAGTACAGTGGAGTACATAAGAGGTAGAGCACAGTGGAGCACTGTAGAGGTAGAATACAGTGGAGTACATTAGAGATAGAGTACAGTGGAGCACAGTAGAGGTAGAGTACAGTGGAGCACAGTAGAGGTAGAGTACATTGGAGCACAGTAGAGGTAGAGTACAGTGGAGTACAGTAGAGGTAGTGTACAGTGGAGCACAGTAGAGGTAGAGTACAGTGGAGCACAATAGAGGTAGAGTACAGTGGGGTACAGTAGAAATAGAGTACAGTGGAGCACAGTAGAGTAGAGTACAGTAGAGCACAGTAGAGGTAGAGTAAAGTGGAGCACAGTAGAGATAGAGTACAGTGGAGTACAGTAGAGGAAGAGTACAGTGGAGTACAGTGGAGCACAGTAGAGGTGGAGTACAGTAGAGTACAGTAGAGGTAGAGTACAGTGGAGCACAGTAGATATAGATTACAGTGGAGTAGAGTAGAGATAGAGTACAGTGGAGTAGAGTAGAGGTAGAGTACAGTGGAGCAGAGTAGAGGTAGAGTACAGTGGAGTACAGTAGAGGTAGAGCACAGTAGAGCAGAGTAGAGGTAGAGTACAGTGGAGTAGAGTAGAGGTAGAGTACAGTGGAGTACAGTAGAGGTAGAGTATAGTGGAGCACAGTAGAGGTAGAGTACAGTGGAGTACAGTGGAGCACAGTAGAGGTGGAGTACAGTAGAGTACAGTAGAGGTAGAGTACAGTGGAGCACAGTAGATATAGATTACAGTGGAGTAGAGTAGAGATAGAGTACAGTGGAGTACAGTAGAGGTAGAGTACAGTGGAGTAGAGTAGAGATAGAGTACAGTGGAGCACAGCAGAGGTAGAGTACAGTGGATCACAGTAGAGATAGAGTACAGTGGAGTACAGTGGAGCACAGTAGAGGTATAGTACAGTGGAGCACAGTAGAGATAGATTACAGTGGAGTAGAGTAGAGATAGAGTACAGTGGAGTACAGTAGAGGTAGAGTACAGTGGAGCAGAGTAGATGTAGAGTACAGTGGAGTACAGTAGAGGTAGAGCACAGTAGAGCAGAGTAGAGGTAGAGTACAGTGGAGTACAGTAGAGGTAGTGCACAGTGGAGCACTCTAGAGGTAGAGTACAGTGGAGTACAGTGGAGTACAGTAGAGGTGGAGTACAGTAGAGTACAGTAGAGGTAGAGAACAGTACAGTACAGTAGAGGTAGAGTACAGTGGAGTACAGTAGAGGTAGAGTACAGTAGAGCACAGTAGAGGTAGAATACAGTGGAGTATAGTAGAGATAGAGTACAGTGGAGCACAGTAGAGGTAGAGTACAGTGGAGCACAGTAGAGGTAGAGTACAGTGGAGTATAGTTGAGGTAGACTACAGTGGAGTAGAGTAGAGGTCGAGTACAGTGGAGGACAGTAGAGATAGAGTACAGTAGAGCAGAGTAGAGGTAGAGTACAGTGGAGTACAGTAGAGGTAGAGCACAGTAGAGCAGAGTAGAGGTAGAGTACAGTGGAGTACATAAGAGGTAGAGCACAGTGGAGCACTGTAGAGGTAGAATACAGTGGAGTACATTAGAGATAGAGTACAGTGGAGCACAGTAGAGGTAGAGTACAGTGGAGCACAGTAGAGGTAGAGTACATTGGAGCACAGTAGAGGTAGAGTACAGTGGAGTACAGTAGAGGTAGTGTACAGTGGAGTACAGTGGAGCACAGTAGAGGTGGAGTACAGTAGAGTACAGTAGAGGTAGAGTACAGTGGAGCACAGTAGATATAGATTACAGTGGAGTAGAGTAGAGATAGAGTACAGTGGAGTACAGTAGAGGTAGAGTACAGTGGAGCAGAGTAGAGGTAGAGTACAGTGGAGTACAGTAGAGGTAGAGCACAGTACAGCAGAGCAGAGGTAGAGTACAGTGGAGTAGAGTAGAGGTAGAGTACAGTGGAGTACAGTAGAGGTAGAGTATAGTGGAGCACAGTAGAGGTAGAGTACAGTGGAGTACAGTGGAGCACAGTAGAGGTAGAGAACAGTACAATACAGTAGAGGTAGAGTAGAGTGGAGTACAGTAGAGGTAGAGTACAGTAGAGCACAGTAGAGGTAGAATACAGTGGAGTACAGTAGAGGTAGAGTACAGTGGAGTACAGTAGAGGTAGAGTACAGTGGAGTACAGAAGAGATAGAGTACAGTGGAGCACAGTAGAGGTAGAGTACAGTGGAGCACAGTAGAGGTAGAGTACAGTGGAGCACAGTAGAGGTAGAGTACAGTGGAGTACAGTAGAGGTTGAGTACAGTGGAGTACAGTTGAGGTAGAGTACAGTGGAGCACAGTAGAGGTAGAGTACAGTGGAGTACAGTGGAGCACAGTAGAGGTGGAGTACAGTAGAGTAGAGTATAGGTTGAGTACAGTGGAGTACAGTAGAGATAGAGTAGAGTGGAGTAGAGTAGAGATAGAGTACAGTGGATTAGAGTAGAGGTAGAGTACAGTAGAGCACAGTAGAGGTAGAGTACAGTAGAGCACAGTAGAGGTAGAGTACAGTGGAGCACAGTAGAGGTAGAGCACAGTGGAGCACAGTAGAGATAAAGTACAGTGGAGCACAGTAGAGATAGAGTACAGTGGATTAGAGTAGAGATAGAGTACAGTGGAGTATAGTTGAGGTAGAGTACAGTGGAGCACAGTAGTGGTAGAGTACAGTGGAGTATAGTTGAGGTAGAGTACAGTGGAGCACAGTTGTGGTAGAGTACAGTGGAGTATAGTTGAGGTAGAGTACAGTGGAGCACAGTAGTGGTAGAGTACAGTGGAGTATAGTTGAGGTAGAGTACAGTGGAGTACAGTAGAGGTAGAGTACAGTGGAGCACAGTAGAGATAGAGTACAGTAGAGCAGAGCAGAGGTAGAGTACAGTGGAGTACAGTAGAGGTAGAGTACAGTGGAACACTGTAGAGGTGGAGTACAATGGAGTACAGTAGAGGTAGAGTACAGTGGAGCACAGTAGAGATAGAGTAAAATAGAGCAGAGTAGAGGTAGAGTACAGTGGAGTACAGTAGAGGTAGAGTACAGTGAAGCACTGTAGAGGTGGAGTACAGTGGAGTATAGTAGAGGTAGAGTACAGTGGAGCACAGTAGAGATAGAGTACAGTAGAGCACAGTAGAGGTAGAGTACAGTGGAGTATAGTAGAGGTAGAGTACAGTGGAGTACAGTAGAGGTAGAGTACAGTGGAGCAGAGTAGATGTTGAGTACAGTGGAGCACAGTAGAGGTAGAGTACAGTGGAGCACAGTAGAAGTAGAGTACAGTGGAGTACAGTAGAGGTAGAGTACAGTGGAGTACAGTAGAGGTAGAGTACAGTGGAGCACAGTAGAGGTAGAGTACAGTGGAGTACAGTGGAGCACAGTAGAGGTGGAGTACAGTAGAGTACAGTAGAGGTAGAGTACAGTGGAGTACAGTAGAGGTAGAGTGCAGTGGAGCAGAGTAGAGGTAGAGTACAGTGGAGTACAGTAGAGGTAGAGTACAGTGGAGCACAGTAGAGCTAGAGTACAGTGGAGTACAGTGGAGCACAGTAGAGGTGGAGTACAGTAGAGTAGAGTATAGGTTGAGTACAGTGGAGTACAGTAGAGATAGAGTAGAGTGGAGTAGAGTAGAGAATGAGTACAGTGGATTAGAGTAGATATAGAGTACAGTGGAGTATAGTTGAGGTAGAGTACAGTGGAGCAAATTAGAGGTAGAGTACAGTGGAGTATAGTTGAGGTAGACTACAGTGGAGTACAGTAGAGGTAGAGTACAGTGGAGCACAGTAGAGGTAGAGTACAGTGGAGTACAGTAGAGGTAGAGTACAGTGGAGTACAGTAGAGGTAGAGTAGAGTGGAGCATATTAGAGGTGGAGTAGAGTAGAGTACAGTAGAGGTAGAGTACAGTGGAGTACAGTAGAAGTAGAGTACAGTGGAGCACAGTAGAGGTAGAGTAGAGTGGAGTACAGTAGAGGTAAAGTACAGTGGAGTACAGTAGAGGTAGAGTACAGTGGAGTAGAGTAGAGATAGAGTAGAGTGGAGCACAGCAGAGGTAGAGTACAGTGGATCACAGTAGAGATAGAGTACAGTGGAGTACAATTGAGCACAGTAGAGGTATAGTACAGTGGAGCACAGTAGCGATAGATTACAGTGGAGTACAGTAGAGATAGAGTACAGTGGAGTACAGTAGAGGTAGAGTACAGTGGAGCACAGTAGAGGTAGAGTACAGTGGAGTATTGTTTTGGTAGACTACAGTGGAGTACAGTAGAGATAGAGTACAGTAGAGCAGAGTAGAGGTAGAGTACAGTGGAGTACAATAGAGGTAGAGCACAGTAGAGCAGAGTAGAGGTAGAGTACAGTGGAGTACAGTAGAGGTATAGCACAGTGGAGCACTGTAGAGGTAGAGTACAGTGGAGTACAGTAGAGATAGAGTACAGTGGAGCACAGTAGAGGTTGAGTACAGTGGAGCACAGTAGAGGTAGAGTACAGTGGAGCACAGTAGAAGTAGAGTACAGTCGAGTACAGTAGAGGTAGAGTACAGTGGAGTACAGTAGAGGTAGAGTACAGTGGAGCACAGTAGAGGTAGAGTACAGTGGAGTACAGTGGAGCACAGTAGAGGTGGAGTACAGTAGAGTACAGTAGAGGTAGAGTACAGTGGAGCACAGTAGAGGTAGAGTACAGTGGAGTACAGTGGAGTACAGTGGAGTACAGTAGAGGTGGAATACAGTAGAGTACAGTAGAGGTAGAGAAAAGTACAGTACAGTAGAGGTAGAGTACAGTGGAGTACAGTAGAGGTAGAGTACAGTAGAGCACAGTAGAGGTAGAGTACAGTAGAGCACAGTAGAGGTAGAGTACAGTGGAGCACAGTAGAGGTAGAGCACAGTGGAGCACAGTAGAGATAAAGTACAGTGGAGCACAGTAGAGATAGAGTACAGTGGATTAGAGTAGAGATAGAGTACAGTGGAGTATAGTTGAGGTAGAGTACAGTGGAGCACAGTAGTGGTAGAGTACAGTGGAGTATAGTTGAGGTAGAGTACAGTGGAGCACAGTAGTGGTAGAGTACAGTGGAGTATAGTTGAGGTAGAGTACAGTGGAGCACAGTAGTGGTAGAGTACAGTGGAGTATAGTTGAGGTAGAGTACAGTGGAGTACAGTAGAGGTAGAGTACAGTGGAGCACAGTAGAGATAGAGTACAGTAGAGCAGAGCAGAGGTAGAGTACAGTGGAGTACAGTAGATGTAGAGTACAGTGGAACACTGTAGAGGTGGAGTACAAAGGAGTACAGTAGAGGTAGAGTACAGTGGAGCACAGTAGAGATAGAGTAAAATAGAGTAGAGTAGAGGTAGAGTACAGTGGAGTACAGTAGAGGTAGAGTACAGTGGAGCACTGTAGAGGTGGAGTACAGTGGAGTATAGTAGAGGTAGAGTACAGTGGAGCACAGTAGAGATAGAGTACAGTAGAGCACAGTAGAGGTAGAGTACAGTGGAGTATAGTAGAGGTAGAGTACAGTGGAGTACAGTAGAGGTAGAGTACAGTGGAGCAGAGTAGATGTTGAGTACAGTGGAGCACAGTAGAGGTAGAGTATAGTGGAGCACAGTAGAGGTAGAGTACAGTGGAGTATAGTAGAGGTGGAGTACTGTAGAGCACAGTAGAGATAGAGTACAGTAGAGCACAGTAGAGGTAGAGTACATTGGAGCACAGTAGAGGAATAGTACAGTGTAGTACAGTAGAGATAGAGTACAGTGGAGTACAGTAGAGATAGAGTACAGTCGAACAAAGTAGAGATAAGTGCAGTGGAGTATAGTAGAGGTAGAGTACAGTGGAGTAGAGTAGAGGTAGAGTACAGTGGAGTACAGTAGAGGTAGAGTAGAGTGGAGCATATTAGAGGTGGAGTAGAGTAGAGTACAGTAGAGGTAGAGTACAGTGGAGTACAGTAGAAGTAGAGTACAGTGGAGCACAGTAGAGGTAGAGTAGAGTGGAGTACAGTAGAGGTAGAGTACAGTGGAGTACAGTAGAGGTAGAGTACAGTGGAGTAGAGTAGAGATAGAGTACAGTGGAGCACAGCAGAGGTAGAGTACAGTGGATCACAGTAGAGATAGAGTACAGTGGTGTACAGTGGAGCACAGTAGAGGTATAGTACAGTGGAGCACAGTAGAGATAGATTACAGTGGAGTAGAGTAGAGATAGAGTACTGTGGAGTATAGTTGAGGTAGAGTACAGTGGAGCACAGTAGAGGTAGAGTACAGTGGAGTATAGTTGAGGTAGACTACAGTGGAGTACAGTAGAGGTAGATTACAGTGGAGCACAGTAGAGATAGAGTACAGTAGAGCAGAGTAGATGTAGAGTACAGTGGAGTACAGTAGAGGTAGAGTACAGTGGAGCACTGTAGAGGTGGAGTACAGTGGAGTACAGTAGAGGTAGAGTACAGTGGAGCACAGTAGAGATAAAGTACAGTAGAGCACAGTAGAGGTAGAGTAGAGTGGAGCACATTAGAGGTAGAGTAGAGTAGAGTACAGTAGAAGTAGAGTACAGTGGAGCACAGTAGAGGTAGAGTAGAGTGGAGTACAGTAGAGGTAGAGTAAAGTGGAGTACAGTAGTTGTAGAGTACAGTGGAGTAGAGTAGAGATAGAGTACAGTGGAGCACAGCAGAAGTAGAGTACAGTGGATCACAGTAGAGATAGAGTACAGTGGAGTACAATGGAGCACAGTAGAGGTATAGTACAGTGGAGCACAGTAGAGATAGATTACAGTGGAGTAGAGTAGATATAGAGTACAGTGGAGTACAGTAGAGGTAGAGTAGAGTGGAGCAGAGTAGAGGTAAAGTACAGTGGAGTACAGTAGAGGTAGAGCACACTAGAGCAGAGTAGAGGTAGAGTACAGTGGAGTACAGTAGAGGTAGAGCACAGTGGAGCACTGTAGAGGTAGAGTACAGTGGAGTACAGTAGAGATAGAGTACAGTGGAGCACAGTAGAGGTAGAGTACAGTGGAGCAGAGTAGAGGTAGAGTAGAGTGGAGTACAGTAGAGGTAGAGTACAGTGGAGCACAGTAGAGGTAGAGTACAGTGGAGTACAGTGGAGTACAGTAGAGGTGGAGTACAGTAGAGTACAGTAGAGGTAGAGAACAGTACAGTACAGTAGAGGTAGAGTACAGTGGAGTACAGTAGAGGTAGAGTATAGTAGAGCACAGTAGAGGTAGAATAGAGTGGAGTACAGTAGAGGTAGAGTACAGTGGAGCAAAGTAGAGGTAGAGAACAGTACAGTACAGTAGAGGTAGAGTACAGTGGAGTACAGTAGAGGTGGAGTACAGTAGAGTACAGTAGAGGTAGAGTACAGTGTAGTACAGTAGAGGTAGAGAACAGTACAGTACAGTAGAGGTAGAGTACAGTGGAGTACAGTAGAGGTAGAGTACAGTAGAGCACAGTAGAGGTAGAATACAGTGGAGTACAGTAGAGGTAGAGTACAGTGGAGTACAGTAGAGGTAGAGTACAGTGGAGTACAGTAGAGGTAGAG
Organism: Tiaroga cobitis; assembly: GCA_030578255.1. Taxonomy (NCBI): domain Eukaryota; kingdom Metazoa; phylum Chordata; class Actinopteri; order Cypriniformes; family Leuciscidae; genus Tiaroga; species Tiaroga cobitis. The sequence continues at coordinate 1,971,366 of CM060612.1, forward strand.
TACAGTGGAGCAGAGTAGAGGTAGAGTACAGTGGAGTACAGTAGAGGTAGAGTACAGTGGAGCACAGTAGAGCTAGAGTACAGTGGAGTACAGTGGAGCACAGTAGAGGTGGAGTACAGTAGAGTAGAGTATAGGTTGAGTACAGTGGAGTACAGTAGAGATAGAGTAGAGTGGAGTAGAGTAGAGAATGAGTACAGTGGATTAGAGTAGATATAGAGTACAGTGGAGTATAGTTGAGGTAGAGTACAGTGGAGCACATTAGAGGTAGAGTACAGTGGAGTATAGTTGAGGTAGACTACAGTGGAGTACAGTAGAGGTAGAGTACAGTGGAGCACAGTAGAGGTAGAGTACAGTGGAGTACAGTAGAGGTAGAGTACAGTGGAGTACAGTAGAGGTAGAGTAGAGTGGAGCATATTAGAGGTGGAGTAGAGTAGAGTACAGTAGAGGTAGAGTACAGTGGAGTACAGTAGAAGTAGAGTACAGTGGAGCACAGTAGAGGTAGAGTAGAGTGGAGTACAGTAGAGGTAAAGTACAGTGGAGTACAGTAGAGGTAGAGTACAGTGGAGTAGAGTAGAGATAGAGTAGAGTGGAGCACAGCAGAGGTAGAGTACAGTGGATCACAGTAGAGATAGATTACAGTGGAGTAGAGTAGAGATAGAGTACAGTGGAGTACAGTAGAGGTAGAGTACAGTGGAGCAGAGTAGATGTAGAGTACAGTGGAGTACAGTAGAGGTAGAGCACAGTAGAGCAGAGTAGAGGTAGAGTACAGTGGAGTACAGTAGAGGTAGTGCACAGTGGAGCACTCTAGAGGTAGAGTACAGTGGAGTACAGTGGAGTACAGTAGAGGTGGAGTACAGTAGAGTACAGTAGAGGTAGAGAACAGTACAGTACAGTAGAGGTAGAGTACAGTGGAGTACAGTAGAGGTAGAGTACAGTAGAGCACAGTAGAGGTAGAATACAGTGGTGTATAGTAGAGATAGAGTACAGTGGAGCACAGTAGAGGTAGAGTACAGTGGAGCACAGTAGAGGTAGAGTACAGTGGAGTATAGTTGAGGTAGACTACAGTGGAGTAGAGTAGAGGTCGAGTACAGTGGAGGACAGTAGAGATAGAGTACAGTAGAGCAGAGTAGAGGTAGAGTACAGTGGAGTACAGTAGAGGTAGAGCACAGTAGAGCAGAGTAGAGGTAGAGTACAGTGGAGTACATAAGAGGTAGAGCACAGTGGAGCACTGTAGAGGTAGAATACAGTGGAGTACATTAGAGATAGAGTACAGTGGAGCACAGTAGAGGTAGAGTACAGTGGAGCACAGTAGAGGTAGAGTACATTGGAGCACAGTAGAGGTAGAGTACAGTGGAGTACAGTAGAGGTAGTGTACAGTGGAGCACAGTAGAGGTAGAGTACAGTGGAGCACAATAGAGGTAGAGTACAGTGGGGTACAGTAGAAATAGAGTACAGTGGAGCACAGTAGAGTAGAGTACAGTAGAGCACAGTAGAGGTAGAGTAAAGTGGAGCACAGTAGAGATAGAGTACAGTGGAGTACAGTAGAGGAAGAGTACAGTGGAGTACAGTGGAGCACAGTAGAGGTGGAGTACAGTAGAGTACAGTAGAGGTAGAGTACAGTGGAGCACAGTAGATATAGATTACAGTGGAGTAGAGTAGAGATAGAGTACAGTGGAGTACAGTAGAGGTAGAGTACAGTGGAGCAGAGTAGAGGTAGAGTACAGTGGAGTACAGTAGAGGTAGAGCACAGTAGAGCAGAGTAGAGGTAGAGTACAGTGGAGTAGAGTAGAGGTAGAGTACAGTGGAGTACAGTAGAGGTAGAGTATAGTGGAGCACAGTAGAGGTAGAGTACAGTGGAGTACAGTGGAGCACAGTAGAGGTGGAGTACAGTAGAGTACAGTAGAGGTAGAGTACAGTGGAGCACAGTAGATATAGATTACAGTGGAGTAGAGTAGAGATAGAGTACAGTGGAGTACAGTAGAGGTAGAGTACAGTGGAGTAGAGTAGAGATAGAGTACAGTGGAGCACAGCAGAGGTAGAGTACAGTGGATCACAGTAGAGATAGAGTACAGTGGAGTACAGTGGAGCACAGTAGAGGTATAGTACAGTGGAGCACAGTAGAGATAGATTACAGTGGAGTAGAGTAGAGATAGAGTACAGTGGAGTACAGTAGAGGTAGAGTACAGTGGAGCAGAGTAGATGTAGAGTACAGTGGAGTACAGTAGAGGTAGAGCACAGTAGAGCAGAGTAGAGGTAGAGTACAGTGGAGTACAGTAGAGGTAGTGCACAGTGGAGCACTCTAGAGGTAGAGTACAGTGGAGTACAGTGGAGTACAGTAGAGGTGGAGTACAGTAGAGTACAGTAGAGGTAGAGAACAGTACAGTACAGTAGAGGTAGAGTACAGTGGAGTACAGTAGAGGTAGAGTACAGTAGAGCACAGTAGAGGTAGAATACAGTGGAGTATAGTAGAGATAGAGTACAGTGGAGCACAGTAGAGGTAGAGTACAGTGGAGCACAGTAGAGGTAGAGTACAGTGGAGTATAGTTGAGGTAGACTACAGTGGAGTAGAGTAGAGGTCGAGTACAGTGGAGGACAGTAGAGATAGAGTACAGTAGAGCAGAGTAGAGGTAGAGTACAGTGGAGTACAGTAGAGGTAGAGCACAGTAGAGCAGAGTAGAGGTAGAGTACAGTGGAGTACATAAGAGGTAGAGCACAGTGGAGCACTGTAGAGGTAGAATACAGTGGAGTACATTAGAGATAGAGTACAGTGGAGCACAGTAGAGGTAGAGTACAGTGGAGCACAGTAGAGGTAGAGTACATTGGAGCACAGTAGAGGTAGAGTACAGTGGAGTACAGTAGAGGTAGTGTACAGTGGAGTACAGTGGAGCACAGTAGAGGTGGAGTACAGTAGAGTACAGTAGAGGTAGAGTACAGTGGAGCACAGTAGATATAGATTACAGTGGAGTAGAGTAGAGATAGAGTACAGTGGAGTACAGTAGAGGTAGAGTACAGTGGAGCAGAGTAGAGGTAGAGTACAGTGGAGTACAGTAGAGGTAGAGCACAGTACAGCAGAGCAGAGGTAGAGTACAGTGGAGTAGAGTAGAGGTAGAGTACAGTGGAGTACAGTAGAGGTAGAGTATAGTGGAGCACAGTAGAGGTAGAGTACAGTGGAGTACAGTGGAGCACAGTAGAGGTAGAGAACAGTACAATACAGTAGAGGTAGAGTAGAGTGGAGTACAGTAGAGGTAGAGTACAGTAGAGCACAGTAGAGGTAGAATACAGTGGAGTACAGTAGAGGTAGAGTACAGTGGAGTACAGTAGAGGTAGAGTACAGTGGAGTACAGAAGAGATAGAGTACAGTGGAGCACAGTAGAGGTAGAGTACAGTGGAGCACAGTAGAGGTAGAGTACAGTGGAGCACAGTAGAGGTAGAGTACAGTGGAGTACAGTAGAGGTTGAGTACAGTGGAGTACAGTTGAGGTAGAGTACAGTGGAGCACAGTAGAGGTAGAGTACAGTGGAGTACAGTGGAGCACAGTAGAGGTGGAGTACAGTAGAGTAGAGTATAGGTTGAGTACAGTGGAGTACAGTAGAGATAGAGTAGAGTGGAGTAGAGTAGAGATAGAGTACAGTGGATTAGAGTAGAGGTAGAGTACAGTAGAGCACAGTAGAGGTAGAGTACAGTAGAGCACAGTAGAGGTAGAGTACAGTGGAGCACAGTAGAGGTAGAGCACAGTGGAGCACAGTAGAGATAAAGTACAGTGGAGCACAGTAGAGATAGAGTACAGTGGATTAGAGTAGAGATAGAGTACAGTGGAGTATAGTTGAGGTAGAGTACAGTGGAGCACAGTAGTGGTAGAGTACAGTGGAGTATAGTTGAGGTAGAGTACAGTGGAGCACAGTTGTGGTAGAGTACAGTGGAGTATAGTTGAGGTAGAGTACAGTGGAGCACAGTAGTGGTAGAGTACAGTGGAGTATAGTTGAGGTAGAGTACAGTGGAGTACAGTAGAGGTAGAGTACAGTGGAGCACAGTAGAGATAGAGTACAGTAGAGCAGAGCAGAGGTAGAGTACAGTGGAGTACAGTAGAGGTAGAGTACAGTGGAACACTGTAGAGGTGGAGTACAATGGAGTACAGTAGAGGTAGAGTACAGTGGAGCACAGTAGAGATAGAGTAAAATAGAGCAGAGTAGAGGTAGAGTACAGTGGAGTACAGTAGAGGTAGAGTACAGTGAAGCACTGTAGAGGTGGAGTACAGTGGAGTATAGTAGAGGTAGAGTACAGTGGAGCACAGTAGAGATAGAGTACAGTAGAGCACAGTAGAGGTAGAGTACAGTGGAGTATAGTAGAGGTAGAGTACAGTGGAGTACAGTAGAGGTAGAGTACAGTGGAGCAGAGTAGATGTTGAGTACAGTGGAGCACAGTAGAGGTAGAGTACAGTGGAGCACAGTAGAAGTAGAGTACAGTGGAGTACAGTAGAGGTAGAGTACAGTGGAGTACAGTAGAGGTAGAGTACAGTGGAGCACAGTAGAGGTAGAGTACAGTGGAGTACAGTGGAGCACAGTAGAGGTGGAGTACAGTAGAGTACTGTAGACTTGGAATTAAAGCCTCTTTTGTTTCCCCGTTATTATTTGATTTACGGGACCAGACACCAGTTATCTTGCCAAGAAAGATTTTATTCTTATATGTCAGGAGAGAAACTTCAAGATGTTGTATTCATGCCAGGTCTATGCGTTTCCGTGTTTCTCTGAGGTAGTACAGTAAGATTGAGCTTTTATACATCACAGAGAGTCTTACAGCTTCCTTGTAAGGTAACAAAACATGTTGCTCTGAGCTTCTTAAAATTAGAACGTATGTCATACGTACACGTTATGTTTAACATGTCACAATTCACTTCCATATTAAGAACTATCCTTGTTGTTTACATCTGTGATGCACTTACATCAGTCGAACATGTTACATTGTACACACCCCATAGCAAAATATAGCTTCCCCCTGTCTGACATATGATCATCCCATGGATCCATGCTATCTATAGTTCCCTCATGCATTCAAACTCATGCTTTTGAAACTTCATAAGATGATACAACTGATTATGAATATTAATAAAGAATAATAATACAGATACATAATATTTAATAATAAAATAATATTAAAAGATGAAATTTTGAATCTTCATCTCCCTCCACTGGAACTACGGCCGTCAGTTCCACACCATCATTCCCAGGTGGCCAACCTATAGAAGTGATAGTGAGGAGAAGAAATAGCAGACCAAGAAAATAGACAGAAAGAACAGAAGAATGGAAACAGAGAAACAAAACAAAGAACAAAACCCCAACCCATGTTATGTCCCCGTATACTATGTGTATTTTAATATCTATGTGTATGTCTTTAAAATGAACCCCAATTATCTAAGAAAAGAAAAACTAATAAGTCTTCTGCCCGTGCCTGAACTCATTAATTAATTAACTTGTTAATTAATTAAATCCTTCAGTTCCGAACCAAAACAAGAAATTAAAATAAACGTTGACGTTAAAGGATCCTATCCCTTGGGGTTGAAAATCAGTAAGCGGATGTTCATTGTTTGTGAGGTAGTGTTTTGCATAAAATCTCTTATTTCACGCTGTATGTCCCATTCTTAGTTCTATCCATTTGGTTAGAAATAATCAATTTGACAGGTTTGGTACTTTTCCTTCTAGTAACACATATAAGGACTTGGATTATTAGCATGAAGACAAAAACTCCTACCATAGTCAAAACTATCCAATCGGACCATGATAAATTCCCTAGGATTCGTGGTAGTTTCCTTTCAGACATTAATTTAGCTACTCCATTTGCTACAATAACATGACCCATTGCTTGAATTCCCTCCTCTTGAGCTGCTTTTACACTCTTTTTAACTCTTCTAACCATTTCAAAGAGGTCATAATTCCGTTCTTCTACTAGATCATTATTCCACCATTGTGGCTCTAACTGCAACAGTTGCACATGTGGAACATGAATTCCACCCAAGTGAAGAGGATAGAGAATCTCAAGGCAAAATGGATCAGGAGGAATTGGACACAACTTTCCCCCGTATATCATATTTTCACTTATTCCATCATGTAATATACACCACTGTGCTTCTGACACCTGCCATGCACCTGTGGCTTGATCTAAAGGAACTACTTCCCAAACAGCAGAACCATTAAGAGATAGACTAAACATTGTAGAGCATGAGCAAATTACCCACTCATGTTCCTCAACACAACAGTCTGTGGTAGAAATCATCGGTGTATTGCCGTCAGCCCAATATCCATTCCTTCCTAATCTAATTACTGAATTTCCTTGTCTAACACCCATAGATTGGAATTGCCTGACTGTCATAATATTGCGCTTCCCATATTGAGGCCATATCATAATCAAAGGTAACATTCCAGAACCTGACAACGAATTTTCATTAATAGCGATTTTAACTAATGGAATATGTTTAGCAGAAGTCAAATTAAGTTGATTACCGAAAACCACTAACAAAGATTCTGCTATTCGCTCAGGAACTTGTCCCATTCGAATAACTTGAATATCTTCTACCATTTGATCCTTTAAATTCTGAGCTAAAAATAAACACGCCGCACGATGTGTCTCAAAATTAGATGATTTTGTTAATGCATCTGCCAATTCCTTTGCAGCATCATTAAGATGCTGACCCGCTGCTATAATATGTAGAGAACCCTGAAGAGCCTCAGTGAGTCCTTTCCCAGTCATTGTTCCCACCCACTGAGTATACTCGCTTAGTTGATTCATTTGAGCAGTATTACTAATTGAATTGACAGAACCAAATACCCCCGCTATGTCTCCCCATATACTTCGAGTTTTACGATTTTTACTACTCAGAGGATTTTTAGAGGTATAATATTTAACTTCTTTGTCCAACCAACTTCTTATTTGTGTAAAATTACCACAATAAGACTGATCAAAAACTGTAAGAAGAGAGTTTAAGTTATAATTAATTCGTTGTCGCACCATATGGGCTTCATTTATCAAGGTTTTGGTTTCTTTTGCCAACAAAATACCATGAGCTGGTGCAATAGTTGTATTTGGGCATGTTTCAGCTTTGTTTGTCTTTTCCGCAGAAAGATAAAAACACCTTCCGATTTCCCCAGTTTCTAGTTCAGTCTCACAATATTCATTCTCATCTTCTGAATGCCATACTCGTACATAATTTCCCTTAAATCTTGTTGTTCTTGAGGAAGCATCCCCCAGAAACCCTTCACATGGCAACACTATGGGATAAATACACCCTTGGGTCAATGAATCCCATATTGTAAGCATGTGGGTACGGTTCAGAACAAAATTAATTTCCACATTAGTAGACGTTATGAGGTTTAACCCTATAACTTCACATTGTTCTTTTGAACAAATGTCTCGTCTTTGAGCACTACCAGTATACCCCCCGTCTTTTACCGGCCAAATTACTCTGCTTTTGTAACATTGGTGGTAAAAGTTACATCCTCCAAAGACGTCCTTACGATATTTAGCAAGGTCTTTATCATTGCGTGGCACCCAATTCCATAATCCCCATTTGGAAATAAAGGGTAGAGTAAAATGTTGGCCAGATTTCAGAGTTGCATTCCGAGTGATTTCTTGAACTCGAGGAGTCCATAAGGCTTGGCTTTCTTGATAAATGCCAAGTAAAATTAAAAATAAGCATACCATCGTCGTTGGGTATCGAGAATAACTTGCAACCATCTCTAATCAATGTCAATGGAACTGATTCCTGAAATGGAAGCAGAGAAATAATTAACATCACTTCTTTGTTCCCAATCTTTAAAACTAATGGATGAACATTGAATATGATCATGTTTAACAATGGAAGAATGTCCATGCCAATAAGGCTTCCTTGTGAATTCGGCCCAACCCAGAAAGATGTCCATAAGACTTCATCTTCATGTATTTGCAGTGGAACTTGAATACTTTTGCGGAATTTTGTGATACCTCCTCCAACTCCTTCAACATCCATAGTTTCCCCTGTTGTAGGTAGATTCAGATCTGTTATTGAAATGGCTGCGCCTGTGTCAACAAGGATGTCACATGGGTGGCCCCCTATTAATGCATTAACGAAAAGGCGATTGTCTCTTTTCTTACTAATACAGGGGGCCGCTGATTCCTATTGCGGACGCATAATTCCCTCAATGAGCTGACGGACTTGTGCTTCAGTCCACGTCTTCCCTTGAGGGGTTTCATTATGGTTTTTTGCACTGACCTGTCTAAATGATGGACCTTGACCTTCTGCTCCACCTCCTTTAGCCCAACAATCTATTTTTGAGTGTCCACGCTTTCCACAGTTGCTGCAGGAAATCACCCTATTCTTTATGTCCTTGTTGTATTGAGCTGTTGCCACTCCTCTTCGATATGGCTTGTTTCCTTCTTCTTTATTTGATCTCATAGCCATCTCTAAGCGGCCAGCCCATTGCATAATTTGGTCAAATGTCTCACCTGGGTTGACTCCAAGTGATAAGGCTTGTTGGTATTTTGTGCTAAGTCCATCCACAAGTGTGTCAGTGAACTGTACATCATCTCTGTCAGGTTGTTTCTTGGCACAGAGAGCCCATCTCTCATAAGCATTCCACTTACGTAGAGCATATTCATCTGGAGATTCATCATCCTTTTGCTTAATCAATGTCACTAATGTGAAAGGAATTTTACCACTGCCCAAGATTTCCTGGATTTCTTTTCGGAACACATCTAATGCTTGCCAAAGACCCAGGGGTCGTCCCTGGCCATCAACCCACAAATCTATCCATTGGGCGGTTGTTATCGAAGCTGGCAAGCGTTCCCATCTGTCTCTTGGGATTTTAGCTTTCACAATGGTGTGTATGTCTCTTAATGTCATTTGATGTGCTTCAATCAATGAGTCTAATTCTCGCCAAAACTCTGTGTTTGGATCTTGTCTCTTCAGAGGAGGCAAGGCTGTGAGAATGGCTTGACGTTCTCCTGGTGTGAATGGTCTCTCTTCTGTCATCATTTCAGATCCTTCCCTTTTAATTACAGGTGAAGAAAATTCAGGACCGATCTTGTCAATTGTGATCATGTCGTCATCTCTTGTCTCATCACCCCAGTCAGAATCATAATTCCGAACTGGTGTACATCGCAGCATGTCTCTGTTTGGCTGAACTGTTTTAGATCTTGTTATTACCGGAGCTGCTTGTGCAGATGCAATATACATTTTGTCAACTGGACCTCCATTTGATCTCGAAGCTTGAGGCTGTGTCAGAGGTTTAGATGAATTTGTATATTGTTCAGGCAAAATTGGATAAATTGGGTTGTAAGGAGGAGGCGTTACAGTTGTTGCAGATTTCACTGGTGCTTGTGAATATTTCTTTTCAGCTTCAGTTATTATATTTGTCCAATCTGGATCAAATGAATCACCATTGGTTGTATTTTCTCCATCTGAACATTTAATAGACATAATTTTGTTCAATTTGTTATATGCTTCAATTTGAGGCTTCATTGCTTCAACAAGTGGGACTGGGCACCCATTGAGACCGCAACAAATTCCACCTTGTTTCAAAATCCAATGTGCGGCGAGGATTGGAAATACTTTTGACTTGATAGAGTCCTTCTGGGACTCAAGCCAGCTTAACTGCACATCCATAGATGTGTTAATGTCCAGTCCTTTTTTCAAAAACTTAGCTTGCTTTTTCTGTTTTCTTTCTAAGTACCAAGCAGATATTGTTCTGCTGTTAAATCCACTTTCTGCCATTGCAAATTATTTGTCACTCTGTGTCTGTGTGCTCAAACAGCAGGGCTATTTTTGTGAGGGAGTGTGTGTGTGAATTCCAGGGGAGGCCCTCTGCTTTTCTCACTCTGCTTAGCTCCCTCTGCTTTTCTCCCTTTCCACCTGTTCTAATTTCTCAAGAACAAAGAAGGGGTTGGGAAACAAAAAAAAAAACAAAAAAAAACTCTAATATTTTCCGTTTTTCTTTTTCGTTTGTCTTAATTCAGATTAATTTATATATATATATATATATATATATATATACATACACACATATACACACATATACATATATATATATATACACACTAAAGTTGCTCTCAGATCAGTCTCTTCCTCCAAACACTGAACAGCTTTATTGTCAAAATCAGAATGCATGCAATTCTAGCATCTATTCCATTGATACCCTTCTTCTAAGGGTTCAATCCTCTGCGTATTTACGTTTTAGGGTTTATTTGTATTTTTTTTATACTGCACTGTACTAACTTCAAGCACAGACCCGCCACTGTAAACCGCTATAAATCACTGCTTGTCACACTATCCTCGTCTTCTTCTGAAACGATTCTTCGTGTATTGGATATATTTTAGAGATAAATCTGCCCTTTATCGCAATCTCGCCATATTCCAACCACCTTACAAGCTAATTGCTAAATCGCCTTACAGCTATTTCCAAAATTTGACTAAGATGGTCTTTTTCCTAAAAAAAGATCCACTTTCTACAGTTTTTTCAAAAATGAAAAAGACTTCCCCAGCATCATTCAATATTCAGAGGTCCACTGACCAGAGCAACTCAAATAAGCCACATTCTAATTATTTAAATTATTTTTATTTTTCTGACACATATATTCATTGGCAAAACAACTGGTACTTTAAATAACACAGTTCTTTTAAGCAGTTTCAGTCAATGTCCAATCATCAGGCAGACTTAGAATTATTTAGAATAGAAAAAGTCTTACCTTGAATGATTGAGACAAATGCCTGAAGATGCAATCCTGTTCTTCGTGACGCCAAATGTAGACTTGGAATTAAAGCCTCTTTTGTTTCCCCGTTATTATTTGATTTACGGGACCAGACACCAGTTATCTTGCCAAGAAAGATTTTATTCTTATATGTCAGGAGAGAAACTTCAAGATGTTGTATTCATGCCAGGTCTATGCGTTTCCGTGTTTCTCTGAGGTAGTACAGTAAGATTGAGCTTTTATACATCACAGAGAGTCTTACAGCTTCCTTGTAAGGTAACAAAACATGTTGCTCTGAGCTTCTTAAAATTAGAACGTATGTCATACGTACACGTTATGTTTAACATGTCACAATTCACTTCCATATTAAGAACTATCCTTGTTGTTTACATCTGTGATGCACTTACATCAGTCGAACATGTTACATTGTACACACCCCATAGCAAAATATAGCTTCCCCCTGTCTGACATATGATCATCCCATGGATCCATGCTATCTATAGTTCCCTCATGCATTCAAACTCATGCTTTTGAAACTTCATAAGATGATACAACTGATTATGAATATTAATAAAGAATAATAATACAGATACATAATATTTAATAATAAAATAATATTAAAAGATGAAATTTTGAATCTTCAAGTACAGTAGAGGTAGAGTACAGTGGAGTACAGTAGAGGTAGAGTGCAGTGGAGCAGAGTAGAGGTAGAGTACAGTGGAGTACAGTAGAGGTAGAGTACAGTGGAGCACAGTAGAGCTAGAGTACAGTGGAGTACAGTGGAGCACAGTAGAGGTGGAGTACAGTAGAGTAGAGTATAGGTTGAGTACAGTGGAGTACAGTAGAGATAGAGTAGAGTGGAGTAGAGTAGAGAATGAGTACAGTGGATTAGAGTAGATATAGAGTACAGTGGAGTATAGTTGAGGTAGAGTACAGTGGAGCAAATTAGAGGTAGAGTACAGTGGAGTATAGTTGAGGTAGACTACAGTGGAGTACAGTAGAGGTAGAGTACAGTGGAGCACAGTAGAGGTAGAGTACAGTGGAGTACAGTAGAGGTAGAGTACAGTGGAGTACAGTAGAGGTAGAGTAGAGTGGAGCATATTAGAGGTGGAGTAGAGTAGAGTACAGTAGAGGTAGAGTACAGTGGAGTACAGTAGAAGTAGAGTACAGTGGAGCACAGTAGAGGTAGAGTAGAGTGGAGTACAGTAGAGGTAAAGTACAGTGGAGTACAGTAGAGGTAGAGTACAGTGGAGTAGAGTAGAGATAGAGTAGAGTGGAGCACAGCAGAGGTAGAGTACAGTGGATCACAGTAGAGATAGAGTACAGTGGAGTACAATTGAGCACAGTAGAGGTATAGTACAGTGGAGCACAGTAGCGATAGATTACAGTGGAGTACAGTAGAGATAGAGTACAGTGGAGTACAGTAGAGGTAGAGTACAGTGGAGCACAGTAGAGGTAGAGTACAGTGGAGTATTGTTTTGGTAGACTACAGTGGAGTACAGTAGAGATAGAGTACAGTAGAGCAGAGTAGAGGTAGAGTACAGTGGAGTACAATAGAGGTAGAGCACAGTAGAGCAGAGTAGAGGTAGAGTACAGTGGAGTACAGTAGAGGTATAGCACAGTGGAGCACTGTAGAGGTAGAGTACAGTGGAGTACAGTAGAGATAGAGTACAGTGGAGCACAGTAGAGGTTGAGTACAGTGGAGCACAGTAGAGGTAGAGTACAGTGGAGCACAGTAGAAGTAGAGTACAGTCGAGTACAGTAGAGGTAGAGTACAGTGGAGTACAGTAGAGGTAGAGTACAGTGGAGCACAGTAGAGGTAGAGTACAGTGGAGTACAGTGGAGCACAGTAGAGGTGGAGTACAGTAGAGTACAGTAGAGGTAGAGTACAGTGGAGCACAGTAGAGGTAGAGTACAGTGGAGTACAGTGGAGTACAGTGGAGTACAGTAGAGGTGGAATACAGTAGAGTACAGTAGAGGTAGAGAAAAGTACAGTACAGTAGAGGTAGAGTACAGTGGAGTACAGTAGAGGTAGAGTACAGTAGAGCACAGTAGAGGTAGAGTACAGTAGAGCACAGTAGAGGTAGAGTACAGTGGAGCACAGTAGAGGTAGAGCACAGTGGAGCACAGTAGAGATAAAGTACAGTGGAGCACAGTAGAGATAGAGTACAGTGGATTAGAGTAGAGATAGAGTACAGTGGAGTATAGTTGAGGTAGAGTACAGTGGAGCACAGTAGTGGTAGAGTACAGTGGAGTATAGTTGAGGTAGAGTACAGTGGAGCACAGTAGTGGTAGAGTACAGTGGAGTATAGTTGAGGTAGAGTACAGTGGAGCACAGTAGTGGTAGAGTACAGTGGAGTATAGTTGAGGTAGAGTACAGTGGAGTACAGTAGAGGTAGAGTACAGTGGAGCACAGTAGAGATAGAGTACAGTAGAGCAGAGCAGAGGTAGAGTACAGTGGAGTACAGTAGATGTAGAGTACAGTGGAACACTGTAGAGGTGGAGTACAAAGGAGTACAGTAGAGGTAGAGTACAGTGGAGCACAGTAGAGATAGAGTAAAATAGAGTAGAGTAGAGGTAGAGTACAGTGGAGTACAGTAGAGGTAGAGTACAGTGGAGCACTGTAGAGGTGGAGTACAGTGGAGTATAGTAGAGGTAGAGTACAGTGGAGCACAGTAGAGATAGAGTACAGTAGAGCACAGTAGAGGTAGAGTACAGTGGAGTATAGTAGAGGTAGAGTACAGTGGAGTACAGTAGAGGTAGAGTACAGTGGAGCAGAGTAGATGTTGAGTACAGTGGAGCACAGTAGAGGTAGAGTATAGTGGAGCACAGTAGAGGTAGAGTACAGTGGAGTATAGTAGAGGTGGAGTACTGTAGAGCACAGTAGAGATAGAGTACAGTAGAGCACAGTAGAGGTAGAGTACATTGGAGCACAGTAGAGGAATAGTACAGTGTAGTACAGTAGAGATAGAGTACAGTGGAGTACAGTAGAGATAGAGTACAGTCGAACAAAGTAGATGTTGAGTACAGTGGAGCACAGTAGAGGTAGAGTATAGTGGAGCACAGTAGAGGTAGAGTACAGTGGAGTATAGTAGAGGTGGAGTACTGTAGAGCACAGTAGAGATAGAGTACAGTAGAGCACAGTAGAGGTAGAGTACATTGGAGCACAGTAGAGGAATAGTACAGTGTAGTACAGTAGAGATAGAGTACAGTGGAGTATAGTAGAGGTAGAGTACAGTGGAGTACAGTAGAGGTAGAGTACAGTGGAGCAGAGTAGATGTTGAGTACAGTGGAGCACAGTAGAGGTAGAGTATAGTGGAGCACAGTAGAGGAATAGTACAGTGGAGTATAGTAGAGGTAGAGTACAGTGGAGTAGAGTAGAGGTAGAGTACAGTGGAGTACAGTAGAGGTAGAGTAGAGTGGAGCATATTAGAGGTGGAGTAGAGTAGAGTACAGTAGAGGTAGAGTACAGTGGAGTACAGTAGAAGTAGAGTACAGTGGAGCACAGTAGAGGTAGAGTAGAGTGGAGTACAGTAGAGGTAGAGTACAGTGGAGTACAGTAGAGGTAGAGTACAGTGGAGTAGAGTAGAGATAGAGTACAGTGGAGCACAGCAGAGGTAGAGTACAGTGGATCACAGTAGAGATAGAGTACAGTGGTGTACAGTGGAGCACAGTAGAGGTATAGTACAGTGGAGCACAGTAGAGATAGATTACAGTGGAGTAGAGTAGAGATAGAGTACTGTGGAGTATAGTTGAGGTAGAGTACAGTGGAGCACAGTAGAGGTAGAGTACAGTGGAGTATAGTTGAGGTAGACTACAGTGGAGTACAGTAGAGGTAGATTACAGTGGAGCACAGTAGAGATAGAGTACAGTAGAGCAGAGTAGATGTAGAGTACAGTGGAGTACAGTAGAGGTAGAGTACAGTGGAGCACTGTAGAGGTGGAGTACAGTGGAGTACAGTAGAGGTAGAGTACAGTGGAGCACAGTAGAGATAAAGTACAGTAGAGCACAGTAGAGGTAGAGTAGAGTGGAGCACATTAGAGGTAGAGTAGAGTAGAGTACAGTAGAAGTAGAGTACAGTGGAGCACAGTAGAGGTAGAGTAGAGTGGAGTACAGTAGAGGTAGAGTAAAGTGGAGTACAGTAGTTGTAGAGTACAGTGGAGTAGAGTAGAGATAGAGTACAGTGGAGCACAGCAGAGGTAGAGTACAGTGGATCACAGTAGAGATAGAGTACAGTGGAGTACAATGGAGCACAGTAGAGGTATAGTACAGTGGAGCACAGTAGAGATAGATTACAGTGGAGTAGAGTAGATATAGAGTACAGTGGAGTACAGTAGAGGTAGAGTAGAGTGGAGCAGAGTAGAGGTGAAGTACAGTGGAGTACAGTAGAGGTAGAGCACACTAGAGCAGAGTAGAGGTAGAGTACAGTGGAGTACAGTAGAGGTAGAGCACAGTGGAGCACTGTAGAGGTAGAGTACAGTGGAGTACAGTAGAGATAGAGTACAGTGGAGCACAGTAGAGGTAGAGTACAGTGGAGCAGAGTAGAGGTAGAGTAGAGTGGAGTACAGTAGAGGTAGAGTACAGTGGAGCACAGTAGAGGTAGAGTACAGTGGAGTACAGTGGAGTACAGTAGAGGTGGAGTACAGTAGAGTACAGTAGAGGTAGAGAACAGTACAGTACAGTAGAGGTAGAGTACAGTGGAGTACAGTAGAGGTAGAGTATAGTAGAGCACAGTAGAGGTAGAATAGAGTGGAGTACAGTAGAGGTAGAGTACAGTGGAGCAAAGTAGAGGTAGAGAACAGTACAGTACAGTAGAGGTAGAGTACAGTGGAGTACAGTAGAGGTGGAGTACAGTAGAGTACAGTAGAGGTAGAGTACAGTGTAGTACAGTAGAGGTAGAGAACAGTACAGTACAGTAGAGGTAGAGTACAGTGGAGTACAGTAGAGGTAGAGTACAGTAGAGCACAGTAGAGGTAGAATACAGTGGAGTACAGTAGAGGTAGAGTACAGTGGAGTACAGTAGAGGTAGAGTACAGTGGAGTACAGTAGAGGTAGAGTACAGTGGAGCAGAGTAGAGGTAGAGTACAGTGGAGTACAGTAGAGGTAGAGTACAGTGGAGCACAGTAGAGCTAGAGTACAGTGGAGTACAGTGGAGCACAGTAGAGGTGGAGTACAGTAGAGTAGAGTATAGGTTGAGTACAGTGGAGTACAGTAGAGATAGAGTAGAGTGGAGTAGAGTAGAGAATGAGTACAGTGGATTAGAGTAGATATAGAGTACAGTGGAGTATAGTTGAGGTAGAGTACAGTGGAGCACATTAGAGGTAGAGTACAGTGGAGTATAGTTGAGGTAGACTACAGTGGAGTACAGTAGAGGTAGAGTACAGTGGAGCACAGTAGAGGTAGAGTACAGTGGAGTACAGTAGAGGTAGAGTACAGTGGAGTACAGTAGAGGTAGAGTAGAGTGGAGCATATTAGAGGTGGAGTAGAGTAGAGTACAGTAGAGGTAGAGTACAGTGGAGTACAGTAGAAGTAGAGTACAGTGGAGCACAGTAGAGGTAGAGTAGAGTGGAGTACAGTAGAGGTAAAGTACAGTGGAGTACAGTAGAGGTAGAGTACAGTGGAGTAGAGTAGAGATAGAGTAGAGTGGAGCACAGCAGAGGTAGAGTACAGTGGATCACAGTAGAGATAGAGTACAGTGGAGTACAGTTGAGCACAGTAGAGGTATAGTACAGTGGAGCACAGTAGCGATAGATTACAGTGGAGTACAGTAGAGATAGAGTACAGTGGAGTACAGTAGAGGTAGAGTACAGTGGAGCACAGTAGAGGTAGAGTACAGTGGAGTATTGTTTTGGTAGACTACAGTGGAGTACAGTAGAGATAGAGTACAGTAGAGCAGAGTAGAGGTAGAGTACAGTGGAGTACAATAGAGGTAGAGCACAATAGAGCAGAGTAGAGGTAGAGTACAGTGGAGTACAGTAGAGGTATAGCACAGTGGGGCACTGTAGAGGTAGAGTACAGTGGAGTACAGTAGAGATAGAGTACAGTGGAGCACAGTAGAGGTTGAGTACAGTGGAGCACAGTAGAGGTAGAGTACAGTGGAGCACAGTAGAAGTAGAGTACAGTCGAGTACAGTAGAGGTAGAGTACAGTGGAGTACAGTAGAGGTAGAGTACAGTGGAGCACAGTAGAGGTAGAGTACAGTGGAGTACAGTGGAGCACAGTAGAGGTGGAGTACAGTAGAGTACAGTAGAGGTAGAGTACAGTGGAGCACAGTAGAGGTAGAGTACAGTGGAGTACAGTGGAGTACAGTAGAGGTGGAATACAGTAGAGTACAGTAGAGGTAGAGAAAAGTACAGTACAGTAGAGGTAGAGTACAGTGGAGTACAGTAGAGGTAGAGTACAGTAGAGCACAGTAGAGGTAGAGTACAGTAGAGCACAGTAGAGGTAGAGTACAGTGGAGCACAGTAGAGGTAGAGCACAGTGGAGCACAGTAGAGATAAAGTACAGTGGAGCACAGTAGAGATAGAGTACAGTGGATTAGAGTAGAGATAGAGTACAGTGGAGTATAGTTGAGGTAGAGTACAGTGGAGCACAGTAGTGGTAGAGTACAGTGGAGTATAGTTGAGGTAGAGTACAGTGGAGCACAGTAGAGGTAGAGTACAGTGGAGTACAGAAGAGATAGAGTACAGTGGAGCACAGTATAGGTAGAGTACAGTGGAGCACAGTAGAGGTAGAGTACAGTGGAGTACAGTAGAGGTAGAGTAGAGTGGAGCATATTAGAGGTGGAGTAGAGTAGAGTACAGTAGAGGTAGAGTACAGTGGAGTACAGTAGAAGTAGAGTACAGTGGAGCACAGTAGAGGTAGAGTAGAGTGGAGTACAGTAGAGGTAAAGTACAGTGGAGTACAGTAGAGGTAGAGTACAGTGGAGTAGAGTAGAGATAGAGTAGAGTGGAGCACAGCAGAGGTAGAGTACAGTGGATCACAGTAGAGATAGAGTACAGTGGAGTACAGTTGAGCACAGTAGAGGTAGAGTACAGTGGAGTACAGTAGAGGTAGAGTACAGTGGAGTACAGAAGAGATAGAGTACAGTGGAGCACAGTAGAGGTAGAGTACAGTGGAGCACAGTAGAGGTAGAGTACAGTGGAGCACAGTAGAGGTAGAGTACAGTGGAGTACAGTAGAGGTTGAGTACAGTGGAGTACAGTAGAGGTAGAGTACAGTGGAGTACAGTGGAGCACAGTAGAGGTGGAGTACAGTAGAGTACAGTAGAGGTAGAGTACAGTGGAGCACAGTAGAGGTAGAGTAAAGTGGAGTACGGTGGAGTACAGTAGAGGTGGAGTACAGTAGAGTACAGTAGAGGTAGAGAACAGTACAGTACAGTAGAGGTAGAGTACAGTGGAGTACAGTAGAGGTAGAGTACAGTAGAGCACAGTAGAGGTAGAATACAGTGGAGTACAGTAGAGGTAGAGTACAGTGGAGTACAGTAGAGGTAGAGTACAGTGGAGTACAGTAGAGTACAGTAGAGGTAGAGAACAGTACAGTACAGTAGAGGTAGAGTACAGTGGAGTACAGTAGAGGTAGAGTACAGTAGAGCACAGTAGAGGTAGAATACAGTGGAGTACAGTAGAGGTAGAGTACAGTGGAGTACAGTAGAGGTAGAGTACAGTGGAGTACACTAGAGGTAGAGAACAGTACAGTACAGTAGAGGTAGAGTACAGTGGAGTACAGTAGAGGTAGAGTACAGTAGAGCACAGTAGAGGTAGAATACAGTGGAGTATAGTAGAGGTAGAGTACTGTAGAGCACAGTAGAGATAGAGTACAGTAGAGCACAGTAGAGGTAGAGTACACTGGAGCACAGTAGAGGAAGAGTACATTGTAGTACAGTAGAGATAGAGTACAGTCGAACACAGCAGAGATAAGTGCAGTGGAGTATAGTAGAGCTAGAGTACAGTGGAGTACAGTAGAGGTAGAGTACAGTGGAGTACAGTAGAGGTAGAGTAGAGTGGAGCACATTAGAGGTGGAGTAGAGTAGAGTACAGTAGACGTAGAGTACAGTGGAGTGCAGTAGAAGTAGAGTACAGTGGAGCACAGTAGAGGTAGAGTAGATTGGAGTACAGTAGAGGTAGAGTACAGTGGAGTACAGTAGAGGTAGAGTACAGTGGAGTAGAGTAGAGATAGAGTACAGTGGAGCACAGCAGAGGTAGAGTACAGTGGATCACAGTAGAGATAGAGTAGAGTGGAGTACAGTGGAGCTCAGTAGAGGTATAGTACAGTGGAGCACAGTAGAGATAGATTACAGTGGAGTAGAGTAGAGATAGAGTACAGTGGAGTACAGTAGAGGTAGAGTACAGTGGAGCAGAGTAGATGTAGAGTACAGTGGAGTACAGTAGAGGTAGAGCACAGTAGAGCAGAGTAGAGGTAGAGTACATTGGAGTACAGTAGAGGTAGAGCACAGTGGAGCACTCTAGAGGTAGAGTACAGTGGAGTACAGTAGAGATAGAGTACAGTGGAGCACATTAGAGGTAGAGTACAGTGGAGCAGAGTAGAGGTAGAGTACAGTGGAGCACAGTAGAGGTAGAGTACAGTGGAGTAGAGTAGAGGTAGAGTACAGTGGAGTACAGTAGAGGTAGAGTACAGTGGAGCACAGTAGAGGTAGAGTAAAGTGGAGTACAGTGGAGCACAGTAGAGGTGGAGTACAGTAGTGTACAGTAGAGGTAGAGTACAGTGGAGCACAGTAGAGGTAGAGTACAGTGGAGTACAGTGGAGTACAGTAGAGGTGGAGTACAGTAGAGTACAGTAGAGGTAGAGAACAGTACAGTACAGTAGAGGTAGAGTACAGTGGAGTAGAGTAGAAGTAGAGTACAGTAGAGCACAGTAGAGGTAGAATACAGTGGAGTACAGTAGAGGTAGAGTACAGTGGAGCACAGTAGAGGTAGAGAACAGTACAGTACAGTAGAGGTAGAGTAGAGTGGAGTACAGTAGAGGTAGAGTACAGTAGAGCACAGTAGATGTAGAATACAGTGGAGTACAGTAGAGGTAGAGTACAGTGGAGTACAGTAGAGGTAGAGTACAGTGGAGTACAGAAGAGATAGAGTACAGTGGAGCACAGTAGAGGTAGAGTACAGTGGAGCACAGTAGAGGTAGAGTACAGTGGAGCACAGTAGAGGTAGAGTACAGTGGAGTACAGTAGAGGTTGAGTACAGTGGAGTACAGTAGAGGTAGAGTACAGTGGAGCACAGTAGAGGTAGAGTACAGTGGAGTACAGTGGAGCACAGTAGAGGTGGAGTACAGTAGAGTAGAGTATAGGTTGAGTACAGTGGAGTACAGTAGAGATAGAGTAGAGTGGAGTAGAGTAGAGATAGAGTATAGTGGATTAGAGTAGATATAGAGTACAGTGGAGTATAGTTGAGGTAGAGTACAGTGGAGTACAGTAGAGGTAGAGTACAGTGGAGTACAGTAGAGGTAGAATACAGTGGAGCACAGTAGAGGTAGAGTACAGTGGAGCACAGTAGAGATAGAGTACAGTGGATTAGAGTAGAGATAGAGTACAGTGGAGCACAGTAGAGGTAGAGTACAGTGGAGCACAGTAGAGGTAGAGTACAGTGGAGTACAGTAGAGGTAGAGTACAGTGGAGTACAGTAGAGATAGAGTACAGTGGAGTACAGTAGAGGTAGAGTACAGTGGATCACAGTAGAGATAGAGTACAGTGGAGTATAGTTGAGGTAGAGTACAGTGGAGTACAGTAGAGGTAGTGTACAGTGGAGCACAGTAGAGGTTGAGTACAGTGGAGTACAGTAGAGGTAGAGTACAGTGGAGCACAGTAGAGGTAGAGTACAGTGGAGTACAGTGGAGCACAGTAGAGGTGGAGTACAGTAGAGTAGAGTATAGGTTGAGTACAGTGGAGTACAGTAGAGATAGAGTAGAGTGGAGTAGAGTAGAGATAGAGTATAGTGGATTAGAGTAGATATAGAGTACAGTGGAGTATAGTTGAGGTAGAGTACAGTGGAGTACAGTAGAGGTAGAGTACAGTGGAGTACAGTAGAGGTAGAATACAGTGGAGCACAGTAGAGATAGAGTACAGTGGGGTACAGTAGAAATAGAGTACAGTGGAGCACAGTAGAGTAGAGTACAGTAGAGCACAGTAGAGGCAGAGTACAGTGGAGCACAATAGAGATAGAGTACAGTGGAGTACAGTAGAGGAAGAGTACAGTGGAGTACAGTGGAGCACAGTAGAGGTGGAGTACAGTAGAGTACAGTAGAGGTAGAGTACAGTGGAGTACAGTAGAAGCAGATTACAGTGGAGCACAGTAGAGGTAGAGTAGAGTGGAGTACAGTAGAGGTAGAGTACAGTGGAGTAGAGTAGAGGTAGAGTACAGTGGAGTAGAGTAGAGGTAGAGTACAGTGGAGCACAGCAGAGGTAGAGTACAGTGGATCACAGTAGAGATAGAGTACAGTGGAGTACAGTGGAGCACAGTAGAGGTATAGTACAGTGGAGCACAGTAGATATAGATTACAGTGGAGTAGAGTAGAGATAGAGTACAGTGGAGTACAGTAGATGTAGAGTACAGTGAAGCAGAGTAGAGGTAGAGTACAGTGGAGTACAGTAGAGGTAGAGCACAGTAGAGCAGAGTAGAGGTAGAGTACAGTGGAGTACAGTAGAGGTAGAGCACAGTGGAGCACTGTAGAGGTAGAGTACAGAGGAGTACAGTAGAGATAGAGTACAGTGGAGCACAGTAGAGGTAGAGTACAGTGGAGCAGAGTAGAGCTAGAGTACAGTGGAGCACAGTAGAGGTAGAGTACAGTGGAGTAGAGAAGAGGTAGAGTACAGTGGAGTACAGTAGAGGTAGAGTACAGTGGAGCATAGTAGAGGTAGAGTACAGTGGAGTACAGTGGAGCACAGTAGAGGTGGAGTACAGTAGAGTACAGTAGAGGTAGAGTACAGTGGAGCACAGTAGAGGTAGAGTACAGTGGAGTACAGTGGAGTACAGTAGAGGTGGAGTACAGTAGAGTACAGTAGAGGTAGAGAACAGTACAGTACAGTAGAGGTAGACTACAGTGGAGTACAGTAGAGGTAGAGTACAGTAGAGCACAGTAGAGGTAGAATACAGTGGAGTACAGTAGAGGTAGAGTACAGTGGAGCACAGTAGAGGTAGAAAACAGTACAGTACAGTAGAGGTAGAGTAGAGTGGAGTACAGCAGAGGTAGAGTACAGTAGAGCACAGTAGAGGTAGAATACAGTGGAGCACAGTAGAGGTAGAGTACAGTGGAGCAGAGTAGAGGTAGAGTACAGTGGAGCACAGTAGAGGTAGAGTACAGTGGAGTACAGTAGAGGTTGAGTACAGTGGAGTACAGTAGAGGTAGAGTACAGTGGAGCACAGTAGAGGTAGAGTACAGTGGAGTACAGTGGAGCACAGTAGAGGTGGAGTACAGTAGAGTACAGTAGAGGTAGAGAACAGTGGAGCACAGTAGAGGTAGAGTAAAGTGGAGTACAGTGGAGTACAGTAGAGGTGGAGTACAGTAGAGTACAGTAGAGGTAGAGAACAGTACAGTACAGTAGAGGTAGAGTACAGTGGAGTACAGTAGAGGTAGAGTACAGTAGAGCAGAGTAGAGATAGAATACAGTGGAGTACAGTAGAGGTAGTGTACAGTGGAGTACAGTAGAGGTAGAGTACAGTGGAGTACAGTAGAGGTAGAGAACAGTACAGTACAGTAGAGGTAGAGTACAGTTGAGTACAGTAGAGGTAGAGTACAGTAGAGCACAGTAGAGATAGAATACAGTGGAGTATAGTAGAGGTAGAGTACTGTAGAGCACAGTAGAGATAGAGTACAGTAGAGCACAGTAGAGGTAGAGTACAGTGGAGCACAGTAGAGGAAGAGTACAGTGTAGTACAGTAGAGATAGAGTACAGTGGAGTACAGTAGAGATAGAGTACAGTCGAACACAGCAGAGATAAGTGCAGTGGAGTATAGTAGAGGTAGAGTACAGTGGAGTACAGTAGAGGTAGAGTACAGTGGAGTACAGTAGAGGTAGAGTAGAGTGGAGCACATTAGAGGTGGAGTAGAGTAGAGTACAGTAGAGGTAGAGTACAGTGGAGTTCAGTAGAAGTAGAGTACAGTGGAGCACAGTAGAGGTAGAGTAGAGTGGAGTACAGTAGAGGTAGAGTACAGTGGAGTACAGTAGAGGTAGAGTACAGTGGAGTAGAGTAGAGATAGAGTACAGTGGAGCACAGCAGAGGTAGAGTACAGTGGATCACAGTAGAGATAGAGTACAGTGGAGTACAGTGGAGCACAGTAGAGGTATAGTACAGTGGAGCACAGTAGAGATAGATTACAGTGGAGTAGAGTAGAGATAGAGTACAGTGGAGTACAGTAGAGGTAGAGTACAGTGGAGCAGAGTAGATGTAGAGTACAGTGGAGTACAGTAGAGGTAGAGCACAGTAGAGCAGAGTAGAGGTAGAGTACAGTGGAGTACAGTAGAGGTAGTGCACAGTGGAGCACTCTAGAGGTAGAGTACAGTGGAGTACAGTAGAGGTGGAGTACAGTAGAGTACAGTAGAGGTAGAGAACAGTACAGTACAGTAGAGGTAGAGTACAGTGGAGTACAGTAGAGGTAGAGTACAGTAGAGCACAGTAGAGGTAGAATACAGTGGAGTATAGTAGAGATAGAGTACAGTGGAGCACAGTAGATGTAGAGTACAGTGGAGCAGAGTAGAGGTAGAGTACAGTGGAGTACAGTAGAGGTAGAGCACAGTAGAGCAGAGTAGAGGTAGAGTACAGTGGAGTACAGTAGAGGTAGAGCACAGTGGAGCACTGTAGAGGTAGACTACAGAGGAGTACAGTAGAGATAGAGTACAGTGGAGCACAGTAGAGGTAGAGTACAGTGGAGCAGAGTAGAGCTAGAGTACAGTGGAGCACAGTAGAGGTAGAGTACAGTGGAGTAGAGTAGAGGTAGAGTACAGTGGAGTACAGTAGAGGTAGAGTACAGTGGAGCATAGTAGAGGTAGAGTACAGTGGAGTACAGTGGAGCACAGTAGAGGTGGAGTACAGTAGAGTACAGTAGAGGTAGAGTACAGTGGAGCACAGTAGAGCACAGTAGAGGTAGAGTACAGTGGAGAACAGTGGAGTACAGTAGAGGTGGAGTACAGTGGAGCATAGTAGAGGTAGAGTACAGTGGAGTACAGTGGAGCACAGTAGAGGTGGAGTACAGTAGAGTACAGTAGAGGTAGAGTACAGTGGAGCACAGTAGAGGTAGAGTACAGTGGAGTACAGTGGAGCACAGTAGAGGTGGAGTACAGTAGAGTACAGTAGAGGTAGAGTACAGTGGAGCACAGTAGAGGTAGAGTACAGTGGAGTACAGTGGAGTACAGTAGAGGTGGAGTACAGTAGAGTACAGTAGAGGTAGAGAACAGTACAGTACAGTAGAGGTAGACTACAGTGGAGTACAGTAGAGGTAGAGTACAGTAGAGCACAGTAGAGGTAGAATACAGTGGAGTACAGTAGAGGTAGAGTACAGTGGAGCACAGTAGAGGTAGAAAACAGTACAGTACAGTAGAGGTAGAGTAGAGTGGAGTACAGCAGAGGTAGAGTACAGTAGAGCACAGTAGAGGTAGAATACAGTGGAGCACAGTAGAGGTAGAGTACAGTGGAGCAGAGTAGAGGTAGAGTACAGTGGAGCACAGTAGAGGTAGAGTACAGTGGAGTACAGTAGAGGTTGAGTACAGTGGAGTACAGTAGAGGTAGAGTACAGTGGAGCACAGTAGAGGTAGAGTACAGTGGAGTACAGTGGAGCACAGTAGAGGTGGAGTACAGTAGAGTACAGTAGAGGTAGAGTACAGTGGAGCACAGTAGAGGTAGAGTAAAGTGGAGTACAGTGGAGTACAGTAGAGGTGGAGTACAGTAGAGTACAGTAGAGGTAGAGAACAGTACAGTACAGTAGAGGTAGAGTACAGTGGAGTACAGTAGAGGTAGAGTACAGTAGAGCAGAGTAGAGATAGAATACAGTGGAGTACAGTAGAGGTAGTGTACAGTGGAGTACAGTAGAGGTAGAGTACAGTGGAGTACAGTAGAGGTAGAGAACAGTACAGTACAGTAGAGGTAGAGTACAGTTGAGTACAGTAGAGGTAGAGTACAGTAGAGCACAGTAGAGATAGAATACAGTGGAGTATAGTAGAGGTAGAGTACTGTAGAGCACAGTAGAGATAGAGTACAGTAGAGCACAGTAGAGGTAGAGTACAGTGGAGCACAGTAGAGGAAGAGTACAGTGTAGTACAGTAGAGATAGAGTACAGTGGAGTACAGTAGAGATAGAGTACAGTCGAACACAGCAGAGATAAGTGCAGTGGAGTATAGTAGAGGTAGAGTACAGTGGAGTACAGTAGAGGTAGAGTACAGTGGAGTACAGTAGAGGTAGAGTAGACTGGAGCACATTAGAGGTGGAGTAGAGTAGAGTACAGTAGAGGTAGAGTACAGTGGAGTTCAGTAGAAGTAGAGTACAGTGGAGCACAGTAGAGGTAGAGTAGAGTGGAGTACAGTAGAGGTAGAGTACAGTGGAGTACAGTAGAGGTAGAGTACAGTGGAGTAGAGTAGAGATAGAGTACAGTGGAGCACAGCAGAGGTAGAGTACAGTGGATCACAGTAGAGATAGAGTACAGTGGAGTACAGTGGAGCACAGTAGAGGTATAGTACAGTGGAGCACAGTAGAGATAGATTACAGTGGAGTAGAGTAGAGATAGAGTACAGTGGAGTACAGTAGAGGTAGAGTACAGTGGAGCAGACTAGATGTAGAGTACAGTGGAGTACAGTAGAGGTAGAGCACAGTAGAGCAGAGTAGAGGTAGAGTACAGTGGAGTACAGTAGAGGTAGTGCACAGTGGAGCACTCTAGAGGTAGAGTACAGTGGAGTACAGTGGAGTACAGTAGAGGTGGAGTACAGTAGAGTACAGTAGAGGTAGAGAACAGTACAGTACAGTAGAGGTAGAGTACAGTGGAGTACAGTAGAGGTAGAGTACAGTAGAGCACAGTAGAGGTAGAATACAGTGGAGTATAGTAGAGATAGAGTACAGTGGAGCACAGTAGATGTAGAGTACAGTGGAGCAGAGTAGAGGTAGAGTACAGTGGAGTACAGTAGAGGTAGAGCACAGTAGAGCAGAGTAGAGGTAGAGTACAGTGGAGTACAGTAGAGGTAGAGCACAGTGGAGCACTGTAGAGGTAGACTACAGAGGAGTACAGTAGAGATAGAGTACAGTGGAGCACAGTAGAGGTAGAGTACAGTGGAGCAGAGTAGAGCTAGAGTACAGTGGAGCACAGTAGAGGTAGAGTACAGTGGAGTAGAGTAGAGGTAGAGTACAGTGGAGTACAGTAGAGGTAGAGTACAGTGGAGCATAGTAGAGGTAGAGTACAGTGGAGTACAGTGGAGCACAGTAGAGGTGGAGTACAGTAGAGTACAGTAGAGGTAGAGTACAGTGGAGCACAGTAGAGGTAGAGTACAGTGGAGAACAGTGGAGTACAGTAGAGGTAGAGTACAGTGGAGTACAGTAGAGGTAGAGTACAGTGGAGTACAGTAGAGGTAGAGTAGAGTGGAGCATATTAGAGGTGGAGTAGAGTAGAGTACAGTAGAGGTAGAGTACAGTGGAGTACAGTAGAAGTAGAGTACAGTGGAGCACAGTAGAGGTAGAGTAGAGTGGAGTACAGTAGAGGTAAAGTACAGTGGAGTACAGTAGAGGTAGAGTACAGTGGAGTAGAGTAGAGATAGAGTAGAGTGGAGCACAGCAGAGGTAGAGTACAGTGGATCACAGTAGAGATAGATTACAGTGGAGTAGAGTAGAGATAGAGTACAGTGGAGTACAGTAGAGGTAGAGTACAGTGGAGCAGAGTAGATGTAGAGTACAGTGGAGTACAGTAGAGGTAGAGCACAGTAGAGCAGAGTAGAGGTAGAGTACAGTGGAGTACAGTAGAGGTAGTGCACAGTGGAGCACTCTAGAGGTAGAGTACAGTGGAGTACAGTGGAGTACAGTAGAGGTGGAGTACAGTAGAGTACAGTAGAGGTAGAGAACAGTACAGTACAGTAGAGGTAGAGTACAGTGGAGTACAGTAGAGGTAGAGTACAGTAGAGCACAGTAGAGGTAGAATACAGTGGTGTATAGTAGAGATAGAGTACAGTGGAGCACAGTAGAGGTAGAGTACAGTGGAGCACAGTAGAGGTAGAGTACAGTGGAGTATAGTTGAGGTAGACTACAGTGGAGTAGAGTAGAGGTCGAGTACAGTGGAGGACAGTAGAGATAGAGTACAGTAGAGCAGAGTAGAGGTAGAGTACAGTGGAGTACAGTAGAGGTAGAGCACAGTAGAGCAGAGTAGAGGTAGAGTACAGTGGAGTACATAAGAGGTAGAGCACAGTGGAGCACTGTAGAGGTAGAATACAGTGGAGTACATTAGAGATAGAGTACAGTGGAGCACAGTAGAGGTAGAGTACAGTGGAGCACAGTAGAGGTAGAGTACATTGGAGCACAGTAGAGGTAGAGTACAGTGGAGTACAGTAGAGGTAGTGTACAGTGGAGCACAGTAGAGGTAGAGTACAGTGGAGCACAATAGAGGTAGAGTACAGTGGGGTACAGTAGAAATAGAGTACAGTGGAGCACAGTAGAGTAGAGTACAGTAGAGCACAGTAGAGGTAGAGTAAAGTGGAGCACAGTAGAGATAGAGTACAGTGGAGTACAGTAGAGGAAGAGTACAGTGGAGTACAGTGGAGCACAGTAGAGGTGGAGTACAGTAGAGTACAGTAGAGGTAGAGTACAGTGGAGCACAGTAGATATAGATTACAGTGGAGTAGAGTAGAGATAGAGTACAGTGGAGTACAGTAGAGGTAGAGTACAGTGGAGCAGAGTAGAGGTAGAGTACAGTGGAGTACAGTAGAGGTAGAGCACAGTAGAGCAGAGTAGAGGTAGAGTACAGTGGAGTAGAGTAGAGGTAGAGTACAGTGGAGTACAGTAGAGGTAGAGTATAGTGGAGCACAGTAGAGGTAGAGTACAGTGGAGTACAGTGGAGCACAGTAGAGGTGGAGTACAGTAGAGTACAGTAGAGGTAGAGTACAGTGGAGCACAGTAGATATAGATTACAGTGGAGTAGAGTAGAGATAGAGTACAGTGGAGTACAGTAGAGGTAGAGTACAGTGGAGTAGAGTAGAGATAGAGTACAGTGGAGCACAGCAGAGGTAGAGTACAGTGGATCACAGTAGAGATAGAGTACAGTGGAGTACAGTGGAGCACAGTAGAGGTATAGTACAGTGGAGCACAGTAGAGATAGATTACAGTGGAGTAGAGTAGAGATAGAGTACAGTGGAGTACAGTAGAGGTAGAGTACAGTGGAGCAGAGTAGATGTAGAGTACAGTGGAGTACAGTAGAGGTAGAGCACAGTAGAGCAGAGTAGAGGTAGAGTACAGTGGAGTACAGTAGAGGTAGTGCACAGTGGAGCACTCTAGAGGTAGAGTACAGTGGAGTACAGTGGAGTACAGTAGAGGTGGAGTACAGTAGAGTACAGTAGAGGTAGAGAACAGTACAGTACAGTAGAGGTAGAGTACAGTGGAGTACAGTAGAGGTAGAGTACAGTAGAGCACAGTAGAGGTAGAATACAGTGGAGTATAGTAGAGATAGAGTACAGTGGAGCACAGTAGAGGTAGAGTACAGTGGAGCACAGTAGAGGTAGAGTACAGTGGAGTATAGTTGAGGTAGACTACAGTGGAGTAGAGTAGAGGTCGAGTACAGTGGAGGACAGTAGAGATAGAGTACAGTAGAGCAGAGTAGAGGTAGAGTACAGTGGAGTACAGTAGAGGTAGAGCACAGTAGAGCAGAGTAGAGGTAGAGTACAGTGGAGTACATAAGAGGTAGAGCACAGTGGAGCACTGTAGAGGTAGAATACAGTGGAGTACATTAGAGATAGAGTACAGTGGAGCACAGTAGAGGTAGAGTACAGTGGAGCACAGTAGAGGTAGAGTACATTGGAGCACAGTAGAGGTAGAGTACAGTGGAGTACAGTAGAGGTAGTGTACAGTGGAGTACAGTGGAGCACAGTAGAGGTGGAGTACAGTAGAGTACAGTAGAGGTAGAGTACAGTGGAGCACAGTAGATATAGATTACAGTGGAGTAGAGTAGAGATAGAGTACAGTGGAGTACAGTAGAGGTAGAGTACAGTGGAGCAGAGTAGAGGTAGAGTACAGTGGAGTACAGTAGAGGTAGAGCACAGTACAGCAGAGCAGAGGTAGAGTACAGTGGAGTAGAGTAGAGGTAGAGTACAGTGGAGTACAGTAGAGGTAGAGTATAGTGGAGCACAGTAGAGGTAGAGTACAGTGGAGTACAGTGGAGCACAGTAGAGGTAGAGAACAGTACAATACAGTAGAGGTAGAGTAGAGTGGAGTACAGTAGAGGTAGAGTACAGTAGAGCACAGTAGAGGTAGAATACAGTGGAGTACAGTAGAGGTAGAGTACAGTGGAGTACAGTAGAGGTAGAGTACAGTGGAGTACAGAAGAGATAGAGTACAGTGGAGCACAGTAGAGGTAGAGTACAGTGGAGCACAGTAGAGGTAGAGTACAGTGGAGCACAGTAGAGGTAGAGTACAGTGGAGTACAGTAGAGGTTGAGTACAGTGGAGTACAGTTGAGGTAGAGTACAGTGGAGCACAGTAGAGGTAGAGTACAGTGGAGTACAGTGGAGCACAGTAGAGGTGGAGTACAGTAGAGTAGAGTATAGGTTGAGTACAGTGGAGTACAGTAGAGATAGAGTAGAGTGGAGTAGAGTAGAGATAGAGTACAGTGGATTAGAGTAGAGGTAGAGTACAGTAGAGCACAGTAGAGGTAGAGTACAGTAGAGCACAGTAGAGGTAGAGTACAGTGGAGCACAGTAGAGGTAGAGCACAGTGGAGCACAGTAGAGATAAAGTACAGTGGAGCACAGTAGAGATAGAGTACAGTGGATTAGAGTAGAGATAGAGTACAGTGGAGTATAGTTGAGGTAGAGTACAGTGGAGCACAGTAGTGGTAGAGTACAGTGGAGTATAGTTGAGGTAGAGTACAGTGGAGCACAGTTGTGGTAGAGTACAGTGGAGTATAGTTGAGGTAGAGTACAGTGGAGCACAGTAGTGGTAGAGTACAGTGGAGTATAGTTGAGGTAGAGTACAGTGGAGTACAGTAGAGGTAGAGTACAGTGGAGCACAGTAGAGATAGAGTACAGTAGAGCAGAGCAGAGGTAGAGTACAGTGGAGTACAGTAGAGGTAGAGTACAGTGGAACACTGTAGAGGTGGAGTACAATGGAGTACAGTAGAGGTAGAGTACAGTGGAGCACAGTAGAGATAGAGTAAAATAGAGCAGAGTAGAGGTAGAGTACAGTGGAGTACAGTAGAGGTAGAGTACAGTGAAGCACTGTAGAGGTGGAGTACAGTGGAGTATAGTAGAGGTAGAGTACAGTGGAGCACAGTAGAGATAGAGTACAGTAGAGCACAGTAGAGGTAGAGTACAGTGGAGTATAGTAGAGGTAGAGTACAGTGGAGTACAGTAGAGGTAGAGTACAGTGGAGCAGAGTAGATGTTGAGTACAGTGGAGCACAGTAGAGGTAGAGTACAGTGGAGCACAGTAGAAGTAGAGTACAGTGGAGTACAGTAGAGGTAGAGTACAGTGGAGTAC
The DNA here is from genome assembly GCA_030578255.1 of Tiaroga cobitis. Lineage (NCBI taxonomy): Eukaryota > Metazoa > Chordata > Actinopteri > Cypriniformes > Leuciscidae > Tiaroga > Tiaroga cobitis. The sequence continues at coordinate 2,001,739 of CM060612.1, forward strand.
AGTAGAGGTAGAGTACAGTGGAGCACAGTAGAGGTAGAGTACAGTGGAGTACAGTGGAGCACAGTAGAGGTGGAGTACAGTAGAGTACAGTAGAGGTAGAGTACAGTGGAGTACAGTAGAGGTAGAGTGCAGTGGAGCAGAGTAGAGGTAGAGTACAGTGGAGTACAGTAGAGGTAGAGTACAGTGGAGCACAGTAGAGCTAGAGTACAGTGGAGTACAGTGGAGCACAGTAGAGGTGGAGTACAGTAGAGTAGAGTATAGGTTGAGTACAGTGGAGTACAGTAGAGATAGAGTAGAGTGGAGTAGAGTAGAGAATGAGTACAGTGGATTAGAGTAGATATAGAGTACAGTGGAGTATAGTTGAGGTAGAGTACAGTGGAGCAAATTAGAGGTAGAGTACAGTGGAGTATAGTTGAGGTAGACTACAGTGGAGTACAGTAGAGGTAGAGTACAGTGGAGCACAGTAGAGGTAGAGTACAGTGGAGTACAGTAGAGGTAGAGTACAGTGGAGTACAGTAGAGGTAGAGTAGAGTGGAGCATATTAGAGGTGGAGTAGAGTAGAGTACAGTAGAGGTAGAGTACAGTGGAGTACAGTAGAAGTAGAGTACAGTGGAGCACAGTAGAGGTAGAGTAGAGTGGAGTACAGTAGAGGTAAAGTACAGTGGAGTACAGTAGAGGTAGAGTACAGTGGAGTAGAGTAGAGATAGAGTAGAGTGGAGCACAGCAGAGGTAGAGTACAGTGGATCACAGTAGAGATAGAGTACAGTGGAGTACAATTGAGCACAGTAGAGGTATAGTACAGTGGAGCACAGTAGCGATAGATTACAGTGGAGTACAGTAGAGATAGAGTACAGTGGAGTACAGTAGAGGTAGAGTACAGTGGAGCACAGTAGAGGTAGAGTACAGTGGAGTATTGTTTTGGTAGACTACAGTGGAGTACAGTAGAGATAGAGTACAGTAGAGCAGAGTAGAGGTAGAGTACAGTGGAGTACAATAGAGGTAGAGCACAGTAGAGCAGAGTAGAGGTAGAGTACAGTGGAGTACAGTAGAGGTATAGCACAGTGGAGCACTGTAGAGGTAGAGTACAGTGGAGTACAGTAGAGATAGAGTACAGTGGAGCACAGTAGAGGTTGAGTACAGTGGAGCACAGTAGAGGTAGAGTACAGTGGAGCACAGTAGAAGTAGAGTACAGTCGAGTACAGTAGAGGTAGAGTACAGTGGAGTACAGTAGAGGTAGAGTACAGTGGAGCACAGTAGAGGTAGAGTACAGTGGAGTACAGTGGAGCACAGTAGAGGTGGAGTACAGTAGAGTACAGTAGAGGTAGAGTACAGTGGAGCACAGTAGAGGTAGAGTACAGTGGAGTACAGTGGAGTACAGTGGAGTACAGTAGAGGTGGAATACAGTAGAGTACAGTAGAGGTAGAGAAAAGTACAGTACAGTAGAGGTAGAGTACAGTGGAGTACAGTAGAGGTAGAGTACAGTAGAGCACAGTAGAGGTAGAGTACAGTAGAGCACAGTAGAGGTAGAGTACAGTGGAGCACAGTAGAGGTAGAGCACAGTGGAGCACAGTAGAGATAAAGTACAGTGGAGCACAGTAGAGATAGAGTACAGTGGATTAGAGTAGAGATAGAGTACAGTGGAGTATAGTTGAGGTAGAGTACAGTGGAGCACAGTAGTGGTAGAGTACAGTGGAGTATAGTTGAGGTAGAGTACAGTGGAGCACAGTAGTGGTAGAGTACAGTGGAGTATAGTTGAGGTAGAGTACAGTGGAGCACAGTAGTGGTAGAGTACAGTGGAGTATAGTTGAGGTAGAGTACAGTGGAGTACAGTAGAGGTAGAGTACAGTGGAGCACAGTAGAGATAGAGTACAGTAGAGCAGAGCAGAGGTAGAGTACAGTGGAGTACAGTAGATGTAGAGTACAGTGGAACACTGTAGAGGTGGAGTACAAAGGAGTACAGTAGAGGTAGAGTACAGTGGAGCACAGTAGAGATAGAGTAAAATAGAGTAGAGTAGAGGTAGAGTACAGTGGAGTACAGTAGAGGTAGAGTACAGTGGAGCACTGTAGAGGTGGAGTACAGTGGAGTATAGTAGAGGTAGAGTACAGTGGAGCACAGTAGAGATAGAGTACAGTAGAGCACAGTAGAGGTAGAGTACAGTGGAGTATAGTAGAGGTAGAGTACAGTGGAGTACAGTAGAGGTAGAGTACAGTGGAGCAGAGTAGATGTTGAGTACAGTGGAGCACAGTAGAGGTAGAGTATAGTGGAGCACAGTAGAGGTAGAGTACAGTGGAGTATAGTAGAGGTGGAGTACTGTAGAGCACAGTAGAGATAGAGTACAGTAGAGCACAGTAGAGGTAGAGTACATTGGAGCACAGTAGAGGAATAGTACAGTGTAGTACAGTAGAGATAGAGTACAGTGGAGTACAGTAGAGATAGAGTACAGTCGAACAAAGTAGAGATAAGTGCAGTGGAGTATAGTAGAGGTAGAGTACAGTGGAGTAGAGTAGAGGTAGAGTACAGTGGAGTACAGTAGAGGTAGAGTAGAGTGGAGCATATTAGAGGTGGAGTAGAGTAGAGTACAGTAGAGGTAGAGTACAGTGGAGTACAGTAGAAGTAGAGTACAGTGGAGCACAGTAGAGGTAGAGTAGAGTGGAGTACAGTAGAGGTAGAGTACAGTGGAGTACAGTAGAGGTAGAGTACAGTGGAGTAGAGTAGAGATAGAGTACAGTGGAGCACAGCAGAGGTAGAGTACAGTGGATCACAGTAGAGATAGAGTACAGTGGTGTACAGTGGAGCACAGTAGAGGTATAGTACAGTGGAGCACAGTAGAGATAGATTACAGTGGAGTAGAGTAGAGATAGAGTACTGTGGAGTATAGTTGAGGTAGAGTACAGTGGAGCACAGTAGAGGTAGAGTACAGTGGAGTATAGTTGAGGTAGACTACAGTGGAGTACAGTAGAGGTAGATTACAGTGGAGCACAGTAGAGATAGAGTACAGTAGAGCAGAGTAGATGTAGAGTACAGTGGAGTACAGTAGAGGTAGAGTACAGTGGAGCACTGTAGAGGTGGAGTACAGTGGAGTACAGTAGAGGTAGAGTACAGTGGAGCACAGTAGAGATAAAGTACAGTAGAGCACAGTAGAGGTAGAGTAGAGTGGAGCACATTAGAGGTAGAGTAGAGTAGAGTACAGTAGAAGTAGAGTACAGTGGAGCACAGTAGAGGTAGAGTAGAGTGGAGTACAGTAGAGGTAGAGTAAAGTGGAGTACAGTAGTTGTAGAGTACAGTGGAGTAGAGTAGAGATAGAGTACAGTGGAGCACAGCAGAGGTAGAGTACAGTGGATCACAGTAGAGATAGAGTACAGTGGAGTACAATGGAGCACAGTAGAGGTATAGTACAGTGGAGCACAGTAGAGATAGATTACAGTGGAGTAGAGTAGATATAGAGTACAGTGGAGTACAGTAGAGGTAGAGTAGAGTGGAGCAGAGTAGAGGTGAAGTACAGTGGAGTACAGTAGAGGTAGAGCACACTAGAGCAGAGTAGAGGTAGAGTACAGTGGAGTACAGTAGAGGTAGAGCACAGTGGAGCACTGTAGAGGTAGAGTACAGTGGAGTACAGTAGAGATAGAGTACAGTGGAGCACAGTAGAGGTAGAGTACAGTGGAGCAGAGTAGAGGTAGAGTAGAGTGGAGTACAGTAGAGGTAGAGTACAGTGGAGCACAGTAGAGGTAGAGTACAGTGGAGTACAGTGGAGTACAGTAGAGGTGGAGTACAGTAGAGTACAGTAGAGGTAGAGAACAGTACAGTACAGTAGAGGTAGAGTACAGTGGAGTACAGTAGAGGTAGAGTATAGTAGAGCACAGTAGAGGTAGAATAGAGTGGAGTACAGTAGAGGTAGAGTACAGTGGAGCAAAGTAGAGGTAGAGAACAGTACAGTACAGTAGAGGTAGAGTACAGTGGAGTACAGTAGAGGTGGAGTACAGTAGAGTACAGTAGAGGTAGAGTACAGTGTAGTACAGTAGAGGTAGAGAACAGTACAGTACAGTAGAGGTAGAGTACAGTGGAGTACAGTAGAGGTAGAGTACAGTAGAGCACAGTAGAGGTAGAATACAGTGGAGTACAGTAGAGGTAGAGTACAGTGGAGTACAGTAGAGGTAGAGTACAGTGGAGTACAGTAGAGGTAGAGTACAGTGGAGCAGAGTAGAGGTAGAGTACAGTGGAGTACAGTAGAGGTAGAGTACAGTGGAGCACAGTAGAGCTAGAGTACAGTGGAGTACAGTGGAGCACAGTAGAGGTGGAGTACAGTAGAGTAGAGTATAGGTTGAGTACAGTGGAGTACAGTAGAGATAGAGTAGAGTGGAGTAGAGTAGAGAATGAGTACAGTGGATTAGAGTAGATATAGAGTACAGTGGAGTATAGTTGAGGTAGAGTACAGTGGAGCACATTAGAGGTAGAGTACAGTGGAGTATAGTTGAGGTAGACTACAGTGGAGTACAGTAGAGGTAGAGTACAGTGGAGCACAGTAGAGGTAGAGTACAGTGGAGTACAGTAGAGGTAGAGTACAGTGGAGTACAGTAGAGGTAGAGTAGAGTGGAGCATATTAGAGGTGGAGTAGAGTAGAGTACAGTAGAGGTAGAGTACAGTGGAGTACAGTAGAAGTAGAGTACAGTGGAGCACAGTAGAGGTAGAGTAGAGTGGAGTACAGTAGAGGTAAAGTACAGTGGAGTACAGTAGAGGTAGAGTACAGTGGAGTAGAGTAGAGATAGAGTAGAGTGGAGCACAGCAGAGGTAGAGTACAGTGGATCACAGTAGAGATAGAGTACAGTGGAGTACAGTTGAGCACAGTAGAGGTATAGTACAGTGGAGCACAGTAGCGATAGATTACAGTGGAGTACAGTAGAGATAGAGTACAGTGGAGTACAGTAGAGGTAGAGTACAGTGGAGCACAGTAGAGGTAGAGTACAGTGGAGTATTGTTTTGGTAGACTACAGTGGAGTACAGTAGAGATAGAGTACAGTAGAGCAGAGTAGAGGTAGAGTACAGTGGAGTACAATAGAGGTAGAGCACAATAGAGCAGAGTAGAGGTAGAGTACAGTGGAGTACAGTAGAGGTATAGCACAGTGGGGCACTGTAGAGGTAGAGTACAGTGGAGTACAGTAGAGATAGAGTACAGTGGAGCACAGTAGAGGTTGAGTACAGTGGAGCACAGTAGAGGTAGAGTACAGTGGAGCACAGTAGAAGTAGAGTACAGTCGAGTACAGTAGAGGTAGAGTACAGTGGAGTACAGTAGAGGTAGAGTACAGTGGAGCACAGTAGAGGTAGAGTACAGTGGAGTACAGTGGAGCACAGTAGAGGTGGAGTACAGTAGAGTACAGTAGAGGTAGAGTACAGTGGAGCACAGTAGAGGTAGAGTACAGTGGAGTACAGTGGAGTACAGTAGAGGTGGAATACAGTAGAGTACAGTAGAGGTAGAGAAAAGTACAGTACAGTAGAGGTAGAGTACAGTGGAGTACAGTAGAGGTAGAGTACAGTAGAGCACAGTAGAGGTAGAGTACAGTAGAGCACAGTAGAGGTAGAGTACAGTGGAGCACAGTAGAGGTAGAGCACAGTGGAGCACAGTAGAGATAAAGTACAGTGGAGCACAGTAGAGATAGAGTACAGTGGATTAGAGTAGAGATAGAGTACAGTGGAGTATAGTTGAGGTAGAGTACAGTGGAGCACAGTAGTGGTAGAGTACAGTGGAGTATAGTTGAGGTAGAGTACAGTGGAGCACAGTAGAGGTAGAGTACAGTGGAGTACAGAAGAGATAGAGTACAGTGGAGCACAGTATAGGTAGAGTACAGTGGAGCACAGTAGAGGTAGAGTACAGTGGAGTACAGTAGAGGTAGAGTAGAGTGGAGCATATTAGAGGTGGAGTAGAGTAGAGTACAGTAGAGGTAGAGTACAGTGGAGTACAGTAGAAGTAGAGTACAGTGGAGCACAGTAGAGGTAGAGTAGAGTGGAGTACAGTAGAGGTAAAGTACAGTGGAGTACAGTAGAGGTAGAGTACAGTGGAGTAGAGTAGAGATAGAGTAGAGTGGAGCACAGCAGAGGTAGAGTACAGTGGATCACAGTAGAGATAGAGTACAGTGGAGTACAGTTGAGCACAGTAGAGGTAGAGTACAGTGGAGTACAGTAGAGGTAGAGTACAGTGGAGTACAGAAGAGATAGAGTACAGTGGAGCACAGTAGAGGTAGAGTACAGTGGAGCACAGTAGAGGTAGAGTACAGTGGAGCACAGTAGAGGTAGAGTACAGTGGAGTACAGTAGAGGTTGAGTACAGTGGAGTACAGTAGAGGTAGAGTACAGTGGAGTACAGTGGAGCACAGTAGAGGTGGAGTACAGTAGAGTACAGTAGAGGTAGAGTACAGTGGAGCACAGTAGAGGTAGAGTAAAGTGGAGTACGGTGGAGTACAGTAGAGGTGGAGTACAGTAGAGTACAGTAGAGGTAGAGAACAGTACAGTACAGTAGAGGTAGAGTACAGTGGAGTACAGTAGAGGTAGAGTACAGTAGAGCACAGTAGAGGTAGAATACAGTGGAGTACAGTAGAGGTAGAGTACAGTGGAGTACAGTAGAGGTAGAGTACAGTGGAGTACAGTAGAGTACAGTAGAGGTAGAGAACAGTACAGTACAGTAGAGGTAGAGTACAGTGGAGTACAGTAGAGGTAGAGTACAGTAGAGCACAGTAGAGGTAGAATACAGTGGAGTACAGTAGAGGTAGAGTACAGTGGAGTACAGTAGAGGTAGAGTACAGTGGAGTACACTAGAGGTAGAGAACAGTACAGTACAGTAGAGGTAGAGTACAGTGGAGTACAGTAGAGGTAGAGTACAGTAGAGCACAGTAGAGGTAGAATACAGTGGAGTATAGTAGAGGTAGAGTACTGTAGAGCACAGTAGAGATAGAGTACAGTAGAGCACAGTAGAGGTAGAGTACACTGGAGCACAGTAGAGGAAGAGTACATTGTAGTACAGTAGAGATAGAGTACAGTCGAACACAGCAGAGATAAGTGCAGTGGAGTATAGTAGAGCTAGAGTACAGTGGAGTACAGTAGAGGTAGAGTACAGTGGAGTACAGTAGAGGTAGAGTAGAGTGGAGCACATTAGAGGTGGAGTAGAGTAGAGTACAGTAGACGTAGAGTACAGTGGAGTGCAGTAGAAGTAGAGTACAGTGGAGCACAGTAGAGGTAGAGTAGAGTGGAGTACAGTAGAGGTAGAGTACAGTGGAGTACAGTAGAGGTAGAGTACAGTGGAGTAGAGTAGAGATAGAGTACAGTGGAGCACAGCAGAGGTAGAGTACAGTGGATCACAGTAGAGATAGAGTAGAGTGGAGTACAGTGGAGCTCAGTAGAGGTATAGTACAGTGGAGCACAGTAGAGATAGATTACAGTGGAGTAGAGTAGAGATAGAGTACAGTGGAGTACAGTAGAGGTAGAGTACAGTGGAGCAGAGTAGATGTAGAGTACAGTGGAGTACAGTAGAGGTAGAGCACAGTAGAGCAGAGTAGAGGTAGAGTACATTGGAGTACAGTAGAGGTAGAGCACAGTGGAGCACTCTAGAGGTAGAGTACAGTGGAGTACAGTAGAGATAGAGTACAGTGGAGCACATTAGAGGTAGAGTACAGTGGAGCAGAGTAGAGGTAGAGTACAGTGGAGCACAGTAGAGGTAGAGTACAGTGGAGTAGAGTAGAGGTAGAGTACAGTGGAGTACAGTAGAGGTAGAGTACAGTGGAGCACAGTAGAGGTAGAGTAAAGTGGAGTACAGTGGAGCACAGTAGAGGTGGAGTACAGTAGTGTACAGTAGAGGTAGAGTACAGTGGAGCACAGTAGAGGTAGAGTACAGTGGAGTACAGTGGAGTACAGTAGAGGTGGAGTACAGTAGAGTACAGTAGAGGTAGAGAACAGTACAGTACAGTAGAGGTAGAGTACAGTGGAGTAGAGTAGAAGTAGAGTACAGTAGAGCACAGTAGAGGTAGAATACAGTGGAGTACAGTAGAGGTAGAGTACAGTGGAGCACAGTAGAGGTAGAGAACAGTACAGTACAGTAGAGGTAGAGTAGAGTGGAGTACAGTAGAGGTAGAGTACAGTAGAGCACAGTAGATGTAGAATACAGTGGAGTACAGTAGAGGTAGAGTACAGTGGAGTACAGTAGAGGTAGAGTACAGTGGAGTACAGAAGAGATAGAGTACAGTGGAGCACAGTAGAGGTAGAGTACAGTGGAGCACAGTAGAGGTAGAGTACAGTGGAGCACAGTAGAGGTAGAGTACAGTGGAGTACAGTAGAGGTTGAGTACAGTGGAGTACAGTAGAGGTAGAGTACAGTGGAGCACAGTAGAGGTAGAGTACAGTGGAGTACAGTGGAGCACAGTAGAGGTGGAGTACAGTAGAGTAGAGTATAGGTTGAGTACAGTGGAGTACAGTAGAGATAGAGTAGAGTGGAGTAGAGTAGAGATAGAGTATAGTGGATTAGAGTAGATATAGAGTACAGTGGAGTATAGTTGAGGTAGAGTACAGTGGAGTACAGTAGAGGTAGAGTACAGTGGAGTACAGTAGAGGTAGAATACAGTGGAGCACAGTAGAGGTAGAGTACAGTGGAGCACAGTAGAGATAGAGTACAGTGGATTAGAGTAGAGATAGAGTACAGTGGAGCACAGTAGAGGTAGAGTACAGTGGAGCACAGTAGAGGTAGAGTACAGTGGAGTACAGTAGAGGTAGAGTACAGTGGAGTACAGTAGAGATAGAGTACAGTGGAGTACAGTAGAGGTAGAGTACAGTGGATCACAGTAGAGATAGAGTACAGTGGAGTATAGTTGAGGTAGAGTACAGTGGAGTACAGTAGAGGTAGTGTACAGTGGAGCACAGTAGAGGTTGAGTACAGTGGAGTACAGTAGAGGTAGAGTACAGTGGAGCACAGTAGAGGTAGAGTACAGTGGAGTACAGTGGAGCACAGTAGAGGTGGAGTACAGTAGAGTAGAGTATAGGTTGAGTACAGTGGAGTACAGTAGAGATAGAGTAGAGTGGAGTAGAGTAGAGATAGAGTATAGTGGATTAGAGTAGATATAGAGTACAGTGGAGTATAGTTGAGGTAGAGTACAGTGGAGTACAGTAGAGGTAGAGTACAGTGGAGTACAGTAGAGGTAGAATACAGTGGAGCACAGTAGAGATAGAGTACAGTGGGGTACAGTAGAAATAGAGTACAGTGGAGCACAGTAGAGTAGAGTACAGTAGAGCACAGTAGAGGCAGAGTACAGTGGAGCACAATAGAGATAGAGTACAGTGGAGTACAGTAGAGGAAGAGTACAGTGGAGTACAGTGGAGCACAGTAGAGGTGGAGTACAGTAGAGTACAGTAGAGGTAGAGTACAGTGGAGTACAGTAGAAGCAGATTACAGTGGAGCACAGTAGAGGTAGAGTAGAGTGGAGTACAGTAGAGGTAGAGTACAGTGGAGTAGAGTAGAGGTAGAGTACAGTGGAGTAGAGTAGAGGTAGAGTACAGTGGAGCACAGCAGAGGTAGAGTACAGTGGATCACAGTAGAGATAGAGTACAGTGGAGTACAGTGGAGCACAGTAGAGGTATAGTACAATGGAGCACAGTAGATATAGATTACAGTGGAGTAGAGTAGAGATAGAGTACAGTGGAGTACAGTAGATGTAGAGTACAGTGAAGCAGAGTAGAGGTAGAGTACAGTGGAGTACAGTAGAGGTAGAGCACAGTAGAGCAGAGTAGAGGTAGAGTACAGTGGAGTACAGTAGAGGTAGAGCACAGTGGAGCACTGTAGAGGTAGAGTACAGAGGAGTACAGTAGAGATAGAGTACAGTGGAGCACAGTAGAGGTAGAGTACAGTGGAGCAGAGTAGAGCTAGAGTACAGTGGAGCACAGTAGAGGTAGAGTACAGTGGAGTAGAGAAGAGGTAGAGTACAGTGGAGTACAGTAGAGGTAGAGTACAGTGGAGCATAGTAGAGGTAGAGTACAGTGGAGTACAGTGGAGCACAGTAGAGGTGGAGTACAGTAGAGTACAGTAGAGGTAGAGTACAGTGGAGCACAGTAGAGGTAGAGTACAGTGGAGTACAGTGGAGTACAGTAGAGGTGGAGTACAGTAGAGTACAGTAGAGGTAGAGAACAGTACAGTACAGTAGAGGTAGACTACAGTGGAGTACAGTAGAGGTAGAGTACAGTAGAGCACAGTAGAGGTAGAATACAGTGGAGTACAGTAGAGGTAGAGTACAGTGGAGCACAGTAGAGGTAGAAAACAGTACAGTACAGTAGAGGTAGAGTAGAGTGGAGTACAGCAGAGGTAGAGTACAGTAGAGCACAGTAGAGGTAGAATACAGTGGAGCACAGTAGAGGTAGAGTACAGTGGAGCAGAGTAGAGGTAGAGTACAGTGGAGCACAGTAGAGGTAGAGTACAGTGGAGTACAGTAGAGGTTGAGTACAGTGGAGTACAGTAGAGGTAGAGTACAGTGGAGCACAGTAGAGGTAGAGTACAGTGGAGTACAGTGGAGCACAGTAGAGGTGGAGTACAGTAGAGTACAGTAGAGGTAGAGAACAGTGGAGCACAGTAGAGGTAGAGTAAAGTGGAGTACAGTGGAGTACAGTAGAGGTGGAGTACAGTAGAGTACAGTAGAGGTAGAGAACAGTACAGTACAGTAGAGGTAGAGTACAGTGGAGTACAGTAGAGGTAGAGTACAGTAGAGCAGAGTAGAGATAGAATACAGTGGAGTACAGTAGAGGTAGTGTACAGTGGAGTACAGTAGAGGTAGAGTACAGTGGAGTACAGTAGAGGTAGAGAACAGTACAGTACAGTAGAGGTAGAGTACAGTTGAGTACAGTAGAGGTAGAGTACAGTAGAGCACAGTAGAGATAGAATACAGTGGAGTATAGTAGAGGTAGAGTACTGTAGAGCACAGTAGAGATAGAGTACAGTAGAGCACAGTAGAGGTAGAGTACAGTGGAGCACAGTAGAGGAAGAGTACAGTGTAGTACAGTAGAGATAGAGTACAGTGGAGTACAGTAGAGATAGAGTACAGTCGAACACAGCAGAGATAAGTGCAGTGGAGTATAGTAGAGGTAGAGTACAGTGGAGTACAGTAGAGGTAGAGTACAGTGGAGTACAGTAGAGGTAGAGTAGAGTGGAGCACATTAGAGGTGGAGTAGAGTAGAGTACAGTAGAGGTAGAGTACAGTGGAGTTCAGTAGAAGTAGAGTACAGTGGAGCACAGTAGAGGTAGAGTAGAGTGGAGTACAGTAGAGGTAGAGTACAGTGGAGTACAGTAGAGGTAGAGTACAGTGGAGTAGAGTAGAGATAGAGTACAGTGGAGCACAGCAGAGGTAGAGTACAGTGGATCACAGTAGAGATAGAGTACAGTGGAGTACAGTGGAGCACAGTAGAGGTATAGTACAGTGGAGCACAGTAGAGATAGATTACAGTGGAGTAGAGTAGAGATAGAGTACAGTGGAGTACAGTAGAGGTAGAGTACAGTGGAGCAGAGTAGATGTAGAGTACAGTGGAGTACAGTAGAGGTAGAGCACAGTAGAGCAGAGTAGAGGTAGAGTACAGTGGAGTACAGTAGAGGTAGTGCACAGTGGAGCACTCTAGAGGTAGAGTACAGTGGAGTACAGTAGAGGTGGAGTACAGTAGAGTACAGTAGAGGTAGAGAACAGTACAGTACAGTAGAGGTAGAGTACAGTGGAGTACAGTAGAGGTAGAGTACAGTAGAGCACAGTAGAGGTAGAATACAGTGGAGTATAGTAGAGATAGAGTACAGTGGAGCACAGTAGATGTAGAGTACAGTGGAGCAGAGTAGAGGTAGAGTACAGTGGAGTACAGTAGAGGTAGAGCACAGTAGAGCAGAGTAGAGGTAGAGTACAGTGGAGTACAGTAGAGGTAGAGCACAGTGGAGCACTGTAGAGGTAGACTACAGAGGAGTACAGTAGAGATAGAGTACAGTGGAGCACAGTAGAGGTAGAGTACAGTGGAGCAGAGTAGAGCTAGAGTACAGTGGAGCACAGTAGAGGTAGAGTACAGTGGAGTAGAGTAGAGGTAGAGTACAGTGGAGTACAGTAGAGGTAGAGTACAGTGGAGCATAGTAGAGGTAGAGTACAGTGGAGTACAGTGGAGCACAGTAGAGGTGGAGTACAGTAGAGTACAGTAGAGGTAGAGTACAGTGGAGCACAGTAGAGCACAGTAGAGGTAGAGTACAGTGGAGAACAGTGGAGTACAGTAGAGGTGGAGTACAGTGGAGCATAGTAGAGGTAGAGTACAGTGGAGTACAGTGGAGCACAGTAGAGGTGGAGTACAGTAGAGTACAGTAGAGGTAGAGTACAGTGGAGCACAGTAGAGGTAGAGTACAGTGGAGTACAGTGGAGCACAGTAGAGGTGGAGTACAGTAGAGTACAGTAGAGGTAGAGTACAGTGGAGCACAGTAGAGGTAGAGTACAGTGGAGTACAGTGGAGTACAGTAGAGGTGGAGTACAGTAGAGTACAGTAGAGGTAGAGAACAGTACAGTACAGTAGAGGTAGACTACAGTGGAGTACAGTAGAGGTAGAGTACAGTAGAGCACAGTAGAGGTAGAATACAGTGGAGTACAGTAGAGGTAGAGTACAGTGGAGCACAGTAGAGGTAGAAAACAGTACAGTACAGTAGAGGTAGAGTAGAGTGGAGTACAGCAGAGGTAGAGTACAGTAGAGCACAGTAGAGGTAGAATACAGTGGAGCACAGTAGAGGTAGAGTACAGTGGAGCAGAGTAGAGGTAGAGTACAGTGGAGCACAGTAGAGGTAGAGTACAGTGGAGTACAGTAGAGGTTGAGTACAGTGGAGTACAGTAGAGGTAGAGTACAGTGGAGCACAGTAGAGGTAGAGTACAGTGGAGTACAGTGGAGCACAGTAGAGGTGGAGTACAGTAGAGTACAGTAGAGGTAGAGTACAGTGGAGCACAGTAGAGGTAGAGTAAAGTGGAGTACAGTGGAGTACAGTAGAGGTGGAGTACAGTAGAGTACAGTAGAGGTAGAGAACAGTACAGTACAGTAGAGGTAGAGTACAGTGGAGTACAGTAGAGGTAGAGTACAGTAGAGCAGAGTAGAGATAGAATACAGTGGAGTACAGTAGAGGTAGTGTACAGTGGAGTACAGTAGAGGTAGAGTACAGTGGAGTACAGTAGAGGTAGAGAACAGTACAGTACAGTAGAGGTAGAGTACAGTTGAGTACAGTAGAGGTAGAGTACAGTAGAGCACAGTAGAGATAGAATACAGTGGAGTATAGTAGAGGTAGAGTACTGTAGAGCACAGTAGAGATAGAGTACAGTAGAGCACAGTAGAGGTAGAGTACAGTGGAGCACAGTAGAGGAAGAGTACAGTGTAGTACAGTAGAGATAGAGTACAGTGGAGTACAGTAGAGATAGAGTACAGTCGAACACAGCAGAGATAAGTGCAGTGGAGTATAGTAGAGGTAGAGTACAGTGGAGTACAGTAGAGGTAGAGTACAGTGGAGTACAGTAGAGGTAGAGTAGACTGGAGCACATTAGAGGTGGAGTAGAGTAGAGTACAGTAGAGGTAGAGTACAGTGGAGTTCAGTAGAAGTAGAGTACAGTGGAGCACAGTAGAGGTAGAGTAGAGTGGAGTACAGTAGAGGTAGAGTACAGTGGAGTACAGTAGAGGTAGAGTACAGTGGAGTAGAGTAGAGATAGAGTACAGTGGAGCACAGCAGAGGTAGAGTACAGTGGATCACAGTAGAGATAGAGTACAGTGGAGTACAGTGGAGCACAGTAGAGGTATAGTACAGTGGAGCACAGTAGAGATAGATTACAGTGGAGTAGAGTAGAGATAGAGTACAGTGGAGTACAGTAGAGGTAGAGTACAGTGGAGCAGACTAGATGTAGAGTACAGTGGAGTACAGTAGAGGTAGAGCACAGTAGAGCAGAGTAGAGGTAGAGTACAGTGGAGTACAGTAGAGGTAGTGCACAGTGGAGCACTCTAGAGGTAGAGTACAGTGGAGTACAGTGGAGTACAGTAGAGGTGGAGTACAGTAGAGTACAGTAGAGGTAGAGAACAGTACAGTACAGTAGAGGTAGAGTACAGTGGAGTACAGTAGAGGTAGAGTACAGTAGAGCACAGTAGAGGTAGAATACAGTGGAGTATAGTAGAGATAGAGTACAGTGGAGCACAGTAGATGTAGAGTACAGTGGAGCAGAGTAGAGGTAGAGTACAGTGGAGTACAGTAGAGGTAGAGCACAGTAGAGCAGAGTAGAGGTAGAGTACAGTGGAGTACAGTAGAGGTAGAGCACAGTGGAGCACTGTAGAGGTAGACTACAGAGGAGTACAGTAGAGATAGAGTACAGTGGAGCACAGTAGAGGTAGAGTACAGTGGAGCAGAGTAGAGCTAGAGTACAGTGGAGCACAGTAGAGGTAGAGTACAGTGGAGTAGAGTAGAGGTAGAGTACAGTGGAGTACAGTAGAGGTAGAGTACAGTGGAGCATAGTAGAGGTAGAGTACAGTGGAGTACAGTGGAGCACAGTAGAGGTGGAGTACAGTAGAGTACAGTAGAGGTAGAGTACAGTGGAGCACAGTAGAGGTAGAGTACAGTGGAGAACAGTGGAGTACAGTAGAGGTGGAGTACAGTAGAGTACAGTAGAGGTAGAGAACAGTACAGTACAGTAGAGGTAGACTACAGTGGAGTACAGTAGAGGTAGAGTACAGTAGAGCACAGTAGAGGTAGAATACAGTGGAGTACAGTAGAGGTAGAGTACAGTGGAGCACAGTAGAGGTAGAAAACAGTACAGTACAGTAGAGGTAGAGTAGAGTGGAGTACAGCAGAGGTAGAGTACAGTAGAGCACAGTAGAGGTAGAATACAGTGGAGCACAGTAGAGGTAGAGTACAGTGGAGCACAGTAGAGTTAGAGTACAGTGGAGCACAGTAGAGATAGAGTACAGTGGAGTACAGTAGAGGTTGAGTACAGTGGAGTACAGTAGAGGTAGAGTACAGTGGAGCACAGTAGAGGTAGAGTACAGTGGAGTACAGTGGAGCACAGTAGAGGTTGAGTACAGTAGAGTACAGTAGAGGTAGAGTACAGTGGAGCACAGTAGAGGTAGAGTAAAGTGGAGTACAGTGGAGTACAGTAGAGGTGGAGTACAGTAGAGTACAGTAGAGGTAGAGAACAGTACAGTACAGTAGAGGTAGAGTACAGTGGAGTACAGTAGAGGTAGAGTACAGTAGAGCAGAGTAGAGGTAGAATACAGTGGAGTACAGTAGAGGTAGTGTACAGTGGAGTACAGTAGAGGTAGAGTACAGTGGAGTACAGTAGAGGTAGAGAACAGTACAGTACAGTAGAGGTAGAGTACAGTTGAGTACAGTAGAGGTAGAGTACAGTAGAGCACAGTAGAGATAGAATACAGTGGAGTATAGTAGAGGTAGAGTACTGTAGAGCACAGTAGAGATAGAGTACAGTAGAGCACAGTAGAGGTAGAGTACAGTGGAGCACAGTAGAGGAAGAGTACAGTGTAGTACAGTAGAGATAGAGTACAGTCGAACACAGCAGAGATAAGTGCAGTGGAGTATAGTAGAGGTGGAGTACAGTGGAGTACAGTAGAGGTAGAGTACAGTGGAGTACAGTAGAGGTAGAGTAGAGTGGAGCACATTAGAGGTGGAGTAGAGTAGAGTACAGTAGAGGTAGAGTACAGTGGAGTTCATTAGAAGTAGAGTACAGTGGAGCACAGTAGAGGTAGAGTAGAGTGGAGTACAGTAGAGGTAGAGTACAGTGGAATAGAGTAGAGATAGAGTACAGTGGAGCACAGCAGAGGTAGAGTACAGTGGATCACAGTAGAGATAGAGTACAGTGGAGTACAGTTGAGCACAGTAGAGATAGATTACAGTGGAGTAGAGTAGAGATAGAGTACAGTGGAGTACAGTAGAGGTAGAGTACAGTGGAGCAGAGTAGATGTAGAGTACAGTGGAGTACAGTAGAGGTAGAGCACAGTAGAGCAGAGTAGAGGTAGAGTACAGTGGAGTACAGTAGAGGTAGTGCACAGTGGAGCACTCTAGAGGTAGAGTACAGTGGAGTACAGTGGAGTACAGTAGAGGTGGAGTACAGTAGAGTACAGTAGAGGTAGAGAACAGTACAGTACAGTAGAGGTGGAGTACAGTGGAGTACAGTAGAGGTAGAGTACAGTAGAGCACAGTAGAGGTAGAATACAGTGGAGTATAGTAGAGATAGAGTACAGTGGAGCACAGTAGAGGTAGAGTACAGTGGAGCACAGTAGAGGTAGAGTACAGTGGAGTATAGTTGAGGTAGACTACAGTGGAGTAGAGTAGAGGTCGAGTACAGTGGAGGACAGTAGAGATAGAGTACAGTAGAGCAGAGTAGAGGTAGAGTACAGTGGAGTACAGTAGAGGTAGAGCACAGTAGAGCAGAGTAGAGGTAGAGTACAGTGGAGTACATAAGAGGTAGAGCACAGTGGAGCACTGTAGAGGTAGAATACAGTGGAGTACATTAGAGATAGAGTACAGTGGAGCACAGTAGAGGTAGAGTACAGTGGAGCACAGTAGAGGTAGAGTACATTGGAGCACAGTAGAGGTAGAGTACAGTGGAGTACAGTAGAGGTAGTGTACAGTGGAGCACAGTAGAGGTAGAGTACAGTGGAGCACAATAGAGGTAGAGTACAGTGGGGTACAGTAGAAATAGAGTACAGTGGAGCACAGTAGAGTAGAGTACAGTAGAGCACAGTAGAGGTAGAGTAAAGTGGAGCACAGTAGAGATAGAGTACAGTGGAGTACAGTAGAGGAAGAGTACAGTGGAGTACAGTGGAGCACAGTAGAGGTGGAGTACAGTAGAGTACAGTAGAGGTAGAGTACAGTGGAGCACAGTAGATATAGATTACAGTGGAGTAGAGTAGAGATAGAGTACAGTGGAGTACAGTAGAGGTAGAGTACAGTGGAGCAGAGTAGAGGTAGAGTACAGTGGAGTACAGTAGAGGTAGAGCACAGTAGAGCAGAGTAGAGGTAGAGTACAGTGGAGTAGAGTAGAGGTAGAGTACAGTGGAGTACAGTAGAGGTAGAGTATAGTGGAGCACAGTAGAGGTAGAGTACAGTGGAGTACAGTGGAGCACAGTAGAGGTGGAGTACAGTAGAGTACAGTAGAGGTAGAGTACAGTGGAGCACAGTAGATATAGATTACAGTGGAGTAGAGTAGAGATAGAGTACAGTGGAGTACAGTAGAGGTAGAGTACAGTGGAGTAGAGTACAGATAGAGTACAGTGGAGCACAGCAGAGGTAGAGTACAGTGGAGCACAGTAGAGGTATAGTACAGTGGAGCACAGTAGAGATAGATTACAGTGGAGTAGAGTAGAGATAGAGTACAGTGGAGTACAGTAGAGGTAGAGTACAGTGGAGCAGAGTAGATGTAGAGTACAGTGGAGTACAGTAGAGGTAGAGCACAGTAGAGCAGAGTAGAGGTAGAGTACAGTGGAGTACAGTAGAGGTAGTGCACAGTGGAGCACTCTAGAGGTAGAGTACAGTGGAGTACAGTGGAGTACAGTAGAGGTGGAGTACAGTAGAGTACAGTAGAGGTAGAGAACAGTACAGTACAGTAGAGGTAGAGTACAGTGGAGTACAGTAGAGGTAGAGTACAGTAGAGCACAGTAGAGGTAGAATACAGTGGAGTATAGTAGAGATAGAGTACAGTGGAGCACAGTAGAGGTAGAGTACAGTGGAGCACAGTAGAGGTAGAGCACAGTAGAGCAGAGTAGAGGTAGAGT
This sequence comes from Tiaroga cobitis, assembly GCA_030578255.1. Lineage (NCBI taxonomy): Eukaryota > Metazoa > Chordata > Actinopteri > Cypriniformes > Leuciscidae > Tiaroga > Tiaroga cobitis. The sequence goes on from CM060612.1 coordinate 2,019,516, forward strand.
ACAGTGGAGTACATAAGAGGTAGAGCACAGTGGAGCACTGTAGAGGTAGAATACAGTGGAGTACATTAGAGATAGAGTACAGTGGAGCACAGTAGAGGTAGAGTACAGTGGAGCACAGTAGAGGTAGAGTACATTGGAGCACAGTAGAGGTAGAGTACAGTGGAGTACAGTAGAGGTAGTGTACAGTGGAGCACAGTAGAGGTAGAGTACAGTGGAGCACAATAGAGGTAGAGTACAGTGGGGTACAGTAGAAATAGAGTACAGTGGAGCACAGTAGAGTAGAGTACAGTAGAGCACAGTAGAGGTAGAGTAAAGTGGAGCACAGTAGAGATAGAGTACAGTGGAGTACAGTAGAGGAAGAGTACAGTGGAGTACAGTGGAGCACAGTAGAGGTGGAGTACAGTAGAGTACAGTAGAGGTAGAGTACAGTGGAGCACAGTAGATATAGATTACAGTGGAGTAGAGTAGAGATAGAGTACAGTGGAGTACAGTAGAGGTAGAGTACAGTGGAGCAGAGTAGAGGTAGAGTACAGTGGAGTACAGTAGAGGTAGAGCACAGTAGAGCAGAGTAGAGGTAGAGTACAGTGGAGTAGAGTAGAGGTAGAGTACAGTGGAGTACAGTAGAGGTAGAGTATAGTGGAGCACAGTAGAGGTAGAGTACAGTGGAGTACAGTGGAGCACAGTAGAGGTGGAGTACAGTAGAGTACAGTAGAGGTAGAGTACAGTGGAGCACAGTAGAGGTAGAGTACAGTGGAGTACAGTGGAGTACAGTAGAGGTGGAGTACAGTAGAGTACAGTAGAGGTAGAGAACAGTAAAGTACAGTAGAGGTAGACTACAGTGGAGTACAGTAGAGGTAGAGTACAGTAGAGCACAGTAGAGATAGAATACAGTGGAGTACAGTAGAGGTAGAGTACAGTGGAGCACAGTAGAGGTAGAGAACAGTACAATACAGTAGAGGTAGAGTAGAGTGGAGTACAGTAGAGGTAGAGTACAGTAGAGCACAGTAGAGGTAGAATACAGTGGAGTACAGTAGAGGTAGAGTACAGTGGAGTACAGTAGAGGTAGAGTACAGTGGAGTACAGAAGAGATAGAGTACAGTGGAGCACAGTAGAGGTAGAGTACAGTGGAGCACAGTAGAGGTAGAGTACAGTGGAGCACAGTAGAGGTAGAGTACAGTGGAGTACAGTAGAGGTTGAGTACAGTGGAGTACAGTTGAGGTAGAGTACAGTGGAGCACAGTAGAGGTAGAGTACAGTGGAGTACAGTGGAGCACAGTAGAGGTGGAGTACAGTAGAGTAGAGTATAGGTTGAGTACAGTGGAGTACAGTAGAGATAGAGTAGAGTGGAGTAGAGTAGAGATAGAGTACAGTGGATTAGAGTAGAGGTAGAGTACAGTAGAGCACAGTAGAGGTAGAATACAGTGGAGTACAGTAGAGGTAGAGTACAGTGGAGTACAGTAGAGGTAGAGTACAGTGGAGTACAGAAGAGATAGAGTACAGTGGAGCACAGTAGAGGTAGAGTACAGTGGAGCACAGTAGAGGTAGAGTACAGTGGATCAGAGTAGAGGTAGAGTACAGTGGAGCACAGTAGAGGTAGAGTACAGTGGAGTACAGTGGAGTACAGTAGAGGTGGAGTACAGTAGAGTACAGTAGAGGTAGAGAACAGTGTAGTACAGTAGAGGTAGAGTACAGTGGAGCACAGTAGAGGTAGAGTACAGTGGAGTACAGTGGAGCACAGTAGAAGTGGAGTACAGTAGAGTACAGTAGAGGTAGAGTACAGTGGAGCACAGTAGAGGTAGAGTACAGTGGAGTACAGTGGAGTACAGTAGAGGTGGAGTACAGTAGAGTACAGTAGAGGTAGAATACAGTGTAGTACAGTAGAGGTAGAGTAGAGTGGAGCACAGTAGAGGTAGAGTACAGTGGAGTACAGTGGAGCACAGTAGAGGTGGAGTACAGTAGAGTACAGTAGAGGTAGAGTACAGTGGAGCACAGTAGAGGTAGAGTACTTTGGAGTACAGTAGAGGTAGAGTACAGTGGAGTACAGTAGAGATAGAGTACAGTGGAGTACAGTAGAGGTAGAGTACAGTGGATCACAGTAGAGATAGAGTACAGTGGAGTATAGTTGAGGTAGAGTACAGTGGAGTACAGTAGAGGTAGTGTACAGTGGAGCACAGTAGAGGTAGAGTACAGTGGAGCACAGTAGAGGTAGAGTACAGTGGGGTACAGTAGAAATAGAGTACAGTGGAGCACAGTAGAGTAGAGTACAGTAGAGCACAGTAGAGGCAGAGTACAGTGGAGCACAGTAGAGATAGAGTACAGTGGAGTACAGTAGAGGAAGAGTACAGTGGAGTACAGTGGAGCACAGTAGAGGTGGAGTACAGTAGAGTACAGTAGAGGTAGAGTACAGTGGAGTACAGTAGAAGTAGATTACAGTGGAGCACAGTAGAGGTAGAGTAGAGTGGAGTACAGTAGAGGTAGAGTACAGTGGAGTAGAGTAGAGGTAGAGTACAGTGGAGTAGAGTAGAGGTAGAGTACAGTGGAGCACAGCAGAGGTAGAGTACAGTGGATCACAGTAGAGATAGAGTACAGTGGAGTACAGTGGAGCACAGTAGAGGTATAGTACAGTGGAGCACAGTAGATATAGATTACAGTGGAGTAGAGTAGAGATAGAGTACAGTGGAGTACAGTAGATGTAGAGTACAGTGGAGCAGAGTAGAGGTAGAGTACAGTGGAGTACAGTAGAGGTAGAGCACAGTAGAGCAGAGTAGAGGTAGAGTACAGTGGAGTACAGTAGAGGTAGAGCACAGTGGAGCACTGTAGAGGTAGAGTACAGAGGAGTACAGTAGAGATAGAGTACAGTGGAGCACAGTAGAGGTAGAGTACAGTGGAGCAGAGTAGAGCTAGAGTACAGTGGAGCACAGTAGAGGTAGAGTACAGTGGAGTAGAGTAGAGGTAGAGTACAGTGGAGTACAGTAGAGGTAGAGTACAGTGGAGCATAGTAGAGGTAGAGTACAGTGGAGTACAGTGGAGCACAGTAGAGGTGGAGTACAGTAGAGTACAGTAGAGGTAGAGTACAGTGGAGCACAGTAGAGGTAGAGTACAGTGGAGTACAGTGGAGTACAGTAGAGGTGGAGTACAGTAGAGTACAGTAGAGTACAGTAGAGGTAGAGAACAGTACAGTACAGTAGAGGTAGACTACAGTGGAGTACAGTAGAGGTAGAGTACAGTAGAGCACAGTAGAGGTAGAATACAGTGGAGTACAGTAGAGGTAGAGTACAGTGGAGCACAGTAGAGGTAGAAAACAGTACAGTACAGTAGAGGTAGAGTAGAGTGGAGTACAGCAGAGGTAGAGTACAGTAGAGCACAGTAGAGGTAGAATACAGTGGAGCACAGTAGAGGTAGAGTACAGTGGAGCACAGTAGAGGTAGAGTACAGTGGAGCACAGTAGAGGTAGAGTACAGTGGAGTACAGTAGAGGTTGAGTACAGTGGAGTACAGTAGAGGTAGAGTACAGTGGAGCACAGTAGAGGTAGAGTACAGTGGAGTACAGTGGAGCACAGTAGAGGTGGAGTACAGTAGAGTACAGTAGAGGTAGAGTACAGTGGAGCACAGTAGAGGTAGAGTACAGTGGAGTACAGTGGAGTACAGTAGAGGTGGAGTACAGTAGAGTACAGTAGAGGTAGAGAACAGTACAGTACAGTAGAGGTAGACTACAGTGGAGTACAGTAGAGGTAGAGTACAGTAGAGCACAGTAGAGGTAGAATACAGTGGAGTACAGTAGAGGTAGAGTACAGTGGAGCACAGTAGAGGTAGAAAACAGTACAGTACAGTAGAGGTAGAGTAGAGTGGAGTACAGCAGAGGTAGAGTACAGTAGAGCACAGTAGAGGTAGAATACAGTGGAGCACAGTAGAGGTAGAGTACAGTGGAGCACAGTAGAGGTAGAGTACAGTGGAGCACAGTAGAGGTAGAGTACAGTGGAGTACAGTAGAGGTTGAGTACAGTGGAGTACAGTAGAGGTAGAGTACAGTGGAGCACAGTAGAGGTAGAGTACAGTGGAGTACAGTGGAGCACAGTAGAGGTGGAGTACAGTAGAGTACAGTAGAGGTAGAGTACAGTGGAGCACAGTAGAGGTAGAGTAAAGTGGAGTACAGTGGAGTACAGTAGATGTGGAGTACAGTAGAGTACAGTAGAGGTAGAGAACAGTACAGTACAGTAGAGGTAGAGTACAGTGGAGTACAGTAGAGGTAGAGTACAGTAGAGCAGAGTAGAGGTAGAATACAGTGGAGTACAGTAGAGGTAGTGTACAGTGGAGTACAGTAGAGGTAGAGTACAGTGGAGTACAGTAGAGGTAGAGAACAGTACAGTACAGTAGAGGTAGAGTACAGTTGAGTACAGTAGAGGTAGAGTACAGTAGAGCACAGTAGAGATAGAATACAGTGGAGTATAGTAGAGGTAGAGTACTGTAGAGCACAGTAGAGATAGAGTACAGTAGAGCACAGTAGAGGTAGAGTACAGTGGAGCACAGTAGAGGAAGAGTACAGTGTAGTACAGTAGAGATAGAGTACAGTGGAGTACAGTAGAGATAGAGTACAGTCGAACACAGCAGAGATAAGTGCAGTGGAGTATAGTAGAGGTAGAGTACAGTGGAGTACAGTAGAGGTAGAGTACAGTGGAGTACAGTAGAGGTAGAGTAGAGTGGAGCACATTAGAGGTGGAGTAGAGTAGAGTACAGTAGAGGTAGAGTACAGTGGAGTTCAGTAGAAGTAGAGTACAGTGGAGCACAGTAGAGGTAGAGTAGAGTGGAGTACAGTAGAGGTAGAGTACAGTGGAGTACAGTAGAGGTAGAGTACAGTGGAGTAGAGTAGAGATAGAGTACAGTGGAGCACAGCAGAGGTAGAGTACAGTGGATCACAGTAGAGATAGAGTACAGTGGAGTACAGTGGAGCACAGTAGAGGTATAGTACAGTTGAGCACAGTAGAGATAGATTACAGTGGAGTAGAGTAGAGATAGAGTACAGTGGAGTACAGTAGAGGTAGAGTACAGTGGAGCAGAGTAGATGTAGAGTACAGTGGAGTACAGTAGAGGTAGAGCACAGTAGAGCAGAGTAGAGGTAGAGTACAGTGGAGTACAGTAGAGGTAGTGCACAGTGGAGCACTCTAGAGGTAGAGTACAGTGGAGTACAGTGGAGTACAGTAGAGGTGGAGTACAGTAGAGTACAGTAGAGGTAGAGAACAGTACAGTACAGTAGAGGTAGAGTACAGTGGAGTACAGTAGAGGTAGAGTACAGTAGAGCACAGTAGAGGTAGAATACAGTGGTGTATAGTAGAGATAGAGTACAGTGGAGCACAGTAGAGGTAGAGTACAGTGGAGCACAGTAGAGGTAGAGTACAGTGGAGTATAGTTGAGGTAGACTACAGTGGAGTAGAGTAGAGGTCGAGTACAGTGGAGGACAGTAGAGATAGAGTACAGTAGAGCAGAGTAGAGGTAGAGTACAGTGGAGTACAGTAGAGGTAGAGCACAGTAGAGCAGAGTAGAGGTAGAGTACAGTAGAGTACATAAGAGGTAGAGCACAGTGGAGCACTGTAGAGGTAGAATACAGTGGAGTACATTAGAGATAGAGTACAGTGGAGCACAGTAGAGGTAGAGTACAGTGGAGCACAGTAGAGGTAGAGTACATTGGAGCACAGTAGAGGTAGAGTACAGTGGAGTACAGTAGAGGTAGTGTACAGTGGAGCACAGTAGAGGTAGAGTACAGTGGAGCACAATAGAGGTAGAGTACAGTGGGGTACAGTAGAAATAGAGTACAGTGGAGCACAGTAGAGTAGAGTACAGTAGAGCACAGTAGAGGTAGAGTAAAGTGGAGCACAGTAGAGATAGAGTACAGTGGAGTACAGTAGAGGAAGAGTACAGTGGAGTACAGTGGAGCACAGTAGAGGTGGAGTACAGTAGAGTACAGTAGAGGTAGAGTACAGTGGAGCACAGTAGATATAGATTACAGTGGAGTAGAGTAGAGATAGAGTACAGTGGAGTACAGTAGAGGTAGAGTACAGTGGAGCAGAGTAGAGGTAGAGTACAGTGGAGTACAGTAGAGGTAGAGCACAGTAGAGCAGAGTAGAGGTAGAGTACAGTGGAGTAGAGTAGAGGTAGAGTACAGTGGAGTACAGTAGAGGTAGAGTATAGTGGAGCACAGTAGAGGTAGAGTACAGTGGAGTACAGTGGAGCACAGTAGAGGTGGAGTACAGTAGAGTACAGTAGAGGTAGAGTACAGTGGAGCACAGTAGATATAGATTACAGTGGAGTAGAGTAGAGATAGAGTACAGTGGAGTACAGTAGAGGTAGAGTACAGTGGAGTAGAGTAGAGATAGAGTACAGTGGAGCACAGCAGAGGTAGAGTACAGTGGATCACAGTAGAGATAGAGTACAGTGGAGTACAGTGGAGCACAGTAGAGGTATAGTACAGTGGAGCACAGTAGAGATAGATTACAGTGGAGTAGAGTAGAGATAGAGTACAGTGGAGTACAGTAGAGGTAGAGTACAGTGGAGCAGAGTAGATGTAGAGTACAGTGGAGTACAGTAGAGGTAGAGCACAGTAGAGCAGAGTAGAGGTAGAGTACAGTGGAGTACAGTAGAGGTAGTGCACAGTGGAGCACTCTAGAGGTAGAGTACAGTGGAGTACAGTGGAGTAGAGTAGAGGTGGAGTACAGTAGAGTACAGTAGAGGTAGAGAACAGTACAGTACAGTAGAGGTAGAGTACAGTGGAGTACAGTAGAGGTAGAGTACAGTAGAGCACAGTAGAGGTAGAATACAGTGGAGTATAGTAGAGATAGAGTACAGTGGAGCACAGTAGAGGTAGAGTACAGTGGAGCACAGTAGAGGTAGAGTACAGTGGAGTATAGTTGAGGTAGACTACAGTGGAGTAGAGTAGAGGTCGAGTACAGTGGAGGACAGTAGAGATAGAGTACAGTAGAGCAGAGTAGAGGTAGAGTACAGTGGAGTACAGTAGAGGTAGAGCACAGTAGAGCAGAGTAGAGGTAGAGTACAGTGGAGTACATAAGAGGTAGAGCACAGTGGAGCACTGTAGAGGTAGAATACAGTGGAGTACATTAGAGATAGAGTACAGTGGAGCACAGTAGAGGTAGAGTACAGTGGAGCACAGTAGAGGTAGAGTACATTGGAGCACAGTAGAGGTAGAGTACAGTGGAGTACAGTAGAGGTAGTGTACAGTGGAGTACAGTGGAGCACAGTAGAGGTGGAGTACAGTAGAGTACAGTAGAGGTAGAGTACAGTGGAGCACAGTAGATATAGATTACAGTGGAGTAGAGTAGAGATAGAGTACAGTGGAGTACAGTAGAGGTAGAGTACAGTGGAGCAGAGTAGAGGTAGAGTACAGTGGAGTACAGTAGAGGTAGAGCACAGTACAGCAGAGCAGAGGTAGAGTACAGTGGAGTAGAGTAGAGGTAGAGTACAGTGGAGTACAGTAGAGGTAGAGTATAGTGGAGCACAGTAGAGGTAGAGTACAGTGGAGTACAGTGGAGCACAGTAGAGGTGGAGTACAGTAGAGTACAGTAGAGGTAGAGTACAGTGGAGCACAGTAGAGGTAGAGTACAGTGGAGTACAGTGGAGTACAGTAGAGGTGGAGTACAGTAGAGTACAGTAGAGGTAGAGAACAGTAAAGTACAGTAGAGGTAGACTACAGTGGAGTACAGTAGAGGTAGAGTACAGTAGAGCACAGTAGAGATAGAATACAGTGGAGTACAGTAGAGGTAGAGTACAGTGGAGCACAGTAGAGGTAGAGAACAGTACAATACAGTAGAGGTAGAGTACAGTGGAGCACAGTAGAGGTAGAGAACAGTACAATACAGTAGAGGTAGAGTAGAGTGGAGTACAGTAGAGGTAGAGTACAGTAGAGCACAGTAGAGGTAGAATACAGTGGAGTACAGTAGAGGTAGAGTACAGTGGAGTACAGTAGAGGTAGAGTACAGTGGAGTACAGAAGAGATAGAGTACAGTGGAGCACAGTAGAGGTAGAGTACAGTGGAGCACAGTAGAGGTAGAGTACAGTGGAGCACAGTAGAGGTAGAGTACAGTGGAGTACAGTAGAGGTTGAGTACAGTGGAGTACAGTTGAGGTAGAGTACAGTGGAGCACAGTAGAGGTAGAGTACAGTGGAGTACAGTGGAGCACAGTAGAGGTGGAGTACAGTAGAGTAGAGTATAGGTTGAGTACAGTGGAGTACAGTAGAGATAGAGTAGAGTGGAGTAGAGTAGAGATAGAGTACAGTGGATTAGAGTAGAGGTAGAGTACAGTAGAGCACAGTAGAGGTAGAATACAGTGGAGTACAGTAGAGGTAGAGTACAGTGGAGTACAGTAGAGGTAGAGTACAGTGGAGTACAGAAGAGATAGAGTACAGTGGAGCACAGTAGAGGTAGAGTACAGTGGAGCACAGTAGAGGTAGAGTACAGTGGATCAGAGTAGAGGTAGAGTACAGTGGAGCACAGTAGAGGTAGAGTACAGTGGAGTACAGTGGAGTACAGTAGAGGTGGAGTACAGTAGAGTACAGTAGAGGTAGAGAACAGTGTAGTACAGTAGAGGTAGAGTACAGTGGAGCACAGTAGAGGTAGAGTACAGTGGAGTACAGTGGAGCACAGTAGAAGTGGAGTACAGTAGAGTACAGTAGAGGTAGAGTACAGTGGAGCACAGTAGAGGTAGAGTACAGTGGAGTACAGTGGAGCACAGTAGAGGTAGAGTACAGTGGAGCACAGTAGAGGTAGAGTACAGTGGAGTACAGTAGAGGTTGAGTACAGTGGAGTACAGTGGAGCACAGTAGAGGTGGAGTACAGTAGAGTAAAGTATAGGTAGAGTACAGTGGATTACAGTAGAGATAGAGATAGAGTAGAGTAGAGTAGAGATAGAGTACAGTGGATTAGAGTAGAGAAAGAGTACAGTGGAGTATAGTTGAGGTAGAGTACAGTGGAGCAAAGTAGAGGTAGAGTACAGTGGAGTATAGTTGAGGTAGACTACAGTGGAGTACAGTAGAAGTAGAGTACAGTGGAGCACAGTAGAGATAGAGTACAGTAGAGAAGAGTAGATGTAGAGTACAGTGGAGTACAGTAGAGGTAGAGTACAGTGGAGCACTGTAGAGGTAGAAAACAGTACAGTACAGTAGAGGTAGAGTAGAGTGGAGTACAGCAGAGGTAGAGTACAGTAGAGCACAGTAGAGGTAGAATACAGTGGAGCACAGTAGAGGTAGAGTACAGTGGAGCACAGTAGAGGTAGAGTACAGTGGAGCACAGTAGAGGTAGAGTACAGTGGAGTACAGTAGATGTTGAGTACAGTGGAGTACAGTAGAGGTAGAGTACAGTGGAGCACAGTAGAGGTAGAGTACAGTGGAGTACAGTGGAGCACAGTAGAGGTGGAGTACAGTAGAGTACAGTAGAGGTAGAGTACAGTGGAGCACAGTAGAGGTAGAGTAAAGTGGAGTACAGTGGAGTACAGTAGATGTGGAGTACAGTAGAGTACAGTAGAGGTAGAGAACAGTACAGTACAGTAGAGGTAGAGTACAGTGGAGTACAGTAGAGGTAGAGTACAGTAGAGCAGAGTAGAGGTAGAATACAGTGGAGTACAGTAGAGGTAGTGTACAGTGGAGTACAGTAGAGGTAGAGTACAGTGGAGTACAGTAGAGGTAGAGAACAGTACAGTACAGTAGAGGTAGAGTACAGTTGAGTACAGTAGAGGTAGAGTACAGTAGAGCACAGTAGAGATAGAATACAGTGGAGTATAGTAGAGGTAGAGTACTGTAGAGCACAGTAGAGATAGAGTACAGTAGAGCACAGTAGAGGTAGAGTACAGTGGAGCACAGTAGAGGAAGAGTACAGTGTAGTACAGTAGAGATAGAGTACAGTGGAGTACAGTAGAGATAGAGTACAGTCGAACACAGCAGAGATAAGTGCAGTGGAGTATAGTAGAGGTAGAGTACAGTGGAGTACAGTAGAGGTAGAGTACAGTGGAGTACAGTAGAGGTAGAGTAGAGTGGAGCACATTAGAGGTGGAGTAGAGTAGAGTACAGTAGAGGTAGAGTACAGTGGAGTTCAGTAGAAGTAGAGTACAGTGGAGCACAGTAGAGGTAGAGTAGAGTGGAGTACAGTAGAGGTAGAGTACAGTGGAGTACAGTAGAGGTAGAGTACAGTGGAGTAGAGTAGAGATAGAGTACAGTGGAGCACAGCAGAGGTAGAGTACAGTGGATCACAGTAGAGATAGAGTACAGTGGAGTACAGTGGAGCACAGTAGAGGTATAGTACAGTGGAGCACAGTAGAGATAGATTACAGTGGAGTAGAGTAGAGATAGAGTACAGTGGAGTACAGTAGAGGTAGAGTACAGTGGAGCAGAGTAGATGTAGAGTACAGTGGAGTACAGTAGAGGTAGAGCAAAGTAGAGCAGAGTAGAGGTAGAGTACAGTGGAGTACAGTAGAGGTAGTGCACAGTGGAGCACTCTAGAGGTAGAGTACAGTGGAGTACAGTGGAGTACAGTAGAGGTGGAGTACAGTAGAGTACAGTAGAGGTAGAGAACAGTACAGTACAGTAGAGGTAGAGTACAGTGGAGTACAGTAGAGGTAGAGTACAGTAGAGCACAGTAGAGGTAGAATACAGTGGTGTATAGTAGAGATAGAGTACAGTGGAGCACAGTAGAGGTAGAGTACAGTGGAGCACAGTAGAGGTAGAGTACAGTGGAGTATAGTTGAGGTAGACTACAGTGGAGTAGAGTAGAGGTCGAGTACAGTGGAGGACAGTAGAGATAGAGTACAGTAGAGCAGAGTAGAGGTAGAGTACAGTGGAGTACAGTAGAGGTAGAGCACAGTAGAGCAGAGTAGAGGTAGAGTACAGTGGAGTACATAAGAGGTAGAGCACAGTGGAGCACTGTAGAGGTAGAATACAGTGGAGTACATTAGAGATAGAGTACAGTGGAGCACAGTAGAGGTAGAGTACAGTGGAGCACAGTAGAGGTAGAGTACATTGGAGCACAGTAGAGGTAGAGTACAGTGGAGTACAGTAGAGGTAGTGTACAGTGGAGCACAGTAGAGGTAGAGTACAGTGGAGCACAATAGAGGTAGAGTACAGTGGGGTACAGTAGAAATAGAGTACAGTGGAGCACAGTAGAGTAGAGTACAGTAGAGCACAGTAGAGGTAGAGTAAAGTGGAGCACAGTAGAGATAGAGTACAGTGGAGTACAGTAGAGGAAGAGTAGAGTGGAGTACAGTGGAGCACAGTAGAGGTGGAGTACAGTAGAGTACAGTAGAGGTAGAGTACAGTGGAGCACAGTAGATATAGATTACAGTGGAGTAGAGTAGAGATAGAGTACAGTGGAGTACAGTAGAGGTAGAGTACAGTGGAGCAGAGTAGAGGTAGAGTACAGTGGAGTACAGTAGAGGTAGAGCACAGTAGAGCAGAGTAGAGGTAGAGTACAGTGGAGTAGAGTAGAGGTAGAGTACAGTGGAGTACAGTAGAGGTAGAGTATAGTGGAGCACAGTAGAGGTAGAGTACAGTGGAGTACAGTGGAGCACAGTAGAGGTGGAGTACAGTAGAGTACAGTAGAGGTAGAGTACAGTGGAGCACAGTAGATATAGATTACAGTGGAGTAGAGTAGAGATAGAGTACAGTGGAGTACAGTAGAGGTAGAGTACAGTGGAGTAGAGTAGAGATAGAGTACAGTGGAGCACAGCAGAGGTAGAGTACAGTGGATCACAGTAGAGATAGAGTACAGTGGAGTACAGTGGAGCACAGTAGAGGTATAGTACAGTGGAGCACAGTAGAGATAGATTACAGTGGAGTAGAGTAGAGATAGAGTATAGTGGAGTACAGTAGAGGTAGAGTACAGTGGAGCAGAGTAGATGTAGAGTACAGTGGAGTACAGTAGAGGTAGAGCACAGTAGAGCAGAGTAGAGGTAGAGTACAGTGGAGTACAGTAGAGGTAGTGCACAGTGGAGCACTCTAGAGGTAGAGTACAGTGGAGTACAGTGGAGTACAGTAGAGGTGGAGTACAGTAGAGTACAGTAGAGGTAGAGAACAGTACAGTACAGTAGAGGTAGAGTACAGTGGAGTACAGTAGAGGTAGAGTACAGTAGAGCACAGTAGAGGTAGAATACAGTGGAGTATAGTAGAGATAGAGTACAGTGGAGCACAGTAGAGGTAGAGTACAGTGGAGCACAGTAGAGGTAGAGTACAGTGGAGTATAGTTGAGGTAGACTACAGTGGAGTAGAGTAGAGGTCGAGTACAGTGGAGGACAGTAGAGATAGAGTACAGTAGAGCAGAGTAGAGGTAGAGTACAGTGGAGTACAGTAGAGGTAGAGCACAGTAGAGCAGAGTAGAGGTAGAGTACAGTGGAGTACATAAGAGGTAGAGCACAGTGGAGCACTGTAGAGGTAGAATACAGTGGAGTACATTAGAGATAGAGTACAGTGGAGCACAGTAGAGGTAGAGTACAGTGGAGCACAGTAGAGGTAGAGTTAATTGGAGCACAGTAGAGGTAGAGTACAGTGGAGTACAGTAGAGGTAGTGTACAGTGGAGTACAGTGGAGCACAGTAGAGGTGGAGTACAGTAGAGTACAGTAGAGGTAGAGTACAGTGGAGCACAGTAGATATAGATTACAGTGGAGTAGAGTAGAGATAGAGTACAGTGGAGTACAGTAGAGGTAGAGTACAGTGGAGCAGAGTAGAGGTAGAGTACAGTGGAGTACAGTAGAGGTAGAGCACAGTACAGCAGAGTAGAGGTAGAGTACAGTGGAGTAGAGTAGAGGTAGAGTACAGTGGAGTACAGTAGAGGTAGAGTATAGTGGAGCACAGTAGAGGTAGAGTACAGTGGAGTACAGTGGAGCACAGTAGAGGTGGAGTACAGTAGAGTACAGTAGAGGTAGGGTACAGTGGAGCACAGTAGAGGTAGAGTACAGTGGAGTACAGTGGAGTACAGTAGAGGTGGAGTACAGTAGAGTACAGTAGAGGTAGAGAACAGTAAAGTACAGTAGAGGTAGACTACAGTGGAGTACAGTAGAGGTAGAGTACAGTAGAGCACAGTAGAGATAGAATACAGTGGAGTACAGTAGAGGTAGAGTACAGTGGAGCACAGTAGAGGTAGAGAACAGTACAATACAGTAGAGGTAGAGTACAGTGGAGCACAGTAGAGGTAGAGAACAGTACAATACAGTAGAGGTAGAGTAGAGTGGAGTACAGTAGAGGTAGAGTACAGTAGAGCACAGTAGAGGTAGAATACAGTGGAGTACAGTAGAGGTAGAGTACAGTGGAGTACAGTAGAGGTAGAGTACAGTGGAGTACAGAAGAGATAGAGTACAGTGGAGCACAGTAGAGGTAGAGTACAGTGGAGCACAGTAGAGGTAGAGTACAGTGGAGCACAGTAGAGGTAGAGTACAGTGGAGTACAGTAGAGGTTGAGTACAGTGGAGTACAGTTGAGGTAGAGTACAGTGGAGCACAGTAGAGGTAGAGTACAGTGGAGTACAGTGGAGCACAGTAGAGGTGGAGTACAGTAGAGTAGAGTATAGGTTGAGTACAGTGGAGTACAGTAGAGATAGAGTAGAGTGGAGTAGAGTAGAGATAGAGTACAGTGGATTAGAGTAGAGGTAGAGTACAGTAGAGCACAGTAGAGGTAGAATACAGTGGAGTACAGTAGAGGTAGAGTACAGTGGAGTACAGTAGAGGTAGAGTACAGTGGAGTACAGAAGAGATAGAGTACAGTGGAGCACAGTAGAGGTAGAGTACAGTGGAGCACAGTAGAGGTAGAGTACAGTGGATCAGAGTAGAGGTAGAGTACAGTGGAGCACAGTAGAGGTAGAGTACAGTGGAGTACAGTGGAGTACAGTAGAGGTGGAGTACAGTAGAGTACAGTAGAGGTAGAGAACAGTGTAGTACAGTAGAGGTAGAGTACAGTGGAGCACAGTAGAGGTAGAGTACAGTGGAGTACAGTGGAGCACAGTAGAAGTGGAGTACAGTAGAGTACAGTAGAGGTAGAGTACAGTGGAGCACAGTAGAGGTAGAGTACAGTGGAGTACAGTGGAGTACAGTAGAGGTGGAGTACAGTAGAGTACAGTAGAGGTAGAATACAGTGTAGTACAGTAGAGGTAGAGTAGAGTGGAGCACAGTAGAGGTAGAGTACAGTGGAGTACAGTGGAGCACAGTAGAGGTGGAGTACAGTAGAGTACAGTAGAGGTAGAGTACAGTGGAGCACAGTAGAGGTAGAGTACAGTGGAGTACAGTAGAGTACAGTAGATGTAGACTACAGTGGAGTACAGTAGAGGTAGAGTACAGTAGAGCACAGTAGAGGTAGAATACAGTGGAGTACAGTAGAGGTGGAGTACAGTAGAGTACAGTAGAGGTAGAGTAGAGTGGAGCACAGTAGAGGTAGAGTAAAGTGGAGTACAGTGGAGTACAGTAGAGGTAGAGTACAGTGGAGCACAGTAGAGGTAGAGAACAGTACAGTACAGTAGAGGTAGAGTAGAGTGGAGTACAGCAGAGGTAGAGTACAGTAGAGCACAGTAGAGGTAGAATACAGTGGAGTACAGTAGAGGTAGAGTACAGTGGAGTACAGTAGAGGTAGAGTACAGTGGAGTACAGAAGAGATAGAGTACAGTGGAGCACAGTAGTGGTAGAGTACAGTGGAGCACAGTAGAGGTAGAGTACAGTGGAGCACAGTAGAGGTAGAGTACAGTGGAGTACAGTAGAGGTTGAGTACAGTGGAGTACAGTGGAGCACAGTAGAGGTGGAGTACAGTAGAGTACAGTATAGGTAGAGTACAGTGGATTACAGTAGAGATAGAGATAGAGTAGAGTAGAGTAGAGATAGAGTACAGTGGATTAGAGTAGAGAAAGAGTACAGTGGAGTATAGTTGAGGTAGAGTACAGTGGAGCAAAGTAGAGGTAGAGTACAGTGGAGTATAGTTGAGGTAGACTACAGTGGAGTACAGTAGAGGTAGAGTACAGTGGAGCACAGTAGAGATAGAGTACAGTAGAGAAGAGTAGATGTAGAGTACAGTGGAGTACAGTAGAGGTAGAGTACAGTGGAGCACTGTAGAGGTAGAAAACAGTACAGTACAGTAGAGGTAGAGTAGAGTGGAGTACAGCAGAGGTAGAGTACAGTAGAGCACAGTAGAGGTAGAATACAGTGGAGCACAGTAGAGGTAGAGTACAGTGGAGCACAGTAGAGGTAGAGTACAGTGGAGCACAGAAGAGGTAGAGTACAGTGGAGTACAGTAGATGTTGAGTACAGTGGAGTACAGTAGAGGTAGAGTACAGTGGAGCACAGTAGAGGTAGAGTACAGTGGAGTACAGTGGAGCACAGTAGAGGTGGAGTACAGTAGAGTACAGTAGAGGTAGAGTACAGTGGAGCACAGTAGAGGTAGAGTAAAGTGGAGTACAGTGGAGTACAGTAGATGTGGAGTACAGTAGAGTACAGTAGAGGTAGAGAACAGTACAGTACAGTAGAGGTAGAGTACAGTGGAGTACAGTAGAGGTAGAGTACAGTAGAGCAGAGTAGAGGTAGAATACAGTGGAGTACAGTAGAGGTAGTGTACAGTGGAGTACAGTAGAGGTAGAGTACAGTGGAGTACAGTAGAGGTAGAGAACAGTACAGTACAGTAGAGGTAGAGTACAGTTGAGTACAGTAGAGGTAGAGTACAGTAGAGCAGAGTAGAGGTAGAATACAGTGGAGTACAGTAGAGGTAGTGTACAGTGGAGTACAGTAGAGGTAGAGTACAGTGGAGTACAGTAGAGGTAGAGAACAGTACAGTACAGTAGAGGTAGAGTACAGTTGAGTACAGTAGAGGTAGAGTACAGTAGAGCACAGTAGAGATAGAATACAGTGGAGTATAGTAGAGGTAGAGTACTGTAGAGCACAGTAGAGATAGAGTACAGTAGAGCACAGTAGAGGTAGAGTACAGTGGAGCACAGTAGAGGAAGAGTACAGTGTAGTACAGTAGAGATAGAGTACAGTGGAGTACAGTAGAGATAGAGTACAGTCGAACACAGCAGAGATAAGTGCAGTGGAGTATAGTAGAGGTAGAGTACAGTGGAGTACAGTAGAGGTAGAGTACAGTGGAGTACAGTAGAGGTAGAGTAGAGTGGAGCACATTAGAGGTGGAGTAGAGTAGAGTACAGTAGAGGTAGAGTACAGTGGAGTTCAGTAGAAGTAGAGTACAGTGGAGCACAGTAGAGGTAGAGTAGAGTGGAGTACAGTAGAGGTAGAGTACAGTGGAGTACAGTAGAGGTAGAGTACAGTGGAGTAGAGTAGAGATAGAGTACAGTGGAGCACAGCAGAGGTAGAGTACAGTGGATCACAGTAGAGATAGAGTACAGTGGAGTACAGTGGAGCACAGTAGAGGTATAGTACAGTGGAGCACAGTAGAGATAGATTACAGTGGAGTAGAGTAGAGATAGAGTACAGTGGAGTACAGTAGAGGTAGAGTACAGTGGAGCAGAGTAGATGTAGAGTACAGTGGAGTACAGTAGAGGTAGAGCACAGTAGAGCAGAGTAGAGGTAGAGTACAGTGGAGTACAGTAGAGGTAGTGCACAGTGGAGCACTCTAGAGGTAGAGTACAGTGGAGTACAGTGGAGTACAGTAGAGGTGGAGTACAGTAGAGTACAGTAGAGGTAGAGAACAGTACAGTACAGTAGAGGTAGAGTACAGTGGAGTACAGTAGAGGTAGAGTACAGTAGAGCACAGTAGAGGTAGAATACAGTGGTGTATAGTAGAGATAGAGTACAGTGGAGCACAGTAGAGGTAGAGTACAGTGGAGCACAGTAGAGGTAGAGTACAGTGGAGTATAGTTGAGGTAGACTACAGTGGAGTAGAGTAGAGGTCGAGTACAGTGGAGGACAGTAGAGATAGAGTACAGTAGAGCAGAGTAGAGGTAGAGTACAGTGGAGTACAGTAGAGGTAGAGCACAGTAGAGCAGAGTAGAGGTAGAGTACAGTGGAGTACATAAGAGGTAGAGCACAGTGGAGCACTGTAGAGGTAGAATACAGTGGAGTACATTAGAGATAGAGTACAGTGGAGCACAGTAGAGGTAGAGTACAGTGGAGCACAGTAGAGGTAGAGTACATTGGAGCACAGTAGAGGTAGAGTACAGTGGAGTACAGTAGAGGTAGTGTACAGTGGAGCACAGTAGAGGTAGAGTACAGTGGAGCACAATAGAGGTAGAGTACAGTGGGGTACAGTAGAAATAGAGTACAGTGGAGCACAGTAGTGTAGAGTACAGTAGAATACAGTAGAGGTAGAGTAAAGTGGAGCACAGTAGAGATAGAGTACAGTGGAGTACAGTAGAGGAAGAGTACAGTGGAGTACAGTGGAGCACAGTAGAGGTGGAGTACAGTAGAGTACAGTAGAGGTAGAGTACAGTGGAGCACAGTAGATATAGATTACAGTGGAGTAGAGTAGAGATAGAGTACAGTGGAGTACAGTAGAGGTAGAGTACAGTGGAGCAGAGTAGAGGTAGAGTACAGTGGAGTACAGTAGAGGTAGAGCACAGTAGAGCAGAGTAGAGGTAGAGTACAGTGGAGTAGAGTAGAGGTAGAGTACAGTGGAGTACAGTAGAGGTAGAGTATAGTGGAGCACAGTAGAGGTAGAGTACAGTGGAGTACAGTGGAGCACAGTAGAGGTGGAGTACAGTGGAGTACAGTAGAGGTAGAGTACAGTGGAGCACAGTAGATATAGATTACAGTGGAGTAGAGTAGAGATAGAGTACAGTGGAGTACAGTAGAGGTAGAGTACAGTGGAGTAGAGTAGAGATAGAGTACAGTGGAGCACAGCAGAGGTAGAGTTCAGTGGATCACAGTAGAGATAGAGTACAGTGGAGTACAGTGGAGCACAGTAGAGGTATAGTACAGTGGAGCACAGTAGAGATAGATTACAGTGGAGTAGAGTAGAGATAGAGTACAGTGGAGTACAGTAGAGGTAGAGTACAGTGGAGCAGAGTAGATGTAGAGTACAGTGGAGTACAGTAGAGGTAGAGCACAGTAGAGCAGAGTAGAGGTAGAGTACAGTGGAGTAGAGTAGAGGTAGAGTACAGTGGAGTACAGTAGAGGTAGAGTACAGTAGAGTACAGTAGAGGTAGAGTACAGTGGAGCAGAGTAGATGTAGAGTACAGTGGAGTACAGTAGAGGTAGAGCACAGTAGAGCAGAGTAGAGGTAGAGTACAGTGGAGTAGAGTACAGTGGAGTACAGTGGAGCACAGTAGAGGTGGAGTACAGTAGAGTACAGTAGAGGTAGAGTACAGTGGAGCACAGTAGATATAGATTACAGTGGAGTAGAGTAGAGATAGAGTACAGTGGAGTACAGTAGAGGTAGAGTACAGTGGAGCAGAGTAGAGGTAGAGTACAGTGGAGTACAGTAGAGGTAGAGCACAGTAGAGCAGAGTAGAGGTAGAGTACAGTGGAGTAGAGTAGAGGTAGAGTACAGTGGAGTACAGTAGAGGTAGAGTATAGTGGAGCACAGTAGAGGTAGAGTACAGTGGAGTACAGTGGAGCACAGTAGAGGTGGAGTACAGTGGAGTACAGTAGAGGTAGAGTACAGTGGAGCACAGTAGATATAGATTACAGTGGAGTAGAGTAGAGATAGAGTACAGTGGAGTACAGTAGAGGTAGAGTACAGTGGAGTAGAGTAGAGATAGAGTACAGTGGAGCACAGCAGAGGTAGAGTTCAGTGGATCACAGTAGAGATAGAGTACAGTGGAGTACAGTGGAGCACAGTAGAGGTATAGTACAGTGGAGCACAGTAGAGATAGATTACAGTGGAGTAGAGTAGAGATAGAGTACAGTGGAGTACAGTAGAGGTAGAGTACAGTGGAGCAGAGTAGATGTAGAGTACAGTGGAGTACAGTAGAGGTAGAGCACAGTAGAGCAGAGTAGAGGTAGAGTACAGTGGAGTACAGTAGAGGTAGTGCACAGTGGAGCACTCTAGAGGTAGAGTACAGTGGAGTACAGTGGAGTACAGTAGAGGTGGAGTACAGTAGAGTACAGTAGAGGTAGAGAACAGTACAGTACAGTAGAGGTAGAGTACAGTGGAGTACAGTAGAGGTAGAGTACAGTAGAGCACAGTAGAGGTAGAATACAGTGGAGTATAGTAGAGATAGAGTACAGTGGAGCACAGTAGAGGTAGAGTACAGTGGAGCACAGTAGAGGTAGAGTACAGTGGAGTATAGTTGAGGTTGACTACAGTGGAGTAGAGTAGAGGTCGAGTACAGTGGAGTACAGTAGAGGTAGAGCACAGTAGAGCAGAGTAGAGGTAGAGTACAGTGGAGTACATAAGAGGTAGAGCACAGTGGAGCACTGTAGAGGTAGAATACAGTGGAGTACATTAGAGATAGAGTACAGTGGAGCACAGTAGAGGTAGAGTACAGTGGAGCACAGTAGAGGTAGAGTACATTGGAGCACAGTAGAGGTAGAGTACAGTGGAGTACAGTAGAGGTAGTGTACAGTGGAGCACAGTAGAGGTAGAGTACAGTGGAGCACAATAGAGGTAGAGTACAGTGGGGTACAGTAGAAATAGAGTACAGTGGAGCACAGTAGAGTAGAGTACAGTAGAGCACAGTAGAGGTAGAGTAAAGTGGAGCACAGTAGAGATAGAGTACAGTGGAGTACAGTAGAGGAAGAGTACAGTGGAGTACAGTGGAGCACAGTAGAGGTTGAGTACAGTAGAGTACAGTAGAGGTAGAGTACAGTGGAGCACAGTAGATATAGATTACAGTGGAGTAGAGTAGAGATAGAGTACAGTGGAGTACAGTAGAGGTAGAGTACAGTGGAGCAGAGTAGAGGTAGAGTACAGTGGAGTACAGTAGAGGTAGAGCACAGTACAGCAGAGTAGAGGTAGAGTACAGTGGAGTAGAGTAGAGGTAGAGTACAGTGGAGTACAGTAGAGGTAGAGTATAGTGGAGCACAGTAGAGGTAGAGTACAGTGGAGTACAGTGGAGCACAGTAGAGGTGGAGTACAGTAGAGTACAGTAGAGGTAGAGTACAGTGGAGCACAGTAGAGGTAGAGTACAGTGGAGTACAGTGGAGTACAGTAGAGGTGGAGTACAGTAGAGTACAGTAGAGGTAGAGAACAGTAAAGTACAGTAGAGGTAGACTACAGTGGAGTACAGTAGAGGTAGAGTACAGTAGAGCACAGTAGAGATAGAATACAGTGGAGTACAGTAGAGGTAGAGTACAGTGGAGCACAGTAGAGGTAGAGAACAGTACAATACAGTAGAAATAGAGTAGAGTGGAGTACAGTAGAGGTAGAGTACAGTAGATCACAGTAGAGGTAGAATACAGTGGAGTACAGTAGAGGTAGAGTACAGTGGAGTACAGTAGAGGTAGAGTACAGTGGAGTACAGAAGAGATAGAGTACAGTGGAGCACAGTAGAGGTAGAGTACAGTGGAGCACAGTAGAGGTAGAGTACAGTGGAGCACAGTAGAGGTAGAGTACAGTGGAGTACAGTAGAGGTTGAGTACAGTGGAGTACAGTTGAGGTAGAGTACAGTGGAGCACAGTAGAGGTAGAGTACAGTGGAGTACAGTGGAGCACAGTAGAGGTGGAGTACAGTAGAGTAGAGTATAGGTTGAGTACAGTGGAGTACAGTAGAGATAGAGTAGAGTGGAGTAGAGTAGAGATAGAATACAGTGGATTAGAGTAGAGGTAGAGTACAGTAGAGCACAGTAGAGGTAGAATACAGTGGAGTACAGTAGAGGTAGAGTACAGTGGAGTACAGTAGAGGTAGAGTACAGTGGAGTACAGAAGAGATAGAGTACAGTGGAGCACAGTAGAGGTAGAGTACAGTGGAGCACAGTAGAGGTAGAGTACAGTGGATCAGAGTAGAGGTAGAGTACAGTGGACCACAGTAGAGGTAGAGTACAGTGGAGTACAGTGGAGTACAGTAGAGGTGGAGTACAGTAGAGTACAGTAGAGGTAGAGAACAGTGTAGTACAGTAGAGGTAGAGTACAGTGGAGCACAGTAGAGGTAGAGTACAGTGGAGTACAGTGGAGCACAGTAGAAGTGGAGTACAGTAGAGTACAGTAGAGGTAGAGTACAGTGGAGCACAGTAGAGGTAGAGTACAGTGGAGTACAGTGGAGTACAGTAGAGGTGGAGTACAGTAGAGTACAGTAGAGGTAGAATACAGTGTAGTACAGTAGAGGTAGAGTAGAGTGGAGCACAGTAGAGGTAGAGTACAGTGGAGTACAGTGGAGCACAGTAGAGGTGGAGTACAGTAGAGTACAGTAGAGGTAGAGTACAGTGGAGCACAGTAGAGGTAGAGTACAGTGGAGTACAGTAGAGTACAGTAGATGTAGACTACAGTGGAGTACAGTAGAGGTAGAGTACAGTAGAGCACAGTAGAGGTAGAATACAGTGGAGTACAGTAGAGGTGGAGTACAGTAGAGTACAGTAGAGGTAGAGTAGAGTGGAGCACAGTAGAGGTAGAGTAAAGTGGAGTACAGTGGAGTACAGTAGAGGTAGAGTACAGTGGAGCACAGTAGAGGTAGAGAACAGTACAGTACAGTAGAGGTAGAGTAGAGTGGAGTACAGCAGAGGTAGAGTACAGTAGAGCACAGTAGAGGTAGAATACAGTGGAGTACAGTAGAGGTAGAGTACAGTGGAGTACAGTAGAGGTAGAGTACAGTGGAGTACAGAAGAGATAGAGTACAGTGGAGCACAGTAGTGGTAGAGTACAGTGGAGCACAGTAGAGGTAGAGTACAGTGGAGCACAGTAGAGGTAGAGTACAGTGGAGTACAGTAGAGGTTGAGTACAGTGGAGTACAGTGGAGCACAGTAGAGGTGGAGTACAGTAGAGTAGAGTATAGGTAGAGTACAGTGGATTACAGTAGAGATAGAGATAGAGTAGAGTAGAGTAGAGATAGAGTACAGTGGATTAGAGTAGAGAAAGAGTACAGTGGAGTATAGTTGAGGTAGAGTACAGTGGAGCAAAGTAGAGGTAGAGTACAGTGGAGTATAGTTGAGGTAGACTACAGTGGAGTACAGTAGAGGTAGAGTACAGTGGAGCACAGTAGAGATAGAGTACAGTAGAGAAGAGTAGATGTAGAGTACAGTGGAGTACAGTAGAGGTAGAGTACAGTGGAGCACTGTAGAGGTGGAGTACAGTGGAGTACAGTAGAGGTAGAGTACAGTGGAGCACAGTAGAGATAGAGTACAGTAGAGCACAGTAGAGGTAGAGTACAGTGGAGCACAGTAGAGGTAGAGTACAGTGAAGTATAGTAGAGGTAGAATACAGTGGAGTACAGTAGAGGTAGAGTACAGTGGAGTACAGTAGAGGTAGAGTACAGTGGAGTACAGTAGAGGTAGAGTACAGTGGAGCACAGTAGAGGTAGAGTACAGTGGAGTACAGTAGAGGTAGAGTACAGTGGAGCACAGTAGAGCTAGAGTACAGTGGAGTACAGTGGAGCACAGTAGAGGTGGTGTATAGTAGAGTAGAGTATAGGTAGAGTACAGTGGAGTACAGTAGAGATAGAGTAGAGTGGAGTAGAGTAGAGATAGAGTACAGTGGATTAGAGTAGAGATAGAGTACAGTGGAGTATAGTTGAGGTAGAGTACAGTGGAGCACAGTAGAGGTAGAGTACAGTGGAGCACAGTAGAGGTAGAGTACAGTGGAGCACTGTAGAGGTGGAGTACAGTGGAGTACAGTAGAGGTAGAGTACAGTGGAGCACAGTAGAGATAGAGTACAGTAGAGCACATTAGAGGTAGAGTACAGTGGAGAATAGTAGAGGTAGAGTACAGTGGTGTATAGTTGAGGTAGACTACAGTGGAGTACAGTAGAGGTAGAGTATAGTGGAGTACAGAAGAGGTAGAGTACAGTGGAGCACAGTAGAGGTAGAGTACATTGGAGCACAGTAGAGGTAGAGTACAGTGGAGTACAGTAGAGGTAGTGTACAGTGGAGCACAGTAGAGGTAGAGTACAGTGGAGCACAATAGAGGTAGAGTACAGTGGGGTACAGTAGAAATAGAGTACAGTGGAGCACAGTAGAGTAGAGTACAGTAGAGCACAGTAGAGGTAGAGTAAAGTGGAGCACAGTAGAGATAGAGTACAGTGGAGTACAGTAGAGGAAGAGTACAGTGGAGTACAGTGGAGCACAGTAGAGGTGGAGTACAGTAGAGTACAGTAGAGGTAGAGTACAGTGGAGCACAGTAGATATAGATTACAGTGGAGTAGAGTAGAGATAGAGTACAGTGGAGTACAGTAGAGGTAGAGTACAGTGGAGCAGAGTAGAGGTAGAGTACAGTGGAGTACAGTAGAGGTAGAGCACAGTAGAGCAGAGTAGAGGTAGAGTACAGTAGAGTACATAAGAGGTAGAGCACAGTGGAGCACTGTAGAGGTAGAATACAGTGGAGTACATTAGAGATAGAGTACAGTGGAGCACAGTAGAGGTAGAGTACAGTGGAGCACAGTAGAGGTAGAGTACATTGGAGCACAGTAGAGGTAGAGTACAGTGGAGTACAGTAGAGGTAGTGTACAGTGGAGCACAGTAGAGGTAGAGTACAGTGGAGCACAATAGAGGTAGAGTACAGTGGGGTACAGTAGAAATAGAGTACAGTGGAGCACAGTAGAGTAGAGTACAGTAGAGCACAGTAGAGGTAGAGTAAAGTGGAGCACAGTAGAGATAGAGTACAGTGGAGTACAGTAGAGGAAGAGTACAGTGGAGTACAGTGGAGCACAGTAGAGGTGGAGTACAGTAGAGTACAGTAGAGGTAGAGTACAGTGGAGCACAGTAGATATAGATTACAGTGGAGTAGAGTAGAGATAGAGTACAGTGGAGTACAGTAGAGGTAGAGTACAGTGGAGCAGAGTAGAGGTAGAGTACAGTGGAGTACAGTAGAGGTAGAGCACAGTAGAGCAGAGTAGAGGTAGAGTACAGTGGAGTAGAGTAGAGGTAGAGTACAGTGGAGTACAGTAGAGGTAGAGTATAGTGGAGCACAGTAGAGGTAGAGTACAGTGGAGTACAGTGGAGCACAGTAGAGGTGGAGTACAGTAGAGTACAGTAGAGGTAGAGTACAGTGGAGCACAGTAGATATAGATTACAGTGGAGTAGAGTAGAGATAGAGTACAGTGGAGTACAGTAGAGGTAGAGTACAGTGGAGTAGAGTAGAGATAGAGTACAGTGGAGCACAGCAGAGGTAGAGTACAGTGGATCACAGTAGAGATAGAGTACAGTGGAGTACAGTGGAGCACAGTAGAGGTATAGTACAGTGGAGCACAGTAGAGATAGATTACAGTGGAGTAGAGTAGAGATAGAGTACAGTGGAGTACAGTAGAGGTAGAGTACAGTGGAGCAGAGTAGATGTAGAGTACAGTGGAGTACAGTAGAGGTAGAGCACAGTAGAGCAGAGTAGAGGTAGAGTACAGTGGAGTACAGTAGAGGTAGTGCACAGTGGAGCACTCTAGAGGTAGAGTACAGTGGAGTACAGTGGAGTAGAGTAGAGGTGGAGTACAGTAGAGTACAGTAGAGGTAGAGAACAGTACAGTACAGTAGAGGTAGAGTACAGTGGAGTACAGTAGAGGTAGAGTACAGTAGAGCACAGTAGAGGTAGAATACAGTGGAGTATAGTAGAGATAGAGTACAGTGGAGCACAGTAGAGGTAGAGTACAGTGGAGCACAGTAGAGGTAGAGTACAGTGGAGTATAGTTGAGGTAGACTACAGTGGAGTAGAGTAGAGGTCGAGTACAGTGGAGGACAGTAGAGATAGAGTACAGTAGAGCAGAGTAGAGGTAGAGTACAGTGGAGTACAGTAGAGGTAGAGCACAGTAGAGCAGAGTAGAGGTAGAGTACAGTGGAGTACATAAGAGGTAGAGCACAGTGGAGCACTGTAGAGGTAGAATACAGTGGAGTACATTAGAGATAGAGTACAGTGGAGCACAGTAGAGGTAGAGTACAGTGGAGCACAGTAGAGGTAGAGTACATTGGAGCACAGTAGAGGTAGAGTACAGTGGAGTACAGTAGAGGTAGTGTACAGTGGAGTACAGTGGAGCACAGTAGAGGTGGAGTACAGTAGAGTACAGTAGAGGTAGAGTACAGTGGAGCACAGTAGATATAGATTACAGTGGAGTAGAGTAGAGATAGAGTACAGTGGAGTACAGTAGAGGTAGAGTACAGTGGAGCAGAGTAGAGGTAGAGTACAGTGGAGTACAGTAGAGGTAGAGCACAGTACAGCAGAGCAGAGGTAGAGTACAGTGGAGTAGAGTAGAGGTAGAGTACAGTGGAGTACAGTAGAGGTAGAGTATAGTGGAGCACAGTAGAGGTAGAGTACAGTGGAGTACAGTGGAGCACAGTAGAGGTGGAGTACAGTAGAGTACAGTAGAGGTAGAGTACAGTGGAGCACAGTAGAGGTAGAGTACAGTGGAGTACAGTGGAGTACAGTAGAGGTGGAGTACAGTAGAGTACAGTAGAGGTAGAGAACAGTAAAGTACAGTAGAGGTAGACTACAGTGGAGTACAGTAGAGGTAGAGTACAGTAGAGCACAGTAGAGATAGAATACAGTGG
The DNA here is from genome assembly GCA_030578255.1 of Tiaroga cobitis. NCBI lineage: Eukaryota > Metazoa > Chordata > Actinopteri > Cypriniformes > Leuciscidae > Tiaroga > Tiaroga cobitis. The sequence goes on from CM060612.1 coordinate 2,045,040, forward strand.
AGTACAGTAGAGGTAGAGTACAGTGGAGCACAGTAGAGGTAGAGAACAGTACAATACAGTAGAGGTAGAGTACAGTGGAGCACAGTAGAGGTAGAGAACAGTACAATACAGTAGAGGTAGAGTAGAGTGGAGTACAGTAGAGGTAGAGTACAGTAGAGCACAGTAGAGGTAGAATACAGTGGAGTACAGTAGAGGTAGAGTACAGTGGAGTACAGTAGAGGTAGAGTACAGTGGAGTACAGAAGAGATAGAGTACAGTGGAGCACAGTAGAGGTAGAGTACAGTGGAGCACAGTAGAGGTAGAGTACAGTGGAGCACAGTAGAGGTAGAGTACAGTGGAGTACAGTAGAGGTTGAGTACAGTGGAGTACAGTTGAGGTAGAGTACAGTGGAGCACAGTAGAGGTAGAGTACAGTGGAGTACAGTGGAGCACAGTAGAGGTGGAGTACAGTAGAGTAGAGTATAGGTTGAGTACAGTGGAGTACAGTAGAGATAGAGTAGAGTGGAGTAGAGTAGAGATAGAGTACAGTGGATTAGAGTAGAGGTAGAGTACAGTAGAGCACAGTAGAGGTAGAATACAGTGGAGTACAGTAGAGGTAGAGTACAGTGGAGTACAGTAGAGGTAGAGTACAGTGGAGTACAGAAGAGATAGAGTACAGTGGAGCACAGTAGAGGTAGAGTACAGTGGAGCACAGTAGAGGTAGAGTACAGTGGATCAGAGTAGAGGTAGAGTACAGTGGAGCACAGTAGAGGTAGAGTACAGTGGAGTACAGTGGAGTACAGTAGAGGTGGAGTACAGTAGAGTACAGTAGAGGTAGAGAACAGTGTAGTACAGTAGAGGTAGAGTACAGTGGAGCACAGTAGAGGTAGAGTACAGTGGAGTACAGTGGAGCACAGTAGAAGTGGAGTACAGTAGAGTACAGTAGAGGTAGAGTACAGTGGAGCACAGTAGAGGTAGAGTACAGTGGAGTACAGTGGAGCACAGTAGAGGTAGAGTACAGTGGAGCACAGTAGAGGTAGAGTACAGTGGAGTACAGTAGAGGTTGAGTACAGTGGAGTACAGTGGAGCACAGTAGAGGTGGAGTACAGTAGAGTAAAGTATAGGTAGAGTACAGTGGATTACAGTAGAGATAGAGATAGAGTAGAGTAGAGTAGAGATAGAGTACAGTGGATTAGAGTAGAGAAAGAGTACAGTGGAGTATAGTTGAGGTAGAGTACAGTGGAGCAAAGTAGAGGTAGAGTACAGTGGAGTATAGTTGAGGTAGACTACAGTGGAGTACAGTAGAAGTAGAGTACAGTGGAGCACAGTAGAGATAGAGTACAGTAGAGAAGAGTAGATGTAGAGTACAGTGGAGTACAGTAGAGGTAGAGTACAGTGGAGCACTGTAGAGGTAGAAAACAGTACAGTACAGTAGAGGTAGAGTAGAGTGGAGTACAGCAGAGGTAGAGTACAGTAGAGCACAGTAGAGGTAGAATACAGTGGAGCACAGTAGAGGTAGAGTACAGTGGAGCACAGTAGAGGTAGAGTACAGTGGAGCACAGTAGAGGTAGAGTACAGTGGAGTACAGTAGATGTTGAGTACAGTGGAGTACAGTAGAGGTAGAGTACAGTGGAGCACAGTAGAGGTAGAGTACAGTGGAGTACAGTGGAGCACAGTAGAGGTGGAGTACAGTAGAGTACAGTAGAGGTAGAGTACAGTGGAGCACAGTAGAGGTAGAGTAAAGTGGAGTACAGTGGAGTACAGTAGATGTGGAGTACAGTAGAGTACAGTAGAGGTAGAGAACAGTACAGTACAGTAGAGGTAGAGTACAGTGGAGTACAGTAGAGGTAGAGTACAGTAGAGCAGAGTAGAGGTAGAATACAGTGGAGTACAGTAGAGGTAGTGTACAGTGGAGTACAGTAGAGGTAGAGTACAGTGGAGTACAGTAGAGGTAGAGAACAGTACAGTACAGTAGAGGTAGAGTACAGTTGAGTACAGTAGAGGTAGAGTACAGTAGAGCACAGTAGAGATAGAATACAGTGGAGTATAGTAGAGGTAGAGTACTGTAGAGCACAGTAGAGATAGAGTACAGTAGAGCACAGTAGAGGTAGAGTACAGTGGAGCACAGTAGAGGAAGAGTACAGTGTAGTACAGTAGAGATAGAGTACAGTGGAGTACAGTAGAGATAGAGTACAGTCGAACACAGCAGAGATAAGTGCAGTGGAGTATAGTAGAGGTAGAGTACAGTGGAGTACAGTAGAGGTAGAGTACAGTGGAGTACAGTAGAGGTAGAGTAGAGTGGAGCACATTAGAGGTGGAGTAGAGTAGAGTACAGTAGAGGTAGAGTACAGTGGAGTTCAGTAGAAGTAGAGTACAGTGGAGCACAGTAGAGGTAGAGTAGAGTGGAGTACAGTAGAGGTAGAGTACAGTGGAGTACAGTAGAGGTAGAGTACAGTGGAGTAGAGTAGAGATAGAGTACAGTGGAGCACAGCAGAGGTAGAGTACAGTGGATCACAGTAGAGATAGAGTACAGTGGAGTACAGTGGAGCACAGTAGAGGTATAGTACAGTGGAGCACAGTAGAGATAGATTACAGTGGAGTAGAGTAGAGATAGAGTACAGTGGAGTACAGTAGAGGTAGAGTACAGTGGAGCAGAGTAGATGTAGAGTACAGTGGAGTACAGTAGAGGTAGAGCAAAGTAGAGCAGAGTAGAGGTAGAGTACAGTGGAGTACAGTAGAGGTAGTGCACAGTGGAGCACTCTAGAGGTAGAGTACAGTGGAGTACAGTGGAGTACAGTAGAGGTGGAGTACAGTAGAGTACAGTAGAGGTAGAGAACAGTACAGTACAGTAGAGGTAGAGTACAGTGGAGTACAGTAGAGGTAGAGTACAGTAGAGCACAGTAGAGGTAGAATACAGTGGTGTATAGTAGAGATAGAGTACAGTGGAGCACAGTAGAGGTAGAGTACAGTGGAGCACAGTAGAGGTAGAGTACAGTGGAGTATAGTTGAGGTAGACTACAGTGGAGTAGAGTAGAGGTCGAGTACAGTGGAGGACAGTAGAGATAGAGTACAGTAGAGCAGAGTAGAGGTAGAGTACAGTGGAGTACAGTAGAGGTAGAGCACAGTAGAGCAGAGTAGAGGTAGAGTACAGTGGAGTACATAAGAGGTAGAGCACAGTGGAGCACTGTAGAGGTAGAATACAGTGGAGTACATTAGAGATAGAGTACAGTGGAGCACAGTAGAGGTAGAGTACAGTGGAGCACAGTAGAGGTAGAGTACATTGGAGCACAGTAGAGGTAGAGTACAGTGGAGTACAGTAGAGGTAGTGTACAGTGGAGCACAGTAGAGGTAGAGTACAGTGGAGCACAATAGAGGTAGAGTACAGTGGGGTACAGTAGAAATAGAGTACAGTGGAGCACAGTAGAGTAGAGTACAGTAGAGCACAGTAGAGGTAGAGTAAAGTGGAGCACAGTAGAGATAGAGTACAGTGGAGTACAGTAGAGGAAGAGTAGAGTGGAGTACAGTGGAGCACAGTAGAGGTGGAGTACAGTAGAGTACAGTAGAGGTAGAGTACAGTGGAGCACAGTAGATATAGATTACAGTGGAGTAGAGTAGAGATAGAGTACAGTGGAGTACAGTAGAGGTAGAGTACAGTGGAGCAGAGTAGAGGTAGAGTACAGTGGAGTACAGTAGAGGTAGAGCACAGTAGAGCAGAGTAGAGGTAGAGTACAGTGGAGTAGAGTAGAGGTAGAGTACAGTGGAGTACAGTAGAGGTAGAGTATAGTGGAGCACAGTAGAGGTAGAGTACAGTGGAGTACAGTGGAGCACAGTAGAGGTGGAGTACAGTAGAGTACAGTAGAGGTAGAGTACAGTGGAGCACAGTAGATATAGATTACAGTGGAGTAGAGTAGAGATAGAGTACAGTGGAGTACAGTAGAGGTAGAGTACAGTGGAGTAGAGTAGAGATAGAGTACAGTGGAGCACAGCAGAGGTAGAGTACAGTGGATCACAGTAGAGATAGAGTACAGTGGAGTACAGTGGAGCACAGTAGAGGTATAGTACAGTGGAGCACAGTAGAGATAGATTACAGTGGAGTAGAGTAGAGATAGAGTATAGTGGAGTACAGTAGAGGTAGAGTACAGTGGAGCAGAGTAGATGTAGAGTACAGTGGAGTACAGTAGAGGTAGAGCACAGTAGAGCAGAGTAGAGGTAGAGTACAGTGGAGTACAGTAGAGGTAGTGCACAGTGGAGCACTCTAGAGGTAGAGTACAGTGGAGTACAGTGGAGTACAGTAGAGGTGGAGTACAGTAGAGTACAGTAGAGGTAGAGAACAGTACAGTACAGTAGAGGTAGAGTACAGTGGAGTACAGTAGAGGTAGAGTACAGTAGAGCACAGTAGAGGTAGAATACAGTGGAGTATAGTAGAGATAGAGTACAGTGGAGCACAGTAGAGGTAGAGTACAGTGGAGCACAGTAGAGGTAGAGTACAGTGGAGTATAGTTGAGGTAGACTACAGTGGAGTAGAGTAGAGGTCGAGTACAGTGGAGGACAGTAGAGATAGAGTACAGTAGAGCAGAGTAGAGGTAGAGTACAGTGGAGTACAGTAGAGGTAGAGCACAGTAGAGCAGAGTAGAGGTAGAGTACAGTGGAGTACATAAGAGGTAGAGCACAGTGGAGCACTGTAGAGGTAGAATACAGTGGAGTACATTAGAGATAGAGTACAGTGGAGCACAGTAGAGGTAGAGTACAGTGGAGCACAGTAGAGGTAGAGTTAATTGGAGCACAGTAGAGGTAGAGTACAGTGGAGTACAGTAGAGGTAGTGTACAGTGGAGTACAGTGGAGCACAGTAGAGGTGGAGTACAGTAGAGTACAGTAGAGGTAGAGTACAGTGGAGCACAGTAGATATAGATTACAGTGGAGTAGAGTAGAGATAGAGTACAGTGGAGTACAGTAGAGGTAGAGTACAGTGGAGCAGAGTAGAGGTAGAGTACAGTGGAGTACAGTAGAGGTAGAGCACAGTACAGCAGAGTAGAGGTAGAGTACAGTGGAGTAGAGTAGAGGTAGAGTACAGTGGAGTACAGTAGAGGTAGAGTATAGTGGAGCACAGTAGAGGTAGAGTACAGTGGAGTACAGTGGAGCACAGTAGAGGTGGAGTACAGTAGAGTACAGTAGAGGTAGGGTACAGTGGAGCACAGTAGAGGTAGAGTACAGTGGAGTACAGTGGAGTACAGTAGAGGTGGAGTACAGTAGAGTACAGTAGAGGTAGAGAACAGTAAAGTACAGTAGAGGTAGACTACAGTGGAGTACAGTAGAGGTAGAGTACAGTAGAGCACAGTAGAGATAGAATACAGTGGAGTACAGTAGAGGTAGAGTACAGTGGAGCACAGTAGAGGTAGAGAACAGTACAATACAGTAGAGGTAGAGTACAGTGGAGCACAGTAGAGGTAGAGAACAGTACAATACAGTAGAGGTAGAGTAGAGTGGAGTACAGTAGAGGTAGAGTACAGTAGAGCACAGTAGAGGTAGAATACAGTGGAGTACAGTAGAGGTAGAGTACAGTGGAGTACAGTAGAGGTAGAGTACAGTGGAGTACAGAAGAGATAGAGTACAGTGGAGCACAGTAGAGGTAGAGTACAGTGGAGCACAGTAGAGGTAGAGTACAGTGGAGCACAGTAGAGGTAGAGTACAGTGGAGTACAGTAGAGGTTGAGTACAGTGGAGTACAGTTGAGGTAGAGTACAGTGGAGCACAGTAGAGGTAGAGTACAGTGGAGTACAGTGGAGCACAGTAGAGGTGGAGTACAGTAGAGTAGAGTATAGGTTGAGTACAGTGGAGTACAGTAGAGATAGAGTAGAGTGGAGTAGAGTAGAGATAGAGTACAGTGGATTAGAGTAGAGGTAGAGTACAGTAGAGCACAGTAGAGGTAGAATACAGTGGAGTACAGTAGAGGTAGAGTACAGTGGAGTACAGTAGAGGTAGAGTACAGTGGAGTACAGAAGAGATAGAGTACAGTGGAGCACAGTAGAGGTAGAGTACAGTGGAGCACAGTAGAGGTAGAGTACAGTGGATCAGAGTAGAGGTAGAGTACAGTGGAGCACAGTAGAGGTAGAGTACAGTGGAGTACAGTGGAGTACAGTAGAGGTGGAGTACAGTAGAGTACAGTAGAGGTAGAGAACAGTGTAGTACAGTAGAGGTAGAGTACAGTGGAGCACAGTAGAGGTAGAGTACAGTGGAGTACAGTGGAGCACAGTAGAAGTGGAGTACAGTAGAGTACAGTAGAGGTAGAGTACAGTGGAGCACAGTAGAGGTAGAGTACAGTGGAGTACAGTGGAGTACAGTAGAGGTGGAGTACAGTAGAGTACAGTAGAGGTAGAATACAGTGTAGTACAGTAGAGGTAGAGTAGAGTGGAGCACAGTAGAGGTAGAGTACAGTGGAGTACAGTGGAGCACAGTAGAGGTGGAGTACAGTAGAGTACAGTAGAGGTAGAGTACAGTGGAGCACAGTAGAGGTAGAGTACAGTGGAGTACAGTAGAGTACAGTAGATGTAGACTACAGTGGAGTACAGTAGAGGTAGAGTACAGTAGAGCACAGTAGAGGTAGAATACAGTGGAGTACAGTAGAGGTGGAGTACAGTAGAGTACAGTAGAGGTAGAGTAGAGTGGAGCACAGTAGAGGTAGAGTAAAGTGGAGTACAGTGGAGTACAGTAGAGGTAGAGTACAGTGGAGCACAGTAGAGGTAGAGAACAGTACAGTACAGTAGAGGTAGAGTAGAGTGGAGTACAGCAGAGGTAGAGTACAGTAGAGCACAGTAGAGGTAGAATACAGTGGAGTACAGTAGAGGTAGAGTACAGTGGAGTACAGTAGAGGTAGAGTACAGTGGAGTACAGAAGAGATAGAGTACAGTGGAGCACAGTAGTGGTAGAGTACAGTGGAGCACAGTAGAGGTAGAGTACAGTGGAGCACAGTAGAGGTAGAGTACAGTGGAGTACAGTAGAGGTTGAGTACAGTGGAGTACAGTGGAGCACAGTAGAGGTGGAGTACAGTAGAGTACAGTATAGGTAGAGTACAGTGGATTACAGTAGAGATAGAGATAGAGTAGAGTAGAGTAGAGATAGAGTACAGTGGATTAGAGTAGAGAAAGAGTACAGTGGAGTATAGTTGAGGTAGAGTACAGTGGAGCAAAGTAGAGGTAGAGTACAGTGGAGTATAGTTGAGGTAGACTACAGTGGAGTACAGTAGAGGTAGAGTACAGTGGAGCACAGTAGAGATAGAGTACAGTAGAGAAGAGTAGATGTAGAGTACAGTGGAGTACAGTAGAGGTAGAGTACAGTGGAGCACTGTAGAGGTAGAAAACAGTACAGTACAGTAGAGGTAGAGTAGAGTGGAGTACAGCAGAGGTAGAGTACAGTAGAGCACAGTAGAGGTAGAATACAGTGGAGCACAGTAGAGGTAGAGTACAGTGGAGCACAGTAGAGGTAGAGTACAGTGGAGCACAGAAGAGGTAGAGTACAGTGGAGTACAGTAGATGTTGAGTACAGTGGAGTACAGTAGAGGTAGAGTACAGTGGAGCACAGTAGAGGTAGAGTACAGTGGAGTACAGTGGAGCACAGTAGAGGTGGAGTACAGTAGAGTACAGTAGAGGTAGAGTACAGTGGAGCACAGTAGAGGTAGAGTAAAGTGGAGTACAGTGGAGTACAGTAGATGTGGAGTACAGTAGAGTACAGTAGAGGTAGAGAACAGTACAGTACAGTAGAGGTAGAGTACAGTGGAGTACAGTAGAGGTAGAGTACAGTAGAGCAGAGTAGAGGTAGAATACAGTGGAGTACAGTAGAGGTAGTGTACAGTGGAGTACAGTAGAGGTAGAGTACAGTGGAGTACAGTAGAGGTAGAGAACAGTACAGTACAGTAGAGGTAGAGTACAGTTGAGTACAGTAGAGGTAGAGTACAGTAGAGCAGAGTAGAGGTAGAATACAGTGGAGTACAGTAGAGGTAGTGTACAGTGGAGTACAGTAGAGGTAGAGTACAGTGGAGTACAGTAGAGGTAGAGAACAGTACAGTACAGTAGAGGTAGAGTACAGTTGAGTACAGTAGAGGTAGAGTACAGTAGAGCACAGTAGAGATAGAATACAGTGGAGTATAGTAGAGGTAGAGTACTGTAGAGCACAGTAGAGATAGAGTACAGTAGAGCACAGTAGAGGTAGAGTACAGTGGAGCACAGTAGAGGAAGAGTACAGTGTAGTACAGTAGAGATAGAGTACAGTGGAGTACAGTAGAGATAGAGTACAGTCGAACACAGCAGAGATAAGTGCAGTGGAGTATAGTAGAGGTAGAGTACAGTGGAGTACAGTAGAGGTAGAGTACAGTGGAGTACAGTAGAGGTAGAGTAGAGTGGAGCACATTAGAGGTGGAGTAGAGTAGAGTACAGTAGAGGTAGAGTACAGTGGAGTTCAGTAGAAGTAGAGTACAGTGGAGCACAGTAGAGGTAGAGTAGAGTGGAGTACAGTAGAGGTAGAGTACAGTGGAGTACAGTAGAGGTAGAGTACAGTGGAGTAGAGTAGAGATAGAGTACAGTGGAGCACAGCAGAGGTAGAGTACAGTGGATCACAGTAGAGATAGAGTACAGTGGAGTACAGTGGAGCACAGTAGAGGTATAGTACAGTGGAGCACAGTAGAGATAGATTACAGTGGAGTAGAGTAGAGATAGAGTACAGTGGAGTACAGTAGAGGTAGAGTACAGTGGAGCAGAGTAGATGTAGAGTACAGTGGAGTACAGTAGAGGTAGAGCACAGTAGAGCAGAGTAGAGGTAGAGTACAGTGGAGTACAGTAGAGGTAGTGCACAGTGGAGCACTCTAGAGGTAGAGTACAGTGGAGTACAGTGGAGTACAGTAGAGGTGGAGTACAGTAGAGTACAGTAGAGGTAGAGAACAGTACAGTACAGTAGAGGTAGAGTACAGTGGAGTACAGTAGAGGTAGAGTACAGTAGAGCACAGTAGAGGTAGAATACAGTGGTGTATAGTAGAGATAGAGTACAGTGGAGCACAGTAGAGGTAGAGTACAGTGGAGCACAGTAGAGGTAGAGTACAGTGGAGTATAGTTGAGGTAGACTACAGTGGAGTAGAGTAGAGGTCGAGTACAGTGGAGGACAGTAGAGATAGAGTACAGTAGAGCAGAGTAGAGGTAGAGTACAGTGGAGTACAGTAGAGGTAGAGCACAGTAGAGCAGAGTAGAGGTAGAGTACAGTGGAGTACATAAGAGGTAGAGCACAGTGGAGCACTGTAGAGGTAGAATACAGTGGAGTACATTAGAGATAGAGTACAGTGGAGCACAGTAGAGGTAGAGTACAGTGGAGCACAGTAGAGGTAGAGTACATTGGAGCACAGTAGAGGTAGAGTACAGTGGAGTACAGTAGAGGTAGTGTACAGTGGAGCACAGTAGAGGTAGAGTACAGTGGAGCACAATAGAGGTAGAGTACAGTGGGGTACAGTAGAAATAGAGTACAGTGGAGCACAGTAGTGTAGAGTACAGTAGAATACAGTAGAGGTAGAGTAAAGTGGAGCACAGTAGAGATAGAGTACAGTGGAGTACAGTAGAGGAAGAGTACAGTGGAGTACAGTGGAGCACAGTAGAGGTGGAGTACAGTAGAGTACAGTAGAGGTAGAGTACAGTGGAGCACAGTAGATATAGATTACAGTGGAGTAGAGTAGAGATAGAGTACAGTGGAGTACAGTAGAGGTAGAGTACAGTGGAGCAGAGTAGAGGTAGAGTACAGTGGAGTACAGTAGAGGTAGAGCACAGTAGAGCAGAGTAGAGGTAGAGTACAGTGGAGTAGAGTAGAGGTAGAGTACAGTGGAGTACAGTAGAGGTAGAGTATAGTGGAGCACAGTAGAGGTAGAGTACAGTGGAGTACAGTGGAGCACAGTAGAGGTGGAGTACAGTGGAGTACAGTAGAGGTAGAGTACAGTGGAGCACAGTAGATATAGATTACAGTGGAGTAGAGTAGAGATAGAGTACAGTGGAGTACAGTAGAGGTAGAGTACAGTGGAGTAGAGTAGAGATAGAGTACAGTGGAGCACAGCAGAGGTAGAGTTCAGTGGATCACAGTAGAGATAGAGTACAGTGGAGTACAGTGGAGCACAGTAGAGGTATAGTACAGTGGAGCACAGTAGAGATAGATTACAGTGGAGTAGAGTAGAGATAGAGTACAGTGGAGTACAGTAGAGGTAGAGTACAGTGGAGCAGAGTAGATGTAGAGTACAGTGGAGTACAGTAGAGGTAGAGCACAGTAGAGCAGAGTAGAGGTAGAGTACAGTGGAGTAGAGTAGAGGTAGAGTACAGTGGAGTACAGTAGAGGTAGAGTACAGTAGAGTACAGTAGAGGTAGAGTACAGTGGAGCAGAGTAGATGTAGAGTACAGTGGAGTACAGTAGAGGTAGAGCACAGTAGAGCAGAGTAGAGGTAGAGTACAGTGGAGTAGAGTACAGTGGAGTACAGTGGAGCACAGTAGAGGTGGAGTACAGTAGAGTACAGTAGAGGTAGAGTACAGTGGAGCACAGTAGATATAGATTACAGTGGAGTAGAGTAGAGATAGAGTACAGTGGAGTACAGTAGAGGTAGAGTACAGTGGAGCAGAGTAGAGGTAGAGTACAGTGGAGTACAGTAGAGGTAGAGCACAGTAGAGCAGAGTAGAGGTAGAGTACAGTGGAGTAGAGTAGAGGTAGAGTACAGTGGAGTACAGTAGAGGTAGAGTATAGTGGAGCACAGTAGAGGTAGAGTACAGTGGAGTACAGTGGAGCACAGTAGAGGTGGAGTACAGTGGAGTACAGTAGAGGTAGAGTACAGTGGAGCACAGTAGATATAGATTACAGTGGAGTAGAGTAGAGATAGAGTACAGTGGAGTACAGTAGAGGTAGAGTACAGTGGAGTAGAGTAGAGATAGAGTACAGTGGAGCACAGCAGAGGTAGAGTTCAGTGGATCACAGTAGAGATAGAGTACAGTGGAGTACAGTGGAGCACAGTAGAGGTATAGTACAGTGGAGCACAGTAGAGATAGATTACAGTGGAGTAGAGTAGAGATAGAGTACAGTGGAGTACAGTAGAGGTAGAGTACAGTGGAGCAGAGTAGATGTAGAGTACAGTGGAGTACAGTAGAGGTAGAGCACAGTAGAGCAGAGTAGAGGTAGAGTACAGTGGAGTACAGTAGAGGTAGTGCACAGTGGAGCACTCTAGAGGTAGAGTACAGTGGAGTACAGTGGAGTACAGTAGAGGTGGAGTACAGTAGAGTACAGTAGAGGTAGAGAACAGTACAGTACAGTAGAGGTAGAGTACAGTGGAGTACAGTAGAGGTAGAGTACAGTAGAGCACAGTAGAGGTAGAATACAGTGGAGTATAGTAGAGATAGAGTACAGTGGAGCACAGTAGAGGTAGAGTACAGTGGAGCACAGTAGAGGTAGAGTACAGTGGAGTATAGTTGAGGTTGACTACAGTGGAGTAGAGTAGAGGTCGAGTACAGTGGAGTACAGTAGAGGTAGAGCACAGTAGAGCAGAGTAGAGGTAGAGTACAGTGGAGTACATAAGAGGTAGAGCACAGTGGAGCACTGTAGAGGTAGAATACAGTGGAGTACATTAGAGATAGAGTACAGTGGAGCACAGTAGAGGTAGAGTACAGTGGAGCACAGTAGAGGTAGAGTACATTGGAGCACAGTAGAGGTAGAGTACAGTGGAGTACAGTAGAGGTAGTGTACAGTGGAGCACAGTAGAGGTAGAGTACAGTGGAGCACAATAGAGGTAGAGTACAGTGGGGTACAGTAGAAATAGAGTACAGTGGAGCACAGTAGAGTAGAGTACAGTAGAGCACAGTAGAGGTAGAGTAAAGTGGAGCACAGTAGAGATAGAGTACAGTGGAGTACAGTAGAGGAAGAGTACAGTGGAGTACAGTGGAGCACAGTAGAGGTTGAGTACAGTAGAGTACAGTAGAGGTAGAGTACAGTGGAGCACAGTAGATATAGATTACAGTGGAGTAGAGTAGAGATAGAGTACAGTGGAGTACAGTAGAGGTAGAGTACAGTGGAGCAGAGTAGAGGTAGAGTACAGTGGAGTACAGTAGAGGTAGAGCACAGTACAGCAGAGTAGAGGTAGAGTACAGTGGAGTAGAGTAGAGGTAGAGTACAGTGGAGTACAGTAGAGGTAGAGTATAGTGGAGCACAGTAGAGGTAGAGTACAGTGGAGTACAGTGGAGCACAGTAGAGGTGGAGTACAGTAGAGTACAGTAGAGGTAGAGTACAGTGGAGCACAGTAGAGGTAGAGTACAGTGGAGTACAGTGGAGTACAGTAGAGGTGGAGTACAGTAGAGTACAGTAGAGGTAGAGAACAGTAAAGTACAGTAGAGGTAGACTACAGTGGAGTACAGTAGAGGTAGAGTACAGTAGAGCACAGTAGAGATAGAATACAGTGGAGTACAGTAGAGGTAGAGTACAGTGGAGCACAGTAGAGGTAGAGAACAGTACAATACAGTAGAAATAGAGTAGAGTGGAGTACAGTAGAGGTAGAGTACAGTAGATCACAGTAGAGGTAGAATACAGTGGAGTACAGTAGAGGTAGAGTACAGTGGAGTACAGTAGAGGTAGAGTACAGTGGAGTACAGAAGAGATAGAGTACAGTGGAGCACAGTAGAGGTAGAGTACAGTGGAGCACAGTAGAGGTAGAGTACAGTGGAGCACAGTAGAGGTAGAGTACAGTGGAGTACAGTAGAGGTTGAGTACAGTGGAGTACAGTTGAGGTAGAGTACAGTGGAGCACAGTAGAGGTAGAGTACAGTGGAGTACAGTGGAGCACAGTAGAGGTGGAGTACAGTAGAGTAGAGTATAGGTTGAGTACAGTGGAGTACAGTAGAGATAGAGTAGAGTGGAGTAGAGTAGAGATAGAATACAGTGGATTAGAGTAGAGGTAGAGTACAGTAGAGCACAGTAGAGGTAGAATACAGTGGAGTACAGTAGAGGTAGAGTACAGTGGAGTACAGTAGAGGTAGAGTACAGTGGAGTACAGAAGAGATAGAGTACAGTGGAGCACAGTAGAGGTAGAGTACAGTGGAGCACAGTAGAGGTAGAGTACAGTGGATCAGAGTAGAGGTAGAGTACAGTGGACCACAGTAGAGGTAGAGTACAGTGGAGTACAGTGGAGTACAGTAGAGGTGGAGTACAGTAGAGTACAGTAGAGGTAGAGAACAGTGTAGTACAGTAGAGGTAGAGTACAGTGGAGCACAGTAGAGGTAGAGTACAGTGGAGTACAGTGGAGCACAGTAGAAGTGGAGTACAGTAGAGTACAGTAGAGGTAGAGTACAGTGGAGCACAGTAGAGGTAGAGTACAGTGGAGTACAGTGGAGTACAGTAGAGGTGGAGTACAGTAGAGTACAGTAGAGGTAGAATACAGTGTAGTACAGTAGAGGTAGAGTAGAGTGGAGCACAGTAGAGGTAGAGTACAGTGGAGTACAGTGGAGCACAGTAGAGGTGGAGTACAGTAGAGTACAGTAGAGGTAGAGTACAGTGGAGCACAGTAGAGGTAGAGTACAGTGGAGTACAGTAGAGTACAGTAGATGTAGACTACAGTGGAGTACAGTAGAGGTAGAGTACAGTAGAGCACAGTAGAGGTAGAATACAGTGGAGTACAGTAGAGGTGGAGTACAGTAGAGTACAGTAGAGGTAGAGTAGAGTGGAGCACAGTAGAGGTAGAGTAAAGTGGAGTACAGTGGAGTACAGTAGAGGTAGAGTACAGTGGAGCACAGTAGAGGTAGAGAACAGTACAGTACAGTAGAGGTAGAGTAGAGTGGAGTACAGCAGAGGTAGAGTACAGTAGAGCACAGTAGAGGTAGAATACAGTGGAGTACAGTAGAGGTAGAGTACAGTGGAGTACAGTAGAGGTAGAGTACAGTGGAGTACAGAAGAGATAGAGTACAGTGGAGCACAGTAGTGGTAGAGTACAGTGGAGCACAGTAGAGGTAGAGTACAGTGGAGCACAGTAGAGGTAGAGTACAGTGGAGTACAGTAGAGGTTGAGTACAGTGGAGTACAGTGGAGCACAGTAGAGGTGGAGTACAGTAGAGTAGAGTATAGGTAGAGTACAGTGGATTACAGTAGAGATAGAGATAGAGTAGAGTAGAGTAGAGATAGAGTACAGTGGATTAGAGTAGAGAAAGAGTACAGTGGAGTATAGTTGAGGTAGAGTACAGTGGAGCAAAGTAGAGGTAGAGTACAGTGGAGTATAGTTGAGGTAGACTACAGTGGAGTACAGTAGAGGTAGAGTACAGTGGAGCACAGTAGAGATAGAGTACAGTAGAGAAGAGTAGATGTAGAGTACAGTGGAGTACAGTAGAGGTAGAGTACAGTGGAGCACTGTAGAGGTGGAGTACAGTGGAGTACAGTAGAGGTAGAGTACAGTGGAGCACAGTAGAGATAGAGTACAGTAGAGCACAGTAGAGGTAGAGTACAGTGGAGCACAGTAGAGGTAGAGTACAGTGAAGTATAGTAGAGGTAGAATACAGTGGAGTACAGTAGAGGTAGAGTACAGTGGAGTACAGTAGAGGTAGAGTACAGTGGAGTACAGTAGAGGTAGAGTACAGTGGAGCACAGTAGAGGTAGAGTACAGTGGAGTACAGTAGAGGTAGAGTACAGTGGAGCACAGTAGAGCTAGAGTACAGTGGAGTACAGTGGAGCACAGTAGAGGTGGTGTATAGTAGAGTAGAGTATAGGTAGAGTACAGTGGAGTACAGTAGAGATAGAGTAGAGTGGAGTAGAGTAGAGATAGAGTACAGTGGATTAGAGTAGAGATAGAGTACAGTGGAGTATAGTTGAGGTAGAGTACAGTGGAGCACAGTAGAGGTAGAGTACAGTGGAGCACAGTAGAGGTAGAGTACAGTGGAGCACTGTAGAGGTGGAGTACAGTGGAGTACAGTAGAGGTAGAGTACAGTGGAGCACAGTAGAGATAGAGTACAGTAGAGCACATTAGAGGTAGAGTACAGTGGAGAATAGTAGAGGTAGAGTACAGTGGTGTATAGTTGAGGTAGACTACAGTGGAGTACAGTAGAGGTAGAGTATAGTGGAGTACAGAAGAGGTAGAGTACAGTGGAGCACAGTAGAGGTAGAGTACATTGGAGCACAGTAGAGGTAGAGTACAGTGGAGTACAGTAGAGGTAGTGTACAGTGGAGCACAGTAGAGGTAGAGTACAGTGGAGCACAATAGAGGTAGAGTACAGTGGGGTACAGTAGAAATAGAGTACAGTGGAGCACAGTAGAGTAGAGTACAGTAGAGCACAGTAGAGGTAGAGTAAAGTGGAGCACAGTAGAGATAGAGTACAGTGGAGTACAGTAGAGGAAGAGTACAGTGGAGTACAGTGGAGCACAGTAGAGGTGGAGTACAGTAGAGTACAGTAGAGGTAGAGTACAGTGGAGCACAGTAGATATAGATTACAGTGGAGTAGAGTAGAGATAGAGTACAGTGGAGTACAGTAGAGGTAGAGTACAGTGGAGCAGAGTAGAGGTAGAGTACAGTGGAGTACAGTAGAGGTAGAGCACAGTAGAGCAGAGTAGAGGTAGAGTACAGTGGAGTAGAGTAGAGGTAGAGTACAGTGGAGTACAGTAGAGGTAGAGTACAGTGGAGTACAGTAGAGGTAGAGTATAGTGGAGCACAGTAGAGGTAGAGTACAGTGGAGTACAGTGGAGCACAGTAGAGGTGGAGTACAGTAGAGTACAGTAGAGGTAGAGTACAGTGGAGCACAGTAGATATAGATTACAGTGGAGTAGAGTAGAGAATGAGTACAGTGGAGTACAGTAGAGGTAGAGTACAGTGGAGTAGAGTAGAGATAGAGTACAGTGGAGCACAGCAGAGGTAGAGTACAGTGGATCACAGTAGAGATAGAGTACAGTGGAGTACAGTGGAGCACAGTAGAGGTATAGTACAGTGGAGCACAGTAGAGATAGATTACAGTGGAGTAGAGTAGAGATAGAGTACAGTGGAGTACAGTAGAGGTAGAGTACAGTGGAGCAGAGTAGATGTAGAGTACAGTGGAGTACAGTAGAGGTAGAGCACAGTAGAGCAGAGTAGAGGTAGAGTACAGTGGAGTACAGTAGAGGTAGTGCACAGTGGAGCACTCTAGAGGTAGAGTACAGTGGAGTACAGTGGAGTACAGTAGAGGTGGAGTACAGTAGAGTACAGTAGAGGTAGAGAACAGTACAGTACAGTAGAGGTAGAGTACAGTGGAGTACAGTAGAGGTAGAGTACAGTAGAGCACAGTAGAGGTAGAATACAGTGGAGTATAGTAGAGATAGAGTACAGTGGAGCACAGTAGAGGTAGAGTACAGTGGAGCACAGTAGAGGTAGAGTACAGTGGAGTATAGTTGAGGTAGACTACAGTGGAGTAGAGTAGAGGTCGAGTACAGTGGAGGACAGTAGAGATAGAGTACAGTAGAGCAGAGTAGAGGTAGAGTACAGTGGAGTACAGTAGAGGTAGAGCACAGTAGAGCAGAGTAGAGGTAGAGTACAGTGGAGTACATAAGAGGTAGAGCACAGTGGAGCACTGTAGAGGTAGAATACAGTGGAGTACATTAGAGATAGAGTACAGTGGAGCACAGTAGAGGTAGAGTACAGTGGAGCACAGTAGAGGTAGAGTACATTGGAGCACAGTAGAGGTAGAGTACAGTGGAGTACAGTAGAGGTAGTGTACAGTGGAGCACAGTAGAGGTAGAGTACAGTGGAGCACAATAGAGGTAGAGTACAGTGGGGTACAGTAGAAATAGAGTACAGTGGAGCACAGTAGAGTAGAGTACAGTAGAGCACAGTAGAGGTAGAGTAAAGTGGAGCACAGTAGAGATAGAGTAAAGTGGAGTACAGTAGAGGAAGAGTACAGTGGAGTACAGTGGAGCACAGTAGAGGTGGAGTACAGTAGAGTACAGTAGAGGTAGAGTACAGTGGAGCACAGTAGATATAGATTACAGTGGAGTAGAGTAGAGATAGAGTACAGTGGAGTACAGTAGAGGTAGAGTACAGTGGAGCAGAGTAGAGGTAGAGTACAGTGGAGTACAGTAGAGGTAGAGCACAGTAGAGCAGAGTAGAGGTAGAGTACAGTGGAGTAGAGTAGAGGTAGAGTACAGTGGAGTACAGTAGAGGTAGAGTATAGTGGAGCACAGTAGAGGTAGAGTACAGTGGAGTACAGTGGAGCACAGTAGAGGTGGAGTACAGTAGAGTACAGTAGAGGTAGAGTACAGTGGAGCACAGTAGAGGTAGAGTACAGTGGAGTACAGTGGAGTACAGTAGAGGTGGAGTACAGTAGAGTACAGTAGAGGTAGAGAACAGTAAAGTACAGTAGAGGTAGACTACAGTGGAGTACAGTAGAGGTAGAGTACAGTAGAGCACAGTAGAGATAGAATACAGTGGAGTACAGTAGAGGTAGAGTACAGTGGAGCACAGTAGAGGTAGAGAACAGTACAATACAGTAGAGGTAGAGTAGAGTGGAGTACAGTAGAGGTAGAGTACAGTAGAGCACAGTAGAGGTAGAATACAGTGGAGTACAGTAGAGGTAGAGTACAGTGGAGTACAGTAGAGGTAGAGTACAGTGGAGTACAGAAGAGATAGAGTACAGTGGAGCACAGTAGAGGTAGAGTACAGTGGAGCACAGTAGAGGTAGAGTACAGTGGAGCACAGTAGAGGTAGAGTACAGTGGAGTACAGTAGAGGTTGAGTACAGTGGAGTACAGTTGAGGTAGAGTACAGTGGAGCACAGTAGAGGTAGAGTACAGTGGAGTACAGTGGAGCACAGTAGAGGTGGAGTACAGTAGAGTAGAGTATAGGTTGAGTACAGTGGAGTACAGTAGAGATAGAGTAGAGTGGAGTAGAGTAGAGATAGAGTACAGTGGATTAGAGTAGAGGTAGAGTACAGTAGAGCACAGTAGAGGTAGAATACAGTGGAGTACAGTAGAGGTAGAGTACAGTGGAGTACAGTAGAGGTAGAGTACAGTGGAGTACAGAAGAGATAGAGTACAGTGGAGCACAGTAGAGGTAGAGTACAGTGGAGCACAGTAGAGGTAGAGTACAGTGGATCAGAGTAGAGGTAGAGTACAGTGGAGCACAGTAGAGGTAGAGTACAGTGGAGTACAGTGGAGTACAGTAGAGGTGGAGTACAGTAGAGTACAGTAGAGGTAGAGAACAGTGTAGTACAGTAGAGGTAGAGTACAGTGGAGCACAGTAGAGGTAGAGTACAGTGGAGTACAGTGGAGCACAGTAGAAGTGGAGTACAGTAGAGTACAGTAGAGGTAGAGTACAGTGGAGCACAGTAGAGGTAGAGTACAGTGGAGTACAGTGGAGTACAGTAGAGGTGGAGTACAGTAGAGTACAGTTGAGGTAGAATACAGTGTAGTACAGTAGAGGTAGAGTAGAGTGGAGCACAGTAGAGGTAGAGTACAGTGGAGTACAGTGGAGCACAGTAGAGGTGGAGTACAGTAGAGTACAGTAGAGGTAGAGTACAGTGGAGCACAGTAGAGGTAGAGTACAGTGGAGTACAGTAGAGTACAGTAGATGTAGACTACAGTGGAGTACAGTAGAGGTAGAGTACAGTAGAGTACAGTAGAGGTAGAATACAGTGGAGTACAGTAGAGGTGGAGTACAGTAGAGTACAGTAGAGGTAGAGTAGAGTGGAGCACAGTAGAGGTAGAGTAAAGTGGAGTACAGTGGAGTACAGTAGAGGTAGAGTACAGTGGAGCACAGTAGAGGTAGAGAACAGTACAGTACAGTAGAGGTAGAGTAGAGTGGAGTACAGCAGAGGTAGAGTACAGTAGAGCACAGTAGAGGTAGAGAACAGTACAGTACAGTAGAGGTAGAGTACATTGGAGTACAGTAGAGGTAGAGTACAGTAGAGCACAGTAGAGGTAGAATACAGTGGAGTACAGAAGAGGTAGAGTACAGTAGAGTACAGTAGAGGTAGAGTACAGTGGAGTACAGTAGAGGTAGAGTACAGTGGAGCACAGTAGAGCTAGAGTAGAGTGGAGTACAGTGGAGCACAGTAGAGGTGGAGTACAGTGGAGTAGAGTATAGGTTGAGTAAAGTGGAGTACAGTAGAGATAGAGTAGAGTGGAGTAGAGTAGAGATAGAGTACAGTGGATTAGAGTAGAGATAGAGTACAGTGGAGTATAGTTGAGGTAGAGTACAGTGGAGCACAGTAGAGGTAGAGTACAGTGGAGTATAGTTGAGGTAGACTACAGTGGAGTACAGTAGAGGTAGAGTACAGTGGAGCACAGTAGAGGTAGAGTACAGTGGAGTACAGTAGAGGTAGAGTACAGTGGAGCACTGTAGAGGTGGAGTACAGTGGAGTACAGTAGAGGTAGAGTACAGTGGAGCACAGTAGAGATAGAGTACAGTAGAGCACAGTAGAGGTAGAGTACAGTGGAGTATAGTAGAGGTAGAGTACAGTGGAGTATAGTTGAGGTACACTACAGTGGAGTACAGTAGAGGTAGAGTACAGTGGAGTACAGTAGAGGTAGAGTACAGTGGAGCACAGTAGAGGTAGAGTACAGTGGAGTATAGTTGAGGTAGACTACAGTGGAGCACAGTAGAGATAGAGTACAGTAGAGCAGAGTAGAGGTAGAGTACAGTGGAGTACAGTAGAGGTAGAGCACAGTAGAGCAGAGTAGAGGTAGAGCACAGTGGAGCACTGTAGAGGTAGAATACAGTGGAGTACAGTAGATATAGAGTACAGTGGAGCACAGTAGAGGTAGAGTACAGTGGAGCACAGTAGAGGTAGAGTACAGTACAGTACAGTAGAGGTAGAGTAGAGTGGAGTACAGTAGAGGTAGAGTATAGTGGAGCACAGTAGAGGTAGAGCACAGTGGAGTACAGTAGAGGTAGAGTACAGTGGAGCACAGTAGAGCTAGAGTACAGTGGATTACAGTGGAGCACAGTAGAGGTGGTGTACAGTAGAGTAGAGTATAGGTAGAGTACAGTGTAGTACAGTAGAGATAGAGTAGAGTGGAGTAGAGTAGAGATAGAGTACAGTGGATTAGAGTAGAGATAGAGTACAGTGGAGTATAGTTGAGGTAGAGTACAGTGGAGCACAGTAGAGGTAGAGTACAGTGGAGTACAGTAGAGGTAGAGTACAGTGGAGCACAGTAGAGATAGTGTAGAGTAGAGCAGAGTAGAGGTAGAGTACAGTGGAGTACAGTAGAGGTAGAGTACAGTGGAGCACTGTAGAGGTGGAGTACAGTGGAGTACAGTAGAGGTAGAGTACAGTGGAGCACAGTAGAGATAGAGTACAGTAGAGCACATTAGAGGTAGAGTACAGTGGAGTATAGTAGAGGTAGAGTACAGTGGAGTATAGTTGAGGTAGACTACAGTGGAGTACAGTAGAGGTAGAGTATAGTGGAGTACAGTAGAGGTAGAGTACAGTGGAGCACAGTAGAGGTAGAGTACAGTGGAGTATAGTTGAGGTAGAGAACAGTACAGTACAGTAGAGGTAGAGTAGAGTGGAGTACAGTAGAGGTAGAGTACAGTAGAGCACAGTAGAGGTAGAATACAGTGGAGTACAGTAGAGGTAGAGTACAGTGTAGTACAGTAGAGGTAGAGTACAGTGGAGTACAGAAGAGATAGAGTACAGTGGAGCACAGGAGAGGTAGAGTACAGTGGAGCACAGTAGAGGTAGAGTACAGTGGAGCACAGTAGAGGTAGAGTACAGTGGAGTACAGTAGAGGTAGAGTACAGTGGAGCACAGTAGAGGTAGAGTACAGTGGAGCACAGTAGAGGTAGAGTACATTGGAGTACAGTAGAGGTAGAGTACAGTGGAGTACAGTAGAGGTAGAGTACAGTGGAGTACAGTAGAGGTAGAGTACAGTGGAGTACAGTAGATGTAGAGTACAGTGGAGCACAGTAAAGGTAGAGTACAGTGGAGTACAGTAGAGGAAGAGTACAGTGAAGCACAGTAGATATAGAGTACAGTGGAGTACAGTGGAGCACAGTAGAGGTGGAGTACAGTAGAGTAGAGTATAGGTTGAGTACAGTGGAGTACAGTAGAGATAGAGTAGAGTGAAGTAGAGTAGAGATAGAGTACAGTGGATTAGAGTAGAGATAGAGTACAGTGGAGTATAGTTGAGGTAGAGTACAGTGGAGCACAGTAGAGGTAGAGTACAGTGGAGTACAGTGGAGCACAGTAGAGGTGGAGTACAGTAGAGTACAGTAGAGGTAGAGTACAGTGGAGCACAGTAGAGGTAGAGTACAGTGGAGTACATTGGAGTACAGTAGAGGTGGAGTACAGTAGAGTACAGTAGAGGTAGAGAACAGTACAGTACAGTAGAGGTAGAGTACAGTGGAGTACAGTAGAGGTAGAGTACAGTAGAGCACAGTAGAGGTAGAATACAGTAGAGCACAGTAGAGGTAGAATACAGTGGAGTACAGTAGAGGTAGAGTACAGTGGAGTACAGTAGAGGTAGAGTACAGTGGAGTACAGTAGAGGTAGAGAACAGTACAGTACAGTAGAGGTAGAGTACAGTGGAGTACAGTAGAGGTAGAGTACAGTAGAGCACAGTAGAGGTAGAATACAGTGGAGTACAGTAGAGGTAGAGTACAGTGGAGTACAGTAGAGGTAGAATACAGTGGAGTACAGTAGAGGTAGAGTACAGTGGAGCACAGTAAAGGTAGAGTACACTGGAGTACAGTAGAGGTAGAGTACAGTGAAGCACAGTAGAGCTAGAGTACAGTGGAGTACAGTGGAGCACAGTAGAGGTGGAGTACAGTAGAGTAGAGTATAGGTTGAGTACAGTGGAGTACAGTAGAGATAGAGTAGAGTGGAGTAGAGTAGAGATAGAGTACAGTGGATTAGAGTAGATATAGAGTACAGTGGAGTATAGTTGAGGTAGAGTACAGTGGAGTACAGTAGAGGTAGAGTACAGTGGAGTATAGTAGAGGTGGAGTACTGTAGAGCACAGTAGAGATAGAGTACAGTAGAGCACAGTAGATGTAGAGTACAGTGGAGCACAGTAGAGGAATAGTACAGTGTAGTACAGTAGAGATAGAGTACAGTGGAGTACAGTAGAGATAGAGTACAGTCGAACACAGTAGAGATAAGTGCAGTGGAGTATAGTAGAGGTAGAGTACAGTGGAGTACAGTAGAGGTAGAGTAGAGTGGAGTACAGTGGAGCACAGTAGAGGTGGAGTACAGTAGAGTACAGTAGAGGTAGAGTACAGTGGAGCACAGTAGAGGTAGAGTACAGTGGAGTACAGTGGAGTACAGTAGAGGTGGAGTACAGTAGAGTACAGTAGAGGTAGAGAACAGTACAGTACAGTAGATGTAGAGTACAGTAGAGCACAGTAGAGGTAGAATACAGTGGAGTACAGTAGAGGTAGAGTACAGTGGAGTATAGTAGAGGTAGAGTACAGTGGAGTACAGTAGAGGTAGAGAACAGTACAGTACAGTAGAGGTAGAGTACAGTGGAGTACAGTAGATGTAGAGTACAGTAGAGCAGAGTAGAGGTAGAATACAGTGGAGTACAGTAGAGGTAGAGTACAGTGGAGTACAGTAGAGGTAGAGTACAGTGGAGTACAGTAGAGATAGAGTACAGTGGATTAGAGTAGAGAAAGAGTACAGTGGAGTATAGTTGAGGTAGAGTACAGTGGAGCAAAGTAGAGGTAGAGTACAGTGGAGTATAGTTGAGGTAGACTACAGTGGAGTACAGAAGAGGTAGAGTACAGTGGAGCACAGTAGAGATAGAGTACAGTAGAGCAGAGTAGATGTAGAGTACAGTGGAGTACAGTAGAGGTAGAGTACAGTGGAGCACTGTAGAGGTGGAGTACAGTGGAGTACAGTAGAGGTAGAGTACAGTGGAGCACAGTAGAGATAGAGTACAATAAGAGCACAGTAGAGGTAGAGTACAGTGGAGCACAGTAGAGGTAGAGTACAGTGAAGTATAGTAGAGGTAGAATACAGTGGAGTACAGTAGAGGTAGAGTACAGTGGAGTACAGTAGAGGTAGAGTACAGTGGAGTACAGTAGAGGTAGAGTACAGTGGAGCACAGTAGAGGTAGAGTACAATGGAGTACAGTAGAGGTAGAGTACAGTGGAGCACAGTAGAGCAAGAGTACAGTGGAGTACAGTGGAGCACAGTAGAGGTGGAGTACAGTAGAGTAGAGTATAGGTTGAGTACAGTGGAGTACAGTAGAGATAGAGTAGAGTGGAGTAGAGTAGAGATAGAGTACAGTGGATTAGAGTAGATATAGAGTACAGTGGAGTATAGTTGAGGTAGAGTACAGTGGAGCACATTAGAGGTAGAGTACAGTGGAGTACAGTAGAGATAGAGTACAGTAGAGCAGAGTAGAGGTAGAGTACAGTGGAGTACATTAGAGGTAGAGTACAGTGGAGCACTGTAGAGGTGGAGTACAGTGGAGTACAGTAGAGGTAGAGTACAGTGGAGCACAGTAGAGGTAGAGTACAGTGGAGTATAGTTGAGGTAGAGAACAGTACAGTACAGTAGAGGTAGAGTAGAGTGGAGTACAGTAGAGGTAGAGTACAATAGAGCACAGTAGAGGTAGAATACAGTGGAGTACAGTAGAGGTAGAGTACAGTGTAGTACAGTAGAGGTAGAGTACAGTGGAGTACAGAAGAGATAGAGTACAGTGGAGCACAGGAGAGGTAGAGTACAGTGGAGCACAGTAGAGGTAGAGTACAGTGGAGCACAGTAGAGGTAGAGTACAGTGGAGTACAGTAGAGGTAGAATACAGTGGAGCACAGCAGAGGTAGAGTACAGTGGAGCACAGTAGAGGTAGAGTACATTGGAGTACAGTAGAGGTAGAGTACAGTGGAGTACAGTAGAGGTAGAGTACAGTGGAGTACAGTAGAGGTAGAGTACAGTGGAGTACAGTAGAGGTAGAGTACAGTGGAGCACAGTAAAGGTAGAGTACAGTGGAGTAAAGTAGAGGAAGAGTACAGTGAAGCACAGTAGAGCTAGAGTACAGTGGAGTACAGTGGAGCACAGTAGAGGTGGAGTACAGTAGAGTAGAGTATAGGTTGAGTACAGTGGAGTAGAGTAGAGATAGAGTAGAGTGAAGTAGAGTAGAGATAGAGTACAGTGGATTAGAGTAGAGATAGAGTACAGTGGAGTATAGTTGAGGTAGAGTACAGTGGAGCACAGTAGAGGTAGAGTACAGTGGAGTACAGTGGAGCACAGTAGAGGTGGAGTACAGTAGAGTACAGTAGAGGTAGAGTACAGTGGAGCACAGTAGAGGTAGAGTCAAGTGGAGTACATTGGAGTACAGTAGAGGTGGAGTACAGTAGAGTACAGTAGAGGTAGAGAACAGTACAGTACAGTAGAGGTAGAGTACAGTGGAGTACAGTAGAGGTAGAGTACAGTAGAGCACAGTAGAGGTAGAATACAGTAGAGCACAGTAGAGGTAGAATACAGTGGAGTACAGTAGAGGTAGAGTACAGTGGAGTACAGTAGAGGTAGAGTACAGTGGAGTACAGTAGAGGTAGATAACAGTACAGTACAGTAGAGGTAGAGTACAGTGGAGTACAGTAGAGGTAGAGTACAGTAGAGCACAGTAGAGGTAGAATACAGTGGAGTACAGTAGAGGTAGAGTACAGTGGAGTACAGTAGAGGTAGAATACAGTGGAGTACAGTAGAGGTAGAGTACAGTGGAGCACAGTAAAGGTAGAGTACAGTGGAGTACAGTAGAGGTAGAGTACAGTGAAGCACAGTAGAGCTAGAGTACAGTGGAGTACAGTGGAGCACAGTAGAGGTGGAGTACAGTAGAGTAGAGTATAGGTTGAGTACAGTGGAGTACAGTAGAGATAGAGTAGAGTAGAGTAGAGTAGAGATAGAGTACAGTGGATTAGAGTAGATATAGAGTACAGTGGAGTATAGTTGAGGTAGAGTACAGTGGAGTACAGTAGAGGTAGAGTACAGTGGAGTATAGTAGAGGTGGAGTACTGTAGAGCACAGTAGAGATAGAGTACAGTAGAGCACAGTAGATGTAGATTACAGTGGAGCACAGTAGAGGAATAGTACAGTGTAGTACAGTAGAGATAGAGTACAGTGGAGTACAGTAGAGATAGAGTACAGTCGAACACAGTAGAGATAAGTGCAGTGGAGTATAGTAGAGGTAGAGTACAGTGGAGTACAGTAGAGGTAGAGTAGAGTGGAGTACAGTGGAGCACAGTAGAGGTGGAGTACAGTAGAGTACAGTAGAGGTAGAGTACAGTGGAGCACAGTAGAGGTAGAGTACAGTGGAGTACAGTGGAGTACAGTAGAGGTGGAGTACAGTAGAGTACAGTAGAGGTAGAGAACAGTACAGTACAGTAGAGGTAGAGTACAGTAGAGCACAGTAGAGGTAGAATACAGTGGAGTACAGTAGAGGTAGAGTACAGTGGAGTATAGTAGAGGTAGAGTACAGTGGAGTACAGTAGAGGTAGAGAACAGTACAGTACAGTAAAGGTAGAGTACAGTGGAGTACAGTAGATGTAGAGTACAGTAGAGCAGAGTAGAGGTAGAATACAGTGGAGTACAGTAGAGGTAGAGTACAGTGGAGTACAGTAGAGGTAGAGTACAGTGGAGTACAGTAGAGATAGAGTACAGTGGATTAGAGTAGAGAAAGAGTACAGTGGAGTATAGTTGAGGTAGAGTACAGTGGAGCAAAGTAGAGGTAGAGTACAGTGGAGTATAGTTGAGGTAGACTACAGTGGAGTACAGAAGAGGTAGAGTACAGTGGAGCACAGTAGAGATAGAGTACAGTAGAGCAGAGTAGATGTAGAGTACAGTGGAGTACAGTAGAGGTAGAGTACAGTGGAGCACTGTAGAGGTGGAGTACAGTGGAGTACAGTAGAGGTAGAGTACAGTGGAGCACAGTAGAGATAGAGTACAATAAGAGCACAGTAGAGGTAGAGTACAGTGGAGCACAGTAGAGGTAGAGTACAGTGAAGTATAGTAGAGGTAGAATACAGTGGAGTACAGTAGAGGTAGAGTACAGTGGAGTACAGTAGAGGTAGAGTACAGTGGAGCACAGTAGAGGTAGAGTACAATGGAGTACAGTAGAGGTAGAGTACAGTGGAGCACAGTAGAGCAAGAGTACAGTGGAGTACAGTGGAGCACAGTAGAGGTGGAGTACAGTAGAGTAGAGTATAGGTTGAGTACAGTGGAGTACAGTAGAGATAGAGTAGAGTGGAGTAGAGTAGAGATAGAGTACAGTGGATTAGAGTAGATATAGAGTACAGTGGAGTATAGTTGAGGTAGAGTACAGTGGAGCACATTAGAGGTAGAGTACAGTGGAGTACAGTAGAGATAGAGTACAGTAGAGCAGAGTAGAGGTAGAGTACAGTGGAGTACATTAGAGGTAGAGTACAGTGGAGCACTGTAGAGGTGGAGTACAGTGGAGTACAGTAGAGGTAGAGTACAGTGGAGCACAGTAGAGGTAGAGTACAGTGGAGTATAGTTGAGGTAGAAAACAGTACAGTACAGTAGAGGTAGAGTAGAGTGGAGTACAGTAGAGGTAGAGTACAGTAGAGCACAGTAGAGGTAGAATACAGTGGAGTACAGTAGAGGTAGAGTACAGTGTAGTACAGTAGAGGTAGAGTACAGTGGAGTACAGAAGAGATAGAGTACAGTGGAGCACAGGAGAGGTAGAGTACAGTGGAGCACAGTAGAGGTAGAGTACAGTGGAGCACAGTAGAGGTAGAGTACAGTGGAGTACAGTAGAGGTAGAGTACAGTGGAGCACAGCAGAGGTAGAGTACAGTGGAGCACAGTAGAGGTAGAGTACATTGGAGTACAGTAGAGGTAGAGTACAGTGGAGTACAGTAGAGGTAGAGTACAGTGGAGTACAGTAGAGGTAGAGTACAGTGGAGTACATTAGAGGTAGAGTACAGTGGAGCACAGTAAAGGTAGAGTACAGTGGAGTAAAGTAGAGGAAGAGTACAGTGAAGCACAGTAGAGCTAGAGTACAGTGGAGTACAGTGGAGCACAGTAGAGGTGGAGTACAGTAGAGTAGAGTATAGGTTAAGTACAGTGGAGTAGAGTAGAGATAGAGTAGAGTGAAGTAGAGTAGAGATAGAGTACAGTGGATTAGAGTAGAGATAGAGTACAGTGGAGTATAGTTGAGGTAGAGTACAGTGGAGCACAGTAGAGGTAGAGTACAGTGGAGTACAGTGGAGCACAGTAGAGGTGGAGTACAGTAGAGTACAGTAGAGGTAGAGTACAGTGGAGCACAGTAGAGGTAGAGTCAAGTGGAGTACATTGGAGTACAGTAGAGGTGGAGTACAGTAGAGTACAGTAGAGGTAGAGAACAGTACAGTACAGTAGAGGTAGAGTACAGTGGAGTACAGTAGAGGTAGAGTACAGTAGAGCACAGTAGAGGTAGAATACAGTAGAGCACAGTAGAGGTAGAATACAGTGGAGTACAGTAGAGGTAGAGCACAGTGGAGTACAGTAGAGGTAGAGTACAGTGGAGTACAGTAGAGGTAGAGAACAGTACAGTACAGTAGAGGTAGAGTACAGTGGAGTACAGTAGAGGTAGAGTACAGTAGAGCACAGTAGAGGTAGAATACAGTGGAGTACAGTAGAGGTAGAGTACAGTGGAGTACAGTAGAGGTAGAATACAGTGGAGTACAGTAGAGGTAGAGTACAGTGGAGCACAGTAAAGGTAGAGTACAGTGGAGTACAGTAGAGGTAGAGTACAGTGAAGCACAGTAGAGCTAGAGTACAGTGGAGTACAGTGGAGCACAGTAGAGGTGGAGTACAGTAGAGTAGAGTATAGGTTGAGTACAGTGGAGTACAGTAGAGATAGAGTAGAGTGGAGTAGAGTAGAGATAGAGTACAGTGGATTAGAGTAGATATAGAGTACAGTGGAGTATAGTTGAGGTAGAGTACAGTGGAGTACAGTAGAGGTAGAGTACAGTGGAGTACAGTAGAGGTAGAGAACAGTACAGTACAGTAGAGGTAGAGTAGAGTGGAGTACAGTAGAGGTAGAGTACAGTGGAGCACAGTAGAGGTAGAATACAGTGGAATACAGTAGAGGTAGAGTACAGTGGAGTACAGTAGAGGTAGAGTACAGTGGAGTACAGAAGATATAGAGTACAGTGGAGTACAGTAGAGGTAGAGTACAGTGGAGTACAGAAGAGATAGAGTACAGTGGAGCACAGTAGAGGTAGAGTACAGTGGAGCACAGTAGAGGTAGAGTACAGTGGAGCACAGTAGAGGTAAAGTACAGTGGAGTACAGTAGAGGTAGAGTACAGTGGAGTACAGTGGAGCACAGTAGAGGTGGAGTACAGTAGAGTACAGTAGAGGTAGAGTACAGTGGAGCACAGTAGAGGTAGAGTACAGTGGAGTACATTGGAGTACACTAGAGGTGGAGTACAGTAGAGTACAGTAGAGGTAGAGAACAGTACAGTACAGTAGAGGTAGAGTACAGTGGAGTACAGTAGAGGTAGAGTACAGTAGAGCACAGTAGAGGTAGAATACAGTGGAGTACAGTAGAGGTAGAGTACAGTGGAGTACAGTAGAGGTAGAGTACAGTGTAGTACAGTAGAGGTAGAGAACAGTACAGTACAGTAGAGGTAGAGTACAGTGGAGTACAGTAGAGGT
This sequence comes from Tiaroga cobitis, assembly GCA_030578255.1. Lineage (NCBI taxonomy): Eukaryota > Metazoa > Chordata > Actinopteri > Cypriniformes > Leuciscidae > Tiaroga > Tiaroga cobitis. The sequence continues at coordinate 2,073,611 of CM060612.1, forward strand.
AGAGTACAGTAGAGCACAGTAGAGGTAGAATACAGTGGAGTACAGTAGAGGTAGAGTACAGCGGAGTACAGTAGAGGTAGAGTACAGTGGAGTTCAGTAGAGGTAGAGTACAGTGGAGCACAGTAGAGGTAGAGTACAGTGGAGTACAGTGGAGCACAGTAGAGGTGGAGTACAGTAGAGTAGAGTATAGGTTGAGTACAGTGGAGTACAGTAGAGATAGAGTAGAGTGGAGTAGAGTAGAGATAGAGTACAGTGGATTAGAGTAGATATAGAGTACAGTGGAGTATAGTTGAGGTAGAGTACAGTGGAGCACATTAGAGGTAGAGTACAGTGGAGTATAGTTGAGGTAGACTACAGTGGAGTACAGAAGAGATAGAGTACAGTGGAGCACAGTAGAGGTAGAGTACAGTGGAGCACAGTAGAGGTAGAGTACAGTGGAGCACAGTAGAGGTAGAGTACAGTGGAGTACAGTAGAGGTAGAGTACAGTGGAGTACAGTGGAGCACAGTAGAGGTGGAGTACAGTAGAGTACAGTAGAGGTAGAGTACAGTGGAGCACAGTAGAGGTAGAGTACAGTGGAGAACATTGGAGTACAGTAGAGGTGGAGTACAGTAGAGTACAGTAGAGGTAGAGAACAGTACAGTACAGTAGAGGTAGAGTACAGTGGAGTACAGTAGAGGTAGAGTACAGTAGAGCACAGTAGAGGTAGAATACAGTGGAGTACAGTAGAGGTAGAGTACAGTGGAGTACAGTAGAGGTAGAGTACAGTGTAGTACAGTAGAGGTAGAGAACAGTACAGTACAGTAGAGGTAGAGTACAGTGGAGTACAGTAGAGGTAGAGTACAGTAGAGCACAGTAGAGGTAGAATACAGTGGAGTAAAGTAGAGGTAGAGTACAGCGGAGTACAGTAGAGGTAAAGTAAAGTGGAGTTCAGTAGAGGTAGAGTACAGTGGAGCACAGTAGAGGTAGAGTACAGTGGAGTACAGTGGAGCACAGTAGAGGTGGAGTACAGTAGAGTAGAGTATAGGTTGAGTACAGTGGAGTACAGTAGAGATAGAGTAGAGTGGAGTAGAGTAGAGATAGAGTACAGTGGATTAGAGTAGATATAGAGTACAGTGGAGTATAGTTGAGGTAGAGTACAGTGGAGCACATTAGAGGTAGAATACAGTGGAGTATAGTTGAGGTAGACTACAGTGGAGTACAGTAGAGGTAGAGTACAGTGGAGCACAGTAGAGATAGTGTACAGTAGAGCAGAGTAGAGGTAGAGTACAGTGGAGTACAGTAGAGGTAGAGTACAGTGGAACACTGTAGAGGTGGAGTACAGTGGAGTACAGTAGAGGTAGAGTACAGTGGAGCACAGTAGAGATAGAGTACAGTAGAGCAGACTAGAGGTGGAGTATAGTAGAGGTAGAGTACAGTGGAGTATAGTTGAGGTAGACTACAGTGGAGTACAGTAGAGGTAGAGTACAGTGGAGAACAGTAGAGGTAGAGTACAGTGGAGCACAGTGGAGGTAGAGTACAATGGAGTATAGTTGAGGTAGAGAACAGTACAGTACAGTAGAGGTAGAGTAGAGTGGAGTACAGTAGAGGTAGAGTACAGTAGAGCACAGTAGAGGTAGAATACAGTGGAGTACAGTAGAGGTAGAGTACAGTGGAGTACAGTAGAGGTAGAGTACAGTGGAGTACAGAAGAGATAGAGTACAGTGGAGCACAGTAGAGGTAGAGTACAGTGGAGCACAGTAGAGGTAGAGTACAGTGGAGCACAGTAGAGGTAGAGTACAGTGGAGTACAGTAGAGGTAGAGTACAGTGGAGCACAGTAGAGGTAGAGTACAGTGGAGCACTGTAGAGGTAGAGTACAGTGGAGTACAGTAGAGGTAGAGTACAGTGGAGCACAGTAGAGGTAGAGTACAGTGGAGTACAGTGGAGCACAGTAGAGTACAGTAGAGGTAGAGTACAGTGGAGCACAGTAGAGGTAGAGTACAGTGGAGTACAGTAGAGGTAGAGTACAGTAGAGCACAGTAGAGGTAGAATACAGTGGAGTACAGTAGAGGTAGAGTACAGTGGAGTACAGTAGAGGTAGAGTACAGTGTAGTACAGTAGAGGTAGAGAACAGTAAAGTACAGTAGAGGTAGAGTACAGTGGAGTACAGTAGAGGTAGAGTACAGTAGAGCACAGTAGAGGTAGAATACATTGGAGTACAGTAGAGGTAGAGTACAGTGGAGTACAGTAGAGGTAGAGTACAGTGGAGTACAGTAGAGGTAGAGTACAGTGGAGCAGAGTAGAGGTAGAGTACAGTGGAGTACAGTAGAGGTAGAGTACAGTGGAGCACAGTAGAGCTAGAGTACAGTGGAGTACAGTGGAGCACAGTAGAGGTAGAGTACAGTGGAGCACAGTAGAGGTAGAGTACAGTGGATCAGAGTAGAGGTAGAGTACAGTGGAGCACAGTAGAGGTAGAGTACAGTGGAGTACAGTGGAGTACAGTAGAGGTGGAGTACAGTAGAGTACAGTAGAGGTAGAGAACAGTGTAGTACAGTAGAGGTAGAGTACAGTGGAGCACAGTAGAGGTAGAGTACAGTGGAGTACAGTGGAGCACAGTAGAAGTGGAGTACAGTAGAGTACAGTAGAGGTAGAGTACAGTGGAGCACAGTAGAGGTAGAGTACAGTGGAGTACAGTGGAGTACAGTAGAGGTGGAGTACAGTAGAGTACAGTAGAGGTAGAATACAGTGTAGTACAGTAGAGGTAGAGTAGAGTGGAGCACAGTAGAGGTAGAGTACAGTGGAGTACAGTGGAGCACAGTAGAGGTGGAGTACAGTAGAGTACAGTAGAGGTAGAGTACAGTGGAGCACAGTAGAGGTAGAGTACAGTGGAGTACAGTAGAGTACAGTAGATGTAGACTACAGTGGAGTACAGTAGAGGTAGAGTACAGTAGAGCACAGTAGAGGTAGAATACAGTGGAGTACAGTAGAGGTGGAGTACAGTAGAGTACAGTAGAGGTAGAGTAGAGTGGAGCACAGTAGAGGTAGAGTAAAGTGGAGTACAGTGGAGTACAGTAGAGGTAGAGTACAGTGGAGCACAGTAGAGGTAGAGAACAGTACAGTACAGTAGAGGTAGAGTAGAGTGGAGTACAGCAGAGGTAGAGTACAGTAGAGCACAGTAGAGGTAGAGAACAGTACAGTACAGTAGAGGTAGAGTACATTGGAGTACAGTAGAGGTAGAGTACAGTAGAGCACAGTAGAGGTAGAATACAGTGGAGTACAGAAGAGGTAGAGTACAGTAGAGTACAGTAGAGGTAGAGTACAGTGGAGTACAGTAGAGGTAGAGTACAGTGGAGCACAGTAGAGCTAGAGTAGAGTGGAGTACAGTGGAGCACAGTAGAGGTGGAGTACAGTGGAGTAGAGTATAGGTTGAGTAAAGTGGAGTACAGTAGAGATAGAGTAGAGTGGAGTAGAGTAGAGATAGAGTACAGTGGATTAGAGTAGAGATAGAGTACAGTGGAGTATAGTTGAGGTAGAGTACAGTGGAGCACAGTAGAGGTAGAGTACAGTGGAGTATAGTTGAGGTAGACTACAGTGGAGTACAGTAGAGGTAGAGTACAGTGGAGCACAGTAGAGGTAGAGTACAGTGGAGTACAGTAGAGGTAGAGTACAGTGGAGCACTGTAGAGGTGGAGTACAGTGGAGTACAGTAGAGGTAGAGTACAGTGGAGCACAGTAGAGATAGAGTACAGTAGAGCACAGTAGAGGTAGAGTACAGTGGAGTATAGTAGAGGTAGAGTACAGTGGAGTATAGTTGAGGTACACTACAGTGGAGTACAGTAGAGGTAGAGTACAGTGGAGTACAGTAGAGGTAGAGTACAGTGGAGCACAGTAGAGGTAGAGTACAGTGGAGTATAGTTGAGGTAGACTACAGTGGAGCACAGTAGAGATAGAGTACAGTAGAGCAGAGTAGAGGTAGAGTACAGTGGAGTACAGTAGAGGTAGAGCACAGTAGAGCAGAGTAGAGGTAGAGCACAGTGGAGCACTGTAGAGGTAGAATACAGTGGAGTACAGTAGATATAGAGTACAGTGGAGCACAGTAGAGGTAGAGTACAGTGGAGCACAGTAGAGGTAGAGTACAGTACAGTACAGTAGAGGTAGAGTAGAGTGGAGTACAGTAGAGGTAGAGTATAGTGGAGCACAGTAGAGGTAGAGCACAGTGGAGTACAGTAGAGGTAGAGTACAGTGGAGCACAGTAGAGCTAGAGTACAGTGGATTACAGTGGAGCACAGTAGAGGTGGTGTACAGTAGAGTAGAGTATAGGTAGAGTACAGTGTAGTACAGTAGAGATAGAGTAGAGTGGAGTAGAGTAGAGATAGAGTACAGTGGATTAGAGTAGAGATAGAGTACAGTGGAGTATAGTTGAGGTAGAGTACAGTGGAGCACAGTAGAGGTAGAGTACAGTGGAGTACAGTAGAGGTAGAGTACAGTGGAGCACAGTAGAGATAGTGTAGAGTAGAGCAGAGTAGAGGTAGAGTACAGTGGAGTACAGTAGAGGTAGAGTACAGTGGAGCACTGTAGAGGTGGAGTACAGTGGAGTACAGTAGAGGTAGAGTACAGTGGAGCACAGTAGAGATAGAGTACAGTAGAGCACATTAGAGGTAGAGTACAGTGGAGTATAGTAGAGGTAGAGTACAGTGGAGTATAGTTGAGGTAGACTACAGTGGAGTACAGTAGAGGTAGAGTATAGTGGAGTACAGTAGAGGTAGAGTACAGTGGAGCACAGTAGAGGTAGAGTACAGTGGAGTATAGTTGAGGTAGAGAACAGTACAGTACAGTAGAGGTAGAGTAGAGTGGAGTACAGTAGAGGTAGAGTACAGTAGAGCACAGTAGAGGTAGAATACAGTGGAGTACAGTAGAGGTAGAGTACAGTGTAGTACAGTAGAGGTAGAGTACAGTGGAGTACAGAAGAGATAGAGTACAGTGGAGCACAGGAGAGGTAGAGTACAGTGGAGCACAGTAGAGGTAGAGTACAGTGGAGCACAGTAGAGGTAGAGTACAGTGGAGTACAGTAGAGGTAGAGTACAGTGGAGCACAGTAGAGGTAGAGTACAGTGGAGCACAGTAGAGGTAGAGTACATTGGAGTACAGTAGAGGTAGAGTACAGTGGAGTACAGTAGAGGTAGAGTACAGTGGAGTACAGTAGAGGTAGAGTACAGTGGAGTACAGTAGATGTAGAGTACAGTGGAGCACAGTAAAGGTAGAGTACAGTGGAGTACAGTAGAGGAAGAGTACAGTGAAGCACAGTAGATATAGAGTACAGTGGAGTACAGTGGAGCACAGTAGAGGTGGAGTACAGTAGAGTAGAGTATAGGTTGAGTACAGTGGAGTACAGTAGAGATAGAGTAGAGTGAAGTAGAGTAGAGATAGAGTACAGTGGATTAGAGTAGAGATAGAGTACAGTGGAGTATAGTTGAGGTAGAGTACAGTGGAGCACAGTAGAGGTAGAGTACAGTGGAGTACAGTGGAGCACAGTAGAGGTGGAGTACAGTAGAGTACAGTAGAGGTAGAGTACAGTGGAGCACAGTAGAGGTAGAGTACAGTGGAGTACATTGGAGTACAGTAGAGGTGGAGTACAGTAGAGTACAGTAGAGGTAGAGAACAGTACAGTACAGTAGAGGTAGAGTACAGTGGAGTACAGTAGAGGTAGAGTACAGTAGAGCACAGTAGAGGTAGAATACAGTAGAGCACAGTAGAGGTAGAATACAGTGGAGTACAGTAGAGGTAGAGTACAGTGGAGTACAGTAGAGGTAGAGTACAGTGGAGTACAGTAGAGGTAGAGAACAGTACAGTACAGTAGAGGTAGAGTACAGTGGAGTACAGTAGAGGTAGAGTACAGTAGAGCACAGTAGAGGTAGAATACAGTGGAGTACAGTAGAGGTAGAGTACAGTGGAGTACAGTAGAGGTAGAATACAGTGGAGTACAGTAGAGGTAGAGTACAGTGGAGCACAGTAAAGGTAGAGTACAGTGGAGTACAGTAGAGGTAGAGTACAGTGAAGCACAGTAGAGCTAGAGTACAGTGGAGTACAGTGGAGCACAGTAGAGGTGGAGTACAGTAGAGTAGAGTATAGGTTGAGTACAGTGGAGTACAGTAGAGATAGAGTAGAGTGGAGTAGAGTAGAGATAGAGTACAGTGGATTAGAGTAGATATAGAGTACAGTGGAGTATAGTTGAGGTAGAGTACAGTGGAGTACAGTAGAGGTAGAGTACAGTGGAGTATAGTAGAGGTGGAGTACTGTAGAGCACAGTAGAGATAGAGTACAGTAGAGCACAGTAGATGTAGAGTACAGTGGAGCACAGTAGAGGAATAGTACAGTGTAGTACAGTAGAGATAGAGTACAGTGGAGTACAGTAGAGATAGAGTACAGTCGAACACAGTAGAGATAAGTGCAGTGGAGTATAGTAGAGGTAGAGTACAGTGGAGTACAGTAGAGATAGAGTACAGTGGAGTATAGTTGAGGTAGAGTACAGTGGAGCACAGTAGAGGTAGAGTACAGTGGAGTACAGTGGAGCACAGTAGAGGTGGAGTACAGTAGAGTACAGTAGAGGTAGAGTACAGTGGAGCACAGTAGAGGTAGAGTCAAGTGGAGTACATTGGAGTACAGTAGAGGTGGAGTACAGTAGAGTACAGTAGAGGTAGAGAACAGTACAGTACAGTAGAGGTAGAGTACAGTGGAGTACAGTAGAGGTAGAGTACAGTAGAGCACAGTAGAGGTAGAATACAGTAGAGCACAGTAGAGGTAGAATACAGTGGAGTACAGTAGAGGTAGAGTACAGTGGAGTACAGTAGAGGTAGAGTACAGTGGAGTACAGTAGAGGTAGAGAACAGTACAGTACAGTAGAGGTAGAGTACAGTGGAGTACAGTAGAGGTAGAGTACAGTAGAGCACAGTAGAGGTAGAATACAGTGGAGTACAGTAGAGGTAGAGTACAGTGGAGTACAGTAGAGGTAGAATACAGTGGAGTACAGTAGAGGTAGAGTACAGTGGAGCACAGTAAAGGTAGAGTACAGTGGAGTACAGTAGAGGTAGAGTACAGTGAAGCACAGTAGAGCTAGAGTACAGTGGAGTACAGTGGAGCACAGTAGAGGTGGAGTACAGTAGAGTAGATTATAGGTTGAGTACAGTGGAGTACAGTAGAGATAGAGTAGAGTGGAGTAGAGTAGAGATAGAGTACAGTGGATTAGAGTAGATATAGAGTACAGTGGAGTATAGTTGAGGTAGAGTACAGTGGAGTACAGTAGAGGTAGAGTACAGTGGAGTACAGTAGAGGTAGAGAACAGTACAGTACAGTAGAGGTAGAGTAGAGTGGAGTACAGTAGAGGTAGAGTACAGTGGAGCACAGTAGAGGTAGAATACAGTGGAATACAGTAGAGGTAGAGTACAGTGGAGTACAGTAGAGGTAGAGTACAGTGGAGTACAGAAGATATAGAGTACAGTGGAGTACAGTAGAGGTAGAGTACAGTGGAGTACAGAAGAGATAGAGTACAGTGGAGCACAGTAGAGGTAGAGTACAGTGGAGCACAGTAGAGGTAGAGTACAGTGGAGCACAGTAGAGGTAAAGTACAGTGGAGTACAGTAGAGGTAGAGTACAGTGGAGTACAGTGGAGCACAGTAGAGGTGGAGTACAGTAGAGTACAGTAGAGGTAGAGTACAGTGGAGCACAGTAGAGGTAGAGTACAGTGGAGTACATTGGAGTACACTAGAGGTGGAGTACAGTAGAGTACAGTAGAGGTAGAGAACAGTACAGTACAGTAGAGGTAGAGTACAGTGGAGTACAGTAGAGGTAGAGTACAGTAGAGCACAGTAGAGGTAGAATACAGTGGAGTACAGTAGAGGTAGAGTACAGTGGAGTACAGTAGAGGTAGAGTACAGTGTAGTACAGTAGAGGTAGAGAACAGTACAGTACAGTAGAGGTAGAGTACAGTGGAGTACAGTAGAGGTAGAGTACAGTAGAGCACAGTAGAGGTAGAATACAGTGGAGTACAGTAGAGGTAGAGTACAGCGGAGTACAGTAGAGGTAGAGTACAGTGGAGTTCAGTAGAGGTAGAGTACAGTGGAGCACAGTAGAGGTAGAGTACAGTGGAGTACAGTGGAGCACAGTAGAGGTGGAGTACAGTAGAGTAGAGTATAGGTTGAGTACAGTGGAGTACAGTAGAGATAGAGTAGAGTGGAGTAGAGTAGAGATAGAGTACAGTGGATTAGAGTAGATATAGAGTACAGTGGAGTATAGTTGAGGTAGAGTACAGTGGAGCACATTAGAGGTAGAGTACAGTGGAGTATAGTTGAGGTAGACTACAGTGGAGTACAGAAGAGATAGAGTACAGTGGAGCACAGTAGAGGTAGAGTACAGTGGAGCACAGTAGAGGTAGAGTACAGTGGAGCACAGTAGAGGTAGAGTACAGTGGAGTACAGTAGAGGTAGAGTACAGTGGAGTACAGTGGAGCACAGTAGAGGTGGAGTACAGTAGAGTACAGTAGAGGTAGAGTACAGTGGAGCACAGTAGAGGTAGAGTACAGTGGAGAACATTGGAGTACAGTAGAGGTGGAGTACAGTAGAGTACAGTAGAGGTAGAGAACAGTACAGTACAGTAGAGGTAGAGTACAGTGGAGTACAGTAGAGGTAGAGTACAGTAGAGCACAGTAGAGGTAGAATACAGTGGAGTACAGTAGAGGTAGAGTACAGTGGAGTACAGTAGAGGTAGAGTACAGTGTAGTACAGTAGAGGTAGAGAACAGTACAGTACAGTAGAGGTAGAGTACAGTGGAGTACAGTAGAGGTAGAGTACAGTAGAGCACAGTAGAGGTAGAATACAGTGGAGTAAAGTAGAGGTAGAGTACAGCGGAGTACAGTAGAGGTAAAGTAAAGTGGAGTTCAGTAGAGGTAGAGTACAGTGGAGCACAGTAGAGGTAGAGTACAGTGGAGTACAGTGGAGCACAGTAGAGGTGGAGTACAGTAGAGTAGAGTATAGGTTGAGTACAGTGGAGTACAGTAGAGATAGAGTAGAGTGGAGTAGAGTAGAGATAGAGTACAGTGGATTAGAGTAGATATAGAGTACAGTGGAGTATAGTTGAGGTAGAGTACAGTGGAGCACATTAGAGGTAGAATACAGTGGAGTATAGTTGAGGTAGACTACAGTGGAGTACAGTAGAGGTAGAGTACAGTGGAGCACAGTAGAGATAGTGTACAGTAGAGCAGAGTAGAGGTAGAGTACAGTGGAGTACAGTAGAGGTAGAGTACAGTGGAACACTGTAGAGGTGGAGTACAGTGGAGTACAGTAGAGGTAGAGTACAGTGGAGCACAGTAGAGATAGAGTACAGTAGAGCAGAATAGAGGTGGAGTATAGTAGAGGTAGAGTACAGTGGAGTATAGTTGAGGTAGACTACAGTGGAGTACAGTAGAGGTAGAGTACAGTGGAGAACAGTAGAGGTAGAGTACAGTGGAGCACAGTGGAGGTAGAGTACAATGGAGTATAGTTGAGGTAGAGAACAGTACAGTACAGTAGAGGTAGAGTAGAGTGGAGTACAGTAGAGGTAGAGTACAGTAGAGCACAGTAGAGGTAGAATACAGTGGAGTACAGTAGAGGTAGAGTACAGTGGAGTACAGTAGAGGTAGAGTACAGTGGAGTACAGAAGAGATAGAGTACAGTGGAGCACAGTAGAGGTAGAGTACAGTGGAGCACAGTAGAGGTAGAGTACAGTGGAGCACAGTAGAGGTAGAGTACAGTGGAGTACAGTAGAGGTAGAGTACAGTGGAGCACAGTAGAGGTAGAGTACAGTGGAGCACTGTAGAGGTAGAGTACAGTGGAGTACAGTAGAGGTAGAGTACAGTGGAGCACAGTAGAGGTAGAGTACAGTGGAGTACAGTGGAGCACAGTAGAGTACAGTAGAGGTAGAGTACAGTGGAGCACAGTAGAGGTAGAGTACAGTGGAGTACAGTAGAGGTAGAGTACAGTAGAGCACAGTAGAGGTAGAATACAGTGGAGTACAGTAGAGGTAGAGTACAGTGGAGTACAGTAGAGGTAGAGTACAGTGTAGTACAGTAGAGGTAGAGAACAGTAAAGTACAGTAGAGGTAGAGTACAGTGGAGTACAGTAGAGGTAGAGTACAGTAGAGCACAGTAGAGGTAGAATACATTGGAGTACAGTAGAGGTAGAGTACAGTGGAGTACAGTAGAGGTAGAGTACAGTGGAGTACAGTAGAGGTAGAGTACAGTGGAGCAGAGTAGAGGTAGAGTACAGTGGAGTACAGTAGAGGTAGAGTACAGTGGAGCACAGTAGAGCTAGAGTACAGTGGAGTACAGTGGAGCACAGTAGAGGTGGAGTACAGTAGAGTAGAGTATAGGTTGAGTACAGTGGAGTACAGTAGAGATAGAGTAGAGTGGAGTAGAGTAGAGATAGAGTACAGTGGATTAGAGTAGAGAAAGAGTACAGTGGAGTATAGTTGAGGTAGAGTACAGTGGAGCAAAGTAGAGGTAGAGTACAGTGGAGTATAGTTGAGGTAGACTACAGTGGAGTACAGTAGAAGTAGAGTACAGTGGAGCACAGTAGAGATAGAGTACAGTAGAGCAGAGTAGATGTAGAGTACAGTGGAGTACAGTAGAGGTAGAGTACAGTGGAGAACTGTAGAGGTGGAGTACAGTGGAGTACAGTAGAGGTAGAGTACAGTGGAGCACAGTAGAGATAGAGTACAGTGGAGCACAGTAGAGGTAGAGTACAGTGGAGCACAGTAGAGGTAGAGTACAGTGAAGTATAGTAGAGGTAGAATACAGTGAAGTACAGTAGAGGTAGAGTAAAGTGGAGTACAGTAGAGGTAGAGTACAGTGGAGTACAGTAGAGGTAGAGTACAGTGGAGCACAGTAGAGGTAGAGTACAGTGGAGTACAGTAGAGGTAGAGTACAGTGGAGCACAGTAGAGCTAGAGTACAGTGGATTACAGTGGAGCACAGTAGAGGTGGTGTACAGTAGAGTAGAGTATAGGTAGAGTACAGTGGAGTACAGTAGAGATAGAGTAGAGTGGAGTAGAGTAGAGATAGAGTACAGTGGATTAGAGTAGAGATAGAGTACAGTGGAGTATAGTTGAGGTAGAGTACAGTGGAGCACAGTAGAGGTAGAGTACAGTGGAGCACAGTAGAGGTAGAGTACAGTGGAGTACAGTAGAGGTAGAGTACAGTGGAGCACAGTAGAGATAGTGTAGAGTAGAGCAGAGTAGAGGTAGAGTACAGTGGAGTACAGTAGAGGTAGAGTACAGTGGAGCACTGTAGAGGTGGAGTACAGTGGAGTACAGTAGAGGTAGAGTACAGTGGAGCACAGTAGAGATAGAGTACAGTAGAGCACATTAGAGGTAGAGTACAGTGGAGTATAGTAGAGGTAGAGTACAGTGGAGTATAGTTGAGGTAGACTACAGTGGAGTACAGCAGAGGTAGAGTATAGTGGAGTACAGTAGAGGTAGAGTACAGTGGAGCACAGTAGAGGTAGAGTACAGTGGAGTATAGTTGAGGTAGAGAACAGTACAGTACAGTAGAGGTAGAGTAGAGTGGAGTACAGTAGAGGTAGAGTACAGTAGAGCACAGTAGAGGTAGAGTACAGTGGAGCACAGTAGAGGTAGAGTACAGTGAAGTATAGTAGAGGTAGAATACAGTTGAGTACAGTAGAGGTAGAGTACAGTGGAGTACAGTAGAGGTAGAGTACAGTGGAGTACAGTAGAGGTAGAGTACAGTGGAGCACAGTAGAGGTAGAGTACAGTGGAGTACAGTAGAGGTAGAGTACAGTGGAGCACAGTAGAGCTAGAGTACAGTGGATTACAGTGGAGCACAGTAGAGGTGGTGTACAGTAGAGTAGAGTATAGGTAGAGTACAGTGGAGTACAGTAGAGATAGAGTAGAGTGGAGTAGAGTAGAGATAGAGTACAGTGGATTAGAGTAGAGATAGAGTACAGTGGAGTATAGTTGAGGTAGAGTACAGTGGAGCACAGTAGAGGTAGAGTACAGTGGAGCACAGTAGAGGTAGAGTACAGTGGAGTACAGTAGAGGTAGAGTACAGTGGAGCACAGTAGAGATAATGTAGAGTAGAGCAGAGTAGAGGTAGAGTACAGTGGAGTACAGTAGAGGTAGAGTACAGTGGAGCACTGTAGAGGTGGAGTACAGTGGAGTACAGTAGAGGTAGAGTATGGTGGAGTACAGTAGAGGTAGAGTACAGTGGAGCACAGTAGAGGTAGAGTACAGTGGAGTATAGTAGAGGTAGAGAACAGTGGAGCACAGTAGAGGTAGAGTACAGTGGAGCACAGTAGAGGTAGAGTACAGTGGAGCACAGTAGAGGTAGAGTACAGTGGAGCACAGTAGAGGTAGAGTACAGTGGAGCACAGTAGAGGTAGAGTACAGTGGAGCACAGTAGAGGTAGAGTACAGTGGAGCACAGTAGAGGTAGAGTACAGTGGAGTACAGTAGAGGTAGAGTACAGTGGAGTACAGTAGAGGTAGAGTACAGTGGAGTACAGTAGAGGTAGAGTACAGTGGAGTACAGTAGAGGTAAAGTACAGTGGAGCACAGTAAAGGTAGAGTACAGTGGAGTACAGTAGAGGAAGAGTACAGTGAAGCACAGTAGAGCTAGAGTACAGTGGAGTACAGTGGAGCACAGTAGAGGTGGAGTACAGTAGAGTAGAGTATAGGTTGAGTACAGTGGAGTACAGTAGAGATAGAGTAGAGTGAAGTAGAGTAGAGATAGAGTACAGTGGATTAGAGTAGATATAGAGTACAGTGGAGTATAGTTGAGGTAGAGTACAGTGGAGCACAGTAGAGCTAGAGTACAGTGGAGTACAGTGGAGCACAGTAGAGGTGGAGCACAGTAGAGCAGAGTAGAGGTAGAGTACAGTGGAGTACAGTAGAGGTAGAGCACAGTGGAGCACTGTAGAGGTAGAGTACAGTGGAGTACAGTAGAGATAGAGTAGAGTGAAGTAGAGTAGAGATAGAGTACAGTGGATTAGAGTAGATATAGAGTACAGTGGAGTATAGTTGAGGTAGAGTACAGTGGAGCACAGTAGAGCTAGAGTACAGTGGAGTACAGTGGAGCACAGTAGAGGTGGAGCACAGTAGAGCAGAGTAGAGGTAGAGTACAGTGGAGTACAGTAGAGGTAGAGCACAGTGGAGCACTGTAGAGGTAGAGTACAGTGGAGTACAGTAGAGATAGAGTACAGTGGAGCACAGTAGAGGTAGAGTACAGTGGAGCAGAGTAGAGGTAGAGTACAGTGGAGTACAGTAGAGGTAGAGTACAGTGGAGCACAGTAGAGCTAGAGTACAGTGGAGCACAGTAGAGGTGGAGTACAGTAGAGTAGAGTAGAGGTAGAGTAGAGTGGAGTACAGTAGAGATGGAGTAGAGTGGAGTAGAGTAGAGATAGAGTACAGTGGATTAGAGTAGAGATAGAGTACAGTGGAGTATAGTTGAGGTAGAGTACAGTGGAGCACAGTATTGGTAGAGTACAGTGGAGTATAGTTGAGGTAGAGTACAGTGGAGCACAGTAGTGGTAGAGTACAGTGGAGTATAGTTGAGGTAGAGTACAGTGGAGTACAGTAGAGGTAGAGTACAGTGGAGCACAGTAGAGATAGAGTACAGTAGAGCAGAGCAGAGGTAGAGTACAGTGGAGTACAGTAGAGGTAGAGTACAGTGGAACACTGTAGAGGTGGAGTACAGTGGAGTACAGTAGAGGTAGAGTACAGTGGAGCACAGTAGAGATAGAGTACAATAGAGCAGAGTAGAGGTAGAGTACAGTGAAGTGCAGTAGAGGTAGAGTACAGTGGAGCACTGTAGAGGTGGAGTACAGTGGAGTACAGTAGAGGTAGAGTACAGTGGAGCACAGTAGAGATAGAGTACAGTAGAGCACAGTAGAGGTAGAGTACAGTGGAGTATAGTAGAGGTAGAGTACAGTTGAGTACAGTAGAGGTAGAGTACAGTGGAGCACAGTAGAGGTAGAGTACAGTGGAGTATAGTAGAGGTAGAGAACAGTGGAGCACAGTAGAGGTAGAGTACAGTGGAGCACAGTAGAGGTAGAGTACAGTGGAGCACAGTAGAGGTAGAGTACAGTGGAGCACAGTAGAGGTAGAGTACAGTGGAGCACAGTAGAGGTAGAGTACAGTGGAGCACAGTAGAGGTAGAGTACAGTGGAGTACAGTAGAGGTAGAGTACAGTGGAGTACAGTAGAGGTAGAGTACAGTGGAGTACAGTAGAGGTAGAGTACAGTGGAGTACAGTAGAGGTAGAGTACAGTGGAGCACAGTAAAGGTAGAGTACAGTGGAGTACAGTAGAGGAAGAGTACAGTGAAGCACAGTAGAGCTAGAGTACAGTGGAGTACAGTGGAGCACAGTAGAGGTGGAGTACAGTAGAGTAGAGTATAGGTTGAGTACAGTGGAGTACAGTAGAGATAGAGTAGAGTGAAGTAGAGTAGAGATAGAGTACAGTGGATTAGAGTAGATATAGAGTACAGTGGAGTATAGTTGAGGTAGAGTACAGTGGAGCACAGTAGAGCTAGAGTACAGTGGAGTACAGTGGAGCACAGTAGAGGTGGAGCACAGTAGAGCAGAGTAGAGGTAGAGTACAGTGGAGTACAGTAGAGGTAGAGCACAGTGGAGCACTGTAGAGGTAGAGTACAGTGGAGTACAGTAGAGATAGAGTACAGTGGAGCACAGTAGAGGTAGAGTACAGTGGAGCAGAGTAGAGGTAGAGTACAGTGGAGTACAGTAGAGGTAGAGTACAGTGGAGCACAGTAGAGCTAGAGTACAGTGGAGCACAGTAGAGGTGGAGTACAGTAGAGTAGAGTAGAGGTAGAGTAGAGTGGAGTACAGTAGAGATGGAGTAGAGTGGAGTAGAGTAGAGATAGAGTACAGTGGATTAGAGTAGAGATAGAGTACAGTGGAGTATAGTTGAGGTAGAGTACAGTGGAGCACAGTATTGGTAGAGTACAGTGGAGTATAGTTGAGGTAGAGTACAGTGGAGCACAGTAGTGGTAGAGTACAGTGGAGTATAGTTGAGGTAGAGTACAGTGGAGTACAGTAGAGGTAGAGTACAGTGGAGCACAGTAGAGATAGAGTACAGTAGAGCAGAGCAGAGGTAGAGTACAGTGGAGTACAGTAGAGGTAGAGTACAGTGGAACACTGTAGAGGTGGAGTACAGTGGAGTACAGTAGAGGTAGAGTACAGTGGAGCACAGTAGAGATAGAGTACAATAGAGCAGAGTAGAGGTAGAGTACAGTGGAGTGCAGTAGAGGTAGAGTACAGTGGAGCACTGTAGAGGTGGAGTACAGTGGAGTACAGTAGAGGTAGAGTACAGTGGAGCACAGTAGAGATAGAGTACAGTAGAGCACAGTAGAGGTAGAGTACAGTGGAGTATAGTAGAGGTAGAGTACAGTTGAGTACAGTAGAGGTAGAGTACAGTGGAGCACAGTAGAGGTAGAGTACAGTGGAGTATAGTAGAGGTAGAGAACAGTGGAGCACAGTAGAGGTAGAGTACAGTGGAGCACAGTAGAGGTAGAGTACAGTGGAGCACAGTAGAGGTAGAGTACAGTGGAGCACAGTAGAGGTAGAGTACAGTGGAGCACAGTAGAGGTAGAGTACAGTGGAGCACAGTAGAGGTAGAGTACAGTGGAGCACAGTAGAGGTAGAGTACAGTGGAGCACAGTAGAGGTAGAGTACAGTGGAGTACAGTAGAGGTAGAGTACAGTGGAGTACAGTAGAGGTAGAGTACAGTGGAGTACAGTAGAGGTAGAGTACAGTGGAGTACAGTAGAGGTAGAGTACAGTGGAGCACAGTAAAGGTAGAGTACAGTGGAGTACAGTAGAGGAAGAGTACAGTGAAGCACAGTAGAGCTAGAGTACAGTGGAGTACAGTGGAGCACAGTAGAGGTGGAGTACAGTAGAGTAGAGTATAGGTTGAGTACAGTGGAGTACAGTAGAGATAGAGTAGAGTGAAGTAGAGTAGAGATAGAGTACAGTGGATTAGAGTAGATATAGAGTACAGTGGAGTATAGTTGAGGTAGAGTACAGTGGAGCACAGTAGAGCTAGAGTACAGTGGAGTACAGTGGAGCACAGTAGAGGTGGAGCACAGTAGAGCAGAGTAGAGGTAGAGTACAGTGGAGTACAGTAGAGGTAGAGCACAGTGGAGCACTGTAGAGGTAGAGTACAGTGGAGTACAGTAGAGATAGAGTACAGTGGAGCACAGTAGAGGTAGAGTACAGTGGAGCAGAGTAGAGGTAGAGTACAGTGGAGTACAGTAGAGGTAGAGTACAGTGGAGCACAGTAGAGCTAGAGTACAGTGGAGCACAGTAGAGGTGGAGTACAGTAGAGTAGAGTAGAGGTAGAGTAGAGTGGAGTACAGTAGAGATGGAGTAGAGTGGAGTAGAGTAGAGATAGAGTACAGTGGATTAGAGTAGAGATAGAGTACAGTGGAGTATAGTTGAGGTAGAGTACAGTGGAGCACAGTATTGGTAGAGTACAGTGGAGTATAGTTGAGGTAGAGTACAGTGGAGCACAGTAGTGGTAGAGTACAGTGGAGTATAGTTGAGGTAGAGTACAGTGGAGTACAGTAGAGGTAGAGTACAGTGGAGCACAGTAGAGATAGAGTACAGTAGAGCAGAGCAGAGGTAGAGTACAGTGGAGTACAGTAGAGGTAGAGTACAGTGGAACACTGTAGAGGTGGAGTACAGTGGAGTACAGTAGAGGTAGAGTACAGTGGAGCACAGTAGAGATAGAGTACAATAGAGCAGAGTAGAGGTAGAGTACAGTGGAGTGCAGTAGAGGTAGAGTACAGTGGAGCACTGTAGAGGTGGAGTACAGTGGAGTACAGTAGAGGTAGAGTACAGTGGAGCACAGTAGAGATAGAGTACAGTAGAGCACAGTAGAGGTAGAGTACAGTGGAGTATAGTAGAGGTAGAGTACAGTTGAGTACAGTAGAGGTAGAGTACAGTGGAGCATAGTAGATGTAGAGTACAGTGGAGCACAGTAGAGGTAGAGTACAGTGGAGCACAGTAGAGGTAGAGTACAGTGGAGTATAGTAGAGGTGGAGTACTGTAGAGCACAGTAGAGATAGAGTACAGTAGAGCACAGTAGATGTAGAGTACAGTGGAGCACAGTAGAGGAATAGTACAGTGTAGTACAGTAGAGATAGAGTACAGTGGAGTACAGTAGAGATAGAGTACAGTCGAACACAGTAGAGATAAGTGCAGTGGAGTATAGTAGAGGTAGAGTACAGTGGAGTACAGTAGAGGTAGAGTAGAGTGGAGTACAGTGGAGCACAGTAGAGGTGGAGTACAGTAGAGTACAGTAGAGGTAGAGTACAGTGGAGCACAGTAGAGGTAGAGTACAGTGGAGTACAGTGGAGTACAGTAGAGGTGGAGTACAGTAGAGTACAGTAGAGGTAGAGAACAGTACAGTACAGTAGAGGTAGAGTACAGTAGAGCACAGTAGAGGTAGAATACAGTGGAGTACAGTAGAGGTAGAGTACAGTGGAGTACAGTAGAGGTAGAGTACAGTGGAGCACAGTAGAGGTAGAGTACAGTGGAGTACAGTGGAGCACAGTAGAGTACAGTAGAGGTAGAGTACAGTGGAGCACAGTAGAGGTAGAGTACAGTGGAGTACAGTAGAGGTAGAGTACAGTAGAGCACAGTAGAGGTAGAATACAGTGGAGTACAGTAGAGGTAGAGTACAGTGGAGTACAGTAGAGGTAGAGTACAGTGTAGTACAGTAGAGGTAGAGAACAGTAAAGTACAGTAGAGGTAGAGTACAGTGGAGTACAGTAGAGGTAGAGTACAGTAGAGCACAGTAGAGGTAGAATACATTGGAGTACAGTAGAGGTAGAGTACAGTGGAGTACAGTAGAGGTAGAGTACAGTGGAGTACAGTAGAGGTAGAGTACAGTGGAGCAGAGTAGAGGTAGAGTACAGTGGAGTACAGTAGAGGTAGAGTACAGTGGAGCACAGTAGAGCTAGAGTACAGTGGAGTACAGTGGAGCACAGTAGAGGTGGAGTACAGTAGAGTAGAGTATAGGTTGAGTACAGTGGAGTACAGTAGAGATAGAGTAGAGTGGAGTAGAGTAGAGATAGAGTACAGTGGATTAGAGTAGAGAAAGAGTACAGTGGAGTATAGTTGAGGTAGAGTACAGTGGAGCAAAGTAGAGGTAGAGTACAGTGGAGTATAGTTGAGGTAGACTACAGTGGAGTACAGTAGAGGTAGAGTACAGTGGAGCACAGTAGAGATAGAGTACAGTAGAGCAGAGTAGATGTAGAGTACAGTGGAGAACTGTAGAGGTGGAGTACAGTGGAGTACAGTAGAGGTAGAGTACAGTGGAGCACAGTAGAGATAGAGTACAGTGGAGCACAGTAGAGGTAGAGTACAGTGGAGCACAGTAGAGGTAGAGTACAGTGAAGTATAGTAGAGGTAGAATACAGTGGAGTACAGTAGAGGTAGAGTACAGTGGAGTACAGTAGAGGTAGAGTACAGTGGAGTACAGTAGAGGTAGAGTACAGTGGAGCACAGTAGAGGTTGAGCACAGTGGAGTACAGTAGAGGTAGAGTACAGTGGAGCACAGTAGAGCTAGAGTACAGTGGATTACAGTGGAGCACAGTAGAGGTGGTGTACAGTAGAGTAGAGTATAGGTAGAGTACAGTGGAGTACAGTAGAGATAGAGTAGAGTGGAGTAGAGTAGAGATAGAGTAAAGTGGATTAGAGTAGAGATAGAGTACAGTGGAGTTTAGTTGAGGTAGAGTACAGGGGAGCACAGTAGAGGTAGAGTACAGTGGAGCACAGTAGAGGTAGAGTACAGTGGAGTACAGTAGAGGTAGAGTACAGTGGAGCACAGTAGAGATAGTGTAGAGTAGAGCAGAGTAGAGGTAGAGTACAGTGGAGTACAGTAGAGGTAGAGTACAGTGGAGCACTGTAGAGGTGGAGTACAGTGGAGTACAGTAGAGGTAGAGTACAGTGGAGCACAGTAGAGATAGAGTACAGTAGAGCACATTAGAGGTAGAGTACAGTGGAGTATAGTAGAGGTAGAGTACAGTGGAGTATAGTTGAGGTAGACTACAGTGGAGTACAGTAGAGGTAGAGTATAGTGGAGTACAGTAGAGGTAGAGTACAGTGGAGCACAGTAGAGGTAGAGTACAGTGGAGTATAGTTGAGGTAGAGAACAGTACAGTACAGTAGAGGTAGAGTAGAGTGGAGTACAGTAGAGGTAGAGTACAGTAGAGCACAGTAGAGGTAGAATACAGTGGAGTACAGTAGAGGTAGAGTACAGTGTAGTACAGTAGAGGTAGAGTACAGTGGAGTACAGAAGAGATAGAGTACAGTGGAGCACAGGAGAGGTAGAGTACAGTGGAGCACAGTAGAGGTAGAGTACAGTGGAGCACAGTAGAGGTAGAGTACAGTGGAGTACAGTAGAGGTAGAGTACAGTGGAGCACAGTAGAGGTAGAGTACAGTGGAGCACAGTAGAGGTAGAGTACATTGGAGTACAGTAGAGGTAGAGTACAGTGGAGTACAGTAGAGGTAGAGTACAGTGGAGTACAGTAGAGGTAGAGTACAGTGGAGTACAGTAGAGGTAGAGTACAGTGGAGCACAGTAAAGGTAGAGTACAGTGGAGTACAGTAGAGGAAGAGTACAGTGAAGCACAGTAGAGCTAGAGTACAGTGGAGTACAGTGGAGCACAGTAGAGGTGGAGTACAGTAGAGTAGAGTATAGGTTGAGTACAGTGGAGTACAGTAGAGATAGAGTAGAGTGAAGTAGAGTAGAGATAGAGTACAGTGGATTAGAGTAGAGATAGAGTACAGTGGAGTATAGTTGAGGTAGAGTACAGTGGAGCACAGTAGAGGTAGAGTACAGTGGAGTACAGTGGAGCACAGTAGAGGTGGAGTACAGTAGAGTACAGTAGAGGTAGAGTACAGTGGAGCACAGTAGAGGTAGAGTACAGTGGAGTACATTGGAGTACAGTAGAGGTGGAGTACAGTAGAGTACAGTAGAGGTAGAGAACAGTACAGTACAGTAGAGGTAGAGTACAGTGGAGTACAGTAGAGGTAGAGTACAGTAGAGCACAGTAGAGGTAGAATACAGTAGAGCACAGTAGAGGTAGAATACAGTGGAGTACAGTAGAGGTAGAGTACAGTGGAGTACAGTAGAGGTAGAGTACAGTGGAGTACAGTAGAGGTAGAGAACAGTACAGTACAGTAGAGGTAGAGTACAGTGGAGTACAGTAGAGGTAGAGTACAGTAGAGCACAGTAGAGGTAGAATACAGTGGAGTACAGTAGAGGTAGAGTACAGTGGAGTACAGTAGAGGTAGAATACAGTGGAGTACAGTAGAGGTAGAGTACAGTGGAGCACAGTAGAGGTAGAGTACAGTGGAGTACAGTAGAGGTAGAGTACAGTGGAGTACAGTAGAGGTAGAGTACAGTGGAGCACAGTAGAGGTAGAGTACAGTGGAGTACAGTAGAGGTAGAGTACAGTGGAGTACAGTAGAGGTAGAGTACAGTGGAGTACAGTAGAGGTAGAGTACAGTGGAGCACAGTAGAGGTAGAGTACAGTGGAGCACAGTAGAGGTAGAGTACAGTGGAGTACAGTAGAGGTTGAGTACAGTGGAGTACAGTTGAGGTAGAGTACAGTGGAGCACAGTAGAGGTAGAGTACAGTGGAGTACAGTGGAGCACAGTAGAGGTGGAGTACAGTAGAGTAGAGTATAGGTTGAGTACAGTGGAGTACAGTAGAGATAGAGTAGAGTGGAGTAGAGTAGAGATAGAGTACAGTGGATTAGAGTAGAGGTAGAGTACAGTAGAGCACAGTAGAGGTAGAATACAGTGGAGTACAGTAGAGGTAGAGTACAGTGGAGTACAGTAGAGGTAGAGTACAGTGGAGTACAGAAGAGATAGAGTACAGTGGAGCACAGTAGAGGTAGAGTACAGTGGAGCACAGTAGAGGTAGAGTACAGTGGATCAGAGTAGAGGTAGAGTACAGTGGAGCACAGTAGAGGTAGAGTACAGTGGAGTACAGTGGAGTACAGTAGAGGTGGAGTACAGTAGAGTACAGTAGAGGTAGAGAACAGTGTAGTACAGTAGAGGTAGAGTACAGTGGAGCACAGTAGAGGTAGAGTACAGTGGAGTACAGTGGAGCACAGTAGAAGTGGAGTACAGTAGAGTACAGTAGAGGTAGAGTACAGTGGAGCACAGTAGAGGTAGAGTACAGTGGAGTACAGTGGAGTACAGTAGAGGTGGAGTACAGTAGAGTACAGTAGAGGTAGAATACAGTGTAGTACAGTAGAGGTAGAGTAGAGTAGAGCACAGTAGAGGTAGAGTACAGTGGAGTACAGTGGAGCACAGTAGAGGTGGAGTACAGTAGAGTACAGTAGAGGTAGAGTACAGTGGAGCACAGTAGAGGTAGAGTACAGTGGAGTACAGTAGAGTACAGTAGATGTAGACTACAGTGGAGTACAGTAGAGGTAGAGTACAGTAGAGCACAGTAGAGGTAGAATACAGTGGAGTACAGTAGAGGTGGAGTACAGTAGAGTACAGTAGAGGTAGAGTAGAGTGGAGCACAGTAGAGGTAGAGTAAAGTGGAGTACAGTGGAGTACAGTAGAGGTAGAGTACAGTGGAGCACAGTAGAGGTAGAGAACAGTACAGTACAGTAGAGGTAGAGTAGAGTGGAGTACAGCAGAGGTAGAGTACAGTAGAGCACAGTAGAGGTAGAATACAGTGGAGTACAGTAGAGGTAGAGTACAGTGGAGTACAGTAGAGGTAGAGTACAGTGGAGTACAGAAGAGATAGAGTACAGTGGAGCACAGTAGTGGTAGAGTACAGTGGAGCACAGTAGAGGTAGAGTACAGTGGAGCACAGTAGAGGTAGAGTACAGTGGAGTACAGTAGAGGTTGAGTACAGTGGAGTACAGTGGAGCACAGTAGAGGTGGAGTACAGTAGAGTACAGTATAGGTAGAGTACAGTGGATTACAGTAGAGATAGAGATAGAGTAGAGTAGAGTAGAGATAGAGTACAGTGGATTAGAGTAGAGAAAGAGTACAGTGGAGTATAGTTGAGGTAGAGTACAGTGGAGCAAAGTAGAGGTAGAGTACAGTGGAGTATAGTTGAGGTAGACTACAGTGGAGTACAGTAGAGGTAGAGTACAGTGGAGCACAGTAGAGATAGAGTACAGTAGAGAAGAGTAGATGTAGAGTACAGTGGAGTACAGTAGAGGTAGAGTACAGTGGAGCACTGTAGAGGTAGAAAACAGTACAGTACAGTAGAGGTAGAGTAGAGTGGAGTACAGCAGAGGTAGAGTACAGTAGAGCACAGTAGAGGTAGAATACAGTGGAGCACAGTAGAGGTAGAGTACAGTGGAGCACAGTAGAGGTAGAGTACAGTGGAGCACAGTAGAGGTAGAGTACAGTGGAGTACAGTAGATGTTGAGTACAGTGGAGTACAGTAGAGGTAGAGTACAGTGGAGCACAGTAGAGGTAGAGTACAGTGGAGTACAGTGGAGCACAGTAGAGGTGGAGTACAGTAGAGTACAGTAGAGGTAGAGAACAGTACAGTACAGTAGAGGTAGAGTACAGTGGAGTACAGTAGAGGTAGAGTACAGTAGAGCAGAGTAGAGGTAGAATACAGTGGAGTACAGTAGAGGTAGTGTACAGTGGAGTACAGTAGAGGTAGAGTACAGTGGAGTACAGTAGAGGTAGAGAACAGTACAGTACAGTAGAGGTAGAGTACAGTTGAGTACAGTAGAGGTAGAGTACAGTAGAGCACAGTAGAGATAGAATACAGTGGAGTATAGTACAGGTAGAGTACTGTAGAGCACAGTAGAGATAGAGTACAGTAGAGCACAGTAGAGGTAGAGTACAGTGGAGCACAGTAGAGGAAGAGTACAGTGTAGTACAGTAGAGATAGAGTACAGTGGAGTACAGTAGAGATAGAGTACAGTCGAACACAGCAGAGATAAGTGCAGTGGAGTATAGTAGAGGTAGAGTACAGTGGAGTACAGTAGAGGTAGAGTACAGTGGAGTACAGTAGAGGTAGAGTAGAGTGGAGCACATTAGAGGTGGAGTAGAGTAGAGTACAGTAGAGGTAGAGTACAGTGGAGTTCAGTAGAAGTAGAGTACAGTGGAGCACAGTAGAGGTAGAGTAGAGTGGAGTACAGTAGAGGTAGAGTACAGTGGAGTACAGTAGAGGTAGAGTACAGTGGAGTAGAGTAGAGATAGAGTACAGTGGAGCACAGCAGAGGTAGAGTACAGTGGATCACAGTAGAGATAGAGTACAGTGGAGTACAGTGGAGCACAGTAGAGGTATAGTACAGTGGAGCACAGTAGAGATAGATTACAGTGGAGTAGAGTAGAGATAGAGTACAGTGGAGTACAGTAGAGGTAGAGTACAGTGGAGCAGAGTAGATGTAGAGTACAGTGGAGTACAGTAGAGGTAGAGCACAGTAGAGCAGAGTAGAGGTAGAGTACAGTGGAGTACAGTAGAGGTAGTGCACAGTGGAGCACTCTAGAGGTAGAGTACAGTGGAGTACAGTGGAGTACAGTAGAGGTGGAGTACAGTAGAGTACAGTAGAGGTAGAGAACAGTACAGTACAGTAGAGGTAGAGTACAGTGGAGTACAGTAGAGGTAGAGTACAGTAGAGCACAGTAGAGGTAGAATACAGTGGTGTATAGTAGAGATAGAGTACAGTGGAGCACAGTAGAGGTAGAGTACAGTGGAGCACAGTAGAGGTAGAGTACAGTGGAGTATAGTTGAGGTAGACTACAGTGGAGTAGAGTAGAGGTCGAGTACAGTGGAGGACAGTAGAGATAGAGTACAGTAGAGCAGAGTAGAGGTAGAGTACAGTGGAGTACAGTAGAGGTAGAGCACAGTAGAGCAGAGTAGAGGTAGAGTACAGTGGAGTACATAAGAGGTAGAGCACAGTGGAGCACTGTAGAGGTAGAATACAGTGGAGTACATTAGAGATAGAGTACAGTGGAGCACAGTAGAGGTAGAGTACAGTGGAGCACAGTAGAGGTAGAGTACATTGGAGCACAGTAGAGGTAGAGTACAGTGGAGTACAGTAGAGGTAGTGTACAGTGGAGCACAGTAGAGGTAGAGTACAGTGGAGCACAATAGAGGTAGAGTACAGTGGGGTACAGTAGAAATAGAGTACAGTGGAGCACAGTAGAGTAGAGTACAGTAGAATACAGTAGAGGTAGAGTAAAGTGGAGCACAGTAGAGATAGAGTACAGTGGAGTACAGTAGAGGAAGAGTACAGTGGAGTACAGTGGAGCACAGTAGAGGTGGAGTACAGTAGAGTACAGTAGAGGTAGAGTACAGTGGAGCACAGTAGATATAGATTACAGTGGAGTAGAGTAGAGATAGAGTACAGTGGAGTACAGTAGAGGTAGAGTACAGTGGAGCAGAGTAGAGGTAGAGTACAGTGGAGTACAGTAGAGGTAGAGCACAGTAGAGCAGAGTAGAGGTAGAGTACAGTGGAGTAGAGTAGAGGTAGAGTACAGTGGAGTACAGTAGAGGTAGAGTATAGTGGAGCACAGTAGAGGTAGAGTACAGTGGAGTACAGTGGAGCACAGTAGAGGTGGAGTACAGTAGAGTACAGTAGAGGTAGAGTACAGTGGAGCACAGTAGATATAGATTACAGTGGAGTAGAGTAGAGATAGAGTACAGTGGAGTACAGTAGAGGTAGAGTACAGTGGAGTAGAGTAGAGATAGAGTACAGTGGAGCACAGCAGAGGTAGAGTACAGTGGATCACAGTAGAGATAGAGTACAGTGGAGTACAGTGGAGCACAGTAGAGGTATAGTACAGTGGAGCACAGTAGAGATAGATTACAGTGGAGTAGAGTAGAGATAGAGTACAGTGGAGTACAGTAGAGGTAGAGTACAGTGGAGCAGAGTAGATGTAGAGTACAGTGGAGTACAGTAGAGGTAGAGCACAGTAGAGCAGAGTAGAGGTAGAGTACAGTGGAGTACAGTAGAGGTAGTGCACAGTGGAGCACTCTAGAGGTAGAGTACAGTGGAGTACAGTGGAGTAGAGTAGAGGTGGAGTACAGTAGAGTACAGTAGAGGTAGAGAACAGTACAGTACAGTAGAGGTAGAGTACAGTGGAGTACAGTAGAGGTAGAGTACAGTAGAGCACAGTAGAGGTAGAATACAGTGGAGTATAGTAGAGATAGAGTACAGTGGAGCACAGTAGAGGTAGAGTACAGTGGAGCACAGTAGAGGTAGAGTACAGTGGAGTATAGTTGAGGTTGACTACAGTGGAGTAGAGTAGAGGTCGAGTACAGTGGAGGACAGTAGAGATAGAGTACAGTAGAGCAGAGTAGAGGTAGAGTACAGTTGAGTACAGTAGAGGTAGAGCACAGTAGAGCAGAGTAGAGGTAGAGTACAGTGGAGTACATAAGAGGTAGAGCACAGTGGAGCACTGTAGAGGTAGAATACAGTGGAGTACATTAGAGATAGAGTACAGTGGAGCACAGTAGAGGTAGAGTACAGTGGAGCACAGTAGAGGTAGAGTACATTGGAGCACAGTAGAGGTAGAGTACAGTGGAGTACAGTAGAGGTAGTGTACAGTGGAGCACAGTAGAGATGGAGTACAGTGGAGCACAATAGAGGTAGAGTACAGTGGGGTACAGTAGAAATAGAGTACAGTGGAGCACAGTAGAGTAGAGTACAGTAGAGCACAGTAGAGGTAGAGTACAGTGGAGTACAGTGGAGCACAGTAGAGGTGGAGTACAGTAGAGTACAGTAGAGGTAGAGTACAGTGGAGCACAGTAGAGGTAGAGTACAGTGGAGTACAGTGGAGTACAGTAGAGGTGGAGTACAGTAGAGTACAGTAGAGGTAGAGAACAGTAAAGTACAGTAGAGGTAGACTACAGTGGAGTACAGTAGAGGTAGAGTACAGTAGAGCACAGTAGAGATAGAATACAGTGGAGTACAGTAGAGGTAGAGTACAGTGGAGCACAGTAGAGGTAGAGAACAGTACAATACAGTAGAGGTAGAGTAGAGTGGAGTACAGTAGAGGTAGAGTACAGTAGAGCACAGTAGAGGTAGAATACAGTGGAGTACAGTAGAGGTAGAGTACAGTGGAGTACAGTAGAGGTAGAGTACAGTGGAGTACAGAAGAGATAGAGTACAGTGGAGCACAGTAGAGGTAGAGTACAGTGGAGCACAGTAGAGGTAGAGTACAGTGGAGTACAGTAGAGGTAGTGTACAGTGGAGTACAGTAGAGGTAGAGAACAGTACAGTACAGTAGAGGTAGAGTACAGTGGAGTACAGTAGAGGTAGAGTACAGTAGAGCAGAGTAGAGGTAGAATACAGTGGAGTACAGTAGAGGTAGTGTACAGTGGAGTACAGTAGAGGTAGAGTACAGTGGAGTACAGTAGAGGTAGAGAACAGTACAGTACAGTAGAGGTAGAGTACAGTTGAGTACAGTAGAGGTAGAGTACAGTAGAGCACAGTAGAGATAGAATACAGTGGAGTATAGTAGAGGTAGAGTACTGTAGAGCACAGTAGAGATAGAGTACAGTAGAGCACAGTAGAGGTAGAGTACAGTGGAGCACAGTAGAGGAAGAGTACAGTGTAGTACAGTAGAGATAGAGTACAGTGGAGTACAGTAGAGATAGAGTACAGTCGAACACAGCAGAGATAAGTGCAGTGGAGTATAGTAGATGTAGAGTACAGTGGAGTACAGTAGAGGTAGAGTACAGTGGAGTACAGTAGAGGTAGAGTAGAGTGGAGCACATTAGAGGTGGAGTAGAGTAGAGTACAGTAGAGGTAGAGTACAGTGGAGTTCAGTAGAAGTAGAGTACAGTGGAGCACAGTAGAGGTAGAGTAGAGTGGAGTACAGTAGAGGTAGAGTACAGTGGAGTACAGTAGAGGTAGAGTACAGTGGAGTAGAGTAGAGATAGAGTACAGTGGAGCACAGCAGAGGTAGAGTACAGTGGATCACAGTAGAGATAGAGTACAGTGGAGTACAGTGGAGCACAGTAGAGGTATAGTACAGTGGAGCACAGTAGAGATAGATTACAGTGGAGTAGAGTAGAGATAGAGTACAGTGGAGTACAGTAGAGGTAGAGTACAGTGGAGCAGAGTAGATGTAGAGTACAGTGGAGTACAGTAGAGGTAGAGCACAGTAGAGCAGAGTAGAGGTAGAGTACAGTGGAGTACAGTAGAGGTAGTGCACAGTGGAGCACTCTAGAGGTAGAGTACAGTGGAGTACAGTGGAGTACAGTAGAGGTGGAGTACAGTAGAGTACAGTAGAGGTAGAGAACAGTACAGTACAGTAGAGGTAGAGTACAGTGGAGTACAGTAGAGGTAGAGTACAGTAGAGCACAGTAGAGGTAGAATACAGTGGTGTATAGTAGAGATAGAGTACAGTGGAGCACAGTAGAGGTAGAGTACAGTGGAGCACAGTAGAGGTAGAGTACAGTGGAGTATAGTTGAGGTAGACTACAGTGGAGTAGAGTAGAGGTCGAGTACAGTGGAGGACAGTAGAGATAGAGTACAGTAGAGCAGAGTAGAGGTAGAGTACAGTGGAGTACAGTAGAGGTAGAGCACAGTAGAGCAGAGTAGAGGTAGAGTACAGTGGAGTACATAAGAGGTAGAGCACAGTGGAGCACTGTAGAGGTAGAATACAGTGGAGTACATTAGAGATAGAGTACAGTGGAGCACAGTAGAGGTAGAGTACAGTGGAGCACAGTAGAGGTAGAGTACATTGGAGCACAGTAGAGGTAGAGTACAGTGGAGTACAGTAGAGGTAGTGTACAGTGGAGCACAGTAGAGGTAGAGTACAGTGGAGCACAATAGAGGTAGAGTACAGTGGGGTACAGTAGAAATAGAGTACAGTGGAGCACAGTAGAGTAGAGTACAGTAGAATACAGTAGAGGTAGAGTAAAGTGGAGCACAGTAGAGATAGAGTACAGTGGAGTACAGTAGAGGAAGAGTACAGTGGAGTACAGTGGAGCACAGTAGAGGTGGAGTACAGTAGAGTACAGTAGAGGTAGAGTACAGTGGAGCACAGTAGATATAGATTACAGTGGAGTAGAGTAGAGATAGAGTACAGTGGAGTACAGTAGAGGTAGAGTACAGTGGAGCAGAGTAGAGGTAGAGTACAGTGGAGTACAGTAGAGGTAGAGCACAGTAGAGCAGAGTAGAGGTAGAGTACAGTGGAGTAGAGTAGAGGTAGAGTACAGTGGAGTACAGTAGAGGTAGAGTATAGTGGAGCACAGTAGAGGTAGAGTACAGTGGAGTACAGTGGAGCACAGTAGAGGTGGAGTACAGTAGAGTACAGTAGAGGTAGAGTACAGTGGAGCACAGTAGATATAGATTACAGTGGAGTAGAGTAGAGATAGAGTACAGTGGAGTACAGTAGAGGTAGAGTACAGTGGAGTAGAGTAGAGATAGAGTACAGTGGAGCACAGCAGAGGTAGAGTACAGTGGATCACAGTAGAGATAGAGTACAGTGGAGTACAGTGGAGCACAGTAGAGGTATAGTACAGTGGAGCACAGTAGAGATAGATTACAGTGGAGTAGAGTAGAGATAGAGTACAGTGGAGTACAGTAGAGGTAGAGTACAGTGGAGCAGAGTAGATGTAGAGTACAGTGGAGTACAGTAGAGGTAGAGCACAGTAGAGCAGAGTAGAGGTAGAGTACAGTGGAGTACAGTAGAGGTAGTGCACAGTGGAGCACTCTAGAGGTAGAGTACAGTGGAGTACAGTGGAGTACAGTAGAGGTGGAGTACAGTAGAGTACAGTAGAGGTAGAGAACAGTACAGTACAGTAGAGGTAGAGTACAGTGGAGTACAGTAGAGGTAGAGTACAGTAGAGCACAGTAGAGGTAGAATACAGTGGAGTATAGTAGAGATAGAGTACAGTGGAGCACAGTAGAGGTAGAGTACAGTGGAGCACAGTAGAGGTAGAGTACAGTGGAGTATAGTTGAGGTTGACTACAGTGGAGTAGAGTAGAGGTCGAGTACAGTGGAGGACAGTAGAGATAGAGTACAGTAGAGCAGAGTAGAGGTAGAGTACAGTTGAGTACAGTAGAGGTAGAGCACAGTAGAGCAGAGTAGAGGTAGAGT
Source organism: Tiaroga cobitis (assembly GCA_030578255.1). Classification (NCBI taxonomy): domain Eukaryota; kingdom Metazoa; phylum Chordata; class Actinopteri; order Cypriniformes; family Leuciscidae; genus Tiaroga; species Tiaroga cobitis. The sequence goes on from CM060612.1 coordinate 2,102,702, forward strand.
ACAGTGGAGTACATAAGAGGTAGAGTACAGTGGAGCACTGTAGAGGTAGAATACAGTGGAGTACATTAGAGATAGAGTACAGTGGAGCACAGTAGAGGTAGAGTACAGTGGAGTACAGTGGAGCACAGTAGAAGTGGAGTACAGTAGAGTACAGTAGAGGTAGAGTACAGTGGAGCACAGTAGAGGTAGAGTACAGTGGAGTACAGTGGAGTACAGTAGAGGTGGAGTACAGTAGAGTACAGTAGAGGTAGAATACAGTGTAGTACAGTAGAGGTAGAGTAGAGTAGAGCACAGTAGAGGTAGAGTACAGTGGAGTACAGTGGAGCACAGTAGAGGTGGAGTACAGTAGAGTACAGTAGAGGTAGAGTACAGTGGAGCACAGTAGAGGTAGAGTACAGTGGAGTACAGTAGAGTACAGTAGATGTAGACTACAGTGGAGTACAGTAGAGGTAGAGTACAGTAGAGCACAGTAGAGGTAGAATACAGTGGAGTACAGTAGAGGTGGAGTACAGTAGAGTACAGTAGAGGTAGAGTAGAGTGGAGCACAGTAGAGGTAGAGTAAAGTGGAGTACAGTGGAGTACAGTAGAGGTAGAGTACAGTGGAGCACAGTAGAGGTAGAGAACAGTACAGTACAGTAGAGGTAGAGTAGAGTGGAGTACAGCAGAGGTAGAGTACAGTAGAGCACAGTAGAGGTAGAATACAGTGGAGTACAGTAGAGGTAGAGTACAGTGGAGTACAGTAGAGGTAGAGTACAGTGGAGTACAGAAGAGATAGAGTACAGTGGAGCACAGTAGTGGTAGAGTACAGTGGAGCACAGTAGAGGTAGAGTACAGTGGAGCACAGTAGAGGTAGAGTACAGTGGAGTACAGTAGAGGTTGAGTACAGTGGAGTACAGTGGAGCACAGTAGAGGTGGAGTACAGTAGAGTACAGTATAGGTAGAGTACAGTGGATTACAGTAGAGATAGAGATAGAGTAGAGTAGAGTAGAGATAGAGTACAGTGGATTAGAGTAGAGAAAGAGTACAGTGGAGTATAGTTGAGGTAGAGTACAGTGGAGCAAAGTAGAGGTAGAGTACAGTGGAGTATAGTTGAGGTAGACTACAGTGGAGTACAGTAGAGGTAGAGTACAGTGGAGCACAGTAGAGATAGAGTACAGTAGAGAAGAGTAGATGTAGAGTACAGTGGAGTACAGTAGAGGTAGAGTACAGTGGAGCACTGTAGAGGTAGAAAACAGTACAGTACAGTAGAGGTAGAGTAGAGTGGAGTACAGCAGAGGTAGAGTACAGTAGAGCACAGTAGAGGTAGAATACAGTGGAGCACAGTAGAGGTAGAGTACAGTGGAGCACAGTAGAGGTAGAGTACAGTGGAGCACAGTAGAGGTAGAGTACAGTGGAGTACAGTAGATGTTGAGTACAGTGGAGTACAGTAGAGGTAGAGTACAGTGGAGCACAGTAGAGGTAGAGTACAGTGGAGTACAGTGGAGCACAGTAGAGGTGGAGTACAGTAGAGTACAGTAGAGGTAGAGAACAGTACAGTACAGTAGAGGTAGAGTACAGTGGAGTACAGTAGAGGTAGAGTACAGTAGAGCAGAGTAGAGGTAGAATACAGTGGAGTACAGTAGAGGTAGTGTACAGTGGAGTACAGTAGAGGTAGAGTACAGTGGAGTACAGTAGAGGTAGAGAACAGTACAGTACAGTAGAGGTAGAGTACAGTTGAGTACAGTAGAGGTAGAGTACAGTAGAGCACAGTAGAGATAGAATACAGTGGAGTATAGTAGAGGTAGAGTACTGTAGAGCACAGTAGAGATAGAGTACAGTAGAGCACAGTAGAGGTAGAGTACAGTGGAGCACAGTAGAGGAAGAGTACAGTGTAGTACAGTAGAGATAGAGTACAGTGGAGTACAGTAGAGATAGAGTACAGTCGAACACAGCAGAGATAAGTGCAGTGGAGTATAGTAGAGGTAGAGTACAGTGGAGTACAGTAGAGGTAGAGTACAGTGGAGTACAGTAGAGGTAGAGTAGAGTGGAGCACATTAGAGGTGGAGTAGAGTAGAGTACAGTAGAGGTAGAGTACAGTGGAGTTCAGTAGAAGTAGAGTACAGTGGAGCACAGTAGAGGTAGAGTAGAGTGGAGTACAGTAGAGGTAGAGTACAGTGGAGTACAGTAGAGGTAGAGTACAGTGGAGTAGAGTAGAGATAGAGTACAGTGGAGCACAGCAGAGGTAGAGTACAGTGGATCACAGTAGAGATAGAGTACAGTGGAGTACAGTGGAGCACAGTAGAGGTATAGTACAGTGGAGCACAGTAGAGATAGATTACAGTGGAGTAGAGTAGAGATAGAGTACAGTGGAGTACAGTAGAGGTAGAGTACAGTGGAGCAGAGTAGATGTAGAGTACAGTGGAGTACAGTAGAGGTAGAGCACAGTAGAGCAGAGTAGAGGTAGAGTACAGTGGAGTACAGTAGAGGTAGTGCACAGTGGAGCACTCTAGAGGTAGAGTACAGTGGAGTACAGTGGAGTACAGTAGAGGTGGAGTACAGTAGAGTACAGTAGAGGTAGAGAACAGTACAGTACAGTAGAGGTAGAGTACAGTGGAGTACAGTAGAGGTAGAGTACAGTAGAGCACAGTAGAGGTAGAATACAGTGGTGTATAGTAGAGATAGAGTACAGTGGAGCACAGTAGAGGTAGAGTACAGTGGAGCACAGTAGAGGTAGAGTACAGTGGAGTATAGTTGAGGTAGACTACAGTGGAGTAGAGTAGAGGTCGAGTACAGTGGAGGACAGTAGAGATAGAGTACAGTAGAGCAGAGTAGAGGTAGAGTACAGTGGAGTACAGTAGAGGTAGAGCACAGTAGAGCAGAGTAGAGGTAGAGTACAGTGGAGTACATAAGAGGTAGAGCACAGTGGAGCACTGTAGAGGTAGAATACAGTGGAGTACATTAGAGATAGAGTACAGTGGAGCACAGTAGAGGTAGAGTACAGTGGAGCACAGTAGAGGTAGAGTACATTGGAGCACAGTAGAGGTAGAGTACAGTGGAGTACAGTAGAGGTAGTGTACAGTAGAGCACAGTAGAGGTAGAGTACAGTGGAGCACAATAGAGGTAGAGTACAGTGGGGTACAGTAGAAATAGAGTACAGTGGAGCACAGTAGAGTAGAGTACAGTAGAATACAGTAGAGTTAGAGTAAAGTGGAGCACAGTAGAGATAGAGTACAGTGGAGTACAGTAGAGGAAGAGTACAGTGGAGTACAGTGGAGCACAGTAGAGGTGGAGTACAGTAGAGTACAGTAGAGGTAGAGTACAGTGGAGCACAGTAGATATAGATTACAGTGGAGTAGAGTAGAGATAGAGTACAGTGGAGTACAGTAGAGGTAGAGTACAGTGGAGCAGAGTAGAGGTAGAGTACAGTGGAGTACAGTAGAGGTAGAGCACAGTAGAGCAGAGTAGAGGTAGAGTACAGTGGAGTAGAGTAGAGGTAGAGTACAGTGGAGTACAGTAGAGGTAGAGTATAGTGGAGCACAGTAGAGGTAGAGTACAGTGGAGTACAGTGGAGCACAGTAGAGGTGGAGTACAGTAGAGTACAGTAGAGGTAGAGTACAGTGGAGCACAGTAGATATAGATTACAGTGGAGTAGAGTAGAGATAGAGTACAGTGGAGTACAGTAGAGGTAGAGTACAGTGGAGTAGAGTAGAGATAGAGTACAGTGGAGCACAGCAGAGGTAGAGTACAGTGGATCACAGTAGAGATAGAGTACAGTGGAGTACAGTGGAGCACAGTAGAGGTATAGTACAGTGGAGCACAGTAGAGATAGATTACAGTGGAGTAGAGTAGAGATAGAGTACAGTGGAGTACAGTAGAGGTAGAGTACAGTGGAGCAGAGTAGATGTAGAGTACAGTGGAGTACAGTAGAGGTAGAGCACAGTAGAGCAGAGTAGAGGTAGAGTACAGTGGAGTACAGTAGAGGTAGTGCACAGTGGAGCACTCTAGAGGTAGAGTACAGTGGAGTACAGTGGAGTAGAGTAGAGGTGGAGTACAGTAGAGTACAGTAGAGGTAGAGAACAGTACAGTACAGTAGAGGTAGAGTACAGTGGAGTACAGTAGAGGTAGAGTACAGTAGAGCACAGTAGAGGTAGAATACAGTGGAGTATAGTAGAGATAGAGTACAGTGGAGCACAGTAGAGGTAGAGTACAGTGGAGCACAGTAGAGGTAGAGTACAGTGGAGTATAGTTGAGGTTGACTACAGTGGAGTAGAGTAGAGGTCGAGTACAGTGGAGGACAGTAGAGATAGAGTACAGTAGAGCAGAGTAGAGGTAGAGTACAGTTGAGTACAGTAGAGGTAGAGCACAGTAGAGCAGAGTAGAGGTAGAGTACAGTGGAGTACATAAGAGGTAGAGCACAGTGGAGCACTGTAGAGGTAGAATACAGTGGAGTACATTAGAGATAGAGTACAGTGGAGCACAGTAGAGGTAGAGTACAGTGGAGCACAGTAGAGGTAGAGTACATTGGAGCACAGTAGAGGTAGAGTACAGTGGAGTACAGTAGAGGTAGTGTACAGTGGAGCACAGTAGAGGTGGAGTACAGTGGAGCACAATAGAGGTAGAGTACAGTGGGGTACAGTAGAAATAGAGTACAGTGGAGCACAGTAGAGTAGAGTACAGTAGAGCACAGTAGAGGTAGAGTACAGTGGAGTACAGTGGAGCACAGTAGAGGTGGAGTACAGTAGAGTACAGTAGAGGTAGAGTACAGTGGAGCACAGTAGAGGTAGAGTACAGTGGAGTACAGTGGAGTACAGTAGAGGTGGAGTACAGTAGAGTACAGTAGAGGTAGAGAACAGTAAAGTACAGTAGAGGTAGACTACAGTGGAGTACAGTAGAGGTAGAGTACAGTAGAGCACAGTAGAGATAGAATACAGTGGAGTACAGTAGAGGTAGAGTACAGTGGAGCACAGTAGAGGTAGAGAACAGTACAATACAGTAGAGGTAGAGTAGAGTGGAGTACAGTAGAGGTAGAGTACAGTAGAGCACAGTAGAGGTAGAATACAGTGGAGTACAGTAGAGGTAGAGTACAGTGGAGTACAGTAGAGGTAGAGTACAGTGGAGTACAGAAGAGATAGAGTACAGTGGAGCACAGTAGAGGTAGAGTACAGTGGAGCACAGTAGAGGTAGAGTACAGTGGAGTACAGTAGAGGTAGTGTACAGTGGAGTATAGTAGAGGTAGAGAACAGTACAGTACAGTAGAGGTAGAGTACAGTGGAGTACAGTAGAGGTAGAGTACAGTAGAGCAGAGTAGAGGTAGAATACAGTGGAGTACAGTAGAGGTAGTGTACAGTGGAGTACAGTAGAGGTAGAGTACAGTGGAGTACAGTAGAGGTAGAGAACAGTACAGTACAGTAGAGGTAGAGTACAGTTGAGTACAGTAGAGGTAGAGTACAGTAGAGCACAGTAGAGATAGAATACAGTGGAGTATAGTAGAGGTAGAGTACTGTAGAGCACAGTAGAGATAGAGTACAGTAGAGCACAGTAGAGGTAGAGTACAGTGGAGCACAGTAGAGGAAGAGTACAGTGTAGTACAGTAGAGATAGAGTACAGTGGAGTACAGTAGAGATAGAGTACAGTCGAACACAGCAGAGATAAGTGCAGTGGAGTATAGTAGAGGTAGAGTACAGTGGAGTACAGTAGAGGTAGAGTACAGTGGAGTACAGTAGAGGTAGAGTAGAGTGGAGCACATTAGAGGTGGAGTAGAGTAGAGTACAGTAGAGGTAGAGTACAGTGGAGTTCAGTAGAAGTAGAGTACAGTGGAGCACAGTAGAGGTAGAGTAGAGTGGAGTACAGTAGAGGTAGAGTACAGTGGAGTACAGTAGAGGTAGAGTACAGTGGAGTAGAGTAGAGATAGAGTACAGTGGAGCACAGCAGAGGTAGAGTACAGTGGATCACAGTAGAGATAGAGTACAGTGGAGTACAGTGGAGCACAGTAGAGGTATAGTACAGTGGAGCACAGTAGAGATAGATTACAGTGGAGTAGAGTAGAGATAGAGTACAGTGGAGTACAGTAGAGGTAGAGTACAGTGGAGCAGAGTAGATGTAGAGTACAGTGGAGTACAGTAGAGGTAGAGCACAGTAGAGCAGAGTAGAGGTAGAGTACAGTGGAGTACAGTAGAGGTAGTGCACAGTGGAGCACTCTAGAGGTAGAGTACAGTGGAGTACAGTGGAGTACAGTAGAGGTGGAGTACAGTAGAGTACAGTAGAGGTAGAGAACAGTACAGTACAGTAGAGGTAGAGTACAGTGGAGTACAGTAGAGGTAGAGTACAGTAGAGCACAGTAGAGGTAGAATACAGTGGTGTATAGTAGAGATAGAGTACAGTGGAGCACAGTAGAGGTAGAGTACAGTGGAGCACAGTAGAGGTAGAGTACAGTGGAGTATAGTTGAGGTAGACTACAGTGGAGTAGAGTAGAGGTCGAGTACAGTGGAGGACAGTAGAGATAGAGTACAGTAGAGCAGAGTAGAGGTAGAGTACAGTGGAGTACAGTAGAGGTAGAGCACAGTAGAGCAGAGTAGAGGTAGAGTACAGTGGAGTACATAAGAGGTAGAGCACAGTGGAGCACTGTAGAGGTAGAATACAGTGGAGTACATTAGAGATAGAGTACAGTGGAGCACAGTAGAGGTAGAGTACAGTGGAGCACAGTAGAGGTAGAGTACATTGGAGCACAGTAGAGGTAGAGTACAGTGGAGTACAGTAGAGGTAGTGTACAGTGGAGCACAGTAGAGGTAGAGTACAGTGGAGCACAATAGAGGTAGAGTACAGTGGGGTACAGTAGAAATAGAGTACAGTGGAGCACAGTAGAGTAGAGTACAGTAGAATACAGTAGAGGTAGAGTAAAGTGGAGCACAGTAGAGATAGAGTACAGTGGAGTACAGTAGAGGAAGAGTACAGTGGAGTACAGTGGAGCACAGTAGAGGTGGAGTACAGTAGAGTACAGTAGAGGTAGAGTACAGTGGAGCACAGTAGATATAGATTACAGTGGAGTAGAGTAGAGATAGAGTACAGTGGAGTACAGTAGAGGTAGAGTACAGTGGAGCAGAGTTGAGGTAGAGTACAGTGGAGTACAGTAGAGGTAGAGCACAGTAGAGCAGAGTAGAGGTAGAGTACAGTGGAGTAGAGTAGAGGTAGAGTACAGTGGAGTACAGTAGAGGTAGAGTATAGTGGAGCACAGTAGAGGTAGAGTACAGTGGAGTACAGTGGAGCACAGTAGAGGTGGAGTACAGTAGAGTACAGTAGAGGTAGAGTACAGTGGAGCACAGTAGATATAGATTACAGTGGAGTAGAGTAGAGATAGAGTACAGTGGAGTACAGTAGAGGTAGAGTACAGTGGAGTAGAGTAGAGATAGAGTACAGTGGAGCACAGCAGAGGTAGAGTACAGTGGATCACAGTAGAGATAGAGTACAGTGGAGTACAGTGGAGCACAGTAGAGGTATAGTACAGTGGAGCACAGTAGAGATAGATTACAGTGGAGTAGAGTAGAGATAGAGTACAGTGGAGTACAGTAGAGGTAGAGTACAGTGGAGCAGAGTAGATGTAGAGTACAGTGGAGTACAGTAGAGGTAGAGCACAGTAGAGCAGAGTAGAGGTAGAGTACAGTGGAGTACAGTAGAGGTAGTGCACAGTGGAGCACTCTAGAGGTAGAGTACAGTGGAGTACAGTGGAGTACAGTAGAGGTGGAGTACAGTAGAGTACAGTAGAGGTAGAGAACAGTACAGTACAGTAGAGGTAGAGTACAGTGGAGTACAGTAGAGGTAGAGTACAGTAGAGCACAGTAGAGGTAGAATACAGTGGAGTATAGTAGAGATAGAGTACAGTGGAGCACAGTAGAGGTAGAGTACAGTGGAGCACAGTAGAGGTAGAGTACAGTGGAGTATAGTTGAGGTTGACTACAGTGGAGTAGAGTAGAGGTCGAGTACAGTGGAGGACAGTAGAGATAGAGTACAGTAGAGCAGAGTAGAGGTAGAGTACAGTTGAGTACAGTAGAGGTAGAGCACAGTAGAGCAGAGTAGAGGTAGAGTACAGTGGAGTACATAAGAGGTAGAGTACAGTGGAGCACTGTAGAGGTAGAATACAGTGGAGTACATTAGAGATAGAGTACAGTGGAGCACAGTAGAGGTAGAGTACAGTGGAGCACAGTAGAGGTAGAGTACATTGGAGCACAGTAGAGGTAGAGTACAGTGGAGTACAGTAGAGGTAGTGTACAGTGGAGCACAGTAGAGGTAGAGTACAGTGGAGCACAATAGAGGTAGAGTACAGTGGGGTACAGTAGAAATAGAGTACAGTGGAGCACAGTAGAGTAGAGTACAGTAGAGCACAGTAGAGGTAGAGTACAGTGGAGTACAGTGGAGCACAGTAGAGGTGGAGTACAGTAGAGTACAGTAGAGGTAGAGTACAGTGGAGCACAGTAGAGGTAGAGTACAGTGGAGTACAGTGGAGTACAGTAGAGGTGGAGTACAGTAGAGTACAGTAGAGGTAGAGAACAGTAAAGTACAGTAGAGGTAGACTACAGTGGAGTACAGTAGAGGTAGAGTACAGTAGAGCACAGTAGAGATAGAATACAGTGGAGTACAGTAGAGGTAGAGTACAGTGGAGCACAGTAGAGGTAGAGAACAGTACAATACAGTAGAGGTAGAGTAGAGTGGAGTACAGTAGAGGTAGAGTACAGTAGAGCACAGTAGAGGTAGAATACAGTGGAGTACAGTAGAGGTAGAGTACAGTGGAGTACAGTAGAGGTAGAGTACAGTGGAGTACAGAAGAGATAGAGTACAGTGGAGCACAGTAGAGGTAGAGTACAGTGGAGCACAGTAGAGGTAGAGTACAGTGGAGCACAGTAGAGGTAGAGTACAGTGGAGTACAGTAGAGGTTGAGTACAGTGGAGTACAGTTGAGGTAGAGTACAGTGGAGCACAGTAGAGGTAGAGTACAGTGGAGTACAGTGGAGCACAGTAGAGGTGGAGTACAGTAGAGTAGAGTATAGGTTGAGTACAGTGGAGTACAGTAGAGATAGAGTAGAGTGGAGTAGAGTAGAGATAGAGTACAGTGGATTAGAGTAGAGGTAGAGTACAGTAGAGCACAGTAGAGGTAGAATACAGTGGAGTACAGTAGAGGTAGAGTACAGTGGAGTACAGTAGAGGTAGAGTACAGTGGAGTACAGAAGAGATAGAGTACAGTGGAGCACAGTAGAGGTAGAGTACAGTGGAGCACAGTAGAGGTAGAGTACAGTGGATCAGAGTAGAGGTAGAGTACAGTGGAGCACAGTAGAGGTAGAGTACAGTGGAGTACAGTGGAGTACAGTAGAGGTGGAGTACAGTAGAGTACAGTAGAGGTAGAGAACAGTGTAGTACAGTAGAGGTAGAGTACAGTGGAGCACTGTAGAGGTAGAGTACAGTGGAGTACAGTGGAGCACAGTAGAAGTGGAGTACAGTAGAGTACAGTAGAGGTAGAGTACAGTGGAGCACAGTAGAGGTAGTGTACAGTGGAGTACAGTGGAGTACAGTAGAGGTGGAGTACAGTAGAGTACAGTAGAGGTAGAATACAGTGTAGTACAGTAGAGGTAGAGTAGAGTGGAGCACAGTAGAGGTAGAGTACAGTGGAGTACAGTGGAGCACAGTAGAGGTGGAGTACAGTAGAGTACAGTAGAGGTAGAGTACAGTGGAGCACAGTAGAGGTAGAGTACAGTGGAGTACAGTAGAGTACAGTAGATGTAGACTATAGTGGAGTACAGTAGAGGTAGAGTACAGTAGAGCACAGTAGAGGTAGAATACAGTGGAGTACAGTAGAGGTGGAGTACAGTAGAGTACAGTAGAGGTAGAGTAGAGTGGAGCACAGTAGAGGTAGAGTAAAGTGGAGTACAGTGGAGTACAGTAGAGGTAGAGTACAGTGGAGCACAGTAGAGGTAGAGAACAGTACAGTACAGTAGAGGTAGAGTAGGGTGGAGTACAGCAGAGGTAGAGTACAGTAGAGCACAGTAGAGGTAGAGAACAGTACAGTACAGTAGAGGTAGAGTACATTGGAGTACAGTAGAGGTAGAGTACAGTAGAGCACAGTAGAGGTAGAATACAGTGGAGTACAGAAGAGGTAGAGTACAGTAGAGTACAGTAGAGGTAGAGTACAGTGGAGTACAGTAGAGGTAGAGTACAGTGGAGCACAGTAGAGCTAGAGTAGAGTGGAGTACAGTGGAGCACAGTAGAGGTGGAGTACATTGGAGTAGAGTATAGGTTGAGTAAAGTGGAGTACAGTAGAGATAGAGTAGAGTGGAGTAGAGTAGAGATAGAGTGCAGTGGATTAGAGTAGAGATAGAGTACAGTGGAGTATAGTTGAGGTAGAGTACAGTGGAGCACAGTAGAGGTAGAGTACAGTGGAGTATAGTTGAGGTAGACTACAGTGGAGTACAGTAGAGGTAGAGTACAGTGGAGCACAGTAGAGGTAGAGTACAGTGGAGTACAGTAGAGGTAGAGTACAGTGGAGCACTGTAGAGGTGGAGTACAGTGGAGTACAGTAGAGGTAGAGTACAGTGGAGCACAGTAGAGATAGAGTACAGTAGAGCACAGTAGAGGTAGAGTACAGTGGAGTATAGTAGAGGTAGAGTACAGTGGAGTATAGTTGAGGTACACTACAGTGGAGTACAGTAGAGGTAGAGTACAGTGGAGTACAGTAGAGGTAGAGTACAGTGGAGCACAGTAGAGGTAGAGTACAGTGGAGTATAGTTGAGGTAGACTACAGTGGAGCACAGTAGAGATAGAGTACAGTAGATCAGAGTAGAGGTAGAGTACAGTGGAGTACAGTAGAGGTAGAGCAAAGTAGAGCAGAGTAGAGGTAGAGCACAGTGGAGCACTGTAGAGGTAGAATACAGTGGAGTACAGTAGATATAGAGTACAGTGGAGCACAGTAGAGGTAGAGTACAGTGGAGCACAGTAGAGGTAGAGTACAGTACAGTACAGTAGAGGTAGAGTAGAGTGGAGTACAGTAGAGGTAGAGTATAGTGGAGCACAGTAGAGGTAGAGCACAGTGGAGTACAGTAGAGGTAGAGTACAGTGGAGCACAGTAGAGCTAGAGTACAGTGGATTACAGTGGAGCACAGTAGAGGTGGTGTACAGTAGAGTAGAGTATAGGTAGAGTACAGTGGAGTACAGTAGAGATAGAGTAGAGTGGAGTAGAGTAGAGATAGAGTACAGTGGATTAGAGTAGAGATAGAGTACAGTGGAGTATAGTTGAGGTAGAGTACAGTGGAGCACAGTAGAGGTAGAGTACAGTGGAGTACAGTAGAGGTAGAGTACAGTGGAGCACAGTAGAGATAGTGTAGAGTAGAGCAGAGTAGAGGTAGAGTACAGTGGAGTACAGTAGAGGTAGAGTACAGTGGAGCACTGTAGAGGTGGAGTACAGTGGAGTACAGTAGAGGTAGAGTACAGTGGAGCACAGTAGAGATAGAGTACAGTAGAGCACATTAGAGGTAGAGTACAGTGGAGTATAGTAGAGGTAGAGTACAGTGGAGTATAGTTGAGGTAGACTACAGTGGAGTACAGTAGAGGTAGAGTATAGTGGAGTACAGTAGAGGTAGAGTACAGTGGAGCACAGTAGAGGTAGAGTACAGTGGAGTATAGTTGAGGTAGAGAACAGTACAGTACAGTAGAGGTAGAGTAGAGTGGAGTACAGTAGAGGTAGAGTACAGTAGAGCACAGTAGAGGTAGAATACTGTGGAGTACAGTAGAGGTAGAGTACAGTGTAGTACAGTAGAGGTAGAGTACAGTGGAGTACAGAAGAGATAGAGTACAGTGGAGCACAGGAGAGGTAGAGTACAGTGGAGCACAGTAGAGGTAGAGTACAGTGGAGCACAGTAGAGGTAGAGTACAGTGGAGTACAGTAGAGGTAGAGTACAGTGGAGCACAGTAGAGGTAGAGTACAGTGGAGCACAGTAGAGGTAGAGTACATTGGAGTACAGTAGAGGTAGAGTACAGTGGAGTACAGTAGAGGTAGAGTACAGTGGAGTACAGTAGAGGTAGAGTACAGTGGAGTACAGTAGATGTAGAGTACAGTGGAGCACAGTAAAGGTAGAGTACAGTGGAGTACAGTAGAGGAAGAGTACAGTGAAGCACAGTAGATATAGAGTACAGTGGAGTACAGTGGAGCACAGTAGAGGTGGAGTACAGTAGAGTAGAGTATAGGTTGAGTACAGTGGAGTACAGTAGAGATAGAGTAGAGTGAAGTAGAGTAGAGATAGAGTACAGTGGATTAGAGTAGAGATAGAGTACAGTGGAGTATAGTTGAGGTAGAGTACAGTGGAGCACAGTAGAGGTAGAGTACAGTGGAGTACAGTGGAGCACAGTAGAGGTGGAGTACAGTAGAGTACAGTAGAGGTAGAGTACAGTGGAGCACAGTAGAGGTAGAGTACAGTGGAGTACATTGGAGTACAGTAGAGGTGGAGTACAGTAGAGTACAGTAGAGGTAGAGAACAGTACAGTACAGTAGAGGTAGAGTACAGTGGAGTACAGTAGAGGTAGAGTACAGTAGAGCACAGTAGAGGTAGAGTACAGTAGAGCACAGTAGAGGTAGAATACAGTGGAGTACAGTAGAGGTAGAGTACAGTGGAGTACAGTAGAGGTAGAGTACAGTGGAGTACAGTAGAGGTAGAGAACAGTACAGTACAGTAGAGGTAGAGTACAGTGGAGTACAGTAGAGGTAGAGTACAGTAGAGCACAGTAGAGGTAGAATACAGTGGAGTACAGTAGAGGTAGAGTACAGTGGAGTACAGTAGAGGTAGAATACAGTGGAGTACAGTAGAGGTAGAGTACAGTGGAGCACAGTAAAGGTAGAGTACAGTGGAGTACAGTAGAGGTAGAGTACAGTGAAGCACAGTAGAGCTAGAGTACAGTGGAGTACAGTGGAGCACAGTAGAGGTGGAGTACAGTAGAGTAGAGTATAGGTTGAGTACAGTGGAGTACAGTAGAGATAGAGTAGAGTGGAGTAGAGTAGAGATAGAGTACAGTGGATTAGAGTAGATATAGAGTACAGTGGAGTATAGTTGAGGTAGAGTACAGTGGAGTACAGTAGAGGTAGAGTACAGTGGAGTATAGTAGAGGTGGAGTACTGTAGAGCACAGTAGAGATAGAGTACAGTAGAGCACAGTAGATGTAGAGTACAGTGGAGCACAGTAGAGGAATAGTACAGTGTAGTACAGTAGAGATAGAGTACAGTGGAGTACAGTAGAGATAGAGTACAGTCGAACACAGTAGAGATAAGTGCAGTGGAGTATAGTAGAGGTAGAGTACAGTGGAGTACAGTAGAGGTAGAGTAGAGTGGAGTACAGTGGAGCACAGTAGAGGTGGAGTACAGTAGAGTACAGTAGAGGTAGAGTACAGTGGAGCACAGTAGAGGTAGAGTACAGTGGAGTACAGTGGAGTACAGTAGAGGTGGAGTACAGTAGAGTACAGTAGAGGTAGAGAACAGTACAGTACAGTAGATGTAGAGTACAGTAGAGCACAGTAGAGGTAGAATACAGTGGAGTACAGTAGAGGTAGAGTACAGTGGAGTATAGTAGAGGTAGAGTACAGTGGAGTACAGTAGAGGTAGAGAACAGTACAGTACAGTAGAGGTAGAGTACAGTGGAGTACAGTAGATGTAGAGTACAGTAGAGCAGAGTAGAGGTAGAATACAGTGGAGTACAGTAGAGGTAGAGTACAGTGGAGTACAGTAGAGGTAGAGTACAGTGGAGTACAGTAGAGATAGAGTACAGTGGATTAGAGTAGAGAAAGAGTACAGTGGAGTATAGTTGAGGTAGAGTACAGTGGAGCAAAGTAGAGGTAGAGTACAGTGGAGTATAGTTGAGGTAGACTACAGTGGAGTACAGAAGAGGTAGAGTACAGTGGAGCACAGTAGAGATAGAGTACAGTAGAGCAGAGTAGATGTAGAGTACAGTGGAGTACAGTAGAGGTAGAGTACAGTGGAGCACTGTAGAGGTGGAGTACAGTGGAGTACAGTAGAGGTAGAGTACAGTGGAGCACAGTAGAGATAGAGTACAATAAGAGCACAGTAGAGGTAGAGTACAGTGGAGCACAGTAGAGGTAGAGTACAGTGAAGTATAGTAGAGGTAGAATACAGTGGAGTACAGTAGAGGTAGAGTACAGTGGAGTACAGTGGAGCACAGTAGAGGTAGAGTACAATGGAGTACAGTGGAACACAGTAGAGGTAGAGTACAGTGGAGTACAGTGGAGTACAGTAGAGTTGGAGTACAGTAGAGTACAGTAGAGGTAGAGAACAGTACAGTACAGTAGAGGTAGACTACAGTGGAGTACAGTAGAGGTAGAGTACAGTAGAGCACAGTAGAGGTAGAATACAGTGGAGTACAGTAGAGGTAGAGTACAGTGGAGCACAGTAGAGGTAGAGAACAGTACAGTACAGTAGAGGTAGAGTAGAGTGGAGTACAGCAGAGGTAGAGTACAGTAGAGCACAGTAGAGGTAGAATAAAGTGGAGTACAGTAGAGGTAGAGTACAGTGGAGTACAGTAGAGGTAGAGTACAGTGGAGTACAGAAGAGATAGAGTACAGTGGAGCACAGTAGAGGTAGAGTACAGTGGAGCACAGTAGAGGTAGAGTACAGTGGAGCACAGTAGAGGTAGAGTACAGTGGAGCACAGTAGAGGTTGAGTACAGTGGAGTAGAGTAGAGGCAGAGTACAGTGGAGCACAGTAGAGGTAGAGTACAGTGGAGTACAGTGGAGCAGAGTAGAGGTGGAGTACAGTAGAGTACAGTAGAGGTAGAGTACAGTGGACCACAGTAGAGGTAGAGTAAAGTGGAGTACAGTGGAGTACAGTAGAGGTGGAGTACAGTAGAGTACAGTAGAGGTAGAGAACAGTACAGTACAGTAGAGGTAGAGTACAGTGGAGTACAGTAGAGGTAGAGTACAGTAGAGCACAGTAGAGGTAAAATACAGTGGAGTACAGTAGAGGTAGAGTACAGTGGAGTACAGTAGAGGTAGAGTACAGTGCAGTACAGTAGAGGTAGAGAACAGTACAGTACAGTAGAGGTAGAGTACAGTGGAGTACAGTAGAGGTAGAGTACAGTAGAGCACAGTAGAGGTAGAATACAGTGGAGTATAGTAGAGGTAGAGTACTGTAGAGCACAGTAGAGATAGAGTACAGTAGAGCACAGTAGAGGTAGAGTACACTGGAGCACAGTAGAGGAAGAGTACAGTGTAGTACAGTAGAGATAGAGTACAGTGGAGTACAGTAGAGATAGAGTACAGTCGAACACAGCAGAGATAAGTGCAGTGGAGTATAGTAGAGGTAGAGTACAGTGGAGTACAGTAGAGGTAGAGTACAGTGGAGTACAGTAGAGGTAGAGTAAAGTGGAGCACATTAGAGGTGGAGTAGAGTAGAGTACAGTAGAGGTAGAGTACAGTGGAGTGCAGTAGAAGTAGAGTACAGTGGAGCACAGTAGAGGTAGAGTAGAGTGGAGTACAGTAGAGGTAGAGTACAGTGGAGTACAGTAGAGGTAGAGTACAGTGGAGTAGAGTAGAGATAGAGTACAGTGGAGCACAGCAGAGGTAGAGTACAGTGGATCACAGTAGAGATAGAGTACAGTGGAGTACAGTGGAGCACAGTAGAGGTATAGTACAGTGGAGCACAGTAGATATAGATTATAGTGGAGTAGAGTAGAGATAGAGTACAGTGGAGTACAGTAGAGGTAGAGTACAGTGGAGCAGAGTAGAGGTAGAGTACAGTGGAGTACAGTAGAGGTAGAGCACAGTAGAGCAGAGTAGAGGTAGAGTACAGTGGAGTACAGTAGAGGTAGAGCACAGTAGAGCAGAGTAGAGGTAGAGTACAGTGGAGTACAGTAGAGGTAGAGCACAGTGGAGCACTGTAGAGGTAGAGTACAGAGGAGTACAGTAGAGATAGAGTACAGTGGAGCACAGTAGAGGTAGAGTACAGTGGAGCAGAGTAGAGCTAGAGTACAGTGGAGCAGAGTAGAGGTAGAGTACAGTGGAGTAGAGTAGAGGTAGAGTACAGTGGAGTACTGTAGAGGTAGAGTACAGTGGAGCACAGTAGAGGTAGAGTACAGTGGAGTACAGTGGAGCACAGTAGAGGTAGAGTACAGTGGAGTACAGTGGAACACAGTAGAGGTAGAGTACAGTGGAGTACAGTGGAGTACAGTAGAGTTGGAGTACAGTAGAGTACAGTAGAGGTAGAGAACAGTACAGTACAGTAGAGGTAGACTACAGTGGAGTACAGTAGAGGTAGAGTACAGTAGAGCACAGTAGAGGTAGAATACAGTGGAGTACAGTAGAGGTAGAGTACAGTGGAGCACAGTAGAGGTAGAGAACAGTACAGTACAGTAGAGGTAGAGTAGAGTGGAGTACAGCAGAGGTAGAGTACAGTAGAGCACAGTAGAGGTAGAATAAAGTGGAGTACAGTAGAGGTAGAGTACAGTGGAGTACAGTAGAGGTAGAGTACAGTGGAGTACAGAAGAGATAGAGTACAGTGGAGCACAGTAGAGGTAGAGTACAGTGGAGCACAGTAGAGGTAGAGTACAGTGGAGCACAGTAGAGGTAGAGTACAGTGGAGTACAGTAGAGGTTGAGTACAGTGGAGTAGAGTAGAGGTAGAGTACAGTGGAGCACAGTAGAGGTAGAGTACAGTGGAGTACAGTGGAGCAGAGTAGAGGTGGAGTACAGTAGAGTACAGTAGAGGTAGAGTACAGTGGAGCACAGTAGAGGTAGAGTAAAGTGGAGTACAGTGGAGTACAGTAGAGGTGGAGTACAGTAGAGTACAGTAGAGGTAGAGAACAGTACAGTACAGTAGAGGTAGAGTACAGTGGAGTACAGTAGAGGTAGAGTACAGTAGAGCACAGTAGAGGTAAAATACAGTGGAGTACAGTAGAGGTAGAGTACAGTGGAGTACAGTAGAGGTAGAGTACAGTGCAGTACAGTAGAGGTAGAGAACAGTACAGTACAGTAGAGGTAGAGTACAGTGGAGTACAGTAGAGGTAGAGTACAGTAGAGCACAGTAGAGGTAGAATACAGTGGAGTATAGTAGAGGTAGAGTACTGTAGAGCACAGTAGAGATAGAGTACAGTAGAGCACAGTAGAGGTAGAGTACACTGGAGCACAGTAGAGGAAGAGTACAGTGTAGTACAGTAGAGATAGAGTACAGTGGAGTACAGTAGAGATAGAGTACAGTCGAACACAGCAGAGATAAGTGCAGTGGAGTATAGTAGAGGTAGAGTACAGTGGAGTACAGTAGAGGTAGAGTACAGTGGAGTACAGTAGAGGTAGAGTAGAGTGGAGCACATTAGAGGTGGATTAGAGTAGAGTACAGTAGAGGTAGAGTACAGTGGAGTGCAGTAGAAGTAGAGTACAGTGGAGCACAGTAGAGGTAGAGTAGAGTGGAGTACAGTAGAGGTAGAGTACAGTGGAGTACAGTAGAGGTAGAGTACAGTGGAGTAGAGTAGAGATAGAGTACAGTGGAGCACAGCAGAGGTAGAGTACAGTGGATCACAGTAGAGATAGAGTACAGTGGAGTACAGTGGAGCACAGTAGAGGTATAGTACAGTGGAGCACAGTAGAGATAGATTACAGTGGAGTAGAGTAGAGATAGAGTACAGTGGAGTACAGTAGAGGTAGAGTACAGTGGAGCAGAGTAGATGTAGAGTACAGTGGAGTACAGTAGAGGTAGAGCACAGTAGAGCAGAGTAGAGGTAGAATACAGTGGAGTACAGTAGAGGTAGAGCACAGTGGAGCACTCTAGAGGTAGAGTACAGTGGAGTACAGTAGATATAGAGTACAGTGGAGCACATTAGAGGTAGAGTACAGTGGAGCAGAGTAGAGGTAGAGTACAGTGGAGCACAGTAGAGGTAGAGTACAGTGGAGTAGAGTAGAGGTAGAGTAAAGTGGAGTACAGTGGAGCACAGTAGAGGTGGAGTACAGTAGAGTAGAGTAGAGGTAGAGTACAGTGGAGCACAGTAGAGGTAGAGTACAGTGGAGTACAGTGGAGTACAGTAGAGCACAGTAGAGGTGGAGTACAGTCGAGTACAGTAGAGGTAGAGTACAGTAGAGTACAGTAGAGGTAGAGAACAGTAGAGTACAGTAGAGGTAGAGAACAGTACAGTACAGTAGAGGTAGAGTACAGTAGAGTAGAGAAGAGGTAGAGTACAGTAGAGTACAGTAGAGGTAGAATACAGTGGAGTACAGTAGAGGTAGAGTACAGTTGAGCACAGTAGAGGTAGAGAACAGTACAGTACAGTAGAGGTAGAGTAGAGTGGAGTACAGTAGAGGTAGAGTACAGTAGAGCACAGTAGAGGTAGAATACAGTGGAGTACAGTAGAGGTAGAGTACAGTGGAGTACAGTAGAGGTAGAATACAGTGGAGTACAGAAGAGATAGAGTACAGTGGAGCACAGTAGAGGTAGAGTACAGTGGAGCACAGTAGAGGTAGAGTAAAGTGGAGCACAGTAGAGGTAGAGTACAGTGGAGTACAGTAGAGGTTGAGTACAGTGGAGTACAGTAGAGGTAGAGTACAGTGGAGCACAGTAGAGGTAGAGTACAGTGGAGTACAGTGGAGCACAGTAGAGGTGGAGTACAGTAGAATAGAGTATAGGTTGAGTACAGTGGAGTACAGTAGAGATAGAGTAGAGTGGAGTAGAGTAGAGATAGAGTATAGTGGATTAGAGTAGAGATCGAGTACAGTGGAGTATAGTTGAGGTAGAGTACAGTGGAGTACAGTAGAGGTAGAGTAGAGTGGAGTACAGTAGAGGTAGAGTACAGTGGAGTACAGTAGAGGTAGAGTACAGTGGAGTAGAGTAGAGATAGAGTACATTGGAGCACAGCAGAGGTAGAGTACAGTGGATCACAGTAGAGATAGAGTACAGTGGAGTACAGTGGAGCACAGTAGAGGTATAGTACAGTGGAGCACAGTAGAGATAGATTACAGTGGAGTAGAGTAGAGATAGAGTACAGTGGAGTACAGTAGAGGTAGAGTACAGTGGAGCAGAGTAGATGTAGAGTACAGTGGAGTACAGTAGAGGTAGTGCACAGTGGAGCACTCTAGAGGTAGAGTACAGTGGAGTACAGTGGAGTACAGTAGAGGTGGAGTACAGTAGAGTACAGTAGAGGTAGAGAACAGTACAGTACAGTAGAGGTAGAGTACAGTGGAGTACAGTAGAGGTAGAGTACAGTAGAGCACAGTAGAGGTAGAATACAGTGGAGTATAGTAGAGATAGAGTACATTGGAGCACAGTAGAGGTAGAGTACAGTGGAGCACAGTAGAGGTAGAGTACAGTGGAGCACAGTAGAGGTAGAGTACAGTGGAGTACAGTAGAGGTAGTGTACAGTGGAGCACAGTAGAGGTAGAGTACAGTGGAACACAGTAGAGGTAGAGTACAGTGGGGTACAGTAGAAATAGAGTACAGTGGAGCACAGTAGAGTAGAGTACAGTAGAGCACAGTAGAGGTAGAGTACAGTGGAGCACAGTAGAGATAGAGTACAGTGGAGTACAGTAGAGGAAGAGTACAGTGGAGCACAGTAGAGATGGAGTACAGTAGAGTACAGTAGAGGTAGAGTACAGTGGAGTACAGTAGAAGTAGATTACAGTGGAGCACAGTAGAGGTAGAGTAGAGTGGAGTACAGTAGAGGTAGAGTACAGTGGAGTACAGTAGAGGTAGAGTACAGTGGAGTAGAGTAGAGATAGAGTACAGTGGAGCACAGCAGAGGCAGAGTACAGTGGATCACAGTAGAGATAGAGTACAGTGGAGTACAGTGGAGCACAGTAGAGGTATAGTACAGTGGAGCACAGTAGAGATAGATTACAGTGGAGTAGAGTAGAGATAGAGTACAGTGGAGTACAGTAGAGGTATAGTACAGTGGAGCAGAGTAGATGTAGAGTACAGTGGAGTACAGTAGAGGTAGAGCACAGTAGAGCAGAGTAGAGGTAGAATACAGTGGAGTACAGTAGAGGTAGAGCACAGTGGAGCACTCTAGAGGTAGAGTACAGTGGAGCACAGCAGAGGTAGAGTACAGTGGATCACAGTAGAGATAGAGTACAGTGGAGTACAGTGGAGCACAGTAGAGGTATAGTACAGTGGAGCACAGTAGATATAGATTATAGTGGAGTAGAGTAGAGATAGAGTACAGTGGAGTACAGTAGAGGTAGAGTACAGCGGAGCAGAGTAGAGGTAGAGTACAGTGGAGTACAGTAGAGGTAGAGCACAGTAGAGCAGAGTAGAGGTAGAGTACAGTGGAGTACAGTAGAGGTAGAGCACAGTAGAGCAGAGTAGAGGTAGAGTACAGTGGAGTACAGTAGAGGTAGAATACAGTGGAGCACTAGAGAGGTAGAGTACAGAGGAGTACAGTAGAGATAGAGTACAGTGGAGCACAGTAGAGGTAGAGTACAGTGGAGCAGAGTAGAGCTAGAGTACAGTGGAGCACAGTAGAGGTAGAGTACAGTGGAGTAGAGTAGAGGTAGAGTACAGTGGAGTACTGTAGAGGTAGAGTACAGTGGAGCACAGTAGAGGTAGAGTACAGTGGAGTACAGTGGAGCACAGTAGAGGTGGAGTACAGTAGAGTACAGTAGAGGTAGAGTACAGTGGAGCACAGTAGAGGTAGAGTACAGTGGAGTACAGTGGAGTACAGTAGAGTTGGAGTACAGTAGAGTACAGTAGAGGTAGAGAACAGTACAGTACAGTAGAGGTATACTACAGTGGAGTACAGTAGAGGTAGAGTACAGTAGAGCACAGTAGAGGTAGAATACAGTGGAGTACAGTAGAGGTAGAGTACAGTGGAGCACAGTAGAGGTAGAGAACAGTGGAGTACAGTAGATATAGAGTACAGTGGAGCACATTAGAGGTAGAGTACAGTGGAGCAGAGTAGAGGTAGAGTACAGTGGAGCACAGTAGAGGTAGAGTACAGTGGAGTAGAGTAGAGGTAGAGTAAAGTGGAGTACAGTGGAGCACAGTAGAGGTGGAGTACAGTAGAGTACAGTAGAGGTAGAGTACAGTGGAGCACAGTAGAGGTAGAGTACAGTGGAGTACAGTGGAGTACAGTAGAGCACAGTAGAGGTGGAGTACAGTAGAGTACAGTAGAGGTAGAGTACAGTAGAGTACAGTAGAGGTAGAGAACAGTAGAGTACAGTAGAGGTAGAGAACAGTACAGTACAGTAGAGGTAGAGTACAGTGGAGTAGAGTAGAGGTAGAGTACAGTAGAGTACAGTAGAGGTAGAATACAGTGGAGTACAGTAGAGGTAGAGTACAGTTGAGCACAGTAGAGGTAGAGAACAGTACAGTACAGTAGAGGTAGAGTAGAGTGGAGTACAGTAGAGGTAGAGTACAGTAGAGCACAGTAGAGGTAGAATACAGTGGAGTACAGTAGAGGTAGAGTACAGTGGAGTACAGTAGAGGTAGAGTACAGTGGAGTACAGAAGAGATAGAGTACAGTGGAGCACAGTAGAGGTAGGGTACAGTGGAGCACAGTAGAGGTAGAGTACAGTGGAGCACAGTAGAGGTAGAGTACAGTGGAGTACAGTAGAGGTTGAGTACATTGGAGTACAGTAGAGGTAGAGTACAGTGGAGCACAGTAGAGGTAGAGTACAGTGGAGTACAGTGGAGCACAGTAGAGGTGGAGTACAGTAGAGTAGAGTATAGGTTGAGTACAGTGGAGTACAGTAGAGATAGAGTAGAGTGGAGTAGAGTAGAGATAGAGTATAGTGGATTAGAGTAGAGATAGAGTACAGTGGAGTATAGTTGAGGTAGAGTACAGTGGAGTACAGTAGAGGTAGAGTACAGTGGAGTACAGTAGAGGTAGAGTACAGTGGAGCACAGTAGAGGTAGAGTACAGTGGAGCACAGTAGAGATAGAGTACAGTGGAGCACAGTAGAGGTAGAGTGCAGTGGATTACAGTAGAGGTAGAGTACAGTGGAGTACAGTAGAGATAGAGTACAGTGGAGTACAGTAGAGGTAGAGTACAGTGGATCACAGTAGAGATAGAGTACAGTGGAGTATAGTTGAGGTAGAGTACAGTGGAGTACAGTGGAGCACAGTAGAGGTGGAGTACAGTAGAGTACAGTAGAGGTAGAGTACAGTGGAGCACAGTAGAGGTAGAGTACAGTGGAGTACAGTGGAGTACAGTAGAGTTGGAGTACAGTAGAGGTAGAGTACAGTGGAGTGCAGAAGTAGAGTAAAGTGGAGCACAGTAGAGGTAGAGTAGAGTGGAGTACAGTAGAGGTAGAGTACAGTGGAGTACAGTAGAGGTAGAGTAGAGTGGAGTAGAGTAGAGATAGAGTACAGTGGAGCACAGCAGAGGTAGAGTACAGTGGATCACAGTAGAGATAGAGTACAGTGGAGTACAGTGGAGCACAGTAGAGGTATAGTACAGTGGAGCACAGTAGAGATAGATTACAGTGGAGTAGAGTAGAGATAGAGTACAGTGGAGTACAGTAGAGGTATAGTACAGTGGAGCAGAGTAGATGTAGAGTACAGTGGAGTACAGTAGAGGTAGAGCACAGTAGAGCAGAGTAGAGGTAGAATACAGTGGAGTACAGTAGAGGTAGAGCACAGTGGAGCACTCTAGAGGTAGAGTACAGTGGAGCACAGCAGAGGTAGAGTACAGTGGATCACAGTAGAGATAGAGTACAGTGGAGTACAGTGGAGCACAGTAGAGGTATAGTACAGTGGAGCACAGTAGATATAGATTATAGTGGAGTAGAGTAGAGATAGAGTACAGTGGAGTACAGTAGAGGTAGAGTACAGTGGAGCAGAGTAGAGGTAGAGTACAGTGGAGTACAGTAGAGGTAGAGCACAGTCGAGCAGAGTAGAGGTAGAGTACAGTGGAGTACAGTAGAGGTAGAGCACAGTAGAGCAGAGTAGAGGTAGAGTACAGTGGAGTACAGTAGAGGTAGAATACAGTGGAGCACTGTAGAGGTAGAGTACAGAGGAGTACAGTAGAGATAGAGTACAGTGGAGCACAGTAGAGGTAGAGTACAGTGGAGCAGAGTAGAGCTAGAGTACAGTGGAGCACAGTAGAGGTAGAGTACAGTGGAGTAGAGTAGAGGTAGAGTACAGTGGAGTACTGTAGAGGTAGAGTACAGTGGAGCACAGTAGAGGTAGAGTACAGTGGAGTACAGTGGAGCACAGTAGAGGTGGAGTACAGTAGAGTACAGTAGAGGTAGAGTACAGTGGAGCACAGTAGAGGTAGAGTACAGTGGAGTACAGTGGAGTACAGTAGAGTTGGAGTACAGTAGAGTAGAGTAGAGGTAGAGAACAGTACAGTACAGTAGAGGTAGACTACAGTGGAGTACAGTAGAGGTAGAGTACAGTAGAGCACAGTAGAGGTAGAATACAGTGGAGTACAGTAGAGGTAGAGTACAGTGGAGCACAGTAGAGGTAGAGAACAGTACTGTACAGTAGAGGTAGAGTAGAGTGGAGTACAGCAGAGGTAGAGTACAGTAGAGCACAGTAGAGGTAGAATACAGTGGAGTACAGTAGAGGTAGAGTACAGTGGAGTACAGTAGAGGTAGAGTACAGTGGAGTACAGAAGAGATAGAGTACAGTGAAGCACAGTAGAGGTAGAGTACAGTGGAGCACAGTAGAGGTAGAGTACAGTGGAGCACAGTAGAGGTAGAGTACAGTGGAGTACAGTAGAGGTTGAGTACAGTGGAGTACAGTAGAGGTAGAGTACAGTGGAGCACAGTAGAGGTAGAGTACAGTGGAGTACAGTGGAGCACAGTAGAGGTGGAGTACAGTAGAGTACAGTAGAGGTAGAGTACAGTGGAGCACAGTAGAGGTAGAGTAAAGTGGAGTACAGTGGAGTACAGTAGAGGTGGAGTACAGTAGAGTACAGTAGAGGTAGAGAACAGTACAGTACAGTAGAGGTAGAGTACAGTGGAGTACAGTAGAGGTAGAGTACAGTAGAGCACAGTAGAGGTAGAATACAGTGGAGTACAGTAGAGGTAGAGTACAGTGGAGTACAGTAGAGGTAGAGTACAGTGCAGTACAGTAGAGGTAGAGAACAGTACAGTACAGTAGAGGTAGAGTACAGTGGAGTACAGTAGAGGTAGAGTACAGTAGAGCACAGTAGAGGTAGAATACAGTGGAGTATAGTAGAGGTAGAGTACTGTAGAGCACAGTAGAGATAGAGTACAGTAGAGCACAGTAGAGGTAGAGTACACTGGAGCACAGTAGAGGAAGAGTACAGTGTAGTACAGTAGAGATAGAGTACAGTGGAGTACAGTAGCGATAGAGTACAGTCGAACACAGCAGAGATAAGTGCAGTGGAGTATAGTAGAGGTAGAGTACAGTGGAGTACAGTAGAGGTAGAGTACAGTGGAGTACAGTAGAGGTAGAGTAGAGTGGAGCACATTAGAGGTGGAGTAGAGTAGAGTACAGTAGAGGTAGAGTACAGTGGAGTGCAGTAGAAGTAGAGTAGAGTGGAGCACAGTAGAGGTAGAGTAGAGTGGAGTACAGTAGAGGTTGAGTACAGTGGACTACAGTAGAGGTAGAGTACAGTGGAGTAGAGTAGAGATAGAGTACAGTGGAGCACAGCAGAGGTAGAGTACAGTGGAGTACAGTGGAGCACAGTATAGGTATAGTACAGTGGAGCACAGTAGAGATAGATTACAGTGGAGTAGAGTAGAGATAGAGTACAGTGGAGTACAGTAGAGGTAGAGTACAGTGGAGCAGAGTAGATGTAGAGTACAGTGGAGTACAGTAGAGGTAGAGCACAGTAGAGCAGAGTAGAGGTAGAATACAGTGGAGTACAGTAGAGGTAGAGCACAGTGGAGCACTCTAGAGGTAGAGTACAGTGGAGTACAGTAGATATAGAGTACAGTGGAGCATATTAGAGGTAGAGTACAGTGGAGCAGAGTAGAGGTAGAGTACAGTGGAGCACAGTAGAGGTAGAGTACAGTGGAGTAGAGTAGAGGTAGAGTAAAGTGGAGTACAGTGGAGCACAGTAGAGGTGGAGTACAGTAGAGTACAGTAGAGGTAGAGTACAGTGGAGCACAGTAGAGGTAGAGTACAGTGGAGTACAGTGGAGTACAGTAGAGCACAGTAGAGGTGGAGTACAGTAGAGTACAGTAGAGGTAGAGTACAGTAGAGTACAGTAGAGGTAGAGAACAGTAGAGTACAGTAGAGGTAGAGAACAGTACAGTACAGTAGAGGTAGAGTACAGTAGAGTAGAGAAGAGGTAGAGTACAGTAGAGTACAGTAGAGGTAGAATACAGTGGAGTACAGTAGAGGTAGAGTACAGTTGAGCACAGTAGAGGTAGAGAACAGTACAGTACAGTAGAGGTAGAGTAGAGTGGAGTACAGTAGAGGTAGAGTACAGTAGAGCACAGTAGAGGTAGAATACAGTGGAGTACAGTAGAGGTAGAGTACAGTGGAGTACAGTAGAGGTAGAGTACAGTGGAGCATAGTAGAGCTAGAGTACAGTGGAGTACAGTGGAGCACAGTAGAGGTGGAGTACAGTAGAGTAGAGTATAGGTTGAGTACAGTGGAGTACAGTAGAGATAGAGTAGAGTGGAGTAGAGTAGAGATAGAGTACAGTGGATTAGAGTAGAGATAGAGTACAGTGGAGTACAGTTGAGGTAGAGTACATTGGAGTACAGTAGAGGTAGAGTACAGTGGAGTACAGTAGAGGTAGAGAACAGTACAGTACAGTAGAGGTAGAGTAGAGTGGAGAACAGTAGAGGTAGAGTACAGTAGAGCACAGTAGAGGTAGAATACATTGGAGTACAGTAGAGGTAGAGTACAGTGGAGTACAGTAGAGGTAGAGTACAGTGGAGTACAGAAGAGATAGAGTACAGTGGAGCACAGTAAAGGTAGAGTACAGTGGAGCACAGTAGAGGTAGAGTACAGTGGAGCACAGTAGAGGTAGAGTACAGTGGAGTACAGTAGAGGTAGAGTACAGTGGAGTACAGTAGAGGTAGAGTACAGTGGAGCACAGTAGAGGTAGAGTACAGTGGTGTACAGTGGAGCACAGTAGAGGTGGAGTACAGTAGAGTACAGTAGAGGTAGAGTACAGTGGAGCACAGTAGAGGTAGAGTACAGTGGAGTACAGTGGAGTACAGTAGAGGTAGAGAACAGTACAGTACAGTAGAGGTAGAGTACAGTGGAGCACAGTAGAGGTAGAGTACAGTGGAGTACAGTAGAGGTAGTGTACAGTGGAGCACAGTAGAGGTAGAGTACATTGGGGTACAGTAGAAATAGAGTACAGTGGAGCACAGTAGAGTTGAGTACAGTAGAGCACAGTAGAGGTAGAGTACAGTGGAGCACAGTAGAGATAGAGTACAGTGGAGTACAGTAGAGGAAGAGTACAGTGGAGTACATTGGAGCACAGTAGAGGTGGAGTACAGTAGAGTACAGTAGAGATAGAGTACAGTGGAGTACAGTACAAGTAGATTACAGTGGAGCACAGTAGAGGTAGAGTAGAGTGGAGTACAGTAGAGGTAGAGTACAGTGGAGTACAGTAGAGGTAGAGTACAGTGGAGTAGAGTAGAGGTAGAGTACAGTGGAGCACAGCAGAGGTAGAGTACAGTGGATCACAGTAGAGGTAGAGTACAGTGGAGTAGAGTAGAGGTAGAGTACAGTGGAGTACTGTAGAGGTAGAGTACAGTGGAGCAGAGTAGAGGTAGAGTACAGTGGAGTACAGTAGAGGTAGAGCACAGTAGAGCAGAGTAGAGGTAGAATACAGTGGAGTACAGTAGAGGTAGAGCACAGTGGAGCACTCTAGAGGTAGAGTACAGTGGAGCACAGCAGAGGTAGAGTACAGTGGATCACAGTAGAGACAGAGTACAGTGGAGTACAGTGGAGCACAGTAGAGGTATAGTACAGTGGAGCACAGTAGATATAGATTATAGTGGAGTAGAGTAGAGATAGAGTACAGTGGAGTACAGTAGAGGTAGAGTACAGTGGAGCAGAGTAGAGGTAGAGTACAGTGGAGTACAGTAGAGGTAGAGCACAGTAGAGCAGAGTAGAGGTAGAGTACAGTGGAGTACAGTAGAGGTAGAATACAGTGGAGCACTCTAGAGGTAGAGTACAGTGGAGTACAGTAGATATAGAGTACAGTGGAGCATATTAGAGGTAGAGTACAGTGGAGCAGAGTAGAGGTAGAGTACAGTGGAGCACAGTAGAGGTAGAGTACAGTGGAGTAGAGTAGAGGTAGAGTAAAGTGGAGTACAGTGGAGCACAGTAGAGGTGGAGTACAGTAGAGTACAGTAGAGGTAGAGTACAGTGGAGCACAGTAGAGGTGGAGTACAGTAGAGTACAGTAGAGGTAGAGTACAGTGGAGCACAGTAGAGGTAGAGTACAGTGGAGTACAGTGGAGTACAGTAGAGTTGGAGTACAGTAGAGTACAGTAGAGGTAGAGAACAGTAAAGTACAGTAGAGGTAGACTACAGTGGAGTACAGTAGAGGTAGAGTACAGTAGAGCACAGTAGAGGTAGAATACAGTGGAGTACAGTAGAGGTAGAGTACAGTGGAGCACAGTAGAGGTAGAGAACAGTGGA
Source organism: Tiaroga cobitis (assembly GCA_030578255.1). Classification (NCBI taxonomy): domain Eukaryota; kingdom Metazoa; phylum Chordata; class Actinopteri; order Cypriniformes; family Leuciscidae; genus Tiaroga; species Tiaroga cobitis. The sequence goes on from CM060612.1 coordinate 2,130,219, forward strand.
GTACAGTAGATATAGAGTACAGTGGAGCACATTAGAGGTAGAGTACAGTGGAGCAGAGTAGAGGTAGAGTACAGTGGAGCACAGTAGAGGTAGAGTACAGTGGAGTAGAGTAGAGGTAGAGTAAAGTGGAGTACAGTGGAGCACAGTAGAGGTGGAGTACAGTAGAGTACAGTAGAGGTAGAGTACAGTGGAGCACAGTAGAGGTAGAGTACAGTGGAGTACAGTGGAGTACAGTAGAGCACAGTAGAGGTGGAGTACAGTAGAGTACAGTAGAGGTAGAGTACAGTAGAGTACAGTAGAGGTAGAGAACAGTAGAGTACAGTAGAGGTAGAGAACAGTACAGTACAGTAGAGGTAGATTACAGTGGAGTAGAGTAGAGGTAGAGTACAGTAGAGTACAGTAGAGGTAGAATACAGTGGAGTACAGTAGAGGTAGAGTACAGTTGAGCACAGTAGAGGTAGAGAACAGTACAGTACAGTAGAGGTAGAGTAGAGTGGAGTACAGTAGAGGTAGAGTACAGTAGAGCACAGTAGAGGTAGAATACAGTGGAGTACAGTAGAGGTAGAGTACAGTGGAGTACAGTAGAGGTAGAGTACAGTGGAGTACAGAAGATATAGAGTACAGTGGAGCACAGTAGAGGTAGAGTACAGTGGAGTACAGTGGAGCACAGTAGAGGTGGAGTACAGTAGAGTACAGTAGAGGTAGAGTACAGTGGAGCACAGTAGAGGTAGAGTACAGTGGACTACAGTGGAGTACAGTAGAGGTAGAGAACAGTACAGTACAGTAGATGTAGACTACAGTGGAGCACAGTAGAGGTAGAGTACAGTAGAGCACAGTAGAGGTAGAATACAGTGGAGTACAGTAGAGGTAGAGTACAGTGGAGCACAGTAGAGGTAGAGAACAGTACAGTACAGTAGAGGTAGAGTAGAGTGGAGTACAGCAGAGGTAGAGTACAGTAGAGCACAGTAGAGGTAGAATACAGTGGAGTACAGTAGAGGTAGAGTACAGTGGAGTACAGTAGAGCTAGAGTACAGTGGAGTACAGAAGAGATAGAGTACAGTGGAGCACAGTAGAGGTAGAGTACAGTGGAGTACAGTAGAGGTTGAGTACAGTGGAGTACAGTAGAGGTAGAGTACAGTGGAGCACAGTAGAGGTAGAGTACAGTGGAGTACAGTGGAGCACAGTAGAGGTGGAGTACAGTAGAGTACAGTAGAGGTAGAGTACAGTGGAGCACAGTAGAGGTAGAGTAAAGTGGAGTACAGTGGAGTACAGTAGAGGTGGAGTACAGTAGAGTACAGTAGAGGTAGAGAACAGTACAGTACAGTAGAGGTAGAATACAGTGGAGTACAGTAGAGATAAAGTACAGTAGAGCACAGTAGAGGTAGAATACAGTGGAGTACAGTAGAGGTAGAGTACAGTGGAGTAAAGTAGAGGTAGAGTACAGTGGAGTACAGTAGAGGTAGAGAACAGTACAGTACAGTAGAGGGAGAGTACAGTGGAGTACAGTAGAGGTAGAGTACAGTGGAGCACAGTAGAGATAGAGTACAGTGGAGTACAGTAGAGGTAGAGTACAGTGGAGCATAGTAGAGCTAGAGTACAGTGGAGTACAGTGGAGCACAGTAGAGGTGGAGTACAGTAAAGTAGAGTATAGGTTGAGTACAGTGGAGTACAGTAGAGATAGAGTAGAGTGGAGTAGAGTAGAGATAGAGTACAGTGGATTAGAGTAGAGATAGAGTACAGTGGAGTACAGTAGAGGTAGAGTTCAGGGGAGCAGAGTAGAGGTAGAGTACAGTGGAGTACAGTAGAGGTAGAGCACAGTAGAGCAGAGTAGAGGTAGAGTACAGTGGAGTACAGTAGAGGTAGAGCACAGTGGAGCACTGTAGAGGTAGAGTACAGAGGAGTACAGTAGAGATAGAGTACAGTGGAGCACAGTAGAGGTAGAATACAGTGGAGTACAGTAGAGGTAGAGTACAGTGGAGCACTGTAGAGGTGGAGTACAGTGGAGTACAGTAGAGGTAGAGTACAGTGGAGCACAGTAGAGATAGAGTACAGTAGAGCACAGTAGAGGTAGAGTACAATGGAGTATAGTAGAGGTAGAGTACAGTGGAGTATATTTGAGGTAGACTACAGTGGAGTACAGTAGAGGTAAGAGTACAGTGGAGTACAGTAGAGGTAGAGTACAATGGAGCACAATAGAGGTAAAGTACAGTGGAGTATAGTTGAGGTAGACTACAGTGGAGTAGAGTAGAGGTCGAGTACAGTGGAGCACAGTAGAGATAGAGTACAGTAGAGCAGAGTAGAGGTAGAGTACAGTGGAGTACAGTAGAGGTAGAGCACAGTAGAGCAGAGTAGAGGTAGAGTACAGTGGAGTACAGTAGAGGTAGATCACAGTGGAGCACTGTAGAGGTAGAGTACAGTGGAGTACAGTAGAGATAGAGTACAGTGGAGCAAAGTAGAGGTAGAGTACAGTGGAGCACAGTAGAGGTAGAGTACAGTGGAGTACAGTAGAGGTAGTGTACAGTGGAGCACAGTAGAGGTAGAGTACAGTGGAGCACAGTAGAGGTAGAGTACAGTGGGGTACAGTAGAAATAGAGTACAGTGGAGCACAGTAGAGTAGAGTACAGTAGAGCACTGTAGAGGTAGAATACAGTGGAGTACAGTAGAGATAAAGTACAGTGGAGTACAGTAGAGGTAGAGTACAGTGGAGTAGACTAGAGGTAGAGTACAGTGGAGCACAGCAGAGGTAGAGTACAGTGGATCACAGTAGAGATAGAGTACAGTGGAGTACAGTGGAGCACATTAGAGGTATAGTACAGTGGAGCACAGTAGATATAGATTACAGTGGAGTAGAGTAGAGATAGAGTACAGTGGAGTACAGTAGAGGTAGAGTACAGTGGAGCAGAGTAGAGGTAGAGTACAGGTAGAGTACAGTGGAGTACAGTAGAGGTAGAGCACAGTAGAGCAGAGTAGAGGTAGAGTACAGTGGAGTACAGTAGAGGTAGAGCACAGTGGAGCACTGTAGAGGTAGAGTACAGAGGAGTACAGTAGAGATAGAGTACAGTGGAGCACAGTAAAGGTAGAGTACAGTGGAGCAGAGTAGAGCTAGAGTACAGTGGAGCACAGTAGAGGTCGAGTACAGTGGAGTAGAGTAGAGGTAGAGTACAGTGGAGTACAGTAGAGGTAGAGTACAGTGGAGCACAGTAGAGGTAGAGTACAGTGGAGTACAGTGGAGCACAGTAGAGGTGGAGTACAGTAGAGTAGAGTAGAGGTAGAGTACAGTGGAGCACAGTAGAGGTAGAGTACAGTGCACTACAGTGGAGTACAGTAGAGGTGGAGTACAGTAGAGTACAGTAGAGGTAGAGAACAGTACAGTACAGTATATGTAGACTACAGTGGAGCACAGTAGAGGTAGAGTACAGTAGAGCACAGTAGAGGTAGAATACAGTGGAGTACAGTAGAGGTAGAGTACAGTGGAGCACAGTAGAGGTAGAGAACAGTACAGTACAGTAGAGGTAGAGTAGAGTGGAGTACAGCAGAGGTAGAGTACAGTAGAGCACAGTAGAGGTAGAATACAGTGGAGTACAGTAGAGGTAGAGTACAGTGGAGTACAGCAGAGCTAGAGTACAGTGGAGTACAGAAGAGATAGAGTACAGTGGAGCACAGTAGAGGTAGAGTACAGTGGAGTACAGTAGAGGTTGAGTACAGTGGAGTACAGTAGAGGTAGAGTACAGTGGAGCACAGTAGAGGTAGAGTACAGTGGAGTACAGTGGAGCACAGTAGAGGTGGAGTACAGTAGAGTACAGTAGAGGTAGAGTACAGTGGAGCACAGTAGAGGTAGAGTAAAGTGGAGTACAGTGGAGTACAGTAGAGGTGGAGTACAGTAGAGTACAGTAGAGGTAGAGAACAGTACAGTACAGTAGAGGTAGAATACAGTGGAGTACAGTAGAGATAAAGTACAGTAGAGCACAGTAGAGGTAGAATACAGTGGAGTACAGTAGAGGTAGAGTACAGTGGAGTACAGTAGAGGTAGAGTACAGTGGAGTACAGTAGAGGGAGAGAACAGTACAGTACAGTAGAGGTAGAGTACAGTGGAGTACAGTAGAGGTAGAGTACAGTGGAGCACAGTAGAGATAGAGTACAGTGGAGTACAGTAGAGGTAGAGTACAGTGGAGCATAGTAGAGCTAGAGTACAGTGGAGTACAGTGGAGCACAGTAGAGGTGGAGTACAGTAGAGCAGAGTATAGGTTGAGTACAGTGGAGTACAGTAGAGATAGAGTAGAGTGGAGTAGAGTAGAGATAGAGTACAGTGGATTAGAGTAGAGATAGAGTACAGTGGAGTACAGTTGAGGTAGAGTACATTGGAGTACAGTAGAGGTAGAGTACAGTGGAGTACAGTAGAGGTAGAGAACAGTACAGTACAGTAGAGGTAGAGTAGAGTGGAGAACAGTAGAGGTAGAGTACAGTAGAGCACAGTAGAGGTAGAATACATTGGAGTACAGTAGAGGTAGAGTACAGTGGAGTACAGTAGAGGTAGAGTACAGTGGAGTACAGAAGAGATAGAGTACAGTGGAGCACAGTAAAGGTAGAGTACAGTGGAGCACAGTAGAGGTAGAGTACAGTGGAGCACAGTAGAGGTAGAGTACAGTGGAGTACAGTAGAGGTAGAGTACAGTGGAGTACAGTAGAGGTAGAGTACAGTGGAGCACAGTAGAGGTAGAGTACAGTGGTGTACAGTGGAGCACAGTAGAGGTGGAGTACAGTAGAGTACAGTAGAGGTAGAGTACAGTGGAGCACAGTAGAGGTAGAGTACAGTGGAGTACAGTGGAGTACAGTAGAGGTGGAGTACAGTAGAGTACAGTAGAGGTAGAGAACAGTACAGTACAGTAGAGGTAGAATACAGTGGAGTACAGTAGAGATAAAGTACAGTAGAGCACAGTAGAGGTAGAATACAGTGGAGTACAGTAGAGGTAGAGTACAGTGGAGCACTGTAGAGGTGGAGTACAGTAGAGTACAGTAGAGGTAGAGTACAGTGGAGCACAGTAGAGGTAGAGTAAAGTGGAGTACAGTGGAGTACAGTAGAGGTGGAGTACAGTAGAGTACAGTAGAGGTAGAGAACAGTACAGTACAGTAGAGGTAGAATACAGTGGAGTACAGTAGAGATAAAGTACAGTAGAGAACAGTAGAGGTAGAATACAGTGGAGTACAGTAGAGGTAGAGTACAGTGGAGTACAGTAGAGGTAGAGTACAGTGGAGTACAGTAGAGGTAGAGAACAGTACAGTACAGTAGAGGTAGAGTACAGTGGAGTACAGTAGAGGTAGAGTACAGTGGAGCACAGTAGAGATAGAGTACAGTGGAGTACAGTAGAGGTAGAGTACAGTGGAGCATAGTAGAGCTAGAGTACAGTGGAGTACAGTGGAGCACAGTAGAGGTGGAGTACAGTAGAGTAGAGTATAGGTTGAGTACAGTGGAGTACAGTAGAGATAGAGTAGAGTGGAGTAGAGTAGAGATAGAGTACAGTGGATTAGAGTAGAGATAGAGTACAGTGGAGTACAGTTGAGGTAGAGTACATTGGAGTACAGTAGAGGTAGAGTACAGTGGAGTACAGTAGAGGTAGAGAACAGTACAGTACAGTAGAGGTAGAGTAGAGTGGAGAACAGTAGAGGTAGAGTACAGTAGAGCACAGTAGAGGTAGAATACATTGGAGTACAGTAGAGGTAGAGTACAGTGGAGTACAGTAGAGGTAGAGTACAGTGGAGTACAGAAGAGATAGAGTACAGTGGAGCACAGTAAAGGTAGAGTACAGTGGAGCACAGTAGAGGTAGAGTACAGTGGAGCACAGTAGAGGTAGAGTACAGTGGAGTACAGTAGAGGTAGAGTACAGTGGAGTACAGTAGAGGTAGAGTACAGTGGAGCACAGTAGAGGTAGAGTACAGTGGTGTACAGTGGAGCACAGTAGAGGTGGAGTACAGTAGAGTACAGTAGAGGTAGAGTACAGTGGAGCACAGTAGAGGTAGAGTACAGTGGAGTACAGTGGAGTACAGTAGAGGTGGAGTACAGTAGAGTACAGTAGAGGTAGAGAACAGTACAGTACAGTAGAGGTAGAGTACAGTGGAGCACAGTAGAGGTAGAGTACAGTGGAGTACAGTAGAGGTAGTGTACAGTGGAGCACAGTAGAGGTAGAGTACAGTGGAGCACAGTAGAGGAAGAGTACATTGGGGTACAGTAGAAATAGAGTACAGTGGAGCACAGTAGAGTTGAGTACAGTAGAGCACAGTAGAGGTAGAGTACAGTGGAGCACAGTAGAGATAGAGTACAGTGGAGTACAGTAGAGGAAGAGTACAATGGAGTACATTGGAGCACAGTAGAGGTGGAGTACAGTAGAGTACAGTAGAGATAGAGTACAGTGGAGTACAGTACAAGTAGATTACAGTGGAGCACAGTAGAGGTAGAGTAGAGTGGAGTACAGTAGAGGTAGAGTACAGTGGAGTACAGTAGAGGTAGAGTACAGTGGAGTAGAGTAGAGGTAGAGTACAGTGGAGCACAGCAGAGGTAGAGTACAGTGGATCACAGTAGAGGTAGAGTACAGTGGAGTAGAGTAGAGGTAGAGTACAGTGGAGTACTGTAGAGGTAGAGTACAGTGGAGCAGAGTAGAGGTAGAGTACAGTGGAGTACAGTAGAGGTAGAGCACAGTAGAGCAGAGTAGAGGTAGAATACAGTGGAGTACAGTAGAGGTAGAGCACAGTGGAGCACTCTAGAGGTAGAGTACAGTGGAGCACAGCAGAGGTAGAGTACAGTGGATCACAGTAGAGACAGAGTACAGTGGAGTACAGTGGAGCACAGTAGAGGTATAGTACAGTGGAGCACAGTAGATATAGATTATAGTGGAGTAGAGTAGAGATAGAGTACAGTGGAGTACAGTAGAGGTAGAGTACAGTGGAGCAGAGTAGAGGTAGAGTACAGTGGAGTACAGTAGAGGTAGAGCACAGTAGAGCAGAGTAGAGGTAGAGTACAGTGGAGTACAGTAGAGGTAGAATACAGTGGAGCATTGTAGAGGTAGAGTACAGAGGAGTACAGTAGAGATAGAGTACAGTGGAGCACAGTAGAGGTAGAGTACAGTGGAGCAGAGTAGAGCTAGAGTAGAGTGGAGCACAGTAGAGGTAGTGTACAGTGGAGTAGAGTAGAGGTAGAGTACAGTGGAGTACTGTAGAGGTAGAGTACAGTGGAGCACAGTAGAGGTAGAGTACAGTGGAGTACAGTGGAGCACAGTAGAGGTGGAGTACAGTAGAGTACAGTAGAGGTAGAGTACAGTGGAGCAGAGTAGAGGTAGAGTACAGTGGAGTACAGTGGAGTACAGTAGAGTTGGAGTACAGTAGAGTACAGTAGAGGTAGAGAACAGTAAAGTACAGTAGAGGTAGACTACAGTGGAGTACAGTAGAGGTAGAGTACAGTAGAGCACAGTAGAGGTAGAATACAGTGGAGTACAGTAGAGGTAGAGTACAGTGGAGCACAGTAGAGGTAGAGAACAGTGGAGTACAGTAGATATAGAGTACAGTGGAGCACATTAGAGGTAGAGTACAGTGGAGCAGAGTAGAGGTAGAGTACAGTGGAGCACAGTAGAGGTAGAGTACAGTGGAGTAGAGTAGAAGTAGAGTAAAGTGGAGTACAGTGGAGCACAGTAGAGGTGGAGTACAGTAGAGTACAGTAGAGGTAGAGTACAGTGGAGCACAGTAGAGGTAGAGTACAGTGGAGTACAGTGGAGTACAGTAGAGCACAGTAGAGGTGGAGTACAGTAGAGTACAGTAGAGGTAGAGTACAGTAGAGTACAGTAGAGGTAGAGAACAGTAGAGTACAGTAGAGGTAGAGAACAGTACAGTACAGTAGAGGTAGATTACAGTGGAGTAGAGTAGAGGTAGAGTACAGTAGAGTACAGTAGAGGTAGAATACAGTGGAGTACAGTAGAGGTAGAGTACAGTTGAGCACAGTAGAGGTAGAGAACAGTACAGTACAGTAGAGGTAGAGTAGAGTGGAGTACAGTAGAGGTAGAGTACAGTAGAGCACAGTAGAGGTAGAATACAGTGGAGTACAGTAGAGGTAGAGTACAGTGGAGTACAGTAGAGGTAGAGTACAGTGGAGTACAGAAGAGATAGAGTACAGTGGAGCACAGTAGAGGTAGAGTACAGTGGAGTACAGTGGAGCACAGTAGAGGTGGAGTACAGTAGAGTACAGTAGAGGTAGAGTACAGTGGAGCACAGTAGAGGTAGAGTACAGTGGACTACAGTGGAGTACAGTAGAGGTAGAGAACAGTACAGTACAGTAGATGTAGACTACAGTGGAGCACAGTAGAGGTAGAGTACAGTAGAGCACAGTAGAGGTAGAATACAGTGGAGTACAGTAGAGGTAGAGTACAGTGGAGCACAGTAGAGGTAGAGAACAGTACAGTACAGTAGAGGTAGAGTAGAGTGGAGTACAGCAGAGGTAGAGTACAGTAGAGCACAGTAGAGGTAGAATACAGTGGAGTACAGTAGAGGTAGAGTACAGTGGAGTACAGTAGAGCTAGAGTACAGTGGAGTACAGAAGAGATAGAGTACAGTGGAGCACAGTAGAGGTAGAGTACAGTGGAGTACAGTAGAGGTTGAGTACAGTGGAGTACAGTAGAGGTAGAGTACAGTGGAGCACAGTAGAGGTAGAGTACAGTGGAGTACAGTGGAGCACAGTAGAGGTGGAGTACAGTAGAGTACAGTAGAGGTAGAGTACAGTGGAGCACAGTAGAGGTAGAGTAAAGTGGAGTACAGTGGAGTACAGTAGAGGTGGAGTACAGTAGAGTACAGTAGAGGTAGAGAACAGTACAGTACAGTAGAGGTAGAATACAGTGGAGTACAGTAGAGATAAAGTACAGTAGAGCACAGTAGAGGTAGAATACAGTGGAGTACAGTAGAGGTAGAGTACAGTGGAGTACAGTAGAGGTAGAGTACAGTGGAGTACAGTAGAGGTAGAGAACAGTACAGTACAGTAGAGGTAGAGTACAGTGGAGTACAGTAGAGGTAGAGTACAGTGGAGCACAGTAGAGATAGAGTACAGTGGAGTACAGTAGAGGTAGAGTACGGTGGAGCATAGTAGAGCTAGAGTACAGTGGAGTACAGTGGAGCACAGTAGAGGTGGAGTACAGTAAAGTAGAGTATAGGTTGAGTACAGTGGAGTACAGTAGAGATAGAGTAGAGTGGAGTAGAGTAGAGATAGAGTACAGTGGATTAGAGTAGAGATAGAGTACAGTGGAGTACAGTAGAGGTAGAGTTCAGGGGAGCAGAGTAGAGGTAGAGTACAGTGGAGTACAGTAGAGGTAGAGCACAGTAGAGCAGAGTAGAGGTAGAGTACAGTGGAGTACAGTAGAGGTAGAGCACAGTGGAGCACTGTAGAGGTAGAGTACAGAGGAGTACAGTAGAGATAGAGTACAGTGGAGCACAGTAGAGGTAGAATACAGTGGAGTACAGTAGAGGTAGAGTACAGTGGAGCACTGTAGAGGTGGAGTACAGTGGAGTACAGTAGAGGTAGAGTACAGTGGAGCACAGTAGAGATAGAGTACAGTAGAGCACAGTAGAGGTAGAGTACAATGGAGTATAGTAGAGGTAGAGTACAGTGGAGTATATTTGAGGTAGACTACAGTGGAGTACAGTAGAGGTAAGAGTACAGTGGAGTACAGTAGAGGTAGAGTACAGTGGAGCACAGTAGAGGTAGAGTACAGTGGAGTATAGTTGAGGTAGACTACAGTGGAGTACAGTAGAGGTCGAGTACAGTGGAGCACAGTAGAGATAGAGTACAGTAGAGCAGAGTAGAGGTAGAGTACAGTGGAGTACAGTAGAGGTAGAGCACAGTAGAGCAGAGTAGAGGTAGATTACAGTGGAGTACAGTAGAGGTAGATCACAGTGGAGCACTGTAGAGGTAGAGTACAGTGGAGTACAGTAGAGATAGAGTACAGTGGAGCACAGTAGAGGTAGAGTACAGTGGAGCACAGTAGAGGTAGAGTACAGTGGAGTACAGTAGAGGTAGTGTACAGTGGAGCACAGTAGAGGTAGAGTACAGTGGAGCACAGTAGAGGTAGAGTACAGTGGGGTACAGTAGAAATAGAGTACAGTGGAGCACAGTAGAGTAGAGTACAGTAGAGCACTGTAGAGGTAGAATACAGTGGAGTACAGTAGAGATAAAGTACAGTGGAGTACAGTAGAGGTAGAGTACAGTGGAGTAGACTAGAGGTAGAGTACAGTGGAGCACAGCAGAGGTAGAGTACAGTGGATCACAGTAGAGATAGAGTACAGTGGAGTACAGTGGAGCACATTAGAGGTATAGTACAGTGGAGCACAGTAGATATAGATTACAGTGGAGTAGAGTAGAGATAGAGTACAGTGGAGTACAGTAGAGGTAGAGTACAGTGGAGCAGAGTAGAGGTAGAGTACAGGTAGAGTACAGTGGAGTACAGTAGAGGTAGAGCACAGTAGAGCAGAGTAGAGGTAGAGTACAGTGGAGTACAGTAGAGGTAGAGCACAGTGGAGCACTGTAGAGGTAGAGTACAGAGGAGTACAGTAGAGATAGAGTACAGTGGAGCACAGTAAAGGTAGAGTACAGTGGAGCAGAGTAGAGCTAGAGTACAGTGGAGCACAGTAGAGGTCGAGTACAGTGGAGTAGAGTAGAGGTAGAGTACAGTGGAGTACAGTAGAGGTAGAGTACAGTGGAGCACAGTAGAGGTAGAGTACAGTGGAGTACAGTGGAGCACAGTAGAGGTGGAGTACAGTAGAGTACAGTAGAGGTAGAGTACAGTGGAGCACAGTAGAGGTAGAGTACAGTGCACTACAGTGGAGTACAGTAGAGGTGGAGTACAGTAGAGTACAGTAGAGGTAGAGAACAGTACAGTACAGTAGATGTAGACTACAGTGGAGCACAGTAGAGGTAGAGTACAGTAGAGCACAGTAGAGGTAGAATACAGTGGAGTACAGTAGAGGTAGAGTACAGTGGAGCACAGTAGAGGTAGAGAACAGTACAGTACAGTAGAGGTAGAGTAGAGTGGAGTACAGCAGAGGTAGAGTACAGTAGAGCACAGTAGAGGTAGAATACAGTGGAGTACAGTAGAGGTAGAGTACAGTGGAGTACAGTAGAGCTAGAGTACAGTGGAGTACAGAAGAGATAGAGTACAGTGGAGCACAGTAGAGGTAGAGTACAGTGGAGTACAGTAGAGGTTGAGTACAGTGGAGTACAGTAGAGGTAGAGTACAGTGGAGCACAGTAGAGGTAGAGTACAGTGGAGTACAGTGGAGCACAGTAGAGGTGGAGTACAGTAGAGTACAGTAGAGGTAGAGTACAGTGGAGCACAGTAGAGGTAGAGTAAAGTGGAGTACAGTGGAGTACAGTAGAGGTGGAGTACAGTAGAGTACAGTAGAGGTAGAGAACAGTACAGTACAGTAGAGGTAGAATACAGTGGAGTACAGTAGAGATAAAGTACAGTAGAGCACAGTAGAGGTAGAATACAGTGGAGTACAGTAGAGGTAGAGTACACTGGAGTACAGTAGAGGTAGAGTACAGTGGAGTACAGTAGAGGTAGAGAACAGTACAGTACAGTAGAGGTAGAGTACAGTGGAGTACAGTAGAGGTAGAGTACAGTGGAGCACAGTAGAGATAGAGTACAGTGGAGTACAGTAGAGGTAGAGTACAGTGGAGCATAGTAGAGCTAGAGTACAGTGGAGTACAGTGGAGCACAGTAGAGGTGGAGTACAGTAGAGTAGAGTATAGGTTGAGTACAGTGGAGTACAGTAGAGATAGAGTAGAGTGGATCACAGTAGAGATAGAGTACAGTGGATTAGAGTAGAGATAGAGTACAGTGGAGTACAGTTGAGGTAGAGTACATTGGAGTACAGTAGAGGTAGAGTACAGTGGAGTACAGTAGAGGTAGAGAACAGTACAGTACAGTAGAGGTAGAGTAGAGTGGAGAACAGTAGAGGTAGAGTACAGTAGAGCACAGTAGAGGTAGAATACATTGGAGTACAGTAGAGGTAGAGTACAGTGGAGTACAGTAGAGGTAGAGTACAGTGGAGTACAGAAGAGATAGAGTACAGTGGAGCACAGTAAAGGTAGAGTACAGTGGAGCACAGTAGAGGTAGAGTACAGTGGAGCACAGTAGAGGTAGAGTACAGTGGAGTACAGTAGAGGTAGAGTACAGTGGAGTACAGTAGAGGTAGAGTACAGTGGAGCACAGTAGAGGTAGAGTACAGTGGTGTAAAGTGGAGCACAGTAGAGGTGGAGTACAGTAGAGTACAGTAGAGGTAGAGTACAGTGGAAAACAGTAGAGGTAGAGTACAGTGGAGTACAGTGGAGTACAGTAGAGGTGGAGTACAGTAGAGTACAGTAGAGGTAGAGAACAGTACAGTACAGTAGAGGTAGAGTACAGTGGAGTACAGTAGAGGTAGAGTACAGTAGAGCACAGTAGAGGTAGAATACAGTGGAGTACAGTAGAGATAGAGTACAGTGGAGCACAGTAGAGGTAGAGTACAGTGGAGCACAGTAGAGGTAGAGTACAGTGGAGCACAGTAGAGGTAGAGTACAGTGGAGCACAGTAGAGGTAGAGTACAGTGGAGCACAGTAGAGGTAGAGTACAGTGGAGTACAGTAGAGGTAGTGTACAGTGGAGCACAGTAGAGGTAGAGTACAGTGGAGCACAGTAGAGGAAGAGTACATTGGGGTACAGTAGAAATAGAGTACAGTGGAGCACAGTAGAGTTGAGTACAGTAGAGCACAGTAGAGGTAGAGTACAGTGGAGCACAGTAGAGATAGAGTACAGTGGAGTACAGTAGAGGAAGAGTACAGTGGAGTACATTGGAGCACAGTAGAGGTGGAGTACAGTAGAGTACAGTAGAGGTAGAGTACAGTGGAGTACAGTACAAGTAGATTACAGTGGAGCACAGTAGAGGTAGAGTAGAGTGGAGTACAGTAGAGGTAGAGTACAGTGGAGTACAGTAGAGGTAGAGTACAGTGGAGTAGAGTAGAGGTAGAGTACAGTGGAGCACAGCAGAGGTAGAGTACAGTGGATCACAGTAGAGGTAGAGTACAGTGGATCACAGTAGAGGTAGAGTACAGTGGAGTACTGTAGAGGTAGAGTACAGTGGAGCAGAGTAGAGGTAGAGTACAGTGGAGTACAGTAGAGGTAGAGCACAGTAGAGCAGAGTAGAGGTAGAATACAGTGGAGTACAGTAGAGGTAGAGCACAGTGGAGCACTCTAGAGGTAGAGTACAGTGGAGCACAGCAGAGGTAGAGTACAGTGGATCACAGTAGAGACAGAGTACAGTGGAGTACAGTGGAGCACAGTAGAGGTATAGTACAGTGGAGCACAGTAGATATAGATTATAGTGGAGTAGAGTAGAGATAGAGTACAGTGGAGTACAGTAGAGGTAGAGTACAGTGGAGCAGAGTAGAGGTAGAGTACAGTGGAGTACAGTAGAGGTAGAGCACAGTAGAGCAGAGTAGAGGTAGAGTACAGTGGAGTACAGTAGAGGTAGAATACAGTGGAGCACTGTAGAGGTAGAGTACAGAGGAGTACAGTAGAGATAGAGTACAGTGGAGCACAGTAGAGGTAGAGTACAGTGGAGCAGAGTAGAGCTAGAGTAGAGTGGAGCACAGTAGAGGTAGAGTACAGTGGAGTAGAGTAGAGGTAGAGTACAGTGGAGTACTGTAGAGGTAGAGTACAGTGGAGCACAGTAGAGGTAGAGTACAGTGGAGTACAGTGGAGCACAGTAGAGGTGGAGTACAGTAGAGTACAGTAGAGGTAGAGTACAGTGGAGCACAGTAGAGGTAGAGTACAGTGGAGTACAGTGGAGTACAGTAGAGTTGGAGTACAGTAGAGTACAGTAGAGGTAGAGAACAGTACAGTACAGTAGAGGTAGACTACAGTGGAGTACAGTAGAGGTAGAGTACAGTAGAGCACAGTAGAGGTAGAATACAGTGGAGTACAGTAGAGGTAGAGTACAGTGGAGCACAGTAGAGGTAGAGAACAGTGGAGTACAGTAGATATAGAGTACAGTGGAGCACATTAGAGGTAGAGTACAGTGGAGCAGAGTAGAGGTAGAGTACAGTGGAGCACAGTAGAGGTAGAGTACAGTGGAGTAGAGTAGAGGTAGAGTAAAGTGGAGTACAGTGGAGCACAGTAGAGGTGGAGTACAGTAGAGTACAGTAGAGGTAGAGTACAGTGGAGCACAGTAGAGGTAGAGTACAGTGGAGTACAGTGGAGTACAGTAGAGCACAGTAGAGGTGGAGTACAGTAGAGTACAGTAGAGGTAGAGTACAGTAGAGTACAGTAGAGGTAGAGAACAGTAGAGTACAGTAGAGGTAGAGAACAGTACAGTACAGTAGAGGTAGATTACAGTGGAGTAGAGTAGAGGTAGAGTACAGAAGAGTACAGTAGAGGTAGAATACAGTGGAGTACAGTAGAGGTAGAGTACAGTTGAGCACAGTAGAGGTAGAGAACAGTACAGTACAGTAGAGGTAGAGTAGAGTGGAGTACAGTAGAGGTAGAGTACAGTAGAGCACAGTAGAGGTAGAATACAGTGGAGTACAGTAGAGGTAGAGTACAGTGGAGTACAGTAGAGGTAGAGTACAGTGGAGTACAGAAGAGATAGAGTACAGTGGAGCACAGTAGAGGTAGAGTACAGTGGAGCACAGTAGAGGTAGAGTACAGTGGAGCACAGTAGAGGTAGAGTACAGTGGAGTACAGTAGAGGTTGAGTACAGTGGAGTACAGTAGAGGTAGAGTACAGTGGAGCACAGTAGAGGTAGAGTACAGTGGAGTACAGTGGAGCACAGTAGAGGTGGAGTACAGTAGAGTAGAGTATAGGTTGAGTACAGTGGAGTACAGTAGAGATAGAGTAGAGTGGAGTAGAGTAGAGATAGAGTATAGTGGATTAGAGTAGAGATAGAGTACAGTGGAGTATAGTTGAGGTAGAGTACAGTGGAGTACAGTAGAGGTAGAGTACAGTGGAGTACAGTAGAGGTAGAGTACAGTGGAGCACAGTAGAGGTAGAGTACAGTGGAGCACAGTAGAGATAGAGTACAGTGGATTAGAGTAGAGATAGAGTACAGTGGAGCACAGTAGATGTAGAGTACAGTGGAGCACAGTAGAGGTAGAGTGCAGTGGAGTACAGTAGAGGTAGAGTACAGTGGAGTACAGTAGAGATAGAGTACAGTGGAGTACAGTAGAGGTAGAGTACAGTGGATCACAGTAGAGATAGAGTACAGTGGAGTATAGTTGAGGTAGAGTACAGTGGAGTACAGTGGAGCACAGTAGAGGTGGAGTACAGTAGAGTACAGTAGAGGTAGAGTACAGTGGAGCACAGTAGAGGTAGAGTACAGTGGAGTACAGTAGAGTTGGAGTACAGTAGAGGTAGAGTACAGTGGAAAACAGTAGAGGTAGAGTACAGTGGAGTACAGTGGAGTACAGTAGAGGTGGAGTACAGTAGAGTACAGTAGAGGTAGAGAACAGTACAGTACAGTAGAGGTAGAGTACAGTGGAGTACAGTAGAGGTAGAGTACAGTAGAGCACAGTAGAGGTAGAATACAGTGGAGTACAGTAGAGATAGAGTACAGTGGAGCACAGTAGAGGTAGAGTACAGTGGAGCACAGTAGAGGTAGAGTACAGTGGAGCACAGTAGAGGTAGAGTACAGTGGAGCACAGTAGAGGTAGAGTACAGTGGAGCACAGTAGAGGTAGAGTACAGTGGAGTACAGTAGAGGTAGTGTACAGTGGAGCACAGTAGAGGTAGAGTACAGTGGAGCACAGTAGAGGAAGAGTACATTGGGGTACAGTAGAAATAGAGTACAGTGGAGCACAGTAGAGTTGAGTACAGTAGAGCACAGTAGAGGTAGAGTACAGTGGAGCACAGTAGAGATAGAGTACAGTGGAGTACAGTAGAGGAAGAGTACAGTGGAGTACATTGGAGCACAGTAGAGGTGGAGTACAGTAGAGTACAGTAGAGGTAGAGTACAGTGGAGTACAGTACAAGTAGATTACAGTGGAGCACAGTAGAGGTAGAGTAGAGTGGAGTACAGTAGAGGTAGAGTACAGTGGAGTACAGTAGAGGTAGAGTACAGTGGAGTAGAGTAGAGGTAGAGTACAGTGGAGCACAGCAGAGGTAGAGTACAGTGGATCACAGTAGAGGTAGAGTACAGTGGATCACAGTAGAGGTAGAGTACAGTGGAGTACTGTAGAGGTAGAGTACAGTGGAGCAGAGTAGAGGTAGAGTACAGTGGAGTACAGTAGAGGTAGAGCACAGTAGAGCAGAGTAGAGGTAGAATACAGTGGAGTACAGTAGAGGTAGAGCACAGTGGAGCACTCTAGAGGTAGAGTACAGTGGAGCACAGCAGAGGTAGAGTACAGTGGATCACAGTAGAGACAGAGTACAGTGGAGTACAGTGGAGCACAGTAGAGGTATAGTACAGTGGAGCACAGTAGATATAGATTATAGTGGAGTAGAGTAGAGATAGAGTACAGTGGAGTACAGTAGAGGTAGAGTACAGTGGAGCAGAGTAGAGGTAGAGTACAGTGGAGTACAGTAGAGGTAGAGCACAGTAGAGCAGAGTAGAGGTAGAGTACAGTGGAGTACAGTAGAGGTAGAATACAGTGGAGCACTGTAGAGGTAGAGTACAGAGGAGTACAGTAGAGATAGAGTACAGTGGAGCACAGTAGAGGTAGAGTACAGTGGAGCAGAGTAGAGCTAGAGTAGAGTGGAGCACAGTAGAGGTAGAGTACAGTGGAGTAGAGTAGAGGTAGAGTACAGTGGAGTACTGTAGAGGTAGAGTACAGTGGAGCACAGTAGAGGTAGAGTACAGTGGAGTACAGTGGAGCACAGTAGAGGTGGAGTACAGTAGAGTACAGTAGAGGTAGAGTACAGTGGAGCACAGTAGAGGTAGAGTACAGTGGAGTACAGTGGAGTACAGTAGAGTTGGAGTACAGTAGAGTACAGTAGAGGTAGAGAACAGTACAGTACAGTAGAGGTAGACTACAGTGGAGTACAGTAGAGGTAGAGTACAGTAGAGCACAGTAGAGGTAGAATACAGTGGAGTACAGTAGAGGTAGAGTACAGTGGAGCACAGTAGAGGTAGAGAACAGTGGAGTACAGTAGATATAGAGTACAGTGGAGCACATTAGAGGTAGAGTACAGTGGAGCAGAGTAGAGGTAGAGTACAGTGGAGCACAGTAGAGGTAGAGTACAGTGGAGTAGAGTAGAGGTAGAGTAAAGTGGAGTACAGTGGAGCACAGTAGAGGTGGAGTACAGTAGAGTACAGTAGAGGTAGAGTACAGTGGAGCACAGTAGAGGTAGAGTACAGTGGAGTACAGTGGAGTACAGTAGAGCACAGTAGAGGTGGAGTACAGTAGAGTACAGTAGAGGTAGAGTACAGTAGAGTACAGTAGAGGTAGAGAACAGTAGAGTACAGTAGAGGTAGAGAACAGTACAGTACAGTAGAGGTAGATTACAGTGGAGTAGAGTAGAGGTAGAGTACAGAAGAGTACAGTAGAGGTAGAATACAGTGGAGTACAGTAGAGGTAGAGTACAGTTGAGCACAGTAGAGGTAGAGAACAGTACAGTACAGTAGAGGTAGAGTAGAGTGGAGTACAGTAGAGGTAGAGTACAGTAGAGCACAGTAGAGGTAGAATACAGTGGAGTACAGTAGAGGTAGAGTACAGTGGAGTACAGTAGAGGTAGAGTACAGTGGAGTACAGAAGAGATAGAGTACATTGGAGCACAGTAGAGGTAGAGTACAGTGGAGCACAGTAGAGGTAGAGTACAGTGGAGCACAGTAGAGGTAGAGTACAGTGGAGTACAGTAGAGGTTGAGTACAGTGGAGTACAGTAGAGGTAGAGTACAGTGGAGCACAGTAGAGGTAGAGTACAGTGGAGTACAGTGGAGCACAGTAGAGGTGGAGTACAGTAGAGTAGAGTATAGGTTGAGTACAGTGGAGTACAGTAGAGATAGAGTAGAGTGGAGTAGAGTAGAGATAGAGTATAGTGGATTAGAGTAGAGATAGAGTACAGTGGAGTATAGTTGAGGTAGAGTACAGTGGAGTACAGTAGAGGTAGAGTACAGTGGAGTACAGTAGAGGTAGAGTACAGTGGAGCACAGTAGAGGTAGAGTACAGTGGAGCACAGTAGAGATAGAGTACAGTGGATTAGAGTAGAGATAGAGTACAGTGGAGCACAGTAGAGGTAGAGTACAGTGGAGCACAGTAGAGGTAGAGTGCAGTGGAGTACAGTAGAGGTAGAGTACAGTGGAGTACAGTAGAGATAGAGTACAGTGGAGTACAGTAGAGGTAGAGTACAGTGGATCACAGTAGAGATAGAGTACAGTGGAGTATAGTTGAGGTAGAGTACAGTGGAGTACAGTGGAGCACAGTAGAGGTGGAGTACAGTAGAGTACAGTAGAGGTAGAGTACAGTGGAGCACAGTAGAGGTAGAGTACAGTGGAGTACAGTAGAGTTGGAGTACAGTAGAGGTAGAGTACAGTGGAGTGCAGTAGAAGTAGAGTAAAGTGGAGCACAGTAGAGGTAGAGTAGAGTGGAGTACAGTAGAGGTAGAGTACAGTGGAGTACAGTAGAGGTAGAGTACAGTGGAGTAGAGTAGAGATAGAGTACAGTGGAGCACAGCAGAGGTAGAGTACAGTGGATCACAGTAGAGATAGAGTACAGTGGAGTACAGTGGAGCACAGTAGAGGTATAGTACAGTGGAGCACAGTAGAGATAGATTACAGTGGAGTAGAGTAGAGATAGAGTACAGTGGAGTACAGTAGAGGTATAGTACAGTGGAGCAGAGTAGATGTAGAGTACAGTGGAGTACAGTAGAGGTAGAGCACAGTAGAGCAGAGTAGAGGTAGAATACAGTGGAGTACAGTAGAGGTAGAGCACAGTGGAGCATTCTAGAGGTAGAGTACAGTGGAGCACAGCAGAGGTAGAGTACAGTGGATCACAGTAGAGATAGAGTACAGTGGAGTACAGTGGAGCACAGTAGAGGTATAGTACAGTGGAGCACAGTAGATATAGATTATAGTGGAGTAGAGTAGAGATAGAGTACAGTGGAGTACAGTAGAGGTAGAGTACAGTGGAGCAGAGTAGAGGTAGAGTACAGTGGAGTACAGTAAAGGTAGAGCACAGTAGAGCAGAGTAGAGGTAGAGTACAGTGGAGTACAGTAGAGGTAGAGCACAGTAGAGCAGAGTAGAGGTAGAGTACAGTGGAGTACAGTAGAGGTAGAATACAGTGGAGCACTGTAGAGGTAGAGTACAGAGGAGTACAGTAGAGATAGAGTACAGTGGAGCACAGTAGAGGTAGAGTACAGTGGAGCAGAGTAGAGCTAGAGTACAGTGGAGCACAGTAGAGGTAGAGTACAGTGGAGTAGAGTAGAGGTAGAGTACAGTGGAGTACTGTAGAGGTAGAGTACAGTGGAGCACAGTAGAGGTAGAGTACAGTGGAGTACAGTGGAGCACAGTAGAGGTGGAGTACAGTAGAGTACAGTAGAGGTAGAGTACAGTGGAGCACAGTAGAGGTAGAGTACAGTGGAGTACAGTGGAGTACAGTAGAGTTGGAGTACAGTAGAGTACAGTAGAGGTAGAGAACAGTACAGTACAGTAGAGGTAGACTGCAGTGGAGTACAGTAGAGGTAGAGTACAGTAGAGCACAGTAGAGGTAGAATACAGTGGAGTACAGTAGAGGTAGAGTACAGTGGAGCACAGTAGAGGTAGAGAACAGTACTGTACAGTAGAGGTAGAGTAGAGTGGAGTACAGCAGAGGTAGAGTACAGTAGAGCACAGTAGAGGTAGAATACAGTGGAGTACAGTAGAGGTAGAGTACAGTGGAGTACAGTAGAGGTAGAGTACAGTGGAGTACAGAAGAGATAGAGTACAGTGGAGCACAGTAGAGGTAGAGTACAGTGGAGCACAGTAGAGGTAGAGTACAGTGGAGCACAGTAGAGGTAGAGTACAGTGGAGTACAGTAGAGGTTGAGTACAGTGGAGTACAGTAGAGGTAGAGTACAGTGGAGCACAGTAGAGGTAGAGTACAGTGGAGTACAGTGGAGCACAGTAGAGGTGGAGTACAGTAGAGTACAGTAGAGGTAGAGTACAGTGGAGCACAGTAGAGGTAGAGTAAAGTGGAGTACAGTGAAGTACAGTAGAGGTGGAGTACAGTAGAGTACAGTAGAGGTAGAGAACAGTACAGTACAGTAGAGGTAGAGTACAGTGGAGTACAGTAGAGGTAGAGTACAGTAGAGCACAGTAGAGGTAGAATACAGTGGAGTACAGTAGAGGTAGAGTACAGTAGAGTACAGTAGAGGTAGAGTACAGTGCAGTACAGTAGAGGTAGAGAACAGTACAGTACAGTAGAGGTGAAGTACAGTAGAGCACAGTAGAGATAGAGAACATTAGAGCACAGTAGAGGTAGAGTACACTGGAGCACAGTAGAGGAAGAGTACAGTGTAGTACAGTAGAGATAGAGTACAGTGGAGTACAGTAGCGATAGAGTACAGTCGAACACAGCAGAGATAAGTGCAGTGGAGTATAGTAGAGGTAGAGTATAGTGGAGTACAGCAGAGGTAGAGTACAGTGGAGTACAGTAGAGGTAGAGTAGAGTGGAGCACATTAGAGGTGGAGTAGAGTAGAGTACAGTAGAGGTAGAGTACAGTGGAGTGCAGTAGAAGTAGAGTAAAGTGGAGCACAGTAGAGGTAGAGTAGAGTGGAGTACAGTAGAGGTAGAGTACAGTGGAGTACAGTAGAGGTAGAGTACAGTGGAGTAGAGTAGAGATAGAGTACAGTGGAGCACAGCAGAGGTAGAGTACAGTGGATCACAGTAGAGATAGAGTACAGTGGAGTACAGTGGAGCACAGTAGAGGTATAGTACAGTGGAGCACAGTAGAGATAGATTACAGTGGAGTAGAGTAGAGATAGAGTACAGTGGAGTACAGTAGAGGTATAGTACAGTGGAGCAGAGTAGATGTAGAGTACAGTGGAGTACAGTAGAGGTAGAGCACAGTAGAGCAGAGTAGAGGTAGAATACAGTGGAGTACAGTAGAGGTAGAGCACAGTGGAGCACTCTAGAGGTAGAGTACAGTGGAGCACAGCAGAGGTAGAGTACAGTGGATCACAGTAGAGATAGAGTACAGTGGAGTACAGTGGAGCACAGTAGAGGTATAGTACAGTGGAGCACAGTAGATATAGATTATAGTGGAGTAGAGTAGAGATAGAGTACAGTGGAGTACAGTAGAGGTAGAGTACAGTGGAGCAGAGTAGAGGTAGAGTACAGTGGAGCACAGCAGAGGTAGTGTACAGTGGAGCACAGTAGAGGTAGAGTACAGTGGAGCACAGTAGAGGTAGAGTACAGTGGGGTACAGTAGAAATAGAGTACAGTGGAGCACAGTAGAGTAGAGTACAGTAGAGCACTGTAGAGGTAGAATACAGTGGAGTACAGTAGAGATAGAGTACAGTGGAGTACAGTAGAGGTAGAGTACAGTGGAGTAGAGTAGAGGTAGAGTACAGTGGAGTACAGTAGAGGTAGAGCACAGTAGAGCAGAGTAGAGGTAGAGTACAGTGGAGTACAGTAGAGGTAGAATACAGTGGAGCACTGTAGAGGTAGAGTACAGAGGAGTACAGTAGAGATAGAGTACAGTGGAGCACAGTAGAGGTAGAGTACAGTGGAGCAGAGTAGAGCTAGAGTAGAGTGGAGCACAGTAGAGGTAGAGTACAGTGGAGTAGAGTAGAGGTAGAGTACAGTGGAGTACTGTAGAGGTAGAGTACAGTGGAGCACAGTAGAGGTAGAGTACAGTGGAGTACAGTGGAGCACAGTAGAGGTGGAGTACAGTAGAGTACAGTAGAGGTAGAGTACAGTGGAGCACAGTAGAGGTAGAGTACAGTGGAGTACAGTGGAGTACAGTAGAGTTGGAGTACAGTAGAGTACAGTAGAGGTAGAGAACAGTACAGTACAGTAGAGGTAGACTACAGTGGAGTACAGTAGAGGTAGAGTACAGTAGAGCACAGTAGAGGTAGAATACAGTGGAGTACAGTAGAGGTAGAGTACAGTGGAGCACAGTAGAGGTAGAGAACAGTGGAGTACAGTAGATATAGAGTACAGTGGAGCACATTAGAGGTAGAGTACAGTGGAGCAGAGTAGAGGTAGAGTACAGTGGAGCACAGTAGAGGTAAAGTACAGTGGAGTAGAGTAGAGGTAGAGTAAAGTGGAGTACAGTGGAGCACAGTAGAGGTGGAGTACAGTAGAGTACAGTAGAGGTAGAGTACAGTGGAGCACAGTAGAGGTAGAGTACAGTGGAGTACAGTGGAGTACAGTAGAGCACAGTAGAGGTGGAGTACAGTAGAGTACAGTAGAGGTAGAGTACAGTGGAGCACAGTAGAGGTAGAGTACAGTGGAGTACAGTGGAGTACAGTAGAGCACAGTAGAGGTGGAGTACAGTAGAGTACAGTAGAGGTAGAGTACAGTAGAGTACAGTAGAGGTAGAGAACAGTAGAGTACAGTAGAGGTAGAGAACAGTACAGTACAGTAGAGGTAGATTACAGTGGAGTAGAGTAGAGGTAGAGTACAGTAGAGTACAGTAGAGGTAGAATACAGTGGAGTACAGTAGAGGTAGAGTACAGTTGAGCACAGTAGAGGTAGAGAACAGTACAGTACAGTAGAGGTAGAGTAGAGTGGAGTACAGTAGAGGTAGAGTACAGTAGAGCACAGTAGAGGTAGAATACAGTGGAGTACAGTAGAGGTAGAGTACAGTGGAGTACAGTAGAGGTAGAGTACAGTGGAGTACAGAAGAGATAGAGTACAGTGGAGCACAGTAGAGGTAGAGTACAGTGGAGCACAGTAGAGGTAGAGTACAGTGGAGCACAGTAGAGGTAGAGTACAGTGGAGTACAGTAGAGGTTGAGTACAGTGGAGTACAGTAGAGGTAGAGTACAGTGGAGCACAGTAGAGGTAGAGTACAGTGGAGTACAGTGGAGCACAGTAGAGGTGGAGTACAGTAGAGTAGAGTATAGGTTGAGTACAGTGGAGTACAGTAGAGATAGAGTAGAGTGGAGTACAGTGGAGCACATTAGAGGTATAGTACAGTGGAGCACAGTAGATATAGATTACAGTGGAGTAGAGTAGAGATAGAGTACAGTGGAGTACAGTAGAGGTAGAGTACAGTGGAGCAGAGTAGAGGTAGAGTACAGGTAGAGTACAGTGGAGTACAGTAGAGGTAGAGCACAGTAGAGCAGAGTAGAGGTAGAGTACAGTGGAGTACAGTAGAGGTAGAGCACAGTGGAGCACTGTAGAGGTAGAGTACAGAGGAGTACAGTAGAGATAGAGTACAGTGGAGCACAGTAAAGGTAGAGTACAGTGGAGCAGAGTAGAGCTAGAGTACAGTGGAGCACAGTAGAGGTCGAGTACAGTGGAGTAGAGTAGAGGTAGAGTACAGTGGAGTACAGTAGAGGTAGAGTACAGTGGAGCACAGTAGAGGTAGAGTACAGTGGAGTACAGTGGAGCACAGTAGAGGTGGAGTACAGTAGAGTACAGTAGAGGTAGAGTACAGTGGAGCACAGTAGAGGTAGAGTACAGTGCACTACAGTGGAGTACAGTAGAGGTGGAGTACAGTAGAGTACAGTAGAGGTAGAGAACAGTACAGTACAGTAGATGTAGACTACAGTGGAGCACAGTAGAGGTAGAGTACAGTAGAGCACAGTAGAGGTAGAATACAGTGGAGTACAGTAGAGGTAGAGTACAGTGGAGCACAGTAGAGGTAGAGAACAGTACAGTACAGTAGAGGTAGAGTAGAGTGGAGTACAGCAGAGGTAGAGTACAGTAGAGCACAGTAGAGGTAGAATACAGTGGAGTACAGTAGAGGTAGAGTACAGTGGAGTACAGCAGAGCTAGAGTACAGTGGAGTACAGAAGAGATAGAGTACAGTGGAGCACAGTAGAGGTAGAGTACAGTGGAGTACAGTAGAGGTTGAGTACAGTGGAGTACAGTAGAGGTAGAGTACAGTGGAGCACAGTAGAGGTAGAGTACAGTGGAGTACAGTGGAGCACAGTAGAGGTGGAGTACAGTAGAGTACAGTAGAGGTAGAGTACAGTGGAGCACAGTAGAGGTAGAGTAAAGTGGAGTACAGTGGAGTACAGTAGAGGTGGAGTACAGTAGAGTACAGTAGAGGTAGAGAACAGTACAGTACAGTAGAGGTAGAATACAGTGGAGTACAGTAGAGATAAAGTACAGTAGAGCACAGTAGAGGTAGAATACAGTGGAGTACAGTAGAGGTAGAGTACAGTGGAGTACAGTAGAGGTAGAGTACAGTGGAGTACAGTAGAGGGAGAGAACAGTACAGTACAGTAGAGGTAGAGTACAGTGGAGTACAGTAGAGGTAGAGTACAGTGGAGCACAGTAGAGATAGAGTACAGTGGAGTACAGTAGAGGTAGAGTACAGTGGAGCATAGTAGAGCTAGAGTACAGTGGAGTACAGTGGAGCACAGTAGAGGTGGAGTACAGTAGAGCAGAGTATAGGTTGAGTACAGTGGAGTACAGTAGAGATAGAGTAGAGTGGAGTAGAGTAGAGATAGAGTACAGTGGATTAGAGTAGAGATAGAGTACAGTGGAGTACAGTTGAGGTAGAGTACATTGGAGTACAGTAGAGGTAGAGTACAGTGGAGTACAGTAGAGGTAGAGAACAGTACAGTACAGTAGAGGTAGAGTAGAGTGGAGAACAGTAGAGGTAGAGTACAGTAGAGCACAGTAGAGGTAGAATACATTGGAGTACAGTAGAGGTAGAGTACAGTGGAGTACAGTAGAGGTAGAGTACAGTGGAGTACAGAAGAGATAGAGTACAGTGGAGCACAGTAAAGGTAGAGTACAGTGGAGCACAGTAGAGGTAGAGTACAGTGGAGCACAGTAGAGGTAGAGTACAGTGGAGTACAGTAGAGGTAGAGTACAGTGGAGTACAGTAGAGGTAGAGTACAGTGGAGCACAGTAGAGGTAGAGTACAGTGGTGTACAGTGGAGCACAGTAGAGGTGGAGTACAGTAGAGTACAGTAGAGGTAGAGTACAGTGGAGCACAGTAGAGGTAGAGTACAGTGGAGTACAGTGGAGTACAGTAGAGGTGGAGTACAGTAGAGTACAGTAGAGGTAGAGAACAGTACAGTACAGTAGAGGTAGAATACAGTGGAGTACAGTAGAGATAAAGTACAGTAGAGCACAGTAGAGGTAGAATACAGTGGAGTACAGTAGAGGTAGAGTACAGTGGAGCACTGTAGAGGTGGAGTACAGTAGAGTACAGTAGAGGTAGAGTACAGTGGAGCACAGTAGAGGTAGAGTAAAGTGGAGTACAGTGGAGTACAGTAGAGGTGGAGTACAGTAGAGTACAGTAGAGGTAGAGAACAGTACAGTACAGTAGAGGTAGAATACAGTGGAGTACAGTAGAGATAAAGTACAGTAGAGAACAGTAGAGGTAGAATACAGTGGAGTACAGTAGAGGTAGAGTACAGTGGAGTACAGTAGAGGTAGAGTACAGTGGAGTACAGTAGAGGTAGAGAACAGTACAGTACAGTAGAGGTAGAGTACAGTGGAGTACAGTAGAGGTAGAGTACAGTGGAGCACAGTAGAGATAGAGTACAGTGGAGTACAGTAGAGGTAGAGTACAGTGGAGCATAGTAGAGCTAGAGTACAGTGGAGTACAGTGGAGCACAGTAGAGGTGGAGTACAGTAGAGTAGAGTATAGGTTGAGTACAGTGGAGTACAGTAGAGATAGAGTAGAGTGGAGTAGAGTAGAGATAGAGTACAGTGGATTAGAGTAGAGATAGAGTACAGTGGAGTACAGTTGAGGTAGAGTACATTGGAGTACAGTAGAGGTAGAGTACAGTGGAGTACAGTAGAGGTAGAGAACAGTACAGTACAGTAGAGGTAGAGTAGAGTGGAGAACAGTAGAGGTAGAGTACAGTAGAGCACAGTAGAGGTAGAATACATTGGAGTACAGTAGAGGTAGAGTACAGTGGAGTACAGTAGAGGTAGAGTACAGTGGAGTACAGAAGAGATAGAGTACAGTGGAGCACAGTAAAGGTAGAGTACAGTGGAGCACAGTAGAGGTAGAGTACAGTGGAGCACAGTAGAGGTAGAGTACAGTGGAGTACAGTAGAGGTAGAGTACAGTGGAGTACAGTAGAGGTAGAGTACAGTGGAGCACAGTAGAGGTAGAGTACAGTGGTGTACAGTGGAGCACAGTAGAGGTGGAGTACAGTAGAGTACAGTAGAGGTAGAGTACAGTGGAGCACAGTAGAGGTAGAGTACAGTGGAGTACAGTGGAGTACAGTAGAGGTGGAGTACAGTAGAGTACAGTAGAGGTAGAGAACAGTACAGTACAGTAGAGGTAGAGTACAGTGGAGCACAGTAGAGGTAGAGTACAGTGGAGTACAGTAGAGGTAGTGTACAGTGGAGCACAGTAGAGGTAGAGTACAGTGGAGCACAGTAGAGGAAGAGTACATTGGGGTACAGTAGAAATAGAGTACAGTGGAGCACAGTAGAGTTGAGTACAGTAGAGCACAGTAGAGGTAGAGTACAGTGGAGCACAGTAGAGATAGAGTACAGTGGAGTACAGTAGAGGAAGAGTACAATGGAGTACATTGGAGCACAGTAGAGGTGGAGTACAGTAGAGTACAGTAGAGATAGAGTACAGTGGAGTACAGTACAAGTAGATTACAGTGGAGCACAGTAGAGGTAGAGTAGAGTGGAGTACAGTAGAGGTAGAGTACAGTGGAGTACAGTAGAGGTAGAGTACAGTGGAGTAGAGTAGAGGTAGAGTACAGTGGAGCACAGCAGAGGTAGAGTACAGTGGATCACAGTAGAGGTAGAGTACAGTGGAGTAGAGTAGAGGTAGAGTACAGTGGAGTACTGTAGAGGTAGAGTACAGTGGAGCAGAGTAGAGGTAGAGTACAGTGGAGTACAGTAGAGGTAGAGCACAGTAGAGCAGAGTAGAGGTAGAATACAGTGGAGTACAGTAGAGGTAGAGCACAGTGGAGCACTCTAGAGGTAGAGTACAGTGGAGCACAGCAGAGGTAGAGTACAGTGGATCACAGTAGAGACAGAGTACAGTGGAGTACAGTGGAGCACAGTAGAGGTATAGTACAGTGGAGCACAGTAGATATAGATTATAGTGGAGTAGAGTAGAGATAGAGTACAGTGGAGTACAGTAGAGGTAGAGTACAGTGGAGCAGAGTAGAGGTAGAGTACAGTGGAGTACAGTAGAGGTAGAGCACAGTAGAGCAGAGTAGAGGTAGAGTACAGTGGAGTACAGTAGAGGTAGAATACAGTGGAGCATTGTAGAGGTAGAGTACAGAGGAGTACAGTAGAGATAGAGTACAGTGGAGCACAGTAGAGGTAGAGTACAGTGGAGCAGAGTAGAGCTAGAGTAGAGTGGAGCACAGTAGAGGTAGTGTACAGTGGAGTAGAGTAGAGGTAGAGTACAGTGGAGTACTGTAGAGGTAGAGTACAGTGGAGCACAGTAGAGGTAGAGTACAGTGGAGTACAGTGGAGCACAGTAGAGGTGGAGTACAGTAGAGTACAGTAGAGGTAGAGTACAGTGGAGCACAGTAGAGGTAGAGTACAGTGGAGTACAGTGGAGTACAGTAGAGTTGGAGTACAGTAGAGTACAGTAGAGGTAGAGAACAGTAAAGTACAGTAGAGGTAGACTACAGTGGAGTACAGTAGAGGTAGAGTACAGTCGAGCACAGTAGAGGTAGAATACAGTGGAGTACAGTAGAGGTAGAGTACAGTGGAGCACAGTAGAGGTAGAGAACAGTGGAGTACAGTAGATATAGAGTACAGTGGAGCACATTAGAGGTAGAGTACAGTGGAGCAGAGTAGAGGTAGAGTACAGTGGAGCACAGTAGAGGTAGAGTACAGTGGAGTAGAGTAGAGGTAGAGTAAAGTGGAGTACAGTGGAGCACAGTAGAGGTGGAGTACAGTAGAGTACAGTAGAGGTAGAGTACAGTGGAGCACAGTAGAGGTAGAGTACAGTGGAGTACAGTGGAGTACAGTAGAGCACAGTAGAGGTGGAGTACAGTAGAGTACAGTAGAGGTAGAGTACAGTAGAGTACAGTAGAGGTAGAGAACAGTAGAGTACAGTAGAGGTAGAGAACAGTACAGTACAGTAGAGGTAGATTACAGTGGAGTAGAGTAGAGGTAGAGTACAGTAGAGTACAGTAGAGGTAGAATACAGTGGAGTACAGTAGAGGTAGAGTACAGTTGAGCACAGTAGAGGTAGAGAACAGTACAGTACAGTAGAGGTAGAGTAGAGTGGAGTACAGTAGAGGTAGAGTACAGTAGAGCACAGTAGAGGTAGAATACAGTGGAGTACAGTAGAGGTAGAGTACAGTGGAGTACAGTAGAGGTAGAGTACAGTGGAGTACAGAAGAGATAGAGTACAGTGGAGCACAGTAGAGGTAGAGTACAGTGGAGTACAGTGGAGCACAGTAGAGGTGGAGTACAGTAGAGTACAGTAGAGGTAGAGTACAGTGGAGCACAGTAGAGGTAGAGTACAGTGGACTACAGTGGAGTACAGTAGAGGTAGAGAACAGTACAGTACAGTAGATGTAGACTACAGTGGAGCACAGTAGAGGTAGAGTACAGTAGAGCACAGTAGAGGTAGAATACAGTGGAGTACAGTAGAGGTAGAGTACAGTGGAGCACAGTAGAGGTAGAGAACAGTACAGTACAGTAGAGGTAGAGTAGAGTGGAGTACAGCAGAGGTAGAGTACAGTAGAGCACAGTAGAGGTAGAATACAGTGGAGTACAGTAGAGGTAGAGTACAGTGGAGTACAGTAGAGCTAGAGTACAGTGGAGTACAGAAGAGATAGAGTACAGTGGAGCACAGTAGAGGTAGAGTACAGTGGAGTACAGTAGAGGTTGAGTAAAGTGGAGTACAGTAGAGGTAGAGTACAGTGGAGCACAGTAGAGGTAGAGTACAGTGGAGTACAGTGGAGCACAGTAGAGGTGGAGTACAGTAGAGTACAGTAGAGGTAGAGTACAGTGGAGCACAGTAGAGGTAGAGTAAAGTGGAGTACAGTGGAGTACAGTAGAGGTGGAGTACAGTAGAGTACAGTAGAGGTAGAGAACAGTACAGTACAGTAGAGGTAGAATACAGTGGAGTACAGTAGAGATAAAGTACAGTAGAGCACAGTAGAGGTAGAATACAGTGGAGTACAGTAGAGGTAGAGTACAGTGGAGTACAGTAGAGGTAGAGTACAGTGGAGTACAGTAGAGGTAGAGAACAGTACAGTACAGTAGAGGTAGAGTACAGTGGAGTACAGTAGAGGTAGAGTACAGTGGAGCACAGTAGAGATAGAGTACAGTGGAGTACAGTAGAGGTAGAGTACGGTGGAGCATAGTAGAGCTAGAGTACAGTGGAGTACAGTGGAGCACAGTAGAGGTGGAGTACAGTAAAGTAGAGTATAGGTTGAGTACAGTGGAGTACAGTAGAGATAGAGTAGAGTGGAGTAGAGTAGAGATAGAGTACAGTGGATTAGAGTAGAGATAGAGTACAGTGGAGTACAGTAGAGGTAGAGTTCAGGGGAGCAGAGTAGAGGTAGAGTACAGTGGAGTACAGTAGAGGTAGAGCACAGTAGAGCAGAGTAGAGGTAGAGTACAGTGGAGTACAGTAGAGGTAGAGCACAGTGGAGCACTGTAGAGGTAGAGTACAGAGGAGTACAGTAGAGATAGAGTACAGTGGAGCACAGTAGAGGTAGAATACAGTGGAGTACAGTAGAGGTAGAGTACAGTGGAGCACTGTAGAGGTGGAGTACAGTGGAGTACAGTAGAGGTAGAGTACAGTGGAGCACAGTAGAGATAGAGTACAGTAGAGCACAGTAGAGGTAGAGTACAATGGAGTATAGTAGAGGTAGAGTACAGTGGAGTATATTTGAGGTAGACTACAGTGGAGTACAGTAGAGGTAAGAGTACAGTGGAGTACAGTAGAGGTAGAGTACAGTGGAGCACAGTAGAGGTAGAGTACAGTGGAGTATAGTTGAGGTAGACTACAGTGGAGTACAGTAGAGGTCGAGTACAGTGGAGCACAGTAGAGATAGAGTACAGTAGAGCAGAGTAGAGGTAGAGTACAGTGGAGTACAGTAGAGGTAGAGCACAGTAGAGCAGAGTAGAGGTAGAGTACAGTGGAGTACAGTAGAGGTAGATCACAGTGGAGCACTGTAGAGGTAGAGTACAGTGGAGTACAGTAGAGATAGAGTACAGTGGAGCACAGTAGAGGTAGAGTACAGTGGAGCACATTAGAGGTAGAGTACAGTGGAGTACAGTAGAGGTAGTGTACAGTGGAGCACAGTAGAGGTAGAGTACAGTGGAGCACAGTAGAGGTAGAGTACAGTGGGGTACAGTAGAAATAGAGTACAGTGGAGCACAGTAGAGTAGAGTACAGTAGAGCACTGTAGAGGTAGAATACAGTGGAGTACAGTAGAGATAAAGTACAGTGGAGTACAGTAGAGGTAGAGTACAGTGGAGTAGACTAGAGGTAGAGTACAGTGGAGCACAGCAGAGGTAGAGTACAGTGGATCACAGTAGAGATAGAGTACAGTGGAGTACAGTGGAGCACATTAGAGGTATAGTACAGTGGAGCACAGTAGATATAGATTACAGTGGAGTAGAGTAGAGATAGAGTACAGTGGAGTACAGTAGAGGTAGAGTACAGTGGAGCAGAGTAGAGGTAGAGTACAGGTAGAGTACAGTGGAGTACAGTAGAGGTAGAGCACAGTAGAGCAGAGTAGAGGTAGAGTATAGTGGAGTACAGTAGAGGTAGAGCACAGTGGAGCACTGTAGAGGTAGAGTACAGAGGAGTACAGTAGAGATAGAGTACAGTGGAGCACAGTAAAGGTAGAGTACAGTGGAGCAGAGTAGAGCTAGAGTACAGTGGAGCACAGTAGAGGTCGAGTACAGTGGAGTAGAGTAGAGGTAGAGTACAGTGGAGTACAGTAGAGGTAGAGTACAGTGGAGCACAGTAGAGGTAGAGTACAGTGGAGTACAGTGGAGCACAGTAGAGGTGGAGTACAGTAGAGTACAGTAGAGGTAGAGTACAGTGGAGCACAGTAGAGGTAGAGTACAGTGCACTACAGTGGAGTACAGTAGAGGTGGAGTACAGTAGAGTACAGTAGAGGTAGAGAACAGTACAGTACAGTAGATGTAGACTACAGTGGAGCACAGTAGAGGTAGAGTACAGTAGAGCACAGTAGAGGTAGAATACAGTGGAGTACAGTAGAGGTAGAGTACAGTGGAGCACAGTAGAGGTAGAGAACAGTACAGTACAGTAGAGGTAGAGTAGAGTGGAGTACAGCAGAGGTAGAGTACAGTAGAGCACAGTAGAGGTAGAATACAGTGGAGTACAGTAGAGGTAGAGTACAGTGGAGTACAGTAGAGCTAGAGTACAGTGGAGTACAGAAGAGATAGAGTACAGTGGAGCACAGTAGAGGTAGAGTACAGTGGAGTACAGTAGAGGTTGAGTACAGTGGAGTACAGTAGAGGTAGAGTACAGTGGAGCACAGTAGAGGTAGAGTACAGTGGAGTACAGTGGAGCACAGTAGAGGTGGAGTACAGTAGAGTACAGTAGAGGTAGAGTACAGTGGAGCACAGTAGAGGTAGAGTAAAGTGGAGTACAGTGGAGTACAGTAGAGGTGGAGTACAGTAGAGTACAGTAGAGGTAGAGAACAGTACAGTACAGTAGAGGTAGAATACAGTGGAGTACAGTAGAGATAAAGTACAGTAGAGCACAGTAGAGGTAGAATACAGTGGAGTACAGTAGAGGTAGAGTACAGTGGAGTACAGTAGAGGTAGAGTACAGTGGAGTACAGTAGAGGTAGAGAACAGTACAGTACAGTAGAGGTAGAGTACAGTGGAGTACAGTAGAGGTAGAGTACAGTGGAGCACAGTAGAGATAGAGTACAGTGGAGTACAGTAGAGGTAGAGTACAGTGGAGCATAGTAGAGCTAGAGTACAGTGGAGTACAGTGGAGCACAGTAGAGGTGGAGTACAGTAGAGTAGAGTATAGGTTGAGTACAGTGGAGTACAGTAGAGATAGAGTAGAGTGGATCACAGTAGAGATAGAGTACAGTGGATTAGAGTAGAGATAGAGTACAGTGGAGTACAGTTGAGGTAGAGTACATTGGAGTACAGTAGAGGTAGAGTACAGTGGAGTACAGTAGAGGTAGAGAACAGTACAGTACAGTAGAGGTAGAGTAGAGTGGAGAACAGTAGAGGTAGAGTACAGTAGAGCACAGTAGAGGTAGAATACATTGGAGTACAGTAGAGGTAGAGTACAGTGGAGTACAGTAGAGGTAGAGTACAGTGGAGTACAGAAGAGATAGAGTACAGTGGAGCACAGTAAAGGTAGAGTACAGTGGAGCACAGTAGAGGTAGAGTACAGTGGAGCACAGTAGAGGTAGAGTACAGTGGAGTACAGTAGAGGTAGAGTACAGTGGAGTACAGTAGAGGTAGAGTACAGTGGAGCACAGTAGAGGTAGAGTACAGTGGTGTAAAGTGGAGCACAGTAGAGGTGGAGTACAGTAGAGTACAGTAGAGGTAGAGTACAGTGGAAAACAGTAGAGGTAGAGTACAGTGGAGTACAGTGGAGTACAGTAGAGGTGGAGTACAGTAGAGTACAGTAGAGGTAGAGAACAGTACAGTACAGTAGAGGTAGAGTACAGTGGAGTACAGTAGAGGTAGAGTACAGTAGAGCACAGTAGAGGTAGAATACAGTGGAGTACAGTAGAGATAGAGTACAGTGGAGCACAGTAGAGGTAGAGTACAGTGGAGCACAGTAGAGGTAGAGTACAGTGGAGCACAGTAGAGGTAGAGTACAGTGGAGCACAGTAGAGGTAGAGTACAGTGGAGCACAGTAGAGGTAGAGTACAGTGGAGTACAGTAGAGGTAGTGTACAGTGGAGCACAGTAGAGGTAGAGTACAGTGGAGCACAGTAGAGGAAGAGTACATTGGGGTACAGTAGAAATAGAGTACAGTGGAGCACAGTAGAGTTGAGTACAGTAGAGCACAGTAGAGGTAGAGTACAGTGGAGCACAGTAGAGATAGAGTACAGTGGAGTACAGTAGAGGAAGAGTACAGTGGAGTACATTGGAGCACAGTAGAGGTGGAGTACAGTAGAGTACAGTAGAGGTAGAGTACAGTGGAGTACAGTACAAGTAGATTACAGTGGAGCACAGTAGAGGTAGAGTAGAGTGGAGTACAGTAGAGGTAGAGTACAGTGGAGTACAGTAGAGGTAGAGTACAGTGGAGTAGAGTAGAGGTAGAGTACAGTGGAGCACAGCAGAGGTAGAGTACAGTGGATCACAGTAGAGGTAGAGTACAGTGGATCACAGTAGAGGTAGAGTACAGTGGAGTACTGTAGAGGTAGAGTACAGTGGAGCAGAGTAGAGGTAGAGTACAGTGGAGTACAGTAGAGGTAGAGCACAGTAGAGCAGAGTAGAGGTAGAATACAGTGGAGTACAGTAGAGGTAGAGCACAGTGGAGCACTCTAGAGGTAGAGTACAGTGGAGCACAGCAGAGGTAGAGTACAGTGGATCACAGTAGAGACAGAGTACAGTGGAGTACAGTGGAGCACAGTAGAGGTATAGTACAGTGGAGCACAGTAGATATAGATTATAGTGGAGTAGAGTAGAGATAGAGTACAGTGGAGTACAGTAGAGGTAGAGTACAGTGGAGCAGAGTAGAGGTAGAGTACAGTGGAGTACAGTAGAGGTAGAGCACAGTAGAGCAGAGTAGAGGTAGAATACAGTGGAGTACAGTAGAGGTAGAATACAGTGGAGCACTGTAGAGGTAGAGTACAGAGGAGTACAGTAGAGATAGAGTACAGTGGAGCACAGTAGAGGTAGAGTACAGTGGAGCAGAGTAGAGCTAGAGTAGAGTGGAGCACAGTAGAGGTAGAGTACAGTGGAGTAGAGTAGAGGTAGAGTACAGTGGAGTACTGTAGAGGTAGAGTACAGTGGAGCACAGTAGAGGTAGAGTACAGTGGAGTACAGTGGAGCACAGTAGAGGTGGAGTACAGTAGAGTACAGTAGAGGTAGAGTACAGTGGAGCACAGTAGAGGTAGAGTACAGTGGAGTACAGTGGAGTACAGTAGAGTTGGAGTACAGTAGAGTACAGTAGAGGTAGAGAACAGTACAGTACAGTAGAGGTAGACTACAGTGGAGTACAGTAGAGGTAGAGTACAGTAGAGCACAGTAGAGGTAGAATACAGTGGAGTACAGTAGAGGTAGAGTACAGTGGAGCACAGTAGAGGTAGAGAACAGTGGAGTACAGTAGATATAGAGTACAGTGGAGCACATTAGAGGTAGAGTACAGTGGAGCAGAGTAGAGGTAGAGTACAGTGGAGCACAGTAGAGGTAGAGTACAGTGGAGTAGAGTAGAGGTAGAGTAAAGTGGAGTACAGTGGAGCACAGTAGAGGTGGAGTACAGTAGAGTACAGTAGAGGTAGAGTACAGTGGAGCACAGTAGAGGTAGAGTACAGTGGAGTACAGTGGAGTACAGTAGAGCACAGTAGAGGTGGAGTACAGTAGAGTACAGTAGAGGTAGAGTACAGTAGAGTACAGTAGAGGTAGAGAACAGTAGAGTACAGTAGAGGTAGAGAACAGTACAGTACAGTAGAGGTAGATTACAGTGGAGTAGAGTAGAGGTAGAGTACAGAAGAGTACAGTAGAGGTAGAATACAGTGGAGTACAGTAGAGGTAGAGTACAGTTGAGCACAGTAGAGGTAGAGAACAGTACAGTACAGTAGAGGTAGAGTAGAGTGGAGTACAGTAGAGGTAGAGTACAGTAGAGCACAGTAGAGGTAGAATACAGTGGAGTACAGTAGAGGTAGAGTACAGTGGAGTACAGTAGAGGTAGAGTACAGTGGAGTACAGAAGAGATAGAGTACAGTGGAGCACAGTAGAGGTAGAGTACAGTGGAGCACAGTAGAGGTAGAGTACAGTGGAGCACAGTAGAGGTAGAGTACAGTGGAGTACAGTAGAGGTTGAGTACAGTGGAGTACAGTAGAGGTAGAGTACAGTGGAGCACAGTAGAGGTAGAGTACAGTGGAGTACAGTGGAGCACAGTAGAGGTGGAGTACAGTAGAGTAGAGTATAGGTTGAGTACAGTGGAGTACAGTAGAGATAGAGTAGAGTGGAGTAGAGTAGAGATAGAGTATAGTGGATTAGAGTAGAGATAGAGTACAGTGGAGTATAGTTGAGGTAGAGTACAGTGGAGTACAGTAGAGGTAGAGTACAGTGGAGTACAGTAGAGGTAGAGTACAGTGGAGCACAGTAGAGGTAGAGTACAGTGGAGCACAGTAGAGATAGAGTACAGTGGATTAGAGTAGAGATAGAGTACAGTGGAGCACAGTAGAGGTAGAGTACAGTGGAGCACAGTAGAGGTAGAGTGCAGTGGAGTACAGTAGAGGTAGAGTACAGTGGAGTACAGTAGAGATAGAGTACAGTGGAGTACAGTAGAGGTAGAGTACAGTGGATCACAGTAGAGATAGAGTACAGTGGAGTATAGTTGAGGTAGAGTACAGTGGAGTACAGTGGAGCACAGTAGAGGTGGAGTACAGTAGAGTACAGTAGAGGTAGAGTACAGTGGAGCACAGTAGAGGTAGAGTACAGTGGAGTACAGTAGAGTTGGAGTACAGTAGAGGTAGAGTACAGTGGAAAACAGTAGAGGTAGAGTACAGTGGAGTACAGTGGAGTACAGTAGAGGTGGAGTACAGTAGAGTACAGTAGAGGTAGAGAACAGTACAGTACAGTAGAGGTAGAGTACAGTGGAGTACAGTAGAGGTAGAGTACAGTAGAGCACAGTAGAGGTAGAATACAGTGGAGTACAGTAGAGATAGAGTACAGTGGAGCACAGTAGAGGTAGAGTACAGTGGAGCACAGTAGAGGTAGAGTACAGTGGAGCACAGTAGAGGTAGAGTACAGTGGAGCACAGTAGAGGTAGAGTACAGTGGAGCACAGTAGAGGTAGAGTACAGTGGAGTACAGTAGAGGTAGTGTACAGTGGAGCACAGTAGAGGTAGAGTACAGTGGAGCACAGTAGAGGAAGAGTACATTGGGGTACAGTAGAAATAGAGTACAGTGGAGCACAGTAGAGTTGAGTACAGTAGAGCACAGTAGAGGTAGAGTACAGTGGAGCACAGTAGAGATAGAGTACAGTGGAGTACAGTAGAGGAAGAGTACAGTGGAGTACATTGGAGCACAGTAGAGGTGGAGTACAGTAGAGTACAGTAGAGGTAGAGTACAGTGGAGTACAGTACAAGTAGATTACAGTGGAGCACAGTAGAGGTAGAGTAGAGTGGAGTACAGTAGAGGTAGAGTACAGTGGAGTACAGTAGAGGTAGAGTACAGTGGAGTAGAGTAGAGGTAGAGTACAGTGGAGCACAGCAGAGGTAGAGTACAGTGGATCACAGTAGAGGTAGAGTACAGTGGATCACAGTAGAGGTAGAGTACAGTGGAGTACTGTAGAGGTAGAGTACAGTGGAGCAGAGTAGAGGTAGAGTACAGTGGAGTACAGTAGAGGTAGAGCACAGTAGAGCAGAGTAGAGGTAGAATACAGTGGAGTACAGTAGAGGTAGAGCACAGTGGAGCACTCTAGAGGTAGAGTACAGTGGAGCACAGCAGAGGTAGAGTACAGTGGATCACAGTAGAGACAGAGTACAGTGGAGTACAGTGGAGCACAGTAGAGGTATAGTACAGTGGAGCACAGTAGATATAGATTATAGTGGAGTAGAGTAGAGATAGAGTACAGTGGAGTACAGTAGAGGTAGAGTACAGTGGAGCAGAGTAGAGGTAGAGTACAGTGGAGTACAGTAGAGGTAGAGCACAGTAGAGCAGAGTAGAGGTAGAGTACAGTGGAGTACAGTAGAGGTAGAATACAGTGGAGCACTGTAGAGGTAGAGTACAGAGGAGTACAGTAGAGATAGAGTACAGTGGAGCACAGTAGAGGTAGAGTACAGTGGAGCAGAGTAGAGCTAGAGTAGAGTGGAGCACAGTAGAGGTAGAGTACAGTGGAGTAGAGTAGAGGTAGAGTACAGTGGAGTACTGTAGAGGTAGAGTACAGTGGAGCACAGTAGAGGTAGAGTACAGTGGAGTACAGTGGAGCACAGTAGAGGTGGAGTACAGTAGAGTACAGTAGAGGTAGAGTACAGTGGAGCACAGTAGAGGTAGAGTACAGTGGAGTACAGTGGAGTACAGTAGAGTTGGAGTACAGTAGAGTACAGTAGAGGTAGAGAACAGTACAGTACAGTAGAGGTAGACTACAGTGGAGTACAGTAGAGGTAGAGTACAGTAGAGCACAGTAGAGGTAGAATACAGTGGAGTACAGTAGAGGTAGAGTACAGTGGAGCACAGTAGAGGTAGAGAACAGTGGAGTACAGTAGATATAGAGTACAGTGGAGCACATTAGAGGTAGAGTACAGTGGAGCAGAGTAGAGGTAGAGTACAGTGGAGCACAGTAGAGGTAGAGTACAGTGGAGTAGAGTAGAGGTAGAGTAAAGTGGAGTACAGTGGAGCACAGTAGAGGTGGAGTACAGTAGAGTACAGTAGAGGTAGAGTACAGTGGAGCACAGTAGAGGTAGAGTACAGTGGAGTACAGTGGAGTACAGTAGAGCACAGTAGAGGTGGAGTACAGTAGAGTACAGTAGAGGTAGAGTACAGTAGAGTACAGTAGAGGTAGAGAACAGTAGAGTACAGTAGAGGTAGAGAACAGTACAGTACAGTAGAGGTAGATTACAGTGGAGTAGAGTAGAGGTAGAGTACAGAAGAGTACAGTAGAGGTAGAATACAGTGGAGTACAGTAGAGGTAGAGTACAGTTGAGCACAGTAGAGGTAGAGAACAGTACAGTACAGTAGAGGTAGAGTAGAGTGGAGTACAGTAGAGGTAGAGTACAGTAGAGCACAGTAGAGGTAGAATACAGTGGAGTACAGTAGAGGTAGAGTACAGTGGAGTACAGTAGAGGTAGAGTACAGTGGAGTACAGAAGAGATAGAGTACAGTGGAGCACAGTAGAGGTAGAGTACAGTGGAGCACAGTAGAGGTAGAGTACAGTGGAGCACAGTAGAGGTAGAGTACAGTGGAGTACAGTAGAGGTTGAGTACAGTGGAGTACAGTAGAGGTAGAGTACAGTGGAGCACAGTAGAGGTAGAGTACAGTGGAGTACAGTGGAGCACAGTAGAGGTGGAGTACAGTAGAGTAGAGTATAGGTTGAGTACAGTGGAGTACAGTAGAGATAGAGTAGAGTGGAGTAGAGTAGAGATAGAGTATAGTGGATTAGAGTAGAGATAGAGTACAGTGGAGTATAGTTGAGGTAGAGTACAGTGGAGTACAGTAGAGGTAGAGTACAGTGGAGTACAGTAGAGGTAGAGTACAGTGGAGCACAGTAGAGGTAGAGTACAGTGGAGCACAGTAGAGATAGAGTACAGTGGATTAGAGTAGAGATAGAG
Organism: Tiaroga cobitis; assembly: GCA_030578255.1. Lineage (NCBI taxonomy): Eukaryota > Metazoa > Chordata > Actinopteri > Cypriniformes > Leuciscidae > Tiaroga > Tiaroga cobitis. Next base: position 2,168,724 of record CM060612.1, read on the forward strand.
TACAGTGGAGCACAGTAGAGGTAGAGTACAGTGGAGCACAGTAGAGGTAGAGTGCAGTGGAGTACAGTAGAGGTAGAGTACAGTGGAGTACAGTAGAGATAGAGTACAGTGGAGTACAGTAGAGGTAGAGTACAGTGGATCACAGTAGAGATAGAGTACAGTGGAGTATAGTTGAGGTAGAGTACAGTGGAGTACAGTGGAGCACAGTAGAGGTGGAGTACAGTAGAGTACAGTAGAGGTAGAGTACAGTGGAGCACAGTAGAGGTAGAGTACAGTGGAGTACAGTAGAGTTGGAGTACAGTAGAGGTAGAGTACAGTGGAGTGCAGTAGAAGTAGAGTAAAGTGGAGCACAGTAGAGGTAGAGTAGAGTGGAGTACAGTAGAGGTAGAGTACAGTGGAGTACAGTAGAGGTAGAGTACAGTGGAGTAGAGTAGAGATAGAGTACAGTGGAGCACAGCAGAGGTAGAGTACAGTGGATCACAGTAGAGATAGAGTACAGTGGAGTACAGTGGAGCACAGTAGAGGTATAGTACAGTGGAGCACAGTAGAGATAGATTACAGTGGAGTAGAGTAGAGATAGAGTACAGTGGAGTACAGTAGAGGTATAGTACAGTGGAGCAGAGTAGATGTAGAGTACAGTGGAGTACAGTAGAGGTAGAGCACAGTAGAGCAGAGTAGAGGTAGAATACAGTGGAGTACAGTAGAGGTAGAGCACAGTGGAGCATTCTAGAGGTAGAGTACAGTGGAGCACAGCAGAGGTAGAGTACAGTGGATCACAGTAGAGATAGAGTACAGTGGAGTACAGTGGAGCACAGTAGAGGTATAGTACAGTGGAGCACAGTAGATATAGATTATAGTGGAGTAGAGTAGAGATAGAGTACAGTGGAGTACAGTAGAGGTAGAGTACAGTGGAGCAGAGTAGAGGTAGAGTACAGTGGAGTACAGTAAAGGTAGAGCACAGTAGAGCAGAGTAGAGGTAGAGTACAGTGGAGTACAGTAGAGGTAGAGCACAGTAGAGCAGAGTAGAGGTAGAGTACAGTGGAGTACAGTAGAGGTAGAATACAGTGGAGCACTGTAGAGGTAGAGTACAGAGGAGTACAGTAGAGATAGAGTACAGTGGAGCACAGTAGAGGTAGAGTACAGTGGAGCAGAGTAGAGCTAGAGTACAGTGGAGCACAGTAGAGGTAGAGTACAGTGGAGTAGAGTAGAGGTAGAGTACAGTGGAGTACTGTAGAGGTAGAGTACAGTGGAGCACAGTAGAGGTAGAGTACAGTGGAGTACAGTGGAGCACAGTAGAGGTGGAGTACAGTAGAGTACAGTAGAGGTAGAGTACAGTGGAGCACAGTAGAGGTAGAGTACAGTGGAGTACAGTGGAGTACAGTAGAGTTGGAGTACAGTAGAGTACAGTAGAGGTAGAGAACAGTACAGTACAGTAGAGGTAGACTGCAGTGGAGTACAGTAGAGGTAGAGTACAGTAGAGCACAGTAGAGGTAGAATACAGTGGAGTACAGTAGAGGTAGAGTACAGTGGAGCACAGTAGAGGTAGAGAACAGTACTGTACAGTAGAGGTAGAGTAGAGTGGAGTACAGCAGAGGTAGAGTACAGTAGAGCACAGTAGAGGTAGAATACAGTGGAGTACAGTAGAGGTAGAGTACAGTGGAGTACAGTAGAGGTAGAGTACAGTGGAGTACAGAAGAGATAGAGTACAGTGGAGCACAGTAGAGGTAGAGTACAGTGGAGCACAGTAGAGGTAGAGTACAGTGGAGCACAGTAGAGGTAGAGTACAGTGGAGTACAGTAGAGGTTGAGTACAGTGGAGTACAGTAGAGGTAGAGTACAGTGGAGCACAGTAGAGGTAGAGTACAGTGGAGTACAGTGGAGCACAGTAGAGGTGGAGTACAGTAGAGTACAGTAGAGGTAGAGTACAGTGGAGCACAGTAGAGGTAGAGTAAAGTGGAGTACAGTGAAGTACAGTAGAGGTGGAGTACAGTAGAGTACAGTAGAGGTAGAGAACAGTACAGTACAGTAGAGGTAGAGTACAGTGGAGTACAGTAGAGGTAGAGTACAGTAGAGCACAGTAGAGGTAGAATACAGTGGAGTACAGTAGAGGTAGAGTACAGTAGAGTACAGTAGAGGTAGAGTACAGTGCAGTACAGTAGAGGTAGAGAACAGTACAGTACAGTAGAGGTGAAGTACAGTAGAGCACAGTAGAGATAGAGTACATTAGAGCACAGTAGAGGTAGAGTACACTGGAGCACAGTAGAGGAAGAGTACAGTGTAGTACAGTAGAGATAGAGTACAGTGGAGTACAGTAGCGATAGAGTACAGTCGAACACAGCAGAGATAAGTGCAGTGGAGTATAGTAGAGGTAGAGTATAGTGGAGTACAGCAGAGGTAGAGTACAGTGGAGTACAGTAGAGGTAGAGTAGAGTGGAGCACATTAGAGGTGGAGTAGAGTAGAGTACAGTAGAGGTAGAGTACAGTGGAGTGCAGTAGAAGTAGAGTACAGTGGAGCACAGTAGAGGTAGAGTAGAGTGGAGTACAGTAGAGGTAGAGTACAGTGGAGTACAGTAGAGGTAGAGTACAGTGGAGTAGAGTAGAGATAGAGTACAGTGGAGCACAGCAGAGGTAGAGTACAGTGGAGTACAGTGGAGCACAGTAGAGGTATAGTACAGTGGAGCACAGTAGAGATAGATTACAGTGGAGTAGAGTAGAGATAGAGTACAGTGGAGTATAGTAGAGGTAGAGTACAGTGGAGCAGAGTAGATGTAGAGTACAGTGGAGTACAGTAGAGGTAGAGCACAGTAGAGCAGAGTAGAGGTAGAATACAATGGAGTACAGTAGAGGTAGAGCACAGTGGAGCACTCTAGAGGTAGAGTACAGTGGAGTACAGTAGATATAGAGTACAGTGGAGCACATTAGAGGTAGAGTACAGTGGAGCAGAGTAGAGGTAGAGTACAGTGGAGCACAGTAGAGGTAGAGTACAGTGGAGTAGAGTAGAGGTAGAGTAAAGTGGAGTACAGTGGAGCACAGTAGAGGTGGAGTACAGTAGAGTACAGTAGAGGTAGAGTACAGTGGAGCACAGTAGAGGTAGAGTACAGTGGAGTACAGTGGAGTACAGTAGAGCACAGTAGAGGTGGAGTACAGTAGAGTACAGTAGAGGTAGAGTACAGTAGAGTACAGTAGAGGTAGAGAACAGTAGAGTACAGTAGAGGTAGAGAACAGTACAGTACAGTAGAGGTAGAGTACAGTGGAGTAGAGTAGAGGTAGAGTACAGTAGAGTACAGTAGAGGTAGAATACAGTGGAGTACAGTAGAGGTAGAGTACAGTTGAGCACAGTAGAGGTAGAGAACAGTACAGTACAGTAGAGGTAGAGTAGAGTGGAGTACAGTAGAGGTAGAGTACAGTAGAGCAGAGTAGAGGTAGAATACAGTGGAGTACAGTAGAGGTAGAGTACAGTGGAGTACAGTAGAGGTAGAGTACAGTGGAGTACAGAAGAGATAGAGTACAGTAGAGCACAGTAGAGGTAGAGTACAGTGGAGCACAGTAGAGGTAGAGTACAGTGGAGCACAGTAGAGGTAGAGTACAGTGGAGTACAGTAGAGGTTGAGTACAGTGGAGTACAGTAGAGGTAGAGTACAGTGGAGCACAGTAGAGGTAGAGTACAGTGGAGTACAGTGGAGCACAGTAGAGGTGGAGTACAGTAGAGTAGAGTATAGGTTGAGTACAGTGGAGTACAGTAGAGATAGAGTAGAGTGGAGTAGAGTAGAGATAGAGTATAGTTGATTAGAGTAGAGATAGAGTACAGTGGAGTATAGTTGAGGTAGAGTACAGTGGAGTACAGTAGAGGTAGAGTACAGTGGAGTACAGTAGAGGTAGAGTACAGTGGAGCACAGTAGAGGTAGAGTACAGTGGAGCACAGTAGAGATAGAGTACAGTGGATTAGAGTAGAGATAGAGTACAGTGGAGCACAGTAGAGGTAGAGTACAGTGGAGCACAGTAGAGGTAGAGTGCAGTGGAGTACCGTAGAGGTAGAGTACAGTGGAGTACAGTAGAGATAGAATACAGTGGAGTACAGTAGAGGTAGAGTACAGTGGATCACAGTAGAGATAGAGTACAGTGGAGTATAGTTGAGGTAGAGTACAGTGGAGTACAGTGGAGCACAGTAGAGGTGGAGTACAGTAGAGTACAGTAGAGGTAGAGTACAGTGGAGCACAGTAGAGGTAGAGTACAGTGGAGTACAGTGGAGTACAGTAGAGTTGGAGTACAGTAGAGGTAGAGTACAGTGGAGTGCAGTAGAAGTAGAGTAAAGTGGAGCACAGTAGAGGTAGAGTAGAGTGGAGTACAGTAGAGGTAGAGTACAGTGGAGTACAGTAGAGGTAGAGTACAGTGGAGTAGAGTAGAGATAGAGTACAGTGGAGCACAGCAGAGGTATAGTACAGTGGATCACAGTAGAGATAGAGTACAGTGGAGTACAGTGGAGCACAGTAGAGGTATAGTACAGTGGAGCACAGTAGAGATAGATTACAGTGGAGTAGAGTAGAGATAGAGTACAGTGGAGTACAGTAGAGGTATAGTACAGTGGAGCAGAGTAGATGTAGAGTACAGTGGAGTACAGTAGAGGTAGAGCACAGTAGAGCAGAGTAGAGGTAGAATACAGTGGAGTACAGTAGAGGTAGAGCACAGTGGAGCACTCTAGAGGTAGAGTACAGTGGAGCACAGCAGAGGTAGAGTACAGTGGATCACAGTAGAGATAGAGTACAGTGGAGTACAGTGGAGCACAGTAGAGGTATAGTACAGTGGAGCACAGTAGATATAGATTATAGTGGAGTAGAGTAGAGATAGAGTACAGTGGAGTACAGTAGAGGTAGAGTACAGTGGAGCAGAGTAGAGGTAGAGTACAGTGGAGCACAGCAGAGGTAGTGTACAGTGGAGCACAGTAGAGGTAGAGTACAGTGGAGCACAGTAGAGGTAGAGTACAGTGGGGTACAGTAGAAATAGAGTACAGTGGAGCACAGTAGAGTAGAGTACAGTAGAGCACTGTAGAGGTAGAATACAGTGGAGTACAGTAGAGATAGAGTACAGTGGAGTACAGTAGAGGTAGAGTACAGTGGAGTAGAGTAGAGGTAGAGTACAGTGGAGTACAGTAGAGGTAGAGCACAGTAGAGCAGAGTAGAGGTAGAGTACAGTGGAGTACAGTAGAGGTAGAATACAGTGGAGCACTGTAGAGGTAGAGTACAGAGGAGTACAGTAGAGATAGAGTACAGTGGAGCACAGTAGAGGTAGAGTACAGTGGAGCAGAGTAGAGCTAGAGTAGAGTGGAGCACAGTAGAGGTAGAGTACAGTGGAGTAGAGTAGAGGTAGAGTACAGTGGAGTACTGTAGAGGTAGAGTACAGTGGAGCACAGTAGAGGTAGAGTACAGTGGAGTACAGTGGAGCACAGTAGAGGTGGAGTACAGTAGAGTACAGTAGAGGTAGAGTACAGTGGAGCACAGTAGAGGTAGAGTACAGTGGAGTACAGTGGAGTACAGTAGAGTTGGAGTACAGTAGAGTACAGTAGAGGTAGAGAACAGTACAGTACAGTAGAGGTAGACTACAGTGGAGTACAGTAGAGGTAGAGTACAGTAGAGCACAGTAGAGGTAGAATACAGTGGAGTACAGTAGAGGTAGAGTACAGTGGAGCACAGTAGAGGTAGAGAACAGTGGAGTACAGTAGATATAGAGTACAGTGGAGCACATTAGAGGTAGAGTACAGTGGAGCAGAGTAGAGGTAGAGTACAGTGGAGCACAGTAGAGGTAAAGTACAGTGGAGTAGAGTAGAGGTAGAGTAAAGTGGAGTACAGTGGAGCACAGTAGAGGTGGAGTACAGTAGAGTACAGTAGAGGTAGAGTACAGTGGAGCACAGTAGAGGTAGAGTACAGTGGAGTACAGTGGAGTACAGTAGAGCACAGTAGAGGTGGAGTACAGTAGAGTACAGTAGAGGTAGAGTACAGTGGAGCACAGTAGAGGTAGAGTACAGTGGAGTACAGTGGAGTACAGTAGAGCACAGTAGAGGTGGAGTACAGTAGAGTACAGTAGAGGTAGAGTACAGTAGAGTACAGTAGAGGTAGAGAACAGTAGAGTACAGTAGAGGTAGAGAACAGTACAGTACAGTAGAGGTAGATTACAGTGGAGTAGAGTAGAGGTAGAGTACAGTAGAGTACAGTAGAGGTAGAATACAGTGGAGTACAGTAGAGGTAGAGTACAGTTGAGCACAGTAGAGGTAGAGAACAGTACAGTACAGTAGAGGTAGAGTAGAGTGGAGTACAGTAGAGGTAGAGTACAGTAGAGCACAGTAGAGGTAGAATACAGTGGAGTACAGTAGAGGTAGAGTACAGTGGAGTACAGTAGAGGTAGAGTACAGTGGAGTACAGAAGAGATAGAGTACAGTGGAGCACAGTAGAGGTAGAGTACAGTGGAGCACAGTAGAGGTAGAGTACAGTGGAGCACAGTAGAGGTAGAGTACAGTGGAGTACAGTAGAGGTTGAGTACAGTGGAGTACAGTAGAGGTAGAGTACAGTGGAGCACAGTAGAGGTAGAGTACAGTGGAGTACAGTGGAGCACAGTAGAGGTGGAGTACAGTAGAGTAGAGTATAGGTTGAGTACAGTGGAGTACAGTAGAGATAGAGTAGAGTGGAGTAGAGTAGAGATAGAGTATAGTGGATTAGAGTAGAGATAGAGTACAGTGGAGTATAGTTGAGGTAGAGTACAGTGGAGTACAGTAGAGGTAGAGTACAGTGGAGTACAGTAGAGGTAGAGTACATTGGAGCACAGTAGAGGTAGAGTACAGTGGAGCACAGTAGAGATAGAGTACAGTGGATTAGAGTAGAGATAGAGTACAGTGGAGCACAGTAGAGGTAGAGTACAGTGGAGCACAGTAGAGGTAGAGTGCAGTGGAGTACAGTAGAGGTAGAGTACAGTGGAGTACAGTAGAGATAGAGTACAGTGGAGTACAGTAGAGGTAGAGTACAGTGGATCACAGTAGAGATAGAGTACAGTGGAGTATAGTTGAGGTAGAGTACAGTGGAGTACAGTGGAGCACAGTAGAGGTGGAGTACAGTAGAGTACAGTAGAGGTAGAGTACAGTGGAGCACAGTAGAGGTAGAGTACAGTGGAGTACAGTAGAGTTGGAGTACAGTAGAGGTAGAGTACAGTGGAGTGCAGTAGAAGTAGAGTAAAGTGGAGCACAGTAGAGGTAGAGTAGAGTGGAGTACAGTAGAGGTAGAGTACAGTGGAGTACAGTAGAGGTAGAGTACAGTGGAGTAGAGTAGAGATAGAGTACAGTGGAGCACAGCAGAGGTAGAGTACAGTGGATCACAGTAGAGATAGAGTACAGTGGAGTACAGTGGAGCACAGTAGAGGTATAGTACAGTGGAGCACAGTAGAGATAGATTACAGTGGAGTAGAGTAGAGATAGAGTACAGTGGAGTACAGTAGAGGTATAGTACAGTGGAGCAGAGTAGATGTAGAGTACAGTGGAGTACAGTAGAGGTAGAGCACAGTAGAGCAGAGTAGAGGTAGAATACAGTGGAGTACAGTAGAGGTAGAGCACAGTGGAGCATTCTAGAGGTAGAGTACAGTGGAGCACAGCAGAGGTAGAGTACAGTGGATCACAGTAGAGATAGAGTAGAGTGGAGTACAGTGGAGCACAGTAGAGGTATAGTACAGTGGAGCACAGTAGATATAGATTATAGTGGAGTAGAGTAGAGATAGAGTACAGTGGAGTACAGTAGAGGTAGAGTACAGTGGAGCAGAGTAGAGGTAGAGTACAGTGGAGTACAGTAGAGGTAGAGCACAGTAGAGCAGAGTAGAGGTAGAGTACAGTGGAGTACAGTAGAGGTAGAGCACAGTAGAGCAGAGTAGAGGTAGACTACAGTGGAGTACAGTAGAGGTAGAATACAGTGGAGCACTGTAGAGGTAGAGTACAGAGGAGTACAGTAGAGATAGAGTACAGTGGAGCACAGTAGAGGTAGAGTACAGTGGAGCAGAGTAGAGCTAGAGTACAGTGGAGCACAGTAGAGGTAGAGTACAGTGGAGTAGAGTAGAGGTAGAGTACAGTGGAGTACTGTAGAGGTAGAGTACAGTGGAGCACAGTAGAGGTAGAGTACAGTGGAGTACAGTGGAGCACAGTAGAGGTGGAGTACAGTAGAGTACGGTAGAGGTAGAGTACAGTGGAGCACAGTAGAGGTAGAGTACAGTGGAGTACAGTAGAGGTAGAGTACAGTGGATCACAGTAGAGATAGAGTACAGTGGAGTATAGTTGAGGTAGAGTACAGTGGAGTACAGTGGAGCACAGTAGAGGTGGAGTACAGTAGAGTACAGTAGAGGTAGAGTACAGTGGAGCACAGTAGAGGTAGAGTACAGTGGAGTACAGTAGAGTTGGAGTACAGTAGAGGTAGAGTACAGTGGAGTGCAGTAGAAGTAGAGTAAAGTGGAGCACAGTAGAGGTAGAGTAGAGTGGAGTACAGTAGAGGTAGAGTACAGTGGAGTACAGTAGAGGTAGAGTACAGTGGAGTAGAGTAGAGATAGAGTACAGTGGAGCACAGCAGAGGTAGAGTACAGTGGATCACAGTAGAGATAGAGTACAGTGGAGTACAGTGGAGCACAGTAGAGGTATAGTACAGTGGAGCACAGTAGAGATAGATTACAGTGGAGTAGAGTAGAGATAGAGTACAGTGGAGTACAGTAGAGGTATAGTACAGTGGAGCAGAGTAGATGTAGAGTACAGTGGAGTACAGTAGAGGTAGAGCACAGTAGAGCAGAGTAGAGGTAGAATACAGTGGAGTACAGTAGAGGTAGAGCACAGTGGAGCATTCTAGAGGTAGAGTACAGTGGAGCACAGCAGAGGTAGAGTACAGTGGATCACAGTAGAGATAGAGTACAGTGGAGTACAGTGGAGCACAGTAGAGGTATAGTACAGTGGAGCACAGTAGATATAGATTATAGTGGAGTAGAGTAGAGATAGAGTACAGTGGAGTACAGTAGAGGTAGAGTACAGTGGAGCAGAGTAGAGGTAGAGTACAGTGGAGTACAGTAGAGGTAGAGCACAGTAGAGCAGAGTAGAGGTAGAGTACAGTGGAGTACAGTAGAGGTAGAGCACAGTAGAGCAGAGTAGAGGTAGAGTACAGTGGAGTACAGTAGAGGTAGAATACAGTGGAGCACTGTAGAGGTAGAGTACAGAGGAGTACAGTAGAGATAGAGTACAGTGGAGCACAGTAGAGGTAGAGTACAGTGGAGCAGAGTAGAGCTAGAGTACAGTGGAGCACAGTAGAGGTAGAGTACAGTGGAGTAGAGTAGAGGTAGAGTACAGTGGAGTACTGTAGAGGTAGAGTACAGTGGAGCACAGTAGAGGTAGAGTACAGTGGAGTACAGTGGAGCACAGTAGAGGTGGAGTACAGTAGAGTACAGTAGAGGTAGAGTACAGTGGAGCACAGTAGAGGTAGAGTACAGTGGAGTACAGTGGAGTACAGTAGAGTTGGAGTACAGTAGAGTACAGTAGAGGTAGAGAACAGTACAGTACAGTAGAGGTAGACTGCAGTGGAGTACAGTAGAGGTAGAGTACAGTAGAGCACAGTAGAGGTAGAATAGAGTGGAGTACAGTAGAGGTAGAGTACAGTGGAGCACAGTAGAGGTAGAGAACAGTACTGTACAGTAGAGGTAGAGTAGAGTGGAGTACAGCAGAGGTAGAGTACAGTAGAGCACAGTAGAGGTAGAATACAGTGGAGTACAGTAGAGGTAGAGTACAGTGGAGTACAGTAGAGGTAGAGTACAGTGGAGTACAGAAGAGATAGAGTACAGTGGAGCACAGTAGAGGTAGAGTACAGTGGAGCACAGTAGAGGTAGAGTACAGTGGAGCACAGTAGAGGTAGAGTACAGTGGAGTACAGTAGAGGTTGAGTACAGTGGAGTACAGTAGAGGTAGAGTACAGTGGAGCACAGTAGAGGTAGAGTACAGTGGAGTACAGTGGAGCACAGTAGAGGTGGAGTACAGTAGAGTACAGTAGAGGTAGAGTACAGTGGAGCACAGTAGAGGTAGAGTAAAGTGGAGTACAGTGGAGTACAGTAGAGGTGGAGTACAGTAGAGTACAGTAGAGGTAGAGAACAGTACAGTACAGTAGAGGTAGAGTACAGTGGAGTACAGTAGAGGTAGAGTACAGTAGAGCACAGTAGAGGTAAAATACAGTGGAGTACAGTAGAGGTAGAGTACAGTAGAGTACAGTAGAGGTAGAGTACAGTGCAGTACAGTAGAGGTAGAGAACAGTACAGTACAGTAGAGGTAGAGTACAGTGGAGTACAGTAGAGGTGAAGTACAGTAGAGCACAGTAGAGATAGAGTACATTAGAGCACAGTAGAGGTAGAGTACACTGGAGCACAGTAGAGGAAGAGTACAGTGTAGTACAGTAGAGATAGAGTACAGTGGAGTACAGTAGCGATAGAGTACAGTCGAACACAGCAGAGATAAGTGCAGTGGAGTATAGTAGAGGTAGAGTATAGTGGAGTACAGCAGAGGTAGAGTACAGTGGAGTACAGTAGAGGTAGAGTAGAGTGGAGCACATTAGAGGTGGAGTAGAGTAGAGTACAGTAGAGGTAGAGTACAGTGGAGTGCAGTAGAAGTAGAGTACAGTGGAGCACAGTAGAGGTAGAGTAGAGTGGAGTACAGTAGAGGTAGAGTACAGTGGAGTACAGTAGAGGTAGAGTACAGTGGAGTAGAGTAGAGATAGAGTACAGTGGAGCACAGCAGAGGTAGAGTACAGTGGAGTACAGTGGAGCACAGTAGAGGTATAGTACAGTGGAGCACAGTAGAGATAGATTACAGTGGAGTAGAGTAGAGATAGAGTACAGTGGAGTACAGTAGAGGTAGAGTACAGTGGAGCAGAGTAGATGTAGAGTACAGTGGAGTACAGTAGAGGTAGAGCACAGTAGAGCAGAGTAGAGGTAGAATACAATGGAGTACAGTAGAGGTAGAGCACAGTGGAGCACTCTAGAGGTAGAGTACAGTGGAGTACAGTAGATATAGAGTACAGTGGAGCACATTAGAGGTAGAGTACAGTGGAGCAGAGTAGAGGTAGAGTACAGTGGAGCACAGTAGAGGTAGAGTACAGTGGAGTAGAGTAGAGGTAGAGTAAAGTGGAGTACAGTGGAGCACAGTAGAGGTGGAGTAGAGTAGAGTACAGTAGAGGTAGAGTACAGTGGAGCACAGTAGAGGTAGAGTACAGTGGAGTACAGTGGAGTACAGTAGAGCACAGTAGAGGTGGAGTACAGTAGAGTACAGTAGAGGTAGAGTACAGTAGAGTACAGTAGAGGTAGAGAACAGTAGAGTACAGTAGAGGTAGAGAACAGTACAGTACAGTAGAGGTAGAGTACAGTGGAGTAGAGTAGAGGTAGAGTACAGTAGAGTACAGTAGAGGTAGAATACAGTGGAGTACAGTAGAGGTAGAGTACAGTTGAGCACAGTAGAGGTAGAGAACAGTACAGTACAGTAGAGGTAGAGTAGAGTGGAGTACAGTAGAGGTAGAGTACAGTAGAGCAGAGTAGAGGTAGAATACAGTGGAGTACAGTAGAGGTAGAGTACAGTGGAGTACAGTAGAGGTAGAGTACAGTGGAGTACAGAAGAGATAGAGTACAGTGGAGCACAGTAGAGGTAGAGTACAGTGGAGCACAGTAGAGGTAGAGTACAGTGGAGCACAGTAGAGGTAGAGTACAGTGGAGTACAGTAGAGGTTGAGTACAGTGGAGTACAGTAGAGGTAGAGTACAGTGGAGCACAGTAGAGGTAGAGTACAGTGGAGTACAGTGGAGCACAGTAGAGGTGGAGTACAGTAGAGTAGAGTATAGGTTGAGTACAGTGGAGTACAGTAGAGATAGAGTAGAGTGGAGTAGAGTAGAGATAGAGTATAGTTGATTGGAGTAGAGATAGAGTACAGTGGAGTATAGTTGAGGTAGAGTACAGTGGAGTACAGTAGAGGTAGAGTACAGTGGAGTACAGTAGAGGTAGAGTACAGTGGAGCACAGTAGAGGTAGAGTACAGTGGAGCACAGTAGAGATAGAGTACAGTGGATTAGAGTAGAGATAGAGTACAGTGGAGCACAGTAGAGGTAGAGTACAGTGGAGCACAGTAGAGGTAGAGTGCAGTGGAGTACCGTAGAGGTAGAGTACAGTGGAGTACAGTAGAGATAGAATACAGTGGAGTACAGTAGAGGTAGAGTACAGTGGATCACAGTAGAGATAGAGTACAGTGGAGTATAGTTGAGGTAGAGTACAGTGGAGTACAGTGGAGCACAGTAGAGGTGGAGTACAGTAGAGTACAGTAGAGGTAGAGTACAGTGGAGCACAGTAGAGGTAGAGTACAGTGGAGTACAGTGGAGTACAGTAGAGTTGGAGTACAGTAGAGGTAGAGTACAGTGGAGTGCAGTAGAAGTAGAGTAAAGTGGAGCACAGTAGAGGTAGAGTAGAGTGGAGTACAGTAGAGGTAGAGTACAGTGGAGTACAGTAGAGGTAGAGTACAGTGGAGTAGAGTAGAGATAGAGTACAGTGGAGCACAGCAGAGGTAGAGTACAGTGGATCACAGTAGAGATAGAGTACAGTGGAGTACATTGGAGCACAGTAGAGGTATAGTACAGTGGAGCACAGTAGAGATAGATTACAGTGGAGTAGAGTAGAGATAGAGTACAGTGGAGTACAGTAGAGGTATAGTACAGTGGAGCAGAGTAGATGTAGAGTACAGTGGAGTACAGTAGAGGTAGAGCACAGTAGAGCAGAGTAGAGGTAGAATACAGTGGAGTACAGTAGAGGTAGAGCACAGTGGAGCACTCTAGAGGTAGAGTACAGTGGAGCACAGTAGAGATAGAGTACAGTGGAGTACAGTGGAGCACAGTAGAGGTATAGTACAGTGGAGCACAGTAGATATAGATTATAGTGGAGTAGAGTAGAGATAGAGTACAGTGGAGTACAGTAGAGGTAGAGTACAGTGGAGCAGAGTAGAGGTAGAGTACAGTGGAGCACAGCAGAGGTAGTGTACAGTGGAGCACAGTAGAGGTAGAGTACAGTGGAGCACAGTAGAGGTAGAGTACAGTGGGGTACAGTAGAAATAGAGTACAGTGGAGCACAGTAGAGTAGAGTACAGTAGAGCACTGTAGAGGTAGAATACAGTGGAGTACAGTAGAGATAGAGTACAGTGGAGTACAGTAGAGGTAGAGTACAGTGGAGTAGAGTAGAGGTAGAGTACAGTGGAGTACAGTAGAGGTAGAGCACAGTAGAGCAGAGTAGAGGTAGAGTACAGTGGAGTACAGTAGAGGTAGAATACAGTGGAGCACTGTAGAGGTAGAGTACAGAGGAGTACAGTAGAGATAGAGTACAGTGGAGCACAGTAGAGGTAGAGTACAGTGGAGCAGAGTAGAGCTAGAGTAGAGTGGAGCACAGTAGAGGTAGAGTACAGTGGAGTAGAGTAGAGGTAGAGTACAGTGGAGTACTGTAGAGGTAGAGTACAGTGGAGCACAGTAGAGGTAGAGTACAGTGGAGTACAGTGGAGCACAGTAGAGGTGGAGTACAGTAGAGTACAGTAGAGGTAGAGTACAGTGGAGCACAGTAGAGGTAGAGTACAGTGGAGTACAGTGGAGTACAGTAGAGTTGGAGTACAGTAGAGTACAGTAGAGGTAGAGAACAGTACAGTACAGTAGAGGTAGACTACAGTGGAGTACAGTAGAGGTAGAGTACAGTAGAGCACAGTAGAGGTAGAATACAGTGGAGTACAGTAGAGGTAGAGTACAGTGGAGCACAGTAGAGGTAGAGAACAGTGGAGTACAGTAGATATAGAGTACAGTGGAGCACATTAGAGGTAGAGTACAGTGGAGCAGAGTAGAGGTAGAGTACAGTGGAGCACAGTAGAGGTAAAGTACAGTGGAGTAGAGTAGAGGTAGAGTAAAGTGGAGTACAGTGGAGCACAGTAGAGGTGGAGTACAGTAGAGTACAGTAGAGGTAGAGTACAGTGGAGCACAGTAGAGGTAGAGTACAGTGGAGTACAGTGGAGTACAGTAGAGCACAGTAGAGGTGGAGTACAGTAGAGTACAGTAGAGGTAGAGTACAGTGGAGCACAGTAGAGGTAGAGTACAGTGGAGTACAGTGGAGTACAGTAGAGCACAGTAGAGGTGGAGTACAGTAGAGCACAGTAGAGGTAGAGTACAGTGGAGTACAGTGGAGTACAGTAGAGTTGGAGTACAGTAGAGGTAGAGTACAGTGGAGTGCAGTAGAAGTAGAGTAAAGTGGAGCACAGTAGAGGTAGAGTAGAGTGGAGTACAGTAGAGGTAGAGTACAGTGGAGTACAGTAGAGGTAGAGTACAGTGGAGTAGAGTAGAGATAGAGTACAGTGGAGCACAGCAGAGGTAGAGTACAGTGGATCACAGTAGAGATAGAGTACAGTGGAGTACAGTGGAGCACAGTAGAGGTATAGTACAGTGGAGCACAGTAGAGATAGATTACAGTGGAGTAGAGTAGAGATAGAGTACAGTGGAGTACAGTAGAGGTATAGTACAGTGGAGCAGAGTAGATGTAGAGTACAGTGGAGTACAGTAGAGGTAGAGCACAGTAGAGCAGAGTAGAGGTAGAATACAGTGGAGTACAGTAGAGGTAGAGCACAGTGGAGCACTCTAGAGGTAGAGTACAGTGGAGCACAGCAGAGGTAGAGTACAGTGGATCACAGTAGAGATAGAGTACAGTGGAGTACAGTGGAGCACAGTAGAGGTATAGTACAGTGGAGCACAGTAGATATAGATTATAGTGGAGTAGAGTAGAGATAGAGTACAGTGGAGTACAGTAGAGGTAGAGTACAGTGGAGCAGAGTAGAGGTAGAGTACAGTGGAGCACAGCAGAGGTAGTGTACAGTGGAGCACAGTAGAGGTAGAGTACAGTGGAGCACAGTAGAGGTAGAGTACAGTGGGGTACAGTAGAAATAGAGTACAGTGGAGCACAGTAGAGTAGAGTACAGTAGAGCACTGTAGAGGTAGAATACAGTGGAGTACAGTAGAGATAGAGTACAGTGGAGTACAGTAGAGGTAGAGTACAGTGGAGTAGAGTAGAGGTAGAGTACAGTGGAGTACAGTAGAGGTAGAGCACAGTAGAGCAGAGTAGAGGTAGAGTACAGTGGAGTACAGTAGAGGTAGAATACAGTGGAGCACTGTAGAGGTAGAGTACAGAGGAGTACAGTAGAGATAGAGTACAGTGGAGCACAGTAGAGGTAGAGTACAGTGGAGCAGAGTAGAGCTAGAGTAGAGTGGAGCACAGTAGAGGTAGAGTACAGTGGAGTAGAGTAGAGGTAGAGTACAGTGGAGTACTGTAGAGGTAGAGTACAGTGGAGCACAGTAGAGGTAGAGTACAGTGGAGTACAGTGGAGCACAGTAGAGGTGGAGTACAGTAGAGTACAGTAGAGGTAGAGTACAGTGGAGCACAGTAGAGGTAGAGTACAGTGGAGTACAGTGGAGTACAGTAGAGTTGGAGTACAGTAGAGTACAGTAGAGGTAGAGAACAGTACAGTACAGTAGAGGTAGACTACAGTGGAGTACAGTAGAGGTAGAGTACAGTAGAGCACAGTAGAGGTAGAATACAGTGGAGTACAGTAGAGGTAGAGTACAGTGGAGCACAGTAGAGGTAGAGAACAGTGGAGTACAGTAGATATAGAGTACAGTGGAGCACATTAGAGGTAGAGTACAGTGGAGCAGAGTAGAGGTAGAGTACAGTGGAGCACAGTAGAGGTAAAGTACAGTGGAGTAGAGTAGAGGTAGAGTAAAGTGGAGTACAGTGGAGCACAGTAGAGGTGGAGTACAGTAGAGTACAGTAGAGGTAGAGTACAGTGGAGCACAGTAGAGGTAGAGTACAGTGGAGTACAGTGGAGTACAGTAGAGCACAGTAGAGGTGGAGTACAGTAGAGTACAGTAGAGGTAGAGTACAGTGGAGCACAGTAGAGGTAGAGTACAGTGGAGTACAGTGGAGTACAGTAGAGCACAGTAGAGGTGGAGTACAGTAGAGTACAGTAGAGGTAGAGTACAGTAGAGTACAGTAGAGGTAGAGAACAGTAGAGTACAGTAGAGGTAGAGAACAGTACAGTACAGTAGAGGTAGATTACAGTGGAGTAGAGTAGAGGTAGAGTACAGTAGAGTACAGTAGAGGTAGAATACAGTGGAGTACAGTAGAGGTAGAGTACAGTTGAGCACAGTAGAGGTAGAGAACAGTACAGTACAGTAGAGGTAGAGTAGAGTGGAGTACAGTAGAGGTAGAGTACAGTAGAGCACAGTAGAGGTAGAATACAGTGGAGTACAGTAGAGGTAGAGTACAGTGGAGTACAGTAGAGGTAGAGTACAGTGGAGTACAGAAGAGATAGAGTACAGTGGAGCACAGTAGAGGTAGAGTACAGTGGAGCACAGTAGAGGTAGAGTACAGTGGAGCACAGTAGAGGTAGAGTACAGTGGAGTACAGTAGAGGTTGAGTACAGTGGAGTACAGTAGAGGTAGAGTACAGTGGAGCACAGTAGAGGTAGAGTACAGTGGAGTACAGTGGAGCACAGTAGAGGTGGAGTACAGTAGAGTAGAGTATAGGTTGAGTACAGTGGAGTACAGTAGAGATAGAGTAGAGTGGAGTAGAGTAGAGATAGAGTATAGTGGATTAGAGTAGAGATAGAGTACAGTGGAGTATAGTTGAGGTAGAGTACAGTGGAGTACAGTAGAGGTAGAGTACAGTGGAGTACAGTAGAGGTAGAGTACAGTGGAGCACAGTAGAGATAGAGTACAGTGGATTAGAGTAGAGATAGAGTACAGTGGAGCACAGTAGAGGTAGAGTACAGTGGAGCACAGTAGAGGTAGAGTGCAGTGGAGTACAGTAGAGGTAGAGTACAGTGGAGTACAGTAGAGATAGAGTACAGTGGAGTACAGTAGAGGTAGAGTACAGTGGATCACAGTAGAGATAGAGTACAGTGGAGTATAGTTGAGGTAGAGTACAGTGGAGTACAGTGGAGCACAGTAGAGGTGGAGTACAGTAGAGTACAGTAGAGGTAGAGTACAGTGGAGCACAGTAGAGGTAGAGTACATTGGAGTACAGTAGAGTTGGAGTACAGTAGAGGTAGAGTACAGTGGAGTGCAGTAGAAGTAGAGTAAAGTGGAGCACAGTAGAGGTAGAGTAGAGTGGAGTACAGTAGAGGTAGAGTACAGTGGAGTACAGTAGAGGTAGAGTACAGTGGAGTAGAGTAGAGATAGAGTACAGTGGAGCACAGCAGAGGTAGAGTACAGTGGATCACAGTAGAGATAGAGTACAGTGGAGTACAGTGGAGCACAGTAGAGGTATAGTACAGTGGAGCACAGTAGAGATAGATTACAGTGGAGTAGAGTAGAGATAGAGTACAGTGGAGTACAGTAGAGGTATAGTACAGTGGAGCAGAGTAGATGTAGAGTACAGTGGAGTACAGTAGAGGTAGAGCACAGTAGAGCAGAGTAGAGGTAGAATACAGTGGAGTACAGTAGAGGTAGAGCACAGTGGAGCATTCTAGAGGTAGAGTACAGTGGAGCACAGCAGAGGTAGAGTACAGTGGATCACAGTAGAGATAGAGTACAGTGGAGTACAGTGGAGCACAGTAGAGGTATAGTACAGTGGAGCACAGTAGATATAGATTATAGTGGAGTAGAGTAGAGATAGAGTACAGTGGAGTACAGTAGAGGTAGAGTACAGTGGAGCAGAGTAGAGGTAGAGTACAGTGGAGTACAGTAGAGGTAGAGCACAGTAGAGCAGAGTAGAGGTAGAGTACAGTGGAGTACAGTAGAGGTAGAGCACAGTAGAGCAGAGTAGAGGTAGACTACAGTGGAGTACAGTAGAGGTAGAATACAGTGGAGCACTGTAGAGGTAGAGTACAGAGGAGTACAGTAGAGATAGAGTACAGTGGAGCACAGTAGAGGTAGAGTACAGTGGAGCAGAGTAGAGCTAGAGTACAGTGGAGCACAGTAGAGGTAGAGTACAGTGGAGTAGAGTAGAGGTAGAGTACAGTGGAGTACTGTAGAGGTAGAGTACAGTGGAGCACAGTAGAGGTAGAGTACAGTGGAGTACAGTGGAGCACAGTAGAGGTGGAGTACAGTAGAGTACAGTAGAGGTAGAGTACAGTGGAGCACAGTAGAGGTAGAGTACAGTGGAGTACAGTGGAGTACAGTAGAGTTGGAGTACAGTAGAGTACAGTAGAGGTAGAGAACAGTACAGTACAGTAGAGGTAGACTACAGTGGAGTACAGTAGAGGTAGAGTACAGTAGAGCACAGTAGAGGTAGAATACAGTGGAGTACAGTAGAGGTAGAGTACAGTGGAGCACAGTAGAGGTAGAGAACAGTACTGTACAGTAGAGGTAGAGTAGAGTGGGGTACAGCAGAGGTAGAGTACAGTAGAGCACAGTAGAGGTAGAATACAGTGGAGTACAGTAGAGGTAGAGTACAGTGGAGTACAGTAGAGGTAGAGTACAGTGGAGTACAGAAGAGATAGAGTACAGTGGAGCACAGTAGAGGTAGAGTACAGTGGAGCACAGTAGAGGTAGAGTACAGTGGAGAACAGTAGAGGTAGAGTACAGTGGAGTACAGTAGAGGTTGAGTACAGTGGAGTACAGTAGAGGTAGAGTACAGTGGAGCACAGTAGAGGTAGAGTACAGTGGAGTACAGTGGAGCACAGTAGAGGTGGAGTACAGTAGAGTACAGTAGAGGTAGAGTACAGTGGAGCACAGTAGAGGTAGAGTACAGTGGAGTACAGTAGAGGTTGAGTACAGTGGAGTACAGTAGATATAGAGTACAGTGGAGCACATTAGAGGTAGAGTACAGTGGAGCAGAGTAGAGGTAGAGTACAGTGGAGCACAGTAGAGGTAGAGTACAGTGGAGTAGAGTAGAGGTAGAGTAAAGTGGAGTACAGTGGAGCACAGTAGAGGTGGAGTACAGTAGAGTACAGTAGAGATAGAGTACAGTGGAGCACAGTAGAGGTAGAGTACAGTGGAGTACAGTGGAGTACAGTAGAGCACAGTAGAGGTGGAGTACAGTAGAGTACAGTAGAGGTAGAGTACAGTAGAGTACAGTAGAGGTAGAGAACAGTAGAGTACAGTAGAGGTAGAGAACAGTACAGTACAGTAGAGGTATAGTACAGTGGTGTAGAGTAGAGGTAGAGTACAGTAGAGTACAGTAGAGGTAGAATACAGTGGAGTACAGTAGAGGTAGAGTACAGTTGAGCACAGTAGAGGTAGAGAACAGTACAGTACAGTAGAGGTAGAGTAGAGTGGAGTACAGTAGAGGTAGAGTACAGTAGAGCAGAGTAGAGGTAGAATACAGTGGAGTACAGTAGAGGTAGAGTACAGTGGAGTACAGTAGAGGTAGAGTACAGTGGAGTACAGAAGAGATAGAGTACAGTGGAGCACAGTAGAGGTAGAGTACAGTGGAGCACAGTAGAGGTAGAGTACAGTGGAGCACAGTAGAGGTAGAGTACAGTGGAGTACAGTAGAGGTTGAGTACAGTGGAGTACAGTAGAGGTAGAGTACAGTGGAGCACAGTAGAGGTAGAGTACAGTGGAGTACAGTGGAGCACAGTAGAGGTGGAGTACAGTAGAGTAGAGTATAGGTTGAGTACAGTGGAGTACAGTAGAGATAGAGTAGAGTGGAGTAGAGTAGAGATAGAGTATAGTTGATTAGAGTAGAGATAGAGTACAGTGGAGTATAGTTGAGGTAGAGTACAGTGGAGTACAGTAGAGGTAGAGTACAGTGGAGTACAGTAGAGGTAGAGTACAGTGGAGCACAGTAGAGGTAGAGTACAGTGGAGCACAGTAGAGATAGAGTACAGTGGATTAGAGTAGAGATAGAGTACAGTGGAGCACAGTAGAGGTAGAGTACAGTGGAGCACAGTAGAGGTAGAGTGCAGTGGAGTACCGTAGAGGTAGAGTACAGTGGAGTACAGTAGAGATAGAATACAGTGGAGTACAGTAGAGGTAGAGTACAGTGGATCACAGTAGAGATAGAGTACAGTGGAGTATAGTTGAGGTAGAGTACAGTGGAGTACAGTGGAGCACAGTAGAGGTGGAGTACAGTAGAGTACAGTAGAGGTAGAGTACAGTGGAGCACAGTAGAGGTAGAGTACAGTGGAGTACAGTGGAGTACAGTAGAGTTGGAGTACAGTAGAGGTAGAGTACAGTGGAGTGCAGTAGAAGTAGAGTAAAGTGGAGCACAGTAGAGGTAGAGTAGAGTGGAGTACAGTAGAGGTAGAGTACAGTGGAGTACAGTAGAGGTAGAGTACAGTGGAGTAGAGTAGAGATAGAGTACAGTGGAGCACAGCAGAGGTAGAGTACAGTGGATCACAGTAGAGATAGAGTACAGTGGAGTACAGTGGAGCACAGTAGAGGTATAGTACAGTGGAGCACAGTAGAGATAGATTACAGTGGAGTAGAGTAGAGATAGAGTACAGTGGAGTACAGTAGAGGTATAGTACAGTGGAGCAGAGTAGATGTAGAGTACAGTGGAGTACAGTAGAGGTAGAGCACAGTAGAGCAGAGTAGAGGTAGAATACAGTGGAGTACAGTAGAGGTAGAGCACAGTGGAGCACTCTAGAGGTAGAGTACAGTGGAGCACAGCAGAGGTAGAGTACAGTGGATCACAGTAGAGATAGAGTACAGTGGAGAACAGTGGAGCACAGTAGAGGTATAGTACAGTGGAGCACAGTAGATATAGATTATAGTGGAGTAGAGTAGAGATAGAGTACAGTGGAGTACAGTAGAGGTAGAGTACAGTGGAGCAGAGTAGAGGTAGAGTACAGTGGAGCACAGCAGAGGTAGTGTACAGTGGAGCACAGTAGAGGTAGAGTACAGTGGAGCACAGTAGAGGTAGAGTACAGTGGGGTACAGTAGAAATAGAGTACAGTGGAGCACAGTAGAGTAGAGTACAGTAGAGCACTGTAGAGGTAGAATACAGTGGAGTACAGTAGAGATAGAGTACAGTGGAGTACAGTAGAGGTAGAGTACAGTGGAGTAGAGTAGAGGTAGAGTACAGTGGAGTACAGTAGAGGTAGAGCACAGTAGAGCAGAGTAGAGGTAGAGTACAGTGGAGTACAGTAGAGGTAGAATACAGTGGAGTACAGTAGAGGTAGAGTACAGTTGAGCACAGTAGAGGTAGAGAACAGTACAGTACAGTAGAGGTAGAGTAGAGTGGAGTACAGTAGAGGTAGAGTACAGTAGAGCACAGTAGAGGTAGAATACAGTGGAGTACAGTAGAGGTAGAGTACAGTTGAGCACAGTAGAGGTAGAGAACAGTACAGTACAGTAGAGGTAGAGTAGAGTGGAGTACAGTAGAGGTAGAGTACAGTAGAGCACAGTAGAGGTAGAATACAGTGGAGTACAGTAGAGGTAGAGTACAGTGGAGTACAGTAGAGGTAGAGTACAGTGGAGTACAGAAGAGATAGAGTACAGTGGAGCACAGTAGAGGTAGAGTACAGTGGAGCACAGTAGAGGTAGAGTACAGTGGAGCACAGTAGAGGTAGAGTACAGTGGAGTACAGTAGAGGTTGAGTACAGTGGAGTACAGTAGAGGTAGAGTACAGTGGAGCACAGTAGAGGTAGAGTACAGTGGAGTACAGTGGAGCACAGTAGAGGTGGAGTACAGTAGAGTAGAGTATAGGTTGAGTACAGTGGAGTACAGTAGAGATAGAGTAGAGTGGAGTAGAGTAGAGATAGAGTATAGTGGATTAGAGTAGAGATAGAGTACAGTGGAGTATAGTTGAGGTAGAGTACAGTGGAGTACAGTAGAGGTAGAGTACAGTGGAGTACAGTAGAGGTAGAGTACATTGGAGCACAGTAGAGGTAGAGTACAGTGGAGCACAGTAGAGATAGAGTACAGTGGATTAGAGTAGAGATAGAGTACAGTGGAGCACAGTAGAGGTAGAGTACAGTGGAGCACAGTAGAGGTAGAGTGCAGTGGAGTACAGTAGAGGTAGAGTACAGTGGAGTACAGTAGAGATAGAGTACAGTGG
Source organism: Tiaroga cobitis (assembly GCA_030578255.1). NCBI lineage: Eukaryota > Metazoa > Chordata > Actinopteri > Cypriniformes > Leuciscidae > Tiaroga > Tiaroga cobitis. The sequence goes on from CM060612.1 coordinate 2,190,762, forward strand.
AGTACAGTAGAGGTAGAGTACAGTGGATCACAGTAGAGATAGAGTACAGTGGAGTATAGTTGAGGTAGAGTACAGTGGAGTACAGTGGAGCACAGTAGAGGTGGAGTACAGTAGAGTACAGTAGAGGTAGAGTACAGTGGAGCACAGTAGAGGTAGAGTACAGTGGAGTACAGTAGAGTTGGAGTACAGTAGAGGTAGAGTACAGTGGAGTGCAGTAGAAGTAGAGTAAAGTGGAGCACAGTAGAGGTAGAGTAGAGTGGAGTACAGTAGAGGTAGAGTACAGTGGAGTACAGTAGAGGTAGAGTACAGTGGAGTAGAGTAGAGATAGAGTACAGTGGAGCACAGCAGAGGTAGAGTACAGTGGATCACAGTAGAGATAGAGTACAGTGGAGTACAGTGGAGCACAGTAGAGGTATAGTACAGTGGAGCACAGTAGAGATAGATTACAGTGGAGTAGAGTAGAGATAGAGTACAGTGGAGTACAGTAGAGGTATAGTACAGTGGAGCAGAGTAGATGTAGAGTACAGTGGAGTACAGTAGAGGTAGAGCACAGTAGAGCAGAGTAGAGGTAGAATACAGTGGAGTACAGTAGAGGTAGAGCACAGTGGAGCATTCTAGAGGTAGAGTACAGTGGAGCACAGCAGAGGTAGAGTACAGTGGATCACAGTAGAGATAGAGTACAGTGGAGTACAGTGGAGCACAGTAGAGGTATAGTACAGTGGAGCACAGTAGATATAGATTATAGTGGAGTAGAGTAGAGATAGAGTACAGTGGAGTACAGTAGAGGTAGAGTACAGTGGAGCAGAGTAGAGGTAGAGTACAGTGGAGTACAGTAGAGGTAGAGCACAGTAGAGCAGAGTAGAGGTAGAGTACAGTGGAGTACAGTAGAGGTAGAGCACAGTAGAGCAGAGTAGAGGTAGACTACAGTGGAGTACAGTAGAGGTAGAATACAGTGGAGCACTGTAGAGGTAGAGTACAGAGGAGTACAGTAGAGTTAGAGTACAGTGGAGCACAGTAGAGGTAGAGTACAGTGGAGCAGAGTAGAGCTAGAGTACAGTGGAGCACAGTAGAGGTAGAGTACAGTGGAGTAGAGTAGAGGTAGAGTACAGTGGAGTACTGTAGAGGTAGAGTACAGTGGAGCACAGTAGAGGTAGAGTACAGTGGAGTACAGTGGAGCACAGTAGAGGTGGAGTACAGTAGAGTACAGTAGAGGTAGAGTACAGTGGAGCACAGTAGAGGTAGAGTACAGTGGAGTACAGTGGAGTACAGTAGAGTTGGAGTACAGTAGAGTACAGTAGAGGTAGAGAACAGTACAGTACAGTAGAGGTAGACTACAGTGGAGTACAGTAGAGGTAGAGTACAGTAGAGCACAGTAGAGGTAGAATACAGTGGAGTACAGTAGAGGTAGAGTACAGTGGAGCACAGTAGAGGTAGAGAACAGTACTGTACAGTAGAGGTAGAGTAGAGTGGAGTACAGCAGAGGTAGAGTACAGTAGAGCACAGTAGAGGTAGAATACAGTGGAGTACAGTAGAGGTAGAGTACAGTGGAGTACAGTAGAGGTAGAGTACAGTGGAGTACAGAAGAGATAGAGTACAGTGGAGCACAGTAGAGGTAGAGTACAGTGGAGCACAGTAGAGGTAGAGTACAGTGGAGCACAGTAGAGGTAGAGTACAGTGGAGTACAGTAGAGGTTGAGTACAGTGGAGTACAGTAGAGGTAGAGTACAGTGGAGCACAGTAGAGGTAGAGTACAGTGGAGTACAGTGGAGCACAGTAGAGGTGGAGTACAGTAGAGTACAGTAGAGGTAGAGTACAGTGGAGCACAGTAGAGGTAGAGTAAAGTGGAGTACAGTGGAGTACAGTAGAGGTGGAGTACAGTAGAGTACAGTAGAGGTAGAGAACAGTACAGTACAGTAGAGGTAGAGTACAGTGGAGTACAGTAGAGGTAGAGTACAGTAGAGCACAGTAGAGGTAGAATACAGTGGAGTACAGTAGAGGTAGAGTACAGTAGAGTACAGTAGAGGTAGAGTACAGTGCAGTACAGTAGAGGTAGAGAACAGTACAGTACAGTAGAGGTAGAGTACAGTGGAGTACAGTAGAGGTAGAGTACAGTAGAGCACAGTAGAGGTAGAATACAGTGGAGTATAGTAGAGGTAGAGTACTGTGGAGCACAGTAGAGATAGAGTACAGTAGAGCACAGTAGAGGTAGAGTACACTGGAGCACAGTAGAGGAAGAGTACAGTGTAGTACAGTAGAGATAGAGTACAGTGGAGTACAGTAGCGATAGAGTACAGTCGAACACAGCAGAGATAAGTGCAGTGGAGTATAGTAGAGGTAGAGTACAGTGGAGTACAGTAGAGGTAGAGTACAGTGGAGTACAGTAGAGGTAGAGTAGAGTGGAGCACATTAGAGGTGGAGTAGAGTAGAGTACAGTAGAGGTAGAGTACAGTGGAGTGCAGTAGAAGTAGAGTACAGTGGAGCACAGTAGAGGTAGAGTAGAGTGGAGTACAGTAGAGGTAGAGTACAGTGGAGTACAGTAGAGATAGAGTAGAGTGGAGTAGAGTAGAGATAGAGTACAGTGGAGCACAGCAGAGGTAGAGTACAGTGGAGTACAGTGGAGCACAGTAGAGGTATAGTACAGTGGAGCACAGTAGAGATAGATTACAGTGGAGTAGAGTAGAGATAGAGTACAGTGGAGTACAGTAGAGGTAGAGTACAGTGGAGCAGAGTAGATGTAGAGTACAGTGGAGTACAGTAGAGGTAGAGCACAGTAGAGCAGAGTAGAGGTAGAATACAGTGGAGTACAGTAGAGGTAGAGCACAGTGGAGCACTCTAGAGGTAGAGTACAGTGGAGTACAGTAGATATAGAGTACAGTGGAGCACATTAGAGGTAGAGTACAGTGGAGCAGAGTAGAGGTAGAGTACAGTGGAGCACAGTAGAGGTAGAGTACAGTGGAGTAGAGTAGAGGTAGAGTAAAGTGGAGTACAGTGGAGCACAGTAGAGGTGGAGTACAGTAGAGTACAGTAGAGGTAGAGTACAGTGGAGCACAGTAGAGGTAGAGTACAGTGGAGTACAGTGGAGTACAGTAGAGCACAGTAGAGGTGGAGTACAGTAGAGTACAGTAGAGGTAGAGTACAGTAGAGTACAGTAGAGGTAGAGAACAGTAGAGTACAGTAGAGGTAGAGAACAGTACAGTACAGTAGAGGTAGAGTACAGTGGAGTAGAGTAGAGGTAGAGTACAGTAGAGTACAGTAGAGGTAGAATACAGTGGAGTACAGTAGAGGTAGAGTACAGTTGAGCACAGTAGAGGTAGAGAACAGTACAGTACAGTAGAGGTAGAGTAGAGTGGAGTACAGTAGAGGTAGAGTACAGTAGAGCAGAGTAGAGGTAGAATACAGTGGAGTACAGTAGAGGTAGAGTACAGTGGAGTACAGTAGAGGTAGAGTACAGTGGAGTACAGAAGAGATAGAGTACAGTGGAGCACAGTAGAGGTAGAGTACAGTGGAGCACAGTAGAGGTAGAGTACAGTGGAGCACAGTAGAGGTAGAGTACAGTGGAGTACAGTAGAGGTTGAGTACAGTGGAGTACAGTAGAGGTAGAGTACAGTGGAGCACAGTAGAGGTAGAGTACAGTGGAGTACAGTGGAGCACAGTAGAGGTGGAGTACAGTAGAGTAGAGTATAGGTTGAGTACAGTGGAGTACAGTAGAGATAGAGTAGAGTGGAGTAGAGTAGAGATAGAGTATAGTGGATTAGAGTAGAGATAGAGTACAGTGGAGTATAGTTGAGGTAGAGTACAGTGGAGTACAGTAGAGGTAGAGTACAGTGGAGTACAGTAGAGGTAGAGTACAGTGGAGCACAGTAGAGGTAGAGTACAGTGGAGCACAGTAGAGGTAGAGTTCAGTGGAGTACAGTAGAGGTAGAGTACAGTGGAGTACAGTAGAGATAGAGTACAGTGGAGTACAGTAGAGGTAGACATTTACATTTACATTTAGTCATTTAGCAGACGCTTTTATCCAAAGCGACTTACAATTGAGGACTAAACCAAGCGAGTCATCGTGAAGAGGCAAAAACAACGCAAGAAGTGTTCAAAATACAAAGTTCAGACATTGCTCGGAGTAGCATAAGCCAGGCAAGCGAGGATTTAAAGGAAAGGGTTTTTTTATTTTTATTTTTTTATTTTTATTTTTTTTTTTTATGTTAAGTGCTCCCGGAAGAGATGAGTTTTCAGTTGCCTTTTGAATGTTGTCAGGGATTCTGCATTCCGGATGACGGTGGGGAGATCATTCCACCAGCATGGAACTGTGAATGAGAATGTCCTGGAGAGTGATTTGGTGCCCCGCTGTGATGGTACCACGAGCCGTCGCTCATTGACCGATCGTAGGCTTCTGGTAGGGATGTACACTTGTAGTAGTGAGTGGAAGTAGGAGGGGGCTGAACCTGTGGTCAATCTGTAAGCAAGCGTCAAAGCCTTGAACTTGATGCGAGCAGAGAGTGGTAGCCAGTGCAGAGAGATGAACAGAGGAGTGACGTGGGCCCTTTTGGGCTCGTTGAAGACGAGACGAGCAGCAGCATTCTGGATCATTTGTAGAGGTTTAGTTGCACATGATGGAAGTCCAGCCAGAAGAGCATTGCAGTAATCAAGCCTAGAAATGACCAGGGCCTGGACGAGAAGTTGTGTTGCATGCTCAGTTAGGAAAGGTCTGATCTTCCTGATGTTGTGCATAGCAAACCTGCATGATCGAGTTGTCTTTGTAATGTGGTCAGTGAAGGTCAGCTGATCATCAAAGATTACTCCAAGATTTCTGACCGACCTTGATGGGGTGATTGAGGATGAATCTAGCTGGATAGTGAGGTCGTGCTGTAGAGACTGATTGGCAGGGAGGACGAGAAGCTCAGTCTTTGCCAGGTTGAGCTGCAGGTGATGTTCCTTCATCCACGCCGAGATGTCCGCCAGACAGCTTGAGATCCGTACAGCTACTGTGGGATCATCTGGTTGAAATGAGAGGTAGAGTTGGGTGTCATCAGCATAGCAATGGTAAGAGAAACCATGTGCCTGTATGATGGGTCCCAGTGATGTGGTGTAGATGGAGAAGAGGAGCGGTCCAAGAACTGAACCCTGGGGAACCCCTGTGGTCAGCTGATGTGCTTTGGATACCTCACCTCTCCATGCGACCTTGAAGGACCTACCTGTGAGATAGGACTCAAACCAGTTGAGGGAGGTTCCAGTGATGCCCAGTGATGAGAGGGCGGACAAGAGGATCTGATGATTCACTGTGTCGAAAGCAGCAGACAGGTCCAGTAGAATGAGAACTGATGATTTGGAAGCAGCTTTTGCGATCCGCAGGGCTTCCGTGACTGACAGCAATGCAGTCTCAGTTGAATGTCCTTTCTTGAAGCCAGATTGGTTGACATCCAGCTGGTTGTTCAGAGACAGGAAAGATGATACTTGGTTAAAAGCAACCCGTTCAAGTGTTTTCGCAATGAATGGTAGGAGAGAGACAGGTCTGTAGTTCTCTTGAAGTGATGTGTTTAATGTTGGTTTTTTAAGCAGAGGAGTTACCCGAGCCTGCTTAAATGCTGTAGGGAAAATGCCAGTGTGGAGGGATGAGTTGATGATGTGTGTGAGAGCTGGAAGAAGTGTGGGAGAGATGGCTTGTAGAAGGTGTGAGGGTATGGGGTCTAGAGGGCAGGTGGTAGGATGACTGGAGAGGAGAAGTTTAGATACTTCTTCCTCGGTTAGTGGAGTGAAGGAGGAGAGAAGGTTGTTGGCTGTGGGAGAGGTTAGTTTGGGTTCCTGTGTGTGTGAAGCTGAGAACTGACTGCTGATAGTTGTAGTTTTGTTAGTGAAGAAGTTAGCAAAATCATCAGCAGTTAGCGAGGAGGTGGGTGGTGGTGGAGGTGGGCAGAGGAGAGAGTTGAATGTCTTGAACAGTGAACGTGTGTTAGTGGCGCTGTTGATCTTGTCGTGGAAATATGAAGATTTTGCGGTGTGAACATCAACAGAGAAGGCAGAGAGCAGAGATTGATACCTACTGAGGTCAGATGTGTCTTTTGATTTGCGCCATTTCCTCTCCGCTGCCCTGAGCTTGGTCCGGTGTTCACGAAGAACCTCAGATAACCAGGGGTTAGAGGGAGTAGTGCGTGCTGGCCTGGAGGAGAGAGGGCAGATGTTGTCTAGAGAGGAGGTTAGGATGGAGCATAAAGTATCCGTTGCAGTATTCACATCCAGAGATGAAAAATGTGAGGGTGAGGGAAGAGAAGATGACACAGCAGAGGAAAGATGGGACGGAGAAAGTGAGCGCAGGTTTCGTCTGAAAGTAAATGGTGGGGAGGTTGGTGGAGCATGGGTAGTGAGTTGTAGATTGAAAGTAATGAGGAAATGATCTGAAACTTGGAGAGGTTTCACCAAAATGTTATCTGTGATACAGTTGCGTGTGTAAACCAGGTCCAGTTGGTTGCCTGACTTGTGAGTACCGGTGGTGATGAGGCGTTTGAGATCAAAAGAGGCTAGGAGAGAGATGAAGTCTGTTGCATACGGTTTCGCTAGGTGGATGTTGAAATCGCCAAAGACTACAAGTGGGATGCCATCCTCAGGGAAAGAGGACAGCAACACATCCAGCTCCTCTACAAAGCTTCCCAGTTGACCTGGGGGGCGATAAATAACTACAATATGGATCTTCACGGGAGTTGTAAGTGTAATAGCATGATATTCAAATGAGTTGTTATTGCATAGAGAAGAGAGAGTTGAAAATTTCCAAGTGTTAGAAATGAGAAGACCAGTGCCCCCACCTCTCCCCGATTGCCGAGGGGGTAGAGTACAGTGGATCACAGTAGAGATAGAGTACAGTGGAGTATAGTTGAGGTAGAGTACAGTGGAGTACAGTGGAGCACAGTAGAGGTGGAGTACAGTAGAGTACAGTAGAGGTAGAGTACAGTGGAGCACAGTAGAGATAGAGTACAGTGGAGTACAGTGGAGTACAGTAGAGTTGGAGTACAGTAGAGGTAGAGTACAGTGGAGTGCAGTAGAAGTAGAGTAAAGTGGAGCACAGTAGAGGTAGAGTAGAGTGGAGTACAGTAGAGGTAGAGTACAGTGGAGTACAGTAGAGGTAGAGTACAGTGGAGTAGAGTAGAGATAGAGTACAGTGGAGCACAGCAGAGGTAGAGTACAGTGGATCACAGTAGAGATAGAGTACAGTGGAGTACAGTGGAGCACAGTAGAGGTATAGTACAGTGGAGCACAGTAGAGATAGATTACAGTGGAGTAGAGTAGAGATAGAGTACAGTGGAGTACAGTAGAGGTATAGTACAGTGGAGCAGAGTAGATGTAGAGTACAGTGGAGTACAGTAGAGGTAGAGCACAGTAGAGCAGAGTAGAGGTAGAATACAGTGGAGTACAGTAGAGGTAGAGCACAGTGGAGCACTCTAGAGGTAGAGTACAGTGGAGCACAGCAGAGGTAGAGTACAGTGGATCACAGTAGAGATAGAGTACAGTGGAGTACAGTGGAGCACAGTAGAGGTATAGTACAGTGGAGCACAGTAGATATAGATTATAGTGGAGTAGAGTAGAGATAGAGTACAGTGGAGTACAGTAGAGGTAGAGTACAGTGGAGCAGAGTAGAGGTAGAGTACAGTGGAGTACAGTAGAGGTAGTGCACAGTAGAGCAGAGTAGAGGTAGAGTACAGTGGAGTACAGTAGAGGTAGAGCACAGTAGAGCAGAGTAGAGGTAGAGTACAGTGGAGTACAGTAGAGGTAGAATACAGTGGAGCACTGTAGAGGTAGAGTACAGAGGAGTACAGTAGAGATAGAGTACAGTGGAGCACAGTAGAGGTAGAGTACAGTGGAGCAGAGTAGAGCTAGAGTACAGTGGAGCACAGTAGAGGTAGAGTACAGTGGAGTAGAGTAGAGGTAGAGTACAGTGGAGTACTGTAGAGGTAGAGTACAGTGGAGCACAGTAGAGGTAGAGTACAGTGGAGTACAGTGGAGCACAGTAGAGGTGGAGTACAGTAGAGTACAGTAGAGGTAGAGTACAGTGGAGCACAGTAGAGGTAGAGTACAGTGGAGTACAGTGGAGTACAGTAGAGTTGGAGTACAGTAGAGTACAGTAGAGGTAGAGAACAGTACAGTACAGTAGAGGTAGACTACAGTGGAGTACAGTAGAGGTAGAGTACAGTAGAGCACAGTAGAGGTAGAATACAGTGGAGTACAGTTGAGGTAGAGTACAGTGGAGCACAGTAGAGGTAGAGAACAGTACTGTACAGTAGAGGTAGAGTAGAGTGGAGTACAGCAGAGGTAGAGTACAGTAGAGCACAGTAGAGGTAGAATACAGTGGAGTACAGTAGAAGTAGAGTACAGTGGAGTACAGTAGAGGTAGATTACAGTGGAGTACAGAAGAGATAGAGTACAGTGGAGCACAGTAGAGGTAGAGTACAGTGGAGCACAGTAGAGGTAGAGTACAGTGGAGCACAGTAGAGGTAGAGTACAGTGGAGTACAGTAGAGGTTGAGTACAGTGGAGTACAGTAGTGGTAGAGTACAGTGGAGCACAGTAGAGGTAGAGTACAGTGGAGTACAGTGGAGCACAGTAGAGGTGGAGTACAGTAGAGTACAGTAGAGGTAGAGTACAGTGGAGCACAGTAGAGGTAGAGTTCAGTGGAGTACAGTAGAGGTAGAGTACAGTGGAGTACAGTAGAGATAGAGTACAGTGGAGTACAGTAGAGGTAGAGTACAGTGGATCACAGTAGAGATAGAGTACAGTGGAGTATAGTTGAGGTAGAGTACAGTGGAGTACAGTGGAGCACAGTAGAGGTGGAGTACAGTAGAGTACAGTAGAGGTAGAGTACAGTGGAGCACAGTAGAGGTAGAGTACAGTGGAGTACAGTGGAGTACAGTAGAGTTGGAGTACAGTAGAGGTAGAGTACAGTGGAGTGCAGTAGAAGTAGAGTAAAGTGGAGCAGAGTAGAGGTAGAGTAGAGTGGAGTACAGTAGAGGTAGAGTAGAGTGGAGTACAGTAGAGGTAGAGTACAGTGGAGTAGAGTAGAGATAGAGTACAGTGGAGCACAGCAGAGGTAGAGTACAGTGGATCACAGTAGAGATAGAGTACAGTGGAGTACAGTGGAGCACAGTAGAGGTATAGTACAGTGGAGCACAGTAGAGATAGATTACAGTGGAGTAGAGTAGAGATAGAGTACAGTGGAGTACAGTAGAGGTATAGTACAGTGGAGCAGAGTAGATGTAGAGTACAGTGGAGTACAGTAGAGGTAGAGCACAGTAGAGCAGAGTAGAGGTAGAATACAGTGGAGTACAGTAGAGGTAGAGCACAGTGGAGCACTCTAGAGGTAGAGTACAGTGGAGCACAGCAGAGGTAGAGTACAGTGGATCACAGTAGAGATAGAGTACAGTGGAGTACAGTGGAGCACAGTAGAGGTATAGTACAGTGGAGCACAGTAGATATAGATTATAGTGGAGTAGAGTAGAGATAGAGTACAGTGGAGTACAGTAGAGGTAGAGTACAGTGGAGCAGAGTAGAGGTAGAGTACAGTGGAGTACAGTAGAGGTAGTGCACAGTAGAGCAGAGTAGAGGTAGAGTACAGTGGAGTACAGTAGAGGTAGAGCACAGTAGAGCAGAGTAGAGGTAGAGTACAGTGGAGTACAGTAGAGGTAGAATACAGTGGAGTACAGTAGAGGTAGAGTACAGTGGAGTACAGTAGAGGTAGAGTACAGTGGAGCACAGTAGAGGTAGAGTACAGTGGAGCACAGTAGAGGTAGAGTGCAGTGGAGTACAGTAGAGGTAGAGTACAGTGGAGTACAGTAGAGATAGAGTACAGTGGAGTAAAGTAGAGGTAGAGTACAGTGGATCACAGTAGAGATAGAGTACAGTGGAGTAGAGTTGAGGTAGAGTACAGTGGAGTACAGTGGAGCACAGTAGAGGTGGAGTACAGTAGAGTACAGTAGAGGTAGAGTACAGTGGAGCACAGTAGAGGTAGAGTACAGTGGAGTACAGTAGAGTTGGAGTACAGTAGAGGTAGAGTACAGTGGAGTGCAGTAGAAGTAGAGTAAAGTGGAGCACAGTAGAGGTAGAGTAGAGTGGAGTACAGTAGAGGTAGAGTACAGTGGAGTACAGTAGAGGTAGAGTACAGTGGAGTAGAGTAGAGACAGAGTACAGTGGAGCACAGCAGAGGTAGAGTACAGTGGATCACAGTAGAGATAGAGTACAGTGGAGTACAGTGGAGCACAGTAGAGATAGATTACAGTGGAGTAGAGTAGAGATAGAGTACAGTGGAGTACAGTAGAGGTATAGTACAGTGGAGCAGAGTAGATGTAGAGTACAGTGGAGTACAGTAGAGGTAGAGCACAGTAGAGCAGAGTAGAGGTAGAATACAGTGGAGTACAGTAGAGGTAGAGCACAGTGGAGCATTCTAGAGGTAGAGTACAGTGGAGCACAGCAGAGGTAGAGTACAGTGGATCACAGTAGAGATAGAGTACAGTGGAGTACAGTGGAGCACAGTAGAGGTATAGTACAGTGGAGCACAGTAGATATAGATTATAGTGGAGTAGAGTAGAGATAGAGTACAGTGGAGTACAGTAGAGGTAGAGTACAGTGGAGCAGAGTAGAGGTAGAGTACAGTGGAGTACAGTAGAGGTAGAGCACAGTAGAGCAGAGTAGAGGTAGAGTACAGTGGAGTACAGTAGAGGTAGAGCACAGTAGAGCAGAGTAGAGGTAGACTACAGTGGAGTACAGTAGAGGTAGAATACAGTGGAGCACTGTAGAGGTAGAGTACAGAGGAGTACAGTAGAGATAGAGTACAGTGGAGCACAGTAGAGGTAGAGTACAGTGGAGCAGAGTAGAGCTAGAGTACAGTGGAGCACAGTAGAGGTAGAGTACAGTGGAGTAGAGTAGAGGTAGAGTACAGTGGAGTACTGTAGAGGTAGAGTACAGTGGAGCACAGTAGAGGTAGAGTACAGTGGAGTACAGTGGAGCACAGTAGAGGTGGAGTACAGTAGAGTACAGTAGAGGTAGAGTACAGTGGAGCACAGTAGAGGTAGAGTACAGTGGAGTACAGTGGAGTACAGTAGAGTTGGAGTGCAGTAGAGTACAGTAGAGGTAGAGAACAGTACAGTACAGTAGAGGTAGACTACAGTGGAGTACAGTAGAGGTAGAGTACAGTAGAGCACAGTAGAGGTAGAATACAGTGGAGTACAGTAGAGGTAGAGTACAGTGGAGCACAGTAGAGGTAGAGAACAGTACTGTACAGTAGAGGTAGAGTAGAGTGGAGTACAGCAGAGGTAGAGTACAGTAGAGCACAGTAGAGGTAGAATACAGTGGAGTACAGTAGAGGTAGAGTACAGTGGAGTACAGTAGAGGTAGAGTACAGTGGAGTACAGAAGAGATAGAGTACAGTGGAGCACAGTAGAGGTAGAGTACAGTGGAGCACAGTAGAGGTAGAGTACAGTGGAGTACAGTAGAGGTTGAGTACAGTGGAGTACAGTAGAGGTAGAGTACAGTGGAGCACAGTAGAGGTAGAGTACAGTGGAGTACAGTGGAGCACAGTAGAGGTGGAGTACAGTAGAGTACAGTAGAGGTAGAGTACTGTGGAGCACAGTAGAGGTAGAGTAAAGTGGAGTACAGTGGAGTACAGTAGAGGTGGAGTACAGTAGAGTACAGTAGAGGTAGAGAACAGTACAGTACAGTAGAGGTAGAGTACAGTGGAGTACAGTAGAGGTAGAGTACAGTAGAGCACAGTAGAGGTAGAATACAGTGGAGTACAGTAGAGGTAGAGTACAGTAGAGTACAGTAGAGTTAGAGTACAGTGCAGTACAGTAGAGGTAGAGAACAGTACAGTACAGTAGAGGTAGAGTACAGTGGAGTACAGTAGAGGTAGAGTACAGTAGAGCACAGTAGAGGTAGAATACAGTGGAGTATAGTAGAGGTAGAGTACTGTAGAGCACAGTAGAGATAGAGTACAGTAGAGCACAGTAGAGGTAGAGTACACTGGAGCACAGTAGAGGAAGAGTACAGTGTAGTACAGTAGAGATAGAGTACAGTGGAGTACAGTAGCGATAGAGTACAGTCGAACACAGCAGAGATAAGTGCAGTGGAGTATAGTAGAGGTAGAGTACAGTGGAGTACAGTAGAGGTAGAGTACAGTGGAGTACAGTAGAGGTAGAGTAGAGTGGAGCACATTAGAGGTGGAGTAGAGTAGAGTACAGTAGAGGTAGAGTACAGTGGAGTGCAGTAGAAGTAGAGTACAGTGGAGCACAGTAGAGGTAGAGTAGAGTGGAGTACAGTAGAGGTAGAGTACAGTGGAGTACAGTAGAGGTAGAGTACAGTGGAGTAGAGTAGAGATAGAGTACAGTGGAGCACAGCAGAGGTAGAGTACAGTGGAGTACAGTGGAGCAAAGTAGAGGTATAGTACAGTGGAGCACAGTAGAGATAGATTACAGTGGAGTAGAGTAGAGATAGAGTACAGTGGAGTACAGTAGAGGTAGAGTACAGTGGAGCAGAGTAGATGTAGAGTACAGTGGAGTACAGTAGAGGTAGAGCACAGTAGAGCAGAGTAGAGGTAGAATACAGTGGAGTACAGTAGAGGTAGAGCACAGTGGAGCACTCTAGAGGTAGAGTACAGTGGAGTACAGTAGATATAGAGTACAGTGGAGCACATTAGAGGTAGAGTACAGTGGAGCAGAGTAGAGGTAGAGTACAGTGGAGCACAGTAGAGGTAGAGTACAGTGGAGTAGAGTAGAGGTAGAGTAAAGTGGAGTACAGTGGAGCACAGTAGAGGTGGAGTACAGTAGAGTACAGTAGAGGTAGAGTACAGTGGAGCACAGTAGAGGTAGAGTACAGTGGAGTACAGTGGAGTACAGTAGAGCACAGTAGAGGTGGAGTACAGTAGAGTACAGTAGAGGTAGAGTACAGTAGAGTACAGTAGAGGTAGAGAACAGTAGAATACAGTAGAGGTAGAGAACAGTACAGTACAGTAGAGGTAGAGTACAGTGGAGTAGAGTAGAGGTAGAGTACAGTAGAGTACAGTAGAGGTAGAATACAGTGGAGTACAGTAGAGGTAGAGTACAGTTGAGCACAGTAGAGGTAGAGAACAGTACAGTACAGTAGAGGTAGAGTAGAGTGGAGTACAGTAGAGGTAGAGTACAGTAGAGCAGAGTAGAGGTAGAATACAGTGGAGTACAGTAGAGGTAGAGTACAGTGGAGTACAGTAGAGGTAGAGTACAGTGGAGTACAGAAGAGGTGGAGTACAGTAGAGTAGAGTATAGGTTGAGTACAGTGGAGTACAGTAGAGATAGAGTAGAGTGGAGTAGAGTAGAGATAGAGTATAGTGGATTAGAGTAGAGATAGAGTACAGTGGAGTATAGTTGAGGTAGAGTACAGTGGAGTACAGTAGAGGTAGAGTACAGTGGAGTACAGTAGAGGTAGAGTACAGTGGAGCACAGTAGAGGTAGAGTACAGTGGAGCACAGTAGAGGTAGAGTACAGTGGAGTACAGTAGAGGTAGAGTACAGTGGAGCACAGTAGAGGTAGAGTACAGTGGAGCACAGTAGAGGTAGAGTTCAGTGGAGTACAGTAGAGGTAGAGTACAGTGGAGTACAGTAGAGATAGAGTACAGTGGAGTACAGTAGAGGTAGAGTACAGTGGATCACAGTAGAGATAGAGTACAGTGGAGTATAGTTGAGGTAGAGTACAGTGGAGTACAGTGGAGCACAGTAGAGGTGGAGTACAGTAGAGTACAGTAGAGGTAGAGTACAGTGGAGCACAGTAGAGGTAGAGTACAGTGGAGTACAGTGGAGTACAGTAGAGTTGGAGTACAGTAGAGGTAGAGTACAGTGGAGTGCGTAGAAGTAGAGTAAAGTGGAGCACAGTAGAGGTAGAGTAGAGTGGAGTACAGTAGAGGTAGAGTACAGTGGAGTACAGTAGAGGTAGAGTACAGTGGAGTAGAGTAGAGATAGAGTACAGTGGAGCACAGCAGAGGTAGAGTACAGTGGATCACAGTAGAGATAGAGTACAGTGGAGTACAGTGGAGCACAGTAGAGGTATAGTACAGTGGAGCACAGTAGAGATAGATTACAGTGGAGTAGAGTAGAGATAGAGTACAGTGGAGTACAGTAGAGGTATAGTACAGTGGAGCAGAGTAGATGTAGAGTACAGTGGAGTACAGTAGAGGTAGAGCACAGTAGAGCAGAGTAGAGGTAGAATACAGTGGAGTACAGTAGAGGTAGAGCACAGTGGAGCACTCTAGAGGTAGAGTACAGTGGAGCACAGCAGAGGTAGAGTACAGTGGATCACAGTAGAGATAGAGTACAGTGGAGTACAGTGGAGCACAGTAGAGGTATAGTACAGTGGAGCACAGTAGATATAGATTATAGTGGAGTAGAGTAGAGATAGAGTACAGTGGAGTACAGTAGAGGTAGAGTACAGTGGAGCAGAGTAGAGGTAGAGTACAGTGGAGTACAGTAGAGGTAGTGCACAGTAGAGCAGAGTAGAGGTAGAGTACAGTGGAGTACAGTAGAGGTAGAGCACAGTAGAGCAGAGTAGAGGTAGAGTACAGTGGAGTACAGTAGAGGTAGAATACAGTGGAGCACTGTAGAGGTAGAGTACATAGGAGTACAGTAGAGATAGAGTACAGTGGAGCACAGTAGAGGTAGAGTACAGTGGAGCAGAGTAGAGCTAGAGTACAGTGGAGCACAGTAGAGGTAGAGTACAGTGGAGTAGAGTAGAGGTAGAGTACAGTGGAGTACTGTAGAGGTAGAGTACAGTGGAGCACAGTAGAGGTAGAGTACAGTGGAGTACAGTGGAGCACAGTAGAGGTGGAGTACAGTAGAGTACAGTAGAGGTAGAGTACAGTGGAGCACAGTAGAGGTAGAGTACAGTGGAGTACAGTGGAGTACAGTAGAGTTGGAGTACAGTAGAGTACAGTAGAGGTAGAGAACAGTACAGTACAGTAGAGGTAGACTACAGTGGAGTACAGTAGAGGTAGAGTACAGTAGAGCACAGTAGAGGTAGAATACAGTGGAGTACAGTTGAGGTAGAGTACAGTGGAGCACAGTAGAGGTAGAGAACAGTACTGTACAGTAGAGGTAGAGTAGAGTGGAGCACAGCAGAGGTAGAGTACAGTAGAGCACAGTAGAGGTAGAATACAGTGGAGTACAGTAGAGGTAGAGTACAGTGGAGTACAGTAGAGGTAGAGTACGGTGGAGTACAGAAGAGATAGAGTACAGTGGAGCACAGTAGAGGTAGAGTACAGTGGAGCACAGTAGAGGTAGAGTACAGTGGAGCACAGTAGAGGTAGAGTACAGTGGAGTACAGTAGAGGTTGAGTACAGTGGAGTACAGTAGTGGTAGAGTACAGTGGAGCACAGTAGAGGTAGAGTACAGTGGAGTACAGTGGAGCACAGTAGAGGTGGAGTACAGTAGAGTACAGTAGAGGTAGAGTACAGTGGAGCACAGTAGAGGTAGAGTTCAGTGGAGTACAGTAGAGGTAGAGTACAGTGGAGTACAGTAGAGATAGAGTACAGTGGAGTACAGTAGAGGTAGAGTACAGTGGATCACAGTAGAGATAGAGTACAGTGGAGTATAGTTGAGGTAGAGTACAGTGGAGTACAGTGGAGCACAGTAGAGGTGGAGTACAGTAGAGTACAGTAGAGGTAGAGTACAGTGGAGCACAGTAGAGGTAGAGTACAGTGGAGTACAGTGGAGTACAGTAGAGTTGGAGTACAGTAGAGGTAGAGTACAGTGGAGTGCAGTAGAAGTAGAGTAAAGTGGAGCACAGTAGAGGTAGAGTAGAGTGGAGTACAGTAGAGGTAGAGTACAGTGGAGTACAGTAGAGGTAGAGTACAGTGGAGTAGAGTAGAGATAGAGTACAGTGGAGCACAGCAGAGGTAGAGTACAGTGGATCACAGTAGAGATAGAGTACAGTGGAGTACAGTGGAGCACAGTAGAGGTATAGTACAGTGGAGCACAGTAGAGATAGATTACAGTGGAGTAGAGTAGAGATAGAGTACAGTGGAGTACAGTAGAGGTATAGTACAGTGGAGCAGAGTAGATGTAGAGTACAGTGGAGTACAGTAGAGGTAGAGCACAGTAGAGCAGAGTAGAGGTAGAATACAGTGGAGTACAGTAGAGGTAGAGCACAGTGGAGCACTCTAGAGGTAGAGTACAGTGGAGCACAGCAGAGGTAGAGTACAGTGGATCACAGTAGAGATAGAGTACAGTGGAGTACAGTGGAGCACAGTAGAGGTATAGTACAGTGGAGCACAGTAGATATAGATTATAGTGGAGTAGAGTAGAGATAGAGTACAGTGGAGTACAGTAGAGGTAGAGTACAGTGGAGCAGAGTAGAGGTAGAGTACAGTGGAGTAGAGTAGAGGTAGAGCACAGTAGAGCAGAGTAGAGGTAGAGTACAGTGGAGTACAGTAGAGGTAGAATACAGTGGAGCACTGTAGAGGTAGAGTACAGAGGAGTACAGTAGAGATAGAGTACAGTGGAGCACAGTAGAGGTAGAGTACAGTGGAGCAGAGTAGAGCTAGAGTACAGTGGAGCACAGTAGAGGTAGAGTACAGTGGAGTAGAGTAGAGGTAGAGTACAGTGGAGTACTGTAGAGGTAGAGTACAGTGGAGCACAGTAGAGGTAGAGTACAGTGGAGTACAGTGGAGCACAGTAGAGGTGGAGTACAGTAGAGTACAGTAGAGGTAGAGTACAGTGGAGCACAGTAGAGGTAGAGTACAGTGGAGTACAGTGGAGTACAGTAGAGTTGGAGTACAGTAGAGTACAGTAGAGGTAGAGAACAGTACAGTACAGTAGAGGTAGACTACAGTGGAGTACAGTAGAGGTAGAGTACAGTAGAGCACAGTAGAGGTAGAATACAGTGGAGTACAGTTGAGGTAGAGTACAGTGGAGCACAGTAGAGGTAGAGAACAGTACTGTACAGTAGAGGTAGAGTAGAGTGGAGTACAGCAGAGTTAGAGTACAGTAGAGCACAGTAGAGGTAGAATACAGTGGAGTACAGTAGAGGTAGAGTACAGTGGAGTACAGTAGAGGTAGAGTACAGTGGAGTACAGAAGAGATAGAGTACAGTGGAGCACAGTAGAGGTAGAGTACAGTGGAGCACAGTAGAGGTAGAGTACAGTGGAGCACAGTAGAGGTAGAGTACAGTGGAGTACAGTAGAGGTTGAGTACAGTGGAGTACAGTAGTGGTAGAGTACAGTGGAGCACAGTAGAGGTAGAGTACAGTGGAGTACAGTGGAGCACAGTAGAGGTGGAGTACAGTAGAGTACAGTAGAGGTAGAGTACAGTGGAGCACAGTAGAGGTAGAGTAAAGTGGAGTACAGTGGAGTACAGTAGAGGTGGAGTACAGTAGAGTACAGTAGAGGTAGAGAACAGTACAGTACAGTAGAGGTAGAGTACAGTGGAGTACAGAAGAGGTAGAGTACAGTAGAGCACAGTAGAGGTAGAATACAGTGGAGTACAGTAGAGGTAGAGTACAGTGGAGTACAGTAGAGGTAGAGTACAGAGCAGTACAGTAGAGGTAGAGAACAGTACAGTACAGTAGAGGTAGAGTACAGTGGAGTACAGTAGAGGTAGAGTACAGTAGAGCACAGTAGAGGTAGAATACAGTGGAGTATAGTAGAGGTAGAGTACTGTAGAGCACAGTAGAGATAGAGTACAGTAGAGCACAGTAGAGGTAGAGTACACTGGAGCACAGTAGAGGAAGAGTACAGTGTAGTACAGTAGAGATAGAGTACAGTGGAGTACAGTAGCGATAGAGTACAGTCGAACACAGCAGAGATAAGTGCAGTGGAGTATAGTAGAGGTAGAGTACAGTGGAGTACAGTAGAGGTAGAGTACAGTGGAGTACAGTAGAGGTAGAGTAGAGTGGAGCACATTAGAGGTGGAGTAGAGTAGAGTACAGTAGAGGTAGAGTACAGTGGAGTGCAGTAGAAGTAGAGTACAGTGGAGCACAGTAGAGGTAGAGTAGAGTGGAGTACAGTAGAGGTAGAGTACAGTGGAGTACAGTAGAGGTAGAGTACAGTGGAGTAGAGTAGAGATAGAGTACAGTGGAGCACAGCAGAGGTAGAGTACAGTGGAGTACAGTGGAGCACAGTAGAGGTATAGTACAGTGGAGCACAGTAGAGATAGATTACAGTGGAGTAGAGTAGAGATAGAGTACAGTGGAGTACAGTAGAGGTAGAGTACAGTGGAGCAGAGTAGATGTAGAGTACAGTGGAGTACAGTAGAGGTAGAGCACAGTAGAGCAGAGTAGAGGTAGAATACAGTGGAGTACAGTAGAGGTAGAGCACAGTGGAGCACTCTAGAGGTAGAGTACAGTGGAGTACAGTAGATATAGAGTACAGTGGAGCACATTAGAGGTAGAGTACAGTGGAGCAGAGTAGAGGTAGAGTACAGTGGAGCACAGTAGAGGTAGAGTACAGTGGAGTAGAGTAGAGGTAGAGTAAAGTGGAGTACAGTGGAGCACAGTAGAGGTGGAGTACAGTAGAGTACAGTAGAGGTAGAGTACAGTGGAGCACAGTAGAGGTAGAGTACAGTGGAGTACAGTGGAGTACAGTAGAGCAGAGTAGAGGTGGAGTACAGTAGAGTACAGTAGAGGTAGAGTACAGTAGAGTACAGTAGAGGTAGAGAACAGTAGAGTACAGTAGAGGTAGAGAACAGTACAGTACAGTAGAGGTAGAGTACAGTGGAGTAGAGTAGAGGTAGAGTACAGTAGAGTACAGTAGAGGTAGAATACAGTGGAGTACAGTAGAGGTAGAGTACAGTTGAGCACAGTAGAGGTAGAGAACAGTACAGTACAGTAGAGGTAGAGTAGAGTGGAGTACAGTAGAGGTAGAGTACAGTAGAGCAGAGTAGAGGTAGAATACAGTGGAGTACAGTAGAGGTAGAGTACAGTGGAGTACAGTAGAGGTAGAGTACAGTGGAGTACAGAAGAGATAGAGTACAGTGGAGCACAGTAGAGGTAGAGTACAGTGGAGCACAGTAGAGGTAGAGTGCAGTGGAGCACAGTAGAGGTAGAGTACAGTGGAGTACAGTAGAGGTTGAGTACAGTGGAGTACAGTAGAGGTAGAGTACAGTGGAGCACAGTAGAGGTAGAGTACAGTGGAGTACAGTGGAGCACAGTAGAGGTGGAGTACAGTAGAGTAGAGTATAGGTTGAGTACAGTGGAGTACAGTAGAGATAGAGTAGAGTGGAGTAGAGTAGAGATAGAGTATAGTGGATTAGAGTAGAGATAGAGTACAGTGGAGTATAGTTGAGGTAGAGTACAGTGGAGTACAGTAGAGGTAGAGTACAGTGGAGTACAGTAGAGGTAGAGTACAGTGGAGCACAGTAGAGGTAGAGTACAGTGGAGCACAGTAGAGGTAGAGTGCAGTGGAGTACAGTAGAGGTAGAGTACAGTGGAGTACAGTAGAGATAGAGTACAGTGGAGTACAGTAGAGGTAGAGTACAGTGGATCACAGTAGAGATAGAGTACAGTGGAGTATAGTTGAGGTAGAGTACAGTGGAGTACAGTGGAGCACAGTAGAGGTGGAGTACAGTAGAGTACAGTAGAGGTAGAGTACAGTGGAGCACAGTAGAGGTAGAGTACAGTGGAGTACAGTGGAGTACAGTAGAGTTGGAGTACAGTAGAGGTAGAGTACAGTGGAGTGCAGTAGAAGTAGAGTAAAGTGGAGCACAGTAGAGGTAGAGTAGAGTGGAGTACAGTAGAGGTAGAGTACAGTGGAGTACAGTAGAGGTAGAGTACAGTGGAGTAGAGTAGAGATAGAGTACAGTGGAGCACAGCAGAGGTAGAGTACAGTGGATCACAGTAGAGATAGAGTACAGTGGAGTACAGTGGAGCACAGTAGAGGTATAGTACAGTGGAGCACAGTAGAGATAGATTACAGTGGAGTAGAGTAGAGATAGAGTACAGTGGAGTACAGTAGAGGTATAGTACAGTGGAGCAGAGTAGATGTAGAGTACAGTGGAGTACAGTAGAGGTAGAGCACAGTAGAGCAGAGTAGAGGTAGAATACAGTGGAGTACAGTAGAGGTAGAGCACAGTGGAGCACTCTAGAGGTAGAGTACAGTGGAGCACAGCAGAGGTAGAGTACAGTGGATCACAGTAGAGATAGAGTACAGTGGAGTACAGTGGAGCACAGTAGAGGTATAGTACAGTGGAGCACAGTAGATATAGATTATAGTGGAGTAGAGTAGAGATAGAGTACAGTGGAGTACAGTAGAGGTAGAGTACAGTGGAGCAGAGTAGAGGTAGAGTACAGTGGAGTACAGTAGAGGTAGAGCACAGTAGAGCAGAGTAGAGGTAGAGTACAGTGGAGTACAGTAGAGGTAGAGCACAGTAGAGCAGAGTAGAGGTAGAGTACAGTGGAGTACAGTAGAGGTAGAATACAGTGGAGCACTGTAGAGGTAGAGTACAGAGGAGTACAGTAGAGATAGAGTACAGTGGAGCACAGTAGAGGTAGAGTACAGTGGAGCAGAGTAGAGCTAGAGTACAGTGGAGCACAGTAGAGGTAGAGTACAGTGGAGTAGAGTAGAGGTAGAGTACAGTGGAGTACTGTAGAGGTAGAGTACAGTGGAGCACAGTAGAGGTAGAGTACAGTGGAGTACAGTGGAGCACAGTAGAGGTGGAGTACAGTAGAGTACAGTAGAGGTAGAGTACAGTGGAGCACAGTAGAGGTAGAGTACAGTGGAGTACAGTAGAGTTTGAGTACAGTAGAGTACAGTAGAGGTAGAGAACAGTACAGTACAGTAGAGGTAGACTACAGTGGAGTACAGTAGAGGTAGAGTACAGTAGAGCACAGTAGAGGTAGAATACAGTGGAGTACAGTAGAGGTAGAGTACAGTGGAGCACAGTAGAGGTAGAGAACAGTACTGTACAGTAGAGGTAGAGTAGAGTGGAGTACAGCAGAGGTAGAGTACAGTAGAGCACAGTAGAGGTAGAATACAGTGGAGTACAGTAGAGGTAGAGTACAGTGGAGTACAGTAGAGGTAGAGTACAGTGGAGTACAGAAGAGATAGAGTACAGTGGAGCACAGTAGAGGTAGAGTACAGTGGAGCACAGTAGAGGTAGAGTACAGTGGAGCACAGTAGAGGTAGAGTACAGTGGAGTACAGTAGAGGTTGAGTACAGTGGAGTACAGTAGAGGTAGAGTACAGTGGAGCACAGTAGAGGTAGAGTACAGTGGAGTACAGTGGAGCACAGTAGAGGTGGAGTACAGTAGAGTACAGTAGAGGTAGAGTACAGTGGAGCACAGTAGAGGTAGAGTAAAGTGGAGTACAGTGGAGTACAGTAGAGGTGGAGTACAGTAGAGTACAGTAGAGGTAGAGAACAGTACAGTACAGTAGAGGTAGAGTACAGTGGAGTACAGAAGAGGTAGAGTACAGTAGAGCAGAGTAGAGGTAGAATACAGTGGAGTACAGTAGAGGTAGAGTACAGTGGAGTACAGTAGAGGTAGAGTACAGTGCAGTACAGTAGAGGTAGAGAACAGTACAGTACAGTAGAGGTAGAGTACAGTGGAGTACAGTAGAGGTAGAGTACAGTAGAGCACAGTAGAGGTAGAATACAGTGGAGTATAGTAGAGGTAGAGTACTGTAGAGCACAGTAGAGATAGAGTACAGTAGAGCACAGTAGAGGTAGAGTACACTGGAGCACAATAGAGGAAGAGTACAGTGTAGTACAGTAGAGATAGAGTACAGTGGAGTACAGTAGCGATAGAGTACAGTCGAACACAGCAGAGATAAGTGCAGTGGAGTATAGTAGAGGTAGAGTACAGTGGAGTACAGTAGAGGTAGAGTACAGTGGAGTACAGTAGAGGTAGAGTAGAGTGGAGCACATTAGAGGTGGAGTAGAGTAGAGTACAGTAGAGGTAGAGTACAGTGGAGTGCAGTAGAAGTAGAGTACAGTGGAGCACAGTAGAGGTAGAGTAGAGTGGAGTACAGTAGAGGTAGAGTACAGTGGAGTAGAGTAGAGGTAGAGTACAGTGGAGTAGAGTAGAGATAGAGTACAGTGGAGCACAGCAGAGGTAGAGTACAGTGGAGTACAGTGGAGCACAGTAGAGGTATAGTACAGAGGAGTACAGTAGAGATAGATTACAGTGGAGTACAGTAGAGGTAGAGCACAGTAGAGCAGAGTAGAGGTAGAATACAGTGGAGTACAGTAGAGATAGAGTACAGTGGAGTACAGTAGCGATAGAGTACAGTCGAACACAGCAGAGATAAGTGCAGTGGAGTATAGTAGAGGTAGAGTACAGTGGAGTACAGTAGAGGTAGAGTACAGTGGAGTACAGTAGAGGTAGAGTAGAGTGGAGCACATTAGAGGTGGAGTAGAGTAGAGTACAGTAGAGGTAGAGTACAGTGGAGTGCAGTAGAAGTAGAGTACAGTGGAGCACAGTAGAGGTAGAGTAGAGTGGAGTACAGTAGAGGTAGAGTACAGTGGAGTACAGTAGAGGTAGAGTACAGTGGAGTAGAGTAGAGATAGAGTACAGTGGAGCACAGCAGAGGTAGAGTACAGAGGAGCACAGTAGAGGTATAGTACAGTGGAGTACAGTAGAGATAGATTACAGTGGAGTAGAGTAGAGATAGAGTACAGTGGAGTACAGTAGAGGTAGAGTACAGTGGAGCAGAGTAGATGTAGAGTACAGTGGAGTACAGTAGAGGTAGAGCACAGTAGAGCAGAGTAGAGGTAGAATACAGTGGAGTACAGTAGAGGTAGAGCACAGTGGAGCACTCTAGAGGTAGAGTACAGTGGAGTACAATAGATATAGAGTACAGTGGAGCACATTAGAGGTAGAGTACAGTGGAGCAGAGTAGAGGTAGAGTACAGTGGAGCACAGTAGAGGTAGAGTACAGTGGAGTAGAGTAGAGGTAGAGTAAAGTGGAGTACAGTGGAGCACTCTAGAGGTAGAGTACAGTGGAGTACAGTAGATATAGAGTAGAGTACAGTAGAGGTAGAGTACAGTAGAGTACAGTAGAGGTAGAGAACAGTAGAGTACAGTTGAGGTAGAGAACAGTACAGTAGAGGTAGAGTACAGTGGAGTAGAGTAGAGGTAGAGTACAGTAGAGTACAGTAGAGGTAGAATACAGTGGAGTACAGTAGAGGTAGAGTACAGTTGAGCACAGTAGAGGTAGAGAACAGTACAGTACAGTAGAGGTAGAGTAGAGTGGAGTACAGTAGAGGTAGAGTACAGTAGAGCACAGTAGAGGTAGAATACAGTGGAGTACAGTAGAGGTAGAGTACAGTGGAGTACAGTAGAGGTAGAGTACAGTGGAGTACAGAAGAGATAGAGTACAGTGGAGCACAGTAGAGGTAGAGTACAGTGGAGCACAGTAGAGGTAGAGTACAGTGGAGCACAGTAGAGGTAGAGTACAGTGGAGTACAGTAGAGGTTGAGTACAGTGGAGTACAGTAGAGGTAGAGTACAGTGGAGCACAGTAGAGGTAGAGTACAGTGGAGTACAGTGGAGCACAGTAGAGGTGGAGTACAGTAGAGTAGAGTATAGGTTGAGTACAGTGGAGTACAGTAGAGATAGAGTAGAGTGGAGTAGAGTAGAGATAGAGTATAGTGGATTAGAGTAGAGATAGAGTACAGTGGAGTATAGTTGAGGTAGAGTACAGTGGAGTACAGTAGAGGTAGAGTACAGTGGAGTACAGTAGAGGTAGAGTACAGTGGAGCACAGTAGAGGTAGAGTACAGTGGAGCACAGTAGAGATAGATTACAGTGGAGCACAGTAGAGTAGAGTACAGTAGAGCACAGTAGAGGCAGAGTACAGTGGAGCACAGTAGAGATAGAGTACAGTGGAGTACAGTAGAGGAAGAGTACAGTGGATCACAGTAGAGATAGAGTACAGTGGAGTATAGTTGAGGTAGAGTAGAGTGGAGTAGAGTAGAGATAGAGTATAGTGGATTAGAGTAGAGATAGAGTACAGTGGAGTATAGTTGAGGTAGAGTACAGTGGAGTACAGTAGAGGTAGAGTACAGTGGAGTACAGTAGAGGTAGAGTACAGTGGAGCACAGTAGAGGTAGAGTACAGTGGAGCACAGTAGAGATAGATTACAGTGGAGCACAGTAGAGTAGAGTACAGTAGAGCACAGTAGAGGCAGAGTACAGTGGAGCACAGTAGAGATAGAGTACAGTGGAGTACAGTAGAGGAAGAGTACAGTGGATCACAGTAGAGATAGAGTACAGTGGAGTATAGTTGAGGTAGATTAGAGTGGAGTACAGTAGAGGTAGAGTACAGTGGAGTACAGTAGAGGTAGAGTACAGTGGAGTACAGTAGAGATAGAGTACAGTGGAGTACAGTAGAGGTAGAGTACAGTGGATCACAGTAGAGATAGAGTACAGTGGAGTATAGTTGAGGTAGAGTACAGTGGAGTACAGTAGAGGTAGTGTACAGTGGAGCACAGTAGAGGTAGAGTACAGTGGAGCACAGTAGAGGTAGAGTACAGTGGGGTACAGTAGAAATAGAGTACAGTGGAGCACAGTAGAGTAGAGTACAGTAGAGCACAGTAGAG
Organism: Tiaroga cobitis; assembly: GCA_030578255.1. Lineage (NCBI taxonomy): Eukaryota > Metazoa > Chordata > Actinopteri > Cypriniformes > Leuciscidae > Tiaroga > Tiaroga cobitis. The sequence continues at coordinate 2,215,279 of CM060612.1, forward strand.
GCAGAGTACAGTGGAGCACAGTAGAGATAGAGTACAGTGGAGTACAGTAGAGGAAGAGTACAGTGGAGTACAGTGGAGCACAGTAGAGGTGGAGTACAGTAGAGTACTGTAGAGGTAGAGTACAGTGGAGTACAGTAGAAGTAGATTACAGTGGAGCACAGTAGAGGTAGAGTAGAGTGGAGTACAGTAGAGGTAGAGTACAGTGGAGTAGAGTAGAGGTAGAGTACAGTGGAGTAGAGTAGAGGTAGAGTACAGTGGAGCACAGCAGAGGTAGAGTACAGTGGATCACAGTAGAGATAGAGTACAGTGGAGTACAGTGGAGCACAGTAGAGGTATAGTACAGTGGAGCACAGTAGATATAGATTACAGTGGAGTAGAGTAGAGATAGAGTACAGTGGAGTACAGTAGAGGTAGAGTTCAGTGGAGCAGAGTAGAGGTAGAGTACAGTGGAGTACAGTAGAGGTAGAGCACAGTAGAGCAGAGTAGAGGTAGAGTACAGTGGAGTACAGTAGAGGTAGAGCACAGTGGAGCACTGTAGAGGTAGAGTACAGAGGAGTACAGTAGAGATAGAGTACAGTGGAGCACAGTAGAGGTAGAATACAGTGGAGTACAGTAGAGGTAGAGTACAGTGGAGCACTGTAGAGGTGGAGTACAGTGGAGTACAGTAGAGGTAGAGTACAGTGGAGCACAGTAGAGATAGAGTACAGTAGAGCACAGTAGAGGTAGAGTACAATGGAGTATAGTAGAGGTAGAGTACAGTGGAGTATATTTGAGGTAGACTACAGTGGAGTACAGTAGAGGTAAGAGTACAGTGGAGTACAGTAGAGGTAGAGTACAGTGGAGCACAGTAGAGGTAGAGTACAGTGGAGTATAGTTGAGGTAGACTACAGTGGAGTAGAGTACAGGTCGAGTACAGTGGAGCACAGTAGAGATAGAGTACAGCAGAGCAGAGTAGAGGTAGAGTACAGTGGAGTACAGTAGAGGTAGAGCACAGTAGAGCAGAGTAGAGGTAGAGTACAGTGGAGTGCAGTAGAGGTAGAGCAGAGTGGAGCACTGTAGAGGTAGAATACAGTGGAGTACAGTAGAGATAGAGTACAGTGGAGCACAGTAGAGGTAGAGTACAGTGGAGCACAGTAGAGGTAGAGTACAGTGGAGTACAGTAGAGGTAGTGTACAGTGGAGCACAGTAGAGGTAGAGTACAGTGGAGCACAGTAGAGGTAGAGTACAGTGGGGTACAGTAGAAATAGAGTACAGTGGAGCACAGTAGAGTAGAGTACAGTAGAGCACTGTAGAGGTAGAATACAGTGGAGTACAGTAGAGATAGAGTACAGTGGAGTACAGTAGAGGTAGAGTACAGTGGAGTAGAGTAGAGGTAGAGTACAGTGGAGCACAGCAGAGGTAGAGTACAGTGGATCACAGTAGAGATAGAGTACAGTGGAGTACAGTGGAGCACATTAGAGGTATAGTACAGTGGAGCACAGTAGATATAGATTACAGTGGAGTAGAGTAGAGATAGAGTACAGTGGAGTACAGTAGAGGTAGAGTACAGTGGAGCAAATTAGAGGTAGAGTACAGGTAGAGTACAGTGGAGTACAGTAGAGGTAGAGCACAGTAGAGCAGAGTAGAGGTAGAGTACAGTGGAGTACAGTAGAGGTAGAGCACAGTGGAGCACTGTAGAGGTAGAGTACAGAGGAGTACAGTAGAGATAGAGTACAGTGGAGCACAGTAAAGGTAGAGTACAGTGGAGCAGAGTAGAGCTAGAGTACAGTGGAGCACAGTAGAGGTCGAGTACAGTGGAGTAGAGTAGAGGTAGAGTACAGTGGAGCACAGTAGAGGTAGAGTACAGTGGAGTACAGTGGAGCACAGTAGAGGTGGAGTACAGTAGAGTACAGTAGAGGTAGAGTACAGTGGAGCACAGCAGAGGTAGAGTACAGTGGACTACAGTGGAGTACAGTAGAGGTGGAGTACAGTAGAGTACAGTAGAGGTAGAGAACAGTACAGTACAGTAGATGTAGACTACAGTGGAGCACAGTAGAGGTAGAGTACAGTAGAGCACAGTAGAGGTAGAATACAGTGGAGTACAGTAGAGGTAGAGTACAGTGGAGCACAGTAGAGGTAGAGAACAGTACAGTACAGTAGAGGTAGAGTAGAGTGGAGTACAGCAGAGGTAGAGTACAGTAGAGCACAGTAGAGGTAGAATACAGTGGAGTACATTAGAGGTAGAGTACAGTGGAGTACAGTAGAGCTAGAGTACAGTGGAGTACAGAAGAGATAGAGTACAGTGGAGCACAGTAGAGGTAGAGTACAGTGGAGTACAGTAGAGGTTGAGTACAGTGGAGTACAGTAGAGGTAGAGTACAGTGGAGCACAGTAGAGGTAGAGTACAGTGGAGTACAGTGGAGCACAGTAGAGGTGGAGTACAGTAGAGTACAGTAGAGGTAGAGTACAGTGGAGCACAGTAGAGGTAGAGTAAAGTGGAGTACAGTGGAGTACAGTAGAGGTGGAGTACAGTAGAGTACAGTAGAGGTAGAGAACAGTACAGTACAGTAGAGGTAGAATACAGTGGAGTACAGTAGAGATAAAGTACAGTAGAGCACAGTAGAGGTAGAATACAGTGGAGTACAGTAGAGGTAGAGTACAGTGGAGTACAGTAGAGGTAGAGTACAGTGGAGTACAGTAGAGGTAGAGAACAGTACAGTACAGTAGAGGTAGAGTACAGTGGAGTACAGTAGAGGTAGAGTACAGTGGAGCACAGTAGAGATAGAGTACAGTGGAGTACAGTAGAGGTAGAGTACAGTGGAGCATAGTAGAGCTAGAGTACAGTGGAGTACAGTGGAGCACAGTAGAGGTGGAGTACAGTAGAGTAGAGTATAGGTTGAGTACAGTGGAGTACAGTAGAGATAGAGTAGAGTGGAGTAGAGTAGAGATAGAGTACAGTGGATTAGAGTAGAGATAGAGTACAGTGGAGTACAGTTGAGGTAGAGTACATTGGAGTACAGTAGAAGTAGAGTACAGTGGAGTACAGTAGAGGTAGAGAACAGTACAGTACAGTAGAGGTAGAGTAGAGTGGAGAACAGTAGAGGTAGAGTACAGTAGAGCACAGTAGAGGTAGAATACATTGGAGTACAGTAGAGGTAGAGTACAGTGGAGTACAGTAGAGGTAGAGTACAGTGGAGTACAGAAGAGATAGAGTACAGTGGAGCACAGTAAAGGTAGAGTACAGTGGAGCACAGTAGAGGTAGAGTACAGTGGAGCACAGTAGAGGTAGAGTACAGTGGAGTACAGTAGAGGTAGAGTACAGTGGAGTACAGTAGAGGTAGAGTACAGTGGAGCACAGTAGAGGTAGAGTACAGTGGAGTACAGTGGAGCACAGTAGAGGTGGAGTACAGTAGAGTACAGTAGAGGTAGAGTACAGTGGAGCACAGTAGAGGTAGAGTACAGTGGAGTACAGTGGAGTACAGTAGAGGTGGAGTACAGTAGAGTACAGTAGAGGTAGAGAACAGTACAGTACAGTAGAGGTAGAGTACAGTGGAGTACAGTAGAGGTAGAGTACAGTAGAGCACAGTAGAGGTAGAATACAGTGGAGTACAGTAGAGATAGAGTACAGTGGAGCACAGTAGAGGTAGAGTACAGTGGAGCACAGTAGAGGTAGAGTACAGTGGAGCACAGTAGAGGTAGAGTACAGTGGAGTACAGTAGAGGTAGTGTACAGTGGAGCACAGTAGAGGTAGAGTACAGTGGAGCACAGTAGAGGAAGAGTACATTGGGGTACAGTAGAAATAGAGTACAGTGGAGCACAGTAGAGTTGAGTACAGTAGAGCACAGTAGAGGTAGAGTACAGTGGAGCACAGTAGAGATAGAGTACAGTGGAGTACAGTAGAGGAAGAGTACAGTGGAGTACATTGGAGCACAGTAGAGGTGGAGTACAGTAGAGTACAGTAGAGGTAGAGTACAGTGGAGTACAGTAGAAGTAGATTACAGTGGAGCACAGTAGAGGTAGAGTAGAGTGGAGTACAGTAGAGGTAGAGTACAATGGAGTATAGTAGAGGTAGAGTACAGTGGAGTATATTTGAGGTAGACTACAGTGGAGTACAGTAGAGGTAAGAGTACAGTGGAGTACAGTAGAGGTAGAGTACAGTGGAGCACAGTAGAGGTAGAGTACAGTGGAGTATAGTTGAGGTAGACTACAGTGGAGTAGAGTAGAGGTCGAGTACAGTGGAGCACAGTAGAGATAGAGTACAGCAGAGCAGAGTAGAGGTAGAGTACAGTGGAGTACAGTAGAGGTAGAGCACAGTAGAGCAGAGTAGAGGTAGAGTACAGTGGAGTGCAGTAGAGGTAGAGCAGAGTGGAGCACTGTAGAGGTAGAATACAGTGGAGTACAGTAGAGATAGAGTACAGTGGAGCACAGTAGAGGTAGAGTACAGTGGAGCACAGTAGAGGTAGAGTAGAGTGGAGTACAGTAGAGGTAGTGTACAGTGGAGCACAGTAGAGGTAGAGTACAGTGGAGCACAGTAGAGGTAGAGTACAGTGGGGTACAGTAGAAATAGAGTACAGTGGAGCACAGTAGAGTAGAGTACAGTAGAGCACTGTAGAGGTAGAATACAGTGGAGTACAGTAGAGATAGAGTACAGTGGAGTACAGTAGAGGTAGAGTACAGTGGAGTAGAGTAGAGGTAGAGTACAGTGGAGCACAGCAGAGGTAGAGTACAGTGGATCACAGTAGAGATAGAGTACAGTGGAGTACAGTGGAGCACATTAGAGGTATAGTACAGTGGAGCACAGTAGATATAGATTACAGTGGAGTAGAGTAGAGATAGAGTACAGTGGAGTACAGTAGAGGTAGAGTACAGTGGAGCAGAGTAGAGGTAGAGTACAGGTAGAGTGCAGTGGAGTACAGTAGAGGTAGAGCACAGTAGAGCAGAGTAGAGGTAGAGTACAGTGGAGTACAGTAGAGGTAGAGCACAGTGGAGCACTGTAGAGGTAGAGTACAGAGGAGTACAGTAGAGATAGAGTACAGTGGAGCACAGTAAAGGTAGAGTACAGTGGAGCAGAGTAGAGCTAGAGTACAGTGGAGCACAGTAGAGGTCGAGTACAGTGGAGTAGAGTAGAGGTAGAGTACAGTGGAGCACAGTAGAGGTAGAGTACAGTGGAGTACAGTGGAGCACAGTAGAGGTGGAGTACAGTAGAGTACAGTAGAGGTAGAGTACAGTGGAGCACAGCAGAGGTAGAGTACAGTGGACTACAGTGGAGTACAGTAGAGGTGGAGTACAGTAGAGTACAGTAGAGGTAGAGAACAGTACAGTACAGTAGATGTAGACTACAGTGGAGCACAGTAGAGGTAGAGTACAGTAGAGCACAGTAGAGGTAGAATACAGTGGAGTACAGTAGAGGTAGAGTACAGTGGAGCACAGTAGAGGTAGAGAACAGTACAGTACAGTAGAGGTAGAGTAGAGTGGAGTACAGCAGAGGTAGAGTACAGTAGAGCACAGTAGAGGTAGAATACAGTGGAGTACATTAGAGGTAGAGTACAGTGGAGTACAGTAGAGCTAGAGTACAGTGGAGTACAGAAGAGATAGAGTACAGTGGAGCACAGTAGAGGTAGAGTACAGTGGAGTACAGTAGAGGTTGAGTACAGTGGAGTACAGTAGAGGTAGAGTACAGTGGAGCACAGTAGAGGTAGAGTACAGTGGAGTACAGTGGAGCACAGTAGAGGTGGAGTACAGTAGAGTACAGTAGAGGTAGAGTACAGTGGAGCACAGTAGAGGTAGAGTAAAGTGGAGTACAGTGGAGTACAGTAGAGGTGGAGTACAGTAGAGTACAGTAGAGGTAGAGAACAGTACAGTACAGTAGAGGTAGAATACAGTGGAGTACAGTAGAGATAAAGTACAGTAGAGCACAGTAGAGGTAGAATACAGTGGAGTACAGTAGAGGTAGAGTACAGTGGAGTACAGTAGAGGTAGAGTACAGTGGAGTACAGTAGAGGTAGAGAACAGTACAGTACAGTAGAGGTAGAGTACAGTGGAGTACAGTAGAGGTAGAGTACAGTGGAGCACAGTAGAGATAGAGTACAGTGGAGTACAGTAGAGGTAGAGTACAGTGGAGCATAGTAGAGCTAGAGTACAGTGGAGTACAGTGGAGCACAGTAGAGGTGGAGTACAGTAGAGTAGAGTATAGGTTGAGTACAGTGGAGTACAGTAGAGATAGAGTAGAGTGGAGTAGAGTAGAGATATAGTACAGTGGATTAGAGTAGAGATAGAGTACAGTGGAGTACAGTTGAGGTAGAGTACATTGGAGTACAGTAGAAGTAGAGTACAGTGGAGTACAGTAGAGGTAGAGAACAGTACAGTACAGTAGAGGTAGAGTAGAGTGGAGAACAGTAGAGGTAGAGTACAGTAGAGCACAGTAGAGGTAGAATACATTGGAGTACAGTAGAGGTAGAGTACAGTGGAGTACAGTAGAGGTAGAGTACAGTGGAGTACAGAAGAGATAGAGTACAGTGGAGCACAGTAGAGTAGAGTACAGTAGAGCACTGTAGAGGTAGAATACAGTGGAGTACAGTAGAGATAGAGTACAGTGGAGTACAGTAGAGGTAGAGTACAGTGGAGTAGAGTAGAGGTAGAGTACAGTGGAGCACAGCAGAGGTAGAGTACAGTGGATCACAGTAGAGATAGAGTACAGTGGAGTACAGTGGAGCACATTAGAGGTATAGTACAGTGGAGCACAGTAGATATAGATTACAGTGGAGTAGAGTAGAGATAGAGTACAGTGGAGTACAGTAGAGGTAGAGTACAGTGGAGCAGAGTAGAGGTAGAGTACAGGTAGAGTACAGTGGAGTACAGTAGAGGTAGAGCACAGTAGAGCAGAGTAGAGGTAGAGTACAGTGGAGTACAGTAGAGGTAGAGCACAGTGGAGCACTGTAGAGGTAGAGTACAGAGGAGTACAGTAGAGATAGAGTACAGTGGAGCACAGTAAAGGTAGAGTACAGTGGAGCAGAGTAGAGCTAGAGTACAGTGGAGCACAGTAGAGGTCGAGTACAGTGGAGTAGAGTAGAGGTAGAGTACAGTGGAGCACAGTAGAGGTAGAGTACAGTGGAGTACAGTGGAGCACAGTAGAGGTGGAGTACAGTAGAGTACAGTAGAGGTAGAGTACAGTGGAGCACAGCAGAGGTAGAGTACAGTGGACTACAGTGGAGTACAGTAGAGGTGGAGTACAGTAGAGTACAGTAGAGGTAGAGAACAGTACAGTACAGTAGATGTAGACTACAGTGGAGCACAGTAGAGGTAGAGTACAGTAGAGCACAGTAGAGGTAGAATACAGTGGAGTACAGTAGAGGTAGAGTACAGTGGAGCACAGTAGAGGTAGAGAACAGTACAGTACAGTAGAGGTAGAGTAGAGTGGAGTACAGCAGAGGTAGAGTACAGTAGAGCACAGTAGAGGTAGAATACAGTGGAGTACATTAGAGGTAGAGTACAGTGGAGTACAGTAGAGCTAGAGTACAGTGGAGTACAGAAGATATAGAGTACAGTGGAGCACAGTAGAGGTAGAGTACAGTGGAGTACAGTAGAGGTTGAGTACAGTGGAGTACAGTAGAGGTAGAGTACAGTGGAGCACAGTAGAGGTAGAGTACAGTGGAGTACAGTGGAGCACAGTAGAGGTGGAGTACAGTAGAGTACAGTAGAGGTAGAGTACAGTGGAGCACAGTAGAGGTAGAGTAAAGTGGAGTACAGTGGAGTACAGTAGAGGTGGAGTACAGTAGAGTACAGTAGAGGTAGAGAACAGTACAGTACAGTAGAGGTAGAATACAGTGGAGTACAGTAGAGATAAAGTACAGTAGAGCACAGTAGAGGTAGAATACAGTGGAGTACAGTAGAGGTAGAGTACAGTGGAGTACAGTAGAGGTAGAGTACAGTGGAGTACAGTAGAGGTAGAGAACAGTACAGTACAGTAGAGGTAGAGTACAGTGGAGTACAGTAGAGGTAGAGTACAGTGGAGCACAGTAGAGATAGAGTACAGTGGAGTACAGTAGAGGTAGAGTACAGTGGAGCATAGTAGAGCTAGAGTACAGTGGAGTACAGTGGAGCACAGTAGAGGTGGAGTACAGTAGAGTAGAGTATAGGTTGAGTACAGTGGAGTACAGTAGAGATAGAGTAGAGTGGAGTAGAGTAGAGATAGAGTACAGTGGATTAGAGTAGAGATAGAGTACAGTGGAGTACAGTTGAGGTAGAGTACATTGGAGTACAGTAGAAGTAGAGTACAGTGGAGTACAGTAGAGGTAGAGAACAGTACAGTACAGTAGAGGTAGAGTAGAGTGGAGAACAGTAGAGGTAGAGTACAGTAGAGCACAGTAGAGGTAGAATACATTGGAGTACAGTAGAGGTAGAGTACAGTGGAGTACAGTAGAGGTAGAGTACAGTGGAGTACAGAAGAGATAGAGTACAGTGGAGCACAGTAAAGGTAGAGTACAGTGGAGCACAGTAGAGGTAGAGTACAGTGGAGCACAGTAGAGGTAGAGTACAGTGGAGTACAGTAGAGGTAGAGTACAGTGGAGTACAGTAGAGGTAGAGTACAGTGGAGCACAGTAGAGGTAGAGTACAGTGGAGTACAGTGGAGCACAGTAGAGGTGGAGTACAGTAGAGTACAGTAGAGGTAGAGTACAGTGGAGCACAGTAGAGGTAGAGTACAGTGGAGTACAGTGGAGTACAGTAGAGGTGGAGTACAGTAGAGTACAGTAGAGGTAGAGAACAGTACAGTACAGTAGAGGTAGAGTACAGTGGAGTACAGTAGAGGTAGAGTACAGTAGAGCACAGTAGAGGTAGAATACAGTGGAGTACAGTAGAGATAGAGTACAGTGGAGCACAGTAGAGGTAGAGTACAGTGGAGCACAGTAGAGGTAGAGTACAGTGGAGCACAGTAGAGGTAGAGTACAGTGGAGTACAGTAGAGGTAGTGTACAGTGGAGCACAGTAGAGGTAGAGTACAGTGGAGCACAGTAGAGGAAGAGTACATTGGGGTACAGTAGAAATAGAGTACAGTGGAGCACAGTAGAGTTGAGTACAGTAGAGCACAGTAGAGGTAGAGTACAGTGGAGCACAGTAGAGATAGAGTACAGTGGAGTACAGTAGAGGAAGAGTACAGTGGAGTACATTGGAGCACAGTAGAGGTGGAGTACAGTAGAGTACAGTAGAGGTAGAGTACAGTGGAGTACAGTAGAAGTAGATTACAGTGGAGCACAGTAGAGGTAGAGTAGAGTGGAGTACAGTAGAGGTAGAGTACAATGGAGTATAGTAGAGGTAGAGTACAGTGGAGTATATTTGAGGTAGACTACAGTGGAGTACAGTAGAGGTAAGAGTACAGTGGAGTACAGTAGAGGTAGAGTACAGTGGAGCACAGTAGAGGTAGAGTACAGTGGAGTATAGTTGAGGTAGACTACAGTGGAGTAGAGTAGAGGTCGAGTACAGTGGAGCACAGTAGAGATAGAGTACAGCAGAGCAGAGTAGAGGTAGAGTACAGTGGAGTACAGTAGAGGTAGAGCACAGTAGAGCAGAGTAGAGGTAGAGTACAGTGGAGTGCAGTAGAGGTAGAGCAGAGTGGAGCACTGTAGAGGTAGAATACAGTGGAGTACAGTAGAGATAGAGTACAGTGGAGCACAGTAGAGGTAGAGTACAGTGGAGCACAGTAGAGGTAGAGTACAGTGGAGTACAGTAGAGGTAGTGTACAGTGGAGCACAGTAGAGGTAGAGTACAGTGGAGCACAGTAGAGGTAGAGTACAGTGGGGTACAGTAGAAATAGAGTACAGTGGAGCACAGTAGAGTAGAGTACAGTAGAGCACTGTAGAGGTAGAATACAGTGGAGTACAGTAGAGATAGAGTACAGTGGAGTACAGTAGAGGTAGAGTACAGTGGAGTAGAGTAGAGGTAGAGTACAGTGGAGCACAGCAGAGGTAGAGTACAGTGGATCACAGTAGAGATAGAGTACAGTGGAGTACAGTGGAGCACATTAGAGGTATAGTACAGTGGAGCACAGTAGATATAGATTACAGTGGAGTAGAGTAGAGATAGAGTACAGTGGAGTACAGTAGAGGTAGAGTACAGTGGAGCAGAGTAGAGGTAGAGTACAGGTAGAGTACAGTGGAGTACAGTAGAGGTAGAGCACAGTAGAGCAGAGTAGAGGTAGAGTACAGTGGAGTACAGTAGAGGTAGAGCACAGTGGAGCACTGTAGAGGTAGAGTACAGAGGAGTACAGTAGAGATAGAGTACAGTGGAGCACAGTAAAGGTAGAGTACAGTGGAGCAGAGTAGAGCTAGAGTACAGTGGAGCACAGTAGAGGTCGAGTACAGTGGAGTAGAGTAGAGGTAGAGTACAGTGGAGCACAGTAGAGGTAGAGTACAGTGGAGTACAGTGGAGCACAGTAGAGGTGGAGTACAGTAGAGTACAGTAGAGGTAGAGTACAGTGGAGCACAGCAGAGGTAGAGTACAGTGGACTACAGTGGAGTACAGTAGAGGTGGAGTACAGTAGAGTACAGTAGAGGTAGAGAACAGTACAGTACAGTAGATGTAGACTACAGTGGAGCACAGTAGAGGTAGAGTACAGTAGAGCACAGTAGAGGTAGAATACAGTGGAGTACAGTAGAGGTAGAGTACAGTGGAGCACAGTAGAGGTAGAGAACAGTACAGTACAGTAGAGGTAGAGTAGAGTGGAGTACAGCAGAGGTAGAGTACAGTAGAGCACAGTAGAGGTAGAATACAGTGGAGTACATTAGAGGTAGAGTACAGTGGAGTACAGTAGAGCTAGAGTACAGTGGAGTACAGAAGAGATAGAGTACAGTGGAGCACAGTAGAGGTAGAGTACAGTGGAGTACAGTAGAGGTTGAGTACAGTGGAGTACAGTAGAGGTAGAGTACAGTGGAGCACAGTAGAGGTAGAGTACAGTGGAGTACAGTGGAGCACAGTAGAGGTGGAGTACAGTAGAGTACAGTAGAGGTAGAGTACAGTGGAGCACAGTAGAGGTAGAGTAAAGTGGAGTACAGTGGAGTACAGTAGAGGTGGAGTACAGTAGAGTACAGTAGAGGTAGAGAACAGTACAGTACAGTAGAGGTAGAATACAGTGGAGTACAGTAGAGATAAAGTACAGTAGAGCACAGTAGAGGTAGAATACAGTGGAGTACAGTAGAGGTAGAGTACAGTGGAGTACAGTAGAGGTAGAGTACAGTGGAGTACAGTAGAGGTAGAGAACAGTACAGTACAGTAGAGGTAGAGTACAGTGGAGTACAGTAGAGGTAGAGTACAGTGGAGCACAGTAGAGATAGAGTACAGTGGAGTACAGTAGAGGTAGAGTACAGTGGAGCATAGTAGAGCTAGAGTACAGTGGAGTACAGTGGAGCACAGTAGAGGTGGAGTACAGTAGAGTAGAGTATAGGTTGAGTACAGTGGAGTACAGTAGAGATAGAGTAGAGTGGAGTAGAGTAGAGATATAGTACAGTGGATTAGAGTAGAGATAGAGTACAGTGGAGTACAGTTGAGGTAGAGTACATTGGAGTACAGTAGAAGTAGAGTACAGTGGAGTACAGTAGAGGTAGAGAACAGTACAGTACAGTAGAGGTAGAGTAGAGTGGAGAACAGTAGAGGTAGAGTACAGTAGAGCACAGTAGAGGTAGAATACATTGGAGTACAGTAGAGGTAGAGTACAGTGGAGTACAGTAGAGGTAGAGTACAGTGGAGTACAGAAGAGATAGAGTACAGTGGAGCACAGTAGAGTAGAGTACAGTAGAGCACTGTAGAGGTAGAATACAGTGGAGTACAGTAGAGATAGAGTACAGTGGAGTACAGTAGAGGTAGAGTACAGTGGAGTAGAGTAGAGGTAGAGTACAGTGGAGCACAGCAGAGGTAGAGTACAGTGGATCACAGTAGAGATAGAGTACAGTGGAGTACAGTGGAGCACATTAGAGGTATAGTACAGTGGAGCACAGTAGATATAGATTACAGTGGAGTAGAGTAGAGATAGAGTACAGTGGAGTACAGTAGAGGTAGAGTACAGTGGAGCAGAGTAGAGGTAGAGTACAGGTAGAGTACAGTGGAGTACAGTAGAGGTAGAGCACAGTAGAGCAGAGTAGAGGTAGAGTACAGTGGAGTACAGTAGAGGTAGAGCACAGTGGAGCACTGTAGAGGTAGAGTACAGAGGAGTACAGTAGAGATAGAGTACAGTGGAGCACAGTAAAGGTAGAGTACAGTGGAGCAGAGTAGAGCTAGAGTACAGTGGAGCACAGTAGAGGTCGAGTACAGTGGAGTAGAGTAGAGGTAGAGTACAGTGGAGCACAGTAGAGGTAGAGTACAGTGGAGTACAGTGGAGCACAGTAGAGGTGGAGTACAGTAGAGTACAGTAGAGGTAGAGTACAGTGGAGCACAGCAGAGGTAGAGTACAGTGGACTACAGTGGAGTACAGTAGAGGTGGAGTACAGTAGAGTACAGTAGAGGTAGAGAACAGTACAGTACAGTAGATGTAGACTACAGTGGAGCACAGTAGAGGTAGAGTACAGTAGAGCACAGTAGAGGTAGAATACAGTGGAGTACAGTAGAGGTAGAGTACAGTGGAGCACAGTAGAGGTAGAGAACAGTACAGTACAGTAGAGGTAGAGTAGAGTGGAGTACAGCAGAGGTAGAGTACAGTAGAGCACAGTAGAGGTAGAATACAGTGGAGTACATTAGAGGTAGAGTACAGTGGAGTACAGTAGAGCTAGAGTACAGTGGAGTACAGAAGAGATAGAGTACAGTGGAGCACAGTAGAGGTAGAGTACAGTGGAGTACAGTAGAGGTTGAGTACAGTGGAGTACAGTAGAGGTAGAGTACAGTGGAGCACAGTAGAGGTAGAGTACAGTGGAGTACAGTGGAGCACAGTAGAGGTGGAGTACAGTAGAGTACAGTAGAGGTAGAGTACAGTGGAGCACAGTAGAGGTAGAGTAAAGTGGAGTACAGTGGAGTACAGTAGAGGTGGAGTACAGTAGAGTACAGTAGAGGTAGAGAACAGTACAGTACAGTAGAGGTAGAATACAGTGGAGTACAGTAGAGATAAAGTACAGTAGAGCACAGTAGAGGTAGAATACAGTGGAGTACAGTAGAGGTAGAGTACAGTGGAGTACAGTAGAGGTAGAGTACAGTGGAGTACAGTAGAGGTAGAGAACAGTACAGTACAGTAGAGGTAGAGTACAGTGGAGTACAGTAGAGGTAGAGTACAGTGGAGCACAGTAGAGATAGAGTACAGTGGAGTACAGTAGAGGTAGAGTACAGTGGAGCATAGTAGAGCTAGAGTACAGTGGAGTACAGTGGAGCACAGTAGAGGTGGAGTACAGTAGAGTAGAGTATAGGTTGAGTACAGTGGAGTACAGTAGAGATAGAGTAGAGTGGAGTAGAGTAGAGATATAGTACAGTGGATTAGAGTAGAGATAGAGTACAGTGGAGTACAGTTGAGGTAGAGTACATTGGAGTACAGTAGAAGTAGAGTACAGTGGAGTACAGTAGAGGTAGAGAACAGTACAGTACAGTAGAGGTAGAGTAGAGTGGAGAACAGTAGAGGTAGAGTACAGTAGAGCACAGTAGAGGTAGAATACATTGGAGTACAGTAGAGGTAGAGTACAGTGGAGTACAGTAGAGGTAGAGTACAGTGGAGTACAGAAGAGATAGAGTACAGTGGAGCACAGTAAAGGTAGAGTACAGTGGAGCACAGTAGAGGTAGAGTACAGTGGAGCACAGTAGAGGTAGAGTACAGTGGAGTACAGTAGAGGTAGAGTACAGTGGAGTACAGTAGAGGTAGAGTACAGTGGAGCACAGTAGAGGTAGAGTACAGTGGAGTACAGTGGAGCACAGTAGAGGTGGAGTACAGTAGAGTACAGTAGAGGTAGAGTACAGTGGAGCACAGTAGAGGTAGAGTACAGTGGAGTACAGTGGAGTACAGTAGAGGTGGAGTACAGTAGAGTACAGTAGAGGTAGAATACAGTGGAGTACAGTAGAGATAGAGTACAGTGGAGCACAGTAGAGGTAGAGTACAGTGGAGCACAGTAGAGGTAGAGTACAGTGGAGCACAGTAGAGGTAGAGTACAGTGGAGTACAGTAGAGGTAGTGTACAGTGGAGCACAGTAGAGGTAGAGTACAGTGGAGCACAGTAGAGGAAGAGTACATTGGGGTACAGTAGAAATAGAGTACAGTGGAGCACAGTAGAGTTGAGTACAGTAGAGCACAGTAGAGGTAGAGTACAGTGGAGCACAGTAGAGATAGAGTACAGTGGAGTACAGTAGAGGAAGAGTACAGTGGAGTACATTGGAGCACAGTAGAGGTGGAGTACAGTAGAGTACAGTAGAGGTAGAGTACAGTGTAGTACAGTAGAAGTAGATTACAGTGGAGCACAGTAGAGGTAGAGTAGAGTGGAGTACAGTAGAGGTAGAGTACAATGGAGTATAGTAGAGGTAGAGTACAGTGGAGTATATTTGAGGTAGACTACAGTGGAGTACAGTAGAGGTAAGAGTACAGTGGAGTACAGTAGAGGTAGAGTACAGTGGAGCACAGTAGAGGTAGAGTACAGTGGAGTATAGTTGAGGTAGACTACAGTGGAGTAGAGTAGAGGTCGAGTACAGTGGAGCACAGTAGAGATAGAGTACAGCAGAGCAGAGTAGAGGTAGAGTACAGTGGAGTACAGTAGAGGTAGAGCACAGTAGAGCAGAGTAGAGGTAGAGTACAGTGGAGTGCAGTAGAGGTAGAGCAGAGTGGAGCACTGTAGAGGTAGAATACAGTGGAGTACAGTAGAGATAGAGTACAGTGGAGCACAGTAGAGGTAGAGTACAGTGGAGCACAGTAGAGGTAGAGTACAGTGGAGTACAGTAGAGGTAGTGTACAGTGGAGCACAGTAGAGGTAGAGTACAGTGGAGCACAGTAGAGGTAGAGTACAGTGGGGTACAGTAGAAATAGAGTACAGTGGAGCACAGTAGAGTAGAGTACAGTAGAGCACTGTAGAGGTAGAATACAGTGGAGTACAGTAGAGATAGAGTACAGTGGAGTACAGTAGAGGTAGAGTACAGTGGAGTAGAGTAGAGGTAGAGTACAGTGGAGCACAGCAGAGGTAGAGTACAGTGGATCACAGTAGAGATAGAGTACAGTGGAGTACAGTGGAGCACATTAGAGGTATAGTACAGTGGAGCACAGTAGATATAGATTACAGTGGAGTAGAGTAGAGATAGAGTACAGTGGAGTACAGTAGAGGTAGAGTACAGTGGAGCAGAGTAGAGGTAGAGTACAGGTAGAGTACAGTGGAGTACAGTAGAGGTAGAGCACAGTAGAGCAGAGTAGAGGTAGAGTACAGTGGAGTACAGTAGAGGTAGAGCACAGTGGAGCACTGTAGAGGTAGAGTACAGAGGAGTACAGTAGAGATAGAGTACAGTGGAGCACAGTAAAGGTAGAGTACAGTGGAGCAGAGTAGAGCTAGAGTACAGTGGAGCACAGTAGAGGTCGAGTACAGTGGAGTAGAGTAGAGGTAGAGTACAGTGGAGCACAGTAGAGGTAGAGTACAGTGGAGTACAGTGGAGCACAGTAGAGGTGGAGTACAGTAGAGTACAGTAGAGGTAGAGTACAGTGGAGCACAGCAGAGGTAGAGTACAGTGGACTACAGTGGAGTACAGTAGAGGTGGAGTACAGTAGAGTACAGTAGAGGTAGAGAACAGTACAGTACAGTAGATGTAGACTACAGTGGAGCACAGTAGAGGTAGAGTACAGTAGAGCACAGTAGAGGTAGAATACAGTGGAGTACAGTAGAGGTAGAGTACAGTGGAGCACAGTAGAGGTAGAGAACAGTACAGTACAGTAGAGGTAGAGTAGAGTGGAGTACAGCAGAGGTAGAGTACAGTAGAGCACAGTAGAGGTAGAATACAGTGGAATACAGTAGAGGTAGAGTACAGTGGAGTACAGTAGAGCTAGAGTACAGTGGAGTACAGAAGAGATAGAGTACAGTGGAGCACAGTAGAGGTAGAGTACAGTGGAGTACAGTAGAGGTTGAGTACAGTGGAGTACAGTAGAGGTAGAGTACAGTGGAGCACAGTAGAGGTAGAGTACAGTGGAGTACAGTGGAGCACAGTAGAGGTGGAGTACAGTAGAGTACAGTAGAGGTAGAGTACAGTGGAGCACAGTAGAGGTAGAGTAAAGTGGAGTACAGTGGAGTACAGTAGAGGTGGAGTACAGTAGAGTACAGTAGAGGTAGAGAACAGTACAGTACAGTAGAGGTAGAATACAGTGGAGTACAGTAGAGATAAAGTACAGTAGAGCACAGTAGAGGTAGAATACAGTGGAGTACAGTAGAGGTAGAGTACAGTGGAGTACAGTAGAGGTAGAGTACAGTGGAGTACAGTAGAGGTAGAGAACAGTACAGTACAGTAGAGGTAGAGTACAGTGGAGTACAGTAGAGGTAGAGTACAGTGGAGCACAGTAGAGATAGAGTACAGTGGAGTACAGTAGAGGTAGAGTACAGTGGAGCATAGTAGAGCTAGAGTACAGTGGAGTACAGTGGAGCACAGTAGAGGTGGAGTACAGTAGAGTAGAGTATAGGTTGAGTACAGTGGAGTACAGTAGAGATAGAGTAGAGTGGAGTAGAGTAGAGATAGAGTACAGTGGATTAGAGTAGAGATAGAGTACAGTGGAGTACAGTTGAGGTAGAGTACATTGGAGTACAGTAGAAGTAGAGTACAGTGGAGTACAGTAGAGGTAGAGAACAGTACAGTACAGTAGAGGTAGAGTAGAGTGGAGAACAGTAGAGGTAGAGTACAGTAGAGCACATTAGAGGTAGAATACATTGGAGTACAGTAGAGGTAGAGTACAGTGGAGTACAGTAGAGGTAGAGTACAGTGGAGTACAGAAGAGATAGAGTACAGTGGAGCACAGTAAAGGTAGAGTACAGTGGAGCACAGTAGAGGTAGAGTACAGTGGAGCACAGTAGAGGTAGAGTACAGTGGAGTACAGTAGAGGTAGAGTACAGTGGAGTACAGTAGAGGTAGAGTACAGTGGAGCACAGTAGAGGTAGAGTACAGTGGAGTACAGTGGAGCACAGTAGAGGTGGAGTACAGTAGAGTACAGTAGAGGTAGAGTACAGTGGAGCACAGTAGAGGTAGAGTACAGTGGAGTACAGTGGAGTACAGTAGAGGTGGAGTACAGTAGAGTACAGTAGAGGTAGAGAACAGTACAGTACAGTAGAGGTAGAGTACAGTGGAGTACAGTAGAGGTAGAGTACAGTAGAGCACAGTAGAGGTAGAATACAGTGGAGTACAGTAGAGATAGAGTACAGTGGAGCACAGTAGAGGTAGAGTACAGTGGAGCACAGTAGAGGTAGAGTACAGTGGAGCACAGTAGAGGTAGAGTACAGTGGAGTACAGTAGAGGTAGTGTACAGTGGAGCACAGTAGAGGTAGAGTACAGTGGAGCACAGTAGAGGAAGAGTACATTGGGGTACAGTAGAAATAGAGTACAGTGGAGCACAGTAGAGTTGAGTACAGTAGAGCACAGTAGAGGTAGAGTACAGTGGAGCACAGTAGAGATAGAGTACAGTGGAGTACAGTAGAGGAAGAGTACAGTGGAGTACATTGGAGCACAGTAGAGGTGGAGTACAGTAGAGTACAGTAGAGGTAGAGTACAGTGGAGTACAGTAGAAGTAGATTACAGTGGAGCACAGTAGAGGTAGAGTAGAGTGGAGTACAGTAGAGGTAGAGTACAGTGGAGTACAGTAGAGGTAGAGTACAGTGGAGTAGAGTAGAGGTAGAGTACATTGGAGCACAGCAGAGGTAGAGTACAGTGCATCACAGTAGAGGTAGAGTACAGTGGAGTAGAGTAGAGGTAGAGTACAGTGGAGTACTGTAGAGGTAGAGTACAGTGGAGCAGAGTAGAGGTAGAGTACAGTGGAGTACAGTAGAGGTAGAGCACAGTAGAGCAGAGTAGAGGTAGAGTACAGTGGAGTACAGTAGAGGTAGAGCACAGTAGAGCAGAGTAGAGGTAGAGTACAGTGGAGTACAGTAGAGGTAGAGCACAGTGGAGCACTGTAGAGGTAGAGTACAGAGGAGTACAGTAGAGATAGAGTACAGTGGAGCACAGTAGAGGTAGAGTACAGTGGGCCAGAGTAGAGCTAGAGTACAGTGGAGCACAGTAGAGGTAGAGTACAGTGGAGTAGAGTAGAGGTAGAGTACAGTGGAGTACTGTAGAGGTAGAGTACAGTGGAGCACAGTAAGGTAGAGTACAGTGGAGTACAGTGGAGCAAAGTAGAGGTGGAGTACAGTAGAGTACAGTAGAGGTAGAGTACAGTGGAGCACAGTAGAGGTAGAGTACAGTGGAGTACAGTGGAGAACAGTAGAGGTGGAGTACAGTAGAGTACAGTAGAGGTAGAGGACAGTACAGTACAGTAGAGGTAGACTACAGTGGAGTACAGTAGAGGTAGAGTACAGTAGAGCACAGTAGAGGTAGAATACAGTGGAGTACAGTAGAGGTAGCGTACAGTGGAGCACAGTAGAGGTAGAGAACAGTACAGTACAGTAGAGGTAGAGTAGAGTGGAGTACAGCAGAGGTAGAGTACAGTAGAGCACAGTAGAGGTAGAATACAGTGGAGTACAGTAGAGGTAGAGTACAGTGGAGTACAGTAGAGGTAGAGTACAGTGGAGTACAGAAGAGATAGAGTACAGTGGAGCACAGTAGAGGTAGAGTACAGTGGAGCACAGTAGAGGTAGAGTACAGTGGAGCACAGTAGAGGTAGAGTACAGTGGAGTACAGTAGAGGTTGAGTACAGTGGAGTACAGTAGAGGTAGAATACAGTGGAGTACAGTAGAGCACAGTAGAGGTGGAGTACAGTAGAGTACAGTAGAGGTAGAGTACAGTGGAGCACAGTAGAGGTAGAGTACAGTGGAGTACAGTGGAGAACAGTAGAGGTGGAGTACAGTAGAGTACAGTAGAGGTAGAGGACAGTACAGTACAGTAGAGGTAGACTACAGTGGAGTACAGTAGAGGTAGAGTACAGTAGAGCACAGTAGAGGTAGAATACAGTGGAGTACAGTAGAGGTAGCGTACAGTGGAGCACAGTAGAGGTAGAGAACAGTACAGTACAGTAGAGGTAGAGTAGAGTGGAGTACAGCAGAGGTAGAGTACAGTAGAGCACAGTAGAGGTAGAATACAGTGGAGTACAGTAGAGGTAGAGTACAGTGGAGTACAGTAGAGGTAGAGTACAGTGGAGTACAGAAGAGATAGAGTACAGTGGAGCACAGTAGAGGTAGAGTACATTGGAGCACAGTAGAGGTAGAGTACAGTGGAGCACAGTAGAGGTAGAGTACAGTGGAGTACAGTAGAGGTTGAGTACAGTGGAGTACAGTAGAGGTAGAGTACAGTGGAGCACAGTAGAGGTAGAGTACAATGGAGTACAGTGGAGCACAGTAGAGGTGGAGTACAGTAGACTACAGTAGAGGTAGAGTACAGTGGAGCACAGTAGAGGTAGAGTAAAGTGGAGTACAGTGGAGTTCAGTAGAGGTGGAGTACAGTAGAGTACAGTAGAGGTAGAGAACAAGACAGTACAGTAGAGGTAGAGTACAGTGGAGTACAGTATAGGTAGAGTACAGTAGAGCACATTAGAGGTAGAATACAGTGGAGTACAGTAGAGATAGAGTACAGTGGAGTATAGTAGAGGTAGAGTACAGTGGAGTACAGTAGAGGTAGAGAACAGTACAGTACAGTAGAGGTAGAGTACAGTGGAGTACAGTAGATGTAGAGTACATTAGAGCACAGTAGAGGTAGAATACAGTGGAGTATAGTAGAGGTAGAGTACTGTAGAGCACAGTAGAGATAGAGTACAGTAGAGCACAGTAGAGGTAGAGTACACTGGAGCACAGTAGAGGAAGAGTACATTGTAGTACAGTAGAGATAGAGTACAGTGGAGTACAGTAGAGATAGAGTACAGTCGAACACAGCAGAGATAATTGCAGTGGAGTATAGTAGAGGTAGAGTACAGTGGAGTACAGTAGAGGTAGTGTACAGTGGAGTACAGTAAAGGTAGAGTAGAGTGGAGCACATTAGAGGTGGAGTAGAGTAGAGTACAGTAGAGGTAGAGTACAGTGGAGTGCAGTAGAAGTAGAGTACAGTGGAGCACAGTAGAGGTAGATTAGAGTGGAGTACAGTAGAGGTAGAGTACAGTGGAGTACAGTAGAGGTAGAGTACAGTGGAGTAGAGTAGAGATAGAGTACAGTGGAGCAGAGTAGAGCTAGAGTACAGTGGAGCACAGTAGAGGTAGAGTACAGTGGAGTAGAGTAGAGGTAGAGTACAGTGGAGTACTGTAGAGGTAGAGTACAGTGGAGCACAGTAGAGGTAGAGTACAGTGGAGTACAGTGGAGCACAGTAGAGGTGGAGTACAGTAGAGTACAGTAGAGGTAGAGTACAGTGGAGCACAGTAGAGGTAGAGTACAGTGGAGTACAGTGGAGTACAGTAGAGTTGGAGTACAGTAGAGTACAGTAGAGGTAGAGAACAGTACAGTACAGTAGAGGTAGACTACAGTGGAGTACAGTAGAGGTAGAGTACAGTAGAGCACAGTAGAGGTAGAATACAGTGGAGTACAGTTGAGGTAGAGTACAGTGGAGCACAGTAGAGGTAGAGAACAGTACTGTACAGTAGAGGTAGAGTAGAGTGGAGTACAGCAGAGGTAGAGTACAGTAGAGCACAGTAGAGGTAGAATACAGTGGAGTACAGTAGAGGTAGAGTACAGTGGAGTACAGTAGAGGTAGAGTACAGTGGAGTACAGAAGAGATAGAGTACAGTGGAGCACAGTAGAGGTAGAGTACAGTGGAGCACAGTAGAGGTAGAGTACAGTGGAGCACAGTAGAGGTAGAGTACAGTGGAGTACAGTAGAGGTTGAGTACAGTGGAGTACAGTAGAGGTAGAGTACAGTGGAGCACAGTAGAGGTAGAGTACAGTGGAGTACAGTGGAGAACAGTAGAGGTGGAGTACAGTAGAGTACAGTAGAGGTAGAGTACAGTGGAGCACAGTAGAGGTAGAGTAAAGTGGAGTACAGTGGAGTACAGTAGAGGTGGAGTACAGTAGAGTACAGTAGAGGTAGAGAACAGTACAGTACAGTAGATGTAGACTACAGTGGAGCACAGTAGAGGTAGAGTACAGTAGAGCACAGTAGAGGTAGAATACAGTGGAGTACAGTAGAGGTAGAGTACAGTGGAGCACAGTAGAGGTAGAGAACAGTACAGTACAGTAGAGGTAGAGTAGAGTGGAGTACAGCAGAGGTAGAGTACAGTAGAGCACAGTAGAGGTAGAATACAGTGGAGTACAGTAGAGGTAGAGTACAGTGGAGTACAGTAGAGCTAGAGTACAGTGGAGTACAGAAGAGATAGAGTACAGTGGAGCACAGTAGAGGTAGAGTACAGTGGAGTACAGTAGAGGTTGAGTACAGTGGAGTACAGTAGAGGTAGAGTACAGTGGAGCACAGTAGAGGTAGAGTACAGTGGAGTACAGTGGAGCACAGTAGAGGTGGAGTACAGTAGAGTACAGTAGAGGTAGAGTACAGTGGAGCACAGTAGAGGTAGAGTAAAGTGGAGTACAGTGGAGTACAGTAGAGGTGGAGTACAGTAGAGTACAGTAGAGGTAGAGAACAGTACAGTACAGTAGAGGTAGAATACAGTGGAGTACAGTAGAGATAAAGTACAGTAGAGCACAGTAGAGGTAGAATACAGTGGAGTACAGTAGAGGTAGAGTACAGTGGAGTACAGTAGAGGTAGAGTACAGTGGAGTACAGTAGAGGTAGAGAACAGTACAGTACAGTAGAGGTAGAGTACAGTGGAGTACAGTAGAGGTAGAGTACAGTGGAGCACAGTAGAGATAGAGTACAGTGGAGTACAGTAGAGGTAGAGTACAGTGGAGCATAGTAGAGCTAGAGTACAGTGGAGTACAGTGGAGCACAGTAGAGGTGGAGTACAGTAGAGTAGAGTATAGGTTGAGTACAGTGGAGTACAGTAGAGATAGAGTAGAGTGGAGTAGAGTAGAGATAGAGTACAGTGGATTAGAGTAGAGATAGAGTACAGTGGAGTACAGTTGAGGTAGAGTACATTGGAGTACAGTAGAAGTAGAGTACAGTGGAGTACAGTAGAGGTAGAGAACAGTACAGTACAGTAGAGGTAGAGTAGAGTGGAGAACAGTAGAGGTAGAGTACAGTAGAGCACAGTAGAGGTAGAATACAGTGGAGTACAGTAGAGGTAGAGTACAGTGGAGTACAGTAGAGGTAGAGTACAGTGGAGTACAGAAGAGATAGAGTACAGTGGAGCACAGTAAAGGTAGAGTACAGTGGAGCACAGTAGAGGTAGAGTACAGTGGAGCACAGTAGAGGTAGAGTACAGTGGAGTACAGTAGAGGTAGAGTACAGTGGAGTACAGTAGAGGTAGAGTACAGTGGAGCACAGTAGAGGTAGAGTACAGTGGAGTACAGTGGAGCACAGTAGAGGTGGAGTACAGTAGAGTACAGTAGAGGTAGAGTACAGTGGAGCACAGTAGAGGTAGAGTACAGTGGAGTACAGTGGAGTACAGTAGAGGTGGAGTACAGTAGAGTACAGTAGAGGTAGAGAACAGTACAGTACAGTAGAGGTAGAGTACAGTGGAGTACAGTAGAGGTAGAGTACAGTAGAGCACAGTAGAGGTAGAATACAGTGGAGTACAGTAGAGATAGAGTACAGTGGAGCACAGTAGAGGTAGAGTACAGTGGAGCACAGTAGAGGTAGAGTACAGTGGAGCACAGTAGAGGTAGAGTACAGTGGAGTACAGTAGAGGTAGTGTACAGTGGAGCACAGTAGAGGTAGAGTACAGTGGAGCACAGTAGAGGAAGAGTACATTGGGGTACAGTAGAAATAGAGTACAGTGGAGCACAGTAGAGTTGAGTACAGTAGAGCACAGTAGAGGTAGAGTACAGTGGAGCACAGTAGAGATAGAGTACAGTGGAGTACAGTAGAGGAAGAGTACAGTGGAGTACATTGGAGCACAGTAGAGGTGGAGTACAGTAGAGTACAGTAGAGGTAGAGTACAGTGGAGTACAGTAGAAGTAGATTACAGTGGAGCACAGTAGAGGTAGAGTAGAGTGGAGTACAGTAGAGGTAGAGTACAGTGGAGTACAGTAGAGGTAGAGTACAGTGGAGTAGAGTAGAGGTAGAGTACATTGGAGCACAGCAGAGGTAGAGTACAGTGCATCACAGTAGAGGTAGAGTACAGTGGAGTAGAGTAGAGGTAGAGTACAGTGGAGTACTGTAGAGGTAGAGTACAGTGGAGCAGAGTAGAGGTAGAGTACAGTGGAGTACAGTAGAGGTAGAGCACAGTAGAGCAGAGTAGAGGTAGAGTACAGTGGAGTACAGTAGAGGTAGAGCACAGTAGAGCAGAGTAGAGGTAGAGTACAGTGGAGTACAGTAGAGGTAGAGCACAGTGGAGCACTGTAGAGGTAGAGTACAGAGGAGTACAGTAGAGATAGAGTACAGTGGAGCACAGTAGAGGTAGAGTACAGTGGAGCAGAGTAGAGCTAGAGTACAGTGGAGCACAGTAGAGGTAGAGTACAGTGGAGTAGAGTAGAGGTAGAGTACAGTGGAGTACTGTAGAGGTAGAGTACAGTGGAGCACAGTAGAGGTAGAGTACAGTGGAGTACAGTGGAGCACAGTAGAGGTGGAGTACAGTAGAGTACAGTAGAGGTAGAGTACAGTGGAGCACAGTAGAGGTAGAGTACAGTGGAGTACAGTGGAGAACAGTAGAGGTGGAGTACAGTAGAGTACAGTAGAGGTAGAGGACAGTACAGTACAGTAGAGGTAGACTACAGTGGAGTACAGTAGAGGTAGAGTACAGTAGAGCACAGTAGAGGTAGAATACAGTGGAGTACAGTAGAGGTAGCGTACAGTGGAGCACAGTAGAGGTAGAGAACAGTACAGTACAGTAGAGGTAGAGTAGAGTGGAGTACAGCAGAGGTAGAGTACAGTAGAGCACAGTAGAGGTAGAATACAGTGGAGTACAGTAGAGCACAGTAGAGGTGGAGTACAGTAGAGTACAGTAGAGGTAGAGTACAGTGGAGCACAGTAGAGGTAGAGTACAGTGGAGTACAGTGGAGAACAGTAGAGGTGGAGTACAGTAGAGTACAGTAGAGGTAGAGGACAGTACAGTACAGTAGAGGTATACTACAGTGGAGTACAGTAGAGGTAGAGTACAGTAGAGCACAGTAGAGGTAGAATACAGTGGAGTACAGTAGAGGTAGCGTACAGTGGAGCACAGTAGAGGTAGAGAACAGTACAGTACAGTAGAGGTAGAGTAGAGTGGAGTACAGCAGAGGTAGAGTACAGTAGAGCACAGTAGAGGTAGAATACAGTGGAGTACAGTAGAGGTAGAGTACAGTGGAGTACAGTAGAGGTAGAGTACAGTGGAGTACAGAAGAGATAGAGTACAGTGGAGCACAATAGAGGTAGAGTACAGTGGAGCACAGTAGAGGTAGAGTACAGTGGAGCACAGTAGAGGTAGAGTACAGTGGAGTACAGTAGAGGTTGAGTACAGTGGAGTACAGTAGAGGTAGAGTACAGTGGAGCACAGTAGAGGTAGAGTACAGTGGAGTACAGTGGAGCACAGTAGAGGTGGAGTACAGTAGACTACAGTAGAGGTAGAGTACAGTGGAGCACAGTAGAGGTAGAGTAAAGTGGAGTACAGTGGAGTTCAGTAGAGGTGGAGTACAGTAGAGTACAGTAGAGGTAGAGAACAAGACAGTACAGTAGAGGTAGAGTACAGTGGAGTACAGTATAGGTAGAGTACAGTAGAGCACATTAGAGGTAGAATACAGTGGAGTACAGTAGAGATAGAGTACAGTGGAGTATAGTAGAGGTAGAGTACAGTGGAGTACAGTAGAGGTAGAGAACAGTACAGTACAGTAGAGGTAGAGTACAGTGGAGTACAGTAGAGGTAGAGTACATTAGAGCACAGTAGAGGTAGAATACAGTGGAGTATAGTAGAGGTAGAGTACTGTAGAGCACAGTAGAGATAGAGTACAGTAGAGCACAGTAGAGGTAGAGTACACTGGAGCACAGTAGAGGAAGAGTACATTGTAGTACAGTAGAGATAGAGTACAGTGGAGTACAGTAGAGATAGAGTACAGTCGAACACAGCAGAGATAATTGCAGTGGAGTATAGTAGAGGTAGAGTACAGTGGAGTACAGTAGAGGTAGAGTACAGTGGAGTACAGTAGAGGTAGAGTAGAGTGGAGCACATTAGAGGTGGAGTAGAGTAGAGTACAGTAGAGGTAGAGTACAGTGGAGTGCAGTAGAAGTAGAGTACAGTGGAGCACAGTAGAGGTAGATTAGAGTGGAGTACAGTAGAGGTAGAGTACAGTGGAGTACAGTAGAGGTAGAGTACAGTGGAGTAGAGTAGAGATAGAGTACAGTGGAGCAGAGTAGAGCTAGAGTACAGTGGAGCACAGTAGAGGTAGAGTACAGTGGAGTAGAGTAGAGGTAGAGTACAGTGGAGTACTGTAGAGGTAGAGTACAGTGGAGCACAGTAGAGGTAGAGTACAGTGGAGTACAGTGGAGCACAGTAGAGGTGGAGTACAGTAGAGTACAGTAGAGGTAGAGTACAGTGGAGCACAGTAGAGGTAGAGTACAGTGGAGTACAGTGGAGTACAGTAGAGTTGGAGTACAGTAGAGTACAGTAGAGGTAGAGAACAGTACAGTACAGTAGAGGTAGACTACAGTGGAGTACAGTAGAGGTAGAGTACAGTAGAGCACAGTAGAGGTAGAATACAGTGGAGTACAGTTGAGGTAGAGTACAGTGGAGCACAGTAGAGGTAGAGAACAGTACTGTACAGTAGAGGTAGAGTAGAGTGGAGTACAGCAGAGGTAGAGTACAGTAGAGCACAGTAGAGGTAGAATACAGTGGAGTACAGTAGAGGTAGAGTACAGTGGAGTACAGTAGAGGTAGAGTACAGTGGAGTACAGAAGAGATAGAGTACAGTGGAGCACAGTAGAGGTAGAGTACAGTGGAGCACAGTAGAGGTAGAGTACAGTGGAGCACAGTAGAGGTAGAGTACAGTGGAGTACAGTAGAGGTTGAGTACAGTGGAGTACAGTAGAGGTAGAGTACAGTGGAGCACAGTAGAGGTAGAGTACAGTGGAGTACAGTGGAGAACAGTAGAGGTGGAGTACAGTAGAGTACAGTAGAGGTAGAGTACAGTGGAGCACAGTAGAGGTAGAGTAAAGTGGAGTACAGTGGAGTACAGTAGAGGTGGAGTACAGTAGAGTACAGTAGAGGTAGAGAACAGTACAGTACAGTAGAGGTAGAGTACAGTGGAATACAAAAGAGGTAGAGTACAGTAGAGCACAGTAGAGGTAGAATACAGTGGAGTACAGTAGAGGTAGAGTACAGTGGAGTACAGTAGAGGTAGAGTACAGTGCAGTACAGTAGAGGTAGAGAACAGTACAGTACAGTAGAGGTAGAGTACAGTGGAGTACAGTAGAGGTAGAGTACAGTAGAGCACAGTAGAGGTAGAATACAGTGGAGTATAGTAGAGGTAGAGTACTGTAGAGCACAGTAGAGATAGAGTACAGTAGAGCACAGTAGAGGTAGAGTACACTGGAGCACAGTAGAGGAAGAGTACAGTGTAGTACAGTAGAGATAGAGTACAGTGGAGTACAGTAGCGATAGAGTACAGTCGAACACAGCAGAGATAAGTGCAGTGGAGTATAGTAGAGGTAGAGTACAGTGGAGTACAGTAGAGGTAGAGTACAGTGGAGTACAGTAGAGGTAGAGTAGATTGGAGCACATTAGAGGTGGAGTAGAGTAGAGTACAGTAGAGGTAGAGTACAGTGGAGTGCAGTAGAAGTAGAGTACAGTGGAGCACAGTAGAGGTAGAGTAGAGTAGAGTACAGTAGAGGTAGAGTACAGTGGAGTACAGTAGAGGTAGAGTACAGTGGAGTAGAGTAGAGATAGAGTACAGTGGAGCACAGCAGAGGTAGAGTACAGTGGAGTACAGTGGAGCACAGTAGAGGTATAGTACAGTGGAGCACAGTAGAGATAGATTGCAGTGGAGTAGAGTAGAGATAGAGTACAGTGGAGTACAGTAGAGGTAGAGTACAGTGGAGCAGAGTAGATGTAGAGTACAGTGGAGTACAGTAGAGGTAGAGCACAGTAGAGCAGAGTAGAGGTAGAATACAGTGGAGTACAGTAGAGGTAGAGCACAGTGGAGCACACTAGAGGTAGAGTACAGTGGAGTACAGTAGATATAGAGTACAGTGGAGCACATTAGAGGTAGAGTACAGTGGAGCAGAGTAGAGGTAGAGTACAGTGGAGCACAGTAGAGGTAGAGTACAGTGGAGTAGAGTAGAGGTAGAGTAAAGTGGAGTACAGTGGAGCACAGTAGAGGTGGAGTACAGTAGAGTACAGTGGAGCACAGTAGAGGTGGAGTACAGTAGAGTACAGTAGAGGTAGAGTACAGTGGAGCACAGTAGAGGTAGAGTACAGTGGAGTACAGTGGAGTACAGTAGAGTTGGAGTACAGTAGAGTACAGTAGAGGTAGAGAACAGTACAGTACAGTAGAGGTAGACTACAGTGGAGTACAGTAGAGGTAGAGTACAGTAGAGCACAGTAGAGGTAGAATACAGTGGAGTACAGTTGAGGTAGAGTACAGTGGAGCACAGTAGAGGTAGAGAACAGTACTGTACAGTAGAGGTAGAGTAGAGTGGAGTACAGCAGAGGTAGAGTACAGTAGAGCACAGTAGAGGTAGAATACAGTGGAGTACAGTAGAGGTAGAGTACAGTGGAGTACAGTAGAGGTAGAGTACAGTGGAGTACAGAAGAGATAGAGTACAGTGGAGCACAGTAGAGGTAGAGTACAGTGGAGCACAGTAGAGGTAGAGTACAGTGGAGCACAGTAGAGGTAGAGTACAGTGGAGTACAGTAGAGGTTGAGTACAGTGGAGTACAGTAGAGGTAGAGTACAGTGGAGCACAGTAGAGGTAGAGTACAGTGGAGTACAGTGGAGAACAGTAGAGGTGGAGTACAGTAGAGTACAGTAGAGGTAGAGTACAGTGGAGCACAGTAGAGGTAGAGTAAAGTGGAGTACAGTGGAGTACAGTAGAGGTGGAGTACAGTAGAGTACAGTAGAGGTAGAGAACAGTACAGTACAGTAGAAGTAGAGTACAGTGGAATACAAAAGAGGTAGAGTACAGTAGAGCACAGTAGAGGTAGAATACAGTGGAGTACAGTAGAGGTAGAGTACAGTGGAGTACAGTAGAGGTAGAGTACAGTGCAGTACAGTAGAGGTAGAGAACAGTACAGTACAGTAGAGGTAGAGTACAGTGGAGTACAGTAGAGGTAGAGTACAGTAGAGCACAGTAGAGGTAGAATACAGTGGAGTATAGTAGAGGTAGAGTACTGTAGAGCACAGTAGAGATAGAGTACAGTAGAGCACAGTAGAGGTAGAGTACACTGGAGCACAGTAGAGGAAGAGTACAGTGTAGTACAGTAGAGATAGAGTACAGTGGAGTACAGTAGCGATAGAGTACAGTCGAACACAGCAGAGATAAGTGCAGTGGAGTATAGTAGAGGTAGAGTACAGTGGAGTACAGTAGAGGTAGAGTACAGTGGAGTACAGTAGAGGTAGAGTAGATTGGAGCACATTAGAGGTGGAGTAGAGTAGAGTACAGTAGAGGTAGAGTACAGTGGAGTGCAGTAGAAGTAGAGTACAGTGGAGCACAGTAGAGGTAGAGTAGAGTAGAGTACAGTAGAGGTAGAGTACAGTGGAGTACAGTAGAGGTAGAGTACAGTGGAGTAGAGTAGAGATAGAGTACAGTGGAGCACAGCAGAGGTAGAGTACAGTGGAGTACAGTGGAGCACAGTAGAGGTATAGTACAGTGGAGCACAGTAGAGATAGATTGCAGTGGAGTAGAGTAGAGATAGAGTACAGTGGAGTACAGTAGAGGTAGAGTACAGTGGAGCAGAGTAGATGTAGAGTACAGTGGAGTACAGTAGAGGTAGAGCACAGTAGAGCAGAGTAGAGGTAGAATACAGTGGAGTACAGTAGAGGTAGAGCACAGTGGAGCACACTAGAGGTAGAGTACAGTGGAGTACAGTAGATATAGAGTACAGTGGAGCACATTAGAGGTAGAGTACAGTGGAGCAGAGTAGAGGTAGAGTACAGTGGAGCACAGTAGAGGTAGAGTACAGTGGAGTAGAGTAGAGGTAGAGTAAAGTGGAGTACAGTGGAGCACAGTAGAGGTGGAGTACAGTAGAGTACAGTAGAGGTAGAGTACAGTGGAGCACAGTAGAGGTAGAGTACAGTGGAGTACAGTGGAGTACAGTAGAGCACAGTAGAGGTGGAGTACAAAAGAGTACAGTAGAGGTAGAGTACAGTAGAGTACAGTAGAGGTAGAGAACAGTAGAGTACAGTAGAGGTAGAGAACAGTACAGTACAGTAGAGTTAGAGTACAGTGGAGTAGAGTAGAGGTAGAGTACAGTAGAGTACAGTAGAGGTAGAATACAGTGGAGTACAGTAGAGGTAGAGTACAGTTGAGCACAGTAGAGGTAGAGAACAGTACAGTACAGTAGAGGTAGAGTAGAGTGGAGTACAGTAGAGGTAGAGTACAGTAGAGCAGAGTAGAGGTAGAATACAGTGGAGTACAGTAGAGGTAGAGTACAGTGGAGTACAGTAGAGGTAGAGTACAGTGGAGTACAGAAGAGATAGAGTACAGTGGAGCACAGTAGAGGTAGAGTACAGTGGAGCACAGTAGAGGTAGAGTACAGTGGAGCACAGTAGAGGTAGAGTACAGTGGAGTACAGTAGAGGTTGAGTACAGTGGAGTACAGTAGAGGTAGAGTACAGTGGAGCACAGTAGAGGTAGAGTACAGTGGAGTACAGTGGAGCACAGTAGAGGTGGAGTACAGTAGAGTAGAGTATAGGTTGAGTACAGTGGAGTACAGTAGAGATAGAGTAGAGTGGAGTAGAGTAGAGATAGAGTATAGTGGATTAGAGTAGAGATAGAGTACAGTGGAGTATAGTTGAGGTAGAGTACAGTGGAGTACAGTAGAGGTAGAGTACAGTGGAGTACAGTAGAGGTAGAGTACAGTGGAGCACAGTAGAGGTAGAGTACAGTGGAGCACAGTAAAGGTAGAGTGCAGTGGAGTACAGTAGAGGTAGAGTACAGTGGAGTACAGTAGAGATAGAGTACAGTGGAGTACAGTAGAGGTAGAGTACAGTGGATCACAGTAGAGATAGAGTACAGTGGAGTATAGTTGAGGTAGAGTACAGTGGAGTACAGTGGAGCACAGTAGAGGTGGAGTACAGTAGAGTACAGTAGAGGTAGAGTACAGTGGAGCACAGTAGAGGTAGAGTACAGTGGAGTACAGTGGAGTACAGTAGAGTTGGAGTACAGTAGAGGTAGAGTACAGTGGAGTGCAGTAGAAGTAGAGTAAAGTGGAGCAGAGTAGAGGTAGAGTAGAGTGGAGTACAGTAGAGGTAGAGTACAGTGGAGTACAGTAGAGGTAGAGTACAGTGGAGTAGAGTAGAGATAGAGTACAGTGGAGCACAGCAGAGGTAGAGTACAGTGGATCACAGTAGAGATAGAGTACAGTGGAGTACAGTGGAGCACAGTAGAGGTATAGTACAGTGGAGCACAGTAGAGATAGATTACAGTGGAGTAGAGTAGAGATAGAGTACAGTGGAGTACAGTAGAGGTATAGTACAGTGGAGCAGAGTAGATGTAGAGTACAGTGGAGTACAGTAGAGGTAGAGCACAGTAGAGCAGAGTAGAGGTAGAATACAGTGGAGTACAGTAGAGGTAGAGCACAGTGGAGCACTCTAGAGGTAGAGTACAGTGGAGCACAGCAGAGGTAGAGTACAGTGGATCACAGTAGAGATAGAGTACAGTGGAGTACAGTGGAGCACAGTAGAGGTATAGTACAGTGGAGCACAGTAGATATAGATTATAGTGGAGTAGAGTAGAGATAGAGTACAGTGGAGTACAGTAGAGGTAGAGTACAGTGGAGCAGAGTAGAGGTAGAGTACAGTGGAGTACAGTAGAGGTAGAGCACAGTAGAGCAGAGTAGAGGTAGAGTACAGTGGAGTACAGTAGAGGTAGAGCACAGTAGAGCAGAGTAGAGGTAGAGTACAGTGGAGTACAGTAGAGGTAGAATACAGTGGAGCACTGTAGAGGTAGAGTACAGAGGAGTACAGTAGAGATAGAGTACAGTGGAGCACAGTAGAGGTAGAGTACAGTGGAGCAGAGTAGAGCTAGAGTACAGTGGAGCACAGTAGAGGTAGAGTACAGTGGAGTAGAGTAGAGGTAGAGTACAGTGGAGTACTGTAGAGGTAGAGTACAGTGGAGCACAGTAGAGGTAGAGTACAGTGGAGTACAGTGGAGCACAGTAGAGGTGGAGTACAGTAGAGTACAGTAGAGGTAGAGTACAGTGGAGCACAGTAGAGGTAGAGTACAGTGGAGTACAGTGGAGTACAGTAGAGTTGGAGTACAGTAGAGTACAGTAGAGGTAGAGAACAGTACAGTACAGTAGAGGTAGACTACAGTGGAGTACAGTTGAGGTAGAGTACAGTAGAGCACAGTAGAGGTAGAATACAGTGGAGTACAGTAGAGGTAGAGTACAGTGGAGCACAGTAGAGGTAGAGAACAGTACTGTACAGTAGAGGTAGAGTAGAGTGGAGTACAGCAGAGGTAGAGTACAGTAGAGCACAGTAGAGGTAGAATACAGTGGAGTACAGTAGAGGTAGAGTACAGTGGAGTACAGTAGAGGTAGAGTACAGTGGAGTACAGAAGAGATAGAGTACAGTGGAGCACAGTAGAGGTAGAGTACAGTGGAGCACAGTAGAGGTAGAGTACAGTGGAGCACAGTAGAGGTAGAGTACAGTGGAGTACAGTAGAGGTTGAGTACAGTGGAGTACAGTAGAGGTAGAGTACAGTGGAGTACAGTGGAGCACAGTAGAGGTGGAGTACAGTAGAGTACAGTAGAGGTAGAGTACAGTGGAGCACAGTAGAGGTAGAGTAAAGTGGAGTACAGTGGAGTACAGTAGAGGTGGAGTACAGTAGAGTACAGTAGAGGTAGAGAACAGTACAGTACAGTAGAGGTAGAGTACAGTGGAGTACAGAAGAGGTAGAGTACAGTAGAGCACAGTAGAGGTAGAATACAGTGGAGTACAGTAGAGGTAGAGTACAGTGGAGTACAGTAGAGGTAGAGTACAGTGCAGTACAGTAGAGGTAGAGAACAGTACAGTACAGTAGAGGTAGAGTACAGTGGAGTACAGTAGAGGTAGAGTACAGTAGAGCACAGTAGAGGTAGAATACAGTGGAGTATAGTAGAGGTAGAGTACTGTAGAGCACAGTAGAGATAGAGTACAGTAGAGCACAGTAGAGGTAGAGTACACTGGAGCACAGTAGAGGAAGAGTACAGTGTAGTACAGTAGAGATAGAGTACAGTGGAGTACAGTAGCGATAGAGTACAGTCGAACACAGCAGAGATAAGTGCAGTGGAGTATAGTAGAGGTAGAGTACAGTGGAGTACAGTAGAGGTAGAGTACAGTGGAGTACAGTAGAGGTAGAGTAGAGTGGGGCACATTAGAGGTGGAGTAGAGTAGAGTACAGTAGAGGTAGAGTACAGTGGAGTGCAATAGAAGTAGAGTACAGTGGAGCACAGTAGAGGTAGAGTAGAGTGGAGTACAGTAGAGGTAGAGTACAGTGGAGTACAGTAGAGGTAGAGTACAGTGGAGTAGAGTAGAGATAGAGTACAGTGGAGCACAGCAGAGGTAGAGTACAGTGGAGTACAGTGGAGCACAGTAGAGGTATAGTACAGTGGAGCACAGTAGAGATAGATTACAGTGGAGTAGAGTAGAGATAGAGTACAGTGGAGTACAGTAGAGGTAGAGTACAGTGGAGCAGAGTAGATGTAGAGTACAGTGGAGTACAGTAGAGGTAGAGCACAGTAGAGCAGAGTAGAGGTAGAATACAGTGGAGTACAGTAGAGGTAGAGCACAGTGGAGCACTCTAGAGGTAGAGTACAGTGGAGTACAGTAGATATAGAGTACAGTGGAGCACATTAGAGGTAGAGTACAGTGGAGCAGAGTAGAGGTAGAGTACAGTGGAGCACAGTAGAGGTAGAGTACAGTGGAGTAGAGTAGAGGTAGAGTAAAGTGGAGTACAGTGGAGCACAGTAGAGGTGGAGTACAGTAGAGTACAGTAGAGGTAGAGTACAGTGGAGCACAGTAGAGGTAGAGTACAGTGGAGTACAGTGGAGTACAGTAGAGCACAGTAGAGGTGGAGTACAGTAGAGTACAGTAGAGGTAGAGTACAGTAGAGTACAGTAGAGGTAGAGAACAGTAGAGTACAGTTGAGGTAGAGAACAGTACAGTACAGTAGAGGTAGAGTACAGTGGAGTAGAGTAGAGGTAGAGTACAGTAGAGTACAGTAGAGGTAGAATACAGTGGAGTACAGTAGAGGTAGAGTACAGTTGAGCACAGTAGAGGTAGAGAACAGTACAGTACAGTAGAGGTAGAGTAGAGTGGAGTACAGTAGAGGTAGAGTACAGTAGAGCACAGTAGAGGTAGAATACAGTGGAGTACAGTAGAGGTAGAGTACAGTGGAGTACAGTAGAGGTAGAGTACAGTGGAGTACAGAAGAGATAGAGTACAGTGGAGCACAGTAGAGGTAGAGTACAGTGGAGCACAGTAGAGGTAGAGTACAGTGGAGCACAGTAGAGGTAGAGTACAGTGGAGTACAGTAGAGGTTGAGTACAGTGGAGTACAGTAGAGGTAGAGTACAGTGGAGCACAGTAGAGGTAGAGTACAGTGGAGTACAGTGGAGCACAGTAGAGGTGGAGTACAGTAGAGTAGAGTATAGGTTGAGTACAGTGGAGTACAGTAGAGATAGAGTAGAGTGGAGTAGAGTAGAGATAGAGTATAGTGGATTAGAGTAGAGATAGAGTACAGTGGAGTATAGTTGAGGTAGAGTACAGTGGAGTACAGTAGAGGTAGAGTACAGTGGAGTACAGTAGAGGTAGAGTACAGTGGAGCACAGTAGAGGTAGAGTACAGTGGAGCACAGTAGAGATAGATTACAGTGGAGCACAGTAGAGTAGAGTACAGTAGAGCACAGTAGAGGCAGAGTACAGTGGAGCACAGTAGAGATAGAGTACAGTGGAGTACAGTAGAGGAAGAGTACAGTGGATCACAGTAGAGATAGAGTACAGTGGAGTATAGTTGAGGTAGATTAGAGTGGAGTACAGTAGAGGTAGAGTACAGTGGAGTACAGTAGAGGTAGAGTACAGTGGAGTACAGTAGAGATAGAGTACAGTGGAGTACAGTAGAGGTAGAGTACAGTGGATCACAGTAGAGATAGAGTACAGTGGAGTATAGTTGAGGTAGAGTACAGTGGAGTACAGTAGAGGTAGTGTACAGTGGAGCACAGTAGAGGTAGAGTACAGTGGAGCACAGTATAGGTAGAGTACAGTGGGGTACAGTAGAAATAGAGTACAGTGGAGCACAGTAGAGTAGAGTACAGTAGAGCACAGTAGAGGCAGAGTACAGTGGAGCACAGTAGAGATAGAGTACAGTGGAGTACAGTAGAGGAAGAGTACAGTGGAGTACAGTGGAGCACAGTAGAGGTGGAGTACAGTAGAGTACTGTAGAGGTAGAGTACAGTGGAGTACAGTAGAAGTAGATTACAGTGGAGCACAGTAGAGGTAGAGTAGAGTGGAGTACAGTAGAGGTAGAGTACAGTGGAGTAGAGTAGAGGTAGAGTACAATGGAGTAGAGTAGAGGTAGAGTACAGTGGAGCACAGCAGAGGTAGAGTACAGTGGATCACAGTAGAGATAGAGTACAGTGTAGTACAGTGGAGCACAGTAGAGGTATAGTACAGTGGAGCACAGTAGATATAGATTACAGTGGAGTAGAGTAGAGATAGAGTACAGTGGAGTACAGTAGAGGTAGAGTTCAGTGGAGCAGAGTAGAGGTAGAGTACAGTGGAGTACAGTAGAGGTAGAGCACAGTAGAGCAGAGTAGAGGTAGAGTACAGTGGAGTACAGTAGAGGTAGAGCACAGTGGAGCACTGTAGAGGTAGAGTACAGAGGAGTACAGTAGAGATAGAGTACAGTGGAGCACAGTAGAGGTAGAATACAGTGGAGTACAGTAGAGGTAGAGTACAGTGGAGCACTGTAGAGGTGGAGTACAGTGGAGTACAGTAGAGGTAGAGTACAGTGGAGCACAGTAGAGATAGAGTACAGTAGAGCACAGTAGAGGTAGAGTACAATGGAGTATAGTAGAGGTAGAGTACAGTGGAGTATATTTGAGGTAGACTACAGTGGAGTACAGTAGAGGTAAGAGTACAGTGGAGTACAGTAGAGGTAGAGTACAGTGGAGCACAGTAGAGGTAGAGTACAGTGGAGTATAGTTGAGGTAGACTACAGTGGAGTAGAGTAGAGGTCGAGTACAGTGGAGCACAGTAGAGACAGAGTACAGCAGAGCAGAGTAGAGGTAGAGTACAGTGGAGTACAGTAGAGGTAGAGCACAGTAGAGCAGAGTAGAGGTAGAGTACAGTGGAGTACAGTAGAGGTAGAGCAGAGTGGAGCACTGTAGAGGTAGAATACAGTGGAGTACAGTAGAGATAGAGTACAGTGGAACACAGTAGAGGTAGAGTACAGTGGAGCACAGTAGAGGTAGAGTACAGTGGAGTACAGTAGAGGTAGTGTACAGTGGAGCACAGTAGAGGTAGAGTACAGTGGAGCACAGTAGAGGTAGAGTACAGTGGGGTACAGTAGAAATAGAGTACAGTGGAGCACAGTAGAGTAGAGTACAGTAGAGCACTGTAGAGGTAGAATACAGTGGAGTACAGTAGAGATAGAGTACAGTGGAGTACAGTAGAGGTAGAGTACAGTGGAGTAGAGTAGAGGTAGAGTACAGTGGAGCACAGCAGAGGTAGAGTACAGTGGATCACAGTAGAGATAGAGTACAGTGGAGTACAGTGGAGCACATTAGAGGTATAGTACAGTGGACCACAGTAGATATAGATTACAGTGGAGTAGAGTAGAGATAGAGTACAGTGGAGTACAGTAGAGGTAGAGTACAGTGGAGCAGAGTAGAGGTAGAGTACAGGTAGAGTACAGTGGAGTACAGTAGAGGTAGAGCACAGTAGAGCAGAGTAGAGGTAGAGTACAGTGGAGTACAGTAGAGGTAGAGCACAGTGGAGCACTGTAGAGGTAGAGTACAGAGGAGTACAATAGATATAGAGTACAGTGGAGCACAGTAAAGGTAGAGTACAGTGGAGCAGAGTAGAGCTAGAGTACAGTGGAGCACAGTAGAGGTCGAGTACAGTGGAGTAGAGTAGAGGGAGAGTACAGTGGAGTACAGTAGAGGTAGAGTACAGTGGAGCACAGTAGAGGTAGAGTACAGTGGAGTACAGTGGAGCACAGTAGAGGTGGAGTACAGTAGAGTACGGTAGAGGTAGAGTACAGTGGAGCACAGTAGAGGTAGAGTACAGTGGACTACAGTGGAGTACAGTAGAGGTGGAGTACAGTAGAGTACAGTAGAGGTAGAGAACAGTACAGTACAGTAGATGTAGACTACAGTGGAGCACAGTAGAGGTAGAGTACAGTAGAGCACAGTAGAGGTAGAATACAGTGGAGTACAGTAGAGGTAGAGTACAGTGGAGCACAGTAGAGGTAGAGAACAGTACAGTACAGTAGAGGTAGAGTAGAGTGGAGTACAGCAGAGGTAGAGTACAGTAGAGCACAGTAGAGGTAGAATACAGTGGAGTACAGTAGAGGTAGAGTACAGTGGAGTACAGTAGAGCTAGAGTACAGTGGAGTACAGAAGAGATAGAGTACAGTGGAGCACAGTAGAGGTAGAGTACAGTGGAGTACAGTAGAGGTTGAGTACAGTGGAGTACAGTAGAGGTAGAGTACAGTGGAGCACAGTAGAGGTAGAGTACAGTGGAGTACAGTGGAGCACATTAGAGGTGGAGTACAGTAGAGTACAGTAGAGGTAGAGTACAGTGGAGCACAGTAGAGGTAGAGTAAAGTGGAGTACAGTGGAGTACAGTAGAGGTGGAGTACAGTAGAGTACAGTAGAGGTAGAGAGCAGTACAGTACAGTAGAGGTAGAATACAGTGGAGTACAGTAGAGATAAAGTACAGTAGAGCACAGTAGAGGTAGAATACAGTGGAGTACAGTAGAGGTAGAGTACAGTGGAGTACAGTAGAGGTAGAGTACAGTGGAGTACAGTAGAGGTAGAGAACAGTACAGTACAGTAGAGGTAGAGTACAGTGGAGTACAGTAGAGGTAGAGTACAGTGGAGCACAGTAGAGATAGAGTACAGTGGAGTACAGTAGAGGTAGAGTACAGTGGAGCATAGTAGAGCTAGAGTACAGTGGAGTACAGTGGAGCACAGTAGAGGTGGAGTACAGTAGAGTAGAGTATAGGTTGAGTACAGTGGAGTACAGTAGAGATAGAGTAGAGTGGAGTAGAGTAGAGATAGAGTACAGTGGAGTACAGTTGAGGTAGAGTACATTGGAGTACAGTAGAGGTAGAGTACAGTGGAGTACAGTAGAGGTAGAGAACAGTACAGTACAGTAGAGGTAGAGTAGAGTGGAGAACAGTAGAGGTAGAGTACAGTAGAGCACAGTAGAGGTAGAATACATTGGAGTACAGTAGAGGTAGAGTACAGTGGAGTACAGTAGAGGTAGAGTACAGTGGAGTACAGAAGAGATAGAGTTAAGTGGAGCACAGTAAAGGTAGAGTACAGTGGAGCACAGTAGAGGTAGAGTACAGTGGAGCACAGTAGAGGTAGAGTACAGTGGAGTACAGTAGAGGTAGAGTACAGTGGAGTACAGTAGAGGTAGAGTACAGTGGAGCACAGTAGAGGTAGAGTACAGTGGAGTACAGTGGAGCACAGTAGAGGTGGAGTACAGTAGAGTACAGTAGAGGTAGAGTACATTGGAGTACAGTAGAGGTAGAGTACAGTGGAGTACAGTAGAGGTAGAGTACAGTGGAGTACAGAAGAGATAGAGTACAGTGGAGCACAGTAAAGGTAGAGTACAGTGGAGCACAGTAGAGATAAAGTACAGTAGAGCACAGTAGAGGTAGAATACAGTGGAGTACAGTAGAGGTAGAGTACAGTGGAGTACAGTAGAGGTAGAGTACAGTGGAGTACAGTAGAGGTAGAGAACAGTACAGTACAGTAGAGGTAGAGTACAGTGGAGTACAGTAGAGGTAGAGTACAGTGGAGCACAGTAGAGATAGAGTACAGTGGAGTACAGTAGAGGTAGAGTACAGTGGAGCATAGTAGAGCTAGAGTACAGTGGAGTACAGTGGAGCACAGTAGAGGTGGAGTACAGTAGAGTAGAGTATAGGTTGAGTACAGTGGAGTACAGTAGAGATAGAGTAGAGTGGAGTAGAGTAGAGATAGAGTACAGTGGAGTACAGTTGAGGTAGAGTACATTGGAGTACAGTAGAGGTAGAGTACAGTGGAGTACAGTAGAGGTAGAGAACAGTACAGTACAGTAGAGGTAGAGTACAGTGGAGCACAGCAGAGGTAGAGTACAGTGGATCACAGTAGAGATAGAGTACAGTGGAGTACAGTGGAGCACATTAGAGGTATAGTACAGTGGACCACAGTAGATATAGATTACAGTGGAGTAGAGTAGAGATAGAGTACAGTGGAGTACAGTAGAGGTAGAGTACAGTGGAGCAGAGTAGAGGTAGAGTACAGGTAGAGTACAGTGGAGTACAGTAGAGGTAGAGCACAGTAGAGCAGAGTAGAGGTAGAGTACAGTGGAGTACAGTAGAGGTAGAGCACAGTGGAGCACTGTAGAGGTAGAGTACAGAGGAGTACAATAGATATAGAGTACAGTGGAGCACAGTAAAGGTAGAGTACAGTGGAGCAGAGTAGAGCTAGAGTACAGTGGAGCACAGTAGAGGTCGAGTACAGTGGAGTAGAGTAGAGGGAGAGTACAGTGGAGTACAGTAGAGGTAGAGTACAGTGGAGCACAGTAGAGGTAGAGTACAGTGGAGTACAGTGGAGCACAGTAGAGGTGGAGTACAGTAGAGTACGGTAGAGGTAGAGTACAGTGGAGCACAGTAGAGGTAGAGTACAGTGGACTACAGTGGAGTACAGTAGAGGTGGAGTACAGTAGAGTACAGTAGAGGTAGAGAACAGTACAGTACAGTAGATGTAGACTACAGTGGAGCACAGTAGAGGTAGAGTACAGTAGAGCACAGTAGAGGTAGAATACAGTGGAGTACAGTAGAGGTAGAGTACAGTGGAGCACAGTAGAGGTAGAGAACAGTACAGTACAGTAGAGGTAGAGTAGAGTGGAGTACAGCAGAGGTAGAGTACAGTAGAGCACAGTAGAGGTAGAATACAGTGGAGTACAGTAGAGGTAGAGTACAGTGGAGTACAGTAGAGCTAGAGTACAGTGGAGTACAGAAGAGATAGAGTACAGTGGAGCACAGTAGAGGTAGAGTACAGTGGAGTACAGTAGAGGTTGAGTACAGTGGAGTACAGTAGAGGTAGAGTACAGTGGAGCACAGTAGAGGTAGAGTACAGTGGAGTACAGTGGAGCACATTAGAGGTGGAGTACAGTAGAGTACAGTAGAGGTAGAGTACAGTGGAGCACAGTAGAGGTAGAGTAAAGTGGAGTACAGTGGAGTACAGTAGAGGTGGAGTACAGTAGAGTACAGTAGAGGTAGAGAGCAGTACAGTACAGTAGAGGTAGAATACAGTGGAGTACAGTAGAGATAAAGTACAGTAGAGCACAGTAGAGGTAGAATACAGTGGAGTACAGTAGAGGTAGAGTACAGTGGAGTACAGTAGAGGTAGAGTACAGTGGAGTACAGTAGAGGTAGAGAACAGTACAGTACAGTAGAGGTAGAGTACAGTGGAGTACAGTAGAGGTAGAGTACAGTGGAGCACAGTAGAGATAGAGTACAGTGGAGTACAGTAGAGGTAGAGTACAGTGGAGCATAGTAGAGCTAGAGTACAGTGGAGTACAGTGGAGCACAGTAGAGGTGGAGTACAGTAGAGTAGAGTATAGGTTGAGTACAGTGGAGTACAGTAGAGATAGAGTAGAGTGGAGTAGAGTAGAGATAGAGTACAGTGGAGTACAGTTGAGGTAGAGTACATTGGAGTACAGTAGAGGTAGAGTACAGTGGAGTACAGTAGAGGTAGAGAACAGTACAGTACAGTAGAGGTAGAGTAGAGTGGAGAACAGTAGAGGTAGAGTACAGTAGAGCACAGTAGAGGTAGAATACATTGGAGTACAGTAGAGGTAGAGTACAGTGGAGTACAGTAGAGGTAGAGTACAGTGGAGTACAGAAGAGATAGAGTTAAGTGGAGCACAGTAAAGGTAGAGTACAGTGGAGCACAGTAGAGGTAGAGTACAGTGGAGCACAGTAGAGGTAGAGTACAGTGGAGTACAGTAGAGGTAGAGTACAGTGGAGTACAGTAGAGGTAGAGTACAGTGGAGCACAGTAGAGGTAGAGTACAGTGGAGTACAGTGGAGCACAGTAGAGGTGGAGTACAGTAGAGTACAGTAGAGGTAGAGTACATTGGAGTACAGTAGAGGTAGAGTACAGTGGAGTACAGTAGAGGTAGAGTACAGTGGAGTACAGAAGAGATAGAGTACAGTGGAGCACAGTAAAGGTAGAGTACAGTGGAGCACAGTAGAGATAAAGTACAGTAGAGCACAGTAGAGGTAGAATACAGTGGAGTACAGTAGAGGTAGAGTACAGTGGAGTACAGTAGAGGTAGAGTACAGTGGAGTACAGTAGAGGTAGAGAACAGTACAGTACAGTAGAGGTAGAGTACAGTGGAGTACAGTAGAGGTAGAGTACAGTGGAGCACAGTAGAGATAGAGTACAGTGGAGTACAGTAGAGGTAGAGTACAGTGGAGCATAGTAGAGCTAGAGTACAGTGGAGTACAGTGGAGCACAGTAGAGGTGGAGTACAGTAGAGTAGAGTATAGGTTGAGTACAGTGGAGTACAGTAGAGATAGAGTAGAGTGGAGTAGAGTAGAGATAGAGTACAGTGGAGTACAGTTGAGGTAGAGTACATTGGAGTACAGTAGAGGTAGAGTACAGTGGAGTACAGTAGAGGTAGAGAACAGTACAGTACAGTAGAGGTAGAGTAGAGTGGAGAACAGTAGAGGTAGAGTACAGTAGAGCACAGTAGAGGTAGAATACATTGGAGTACAGTAGAGGTAGAGTACAGTGGAGTACAGTAGAGGTAGAGTACAGTGGAGTACAGAAGAGATAGAGTACAGTGGAGCACAGTAAAGGTAGAGTACAGTGGAGCACAGTAGAGGTAGAGTACAGTGGAGCACAGTAGAGGTAGAGTACAGTGGAGTACAGTAGAGGTAGAGTACAGTGGAGTACAGTAGAGGTAGAGTACAGTGGAGCACAGTAGAGGTAGAGTACAGTGGAGTACAGTGGAGCACATTAGAGGTGGAGTACAGTAGAGTACAGTAGAGGTAGAGTACAGTGGAGCACAGTAGAGGTAGAGTACAGTGGAGTACAGTGGAGTACAGTAGAGGTGGAGTACAGTAGAGTACAGTAGAGGTAGAGAACAGTACAGTACAGTAGAGGTAGAGTACAGTGGAGTTCAGTAGAGGTAGAGTACAGTAGAGCACAGTAGAGGTAGAATACAGTGGAGTACAGTAGAGATAGAGTACAGTGGAGCACAGTAGAGGTAGAGTACAGTGGAGCACAGTAGAGTCAGAGTACAGTGGAGCACAGTAGAGGTAGAGTACAGTGGAGTACAGTAGAGGTAGTGTACAGTGGAGCACAGTAGAGGTAGAGTACAGTGGAGCACAGTAGAGGAAGAGTACATTGGGGTACAGTAGAAATAGAGTACAGTGGAGCACAGTAGAGTTGAGTACAGTAGAGCACAGTAGAGGTAGAGTACAGTGGAGCACAGTAGAGATAGAGTACAGTAGAGCACAGTAGAGGTAGAGTACAGTGGAGCACAGTAGAGATAGAGTACAGTGGAGTACAGTAGAGGAAGAGTACAGTGGAGTACATTGGAGCACAGTAGAGGTGGAGTACAGTAGAGTACAGTAGAGGTAGAGTACAGTGGAGTACAGTAGAAGTAGATTACAGTGGAGCACAGTAGAGGTAGAGTAGAGTGGAGTACAGTAGAGGTAGAGTACAGTGGAGTACAGTAGAGGTAGAGTACAGTGGAGTAGAGTAGAGGTAGAGTACAGTGGAGCACAGCAGAGGTAGAGTACAGTGGATCACAGTAGAGGTAGAGTACAGTGGAGTAGAGTAGAGGTAGAGTACAGTGGAGTACTGTAGAGGTAGAGTACAGTGGAGCAGAGTAGAGGTAGAGTACAGTGGAGTACAGTAGAGGTAGAGCACAGTAGAGCAGAGTAGAGGTAGAGTACAGTGGAGCAGAGTAGAGGTAGAGTACAGTGGAGTACAGTAGAGGTAGAGCACAGTAGAGCAGAGTAGAGGTAGAGTACAGTGGAGTACAGTAGAGGTAGAGCACAGTAGAGCAGAGTAGAGGTAGAGTACAGTGGAGTACAGTAGAGGTAGAGCACAGTGGAGCACTGTAGAGGTAGAGTACAGAGGAGTACAGTAGAGATAGAGTACAGTGGAGCACAGTAGAGGTAGAGTACAGTGGAGCAGAGTAGAGCTAGAGTACAGTGGAGCACAGTAGAGGTAGAGTACAGTGGAGTAGAGTAGAGGTAGAGTACAGTGGAGTACTGTAGAGGTAGAGTACAGTGGAGCACAGTAGAGGTAGAGTACAGTGGAGCACAGTAGAGGTGGAGTACAGTAGAGTACAGTAGAGGTAGAGTACAGTGGAGCACAGTAGAGGTAGAGTACAGTGGAGTACAGTGGAGAACAGTAGAGGTGGAGTACAGTAGAGTACAGTAGAGGTAGAGGACAGTACAGTACAGTAGAGGTAGACTACAGTGGAGTACAGTAGAGGTAGAGTACAGTAGAGCACAGTAGAGGTAGAATACAGTGGAGTACAGTAGAGGTAGCGTACAGTGGAGCACAGTAGAGGTAGAGAACAGTACAGTACAGTAGAGGTAGAGTAGAGTGGAGTACAGCAGAGGTAGAGTACAGTAGAGCACAGTAGAGGTAGAATACAGTGGAGTACAGTAGAGGTAGAGTACAGTGGAGTACAGTAGAGGTAGAGTACAGTGGAGTACAGAAGAGATAGAGTACAGTGG
This sequence comes from Tiaroga cobitis, assembly GCA_030578255.1. Taxonomy (NCBI): domain Eukaryota; kingdom Metazoa; phylum Chordata; class Actinopteri; order Cypriniformes; family Leuciscidae; genus Tiaroga; species Tiaroga cobitis. The sequence goes on from CM060612.1 coordinate 2,258,487, forward strand.
AGCACAGTAGAGGTAGAGTACAGTGGAGCGCAGTAGAGGTAGAGTACAGTGGAGCACAGTAGAGGTAGAGTACAGTGGAGTACAGTAGAGGTTGAGTACAGTGGAGTACAGTAGAGGTAGAGTACAGTGGAGCACAGTAGAGGTAGAGTACAGTGGAGTACAGTGGAGCATAGTAGAGGTGGAGTACAGCAGACTACAGTAGAGGTAGAGTACAGTGGAGCACAGTAGAGGTAGAGTAAAGTGGAGTACAGTGGAGTACAGTAGAGGTGGAGTACAGTAGAGTACAGTAGAGGTAGAGAACAAGACAGTACAGTAGAGGTAGAGTACAGTGGAGTACAGTATAGGTAGAGTACAGTAGAGCACAGTAGAGGTAGAATACAGTGGAGTACAGTAGAGATAGAGTACAGTGGAGTATAGTAGAGGTAGAGTACAGTGGAGTACAGTAGAGGTAGAGAACAGTACAGTACAGTACAGGTAGAGTACAGTGGAGTACAGTAGAGGTAGAGTACATTAGAGCACAGTAGAGGTAGAATACAGTGGAGTATAGTAGAGGTAGAGTACTGTAGAGCACAGTAGAGATAGAGTACAGTAGAGCACAGTAGAGGTAGAGTACACTGGAGCACAGTAGAGGAAGAGTACATTGTAGTACAGTAGAGATAGAGTACAGTGGAGTACAGTAGAGATAGAGTACAGTCGAACACAGCAGAGATAATTGCAGTGGAGTATAGTAGAGGTAGAGTACAGTGGAGTACAGTAGAGGTAGAGTACAGTGGAGTACAGTAGAGGTAGAGTAGAGTGGAGCACATTAGAGGTGGAGTAGAGTAGAGTACAGTAGAGGTAGAGTACAGTGGAGTGCAGTAGAAGTAGAGTACAGTGGAGCACAGTAGAGGTAGAGTAGAGTGGAGTACAGTAGAGGTAGAGTACAGTGGAGTACAGTAGAGGTAGAGTACAGTGGAGTAGAGTAGAGATAGAGTACAGTGGAGCACAGCAGAGGTAGAGTACAGTGGATCACAGTAGAGATAGAGTACAGTGGAGTACAGTGGAGCTCAGTAGAGGTATAGTACAGTGGAGCACAGTAGAGATAGATTACAGTGGAGTAGAGATAGAGTACAGTGGAGTACAGTAGAGGTAGAGTACAGTGGAGCAGAGTAGATGTAGAGTACAGTGGAGTACAGTAGAGGTAGAGCACAGTAGAGCAGAGTAGAGGTAGATTACAGTGGAGTACAGTAGAGGTAGAGCACAGTGGAGCACTCTAGAGGTAGAGTACAGTGGAGTACAGTAGAGATATAGTACAGTGGAGCACATTAGAGGTAGAGTACAGTGGAGCAGAGTAGAGGTAGAGTACAGTGGAGCACAGTAGAGGTAGAGTACAGTGGAGTAGAGTAGAGGTAGAGTACAGTGGAGTACAGTAGAGGTAGAGTACAGTGGAGCACAGTAGAGGTAGAGTAAAGTGGAGTACAGTGGAGCACAGTAGAGGTGGAGTACAGTAGAGTACAGTAGAGGTAGAGTACAGTGGAGCACAGTAGAGGTAGAGTACAGTGGAGTACAGTGGAGTACAGTAGAGGTGGAGTACAGTAGAGTACAGTAGAGGTAGAGAACAGTACAGTACAGTAGAGGTAGAGTACAGTGGAGTAGAGTAGAGGTAGAGTACAGTAGAGCACAGTAGAGGTAGAATACAGTGGAGTACAGTAGAGGTAGAGTACAGTTGAGCACAGTAGAGGTAGAGAACAGTACAGTACAGTAGAGGTAGAGTAGAGTGGAGTACAGTAGAGGTAGAATACAGTGGAGTACAGTAGAGGTAGAGTACAGTGGAGTACAGTAGAGGTAGAGTACAGTGGAGTACAGAAGAGATAGAGTACAGTGGAGCACAGTAGAGGTAGAGTACAGTGGAGCACAGTAGAGGTAGAGTACAGTGGAGCACAGTAGAGGTAGAGTACAGTGGAGTACAGTAGAGGTTGAGTACAGTGGAGTACAGTAGAGGTAGAGTACAGTGGAGCACAGTAGAGGTAGAGTACAGTGGAGTACAGTGGAGCACAGTAGAGGTGAAGTACAGTAGAGTAGAGTATAGGTTGAGTACAGTGGAGTACAGTGGAGCACAGTAGAGGTGGAGTACAGTAGAGTAGAGTATAGGTTGAGTACAGTGGAGTACAGTAGAGATAGAGTAGAGTGGAGTAGAGTAGAGATAGAGTATAGTGGATTAGAGTAGAGATAGAGTACAGTGGAGTATAGTTGAGGTAGAGTACAGTGGAGTACAGTAGAGGTAGAGTACAGTGGAGTACAGTAGAGGTAGAGTACAGTGGAGCACAGTAGAGGTAGAGTACAGTGGAGCACAGTAGAGATAGAGTACAGTGGATTAGAGTAGAGATAGAGTACAGTGGAGCACAGTAGAGGTAGAGTACAGTGGAGCACAGTAGAGGTAGAGTACAGTGGAGTACAGTAGAGGTAGAGTACAGTGGACCAGAGTAGAGGTAGAGTACAGTGGAGTAGAGTAGAGGTAGAGCACAGTAGAGCAGAGTAGAGGTAGAGTACAGTAGAGTACAGTAGAGGTAGAGCACAGTGGAGAACTGTAGAGGTAGAGTACAGAGGAGTACAGTAGAGGTAGAGTACAGTGGAGCAGAGTAGAGCTAGAGTACAGTGGAGCACAGTAGAGGTAGAGTACAGTGGAGTAGAGTAGAGGTAGAGTACAGTGGAGTACAGTAGAGGTAGAGTACAGTGGAGCATAGTAGAGGTAGAGTACAGTGGAGTACAGTGGAGCACAGTAGAGGTAGAGCACAGTAGAGCAGAGTAGAGGTAGAGTACAGTGGAGTACAGTAGAGGTAGAGCACAGTGGAGCACTGTAGAGGTAGAGTACAGAGGAGTACAATAGATATAGAGTACAGTGGAGCACAGTAAAGGTAGAGTACATAGGAGCAGAGTAGAGCTAGAGTACAGTGGAGCACAGTAGAGGTCGAGTACAGTGGAGTAGAGTAGAGGGAGAGTACAGTGGAGTACAGTAGAGGTAGAGTACAGTGGAGCACAGTAGAGGTAGAGTACAGTGGAGTACAGTGGAGCACAGTAGAGGTGGAGTACAGTAGAGTACGGTAGAGGTAGAGTACAGTGGAGCACAGTAGAGGTAGAGTACAGTGGACTACAGTGGAGTACAGTAGAGGTGGAGTACAGTAGAGTACAGTAGAGGTAGAGAACAGTACAGTACAGTAGATGTAGACTACAGTGGAGCACAGTAGAGGTAGAGTACAGTAGAGCACAGTAGAGGTAGAATACAGTGGAGTACAGTAGAGGTAGAGTACAGTGGAGCACAGTAGAGGTAGAGAACAGTACAGTACAGTAGAGGTAGAGTAGAGTGGAGTACAGCAGAGGTAGAGTACAGTAGAGCACAGTAGAGGTAGAATACAGTGGAGTACAGTAGAGGTAGAGTACAGTGGAGTACAGTAGAGCTAGAGTACAGTGGAGTACAGAAGAGATAGAGTACAGTGGAGCACAGTAGAGGTAGAGTACAGTGGAGTACAGTAGAGGTTGAGTACAGTGGAGTACAGTAGAGGTAGAGTACAGTGGAGCACAGTAGAGGTAGAGTACAGTGGAGTACAGTGGAGCACAGTAGAGGTGGAGTACAGTAGAGTACAGTAGAGGTAGAGTACAGTGAAGCACAGTAGAGGTAGAGTAAAGTGGAGTACAGTGGAGTACAGTAGAGGTGGAGTACAGTAGAGTACAGTAGAGGTAGAGAACAGTACAGTACAGTAGAGGTAGAATACAGTGGAGTACAGTAGAGATAAAGTACAGTAGAGCACAGTAGAGGTAGAATACAGTGGAGTACAGTAGAGGTAGAGTACAGTGGAGTACAGTAGAGGTAGAGTACAGTGGAGTACAGTAGAGGTAGAGAACAGTACAGTACAGTAGAGGTAGAGTACAGTGGAGTACAGTAGAGGTAGAGTACAGTGGAGCACAGTAGAGATAGAGTACAGTGGAGTACAGTAGAGGTAGAGTACAGTGGAGCATAGTAGAGCTAGAGTACAGTGGAGTACAGTGGAGCACAGTAGAGGTGGAGTACAGTAGAGTAGAGTATAGGTTGAGTACAGTGGAGTACAGTAGAGATAGAGTAGAGTGGAGTAGAGTAGAGATAGAGTACAGTGGAGTACAGTTGAGGTAGAGTACATTGGAGTACAGTAGAGGTAGAGTACAGTGGAGTACAGTAGAGGTAGAGAACAGTACAGTACAGTAGAGGTAGAGTAGAGTGGAGAACAGTAGAGGTAGAGTACAGTAGAGCACAGTAGAGGTAGAATACATTGGAGTACAGTAGAGGTAGAGTACAGTGGAGTACAGTAGAGGTAGAGTACAGTGGAGTACAGAAGAGATAGAGTACATTGGAGCACAGTAAAGGTAGAGTACAGTGGAGCACAGTAGAGGTAGAGTACAGTGGAGCACAGTAGAGGTAGAGTACAGTGGAGTACAGTAGAGGTAGAGTACAGTGGAGTACAGTAGAGGTAGAGTACAGTGGAGCACAGTAGAGGTAGAGTACAGTGGAGTACAGTGGAGCACAGTAGAGGTGGAGTACAGTAGAGTACAGTAGAGGTAGAGTACAGTGGAGCACAGTAGAGGTAGAGTACAGTGGAGTACAGTGGAGTACAGTAGAGGTGGAGTACAGTAGAGGTGGAGTACAGTAGAGTACAGTAGAGGTAGAGAACAGTACAGTACAGTAGAGGTAGAGTACAGTGGAGTTCAGTAGAGGTAGAGTACAGTAGAGCACAGTAGAGGTAGAATACAGTGGAGTACAGTAGAGATAGAGTACAGTGGAGCACAGTAGAGGTTGAGTACAGTGGAGCACAGTAGAGGTAGAGTACAGTGGAGCACAGTAGAGGTAGAGTACAGTGGAGTACAGTAGAGGTAGTGTACAGTGGAGCACAGTAGAGGTAGAGTACAGTGGAGCACAGTAGAGGAAGAGTACATTGGGGTACAGTAGAAATAGAGTACAGTGGAGCACAGTAGAGTTGAGTACAGTAGAGCACAGTAGAGGTAGAGTACAGTGGAGCACAGTAGAGATAGAGTACAGTAGAGCACAGTAGAGGTAGAGTACAGTGGAGCACAGTAGAGATAGAGTACAGTGGAGTACAGTAGAGGAAGAGTACAGTGGAGTACATTGGAGCACAGTAGAGGTGGAGTACAGTAGAGTACAGTAGAGGTAGAGTACAGTGGAGTACAGTAGAAGTAGATTACAGTGGAGCACAGTAGAGGTAGAGTAGAGTGGAGTACAGTAGAGGTAGAGTACAGTGGAGTACAGTAGAGGTAGAGTACAGTGGAGTAGAGTAGAGGTAGAGTACAGTGGAGCACAGCAGAGGTAGAGTACAGTGGATCACAGTAGAGGTAGAGTACAGTGGAGTAGAGTAGAGGTAGAGTACAGTGGAGTACTGTAGAGGTAGAGTACAGTGGAGCAGAGTAGAGGTAGAGTACAGTGGAGTACAGTAGAGGTAGAGCACAGTAGAGCAGAGTAGAGGTAGGGTACAGTGGAGTACAGTAGAGGTAGAGCACAGTAGAGCAGAGTAGAGGTAGAGTACAGTGGAGTACAGTAGAGGTAGAGCACAGTGGAGCACTGTAGAGGTAGAGTACAGAGGAGTACAGTAGAGATAGAGTACAGTGGAGCACAGTAGAGGTAGAGTACAGTGGAGCAGAGTAGAGCTAGAGTACAGTGGAGCACAGTAGAGGTAGAGTACAGTGGAGTAGAGTAGAGGTAGAGTACAGTGGAGTACTGTAGAGGTAGAGTACAGTGGAGCACAGTAGAGGTAGAGTACAGTGGAGCACAGTAGAGGTGGAGTACAGTAGAGTACAGTAGAGGTAGAGTACAGTGGAGCACAGTAGAGGTAGAGTACAGTGGAGTACAGTGGAGAACAGTAGAGGTGGAGTACAGTAGAGTACAGTAGAGGTAGAGGACAGTACAGTACAGTAGAGGTAGACTACAGTGGAGTACAGTAGAGGTAGAGTACAGTAGAGCACAGTAGAGGTAGAATACAGTGGAGTACAGTAGAGGTAGCGTACAGTGGAGCACAGTAGAGGTAGAGAACAGTACTGTACAGTAGAGGTAGAGTAGAGTGGAGTACAGCAGAGGTAGAGTACAGTAGAGCACAGTAGAGGTAGAATACAGTGGAGTACAGTAGAGGTAGAGTACAGTGGAGTACAGTAGAGGTAGAGTACAGTGGAGTACAGAAGAGATAGAGTACAGTGGAGCACAGTAGAGGTAGAGTACAGTGGAGCGCAGTAGAGGTAGAGTACAGTGGAGCACAGTAGAGGTAGAGTACAGTGGAGTACAGTAGAGGTTGAGTACAGTGGAGTACAGTAGAGGTAGAGTACAGTGGAGCACAGTAGAGGTAGAGTACAGTGGAGTACAGTGGAGCACAGTAGAGGTAGAGTACAGTGGAGTAGAGTAGAGGTAGAGTACAGTGGAGTACTGTAGAGGTAGAGTACAGTGGAGCACAGTAGAGGTAGAGTACAGTGGAGCACAGTAGAGGTGGAGTACAGTAGAGTACAGTAGAGGTAGAGTACAGTGGAGCACAGTAGAGGTAGAGTACAGTGGAGTACAGTGGAGAACAGTAGAGGTGGAGTACAGTAGAGTACAGTAGAGGTAGAGGACAGTACAGTACAGTAGAGGTAGACTACAGTGGAGTACAGTAGAGGTAGAGTACAGTAGAGCACAGTAGAGGTAGAATACAGTGGAGTACAGTAGAGGTAGCGTACAGTGGAGCACAGTAGAGGTAGAGAACAGTACAGTACAGTAGAGGTAGAGTAGAGTGGAGTACAGCAGAGGTAGAGTACAGTAGAGCACAGTAGAGGTAGAATACAGTGGAGTACAGTAGAGGTAGAGTACAGTGGAGTACAGTAGAGGTAGAGTACAGTGGAGTACAGAAGAGATAGAGTACAGTGGAGCACAGTAGAGGTAGAGTACAGTGGAGCGCAGTAGAGGTAGAGTACAGTGGAGCACAGTAGAGGTAGAGTACAGTGGAGTACAGTAGAGGTTGAGTACAGTGGAGTACAGTAGAGGTAGAGTACAGTGGAGCACAGTAGAGGTAGAGTACAGTGGAGTACAGTGGAGCATAGTAGAGGTGGAGTACAGCAGACTACAGTAGAGGTAGAGTACAGTGGAGCACAGTAGAGGTAGAGTAAAGTGGAGTACAGTGGAGTACAGTAGAGGTGGAGTACAGTAGAGTACAGTAGAGGTAGAGAACAAGACAGTACAGTAGAGGTAGAGTACAGTGGAGTACAGTATAGGTAGAGTACAGTAGAGCACAGTAGAGGTAGAATACAGTGGAGTACAGTAGAGATAGAGTACAGTGGAGTATAGTAGAGGTAGAGTACAGTGGAGTACAGTAGAGGTAGAGAACAGTACAGTACAGTACAGGTAGAGTACAGTGGAGTACAGTAGAGGTAGAGTACATTAGAGCACAGTAGAGGTAGAATACAGTGGAGTATAGTAGAGGTAGAGTACTGTAGAGCACAGTAGAGATAGAGTACAGTAGAGCACAGTAGAGGTAGAGTACACTGGAGCACAGTAGAGGAAGAGTACATTGTAGTACAGTAGAGATAGAGTACAGTGGAGTACAGTAGAGATAGAGTACAGTCGAACACAGCAGAGATAATTGCAGTGGAGTATAGTAGAGGTAGAGTACAGTGGAGTACAGTAGAGGTAGAGTACAGTGGAGTACAGTAGAGGTAGAGTAGAGTGGAGCACATTAGAGGTGGAGTAGAGTAGAGTACAGTAGAGGTAGAGTACAGTGGAGTGCAGTAGAAGTAGAGTACAGTGGAGCACAGTAGAGGTAGAGTAGAGTGGAGTACAGTAGAGGTAGAGTACAGTGGAGTACAGTAGAGGTAGAGTACAGTGGAGTAGAGTAGAGATAGAGTACAGTGGAGCACAGCAGAGGTAGAGTACAGTGGATCACAGTAGAGATAGAGTACAGTGGAGTACAGTGGAGCTCAGTAGAGGTATAGTACAGTGGAGCACAGTAGAGATAGATTACAGTGGAGTAGAGATAGAGTACAGTGGAGTACAGTAGAGGTAGAGTACAGTGGAGCAGAGTAGATGTAGAGTACAGTGGAGTACAGTAGAGGTAGAGCACAGTAGAGCAGAGTAGAGGTAGATTACAGTGGAGTACAGTAGAGGTAGAGCACAGTGGAGCACTCTAGAGGTAGAGTACAGTGGAGTACAGTAGAGATATAGTACAGTGGAGCACATTAGAGGTAGAGTACAGTGGAGCAGAGTAGAGGTAGAGTACAGTGGAGCACAGTAGAGGTAGAGTACAGTGGAGTAGAGTAGAGGTAGAGTACAGTGGAGTACAGTAGAGGTAGAGTACAGTGGAGCACAGTAGAGGTAGAGTAAAGTGGAGTACAGTGGAGCACAGTAGAGGTGGAGTACAGTAGAGTACAGTAGAGGTAGAGTACAGTGGAGCACAGTAGAGGTAGAGTACAGTGGAGTACAGTGGAGTACAGTAGAGGTGGAGTACAGTAGAGTACAGTAGAGGTAGAGAACAGTACAGTACAGTAGAGGTAGAGTACAGTGGAGTAGAGTAGAGGTAGAGTACAGTAGAGCACAGTAGAGGTAGAATACAGTGGAGTACAGTAGAGGTAGAGTACAGTTGAGCACAGTAGAGGTAGAGAACAGTACAGTACAGTAGAGGTAGAGTAGAGTGGAGTACAGTAGAGGTAGAATACAGTGGAGTACAGTAGAGGTAGAGTACAGTGGAGTACAGTAGAGGTAGAGTACAGTGGAGTACAGAAGAGATAGAGTACAGTGGAGCACAGTAGAGGTAGAGTACAGTGGAGCACAGTAGAGGTAGAGTACAGTGGAGCACAGTAGAGGTAGAGTACAGTGGAGTACAGTAGAGGTTGAGTACAGTGGAGTACAGTAGAGGTAGAGTACAGTGGAGCACAGTAGAGGTAGAGTACAGTGGAGTACAGTGGAGCACAGTAGAGGTGAAGTACAGTAGAGTAGAGTATAGGTTGAGTACAGTGGAGTACAGTGGAGCACAGTAGAGGTGGAGTACAGTAGAGTAGAGTATAGGTTGAGTACAGTGGAGTACAGTAGAGATAGAGTAGAGTGGAGTAGAGTAGAGATAGAGTATAGTGGATTAGAGTAGAGATAGAGTACAGTGGAGTATAGTTGAGGTAGAGTACAGTGGAGTACAGTAGAGGTAGAGTACAGTGGAGTACAGTAGAGGTAGAGTACAGTGGAGCACAGTAGAGGTAGAGTACAGTGGAGCACAGTAGAGATAGAGTACAGTGGATTAGAGTAGAGATAGAGTACAGTGGAGCACAGTAGAGGTAGAGTACAGTGGAGCACAGTAGAGGTAGAGTACAGTGGAGTACAGTAGAGGTAGAGTACAGTGGACCAGAGTAGAGGTAGAGTACAGTGGAGTAGAGTAGAGGTAGAGCACAGTAGAGCAGAGTAGAGGTAGAGTACAGTAGAGTACAGTAGAGGTAGAGCACAGTGGAGAACTGTAGAGGTAGAGTACAGAGGAGTACAGTAGAGGTAGAGTACAGTGGAGCAGAGTAGAGCTAGAGTACAGTGGAGCACAGTAGAGGTAGAGTACAGTGGAGTAGAGTAGAGGTAGAGTACAGTGGAGTACAGTAGAGGTAGAGTACAGTGGAGCATAGTAGAGGTAGAGTACAGTGGAGTACAGTGGAGCACAGTAGAGGTAGAGCACAGTAGAGCAGAGTAGAGGTAGAGTACAGTGGAGTACAGTAGAGGTAGAGCACAGTGGAGCACTGTAGAGGTAGAGTACAGAGGAGTACAATAGATATAGAGTACAGTGGAGCACAGTAAAGGTAGAGTACATAGGAGCAGAGTAGAGCTAGAGTACAGTGGAGCACAGTAGAGGTCGAGTACAGTGGAGTAGAGTAGAGGGAGAGTACAGTGGAGTACAGTAGAGGTAGAGTACAGTGGAGCACAGTAGAGGTAGAGTACAGTGGAGTACAGTGGAGCACAGTAGAGGTGGAGTACAGTAGAGTACGGTAGAGGTAGAGTACAGTGGAGCACAGTAGAGGTAGAGTACAGTGGACTACAGTGGAGTACAGTAGAGGTGGAGTACAGTAGAGTACAGTAGAGGTAGAGAACAGTACAGTACAGTAGATGTAGACTACAGTGGAGCACAGTAGAGGTAGAGTACAGTAGAGCACAGTAGAGGTAGAATACAGTGGAGTACAGTAGAGGTAGAGTACAGTGGAGCACAGTAGAGGTAGAGAACAGTACAGTACAGTAGAGGTAGAGTAGAGTGGAGTACAGCAGAGGTAGAGTACAGTAGAGCACAGTAGAGGTAGAATACAGTGGAGTACAGTAGAGGTAGAGTACAGTGGAGTACAGTAGAGCTAGAGTACAGTGGAGTACAGAAGAGATAGAGTACAGTGGAGCACAGTAGAGGTAGAGTACAGTGGAGTACAGTAGAGGTTGAGTACAGTGGAGTACAGTAGAGGTAGAGTACAGTGGAGCACAGTAGAGGTAGAGTACAGTGGAGTACAGTGGAGCACAGTAGAGGTGGAGTACAGTAGAGTACAGTAGAGGTAGAGTACAGTGAAGCACAGTAGAGGTAGAGTAAAGTGGAGTACAGTGGAGTACAGTAGAGGTGGAGTACAGTAGAGTACAGTAGAGGTAGAGAACAGTACAGTACAGTAGAGGTAGAATACAGTGGAGTACAGTAGAGATAAAGTACAGTAGAGCACAGTAGAGGTAGAATACAGTGGAGTACAGTAGAGGTAGAGTACAGTGGAGTACAGTAGAGGTAGAGTACAGTGGAGTACAGTAGAGGTAGAGAACAGTACAGTACAGTAGAGGTAGAGTACAGTGGAGTACAGTAGAGGTAGAGTACAGTGGAGCACAGTAGAGATAGAGTACAGTGGAGTACAGTAGAGGTAGAGTACAGTGGAGCATAGTAGAGCTAGAGTACAGTGGAGTACAGTGGAGCACAGTAGAGGTGGAGTACAGTAGAGTAGAGTATAGGTTGAGTACAGTGGAGTACAGTAGAGATAGAGTAGAGTGGAGTAGAGTAGAGATAGAGTACAGTGGAGTACAGTTGAGGTAGAGTACATTGGAGTACAGTAGAGGTAGAGTACAGTGGAGTACAGTAGAGGTAGAGAACAGTACAGTACAGTAGAGGTAGAGTAGAGTGGAGAACAGTAGAGGTAGAGTACAGTAGAGCACAGTAGAGGTAGAATACATTGGAGTACAGTAGAGGTAGAGTACAGTGGAGTACAGTAGAGGTAGAGTACAGTGGAGTACAGAAGAGATAGAGTACATTGGAGCACAGTAAAGGTAGAGTACAGTGGAGCACAGTAGAGGTAGAGTACAGTGGAGCACAGTAGAGGTAGAGTACAGTGGAGTACAGTAGAGGTAGAGTACAGTGGAGTACAGTAGAGGTAGAGTACAGTGGAGCACAGTAGAGGTAGAGTACAGTGGAGTACAGTGGAGCACAGTAGAGGTGGAGTACAGTAGAGTACAGTAGAGGTAGAGTACAGTGGAGCACAGTAGAGGTAGAGTACAGTGGAGTACAGTGGAGTACAGTAGAGGTGGAGTACAGTAGAGGTGGAGTACAGTAGAGTACAGTAGAGGTAGAGAACAGTACAGTACAGTAGAGGTAGAGTACAGTGGAGTTCAGTAGAGGTAGAGTACAGTAGAGCACAGTAGAGGTAGAATACAGTGGAGTACAGTAGAGATAGAGTACAGTGGAGCACAGTAGAGGTTGAGTACAGTGGAGCACAGTAGAGGTAGAGTACAGTGGAGCACAGTAGAGGTAGAGTACAGTGGAGTACAGTAGAGGTAGTGTACAGTGGAGCACAGTAGAGGTAGAGTACAGTGGAGCACAGTAGAGGAAGAGTACATTGGGGTACAGTAGAAATAGAGTACAGTGGAGCACAGTAGAGTTGAGTACAGTAGAGCACAGTAGAGGTAGAGTACAGTGGAGCACAGTAGAGATAGAGTACAGTAGAGCACAGTAGAGGTAGAGTACAGTGGAGCACAGTAGAGATAGAGTACAGTGGAGTACAGTAGAGGAAGAGTACAGTGGAGTACATTGGAGCACAGTAGAGGTGGAGTACAGTAGAGTACAGTAGAGGTAGAGTACAGTGGAGTACAGTAGAAGTAGATTACAGTGGAGCACAGTAGAGGTAGAGTAGAGTGGAGTACAGTAGAGGTAGAGTACAGTGGAGTACAGTAGAGGTAGAGTACAGTGGAGTAGAGTAGAGGTAGAGTACAGTGGAGCACAGCAGAGGTAGAGTACAGTGGATCACAGTAGAGGTAGAGTACAGTGGAGTAGAGTAGAGGTAGAGTACAGTGGAGTACTGTAGAGGTAGAGTACAGTGGAGCAGAGTAGAGGTAGAGTACAGTGGAGTACAGTAGAGGTAGAGCACAGTAGAGCAGAGTAGAGGTAGGGTACAGTGGAGTACAGTAGAGGTAGAGCACAGTAGAGCAGAGTAGAGGTAGAGTACAGTGGAGTACAGTAGAGGTAGAGCACAGTGGAGCACTGTAGAGGTAGAGTACAGAGGAGTACAGTAGAGATAGAGTACAGTGGAGCACAGTAGAGGTAGAGTACAGTGGAGCAGAGTAGAGCTAGAGTACAGTGGAGCACAGTAGAGGTAGAGTACAGTGGAGTAGAGTAGAGGTAGAGTACAGTGGAGTACTGTAGAGGTAGAGTACAGTGGAGCACAGTAGAGGTAGAGTACAGTGGAGCACAGTAGAGGTGGAGTACAGTAGAGTACAGTAGAGGTAGAGTACAGTGGAGCACAGTAGAGGTAGAGTACAGTGGAGTACAGTGGAGAACAGTAGAGGTGGAGTACAGTAGAGTACAGTAGAGGTAGAGGACAGTACAGTACAGTAGAGGTAGACTACAGTGGAGTACAGTAGAGGTAGAGTACAGTAGAGCACAGTAGAGGTAGAATACAGTGGAGTACAGTAGAGGTAGCGTACAGTGGAGCACAGTAGAGGTAGAGAACAGTACTGTACAGTAGAGGTAGAGTAGAGTGGAGTACAGCAGAGGTAGAGTACAGTAGAGCACAGTAGAGGTAGAATACAGTGGAGTACAGTAGAGGTAGAGTACAGTGGAGTACAGTAGAGGTAGAGTACAGTGGAGTACAGAAGAGATAGAGTACAGTGGAGCACAGTAGAGGTAGAGTACAGTGGAGCGCAGTAGAGGTAGAGTACAGTGGAGCACAGTAGAGGTAGAGTACAGTGGAGTACAGTAGAGGTTGAGTACAGTGGAGTACAGTAGAGGTAGAGTACAGTGGAGCACAGTAGAGGTAGAGTACAGTGGAGTACAGTGGAGCACAGTAGAGGTGGAGTACAGTAGACTACAGTAGAGGTAGAGTACAGTGGAGCACAGTAGAGGTAGAGTAAAGTGGAGTACAGTGGAGTACAGTAGAGGTGGAGTACAGTAGAGTACAGTAGAGGTAGAGAACAAGACAGTACAGTAGAGGTAGAGTACAGTGGAGTACAGTATAGGTAGAGTACAGTAGAGCACAGTAGAGGTAGAATACAGTGGAGTACAGTAGAGATAGAGTACAGTGGAGTATAGTAGAGGTAGAGTACAGTGGAGTACAGTAGAGGTAGAGAACAGTACAGTACAGTACAGGTAGAGTACAGTGGAGTACAGTAGAGGTAGAGTACATTAGAGCACAGTAGAGGTAGAATACAGTGGAGTATAGTAGAGGTAGAGTACTGTAGAGCACAGTAGAGATAGAGTACAGTAGAGCACAGTAGAGGTAGAGTACACTGGAGCACAGTAGAGGAAGAGTACATTGTAGTACAGTAGAGATAGAGTACAGTGGAGTACAGTAGAGATAGAGTACAGTCGAACACAGCAGAGATAATTGCAGTGGAGTATAGTAGAGGTAGAGTACAGTGGAGTACAGTAGAGGTAGAGTACAGTGGAGTACAGTAGAGGTAGAGTAGAGTGGAGCACATTAGAGGTGGAGTAGAGTAGAGTACAGTAGAGGTAGAGTACAGTGGAGTGCAGTAGAAGTAGAGTACAGTGGAGCACAGTAGAGGTAGAGTAGAGTGGAGTACAGTAGAGGTAGAGTACAGTGGAGTACAGTAGAGGTAGAGTACAGTGGAGTAGAGTAGAGATAGAGTACAGTGGAGCACAGCAGAGGTAGAGTACAGTGGATCACAGTAGAGATAGAGTACAGTGGAGTACAGTGGAGCTCAGTAGAGGTATAGTACAGTGGAGCACAGTAGAGATAGATTACAGTGGAGTAGAGTAGAGATAGAGTACAGTGGAGTACAGTAGAGGTAGAGTACAGTGGAGCAGAGTAGATGTAGAGTACAGTGGAGTACAGTAGAGGTAGAGCACAGTAGAGCAGAGTAGAGGTAGATTACAGTGGAGTACAGTAGAGGTAGAGCACAGTGGAGCACTCTAGAGGTAGAGTACAGTGGAGTACAGTAGAGATATAGTACAGTGGAGCACATTAGAGGTAGAGTACAGTGGAGCAGAGTAGAGGTAGAGTACAGTGGAGCACAGTAGAGGTAGAGTACAGTGGAGTAGAGTAGAGGTAGAGTACAGTGGAGTACAGTAGAGGTAGAGTACAGTGGAGCACAGTAGAGGTAGAGTAAAGTGGAGTACAGTGGAGCACAGTAGAGGTGGAGTACAGTAGAGTACAGTAGAGGTAGAGTACAGTGGAGCACAGTAGAGGTAGAGTACAGTGGAGTACAGTGGAGTACAGTAGAGGTGGAGTACAGTAGAGTACAGTAGAGGTAGAGAACAGTACAGTACAGTAGAGGTAGAGTACAGTGGAGTAGAGTAGAGGTAGAGTACAGTAGAGCACAGTAGAGGTAGAATACAGTGGAGTACAGTAGAGGTAGAGTACAGTTGAGCACAGTAGAGGTAGAGAACAGTACAGTACAGTAGAGGTAGAGTAGAGTGGAGTACAGTAGAGGTAGAATACAGTGGAGTACAGTAGAGGTAGAGTACAGTGGAGTACAGTAGAGGTAGAGTACAGTGGAGTACAGAAGAGATAGAGTACAGTGGAGCACAGTAGAGGTAGAGTACAGTGGAGCACAGTAGAGGTAGAGTACAGTGGAGCACAGTAGAGGTAGAGTACAGTGGAGTACAGTAGAGGTTGAGTACAGTGGAGTACAGTAGAGGTAGAGTACAGTGGAGCACAGTAGAGGTAGAGTACAGTGGAGTACAGTGGAGCACAGTAGAGGTGAAGTACAGTAGAGTAGAGTATAGGTTGAGTACAGTGGAGTACAGTGGAGCACAGTAGAGGTGGAGTACAGTAGAGTAGAGTATAGGTTGAGTACAGTGGAGTACAGTAGAGATAGAGTAGAGTGGAGTAGAGTAGAGATAGAGTATAGTGGATTAGAGTAGAGATAGAGTACAGTGGAGTATAGTTGAGGTAGAGTACAGTGGAGTACAGTAGAGGTAGAGTACAGTGGAGTACAGTAGAGGTAGAGTACAGTGGAGCACAGTAGAGGTAGAGTACAGTGGAGCACAGTAGAGATAGAGTACAGTGGATTAGAGTAGAGATAGAGTACAGTGGAGCACAGTAGAGGTAGAGTACACTGGAGCACAGTAGAGGTAGAGTACAGTGGAGTACAGTAGAGGTAGAGTACAGTGGAGTACAGTAGAGATAGAGTACAGTGGAGTACAGTAGAGGTAGAGTACAGTGGATCACAGTAGAGATAGAGTACAGTGGAGTATAGTTGAGGTAGAGTACAGTGGAGTACAGTAGAGGTAGTGTACAGTGGAGCACAGTAGAGGTAGAGTACAGTGGAGCACAGTAGAGGTAGAGTACAGTGGGGTACAGTAGAAATAGAGTACAGTGGAGCACAGTAGAGTAGAGTACAGCAGAGCACAGTAGAGGCAGAGTACAGTGGAGCACAGTAGAGATAGAGTACAGTGGAGTACAGTAGGGGAAGAGTACAGTGGAGTACAGTGGAGCACAGTAGAGGTGGAGTACAGTAGAGTACAGTAGAGGTAGAGTAGAGTGGGGTACAGTAGAAGTAGATTACAGTGGAGCACAGTAGAGGTAGAGTAGAGTGGAGTACAGTAGAGGTAGAGTACAGTGGAGTAGAGTAGAGGTAGAGTACAGTGGAGTAGAGTAGAGGTAGAGTACAGTGGAGCACAGCAGAGGTAGAGTACAGTGGATCACAGTAGAGATAGAGTACAGTGGAGTACAGTGGAGCACAGTAGAGGTATAGTACAGTGGAGCACAGTAGATATAGATTACAGTGGAGTAGAGTAGAGATAGAGTACAGTGGAGTACAGTAGAGGTAGAGTACAGTGGACCAGAGTAGAGGTAGAGTACAGTGGAGTACAGTAGAGGTAGAGCACAGTAGAGCAGAGTAGAGGTAGAGTACAGTAGAGTACAGTAGAGGTAGAGCACAGTGGAGAACTGTAGAGGTAGAGTACAGAGGAGTACAGTAGAGATAGAGTACAGTGGAGCACAGTAGAGGTAGAGTACAGTGGAGCAGAGTAGAGCTAGAGTACAGTGGAGCACAGTAGAGGTAGAGTACAGTAGAGTACAGTAGAGGTAGAGTACAGTGGAGTACAGTAGAGGTAGAGTACAGTGGAGCATAGTAGAGGTAGAGTACAGTGGAGTACAGTGGAGCACAGTAGAGGTGGAGTACAGTAGAGTACAGTAGAGGTAGAGTACAGTGGAGCACAGTAGAGGTAGAGTACAGTGGAGTACAGTGGAGTACAGTAGAGGTGGAGTACAGTAGAGTACAGTAGAGGTAGAGAACAGTACAGTACAGTAGAGGTAGACTACAGTGGAGTACAGTAGAGGTAGAGTACAGTGGAGCACAGTAGAGGTAGAAAACAGTACAGTAGAGTAGAGGTAGAGTAGAGTGGAGTACAGCAGAGGTAGAGTACAGTAGAGCACAGTAGAGGTAGAATACAGTGGAGTACAGTAGAGGTAGAGTACAGTGGAGTACAGTAGAGGTAGAGTACAGTGGAGTACAGAAGAGATAGAGTACAGTGGAGCACAGTAGAGGTAGAGTACAGTGGAGCACAGTAGAGGTAGAGTACAGTGGAGCACAGTAGAGGTAGAGTACAGTGGAGTACAGTAGAGGTTGAGTACAGTGGAGTACAGTAGAGGTAGAGTACAGTGGAGCACAGTAGAGGTAGAGTACAGTGGAGTACAGTGGAGCACAGTAGAGGTGGAGTACAGTAGAGTACAGTAGAGGTAGAGTACAGTGGAGCACAGTAGAGGTAGAGTAAAGTGGAGTACAGTGGAGTACAGTAGAGGTGGAGTACAGTAGAGTACAGTAGAGGTAGAGTACAGTGGAGCACAGTAGAGGTAGAGTAAAGTGGAGTACAGTGGAGTACAGTAGAGGTAGAGTACAGTAGAGCACAGTAGAGGTAGAATACAGTGGAGTACAGTAGAGGTAGAGTACAGTGGAGTACAGTAGAGGTAGAGTACAGTGGAGCACAGTAGAGGTAGAGTACAGTGGAGCACAGTAGAGGTAGAGTACAGTGGAGCACAGTAGAGGTAGAGTACAGTGGAGTACAGTAGAGGTTGAGTACAGTGGAGTACAGTAGAGGTAGAGTACAGTGGAGCACAGTAGAGGTAGAGTACAGTGGAGTACAGTGGAGCACAGTAGAGGTGAAGTACAGTAGAGTAGAGTATAGGTTGAGTGCAGTGGAGTACAGTGGAGCACAGTAGAGGTGGAGTACAGTAGAGTAGAGTATAGGTTGAGTACAGTGGAGTACAGTAGAGATAGAGTAGAGTGGAGTAGAGTAGAGATAGAGTATAGTGGATTAGAGTAGAGATAGAGTACAGTGGAGTATAGTTGAGGTAGAGTACAGTGGAGTACAGTAGAGGTAGAGTACAGTGGAGTACAGTAGAGGTAGTGTACAGTGGAGCACAGTAGAGGTAGAGTACAGTGGAGCACAGTAGAGATAGAGTACAGTGGATTAGAGTAGAGATAGAGTACAGTGGAGCACAGTAGAGGTAGAGTACAGTGGAGCACAGTAGAGGTAGAGTACAGTGGAGTACAGTAGAGGTAGAGTACAGTGGAGTACAGTAGAGATAGAGTACAGTGGAGTACAGTAGAGGTAGAGTACAGTGGATCACAGTAGAGATAGAGTACAGTGGAGTATAGTTGAGGTAGAGTACAGTGGAGTACAGTAGAGGTAGTGTACAGTGGAGCACAGTAGAGGTAGAGTACAGTGGAGCACAGTAGAGGTAGAGTACAGTGGGGTACAGTAGAAATAGAGTACAGTGGAGCACAGTAGAGTAGAGTACAGCAGAGCACAGTAGAGGCAGAGTACAGTGGAGCACAGTAGAGATAGAGTACAGTGGAGTACAGTAGGGGAAGAGTACAGTGGAGTACAGTGGAGCACAGTAGAGGTGGAGTACAGTAGAGTACAGTAGAGGTAGAGTAGAGTGGGGTACAGTAGAAGTAGATTACAGTGGAGCACAGTAGAGGTAGAGTAGAGTGGAGTACACTAGAGGTAGAGTACAGTGGAGTAGAGTAGAGGTAGAGTACAGTGGAGTAGAGTAGAGGTAGAGTACAGTGGAGCACAGCAGAGGTAGAGTACAGTGGATCACAGTAGAGATAGAGTACAGTGGAGTACAGTGGAGCACAGTAGAGGTATAGTACAGTGGAGCACAGTAGATATAGATTACAGTGGAGTAGAGTAGAGATAGAGTACAGTGGAGTACAGTAGAGGTAGAGTACAGTGGACCAGAGTAGAGGTAGAGTACAGTGGAGTACAGTAGAGGTAGAGCACAGTAGAGCAGAGTAGAGGTAGAGTACAGTAGAGTACAGTAGAGGTAGAGCACAGTGGAGAACTGTAGAGGTAGAGTACAGAGGAGTACAGTAGAGATAGAGTACAGTGGAGCATAGTAGAGGTAGAGTACAGTGGAGCAGAGTAGAGCTAGAGTACAGTGGAGCACAGTAGAGGTAGAGTACAGTGGAGTAGAGTAGAGGTAGAGTACAGTGGAGTACAGTAGAGGTAGAGTACAGTGGAGCATAGTAGAGGTAGAGTACAGTGGAGTACAGTGGAGCACAGTAGAGGTGGAGTACAGTAGAGTACAGTAGAGGTAGAGTACAGTGGAGCACAGTAGAGGTAGAGTACAGTGGAGTACAGTGGAGTACAGTAGAGGTGGAGTACAGTAGAGTACAGTAGAGGTAGAGAACAGTACAGTACAGTAGAGGTAGACTACAGTGGAGTACAGTAGAGGTAGAGTACAGTGGAGCACAGTAGAGGTAGAAAACAGTACAGTAGAGTAGAGGTAGAGTAGAGTGGAGTACAGCAGAGGTAGAGTACAGTAGAGCACAGTAGAGGTAGAATACAGTGGAGTACAGTAGAGGTAGAGTACAGTGGAGTACAGTAGAGGTAGAGTACAGTGGAGTACAGAAGAGATAGAGTACAGTGGAGCACAGTAGAGGTAGAGTACAGTGGAGCACAGTAGAGGTAGAGTACAGTGGTGTACAGTAGAGGTAGAGTACAGTGGAGTACAGTGGAGCACAGTAGAGGTGGAGTACAGTAGAGTACAGTAGAGGTAGAGTACAGTGGAGCACAGTAGAGGTAGAGTAAAGTGGAGTACAGTGGAGTACAGTAGAGGTGGAGTACAGTAGAGTACAGTAGAGGTAGAGAACAGTACAGTACAGTAGAGGTAGAGTACAGTGGAGTAGAGTAGAGGTAGAGTACAGTAGAGCACAGTAGAGGTAGAATACAGTGGAGTACAGTAGAGGTAGAGTACAGTGGAGTACAGTAGAGGTAGAGTACAGTGGAGTACAGTAGAGGTAGAGTAGAGTGGAGCACAGTAGAGGTAGAGTACAGTGGAGTACAGTAGAGGTAGAGTACAGTGGAGCACAGTAGAGGTAGAGAACAGTACAGTACAGTAGAGGTAGAGTAGAGTGGAGTACAGCAGAGGTAGAGTACAGTAGAGCACAGTAGAGGTAGAATACAGTGGAGTACAGTAGAGGTAGAGTACAGTGGAGTACAGTAGAGGTAGAGTACAGTGGAGCACAGTAGAGGTAGAGTACAGTGGAGCACAGTAGAGGTAGAGTACAGTGGAGCACAGTAGAGGTAGAGTACAGTGGAGTACAGTAGAGGTTGAGTACAGTGGAGTACAGTAGAGGTAGAGTACAGTGGAGCACAGTAGAGGTAGAGTACAGTGGAGTACAGTGGAGCACAGTAGAGGTGAAGTACAGTAGAGTAGAGTATAGGTTGAGTACAGTGGAGTACAGTGGAGCACAGTAGAGGTGGAGTACAGTAGAGTAGAGTATAGGTTGAGTACAGTGGAGTACAGTAGAGATAGAGTAGAGTGGAGTAGAGTAGAGATAGAGTATAGTGGATTAGAGTAGAGATAGAGTACAGTGGAGTATAGTTGAGGTAGAGTACAGTGGAGTACAGTAGAGGTAGAGTACAGTGGAGTACAGTAGAGGTAGAGTACAGTGGAGCACAGTAGAGGTAGAGTACAGTGGAGCACAGTAGAGATAGAGTACAGTGGATTAGAGTAGAGATAGAGTACAGTGGAGCACAGTAGAGGTAGAGTACAGTGGAGCACAGTAGAGGTAGAGTACAGTGGAGTACAGTAGAGGTAGAGTACAGTGGAGTACAGTAGAGATAGAGTACAGTGGAGTACAGTAGAGGTAGAGTACAGTGGATCACAGTAGAGATAGAGTACAGTGGAGTATAGTTGAGGTAGAGTACAGTGGAGTACAGTAGAGGTAGTGTACAGTGGAGCACAGTAGAGGTAGAGTACAGTGGAGCACAGTAGAGGTAGAGTACAGTGGGGTACAGTAGAAATAGAGTACAGTGGAGCACAGTAGAGTAGAGTACAGCAGAGCACAGTAGAGGCAGAGTACAGTGGAGCACAGTAGAGATAGAGTACAGTGGAGTACAGTAGGGGAAGAGTACAGTGGAGTACAGTGGAGCACAGTAGAGGTGGAGTACAGTAGAGTACAGTAGAGGTAGAGTAGAGTGGGGTACAGTAGAAGTAGATTACAGTGGAGCACAGTAGAGGTAGAGTAGAGTGGAGTACAGTAGAGGTAGAGTACAGTGGAGTAGAGTAGAGGTAGAGTACAGTGGAGTAGAGTAGAGGTAGAGTACAGTGGAGCACAGCAGAGGTAGAGTACAGTGGATCACAGTAGAGATAGAGTACAGTGGAGTACAGTGGAGCACAGTAGAGGTATAGTACAGTGGAGCACAGTAGATATAGATTACAGTGGAGTAGAGTAGAGATAGAGTACAGTGGAGTACAGTAGAGGTAGAGTACAGTGGACCAGAGTAGAGGTAGAGTACAGTGGAGTACAGTAGAGGTAGAGCACAGTAGAGCAGAGTAGAGGTAGAGTACAGTAGAGTACAGTAGAGGTAGAGCACAGTGGAGAACTGTAGAGGTAGAGTACAGAGGAGTACAGTAGAGATAGAGTACAGTGGAGCACAGTAGAGGTAGAGTACAGTGGAGCAGAGTAGAGCTAGAGTACAGTGGAGCACAGTAGAGGTAGAGTACAGTGGAGTAGAGTAGAGGTAGAGTACAGTGGAGTACAGTAGAGGTAGAGTACAGTGGAGCATAGTAGAGGTAGAGTACAGTGGAGTACAGTGGAGCACAGTAGAGGTGGAGTACAGTAGAGTACAGTAGAGGTAGAGTACAGTGGAGCACAGTAGAGGTAGAGTACAGTGGAGCACAGTAGAGGTAGAGTAAAGTGGAGTACAGTGGAGTACAGTAGAGGTGGAGTACAGTAGAGTACAGTAGAGGTAGAGAACAGTACAGTACAGTAGAGGTAGAGTACAGTGGAGTACAGTAGAGGTAGAGTACAGTGGAGTAGAGTAGAGGTAGAGTACAGTGGAGTAGAGTAGAGGTAGAGTACAGTGGAGCACAGCAGAGGTAGAGTACAGTGGAGCACAGTAGAGTTAGAGTAAAGTGGAGTACAGTGGAGTACAGTAGAGGTGGAGTACAGTAGAGTACAGTAGAGGTAGAGAACAGTACAGTACAGTAGAGGTAGAGTACAGTGGAGTACAGTAGAGGTAGAGTACAGTAGAGCAGAGTAGAGGTAGAATACAGTGGAGTACAGTAGAGGTAGAGTACAGTGGAGTACAGTAGAGGTAGAGTACAGTGGAGTACAGTAGAGGTAGAGAACAGTACAGTACAGTAGAGGTAGAGTACAGTGGAGCACAGTAGAGGTAGAGTACAGTGGAGCACAGTAGAGGTAGAGTAAAGTGGAGTACAGTGGAGTACAGTAGAGGTGGAGTACAGTAGAGTACAGTAGAGGTAGAGAACAGTACAGTACAGTAGAGGTAGAGTACAGTGGAGTACAGTAGAGGTAGAGTACAGTAGAGCAGAGTAGAGGTAGAATACAGTGGAGTACAGTAGAGGTAGAGTACAGTGGAGTACAGTAGAGGTAGAGTACAGTGGAGTACAGTAGAGGTAGAGAACAGTACAGTACAGTAGAGGTAGAGTACAGTTGAGTACAGTAGAGGTAGAGTACAGTAGAGCACAGTAGAGGTAGAATACAGTGGAATATAGTAGAGGTAGAGTACTGTAGAGCACAGTAGAGATAGAGTACAGTAGAGCACAGTAGAGGTAGAGTACAGTGGAGCACAGTAGAGGAAGAGTACAGTGTAGTACAGTAGAGATAGAGTACAGTGGAGTACAGTAGAGATAGAGTAAAGTCGAACACAGCAGAGATAAGTGCAGTGGAGTATAGTAGAGGTAGAGTACAGTGGAGTACAGTAGAGGTAGAGTACAGTGGAGTACAGTAGAGGTAGAGTAGAGTGGAGCACATTAGAGGTGGAGTAGAGTAGAGTACAGTAGAGGTAGAGTACAGTGGAGTGCAGTAGAAGTAGAGTACAGTGGAGCACAGTAGAGGTAGAGTAGAGTGGAGTACAGTAGAGGTAGGGTACAGTGGAGTACAGTAGAGGTAGAGTACAGTGGAGTAGAGTAGAGATAGAGTACAGTGGAGCGCAGCAGAGGTAGAGTACAGTGGGTCACAGTAGAGATAGAGTACAGTGGAGTACAGTGGAGCACATTAGAGGTATAGTACAGTGGAGCACAGTAGAGATAGATTACAGTGGAGTAGAGATAGAGTACAGTGGAGTACAGTAGAGGTAGAGTACAGTGGAGCAGAGTAGATGTAGAGTACAGTGGAGTACAGTAGAGGTAGAGCACAGTGGAGCACTGTAGAGGTAGAGTACAGAGGAGTACAGTAGAGATAGAGTACAGTGGAGCACAGTAGAGGTAGAGTACAGTGGAGCAGAGTAGAGCTAGAGTACAGTGGAGCACAGTAGAGGTAGAGTACAGTGGAGTAGAGTAGAGGTAGAGTACAGTGGAGTACAGTAGAGGTAGAGTACAGTGGAGCACAGTAGAGGTAGAGTACAGTGGAGTACAGTGGAGCACAGTAGAGGTGGAGTACAGTAGAGTACAGTAGAGGTAGAGTACAGTGGAGCACAGTAGAGGTAGAGTACAGTGGAGTACAGTGGAGTACAGTAGAGGTGGAGTACAGTAGAGTACAGTAGAGGTAGAGAACAGTACAGTACAGTAGAGGTAGACTACAGTGGAGTACAGTAGAGGTAGAGTACAGTAGAGCACAGTAGAGGTAGAATACAGTGGAGTACAGTAGAGGTAGAGTACAGTGGAGCACAGTAGAGGTAGAGAACAGTACAGTACAGTAGAGGTAGAGTAGAGTGGAGTACAGCAGAGGTAGAGTACAGTAGAGCACAGTAGAGGTAGAATACAGTGGAGTACAGTAGAAGTAGAGTACAGTGGAGTACAGTAGAGGTAGAGTACAGTGGAGTACAGAAGAGATAGAGTACAGTGGATCACAGTAGAGGTAGAGTACAGTGGAGCACAGTAGAGGTAGAGTACAGTGGAGCACAGTAGAGGTAGAGTACAGTGGAGTACAGTAGAGGTTGAGTACAGTGGAGTAAAGTAGAGGTAGAGTACAGTGGAGCACAGTAGAGGTAGAGTACAGTGGAGTACAGTGGAGCACAGTAGAGGTGGAGTACAGTAGAGTACAGTAGAGGTAGAGTACAGTGGAGCACAGTAGAGGTAGAGTAAAGTGGAGTACAGTGGAGTACAGTAGAGGTGGAGTACAGTAGAGTACAGTAGAGGTAGAGAACAGTACAGTACAGTAGAGGTAGAGTACAGTGGAGTACAGTAGAGGTAGAGTACAGTAGAGCACAGTAGAGGTAGAATACAGTGGAGTACAGTAGAGGTAGAGTACAGTAGAGCAGAGTAGAGGTAGAATACAGTGGAGTACAGTAGAGGTAGAGTACAGTGGAGTACAGTAGAGGTAGAGTACAGTGGAGTACAGTAGAGGTAGAGAACAGTACAGTACAGTAGAGGTAGAGTACAGTTAAGTACAGTAGAGGTAGAGTACAGTAGAGCACAGTAGAGGTAGAATACAGTGGAATATAGTAGAGGTAGAGTACTGTAGAGCACAGTAGAGATAGAGTACAGTAGAGCACAGTAGAGGTAGAGTACAGTGGAGCACAGTAGAGGAAGAGTACAGTGTAGTACAGTAGAGATAGAGTACAGTGGAGTACAGTAGAGATAGAGTAAAGTCGAACACAGCAGAGATAAGTGCAGTGGAGTATAGTAGAGGTAGAGTACAGTGGAGTACAGTAGAGGTAGAGTACAGTGGAGTACAGTAGAGGTAGAGTAGAGTGGAGCACATTAGAGGTGGAGTAGAGTAGAGTACAGTAGAGGTAGAGTACAGTGGAGTGCAGTAGAAGTAGAGTACAGTGGAGCACAGTAGAGGTAGAGTAGAGTGGAGTACAGTAGAGGTAGGGTACAGTGGAGTACAGTAGAGGTATAGTACAGTGGAGTAGAGTAGAGATAGAGTACAGTGGAGCGCAGCAGAGGTAGAGTACAGTGGGTCACAGTAGAGATAGAGTACAGTGGAGTACAGTGGAGCACATTAGAGGTATAGTACAGTGGAGCACAGTAGAGATAGATTACAGTGGAGTAGAGATAGAGTACAGTGGAGTACAGTAGAGGTAGAGTACAGTGGAGCAGAGTAGATGTAGAGTACAGTGGAGTACAGTAGAGGTAGAGCACAGTGGAGCACTGTAGAGGTAGAGTACAGAGGAGTACAGTAGAGATAGAGTACAGTGGAGCACAGTAGAGGTAGAGTACAGTGGAGCAGAGTAGAGCTAGAGTACAGTGGAGCACAGTAGAGGTAGAGTACAGTGGAGTAGAGTAGAGGTAGAGTACAGTGGAGTACAGTAGAGGTAGAGTACAGTGGAGCACAGTAGAGGTAGAGTACAGTGGAGTACAGTGGAGCACAGTAGAGGTGGAGTACAGTAGAGTACAGTAGAGGTAGAGTACAGTGGAGCACAGTAGAGGTAGAGTACAGTGGAGTACAGTGGAGTACAGTAGAGGTGGAGTACAGTAGAGTACAGTAGAGGTAGAGAACAGTACAGTACAGTAGAGGTAGACTACAGTGGAGTACAGTAGAGGTAGAGTACAGTAGAGCACAGTAGAGGTAGAATACAGTGGAGTACAGTAGAGGTAGAGTACAGTGGAGCACAGTAGAGGTAGAGAACAGTACAGTACAGTAGAGGTAGAGTAGAGTGGAGTACAGCAGAGGTAGAGTACAGTAGAGCACAGTAGAGGTAGAATACAGTGGAGTACAGTAGAAGTAGAGTACAGTGGAGTACAGTAGAGGTAGAGTACAGTGGAGTACAGAAGAGATAGAGTACAGTGGATCACAGTAGAGGTAGAGTACAGTGGAGCACAGTAGAGGTAGAGTACAGTGGAGCACAGTAGAGGTAGAGTACAGTGGAGTACAGTAGAGGTTGAGTACAGTGGAGTAAAGTAGAGGTAGAGTACAGTGGAGCACAGTAGAGGTAGAGTACAGTGGAGTACAGTGGAGCACAGTAGAGGTGGAGTACAGTAGAGTACAGTAGAGGTAGAGTACAGTGGAGCACAGTAGAGGTAGAGTAAAGTGGAGTACAGTGGAGTACAGTAGAGGTGGAGTACAGTAGAGTACAGTAGAGGTAGAGAACAGTACAGTACAGTAGAGGTAGAGTACAGTGGAGTACAGTAGAGGTAGAGTACAGTAGAGCACAGTAGAGGTAGAATACAGTGGAGTACAGTAGAGGTAGAGTACAGTGGAGTACAGTAGAGGTAGAGTACAGTGGAGTACAGTAGAGGTAGAGTAGAGTGGAGCACAGTAGAGGTAGAGTACAGTGGAGTACAGTAGAGGTAGAGTACAGTGGAGCACAGTAGAGGTAGAGAACAGTACAGTACAGTAGAGGTAGAGTAGAGTGGAGTACAGCAGAGGTAGAGTACAGTAGAGCACAGTAGAGGTAGAATACAGTGGAGTACAGTAGAGGTAGAGTACAGTGGAGTACAGTAGAGGTAGAGTACAGTGGAGCACAGTAGAGGTAGAGTACAGTGGAGCACAGTAGAGGTAGAGTACAGTGGAGCACAGTAGAGGTAGAGTACAGTGGAGTACAGTAGAGGTTGAGTACAGTGGAGTACAGTAGAGGTAGAGTACAGTGGAGTACAGTAGAGGTAGAGTAGAGTGGAGCACATTAGAGGTGGAGTAGAGTAGAGTACAGTAGAGGTAGAGTACAGTGGAGTGCAGTAGAAGTAGATTACAGTGGAGCACAGTAGAGGTAGAGTAGAGTGGAGTACAGTAGAGGTAGGGTACAGTGGAGTACAGTAGAGGTAGAGTACAGTGGAGTAGAGTAGAGATAGAGTACAGTGGAGCACAGCAGAGGTAGAGTACAGTGGGTCACAGTAGAGATAGAGTACAGTGGAGTACAGTGGAGCACAGTAGAGGTATAGTACAGTGGAGCACAGTAGAGATAGATTACAGTGGAGTAGAGTAGAGATAGAGTACAGTGGAGTACAGTAGAGTAGAGTACAGTGGAGCAGAGTAGATGTAGAGTACAGTGGAGTACAGTAGAGGTAGAGCACATTGGAGCACTGTAGAGGTAGAGTACAGTGGGGTACAGTAGAAATAGAGTACAGTGGAGCACAGTAGAGTAGAGTACAGTAGAGCACAGTAGAGGCAGAGTACAGTGGAGCACAGTAGAGATAGAGTACAGTGGAGTACAGTAGGCGAAGAGTACAGTGGAGTACAGTGGAGCACAGTAGAGGTGGAGTACAGTAGAGTACAGTAGAGGTAGAGTAGAGTGGGGTACAGTAGAAGTAGATTACAGTGGAGCACAGTAGAGGTAGAGTAGAGTGGAGTACAGTAGAGGTAGAGTACAGTGGAGTAGAGTAGAGGTAGAGTACAGTGGAGTAGAGTAGAGGTAGAGTACAGTGGAGCACAGCAGAGGTAGAGTACAGTGGATCACAGTAGAGATAGAGTACAGTGGAGTACAGTGGAGCACAGTAGAGGTATAGTACAGTGGAGCACAGTAGATATAGATTACAGTGGAGTAGAGTAGAGATAGAGTACAGTGGAGTACAGTAGAGGTAGAGTACAGTGGAGCAGAGTAGAGGTAGAGTACAGTGGAGTACAGTAGAGGTAGAGCACAGTAGAGCAGAGTAGAGGTAGAGTACAGTAGAGTACAGTAGAGGTAGAGCACAGTGGAGAACTGTAGAGGTAGAGTACAGAGGAGTACAGTAGAGATAGAGTACAGTGGAGCA
This sequence comes from Tiaroga cobitis, assembly GCA_030578255.1. NCBI lineage: Eukaryota > Metazoa > Chordata > Actinopteri > Cypriniformes > Leuciscidae > Tiaroga > Tiaroga cobitis. The sequence continues at coordinate 2,286,009 of CM060612.1, forward strand.
CAGTAGAGGTAGAGTACAGTGGAGCAGAGTAGAGCTAGAGTACAGTGGAGCACAGTAGAGGTAGAGTACAGTGGAGTAGAGTAGAGGTAGAGTACAGTGGAGTACAGTAGAGGTAGAGTACAGTGGAGCATAGTAGAGGTAGAGTACAGTGGAGTACAGTTGAGCACAGTAGAGGTGGAGTACAGTAGAGTACAGTAGAGGTAGAGTACAGTGGAGCACAGTAGAGGTAGAGTACAGTGGAGTACAGTGGAGTACAGTAGAGGTGGAGTACAGTAGAGTACAGTAGAGGTAGAGAACAGTACAGTACAGTAGAGGTAGACTACAGTGGAGTACAGTAGAGGTAGAGTACAGTAGAGCACAGTAGAGGTAGAATACAGTGGAGTACAGTAGAGGTAGAGTACAGTGGAGCACAGTAGAGGTAGAAAACAGTACAGTAGAGTAGAGGTAGAGTAGAGTGGAGTACAGCAGAGGTAGAGTACAGTAGAGCACAGTAGAGGTAGAATACAGTGGAGTACAGTAGAGGTAGAGTACAGTGGAGTACAGTAGAGGTAGAGTACAGTGGAGTACAGAAGAGATAGAGTACAGTGGAGCACAGTAGAGGTAGAGTACAGTGCAGCACAGTAGAGGTAGAGTACAGTGGAGCACAGTAGAGGTAGAGTACAGTGGAGTACAGTAGAGGTTGAGTACAGTGGAGTACAGTAGAGGTAGAGTACAGTGGAGCACAGTAGAGGTAGAGTACAGTGGAGTACAGTGGAGCACAGTAGAGGTGGAGTACAGTAGAGTACAGTAGAGGTAGAGTACAGTGGAGCACAGTAGAGGTAGAGTAAAGTGGAGTACAGTGGAGTACAGTAGAGGTGGAGTACAGTAGAGTACAGTAGAGGTAGAGTACAGTGGAGCACAGTAGAGGTAGAGTAAAGTGGAGTACAGTGGAGTACAGTAGAGGTGGAGTACAGTAGAGTACAGTAGAGGTAGAGAACAGTACAGTACAGTAGAGGTAGAGTACAGTGGAGTACAGTAGAGGTAGAGTACAGTAGAGCAGAGTAGAGGTAGAATACAGTGGAGTACAGTAGAGGTAGAGTACAGTGGAGTACAGTAGAGGTAGAGTACAGTGGAGTACAGTAGAGGTAGAGAACAGTACAGTACAGTAGAGGTATAGTACAGTTGAGTACAGTAGAGGTAGAGTACAGTAGAGCACAGTAGAGGTAGAATACAGTGGAATATAGTAGAGGTAGAGTACTGTAGAGCACAGTAGAGATAGAGTACAGTAGAGCACAGTAGAGGTAGAGTACAGTGGAGCACAGTAGAGGAAGAGTACAGTGTAGTACAGTAGAGATAGAGTACAGTGGAGTACAGTAGAGATAGAGTAAAGTCGAACACAGCAGAGATAAGTGCAGTGGAGTATAGTAGAGGTAGAGTACAGTGGAGTACAGTAGAGGTAGAGTACAGTGGAGTACAGTAGAGGTAGAGTAGAGTGGAGCACATTAGAGGTGGAGTAGAGTAGAGTACAGTAGAGGTAGAGTACAGTGGAGTGCAGTAGAAGTAGAGTACAGTGGAGCACAGTAGAGGTAGAGTAGAGTGGAGTACAGTAGAGGTAGGGTACAGTGGAGTACAGTAGAGGTAGAGTACAGTGGAGTAGAGTAGAGATAGAGTACAGTGGAGCGCAGCAGAGGTAGAGTACAGTGGGTCACAGTAGAGATAGAGTACAGTGGAGTACAGTGGAGCACAGTAGAGGTATAGTACAGTGGAGCACAGTAGAGATAGATTACAGTGGAGTAGAGATAGAGTACAGTGGAGTACAGTAGAGGTAGAGTACAGTGGAGCAGAGTAGATGTAGAGTACAGTGGAGTACAGTAGAGGTAGAGCACAGTGGAGCACTGTAGAGGTAGAGTACAGAGGAGTACAGTAGAGATAGAGTACAGTGGAGCACAGTAGAGGTAGAGTACAGTGGAGCAGAGTAGAGCTAGAGTACAGTGGAGCACAGTAGAGGTAGAGTACAGTGGAGTAGAGTAGAGGTAGAGTACAGTGGAGTACAGTAGAGGTAGAGTACAGTGGAGCACAGTAGAGGTAGAGTACAGTGGAGTACAGTGGAGCACAGTAGAGGTGGAGTACAGTAGAGTACAGTAGAGGTAGAGTACAGTGGAGCACAGTAGAGGTAGAGTACAGTGGAGTACAGTGGAGTACAGTAGAGGTGGAGTACAGTAGAGTACAGTAGAGGTAGAGAACAGCACAGTACAGTAGAGGTAGACTACAGTGGAGTACAGTAGAGGTAGAGTACAGTAGAGCACAGTAGAGGTAGAATACAGTGGAGTACAGTAGAGGTAGAGTACAGTGGAGCACAGTAGAGGTAGAGAACAGTACAGTACAGTAGAGGTAGAGTAGAGTGGAGTACAGCAGAGGTAGAGTACAGTAGAGCACAGTAGAGGTAGAATACAGTGGAGTACAGTAGAGGTAGAGTACAGTGGAGTACAGTAGAGGTAGAGTACAGTGGAGTACAGAAGAGATAGAGTACAGTGGATCACAGTAGAGGTAGAGTACAGTGGAGCACAGTAGAGGTAGAGTACAGTGGAGCACAGTAGAGGTAGAGTACAGTGGAGTACAGTAGAGGTTGAGTACAGTGGAGTAAAGTAGAGGTAGAGTACAGTGGAGCACAGTAGAGGTAGAGTACAGTGGAGTACAGTGGAGCACAGTAGAGGTGGAGTACAGTAGAGTACAGTAGAGGTAGAGTACAGTGGAGCACAGTAGAGGTAGAGTAAAGTGGAGTACAGTGGAGTACAGTAGAGGTGGAGTACAGTAGAGTACAGTAGAGGTAGAGAACAGTACAGTACAGTAGAGGTAGAGTACAGTGGAGTACAGTAGAGGTAGAGTACAGTAGAGCACAGTAGAGGTAGAATACAGTGGAGTACAGTAGAGGTAGAGTACAGTGGAGTACAGTAGAGGTAGAGTACAGTGGAGTACAGTAGAGGTAGAGTAGAGTGGAGCACAGTAGAGGTAGAGTACAGTGGAGTACAGTAGAGGTAGAGTACAGTGGAGCACAGTAGAGGTAGAGAACAGTACAGTACAGTAGAGGTAGAGTAGAGTGGAGTACAGCAGAGGTAGAGTACAGTAGAGCACAGTAGAGGTAGAATACAGTGGAGTACAGTAGAGGTAGAGTACAGTGGAGTACAGTAGAGGTAGAGTACAGTTGAGTACAGAAGAGATAGAGTACAGTGGATCACAGTAGAGGTAGAGTACAGTGGAGCACAGTAGAGGTAGAGTACAGTGGAGTACAGTAGAGGTAGAGTACAGTGGAGTACAGTAGAGGTTGAGTACAGTGGAGTACAGTAGAGGTAGAGTACAGTAGAGCACAGTAGAGGTAGAGTACAGTGGAGTACAGTGGAGCACAGTAGAGGTGGAGTACAGTAGAGTACAGTAGAGGTAGAGTACAGTGGAGCACAGTAGAGGTAGAGTAAAGTGGAGTACAGTGGAGTACAGTAGAGGTGGAGTACAGTAGAGTACAGTAGAGCACAGTAGAGGTAGAGTACAGTGGAGTACAGTGGAGCACAGTAGAGGTGGAGTACAGTGGAGCACAGTAGAGGTAGAGTACAGTGGAGCACAGTAGAGGTAGAATACAGTGGAGTACAGTAGAGGTAGTGTACAGTGGAGCACAGTAGAGGTAGAGTACAGTGGAGCACAGTAGAGGTAGAATACAGTGGAGTATATTAGAGGTAGAGTACTGTAGAGCACAGTAGAGATAGAGTACAGTAGAGCACAGTAGAGGTAGAGTACAGTGGAGCACAGTAGAGGAAGAGTACAGTGTAGTACAGTAGAGATAGAGTACAGTGGAGTACAGTAGAGATAGAGTACAGTCGAACACAGTAGTGATAAGTGCAGTGGAGTATAGTAGAGGTAGAGTACAGTGGAGTACAGTAGAGGTAGAGTACAGTGGAGCACAGTAGAGGTAGAGTACAGTGGAGTACAGTGGAGTACAGTAGAGGTGGAGTACAGTAGAGTACAGTAGAGGTAGAGTACAGTGGAGCACAGTAGAGGTAGAGTAAAGTGGAGTACAGTGGAGTACAGTAGAGGTGGAGTACAGTAGAGTACAGTAGAGGTAGAGAACAGTACAGTACAGTAGAGGTAGAGTACAGTGGAGTACAGTGGAGCACAGTAGAGGTATAGTACAGTGGAGCACAGTAGAGATAGATTACAGTGGAGTAGAGTAGAGATAGAGTACATTGGAGTACAGTAGAGGTAGAGTACAGTGGAGCAGAGTAGATGTAGAGTACAGTGGAGTACAGTAGAGGTAGAGCACAGTGGAGCACTGTAGAGGTATAGTACAGAGGAGTACAGTAGAGATAGAGTACAGTGGAGCACAGTAGAGGTAGAGTACAGTGGAGCAGAGTAGAGCTAGAGTACAGTGGAGCACAGTAGAGGTAGAGTACAGTGGAGTAGAGTAGAGGTAGAGTACAGTGGAGTACAGTAGAGGTAGAGTACAGTGGAGCACAGTAGAGGTAGAGTACAGTGGAGTACAGTGGAGCACAGTAGAGGTGGAGTACAGTAGAGTACAGTAGAGGTAGAGTACAGTGGAGCACAGTAGAGGTAGAGTACAGTGGAGTACAGTGGAGTACAGTAGAGGTGGAGTACAGTAGAGTACAGTAGAGGTAGAGAACAGTACAGTACAGTAGAGGTAGACTACAGTGGAGTACAGTAGAGGTAGAGTACAGTAGAGCACAGTAGAGGTAGAATACAGTGGAGTACAGTAGAGGTAGAGTACAGTGGAGCACAGTAGAGGTAGAGAACAGTACAGTACAGTAGAGGTAGAGTAGAGTGGAGTACAGCAGAGGTAGAGTACAGTAGAGCACAGTAGAGGTAGAATACAGTGGAGTACAGTAGAGGTAGAGTACAGTGGAGTACAGTAGAGGCAGAGTACAGTGGAGTACAGAAGAGATAGAGTACAGTGGATCACAGTAGAGGTAGAGTACAGTGGAGCACAGTAGAGGTAGAGTACAGTGGAGCACAGTAGAGGTAGAGTACAGTGGAGTACAGTAGAGGTTGAGTACAGTGGAGTACAGTAGAGGTAGAGTACAGTGGAGCACAGTAGAGGTAGAGTACAGTGGAGTACAGTGGAGCACAGTAGAGGTGGAGTACAGTAGAGTACAGTAGAGGTAGAGTACAGTGGAGCACAGTAGAGGTAGAGTAAAGTGGAGTACAGTGGAGTACAGTAGAGGTGGAGTACAGTAGAGTACAGTAGAGGTAGAGAACAGTACAGCACAGTAGAGGTAGAGTACAGTGGAGTACAGTAGAGGTAGAGTACAGTAGAGCACAGTAGAGGTAGAATACAGTGGAGTACAGTAGAGGTAGAGTACATTGGAGTACAGTAGAGGTAGAGTACAGTGGAGTACAGTAGAGGTAGAGTAGAGTGGAGCATAGTAGAGGTAGAGTACAGTGGAGTACAGTAGAGGTAGAGTACAGTGGAGCACAGTAGAGGTAGAGAACAGTACAGTACAGTAGAGGTAGAGTAGAGTGGAGTACAGCAGAGGTAGAGTACAGTAGAGCACAGTAGAGGTAGAATACAGTGGAGTACAGTAGAGGTAGAGTACAGTGGAGTACAGTAGAGGTAGAGTACAGTGGAGTACAGAAGAGATAGAGTACAGTGGATCACAGTAGAGGTAGAGTACAGTGGAGCACAGTAGAGGTAGAGTACAGTGGAGCACAGTAGAGGTAGAGTACAGTGGAGTACAGTAGAGGTTGAGTACAGTGGAGTACAGTAGAGGTAGAGTACAGTGGAGCACAGTAGAGGTAGAGTACAGTGGAGTACAGTGGAGCACAGTAGAGGTGGAGTACAGTAGAGTACAGTAGAGGTAGAGTACAGTGGAGCACAGTAGAGGTAGAGTAAAGTGGAGTACAGTGGAGTACAGTAGAGGTGGAGTACAGTAGAGTACAGTAGAGGTAGAGAACAGTACAGTACAGTAGAGGTAGAGTACAGTGGAGTACAGTAGAGGTAGAGTACAGTAGAGCACAGTAGAGGTAGAATAGAGTGGAGTACAGTAGAGGTAGAGTACAGTGGAGTACAGTAGAGGTAGAGTACGGTGGAGTACAGTAGAGGTAGAGTAGAGTGGAGAACAGTAGAGGTAGAGTACAGTGGAGTACAGTAGAGGTAGAGTACAGTGGAGCACAGTAGAGCTAGAGTACAGTGTATTACAGTAGAGATAGAGTACAGTGGAGTAGAGTAGAGATAGAGTACAGTGGAGCACAGCAGAGGTAGAGTAAAGTGGATCACAGTAGAGATAAAGTACAGTGGAGTACAGTGGAGCACAGTAGAGGTAGAGTACAGTGGAGCACAGTAGAGGTAGAGTACAGTGGAGCACAGTAGAGGTAGAGTAGAGTGGAGCACAGTAGAGGTAGAGTACAGTGGAGTACAGTAGAGGTAGTGTACAGTGGAGCACAGTAGAGGTAGAGTACAGTGGAGCACAGTAGAGGTAGAATACAGTGGAGTACAGTAGAGGTAGTGTACAGTGGAGCACAGTAGAGGTAGAGTACAGTGGAGCACAGTAGAGGTAGAATACTGTGGAGTATAGTAGAGGTAGAGTACTGTAGAGCACAGTAGAGATAGAGTACAGTAGAGCACAGTAGAGGTAGAGTACAGTGGAGCACAGTAGAGGAAGAGTACAGTGTAGTACAGTAGAGATAGAGTACAGTGGAGTACAGTAGAGATAGAGTACAGTCGAACACAGTAGTGATAAGTGCAGTGGAGTATAGTAGAGGTAGAGTACAGTGGAGTACAGTAGAGGTAGAGTACAGTGGAGCACAGTAGAGGTAGAGTACAGTGGAGTACAGTGGAGCACAGTAGAGGTGGAGTACAGTAGAGTACAGTAGAGGTAGAGTACAGTGGAGCACAGTAGAGGTAGAGTAAAGTGGAGTACAGTGGAGTACAGTAGAGGTGGAGTACAGTAGAGTACAGTAGAGGTAGAGAACAGTACAGTACAGTAGAGGTAGAGTACAGTGGAGTACAGTAGAGGTAGAGTACAGTAGAGCACAGTAGAGGTAGAATAGAGTGGAGTACAGTAGAGGTAGAGTATAGTGGAGTACAGTAGAGGTAGAGTACAGTGGAGTACAGTAGAGGTAGAGTAGAGTGGAGAACAGTAGAGGTAGAGTACAGTGGAGTACAGTAGAGGTAGAGTACAGTGGAGCACAGTAGAGCTAGAGTACAGTGGAGTACAGTAGAGGTAGAGTACAGTGGAGCACAGTAGAGGTAGAGTACAGTGGAGTACAGTAGAGGTAGAGTACAGTGGAGCACAGTAGAGCTAGAGTACAGTGGAGCACAGTAGAGGTAGAGTACAGTGGAGTACAGTAGAGGTAGAGTACAGTGGAGCACAGTAGAGCTAGAGTACAGTGGAGTACAGTGGAGCACAGTAGAGGTGGAGTACAGTAGAGATAGAGTAGAGTGGAGAAGAGTAGAGATAGAGTACAGTGGATTAGAGTAGATATAGAGTACAGTGGAGTATAGTTGAGGTAGAGTACAGTGGAGCACATTAGAGGTAGAGTACAGTGGAGTATAGTTGATGTAGAGTACAGTAGAGCACAGTAGAGGAAGAGTACAGTGGAGTATAGTAGAGGTAGAGTACAGTGGAGTACAGTAGAGGTAGAGTACAGTGGAGAATAGTAGATGTAGAGTACAGTGGAGCACAGTAGAGGTAGAGTACAGTGGAGCACAGTAGAGGTAGAGTACAGTGGGGTACAGTAGAAATAGAGTACAGTGGAGCACAGTAGAGTAGAGTACAGTAGAGCACAGTAGAGGTAGAGTACAGTGGAGCACAGTAGAGATAGAGTACAGTGGAGTACAGTAGAGGTAGAGTACAGTGGAGTACAGAGGAGCACAGTAGAGGTGGAGTACAGTAGAGTACAGTAGAGGTAGAGTACAGTGTATTACAGTAGAGATAGAGTACAGTGGAGTAGAGTAGAGATAGAGTACAGTGGAGCACAGCAGAGGTAGAGTAAAGTGGATCACAGTAGAGATAGAGTACAGTGGAGTACAGTGGAGCACAGTAGAGGTAGAGTACAGTGGAGCACAGTAGAGGTAGAGTACAGTGGAGCACAGTAGAGGTAGAGTAGAGTGGAGTACAGAAGAGATAGAGTACAGTGGAGCACAGTAGAGGTAGAGAACAGTACAGTACAGTAGAGGTAGAGTAGAGTGGAGGACAGTAGAGGTAGAGTACAGTAGAGCACAGTAGAGGTAGAATACAGTGGAGTACAGTAGAGGTAGAGTACATTGGATTACAGTAGAGGTAGAGTACAGTGGAGTACAGAAGAGATAGAGTACAGTGGATTACAGTAGAGGTAGAGTACAGTGGAGCACAGTAGAGGTAGAGTACGGTGGAGCACAGTAGAGGTAGAGTACAGTGGAGTACAGTAGAGGTAGAGTACAGTGGAGTACAGTAGAGGTAGAGTACAGTGGAGCACAGTAGAGGTAGAGTACAGTGGAGTACAGTGGAGCACAGTAGAGGTGGAGTACAGTAGAGTACAGTAGATGTAGAGTACAGTGGAGCACAGTAGAGGTAGAGTAAAGTGGAGTACAGTGGAGTACAGTAGAGGTGGAGTACAGTAGAGTACAGTAGAGGTAGAGAACAGTACAGTACAGTAGAGGCAGAGTACAGTGGAGTACAGTAGAGGTAGAGTACAGTAGAGCACAGTAGAGGTAGAATACAGTGGAGTACAGTAGAGGTAGAGTACAGTGGAGTACAGTAGAGGTAGAGTACAGTGGAGTACAGTAGAGGTAGAGAACAGTACAGTACAGTAGAGGTAGAGTACAGTGGAGTACAGTAGAGGTAGAGTACAGTAGAGCAAGGTAGAGGTAGAATACAGTGGAGTACAGTGGAGGTAGAGTACAGTGGAGTACAGTAGAGGTAGATTACAGTGGAGTACAGTAGAGGTAGAGAACAGTACAGTACAGTAGAGGTAGAGTACAGTGGAGTACAGTAGAGGTAGAGTACAGTAGAGCACAGTAGAGGTAGAATACAGTGGAGTACAGTGGAGGTAGATTACAGTGGAGTACAGTAGAGGTAGAGTACAGTGGAGCACAATAGAGGTAGAGTACAGTTGAGAACAGTAGTGGTAGAGTACAGTGGAGCACAGTACAGCTAGAGTACATTGGAGTACAGTGGAGCACAGTAGAGGTGGAGTACAGTTGAGTAGAGTATAGCTTGAGTACAGTCGAGTAGAGTAGAGGTAGAGTACAGTGGAGTACAGTAGAGGTAGAGAACAGTACAGTACAGTAGAGCTAGAGTAGAGTGGAGTACAGTAGAGGTAGAGTAAGGTAGAGCACAGTAGAGGTAGAATACAGTGGAGTACAGTAGAGGTAGAGTACAGTGGAGTACAGTAGAGGTAGAGTACAGTGGAGCAGAGTAGATGTAGAGTACAGTGGAGTACAGTAGAGGTAGAGCACAGTAGAGCAGAGTAGAGGTAGAATACAGTGGAGTACAGTAGAGGTAGAGCACAGTGGAGCACTCTAGAGGTAGAGTACAGTGGAGCACAGCAGAGGTATAGTACAGTGGAGCACAGTAGATATAGATTATAGTGGAGTAGAGTAGAGATAGAGTACAGTGGAGTACAGTAGAGGTAGAGTACGGTGGAGCAGAGTAGAGGTAGAGTACAGTGGAGTACAGTAGAGGTAGAGCACAGTAGAGCAGAGTAGAGGTAGAGTACAGTGGAGTACAGTAGAGGTAGAGCACAGTAGAGCAGAGTAGAGGTAGAGTACAGTGGAGTACAGTAGAGGTAGAATACAGTGGAGCACTGTAGAGGTAGAGTACAGAGGAGTACAGTAGAGATAGAGTACAGTGGAGCACAGTAGAGGTAGAGTACAGTGGAGCAGAGTAGAGCTAGAGTACAGTGGAGCACAGTAGAGGTAGAGTACAGTGGAGTAGAGTAGAGGTAGAGTACAGTGGAGTACTGTAGAGGTAGAGTACAGTGGAGCACAGTAGAGGTAGAGTACAGTGGAGTACAGTGGAGCACAGTAGAGGTGGAGTACAGTAGAGTACAGTAGAGGTAGAGTACAGTGGAGCACAGTAGAGGTAGAGTACAGTGGAGTACAGTGGAGTACAGTTGAGTTGGAGTACAGTAGAGTACAGTAGAGGTAGAGAACAGTACAGTACAGTAGAGGTAGACTACAGTGGAGTACAGTAGAGGTAGAGTACAGTAGAGCACAGTAGAGGTAGAATACAGTGGAGTACAGTAGAGGTAGAGTACAGTGGAGCACAGTAGAGGTAGAGAACAGTACTGTACAGTAGAGGTAGAGTAGAGTGGAGTACAGCAGAGGTAGAGTACAGTAGAGCACAGTAGAGGTAGAATACAGTGGAGTACAGTAGAGGTAGAGTACAGTGGAGTACTGTAGAGGTAGAGTACAGTGGAGCACAGTAGAGGTAGAGTACAGTGGAGTACAGTGGAGCACAGTAGAGGTGGAGTACAGTAGAGTACAGTAGAGGTAGAGTACAGTGGAGCACAGTAGAGGTAGAGTACAGTGGAGTACAGTGGAGTACAGTAGAGTTGGAGTACAGTAGAGTACAGTAGAGGTAGAGAACAGTACAGTACAGTAGAGGTAGACTACAGTGGAGTACAGTAGAGGTAGAGTACAGTAGAGCACAGTAGAGGTAGAATACAGTGGAGTACAGTAGAGGTAGAGTACAGTACTGTACAGTAGAGGTAGAGTAGAGTGGAGTACAGCAGAGGTAGAGTACAGTAGAGCACAGTAGAGGTAGAATACAGTGGAGTACAGTAGAGGTAGAGTACAGTGGAGTACAGTAGAGGTAGAGTACAGTGGAGTACAGAAGAGATAGAGTACAGTGGAGCACAGTAGAGGTAGAGTACAGTGGAGTACAGTAGAGGTAGAGTACAGTGGAGTACAGAGGAGCACAGTAGAGGTGGAGTACAGTAGAGTACAGTAGAGGTAGAGTACAGTGTAGTACATTAGAGATAGAGTACAGTGGAGTAGAGTAGAGATAGAGTACAGTGGAGCACAGCAGAGGTAGAGTAAAGTGGATCACAGTAGAGATATAGTACAGTGGAGTACAGTGGAGCACAGTAGAGGTAGAGTACAGTGGAGCACAGTAGAGGTAGAGTACAGTGGAGCACAGTAGAGGTAGAGTACAGTAGAGCACAGTAGAGGTAGAATAAAGTGGAGTACAGTAGAGGTAGAGTACAGTGGAGTACAGTAGAGGTAGAGTACAGTAGAGTACAGTAGAGGTAGAGAACAGTACAGTACAGTAGAGGTAGAGTAGAGTGGAGTACAGTAGAGGTAGAGTACAGTAGAGCACAGTAGAGGTAGAATACAGTGGAGTACAGTAGAGGTAGAGTACAGTGGAGTACAGTAGAGGTAGAGTACAGTGGAGTACAGAAGAGATAGAGTACAGTGGAGCACAGTAGAGGTAGAGTACAGTGGAGCACAGTAGAGGTAGAGTACAGTGGAGCACAGTAGAGGCAGAGTACAGTGGAGTACAGTAGAGGTAGAGTACAGTGGAGTACAGTAGAGGTAGAGTACAGTGGAGTACAGTAGAGGTGGAGTACAGTAGAGTACAGTAGAGGTAGAGAACAGTACAGTGCAGTAGAGGTAGAGTACAGTTGAGTACAGTAGAGGTAGAGTACAGTAGAGCACAGTAGAGGTAGAATACAGTGGAGTATAGTAGAGGTAGAGTACAGTGGAGTATAGTAGATGTAGAGTACAGTGGAGTACAGTAGAGGTAGAGTACAGTGGAGTATAGTAGAGGTAGAGTACAGTGGAGTACAGTAGAGGTAGAGTACAGTGGAGCATAGTAGAGGTAGAGTAGAGTGGAGTACAGTGGAGTACAGTAGAGGTGGAGTACAGTAGAGTACAGTAGAGGTAGAGAACAGTACAGTACAGTAGAGGTAGAGTACAGGGGAGTACAGTAGAGGTAGAGTACAGTAGAGCACAGGAGAGGTAGAATAAAGTGGAGTACAGTAGAGGTAGAGTACAGTGGAGTACAGTAGAGGTAGAGTACAGTAGAGTACAGTAGAGGTAGAGAACAGTACAGTACAGTAGAGGTAGAGTAGAGTGGAGTACAGTAGAGGTAGAGTACAGTAGAGCACAGTAGAGGTAGAATACAGTGGAGTACAGTAGAGGTAGAGTACAGTGGAGTACAGTAGAGGTAGAGTACAGTGGAGTACAGAAGAGATAGAGTACAGTGGAGCACAGTAGAGGTAGAGTACAGTGGAGCACAGTAGAGGTAGAGTACAGTGGAGCACAGTAGAGGTAGAGTACAGTGGAGTACAGTAGAGGTAGAATACAGTGGAGTATAGTAGAGGTAGAGTACAGTGGAGTACAGTAGAGGTAGAGTACAGTGGAGCATAGTAGAGGTAGAGTAGAGTGGAGTACAGTGGAGTACAGTAGAGGTGGAGTACAGTAGAGTACAGTAGAGGTAGAGAACAGTACAGTACAGTAGAGGTAGAGTACAGTGGAGTACAGTAGAGGTAGAGTACAGTAGAGCACAGTAGAGGTAGAATAAAGTGGAGTACAGTAGAGGTAGAGTACAGTGGAGTACAGTAGAGGTAGAGTACAGTAGAGTACAGTAGAGGTAGAGAACAGTACAGTACAGTAGAGGTAGAGTAGAGTGGAGTACAGTAGAGGTAGAGTACAGTAGAGCACAGTAGAGGTAGAATACAGTGGAGTACAGTAGAGGTAGAGTACAGTGGAGTACAGTAGAGGTAGAGTACAGTGGAGTACAGAAGAGATAGAGTACAGTGGAGCACAGTAGAAGTAGAGTACAGTGGAGCACAGTAGAGGTAGAGTACAGTGGAGCACAGTAGAGGTAGAGTACAGTGGAGTACAGTAGAGGTAGAGTACAGTGGAGTACAGTAGAGGTAGAGTACAGTGGAGTACAGTAGAGGTGGAGTACAGTAGAGTACAGTAGAGGTAGAGAACAGTACAGTGCAGTAGAGGTAGAGTACAGTGGAGTACAGTACAGGTAGAGTACAGTAGAGCACAGTAGAGGTAGAATACAGTGGAGTACAGTAGAGGTAGAATACAGTGGAGTACAGTAGAGGTAGAGAACAGTACAGTACAGTAGAGGTAGAGTACAGTGGAGTACAGTAGAGGTAGAGTACAGTAGAGCACAGTAGAGGTAGAATACAGTGGAGTACAGTAGAGGTAGAGTACAGTGGAGTACAGTAGAGGTAGAGTACAGTGGAGCACAGTAGAGGTAGAGTACAGTGGAGTACAGTAGAGGTAGAGTACAGTGGAGCACAGTAGAGCTAGAGTACAGTGGAGTACAGTGGAGCACAGTAGAGGTGGAGTACAGTAGAGTAGAGTATAGGTTGAGTACAGTGGAGTACAGTAGAGATAGAGTAGAGTGGAGTAGAGTAGAGATAGAGTACAGTGGATTAGAGTAGATATAGAGTACAGTGGAGTATAGTTGAGGTAGAGTACAGTGGAGCACATTAGAGGTAGAGTACAGTGGAGTATAGTTGAGGTAGAGAACAGTACAGTACAGTAGAGGTAGAGTAGAGTGGAGTACAGTAGAGGTAGAGTACAGTGGAGTACAGAAGAGATAGAGTACAGTGGAGCACAGTAGAGGTAGAGTACAGTGGAGCACAGTAGAGGTAGAGAACAGTACAGTACAGTAGAGGTAGAGTAGAGTGGAGTACAGTAGAGGTAGAGTACAGTAGAGCACAGTAGAGGTAGAATACAGTGGAGTACAGTAGAGGTAGATTACAGTGGAGTACAGTAGAGGTAGAGTACAGTGGAGTACAGAAGAGATAGAGTACAGTGGAGCACAGTAGAGGTAGAGTACAGTGGAGCACAGTAGAGGTAGAGTACAGTGGAGCACAGTAGAGGTAGAGTACAGTGGAGTACAGTAGAGGTAGAGTATAGTGGAGCACAGTAGAGCTAGAGTACAGTGGAGTACAGTGGAGCACAGTAGAGGTGGAGTACAGTAGAGTAGAGTAGAGGTAGAGTACAGTGGAGTACAGTAGAGATAGAGTAGAGTGGAGTAGAGTAGAGATAGAGTATAGTGGATTAGAGTAGAGATAGAGTACAGTGGAGTATAGTTGAGGTAGAGTACAGTGGAGCACAGTAGTGGTAGATTACAGTGGAGTATAGTTGAGGTTGACTACAGTGGAGTACAGTAGTGAAAGATTACAGTGGAGTATAGTTGAGGTAGACTACAGTGGAGTACAGTAGAGGTAGAGTACAGTGGAGCACAGTAAAGATAGAGTATAGTAGAGCAGAGTAGAGGTAGAGTACAGTGGAGTACAGTAGAGGTAGAGTACAGTGGAACACTGTAGAGGTGGAGTACAGTGGAGTACAGTAGAGGTAGAGTACAGTGGAGCACAGTAGAGGTAGAGTACAGTAGAGGTAGAGTAGAGTGGAGCACATTAGAGGTGGAGTAGAGTAGAGTACAGTAGAGGTAGAGTACAGTGGAGCACTGTAGAGTCGGAGTACAGTGGAGTACAGTAGAGGTAGAGTACAGTGGAGCACAGTATAGATAGAGTACAGTAGAGCAGAGTAGAGGTAGAGTACAGTGGAGTATAGTAGAGGTAGAGTACAGTGGAGCACTGTAGAGGTGGAGTACAGTGGAGTACAGTAGAGGTAGAGTACAGTGGAGCACAGTAGAGGTAGAGAACAGTACAGTACAGTAGAGGTAGAGTAGAGTGGAGTACAGTAGAGGTAGAGTACAGTAGAGCACAGTAGAGGTAGAATACAGTGGAGTACAGTAGAGGTAGAGTACAGTGGAGTACAGTAGAGGTAGAGTACAGTGGAGTACAGAAGAGATAGAGTACAGTGGAGCACAGTAGAGGTAGAGTACAGTGGAGTACAGTAGAGGTAGAGTACTGTGCAGTACAGTAGAGATAGAGCACAGTGGAGCACTGTAGAGGTAGAGTACAGTGGAGTACAGTAGAGGTTGAGTACATTAGAGTATAGTAGAGGTAGAGTACAGTGGACTACAGTAGAGATAGAGGACAGTGGAGCACAGTAGAGGTAGAGTACAGTGGAGCACAGTAGAGGTAGAGTACAGTGGAGCACAGTAGAGGTAGAGTACAGTGGAGTAGAGTAGAGGTAGTGTACAGTGGAGCACAGTACAGGTAGAGTACAGTGGAGCAGAGAAGAGGTAGAGTACAGTGGGGTACAGTAGAAATAGAGTACAGTGGAGCACAGTAGATTAGAGTACAGTAGAGCACAGTAGAGGTAGAGTACAGTGGAGCACAGTAGAGATAGAGTACAGTAGAGCAGAGTAGAGGTAGAGTACAGTGGAGTACAGTACAGGTAGAGTACAGTGGAGCACTGTAGAGGTGGAGTACAGTGGAGTACAGTAGAGGTAGAGTACAGTGGAGCACAGTAGAGATAGAGTACAGTAGAGCACAGTAGAGGTAGAGTACAGTGGAGTATAGTAGAGGTAGAGTACAGTGGAGTACAGTAGAGGTAGAGTACAGTGGAGAATAGTAGATGTAGAGTACAGTGGAGCACAGTAGAGGTAGAGTACAGTGGAGCACAGTAGAGGTAGAGTACAGTGGGGTACAGTAGAAATAGAGTACAGTGGAGCACAGTAGAGTAGAGTACAGTAGAGCACAGTAGAGGTAGAGTAGAGTGGAGCACAGTAGAGATACAGTACAGTGGAGTACAGTAGAGGTAGAGTACAGTGGAGTACAGAGGAGCACAGTAGAGGTGGAGTACAGTAGAGTACAGTAGAGGTAGAGTACAGTGTAGTACATTAGAGATAGAGTACAGTGGAGTATAGTAGAGGTAGAGTACAGTGGAGTACAGTGGAGTACAGTAGAGTTGGAGTACAGTAGAGTACAGTAGAGGTAGAGAACAGTACAGTACAGTAGAGGTAGACTACAGTGGAGTACAGTAGAGGTAGAGTACTGTAGAGCACAGTAGAGGTAGAATACAGTGGAGTACAGTAGAGGTAGAGTACAGTGGAGCACAGTAGAGGTAGAGAACAGTACTGTACAGTAGAGGTAGAGTAGAGTGGAGTACAGCAGAGGTAGAGTACAGTAGAGCACAGTAGAGGTAGAATACAGTGGAGTACAGTAGAGGTAGAGTACAGTGGAGTACAGTAGAGGTAGAGTACAGTGGAGTACAGAAGAGATAGAGTACAGTGGAGCACAGTAGAGGTAGAGTACAGTGGAGTACAGTAGAGGTAGAGTACAGTGGAGTACAGAGGAGCACAGTAGAGGTGGAGTACAGTAGAGTACAGTAGAGGTAGAGTACAGTGTAGTACATTAGAGATAGAGTACAGTGGAGTAGAGTAGAGATAGAGTACAGTGGAGCACAGCAGAGGTAGAGTAAAGTGGATCACAGTAGAGATATAGTACAGTGGAGTACAGTGGAGCACAGTAGAGGTAGAGTACAGTGGAGCACAGTAGAGGTAGAGTACAGTGGAGCACAGTAGAGATAGAGTACAGTAGAGCAGAGTTGAGGTAGAGTACAGTGGAGCACAGTAGAGGTAGAGTACAGTGGAGTATAGTTGAGGTAGACTACAGTGGAGTACAGTAGAGGTAGAGTACAGTGGAGCACAGTAGAGATAGAGTACAGTAGAGCAGAGTAGAGGTAGAGTACAGTGGAGCACAGTAGAGGTAGATTACAGTGGAACACTGTAGAGGTGGAGTACAGTGGAGTATAGTTGAGGTAGACTACAGTGGAATACAGTAGAGGTAGAGTACAGTGGAGCACAGTAGAGGTAGAGTACAGTAGAGTACAGTAGAGGTAGAGTACAGTGGAGCACAGTAGAGCTAGAATACAGTAGAGTACAGTGGAGCACAGTAGAGGTGGAGTACAGTAGAGTAGAGTATAGGTAGAGTACAGTGGAGTACAGTAGAGATAGAGTAGAGTGGAGTAGAGTAGAGATAGAGTACAGTGGATTAGAGTAGAGATAGAGTACAGTGGAGTATAGTTGAGGTAGAGTACAGTGGAGCACAGTAGAGGTAGAGTACAGTGGAGCACAGTAGAGATAGAGTACAGTAGAGCAGAGTAGAGGTAGAGTACAGTGGAGTACAGTAGAGGTAGAGTACAGTGGAGCACTGTAGAGGTGGAGTATAGTGGAGTACAGTAGAGGTAGAGTACAGTGGAGCACAGTAGAGATAGAGTACAGTAGAGCACAGTAGAGGTAGATTACAGTGGAGCACAGTAGAGGTAGAGTACAGTGGAGTATAGTTGAGGTAGACTACAGTGGAGTACAGTAGAGGTAGAGTACACTGGAGTACAGTAGAGGTATAGTACAGTGGAGCACAGTAGAGGTAGAGTACAGTGGAGCACAGTAGAGGTAGAGTACAGTGGAGTAGAGTAGAGGTAGAGTACAGTGGAGTACAGTAGAGGTAGAGTAGAGTGGAGCACATTAGAGGTGGAGTAGAGTAGAGTAGAGTAGAGGTAAAGTACAGTGGAGTACAGTAGAAGTAGAGTACAGTGGAGCACAGTAGAGGTAGAGTAGAGTGGAGTACAGTAGAGGTAGAGTACAGTGGAGTACAGTAGAGGTAGAGTACAGTGGAGCACTGTAGAGGTGGAGTACAGTGGAGTACAGTAGAGGTAGAGTACAGTGGAGCAAAGTAGAGATAGAGTACAGTAGAGCAGAGTAGAGGTAGAGTACAGTGGAGCACAGTAGAGGTAGAGTACAGTGAAGTATAGTAGAGGTAGAATACAGTGGAGTACAGTAGAGGTAGAGTACAGTGGAGTACAGTAGAGGTAGAGTACAGTGGCGTACAGTAGAGGTAGAGTACAGTGGAGCACAGTAGATGTAGAGTACAGTGGAGTAGAGTAGAGGTAGAGTACAGTGGAGCACAGTAGAGCTAGAGTACAGTGGAGTACAGTAGAGATAGAGTAGAGTGGAGTAGAGTAGAGATAGAGTACAGTGGATTAGAGTAGAGATAGAGTACAGTGGAGTATAGTTGAGGTAGAGTACAGTGGAGCACAGTAGAGGTAGAGTACAGTGGAGTATAGTTGAGGTAGACTACAGTGGAGTACAGTAGAGGTAGAGTACAGTGGAGCACAGTAGAGATAGAGTACAGTAGAGCAGAGTAGAGGTAGAGTACAGTGGAGTACAGTAGAGGTAGATTACAGTGGAACACTGTAGAGGTGGAGTACAGTGGAGTATAGTTGAGGTAGACTACAGTGGAGTACAGTAGAGGTAGAGTACAGTGGAGTACAGTAGAGGTAGAGTACAGTGGAGCACAGTAGAGGTAGAGTACAGTGGAGTATAGTTGAGGTAGACTACAGTGGAGTACAGTAGAGGTAGAGTACAGTGGAGTACAGTAGAGGTAGAGTACAGTAGAGCACAGTAGATGTAGAATACAGTGGAGTACAGTAGAGGTAGAGTACAGTGGAGTACAGTAGAGGTAGAGTACAGTGGAGTACAGTAGAGGTAGAGTACAGTGGAGCACAGTAGAGGTAGAGTACAGTAGAGTACAGTAGAGGTAGAGTACAGTGGAGCACAGTAGAGCTAGAATACAGTAGAGTACAGTGGAGCACAGTAGAGGTGGAGTACAGTAGAGTAGAGTATAGGTAGAGTACAGTGGAGTACAGTAGAGATAGAGTAGAGTGGAGTAGAGTAGAGATAGAGTACAGTGGATTAGAGTAGAGATAGAGTACAGTGGAGTATAGTTGAGGTAGAGTACAGTGGAGCACAGTAGAGGTAGAGTACAGTGGAGCACAGTAGAGATAGAGTACAGTAGAGCAGAGTAGAGGTAGAGTACAGTGGAGTACAGTAGAGGTAGAGTACAGTGGAGCACTGTAGAGGTGGAGTATAGTGGAGTATAGTAGAGGTAGAGTACAGTGGAGCACAGTAGAGGTAGAGTACAGTGGAGTATAGTTGAGGTAGACTACAGTGGAGTACAGTAGAGGTAGAGTACACTGGAGTACAGTAGAGGTAGAGTACAGTGGAGCACAGTAGAGGTAGAGTACAGTGGAGCACAGTAGAGGTAGAGTACAGTGGAGCACAGTAGAGGTAGAGTACAGTGGAGTACAGTAGAGGTAGAGTACAGTGGAGTACAGTAGAGGTAGAGTAGAGTGGAGCACATTAGAGGTGGAGTAGAGTAGAGTACAGTAGAGGTAAAGTACAGTGGAGTACAGTAGAAGTAGAGTACAGTGGAGCACAGTAGAGGTAGAGTAGAGTGGAGTACAGTAGAGGTAGAGTACAGTGGAGTACAGTAGAGGTAGAGTACAGTGGATCACAGTAGAGATAGAGTACAGTGGATCACAGTAGAGATAGAGTACAGTGGAGCACAGTAGAAGTATAGTACAGTGGAGCACAGTAGAGATAGATTACAGTGGAATAGAGTAGAGATAGAGTACAGTGGATTAGAGTCGAGGTAGAGTACAGTGGAGCACAGTAGAGGTAGAGTACAGTGGAGCACAGTAGAGGTAGAGTACAGTGGAGCACAGTAGAGGTAGAGTACAGTGGAATAGAGATAGAGTACGGTGGAGTACAGTAGAGGTAGAGTACAGTGGAGCAGAGTAGAGGTAGAGTACAGTGGAGTACAGTAGAGGTAGAGCACAGTAGAGCAGAGTAGAGGTAGAGTACAGTGGAGTACAGTAGAGGTAGAGCACAGTGGAGCACTGTAGAGGTAGAGTACAGTGGAGTACAGTAGAGATAGAGTACAGTGGAGCACAGTAGAGGTAGAGTACAGTGGAATAGAGATAGAGTACGGTGGAGTACAGTAGAGGTAGAGTACAGTGGAGCAGAGTAGAGGTAGAGTACAGTGGAGTACAGTAGAGGTAGAGCACAGTAGAGCAGAGTAGAGGTAGAGTACAGTGGAGTACAGTAGAGGTAGAGCACAGTGGAGCACTGTAGAGGTAGAGTACAGTGGAGTACAGTAGAGATAGAGTACAGTGGAGCACAGTAGAGGTAGAGTACAGTGGAGCACAGTAGAGGTAGAGTACAGTGGAGCACAGTAGAGGTAGAGTACAGTGGAGTACAGTAGAGGTAGAGTACAGTGGAGTACAGTAGAGGTAGAGTACAGTGGAGCACAGTAGAAGTAGAGTACAGTGGAGTACAGTGGAGCACAGTAGAGGTGGAGTACAGTAGAGTACAGTAGCTGTAGAGTACAGTGGAGCACAGTAGAGGTAGAGTACAGTGGAGTACAGTGGAGTACAGTAGAGGTGGAGTACAGTAGAGTACAGTAGAGGTAGAGAACAGTACAGTACAGTAGATGTAGAGTACAGTGGAGTACAGTAGAGGTAGAGTACAGTAGAGTACACTAGAGGTAGAATACAGTGGAGTACAATAGAGGTAGAGTACAGTGGAGTACAGTAGAGGTAGAGTACAGTGGAGTACAGTAGAGGTAGAGAACAGTACAGTACAGTAGAGGTAGAGTACAGTGGAGTACAGTAGAGGTAGAGTAAAGTAGAGCATAGTAGAGGTAGAATACAGTGGAGTACAGTAGAGGTAGAGTACAGTGGAGTACAGTAGAGGTAGAGTACAGTGGAGTACAGTAGAGGTAGAGTACAGTGGAGCACAGTAGAGGTAGAGTACAGTGGAGTACAGTAGAGGTAGAGTAGAGTGGAGCACAGTAGAGCTAGAGTACAGTGGAGTACAGTGGAGCACAGTAGAGGTGGAGTACAGTAGAGTAGAGTATAGGTAGAGTACAGTGGAGTACAGTAGAGATAGAGTACAGTGGATTAGAGTAGAGATAGAGTACAGTGGAGTATAGTTGAGGTAGAGTACAGTGGAGCACAGTAGAGGTAGAGTACAGTGGAGTATAGTTGAGGTAGACTACAGTGGAGTACAGTAGAGGTAGAGTACAGTGGAGCACTGTAGAGGTGGAGTACAGTGGAGAACAGTAGAGGTAGAGTACAGTGGAGCACAGTAGAGGTAGAGTACAGTGAAGTATAGTAGAGGTAGAATACAGTGGAGTACAGTAGAGGTAGAGTACAGTGGAGCACAGTAGAGGTAGAGTACAGTGGAGTAGAGTAGAGGTAGAGTACAGTGGAGCACAGTAGAGATAGAGTACAGTGGAGTACAGTAGAGGAAGAGTACAGTGGAGTACAGTAGAGGTATAGTACAGTGGAGTACAGTAGAGGTACAGTAGAGTGGAGCACATTAGAGGTGGAGTAGAGTAGAGTACAGTAGAGGTAGAGTACAGTGGAGTACAGTAGAAGTAGAGTACAGTGGAGCACAGTAGAGGTGTAGTACAGTAGAGTACAGTAGAGGTAGAGTACAGTGGAGTACAATAGAGATAGTGTACAGTGGAGTAGAGTAGATATAGAGTACAGTGGAGCACAGCAGAGGTAGAGTACAGTGGATCACAGTAGAGATAGAGTGCAGTGGAGTACAGTGGAGCACAGTAGAGGTAGAGTACAGTGGAGAACAGTAGAGATAGAGTACAGTGGAGTACAGTAGAGGTGGAGTACAGTAGAGTATAGTAGAGGTCGAGTACAGTGGACTACAGTAGAGATAGAGTACAGTGGAACACAGTAGAGGCAGAGTACAGTGGAGCACAGTAGAGGTAGAGTACAGTGGAGCACAGTAGAGGTAGAGTACAGTGGAGTACAGTAGAGGTAGTGTACAGTGGAGCACAGTAGAGGTAGAGTACAGTGGAGCACAGTAGAGGTAGAGTACAGTGGAGCACAGTAGAGGTAGAGTACAGTGGAGCACAGTAGAGGTAGAGTACAGTGGAGTAGAGTAGAGGTAGAGTACAGTGGAGTACAGTAGAGGTAGAGTACAGTGGAGCACAGTAGAGGTAGAGTACAGTGGAGTACAGTGGAGCACAGTAGAGGTAGAGTACAGTGGAGCACAGTAGAGGTAGAGTACAGTGGAGTACAGTAGAGGCAGAGTACAGTGGAGTACAGTAGAGGTAGAGTACAGTGGAGCACAGTAGAGGTAGAGTGCAGTGGAGTAGAGTAGAGGTAGAGTACAGTGGAGCACAGTAGAGCTAGAGTACAGTGGAGTACATTGGAGCACAGTAGAGGTGGAGTACAGTAGAGTAGAGTATAGGTAGAGTACAGTGGAGTACAGTAGAGATAGAGTAGAGTGGAGTAGAGTAGAGATAGAGTACAGTGGATTAGAGTAGAGATAGAGTACAGTGGAGTATAGTTTAGGTAGAGTACAGTGGAGCACAGTAGAGGTAGAGTACAGTGGAGTATAGTTGAGGAAGACTACAGTGGAGTACAGTAGAGGTAGAGTACAGTGGAGCACAGTAGAGATAGAGTACAGTAGAGCAGAGTAGAGGTAGAGTACAGTGGAGTACAGTAGAGGTAGATTAAAGTGGAGCACTGTAGAGGTGGAGTACAGTGGAGTACAGTAGAGATAGAGTACAGTGGAGTAGAGTAGAGGTAGAGTACAGTGGAGCACAGTAGAGCTAGAGTACAGTGGAGTACATTGGAGCACAGTAGAGGTGGAGTACAGTAGAGTAGAGTATAGGTAGAGTACAGTGGAATACAGTAGAGATAGAGTAGAGTGGAGTAGAGTAGAGATAGAGTACAGTGGATTAGAGTAGAGATAGAGAACAGTGGAGTATAGTTGAGGTAGAGTACAGTGGAGCACAGTAGAGATAGAGTACAGTGGAGTATAGTTGAAGTAGACTACAGTGGAGTACAGTAGAGGTAGAGTACAGTGGAGCACAGTAGAGATAGAGTACAGTAGAGCAGAGTAGAGGTAGAGTACAGTGGAGTACAGTAGAGGTAGAGCACAGTAGAGCAGAGTAGAGGTAGAGTACAGTGGAGTACAGTAGAGGTAGAGCACAGTGGAGCACTGTAGAGGTAGAATACAGTGGAGTACAGTAGAGATAGAGTACAGTGGAGCACAGTAGAGCTAGAATACAGTAGAGTACAGTGGAGCACAGTAGAGGTGGAGTACAGTAGAGTAGAGTATAGGTAGAGTACAGTGGAGTACAGTAGAGATAGAGTAGAGTGGAGTAGAGTAGAGATAGAGTACAGTGGATTAGAGTAGAGATAGAGTACAGTGGAGTATAGTTGAGGTAGAGTACAGTGGAGCACAGTAGAGGTAGAGTACAGTGGAGCACAGTAGAGCTAGAATACAGTAGAGTACAGTGGAGTACAGTAGAGGTAGAGTACAGTGGAGTACAGTAGAGGTAGAGTACAGTGGAGTACAGTAGAGGTAGAGTACAGTGGAGCACAGTAGAGGTAGAGTACAGTAGAGTACAGTAGAGGTAGAGTACAGTGGAGCACAGTAGAGCTAGAATACAGTAGAGTACAGTGGAGCACAGTAGAGGTGGAGTACAGTAGAGTAGAGTATAGGTAGAGTACAGTGGAGTACAGTAGAGATAGAGTAGAGTGGAGTAGAGTAGAGATAGAGTACAGTGGATTAGAGTAGAGATAGAGTACAGTGGAGTATAGTTGAGGTAGAGTACAGTGGAGCACAGTAGAGGTAGAGTACAGTGGAGCACAGTAGAGATAGAGTACAGTAGAGCAGAGTAGAGGTAGAGTACAGTGGAGTACAGTAGAGGTATAGTACAGTGGAGCACTGTAGAGGTGGAGTATAGTGGAGTATAGTAGAGGTAGAGTACAGTGGAGCACAGTAGAGGTAGAGTACAGTGGAGTATAGTTGAGGTAGACTACAGTGGAGTACAGTAGAGGTAGAGTACACTGGAGTACAGTAGAGGTAGAGTACAGTGGAGCACAGTAGAGGTAGAGTACAGTGGAGCACAGTAGAGGTAGAGTACAGTGGAGCACAGTAGAGGTAGAGTACAGTGGAGTACAGTAGAGGTAGAGTACAGTGGAGTACAGTAGAGGTAGAGTAGAGTGGAGCACATTAGAGGTGGAGTAGAGTAGAGTACAGTAGAGGTAAAGTACAGTGGAGTACAGTAGAAGTAGAGTACAGTGGAGCACAGTAGAGGTAGAGTAGAGTGGAGTACAGTAGAGGTAGAGTACAGTGGAGTACAGTAGAGGTAGAGTACAGTGGATCACAGTAGAGATAGAGTACAGTGGATCACAGTAGAGATAGAGTACAGTGGAGCACAGTAGAAGTATAGTGCAGTGGAGCACAGTAGAGATAGATTACAGTGGAATAGAGTAGAGATAGAGTACAGTGGATTAGAGTCGAGGTAGAGTACAGTGGAGCACAGTAGAGGTAGAGTACAGTGGAGCACAGTAGAGGTAGAGTACAGTGGAGCACAGTAGAGGTAGAGTACAGTGGAATAGAGTAGAGATAGAGTACGGTGGAGTACAGTAGAGGTAGAGTACAGTGGAGCAGAGTAGAGGTAGAGTACAGTGGAGTACAGTAGAGGTAGAGCACAGTAGAGCAGAGTAGAGGTAGAGTACAGTGGAGTACAGTAGAGGTAGAGCACAGTGGAGCACTGCAGAGGTAGAGTACAGTGGAGCACAGTAGAGGTAGAGCACAGTGGAGCACTGTAGAGGTAGAATACAGTGGAGTACAGTAGAGATAGAGTACAGTGGAGCACAGTAGAGGTAGAGTACAGTGGAGCACAGTAGAGGTAGAGTACAGTGGAGTACAGTAGAGATAGAGTAGAGTGGAGTAGAGTAGAGATAGAGTACAGTGGATTAGAGTAGAGATAGAGTACAGTGGAGTATAGTTGAGGTAGAGTACAGTGGAGCACAGTAGAGGTAGAGTACAGTGGAGTATAGTTGAGGTAGACTACAGTGGAGTACAGTAGAGGTAGAGTACAGTGGAGCACAGTAGAGATAGAGTACAGTAGAGCAGAGTAGAGGTAGAGTACAGTGGAGCACAGTAGATGTAGAGTACAGTGGAGTAGAGTAGAGGTAGAGTACAGTGGAGCACAGTAGAGCTAGAGTACAGTGGAGTACAGTAGAGATAGAGTAGAGTGGAGTAGAGTAGAGATAGAGTACAGTGGATTAGAGTAGAGATAGAGTACAGTGGAGTATAGTTGAGGTAGAGTACAGTGGAGCACAGTAGAGGTAGAGTACAGTGGAGTATAGTTGAGGTAGACTACAGTGGAGTACAGTAGAGGTAGAGTACAGTGGAGCACAGTAGAGATAGAGTACAGTAGAGCAGAGTAGAGGTAGAGTACAGTGGAGTACAGTAGAGGTAGATTACAGTGGAACACTGTAGAGGTGGAGTACAGTGGAGTATAGTTGAGGTAGACTACAGTGGAGTACAGTAGAGGTAGAGTACAGTGGAGTACAGTAGAGGTAGAGTACAGTGGAGCACAGTAGAGGTAGAGTACAGTGGAGTATAGTTGAGGTAGACTACAGTGGAGTACAGTAGAGGTAGAGTACAGTGGAGTACAGTAGAGGTAGAGTACAGTAGAGCACAGTAGATGTAGAATACAGTGGAGTACAGTAGAGGTAGAGTACAGTGGAGTACAGTAGAGGTAGAGTACAGTGGAGTACAGTAGAGGTAGAGTACAGTGGAGCACAGTAGAGGTAGAGTACAGTAGAGTACAGTAGAGGTAGAGTACAGTGGAGCACAGTAGAGCTAGAATACAGTAGAGTACAGTGGAGCACAGTAGAGGTGGAGTACAGTAGAGTAGAGTATAGGTAGAGTACAGTGGAGTACAGTAGAGATAGAGTAGAGTGGAGTAGAGTAGAGATAGAGTACAGTGGATTAGAGTAGAGATAGAGTACAGTGGAGTATAGTTGAGGTAGAGTACAGTGGAGCACAGTAGAGGTAGAGTACAGTGGAGCACAGTAGAGATAGAGTACAGTAGAGCAGAGTAGAGGTAGAGTACAGTGGAGTACAGTAGAGGTAGAGTACAGTGGAGCACTGTAGAGGTGGAGTATAGTGGAGTATAGTAGAGGTAGAGTACAGTGGAGCACAGTAGAGGTAGAGTACAGTGGAGTATAGTTGAGGTAGACTACAGTGGAGTACAGTAGAGGTAGAGTACACTGGAGTACAGTAGAGGTAGAGTACAGTGGAGCACAGTAGAGGTAGAGTACAGTGGAGCACAGTAGAGGTAGAGTACAGTGGAGCACAGTAGAGGTAGAGTACAGTGGAGTACAGTAGAGGTAGAGTACAGTGGAGTACAGTAGAGGTAGAGTAGAGTGGAGCACATTAGAGGTGGAGTAGAGTAGAGTACAGTAGAGGTAAAGTACAGTGGAGTACAGTAGAAGTAGAGTACAGTGGAGCACAGTAGAGGTAGAGTAGAGTGGAGTACAGTAGAGGTAGAGTACAGTGGAGTACAGTAGAGGTAGAGTACAGTGGATCACAGTAGAGATAGAGTACAGTGGATCACAGTAGAGATAGAGTACAGTGGACCACAGTAGAAGTATAGTACAGTGGAGCACAGTAGAGATAGATTACAGTGGAATAGAGTAGAGATAGAGTACAGTGGATTAGAGTCGAGGTAGAGTACAGTGGAGCACAGTAGAGGTAGAGTACAGTGGAGCACAGTAGAGGTAGAGTACAGTGGAGCACAGTAGAGGTAGAGTACAGTGGAATAGAGATAGAGTACGGTGGAGTACAGTAGAGGTAGAGTACAGTGGAGCAGAGTAGAGGTAGAGTACAGTGGAGTACAGTAGAGGTAGAGCACAGTAGAGCAGAGTAGAGGTAGAGTACAGTGGAGTACAGTAGAGGTAGAGCACAGTGGAGCACTGTAGAGGTAGAGTACAGTGGAGTACAGTAGAGATAGAGTACAGTGGAGCACAGTAGAGGTAGAGTACAGTGGAATAGAGATAGAGTACGGTGGAGTACAGTAGAGGTAGAGTACAGTGGAGCAGAGTAGAGGTAGAGTACAGTGGAGTACAGTAGAGGTAGAGCACAGTAGAGCAGAGTAGAGGTAGAGTACAGTGGAGTACAGTAGAGGTAGAGCACAGTGGAGCACTGTAGAGGTAGAGTACAGTGGAGTACAGTAGAGATAGAGTACAGTGGAGCACAGTAGAGGTAGAGTACAGTGGAGCACAGTAGAGGTAGAGTACAGTGGAGCACAGTAGAGGTAGAGTACAGTGGAGTACAGTAGAGGTAGAGTACAGTGGAGTACAGTAGAGGTAGAGTACAGTGGAGCACAGTAGAAGTAGAGTACAGTGGAGTACAGTGGAGCACAGTAGAGGTGGAGTACAGTAGAGTACAGTAGCTGTAGAGTACAGTGGAGCACAGTAGAGGTAGAGTACAGTGGAGTACAGTGGAGTACAGTAGAGGTGGAGTACAGTAGAGTACAGTAGAGGTAGAGAACAGTACAGTACAGTAGATGTAGAGTACAGTGGAGTACAGTAGAGGTAGAGTACAGTAGAGTACACTAGAGGTAGAATACAGTGGAGTACAATAGAGGTAGAGTACAGTGGAGTACAGTAGAGGTAGAGTACAGTGGAGTACAGTAGAGGTAGAGAACAGTACAGTACAGTAGAGGTAGAGTACAGTGGAGTACAGTAGAGGTAGAGTAAAGTAGAGCATAGTAGAGGTAGAATACAGTGGAGTACAGTAGAGGTAGAGTACAGTGGAGTACAGTAGAGGTAGAGTACAGTGGAGTACAGTAGAGGTAGAGTACAGTGGAGCACAGTAGAGGTAGAGTACAGTGGAGTACAGTAGAGGTAGAGTAGAGTGGAGCACAGTAGAGCTAGAGTACAGTGGAGTACAGTGGAGCACAGTAGAGGTGGAGTACAGTAGAGTAGAGTATAGGTAGAGTACAGTGGAGTACAGTAGAGATAGAGTACAGTGGATTAGAGTAGAGATAGAGTACAGTGGAGTATAGTTGAGGTAGAGTACAGTGGAGCACAGTAGAGGTAGAGTACAGTGGAGTATAGTTGAGGTAGACTACAGTGGAGTACAGTAGAGGTAGAGTACTGTGGAGCACTGTAGAGGTGGAGTACAGTGGAGAACAGTAGAGGTAGAGTACAGTGGAGCACAGTAGAGGTAGAGTACAGTGAAGTATAGTAGAGGTAGAATACAGTGGAGTACAGTAGAGGTAGAGTACAGTGGAGCACAGTAGAGGTAGAGTACAGTGGAGTAGAGTAGAGGTAGAGTACAGTGGAGCACAGTAGAGATAGAGTACAGTGGAGTACAGTAGAGGAAGAGTACAGTGGAGTACAGTAGAGGTATAGTACAGTGGAGTACAGTAGAGGTAGAGTAGAGTGGAGCACATTAGAGGTGGAGTAGAGTAGAGTACAGTAGAGGTAGAGTACAGTGGAGTACAGTAGAAGTAGAGTACAGTGGAGCACAGTAGAGGTGTAGTACAGTAGAGTACAGTAGAGGTAGAGTACAGTGGAGTACAATAGAGATAGTGTACAGTGGAGTAGAGTAGATATAGAGTACAGTGGAGCACAGCAGAGGTAGAGTACAGTGGATCACAGTAGAGATAGAGTGCAGTGGAGTACAGTGGAGCACAGTAGAGGTAGAGTACAGTGGAGAACAGTAGAGATAGAGTACAGTGGAGTACAGTAGAGGTGGAGTACAGTAGAGTATAGTAGAGGTAGAGTACAGTGGACTACAGTAGAGATAGAGTACAGTGGAACACAGTAGAGGTAGAGTACAGTGGAGCACAGTAGAGGTAGAGTACAGTGGAGCACAGTAGAGGTAGAGTACAGTGGAGTACAGTAGAGGTAGTGTACAGTGGAGCACAGTAGAGGTAGAGTACAGTGGAGCACAGTAGAGGTAGAGTACAGTGGAGCACAGTAGAGGTAGAGTACAGTGGAGCACAGTAGAGGTAGAGTACAGTGGAGTAGAGTAGAGGTAGAGTACAGTGGAGTACAGTAGAGGTAGAGTACAGTGGAGCACAGTAGAGGTAGAGTACAGTGGAGTACAGTGGAGCACAGTAGAGGTAGAGTACAGTGGAGCACAGTAGAGGTAGAGTACAGTGGAGTACAGTAGAGGCAGAGTACAGTGGAGTACAGTAGAGGTAGAGTACAGTGGAGCACAGTAGAGGTAGAGTGCAGTGGAGTAGAGTAGAGGTAGAGTACAGTGGAGCACAGTAGAGCTAGAGTACAGTGGAGTACATTGGAGCACAGTAGAGGTGGAGTACAGTAGAGTAGAGTATAGGTAGAGTACAGTGGAGTACAGTAGAGATAGAGTAGAGTGGAGTAGAGTAGAGATAGAGTACAGTGGATTAGAGTAGAGATAGAGTACAGTGGAGTATAGTTTAGGTAGAGTACAGTGGAGCACAGTAGAGGTAGAGTACAGTGGAGTATAGTTGAGGAAGACTACAGTGGAGTACAGTAGAGGTAGAGTACAGTGGAGCACAGTAGAGATAGAGTACAGTAGAGCAGAGTAGAGGTAGAGTACAGTGGAGTACAGTAGAGGTAGATTAAAGTGGAGCACTGTAGAGGTGGAGTACAGTGGAGTACAGTAGAGATAGAGTACAGTGGAGTAGAGTAGAGGTAGAGTACAGTGGAGCACAGTAGAGCTAGAGTACAGTGGAGTACATTGGAGCACAGTAGAGGTGGAGTACAGTAGAGTAGAGTATAGGTAGAGTACAGTGGAATACAGTAGAGATAGAGTAGAGTGGAGTAGAGTAGAGATAGAGTACAGTGGATTAGAGTAGAGATAGAGAACAGTGGAGTATAGTTGAGGTAGAGTACAGTGGAGCACAGTAGAGATAGAGTACAGTGGAGTATAGTTGAAGTAGACTACAGTGGAGTACAGTAGAGGTAGAGTACAGTGGAGCACAGTAGAGATAGAGTACAGTAGAGCAGAGTAGAGGTAGAGTACAGTGGAGTACAGTAGAGGTAGAGCACAGTAGAGCAGAGTAGAGGTAGAGTACAGTGGAGTACAGTAGAGGTAGAGCACAGTGGAGCACTGTAGAGGTAGAATACAGTGGAGTACAGTAGAGATAGAGTACAGTGGAGCACAGTAGAGCTAGAATACAGTAGAGTACAGTGTAGCACAGTAGAGGTGGAGTACAGTAGAGTAGAGTATAGGTAGAGTACAGTGGAGTACAGTAGAGATAGAGTAGAGTGGAGTAGAGTAGAGATAGAGTACAGTGGATTAGAGTAGAGATAGAGTACAGTGGAGTATAGTTGAGGTAGAGTACAGTGGAGCACAGTAGAGGTAGAGTACAGTGGAGCACAGTAGAGCTAGAATACAGTAGAGTACAGTGGAGTACAGTAGAGGTAGAGTACAGTGGAGTACAGTAGAGGTAGAGTACAGTGGAGTACAGTAGAGGTAGAGTACAGTGGAGCACAGTAGAGGTAGAGTACAGTAGAGTACAGTAGAGGTAGAGTACAGTGGAGCACAGTAGAGCTAGAATACAGTAGAGTACAGTGGATCACAGTAGAGGTGGAGTACAGTAGAGTAGAGTATAGGTAGAGTACAGTGGAGTACAGTAGAGATAGAGTAGAGTGGAGTAGAGTAGAGATAGAGTACAGTGGATTAGAGTAGAGATAGAGTACAGTGGAGTATAGTTGAGGTAGAGTACAGTGGAGCACAGTAGAGGTAGAGTACAGTGGAGCACAGTAGAGATAGAGTACAGTAGAGCAGAGTAGAGGTAGAGTACAGTGGAGTACAGTAGAGGTATAGTACAGTGGAGCACTGTAGAGGTGGAGTATAGTGGAGTATAGTAGAGGTAGAGTACAGTGGAGCACAGTAGAGGTAGAGTACAGTGGAGTATAGTTGAGGTAGACTACAGTGGAGTACAGTAGAGGTAGAGTACACTGGAGTACAGTAGAGGTAGAGTACAGTGGAGCACAGTAGAGGTAGAGTACAGTGGAGCACAGTAGAGGTAGAGTACAGTGGAGCACAGTAGAGGTAGAGTACAGTGGAGTACAGTAGAGGTAGAGTACAGTGGAGTACAGTAGAGGTAGAGTAGAGTGGAGCACATTAGAGGTGGAGTAGAGTAGAGTACAGTAGAGGTAAAGTACAGTGGAGTACAGTAGAAGTAGAGTACAGTGGAGCACAGTAGAGGTAGAGTAGAGTGGAGTACAGTAGAGGTAGAGTACAGTGGAGTACAGTAGAGGTAGAGTACAGTGGATCACAGTAGAGATAGAGTACAGTGGATCACAGTAGAGATAGAGTACAGTGGAGCACAGTAGAAGTATAGTACAGTGGAGCACAGTAGAGATAGATTACAGTGGAATAGAGTAGAGATAGAGTACAGTGGATTAGAGTCGAGGTAGAGTACAGTGGAGCACAGTAGAGGTAGAGTACAGTGGAGCACAGTAGAGGTAGAGTACAGTGGAGCACAGTAGAGGTAGAGTACAGTGGAATAGAGTAGAGATAGAGTACGGTGGAGTACAGTAGAGGTAGAGTACAGTGGAGCAGAGTAGAGGTAGAGTACAGTGGAGTACAGTAGAGGTAGAGCACAGTAGAGCAGAGTAGAGGTAGAGTACAGTGGAGTACAGTAGAGGTAGAGCACAGTGGAGCACTGTAGAGGTAGAGTACAGTGGAGCACAGTAGAGGTAGAGCACAGTGGAGCACTGTAGAGGTAGAATACAGTGGAGTACAGTAGAGATAGAGTACAGTGGAGCACAGTAGAGGTAGAGTACAGTGGAGCACAGTAGAGGTAGAGTACAGTGGAGCACAGTAGAGGTAGAGTACAGTGGAGTACAGTAGAGGTAGTGTACAGTGGAGCACAGTAGAGGTAGAGTACAGTGGAGCAGAGTAGAGGTAGAGTACAGTGGGGTACAGTAGAAATAGAGTACAGTGGAGCACATTAGAGTAGAGTACAGTAGAGCACAGTAGAGGTAGAGTACAGTGGAGCACAGTAGAGATAGAGTACAGTGGAGTACAGTAGAGGAAGAGTACAGTGGAGTACAGTAGAGGTATAGTACAGTGGAGTACAGTAGAGGTAGAGTAGAGTGGAGCACATTAGAGGTGGAGTAGAGTAGAGTACAGTAGAGGTAGAGTACAGTGGAGTACAGTAGAAGTAGAGTACAGTGGAGCACAGTAGAGGTGTAGTACAGTAGAGTACAGTAGAGGTAGAGTACAGTGGAGTACAATAGAGATAGTGTACAGTGGAGTAGAGTAGATATAGAGTACAGTGGAGCACAGCAGAGGTAGAGTACAGTGGATCACAGTAGAGATAGAGTGCAGTGGAGTACAGTGGAGCACAGTAGAGGTAGAGTACAGTGGAGAACAGTAGAGATAGAGTACAGTGGAGTACAGTAGAGGTGGAGTACAGTAGAGTATAGTAGAGGTAGAGTACAGTGGACTACAGTAGAGGTAGAGTACAGTGGAGCACAGTAGAGGTAGAGTACAGTGGAGCACAGTAGAGGTAGAGTACAGTGGAGCACAGTAGAGGTAGAGTACAGTGGAGTACAGAATTGGTAGAGTACAGTGGAGCACAGTAGAGGTAGAGTACAGTGGAGTACAGTAGAGGTAGTGTACAGTGGAGCACAGTAGAGGTAGAGTACAGTGGAGCACAGTAGAGGTAGAGTACAGTGGAGCACAGTAGAGGTAGAGTACAGTGGAGCACAGTAGAGGTAGAGTACAGTGGAGTAGAGTAGAGGTAGAGTACAGTGGAGTACAGTAGAGGTAGAGTACAGTGGAGCACAGTAGAGGTAGAGTACAGTGGAGTACAGTGGAGCACAGTAGAGGTAGAGTACAGTGGAGCACAGTAGAGGTAGAGTACAGTGGAGTACAGTAGAGGCAGAGTACAGTGGAGTACAGTAGAGGTAGAGTACAGTGGAGCACAGTAGAGGTAGAGTGCAGTGGAGTAGAGTAGAGGTAGAGTACAGTGGAGCACAGTAGAGCTAGAGTACAGTGGAGTACATTGGAGCACAGTAGAGGTGGAGTACAGTAGAGTAGAGTATAGGTAGAGTACAGTGGAGTACAGTAGAGATAGAGTAGAGTGGAGTAGAGTAGAGATAGAGTACAGTGGATTAGAGTAGAGATAGAGTACAGTGGAGTATAGTTTAGGTAGAGTACAGTGGAGCACAGTAGAGGTAGAGTACAGTGGAGTATAGTTGAGGAAGACTACAGTGGAGTACAGTAGAGGTAGAGTACAGTGGAGCACAGTAGAGATAGAGTACAGTAGAGCAGAGTAGAGGTAGAGTACAGTGGAGTACAGTAGAGGTAGATTAAAGTGGAGCACTGTAGAGGTGGAGTACAGTGGAGTACAGTAGAGATAGAGTACAGTGGAGTAGAGTAGAGGTAGAGTACAGTGGAGCACAGTAGAGCTAGAGTACAGTGGAGTACATTGGAGCACAGTAGAGGTGGAGTACAGTAGAGTAGAGTATAGGTAGAGTACAGTGGAATACAGTAGAGATAGAGTAGAGTGGAGTAGAGTAGAGATAGAGTACAGTGGATTAGAGTAGAGATAGAGAACAGTGGAGTATAGTTGAGGTAGAGTACAGTGGAGCACAGTAGAGATAGAGTACAGTGGAGTATAGTTGAAGTAGACTACAGTGGAGTACAGTAGAGGTAGAGTACAGTGGAGCACAGTAGAGATAGAGTACAGTAGAGCAGAGTAGAGGTAGAGTACAGTGGAGTACAGTAGAGGTAGAGCACAGTAGAGCAGAGTAGAGGTAGAGTACAGTGGAGTACAGTAGAGGTAGAGCACAGTGGAGCACTGTAGAGGTAGAATACAGTGGAGTACAGTAGAGATAGAGTACAGTGGAGCACAGTAGAGCTAGAATACAGTAGAGTACAGTGGAGCACAGTAGAGGTGGAGTACAGTAGAGTAGAGTATAGGTAGAGTACAGTGGAGTACAGTAGAGATAGAGTAGAGTGGAGTAGAGTAGAGATAGAGTACAGTGGATTAGAGTAGAGATAGAGTACAGTGGAGTATAGTTGAGGTAGAGTACAGTGGAGCACAGTAGAGGTAGAGTACAGTGGAGCACAGTAGAGCTAGAATACAGTAGAGTACAGTGGAGCACAGTAGAGGTGGAGTACAGTAGAGTAGAGTATAGGTAGAGTACAGTGGAGTACAGTAGAGATAGAGTAGAATGGAGTAGAGTAGAGATAGAGTACAGTGGATTAGAGTAGAGATAGAGAACAGTGGAGTATAGTTGAGGTAGAGTACAGTGGAGCACTGTAGAGGTAGAATACAGTGGAGGACAGTAGAGATAGAGTACAGTGGAGTACAGTAGAGGTAGAGTACAGTGGAGTACAGTAGAGGTAGAGTACAGTGGAGTACAGTAGAGGTAGAGTACAGTGGAGCACAGTAGAGGTAGAGTACAGTAGAGTACAGTAGAGGTAGAGTACAGTGGAGCACAGTAGAGCTAGAATACAGTAGAGTACAGTGGAGCACAGTAGAGGTGGAGTACAGTAGAGTAGAGTATAGGTAGAGTACAGTGGAGTACAGTAGAGATAGAGTAGAGTGGAGTAGAGTAGAGATAGAGTACAGTGGATTAGAGTAGAGATAGAGTACAGTGGAGTATAGTTGAGGTAGAGTACAGTGGAGCACAGTAGAGGTAGAGTACAGTGGAGCACAGTAGAGATAGAGTACAGTAGAGCAGAGTAGAGGTAGAGTACAGTGGAGTACAGTAGAGGTAGAGTACAGTGGAGCACTGTAGAGGTGGAGTATAGTGGAGTATAGTAGAGGTAGAGTACAGTGGAGCACAGTAGAGGTAGAGTACAGTGGAGTATAGTTGAGGTAGACTACAGTGGAGTACAGTAGAGGTAGAGTACACTGGAGTACAGTAGAGGTAGAGTACAGTGGAGCACAGTAGAGGTAGAGTACAGTGGAGCACAGTAGAGGTAGAGTACAGTGGAGAACAGTAGAGGTAGAGTACAGTGGAGTACAGTAGAGGTAGAGTACAGTGGAGTACAGTAGAGGTAGAGTAGAGTGGAGCACATTAGAGGTGGAGTAGAGTAGAGTACAGTAGAGGTAAAGTACAGTGGAGTACAGTAGAAGTAGAGTACAGTGGAGCACAGTAGAGGTAGAGTAGAGTGGAGTACAGTAGAGGTAGAGTACAGTGGAGTACAGTAGAGGTAGAGTACAGTGGATCACAGTAGAGATAGAGTACAGTGGATCACAGTAGAGATAGAGTACAGTGGAGCACAGTAGAAGTATAGTACAGTGGAGCACAGTAGAGATAGATTACAGTGGAATAGAGTAGAGATAGAGTACAGTGGATTAGAGTCGAGGTAGAGTACAGTGGAGCACAGTAGAGGTAGAGTACAGTGGAGCACAGTAGAGGTAGAGTACAGTGGAGCACAGTAGAGGTAGAGTACAGTGGAATAGAGTAGAGATAGAGTACGGTGGAGTACAGTAGAGGTAGAGTACAGTGGAGCAGAGTAGAGGTAGAGTACAGTGGAGTACAGTAGAGGTAGAGCACAGTAGAGCAGAGTAGAGGTAGAGTACAGTGGAGTACAGTAGAGGTAGAGCACAGTGGAGCACTGTAGAGGTAGAGTACAGTGGAGTACAGTAGAGATAGAGTACAGTGGAGCACAGTAGAGGTAGAGTACAGTGGAGCACAGTAGAGGTAGAGTACAGTGGAGCACAGTAGAGGTAGAGTACAGTGGAGTACAGTAGAGGTAGAGTACAGTGGAGTACAGTAGAGGTAGAGTACAGTGGAGCACAGTAGAAGTAGAGTACAGTGGAGTACAGTGGAGCACAGTAGAGGTGGAGTACAGTAGAGTACAGTAGCTGTAGAGTACAGTGGAGCACAGTAGAGGTAGAGTACAGTGGAGTACAGTGGAGTACAGTAGAGGTGGAGTACAGTAGAGTACAGTAGAGGTAGAGAACAGTACAGTACAGTATATGTAGAGTACAGTGGAGTACAGTAGAGGTAGAGTACAGTAGAGTACACTAGAGGTAGAATACAGTGGAGTACAATAGAGGTAGAGTACAGTGGAGTACAGTAGAGGTAGAGTACAGTGGAGTACAGTAGAGGTAGAGAACAGTACAGTACAGTAGAGGTAGAGTACAGTGGAGTACAGTAGAGGTAGAGTAAAGTAGAGCATAGTAGAGGTAGAATACAGTGGAGTACAGTAGAGGTAGAGTACAGTGGAGTACAGTAGAGGTAGAGTACAGTGGAGTACAGTAGAGGTAGAGTACAGTGGAGCACAGTAGAGGTAGAGTACAGTGGAGTACAGTAGAGGTAGAGTAGAGTGGAGCACAGTAGAGCTAGAGTACAGTGGAGTACAGTGGAGCACAGTAGAGGTGGAGTACAGTAGAGTAGAGTATAGGTAGAGTACAGTGGAGTACAGTAGAGATAGAGTACAGTGGATTAGAGTAGAGATAGAGTACAGTGGAGTATATTTGAGGTAGAGTACAGTGGAGCACAGTAGAGGTAGAGTACAGTGGAGTATAGTTGAGGTAGACTACAGTGGAGTACAGTAGAGGTAGAGTACAGTGGAGCACTGTAGAGGTGGAGTACAGTGGAGAACAGTAGAGGTAGAGTACAGTGGAGTATAGTTGAGGTAGACTACAGTGGAGTACATTGGAGCACAGTAGAGGTGGAGTACAGTAGAGTAGAGTATAGGTGGAGTACAGTGGAGTACAGTAGAGATAGAGTAGAGTGGAGTAGAGTAGAGATAGAGTACAGTGGATTAGAGTAGAGATAGAGTACAGTGGATTAGAGTAGAGATAGAGTACAGTGGAGTATATTTGAGGTAGAGTACAGTGGAGCACAGTAGAGGTAGAGTACAGTGGAGTATAGTTGAGGTAGACTACAGTGGAGTACAGTAGAGGTAGAGTACAGTGGAGCACTGTAGAGGTGGAGTACAGTGGAGAACAGTAGAGGTAGAGTACAGTGGAGCACAGTAGAGCTAGAGTACAGTGGAGTACATTGGAGCACAGTAGAGGTGGAGTACAGTAGAGTAGAGTATAGGTGGAGTACAGTGGAGTACAGTAGAGATAGAGTAGAGTGGAGTAGAGTAGAGATAGAGTACAGTGGATTAGAGTAGAGATAGAGTACATTGGAGTATAGTTGAGGTGGAGTACAGTGGAGCACAGTAGAGGTAGAGTACAGTGGAGTATAGTTGAGGTAGACTACAGTGGAGTACAGTAGAGGTAGAGTACAGTGGAGCACAGTAGAGATAGAGTACAGTAGAGCAGAGTAGAGGTAGAGTACAGTGGAGTACAGTAGAGGTAGAGCACAGTAGATCAGAGTAGAGGTAGAGTACAGTGGAGTACAGTAGAGGTAGAGCACAGTGGAGCACTGTAGAGGTAGAATACAGTGGAGTACAGTAGAGATAGAGTACAGTGGAGCACAGTAGAGGTAGAGTACAGTGGAGCACAGTAGAGGTAGAGCACAGTGGAGCACTGTAGAGGTAGAATACAGTGGAGTACAGTAGAGATAGAGTACAGTGGAGCACAGTAGAGGTAGAGTACAGTGGAGCACAGTAGAGGTAGAGTACAGTGGAGCACAGTAGAGGTAGAGTACAGTGGAGTACAGTAGAGGTAGTGTACATTGGAGCACAGTAGAGGTAGAGTACAGTGGAGCAGAGTAGAGGTAGAGTACAGTGGGGTACAGTAGAAATAGAGTACAGTGGAGCACATTAGAGTAGAGTACAGTAGAGCACAGTAGAGGTAGAGTACAGTGGAGCACAGTAGAGATAGAGTACAGTGGAGTACAGTAGAGGAAGAGTACAGTGGAGTACAGTAGAGGTATAGTACAGTGGATCACAGTAGAGATAGAGTGCAGTGGAGTACAGTGGAGCACAGTAGAGGTAGAGTACAGTGGAGAACAGTAGAGATAGAGTACAGTGGAGTACAGTAGAGGTGGAGTACAGTAGAGTATAGTAGAGGTAGAGTACAGAGGACTACAGTAGAGATAGAGTACAGTGGAACACAGTAGAGGTAGAGTACAGTGGAGCACAGTAGAGGTAGAGTACAGTGGAGCACAGTAGAGGTAGAGTACAGTGGAGTACAGTAGAGGTAGTGTACAGTGGAGCACAGTAGAGGTAGAGTACAGTGGAGCACAGTAGAGGTAGAGTACAGTGGAGCACAGTAGAGGTAGAGTACAGTGGAGTAGAGTAGAGGTAGAGTACAGTGGAGCACAGTAGAGCTAGAGTACAGTGGAGTACATTGGAGCACAGTAGAGGTGGAGTACAGTAGAGTAGAGTATAGGTGGAGTACAGTGGAGTACAGTAGAGATAGAGTAGAGTGGAGTAGAGTAGAGATAGAGTACAGTGGATTAGAGTAGAGATAGAGTACATTGGAGTATAGTTGAGGTAGAGTACAGTGGAGCACAGTAGAGGTAGAGTACAGTGGAGTATAGTTGAGGTAGACTACAGTGGAGTACAGTAGAGGTAGAGTACAGTGGAGCACAGTAGAGATAGAGTACAGTAGAGCAGAGTAGAGGTAGAGTACAGTGGAGTACAGTAGAGGTAGAGCACAGTAGATCAGAGTAGAGGTAGAGTACAGTGGAGTACAGTAGAGGTAGAGCACAGTGGAGCACTGTAGAGGTAGAATACAGTGGAGTACAGTAGAGATAGAGTACAGTGGAGCACAGTAGAGGTAGAGTACAGTGGAGCACAGTAGAGGTAGAGCACAGTGGAGCACTGTAGAGGTAGAATACAGTGGAGTAGAGTAGAGATAGAGTACAGTGGAGCACAGTAGAGGTAGAGTACAGTGGAGCACAGTAGAGGTAGAGTACAGTGGAGCACAGTAGAGGTAGAGTACAGTGGAGTACAGTAGAGGTAGTGTACATTGGAGCACAGTAGAGGTAGAGTACAGTGGAGCAGAGTAGAGGTAGAGTACAGTGGGGTACAGTAGAAATAGAGTACAGTGGAGCACATTAGAGTAGAGTACAGTAGAGCACAGTAGAGGTAGAGTACAGTGGAGCACAGTAGAGATAGAGTACAGTGGAGTACAGTAGAGGAAGAGTACAGTGGAGTACAGTAGAGGTATAGTACAGTGGATCACAGTAGAGATAGAGTGCAGTGGAGTACAGTGGAGCACAGTAGAGGTAGAGTACAGTGGAGAACAGTAGAGATAGAGTACAGTGGAGTACAGTAGAGGTGGAGTACAGTAGAGTATAGTAGAGGTAGAGTACAGTGGACTACAGTAGAGATAGAGTACAGTGGAACACAGTAGAGGTAGAGTACAGTGGAGCACAGTAGAGGTAGAGTACAGTGGAGCACAGTAGAGGTAGAGTACAGTGGAGTACAGTAGAGGTAGTGTACAGTGGAGCACAGTAGAGGTAGAGTACAGTGGAGCACAGTAGAGGTAGAGTACAGTGGAGCACAGTAGAGGTAGAGTACAGTGGAGCACAGTAGAGGTAGAGTACAGTGGAGTAGAGTAGAGGTAGAGTACAGTGGAGTACAGTAGAGGTAGAGTACAGTGGAGCACAGTAGAGGTAGAGTACAGTGGAGTACAGTGGAGCACAGTAGAGGTAGAGTACAGTGGAGCACAGTAGAGGTAGAGTACAGTGGAGTACAGTAGAGGCAGAGTACAGTGGAGTACAGTAGAGGTAGAGTACAGTGGAGCACAGTAGAGGTAGAGTGCAGTGGAGTAGAGTAGAGGTAGAGTACAGTGGAGCACAGTAGAGCTAGAGTACAGTGGAGTACATTGGAGCACAGTAGAGGTGGAGTACAGTAGAGTAGAGTATAGGTAGAGTACAGTGGAGTACAGTAGAGATAGAGTAGAGTGGAGTAGAGTAGAGATAGAGTACAGTGGATTAGAGTAGAGATAGAGTACAGTGGAGTATAGTTTAGGTAGAGTACAGTGGAGCACAGTAGAGGTAGAGTACAGTGGAGTATAGTTGAGGAAGACTACAGTGGAGTACAGTAGAGGTAGAGTACAGTGGAGCACAGTAGAGATAGAGTACAGTAGAGCAGAGTAGAGGTAGAGTACAGTGGAGTACAGTAGAGGTAGATTAAAGTGGAGCACTGTAGAGGTGGAGTACAGTGGAGTACAGTAGAGATAGAGTACAGTGGAGTAGAGTAGAGGTAGAGTACAGTGGAGCACAGTAGAGCTAGAGTACAGTGGAGTACATTGGAGCACTGTAGAGGTGGAGTACAGTAGAGTAGAGTATAGGTAGAGTACAGTGGAATACAGTAGAGATAGAGTAGAGTGGAGTAGAGTAGAGATAGAGTACAGTGGATTAGAGTAGAGATAGAGAACAGTGGAGTATAGTTGAGGTAGAGTACAGTGGAGCACAGTAGAGATAGAGTACAGTGGAGTATAGTTGAAGTAGACTACAGTGGAGTACAGTAGAGGTAGAGTACAGTGGAGCACAGTAGATATAGAGTACAGTAGAGCAGAGTAGAGGTAGAGTACAGTGGAGTACAGTAGAGGTAGAGCACAGTAGAGCAGAGTAGAGGTAGAGTACAGTGGAGTACAGTAGAGGTAGAGCACAGTGGAGCACTGTAGAGGTAGAATACAGTGGAGTACAGTAGAGATAGAGTACAGTGGAGTACAGTAGAGGAAGAGTACAGTGGAGTACAGTGGAGCACAGTAGAGGTGGAGTACAGTAGAGTACAGTAGAGGTAGAGTACAGTGGAGTACAATAGAGATAGAGTACAGTGGAGTAGAGTAGATATAGAGTACAGTGGAGCACAGCAGAGGTAGAGTACAGTGGATCACAGTAGAGATAGAGTACAGTGGAGTACAGTAGAGTTGGAGTACAGTAGAGTATAGTAGAGGTAGAGTACAGTGGACTACAGTAGAGATAGAGTACAGTGGAACACAGTAGAGGTAGAGTACAGTGGAGCACTGTAGAGGTAGAGTACAGTGGAGCAAAGTAGAGGTAGAGTACAGTGGAGTACAGTAGAGGTAGTGTACAGTGGAGCACAGTAGAGGTAGAGTACAGTGGAGCACAGTAGAGGTAGAGTACAGTGGGGTACAGTAGAAATAGAGTACAGTGGAGCACAGTAGAGTAGAGTACAGTAGAGCACAGTAGAGGTAGAGTACAGTGGAGCACAGTAGAGATAGAGTACAGTGGAGTACAGTAGAGGAAGAGTACAGTGGAGTACAGTGGAGCACAGTAGAGGTGGAGTACAGTAGAGTACAGTAGAGGTAGAGTACAGTGGAGTACAATAGAGATAGAGTACAGTGGAGTAGCGTAGATATAGAGTACAGTGGAGCACAGCAGAGGTAGAGTACAGTGGATCACAGTAGAAAGAGAGTGCAGTGGAGTACAGTGGAGCACAGTAGAGGTAGAGTACAGTGGAGAACAGTAGAGATAGAGTACAGTGGAGTACAGTAGAGGTGGAGTACAGTAGAGTATAGTAGAGGTAGAGTACAGTGGACTACAGTAGAGATAGAGTACAGTGGAACACAGTAGAGGTAGAGTACAGTGGAGCACAGTAGAGGTAGAGTACAGTGGAGCACAGTAGAGGTAGAGTACAGTGGAGCACAGTAGAGGTAGAGTACAGCGGAGTACAGTAGAGGTAGTGTACAGTGGAGCACAGTAGAGGTAGAGTAAAGTGGAGCACAGTAGACGTAGAGTACAGTGGGTTACAGTAGAAATAGAGTACAGTGGAGCACAGTAGAGTAGAGTACAGTAGAGCACAGTAGAGGTAGAGTACAGTGGAGCAGAGTAGAGGTAGAGTACAGTGGAGTACAGTACAGGTAGAGTACAGTGGAGCACTGTAGAGGTGGAGTACAGTGGAGTACAGTAGAGGCAGAGTACAGTGGAGCACAGTAGAGATAGAGTACAGTAGA
Source organism: Tiaroga cobitis (assembly GCA_030578255.1). Classification (NCBI taxonomy): domain Eukaryota; kingdom Metazoa; phylum Chordata; class Actinopteri; order Cypriniformes; family Leuciscidae; genus Tiaroga; species Tiaroga cobitis. Next base: position 2,327,280 of record CM060612.1, read on the forward strand.
GCACAGTAGAGGTAGAGTAAAGTGGAGTACAGTAGAGGTTGAGAATAGTACAGTAGAGGTAGAGAACAGTACAGTACAGTAGAGGTAGAGTACAGTGGAGTACAGTAGAGGTAGAGTACAGTAGAGCACAGTAGAGGTAGAATACAGTGGAGTACAGTAGAGGTAGAGTACAGTGGAGTACAGTAGAGGTAGAGTACAGTGGAGTACAGTAGAGGTAGAGCACAGTGGAGCACTGTAGAGGTAGAATACAGTGGAGTACAGTAGAGATAGAGTACAGTGGAGCACAGTAGAGGTAGAGTACAGTGGAGCACAGTAGAGGTAGAGTACAGTGGAGCACAGTAGAGGTAGAGTACAGTGGAGTACAGTAGAGGTAGTGTACAGTGGAGCACAGTAGAGGTAGAGTACAGTGGAGCAGAGTAGAGGTAGAGTACAGTGGGGTACAGTAGAAATAGAGTACAGTGGAGCACATTAGAGTAGAGTACAGTAGAGCACAGTAGAGGTAGAGTACAGTGGAGCACAGTAGAGATAGAGTACAGTGGAGTACAGTAGAGGAAGAGTACAGTGGAGTACAGTAGAGGTAGAGTACAGTGGAGTACAGTAGAGGTAGAGTAGAGTGGAGCACATTAGAGGTGGAGTAGAGTAGAGTACAGTAGAGGTAGAGTACAGTGGAGCAGAGTAGAGGTAGAGTACAGTGGGGTACAGTAGAAATAGAGTACAGTGGAGCACATTAGAGTAGAGTACAGTAGAGCACAGTAGAGGTAGAGTACAGTGGAGCACAGTAGAGATAGAGTACAGTGGAGTACAGTAGAGGAAAAGTACAGTGGAGTACAGTAGAGGTAGAGTACAGTGGAGTACAGTAGAGGTAGAGTAGAGTGGAGCACATTAGAGGTGGAGTACAGTAGAGTACAGTAGAGGTAGAGTACAGTGGAGCACAGTAGAGGTGGAGTACAGTAGAGTACAGTAGAGGTAGAGTACAGTGGAGTACAATAGAGATAGTGTACAGTGGAGTAGAGTAGATATAGAGTACAGTGGAGCACAGCAGAGGTAGAGTACAGTGGATCACAGTAGAGATAGAGTGCAGTGGAGTACAGTGGAGCACAGTAGAGGTAGAGTACAGTGGAGAACAGTAGAGATAGAGTACAGTGGAGTACAGTAGAGGTGGAGTACAGTAGAGTATAGTAGAGGTAGAGTACAGTGGACTACAGTAGAGATAGAGTACAGTGGAACACAGTAGAGGTAGAGTACAGTGGAGCACAGTAGAGGTAGAGTACAGTGGAGCACAGTAGAGGTAGAGTACAGTGGAGTACAGTAGAGGTAGTGTACAGTGGAGCACAGTAGAGATAGAGTACAGTGGAGTACAGCAGAGGTAGAGTACAGTGGAGTACAGAGGAGCACAGTAGAGGTGGAGTACAGTAGAGTACAGTAGAGGTAGAGTACAGTGGAGCACAGTAGAGATAGAGTACAGTAGAGCACAGTAGAGGTAGAGTATAGTGGAGTATAGTAGAGGTAGAGTACAGTGGAGTACAGTAGAGGTAGAGTACAGTGGAGAATAGTAGATGTAGAGTACAGTGGAGCACAGTAGAGGTAGAGTACAGTGGAGCACAGTAGAGGTAGAGTACACTGGGGTACAGTAAAAAGAGAGTACAGTGGAGCACAGTAGAGTAGAGTACAGTAGAGCACAGTAGAGGTAGAGTACAGTTGAGCACAGTAGAGAAAGAGTACAGTGGAGTACAGTAGAGGTAGAGTACAGTGGAGTACAGTGGAGTACAGAGGAGCACAGTAGAAGTGGAGTACAGTAGAGTACAGTAGAGGTAGAGTACAGTGTAGTACAGTAGAAATAGAGTACAGTGGAGTACAGTAGAGGTAGAGTACAGTGGAGCACTGTAGAGGTGGAGTACAGTGGAGTACAGTAGAGGTAGAGTACAGTGGAGCACAGTAGAGATAGAGTACAGTAGAGCAGAGTAGAGGTAGAGTACAGTGGAGCACAGTAGAGGTAGAGTACAGTGAAGTATAGTAGAGGTAGAATACAGTGGAGTACAGTAGAGGTAGAGTACAGTGGAGTAAAGTAGAGGTAGAGTACAGTGGAGCACAGTAGATGTAGAGTACAGTGGAGTAGAGTAGAGGTAGAGTACAGTGGAGCACAGTAGAGCTAGAGTACAGTGGAGTACAGTAGAGATAGAGTAGAGTGGAGTAGAGTAGAGATAGAGTACAGTGGATTAGAGTAGAGATAGAGTACAGTGGAGTATAGTTGAGGTAGAGTACAGTGTAGCACAGTAGAGGTAGAGTACAGTGAGGTATAGTTGAGGTAGACTACAGTGGAGTACAGTAGAGGTAGAGTACAGTGGAGCACAGTAGAGATAGAGTACAGTAGAGCAGAGTAGAGGTAGAGTACAGTGGAGTACAGTAGAGGTAGATTACAGTGGAACACTGTAGAGGTGGAGTACAGTGGAGTATAGTTGAGGTAGACTACAGTGGAGTACAGTAGAGGTAGAGTACAGTGGAGTACAGTAGAGGTAGAGTACAGTGGAGCACAGTAGAGGTAGAGTACAGTGGAGTATAGTTGAGGTAGACTACAGTGGAGTACAGTAGAGGTAGAGTACAGTGGAGCACAGTAGAGGTAGAGTACAGTGGAGCACAGTAGAGGTAGAGTACAGTGGAGTAGAGTAGAGGTAGAGTACAGTGGAGTACAGTAGAGGTAGAGTACAGTGGAGCACAGTAGAGGTAGAGTACAGTGGAGTACAGTGGAGCATAGTAGAGGTGGAGTACAGTAGAGTACAGTAGAGGTAGAGTACAGTGGAGTACAATAGAGGTAGAGTACAGTGGAGTACAGTAGAGGTAGAGTACAGTAGAGCACAGTAGATGTAGAATACAGTGGAGTACAGTAGAGGTAGAGTACAGTGGAGTACAGTAGAGGTAGAGTACAGTGGAGTACAGTAGAGGTAGAGTACAGTGGAGCACAGTAGAGGTAGAGTACAGTAGAGTACAGTAGAGGTAGAGTACAGTGGAGCACAGTAGAGCTAGAATACAGTAGAGTACAGTGGAGCACAGTAGAGGTGGAGTACAGTAGAGTAGAGTATAGGTAGAGTACAGTGGAGTACAGTAGAGATAGAGTAGAGTGGAGTAGAGTAGAGATAGAGTACAGTGGATTAGAGTAGAGATATAGTACAGTGGAGTATAGTTGAGGTAGAGTACAGTGGAGCACAGTAGAGGTAGAGTACAGTGGAGCACAGTAGAGATAGAGTACAGTAGAGCAGAGTAGAGGTAGAGTACAGTGGAGTACAGTAGAGGTAGAGTACAGTGGAGCACTGTAGAGATAGAGTACAGTAGAGCACAGTAGAGGTAGATTACAGTGGAGTAGAGTAGAGATAGAGTACAGTAGAGCACAGTAGAGGTAGATTACAGTGGAGTATAGTTGAGGTAGAGTACAGTGGAGCACAGTAGAGGTAGAGTACAGTGAGGTATAGTTGAGGTAGACTACAGTGGAGTACAGTAGAGGTAGAGTACAGTGGAGCACAGTAGAGATAGAGTACAGTAGAGCAGAGTAGAGGTAGAGTACAGTGGAGTACAGTAGAGGTAGATTACAGTGGAACACTGTAGAGGTGGAGTACAGTGGAGTATAGTTGAGGTAGACTACAGTGGAGTACAGTAGAGGTAGAGTACAGTGGAGTACAGTAGAGGTAGAGTACAGTGGAGCACAGTAGAGGTAGAGTACAGTGGAGTATAGTTGAGGTAGACTACAGTGGAGTACAGTAGAGGTAGAGTACAGTGGAGCACAGTAGAGGTAGAGTACAGTGGAGCACAGTAGAGGTAGAGTACAGTGGAGTAGAGTAGAGGTAGAGTACAGTGGAGTACAGTAGAGGTAGAGTACAGTGGAGCACAGTAGAGGTAGAGTACAGTGGAGTACAGTGGAGCATAGTAGAGGTGGAGTACAGTAGAGTACAGTAGAGGTAGAGTACAGTGGAGTACAATAGAGGTAGAGTACAGTAGAGTACAGTGGACTACAGTAGAGGTGGAGTACAGTACAGTACAGTAGAGGTAGAGAACAGTACAGTACAGTAGAGGTAGAGTACAGTGGAGTACAGTAGAGGTAGAGTACAGTAGAGCACAGTAGATGTAGAATACAGTGGAGTACAGTAGAGGTAGAGTACAGTGGAGTACAGTAGAGGTAGAGTACAGTGGAGTACAGTAGAGGTAGATTACAGTGGAGCACAGTAGAGATAGAGTACAGTAGAGCACAGTAGAGGTAGATTACAGTGGAGCACAGTAGAGGTAGAGTACAGTGGAGTATAGTTGAGGTAGACTACAGTGGAGTACAGTAGAGGTAGAGTACACTGGAGTACAGTAGAGGTAGAGTACAGTGGAGCACAGTAGAGGTAGAGTACAGTGGAGCACAGTAGAGGTAGAGTACAGTGGAGCACAGTAGAGGTAGAGTACAGTGGAGTACAGTAGAGGTAGAGTACAGTGGAGTACAGTAGAGGTAGAGTACAGTGGAGTACAGTCGAGGTAGAGTACAGTGGAGTACAGTAGAGGTAGAGTACAGTGGAGCACAGTAGAGGTAGAGTACAGTGGAGTACAGTAGAGGTAGAGTAGAGTGGAGCACAGTAGAGCTAGAGTACAGTGGAGTACAGTGGAGCACAGTAGAGGTGGAGTACAGTAGAGTAGAGTATAGGTAGAGTACAGTGGAGTACAGTAGAGATAGAGTACAGTGGATTAGAGTAGAGATAGAGTACAGTGGAGTATAGTTGAGGTAGAGTACAGTGGAGCACAGTAGAGGTAGAGTACAGTGGAGTATAGTTGAGGTAGACTACAGTGGAGTACAGTAGAGGTAGAGTACAGTGGAGCACAGTAGAGGTAGAGTACAGTGGAGTAGAGTAGAGGTAGAGTACAGTGGAGCACAGTAGAGCTAGAGTACAGTGGAGTACATTGGAGCACAGTAGAGGTGGAGTACAGTAGAGTAGAGTATAGGTGGAGTACAGTGGAGTACAGTAGAGATAGAGTAGAGTGGAGTAGAGTAGAGATAGAGTACAGTGGATTAGAGTAGAGATAGAGTACATTGGAGTATAGTTGAGGTAGAGTACAGTGGAGCACAGTAGAGGTAGAGTACAGTGGAGTATAGTTGAGGTAGACTACAGTGGAGTACAGTAGAGGTAGAGTACAGTGAGGTATAGTTGAGGTAGACTACAGTGGAGTACAGTAGAGGTAGAGTACAGTGGAGCACAGTAGAGATAGAGTACAGTAGAGCAGAGTAGAGGTAGAGTACAGTGGAGTACAGTAGAGGTAGATTACAGTGGAACACTGTAGAGGTGGAGTACAGTGGAGTATAGTTGAGGTAGACTACAGTGGAGTACAGTAGAGGTAGAGTACAGTGGAGTACAGTAGAGGTAGAGTACAGTGGAGCACAGTAGAGGTAGAGTACAGTGGAGTATAGTTGAGGTAGACTACAGTGGAGTACAGTAGAGGTAGAGTACAGTGGAGCACAGTAGAGGTAGAGTACAGTGGAGCACAGTAGAGGTAGAGTACAGTGGAGTAGAGTAGAGGTAGAGTACAGTGGAGTACAGTAGAGGTAGAGTACAGTGGAGCACAGTAGAGGTAGAGTACAGTGGAGTACAGTGGAGCATAGTAGAGGTGGAGTACAGTAGAGTACAGTAGAGGTAGAGTACAGTGGAGTACAATAGAGGTAGAGTACAGTGGAGTACAGTAGAGGTAGAGTACAGTAGAGCACAGTAGATGTAGAATACAGTGGAGTACAGTAGAGGTAGAGTACAGTGGAGTACAGTAGAGGTAGAGTACAGTGGAGTACAGTAGAGGTAGAGTACAGTGGAGCACAGTAGAGGTAGAGTACAGTAGAGTACAGTAGAGGTAGAGTACAGTGGAGCACAGTAGAGCTAGAATACAGTAGAGTACAGTGGAGCACAGTAGAGGTGGAGTACAGTAGAGTAGAGTATAGGTAGAGTACAGTGGAGTACAGTAGAGATAGAGTAGAGTGGAGTAGAGTAGAGATAGAGTACAGTGGATTAGAGTAGAGATATAGTACAGTGGAGTATAGTTGAGGTAGAGTACAGTGGAGCACAGTAGAGGTAGAGTACAGTGGAGCACAGTAGAGATAGAGTACAGTAGAGCAGAGTAGAGGTAGAGTACAGTGGAGTACAGTAGAGGTAGAGTACAGTGGAGCACTGTAGAGATAGAGTACAGTAGAGCACAGTAGAGGTAGATTACAGTGGAGTAGAGTAGAGATAGAGTACAGTAGAGCACAGTAGAGGTAGATTACAGTGGAGTATAGTTGAGGTAGAGTACAGTGGAGCACAGTAGAGGTAGAGTACAGTGAGGTATAGTTGAGGTAGACTACAGTGGAGTACAGTAGAGGTAGAGTACAGTGGAGCACAGTAGAGATAGAGTACAGTAGAGCAGAGTAGAGGTAGAGTACAGTGGAGTACAGTAGAGGTAGATTACAGTGGAACACTGTAGAGGTGGAGTACAGTGGAGTATAGTTGAGGTAGACTACAGTGGAGTACAGTAGAGGTAGAGTACAGTGGAGTACAGTAGAGGTAGAGTACAGTGGAGCACAGTAGAGGTAGAGTACAGTGGAGTATAGTTGAGGTAGACTACAGTGGAGTACAGTAGAGGTAGAGTACAGTGGAGCACAGTAGAGGTAGAGTACAGTGGAGCACAGTAGAGGTAGAGTACAGTGGAGTAGAGTAGAGGTAGAGTACAGTGGAGTACAGTAGAGGTAGAGTACAGTGGAGCACAGTAGAGGTAGAGTACAGTGGAGTACAGTGGAGCATAGTAGAGGTGGAGTACAGTAGAGTACAGTAGAGGTAGAGTACAGTGGAGTACAATAGAGGTAGAGTACAGTAGAGTACAGTGGACTACAGTAGAGGTGGAGTACAGTACAGTACAGTAGAGGTAGAGAACAGTACAGTACAGTAGAGGTAGAGTACAGTGGAGTACAGTAGAGGTAGAGTACAGTAGAGCACAGTAGATGTAGAATACAGTGGAGTACAGTAGAGGTAGAGTACAGTGGAGTACAGTAGAGGTAGAGTACAGTGGAGTACAGTAGAGGTAGAGTACAGTGGAGCACAGTAGAGGTAGAGTACAGTAGAGTACAGTAGAGGTAGAGTACAGTGGAGCACAGTAGAGCTAGAATACAGTAGAGTACAGTGGAGCACAGTAGAGGTGGAGTACAGTAGAGTAGAGTATAGGTAGAGTACAGTGGAGTACAGTAGAGATAGAGTAGAGTGGAGTAGAGTAGAGATAGAGTACAGTGGATTAGAGTAGAGATATAGTACAGTGGAGTATAGTTGAGGTAGAGTACAGTGGAGCACAGTAGAGGTAGAGTACAGTGGAGCACAGTAGAGATAGAGTACAGTAGAGCAGAGTAGAGGTAGAGTACAGTGGAGTACAGTAGAGGTAGAGTACAGTGGAGCACTGTAGAGATAGAGTACAGTAGAGCACAGTAGAGGTAGATTACAGTGGAGCACAGTAGAGATAGAGTACAGTAGAGCACAGTAGAGGTAGATTACAGTGGAGCACAGTAGAGGTAGAGTACAGTGGAGTATAGTTGAGGTAGACTACAGTGGAGTACAGTAGAGGTAGAGTACACTGGAGTACAGTAGAGGTAGAGTACAGTGGAGCACAGTAGAGGTAGAGTACAGTGGAGCACAGTAGAGGTAGAGTACAGTGGAGCACAGTAGAGGTAGAGTACAGTGGAGTACAGTAGAGGTAGAGTACAGTGGAGTACAGTAGAGGTAGAGTACAGTGGAGTACAGTCGAGGTAGAGTACAGTGGAGTACAGTAGAGGTAGAGTACAGTGGAGCACAGTAGAGCTAGAGTACAGTGGAGTACAGTGGAGCACAGTAGAGGTGGAGTACAGTAGAGTAGAGTATAGGTAGAGTACAGTGGAGTACAGTAGAGATAGAGTACAGTGGATTAGAGTAGAGATAGAGTACAGTGGAGTATAGTTGAGGTAGAGTACAGTGGAGCACAGTAGAGGTAGAGTACAGTGGAGTATAGTTGAGGTAGACTACAGTGGAGTACAGTAGAGGTAGAGTACAGTGGAGCACAGTAGAGGTAGAGTACAGTGGAGTAGAGTAGAGGTAGAGTACAGTGGAGCACAGTAGAGCTAGAGTACAGTGGAGTACATTGGAGCACAGTAGAGGTGGAGTACAGTAGAGTAGAGTATAGGTGGAGTACAGTGGAGTACAGTAGAGATAGAGTAGAGTGGAGTAGAGTAGAGATAGAGTACAGTGGATTAGAGTAGAGATAGAGTACATTGGAGTATAGTTGAGGTAGAGTACAGTGGAGCACAGTAGAGGTAGAGTACAGTGGAGTATAGTTGAGGTAGACTACAGTGGAGTACAGTAGAGGTAGAGTACAGTGGAGCACAGTAGAGATAGAGTACAGTAGAGCAGAGTAGAGGTAGAGTACAGTGGAGTACAGTAGAGGTAGAGCACAGTAGATCAGAGTAGAGGTAGAGTACAGTGGAGTACAGTAGAGGTAGAGCACAGTGGAGCACTGTAGAGGTAGAATACAGTGGAGTACAGTAGAGATAGAGTACAGTGGAGCACAGTAGAGGTAGAGTACAGTGGAGCACAGTAGAGGTGGAGTACAGTAGAGTAGAGTATAGGTAGAGTACAGTGGAGTACAGTAGAGATAGAGTAGAGTGGAGTAGAGTAGAGATAGAGTACAGTGGATTAGAGTAGAGATATAGTACAGTGGAGTATAGTTGAGGTAGAGTACAGTGGAGCACAGTAGAGGTAGAGTACAGTGGAGCACAGTAGAGATAGAGTACAGTAGAGCAGAGTAGAGGTAGAGTACAGTGGAGTACAGTAGAGGTAGAGTACAGTGGAGCACTGTAGAGATAGAGTACAGTAGAGCACAGTAGAGGTAGATTACAGTGGAGCACAGTAGAGATAGAGTACAGTAGAGCACAGTAGAGGTAGATTACAGTGGAGCACAGTAGAGGTAGAGTACAGTGGAGTATAGTTGAGGTAGACTACAGTGGAGTACAGTAGAGGTAGAGTACACTGGAGTACAGTAGAGGTAGAGTACAGTGGAGCACAGTAGAGGTAGAGTACAGTGGAGCACAGTAGAGGTAGAGTACAGTGGAGCACAGTAGAGGTAGAGTACAGTGGAGTACAGTAGAGGTAGAGTACAGTGGAGTACAGTAGAGGTAGAGTACAGTGGAGTACAGTCGAGGTAGAGTACAGTGGAGTACAGTAGAGGTAGAGTACAGTGGAGCACAGTAGAGCTAGAGTACAGTGGAGTACAGTGGAGCACAGTAGAGGTGGAGTACAGTAGAGTAGAGTATAGGTAGAGTACAGTGGAGTACAGTAGAGATAGAGTACAGTGGATTAGAGTAGAGATAGAGTACAGTGGAGTATAGTTGAGGTAGAGTACAGTGGAGCACAGTAGAGGTAGAGTACAGTGGAGTATAGTTGAGGTAGACTACAGTGGAGTACAGTAGAGGTAGAGTACAGTGGAGCACAGTAGAGGTAGAGTACAGTGGAGTAGAGTAGAGGTAGAGTACAGTGGAGCACAGTAGAGCTAGAGTACAGTGGAGTACATTGGAGCACAGTAGAGGTGGAGTACAGTAGAGTAGAGTATAGGTGGAGTACAGTGGAGTACAGTAGAGATAGAGTAGAGTGGAGTAGAGTAGAGATAGAGTACAGTGGATTAGAGTAGAGATAGAGTACATTGGAGTATAGTTGAGGTAGAGTACAGTGGAGCACAGTAGAGGTAGAGTACAGTGGAGTATAGTTGAGGTAGACTACAGTGGAGTACAGTAGAGGTAGAGTACAGTGGAGCACAGTAGAGATAGAGTACAGTAGAGCAGAGTAGAGGTAGAGTACAGTGGAGTACAGTAGAGGTAGAGCACAGTAGATCAGAGTAGAGGTAGAGTACAGTGGAGTACAGTAGAGGTAGAGCACAGTGGAGCACTGTAGAGGTAGAATACAGTGGAGTACAGTAGAGATAGAGTACAGTGGAGCACAGTAGAGGTAGAGTACAGTGGAGCACAGTAGAGGTAGAGCACAGTGGAGCACTGTAGAGGTAGAATACAGTGGAGTACAGTAGAGATAGAGTACAGTGGAGCACAGTAGAGGTAGAGTACAGTGGAGCACAGTAGAGGTAGAGTACAGTGGAGCACAGTAGAGGTAGAGTACAGTGGAGTACAGTAGAGGTAGTGTACAGTGGAGCACAGTAGAGGTAGAGTACAGTGGAGCAGAGTAGAGGTAGAGTACAGTGGGGTACAGTAGAAATAGAGTACAGTGGAGCACATTAGAGTAGAGTACAGTAGAGCACAGTAGAGGTAGAGTACAGTGGAGCACAGTAGAGATAGAGTACAGTGGAGTACAGTAGAGGAAGAGTACAGTGGAGTACAGTAGAGGTATAGTACAGTGGAGTACAGTAGAGGTAGAGTAGAGTGGAGCACATTAGAGGTGGAGTAGAGTAGAGTACAGTAGAGGTAGAGTACAGTGGAGTACAGTAGAAGTAGAGTACAGTGGAGCACAGTAGAGGTGTAGTACAGTAGAGTACAGTAGAGGTAGAGTACAGTGGAGTACAATAGAGATAGTGTACAGTGGAGTAGAGTAGATATAGAGTACAGTGGAGCACAGCAGAGGTAGAGTACAGTGGATCACAGTAGAGATAGAGTGCAGTGGAGTACAGTGGAGCACAGTAGAGGTAGAGTACAGTGGAGAACAGTAGAGATAGAGTACAGTGGAGTACAGTAGAGGTGGAGTACAGTAGAGTATAGTAGAGGTAGAGTACAGTGGACTACAGTAGAGATAGAGTACAGTGGAACACAGTAGAGGTAGAGTACAGTGGAGCACAGTAGAGGTAGAGTACAGTGGAGCACAGTAGAGGTAGAGTACAGTGGAGTACAGTAGAGGTAGTGTACAGTGGAGCACAGTAGAGGTAGAGTACAGTGGAGCACAGTAGAGGTAGAGTACAGTGGAGCACAGTAGAGGTAGAGTACAGTGGAGTAGAGTAGAGGTAGAGTACAGTGGAGTACAGTAGAGGTAGAGTACAGTGGAGCACAGTAGAGGTAGAGTACAGTGGAGTACAGTGGAGCACAGTAGAGGTAGAGTACAGTGGAGCACAGTAGAGGTAGAGTACAGTGGAGTACAGTAGAGGCAGAGTACAGTGGAGTACAGTAGAGGTAGAGTACAGTGGAGCACAGTAGAGCTAGAGTACAGTGGAGTACATTGGAGCACAGTAGAGGTGGAGTACAGTAGAGTAGAGTATAGGTAGAGTACAGTGGAGTACAGTAGAGATAGAGTAGAGTGGAGTAGAGTAGAGATAGAGTACAGTGGATTAGAGTAGAGATAGAGTACAGTGGAGTATAGTTTAGGTAGAGTACAGTGGAGCACAGTAGAGGTAGAGTACAGTGGAGTATAGTTGAGGAAGACTACAGTAGAGCACAGTAGAGGTAGATTACAGTGGAGTATAGTTGAGGTAGAGTACAGTGGAGCACAGTAGAGGTAGAGTACAGTGAGGTATAGTTGAGGTAGACTACAGTGGAGTACAGTAGAGGTAGAGTACAGTGGAGCACAGTAGAGATAGAGTACAGTAGAGCAGAGTAGAGGTAGAGTACAGTGGAGTACAGTAGAGGTAGATTACAGTGGAACACTGTAGAGGTGGAGTACAGTGGAGTATAGTTGAGGTAGACTACAGTGGAGTACAGTAGAGGTAGAGTACAGTGGAGTACAGTAGAGGTAGAGTACAGTGGAGCACAGTAGAGGTAGAGTACAGTGGAGTATAGTTGAGGTAGACTACAGTGGAGTACAGTAGAGGTAGAGTACAGTGGAGCACAGTAGAGGTAGAGTACAGTGGAGCACAGTAGAGGTAGAGTACAGTGGAGTAGAGTAGAGGTAGAGTACAGTGGAGTACAGTAGAGGTAGAGTACAGTGGAGCACAGTAGAGGTAGAGTACAGTGGAGTACAGTGGAGCATAGTAGAGGTGGAGTACAGTAGAGTACAGTAGAGGTAGAGTACAGTGGAGTACAATAGAGGTAGAGTACAGTAGAGTACAGTGGACTACAGTAGAGGTGGAGTACAGTACAGTACAGTAGAGGTAGAGAACAGTACAGTACAGTAGAGGTAGAGTACAGTGGAGTACAGTAGAGGTAGAGTACAGTAGAGCACAGTAGATGTAGAATACAGTGGAGTACAGTAGAGGTAGAGTACAGTGGAGTACAGTAGAGGTAGAGTACAGTGGAGTACAGTAGAGGTAGATTACAGTGGAGCACAGTAGAGATAGAGTACAGTAGAGCACAGTAGAGGTAGATTACAGTGGAGCACAGTAGAGGTAGAGTACAGTGGAGTATAGTTGAGGTAGACTACAGTGGAGTACAGTAGAGGTAGAGTACACTGGAGTACAGTAGAGGTAGAGTACAGTGGAGCACAGTAGAGGTAGAGTACAGTGGAGCACAGTAGAGGTAGAGTACAGTGGAGCACAGTAGAGGTAGAGTACAGTGGAGTACAGTAGAGGTAGAGTACAGTGGAGTACAGTAGAGGTAGAGTACAGTGGAGTACAGTCGAGGTAGAGTACAGTGGAGTACAGTAGAGGTAGAGTACAGTGGAGCACAGTAGAGGTAGAGTACAGTGGAGTACAGTAGAGGTAGAGTAGAGTGGAGCACAGTAGAGCTAGAGTACAGTGGAGTACAGTGGAGCACAGTAGAGGTGGAGTACAGTAGAGTAGAGTATAGGTAGAGTACAGTGGAGTACAGTAGAGATAGAGTACAGTGGATTAGAGTAGAGATAGAGTACAGTGGAGTATAGTTGAGGTAGAGTACAGTGGAGCACAGTAGAGGTAGAGTACAGTGGAGTATAGTTGAGGTAGACTACAGTGGAGTACAGTAGAGGTAGAGTACAGTGGAGCACAGTAGAGGTAGAGTACAGTGGAGTAGAGTAGAGGTAGAGTACAGTGGAGCACAGTAGAGCTAGAGTACAGTGGAGTACATTGGAGCACAGTAGAGGTGGAGTACAGTAGAGTAGAGTATAGGTGGAGTACAGTGGAGTACAGTAGAGATAGAGTAGAGTGGAGTAGAGTAGAGATAGAGTACAGTGGATTAGAGTAGAGATAGAGTACATTGGAGTATAGTTGAGGTAGAGTACAGTGGAGCACAGTAGAGGTAGAGTACAGTGGAGTATAGTTGAGGTAGACTACAGTGGAGTACAGTAGAGGTAGAGTACAGTGAGGTATAGTTGAGGTAGACTACAGTGGAGTACAGTAGAGGTAGAGTACAGTGGAGCACAGTAGAGATAGAGTACAGTAGAGCAGAGTAGAGGTAGAGTACAGTGGAGTACAGTAGAGGTAGATTACAGTGGAACACTGTAGAGGTGGAGTACAGTGGAGTATAGTTGAGGTAGACTACAGTGGAGTACAGTAGAGGTAGAGTACAGTGGAGTACAGTAGAGGTAGAGTACAGTGGAGCACAGTAGAGGTAGAGTACAGTGGAGTATAGTTGAGGTAGACTACAGTGGAGTACAGTAGAGGTAGAGTACAGTGGAGCACAGTAGAGGTAGAGTACAGTGGAGCACAGTAGAGGTAGAGTACAGTGGAGTAGAGTAGAGGTAGAGTACAGTGGAGTACAGTAGAGGTAGAGTACAGTGGAGCACAGTAGAGGTAGAGTACAGTGGAGTACAGTGGAGCATAGTAGAGGTGGAGTACAGTAGAGTACAGTAGAGGTAGAGTACAGTGGAGTACAATAGAGGTAGAGTACAGTGGAGTACAGTAGAGGTAGAGTACAGTAGAGCACAGTAGATGTAGAATACAGTGGAGTACAGTAGAGGTAGAGTACAGTGGAGTACAGTAGAGGTAGAGTACAGTGGAGTACAGTAGAGGTAGAGTACAGTGGAGCACAGTAGAGGTAGAGTACAGTAGAGTACAGTAGAGGTAGAGTACAGTGGAGCACAGTAGAGCTAGAATACAGTAGAGTACAGTGGAGCACAGTAGAGGTGGAGTACAGTAGAGTAGAGTATAGGTAGAGTACAGTGGAGTACAGTAGAGATAGAGTAGAGTGGAGTAGAGTAGAGATAGAGTACAGTGGATTAGAGTAGAGATATAGTACAGTGGAGTATAGTTGAGGTAGAGTACAGTGGAGCACAGTAGAGGTAGAGTACAGTGGAGCACAGTAGAGATAGAGTACAGTAGAGCAGAGTAGAGGTAGAGTACAGTGGAGTACAGTAGAGGTAGAGTACAGTGGAGCACTGTAGAGATAGAGTACAGTAGAGCACAGTAGAGGTAGATTACAGTGGAGTAGAGTAGAGATAGAGTACAGTAGAGCACAGTAGAGGTAGATTACAGTGGAGTATAGTTGAGGTAGAGTACAGTGGAGCACAGTAGAGGTAGAGTACAGTGAGGTATAGTTGAGGTAGACTACAGTGGAGTACAGTAGAGGTAGAGTACAGTGGAGCACAGTAGAGATAGAGTACAGTAGAGCAGAGTAGAGGTAGAGTACAGTGGAGTACAGTAGAGGTAGATTACAGTGGAACACTGTAGAGGTGGAGTACAGTGGAGTATAGTTGAGGTAGACTACAGTGGAGTACAGTAGAGGTAGAGTACAGTGGAGTACAGTAGAGGTAGAGTACAGTGGAGCACAGTAGAGGTAGAGTACAGTGGAGTATAGTTGAGGTAGACTACAGTGGAGTACAGTAGAGGTAGAGTACAGTGGAGCACAGTAGAGGTAGAGTACAGTGGAGCACAGTAGAGGTAGAGTACAGTGGAGTAGAGTAGAGGTAGAGTACAGTGGAGTACAGTAGAGGTAGAGTACAGTGGAGCACAGTAGAGGTAGAGTACAGTGGAGTACAGTGGAGCATAGTAGAGGTGGAGTACAGTAGAGTACAGTAGAGGTAGAGTACAGTGGAGTACAATAGAGGTAGAGTACAGTAGAGTACAGTGGACTACAGTAGAGGTGGAGTACAGTACAGTACAGTAGAGGTAGAGAACAGTACAGTACAGTAGAGGTAGAGTACAGTGGAGTACAGTAGAGGTAGAGTACAGTAGAGCACAGTAGATGTAGAATACAGTGGAGTACAGTAGAGGTAGAGTACAGTGGAGTACAGTAGAGGTAGAGTACAGTGGAGTACAGTAGAGGTAGAGTACAGTGGAGCACAGTAGAGGTAGAGTACAGTAGAGTACAGTAGAGGTAGAGTACAGTGGAGCACAGTAGAGCTAGAATACAGTAGAGTACAGTGGAGCACAGTAGAGGTGGAGTACAGTAGAGTAGAGTATAGGTAGAGTACAGTGGAGTACAGTAGAGATAGAGTAGAGTGGAGTAGAGTAGAGATAGAGTACAGTGGATTAGAGTAGAGATATAGTACAGTGGAGTATAGTTGAGGTAGAGTACAGTGGAGCACAGTAGAGGTAGAGTACAGTGGAGCACAGTAGAGATAGAGTACAGTAGAGCAGAGTAGAGGTAGAGTACAGTGGAGTACAGTAGAGGTAGAGTACAGTGGAGCACTGTAGAGATAGAGTACAGTAGAGCACAGTAGAGGTAGATTACAGTGGAGCACAGTAGAGATAGAGTACAGTAGAGCACAGTAGAGGTAGATTACAGTGGAGCACAGTAGAGGTAGAGTACAGTGGAGTATAGTTGAGGTAGACTACAGTGGAGTACAGTAGAGGTAGAGTACACTGGAGTACAGTAGAGGTAGAGTACAGTGGAGCACAGTAGAGGTAGAGTACAGTGGAGCACAGTAGAGGTAGAGTACAGTGGAGCACAGTAGAGGTAGAGTACAGTGGAGTACAGTAGAGGTAGAGTACAGTGGAGTACAGTAGAGGTAGAGTACAGTGGAGTACAGTCGAGGTAGAGTACAGTGGAGTACAGTAGAGGTAGAGTACAGTGGAGCACAGTAGAGCTAGAGTACAGTGGAGTACAGTGGAGCACAGTAGAGGTGGAGTACAGTAGAGTAGAGTATAGGTAGAGTACAGTGGAGTACAGTAGAGATAGAGTACAGTGGATTAGAGTAGAGATAGAGTACAGTGGAGTATAGTTGAGGTAGAGTACAGTGGAGCACAGTAGAGGTAGAGTACAGTGGAGTATAGTTGAGGTAGACTACAGTGGAGTACAGTAGAGGTAGAGTACAGTGGAGCACAGTAGAGGTAGAGTACAGTGGAGTAGAGTAGAGGTAGAGTACAGTGGAGCACAGTAGAGCTAGAGTACAGTGGAGTACATTGGAGCACAGTAGAGGTGGAGTACAGTAGAGTAGAGTATAGGTGGAGTACAGTGGAGTACAGTAGAGATAGAGTAGAGTGGAGTAGAGTAGAGATAGAGTACAGTGGATTAGAGTAGAGATAGAGTACATTGGAGTATAGTTGAGGTAGAGTACAGTGGAGCACAGTAGAGGTAGAGTACAGTGGAGTATAGTTGAGGTAGACTACAGTGGAGTACAGTAGAGGTAGAGTACAGTGGAGCACAGTAGAGATAGAGTACAGTAGAGCAGAGTAGAGGTAGAGTACAGTGGAGTACAGTAGAGGTAGAGCACAGTAGATCAGAGTAGAGGTAGAGTACAGTGGAGTACAGTAGAGGTAGAGCACAGTGGAGCACTGTAGAGGTAGAATACAGTGGAGTACAGTAGAGATAGAGTACAGTGGAGCACAGTAGAGGTAGAGTACAGTGGAGCACAGTAGAGGTGGAGTACAGTAGAGTAGAGTATAGGTAGAGTACAGTGGAGTACAGTAGAGATAGAGTAGAGTGGAGTAGAGTAGAGATAGAGTACAGTGGATTAGAGTAGAGATATAGTACAGTGGAGTATAGTTGAGGTAGAGTACAGTGGAGCACAGTAGAGGTAGAGTACAGTGGAGCACAGTAGAGATAGAGTACAGTAGAGCAGAGTAGAGGTAGAGTACAGTGGAGTACAGTAGAGGTAGAGTACAGTGGAGCACTGTAGAGATAGAGTACAGTAGAGCACAGTAGAGGTAGATTACAGTGGAGCACAGTAGAGATAGAGTACAGTAGAGCACAGTAGAGGTAGATTACAGTGGAGCACAGTAGAGGTAGAGTACAGTGGAGTATAGTTGAGGTAGACTACAGTGGAGTACAGTAGAGGTAGAGTACACTGGAGTACAGTAGAGGTAGAGTACAGTGGAGCACAGTAGAGGTAGAGTACAGTGGAGCACAGTAGAGGTAGAGTACAGTGGAGCACAGTAGAGGTAGAGTACAGTGGAGTACAGTAGAGGTAGAGTACAGTGGAGTACAGTAGAGGTAGAGTACAGTGGAGTACAGTCGAGGTAGAGTACAGTGGAGTACAGTAGAGGTAGAGTACAGTGGAGCACAGTAGAGCTAGAGTACAGTGGAGTACAGTGGAGCACAGTAGAGGTGGAGTACAGTAGAGTAGAGTATAGGTAGAGTACAGTGGAGTACAGTAGAGATAGAGTACAGTGGATTAGAGTAGAGATAGAGTACAGTGGAGTATAGTTGAGGTAGAGTACAGTGGAGCACAGTAGAGGTAGAGTACAGTGGAGTATAGTTGAGGTAGACTACAGTGGAGTACAGTAGAGGTAGAGTACAGTGGAGCACAGTAGAGGTAGAGTACAGTGGAGTAGAGTAGAGGTAGAGTACAGTGGAGCACAGTAGAGCTAGAGTACAGTGGAGTACATTGGAGCACAGTAGAGGTGGAGTACAGTAGAGTAGAGTATAGGTGGAGTACAGTGGAGTACAGTAGAGATAGAGTAGAGTGGAGTAGAGTAGAGATAGAGTACAGTGGATTAGAGTAGAGATAGAGTACATTGGAGTATAGTTGAGGTAGAGTACAGTGGAGCACAGTAGAGGTAGAGTACAGTGGAGTATAGTTGAGGTAGACTACAGTGGAGTACAGTAGAGGTAGAGTACAGTGGAGCACAGTAGAGATAGAGTACAGTAGAGCAGAGTAGAGGTAGAGTACAGTGGAGTACAGTAGAGGTAGAGCACAGTAGATCAGAGTAGAGGTAGAGTACAGTGGAGTACAGTAGAGGTAGAGCACAGTGGAGCACTGTAGAGGTAGAATACAGTGGAGTACAGTAGAGATAGAGTACAGTGGAGCACAGTAGAGGTAGAGTACAGTGGAGCACAGTAGAGGTAGAGCACAGTGGAGCACTGTAGAGGTAGAATACAGTGGAGTACAGTAGAGATAGAGTACAGTGGAGCACAGTAGAGGTAGAGTACAGTGGAGCACAGTAGAGGTAGAGTACAGTGGAGCACAGTAGAGGTAGAGTACAGTGGAGTACAGTAGAGGTAGTGTACAGTGGAGCACAGTAGAGGTAGAGTACAGTGGAGCAGAGTAGAGGTAGAGTACAGTGGGGTACAGTAGAAATAGAGTACAGTGGAGCACATTAGAGTAGAGTACAGTAGAGCACAGTAGAGGTAGAGTACAGTGGAGCACAGTAGAGATAGAGTACAGTGGAGTACAGTAGAGGAAGAGTACAGTGGAGTACAGTAGAGGTATAGTACAGTGGAGTACAGTAGAGGTAGAGTAGAGTGGAGCACATTAGAGGTGGAGTAGAGTAGAGTACAGTAGAGGTAGAGTACAGTGGAGTACAGTAGAAGTAGAGTACAGTGGAGCACAGTAGAGGTGTAGTACAGTAGAGTACAGTAGAGGTAGAGTACAGTGGAGTACAATAGAGATAGTGTACAGTGGAGTAGAGTAGATATAGAGTACAGTGGAGCACAGCAGAGGTAGAGTACAGTGGATCACAGTAGAGATAGAGTGCAGTGGAGTACAGTGGAGCACAGTAGAGGTAGAGTACAGTGGAGAACAGTAGAGATAGAGTACAGTGGAGTACAGTAGAGGTGGAGTACAGTAGAGTATAGTAGAGGTAGAGTACAGTGGACTACAGTAGAGATAGAGTACAGTGGAACACAGTAGAGGTAGAGTACAGTGGAGCACAGTAGAGGTAGAGTACAGTGGAGCACAGTAGAGGTAGAGTACAGTGGAGTACAGTAGAGGTAGTGTACAGTGGAGCACAGTAGAGGTAGAGTACAGTGGAGCACAGTAGAGGTAGAGTACAGTGGAGCACAGTAGAGGTAGAGTACAGTGGAGTAGAGTAGAGGTAGAGTACAGTGGAGTACAGTAGAGGTAGAGTACAGTGGAGCACAGTAGAGGTAGAGTACAGTGGAGTACAGTGGAGCACAGTAGAGGTAGAGTACAGTGGAGCACAGTAGAGGTAGAGTACAGTGGAGTACAGTAGAGGCAGAGTACAGTGGAGTACAGTAGAGGTAGAGTACAGTGGAGCACAGTAGAGCTAGAGTACAGTGGAGTACATTGGAGCACAGTAGAGGTGGAGTACAGTAGAGTAGAGTATAGGTAGAGTACAGTGGAGTACAGTAGAGATAGAGTAGAGTGGAGTAGAGTAGAGATAGAGTACAGTGGATTAGAGTAGAGATAGAGTACAGTGGAGTATAGTTTAGGTAGAGTACAGTGGAGCACAGTAGAGGTAGAGTACAGTGGAGTATAGTTGAGGAAGACTACAGTGGAGTACAGTAGAGGTAGAGTACAGTAGAGTATAGTAGAGGTAGAGTACAGTGGACTACAGTAGAGATAGAGTACAGTGGAACACAGTAGAGGTAGAGTACAGTGGAGCACAGTAGAGGTAGAGTACAGTGGAGCACAGTAGATATAGAGTACAGTGGAGCACAGCAGAGGTAGAGTACAGTGGATCACAGTAGAGATAGAGTGCAGTGGAGTACAGTGGAGCACAGTAGAGGTAGAGTACAGTGGAGAACAGTAGAGATAGAGTACAGTGGAGTACAGTAGAGGTGGAGTACAGTAGAGTATAGTAGAGGTAGAGTACAGTGGACTACAGTAGAGATAGAGTACAGTGGAACACAGTAGAGGTAGAGTACAGTGGAGCACAGTAGAGGTAGAGTACAGTGGAGCACAGTAGAGGTAGAGTACAGTGGAGTACAGTAGAGGTAGTGTACAGTGGAGCACAGTAGAGGTAGAGTACAGTGGAGCACAGTAGAGGTAGAGTACAGTGGAGCACAGTAGAGGTAGAGTACAGTGGAGCACAGTAGAGGTAGAGTACAGTGGAGTAGAGTAGAGGTAGAGTACAGTGGAGTACAGTAGAGGTAGAGTACAGTGGAGCACAGTAGAGGTAGAGTACAGTGGAGTACAGTGGAGCACAGTAGAGGTAGAGTACAGTGGAGCACAGTAGAGGTAGAGTACAGTGGAGTACAGTAGAGGCAGAGTACAGTGGAGTACAGTAGAGGTAGAGTACAGTGGAGCACAGTAGAGGTAGAGTGCAGTGGAGTAGAGTAGAGGTAGAGTACAGTGGAGCACAGTAGAGCTAGAGTACAGTGGAGTAGAGTATAGGTAGAGTACAGTGGAGTACAGTAGAGATAGAGTAGAGTGGAGTAGAGTAGAGATAGAGTACAGTGGATTAGAGTAGAGATAGAGTACAGTGGAGTATAGTTTAGGTAGAGTACAGTGGAGCACAGTAGAGTTAGAGTACAGTGGAGTATAGTTGAGGAAGACTACAGTGGAGTACAGTAGAGGTAGAGTACAGAGGAGCACAGTAGAGATAGAGTACAGTAGAGCAGAGTAGAGGTAGAGTACAGTGGAGTACAGTAGAGGTAGATTAAAGTGGAGCACTGTAGAGGTGGAGTACAGTGGAGTACAGTAGAGATAGAGTACAGTGGAGTAGAGTAGAGGTAGAGTACAGTGGAGCACAGTAGAGCTAGAGTACAGTGGAGTACATTGGAGCACAGTAGAGGTGGAGTACAGTAGAGTAGAGTATAGGTAGAGTACAGTGGAATACAGTAGAGATAGAGTAGAGTGGAGTAGAGTAGAGATAGAGTACAGTGGATTAGAGTAGAGATAGAGAACAGTGGAGTATAGTTGAGGTAGAGTACAGTGGAGCACAGTAGAGATAGAGTACAGTGGAGTATAGTTGAAGTAGACTACAGTGGAGTACAGTAGAGGTAGAGTACAGTGGAGCACAGTAGAGATAGAGTACAGTAGAGCAGAGTAGAGGTAGAGTACAGTGGAGTACAGTAGAGGTAGAGCACAGTAGAGCAGAGTAGAGGTAGAGTACAGTGGAGTACAGTAGAGGTAGAGCACAGTGGAGCACTGTAGAGGTAGAATACAGTGGAGTACAGTAGAGATAGAGTACAGTGGAGCACAGTAGAGCTAGAATACAGTAGAGTACAGTGGAGCACAGTAGAGGTGGAGTACAGTAGAGTAGAGTATAGGTAGAGTACAGTGGAGTACAGTAGAGATAGAGTAGAGTGGAGTAGAGTAGAGATAGAGTACAGTGGATTAGAGTAGAGATAGAGTACAGTGGAGTATAGTTGAGGTAGAGTACAGTGGAGCACAGTAGAGGTAGAGTACAGTGGAGCACAGTAGAGCTAGAATACAGTAGAGTACAGTGGAGTACAGTAGAGGTAGAGTACAGTGGAGTACAGTAGAGGTAGAGTACAGTGGAGTACAGTAGAGGTAGAGTACAGTGGAGCACAGTAGAGGTAGAGTACAGTAGAGTACAGTAGAGGTAGAGTACAGTGGAGCACAGTAGAGCTAGAATACAGTAGAGTACAGTGGAGCACAGTAGAGGTGGAGTACAGTAGAGTAGAGTATAGGTAGAGTACAGTGGAGTACAGTAGAGATAGAGTAGAGTGGAGTAGAGTAGAGATAGAGTACAGTGGATTAGAGTAGAGATAGAGTACAGTGGAGTATAGTTGAGGTAGAGTACAGTGGAGCACAGTAGAGGTAGAGTACAGTGGAGCACAGTAGAGATAGAGTACAGTAGAGCAGAGTAGAGGTAGAGTACAGTGGAGTACAGTAGAGGTATAGTACAGTGGAGCACTGTAGAGGTGGAGTATAGTGGAGTATAGTAGAGGTAGAGTACAGTGGAGCACAGTAGAGGTAGAGTACAGTGGAGTATAGTTGAGGTAGACTACAGTGGAGTACAGTAGAGGTAGAGTACACTGGAGTACAGTAGAGGTAGAGTACAGTGGAGCACAGTAGAGGTAGAGTACAGTGGAGCACAGTAGAGGTAGAGTACAGTGGAGCACAGTAGAGGTAGAGTACAGTGGAGTACAGTAGAGGTAGAGTACAGTGGAGTACAGTAGAGGTAGAGTAGAGTGGAGCACATTAGAGGTGGAGTAGAGTAGAGTACAGTAGAGGTAAAGTACAGTGGAGTACAGTAGAAGTAGAGTACAGTGGAGCACAGTAGAGGTAGAGTAGAGTGGAGTACAGTAGAGGTAGAGTACAGTGGAGTACAGTAGAGGTAGAGTACAGTGGATCACAGTAGAGATAGAGTACAGTGGATCACAGTAGAGATAGAGTACAGTGGAGCACAGTAGAAGTATAGTACAGTGGAGCACAGTAGAGATAGATTACAGTGGAATAGAGTAGAGATAGAGTACAGTGGATTAGAGTAGAGATAGAGTACAGTGGAGTATAGTTGAGGTAGAGTACAGTGGAGCACAGTAGAGGTAGAGTACAGTGGAGCACAGTAGAGCTAGAATACAGTAGAGTACAGTGGAGTACAGTAGAGGTAGAGTACAGTGGAGTACAGTAGAGGTAGAGTACAGTGGAGTACAGTAGAGGTAGAGTACAGTGGAGCACAGTAGAGGTAGAGTACAGTAGAGTACAGTAGAGGTAGAGTACAGTGGAGCACAGTAGAGCTAGAATACAGTAGAGTACAGTGGAGCACAGTAGAGGTGGAGTACAGTAGAGTAGAGTATAGGTAGAGTACAGTGGAGTACAGTAGAGATAGAGTAGAGTGGAGTAGAGTAGAGATAGAGTACAGTGGATTAGAGTAGAGATAGAGTACAGTGGAGTATAGTTGAGGTAGAGTACAGTGGAGCACAGTAGAGGTAGAGTACAGTGGAGCACAGTAGAGATAGAGTACAGTAGAGCAGAGTAGAGGTAGAGTACAGTGGAGTACAGTAGAGGTATAGTACAGTGGAGCACTGTAGAGGTGGAGTATAGTGGAGTATAGTAGAGGTAGAGTACAGTGGAGCACAGTAGAGGTAGAGTACAGTGGAGTATAGTTGAGGTAGACTACAGTGGAGTACAGTAGAGGTAGAGTACACTGGAGTACAGTAGAGGTAGAGTACAGTGGAGCACAGTAGAGGTAGAGTACAGTGGAGCACAGTAGAGGTAGAGTACAGTGGAGCACAGTAGAGGTAGAGTACAGTGGAGTACAGTAGAGGTAGAGTACAGTGGAGTACAGTAGAGGTAGAGTAGAGTGGAGCACATTAGAGGTGGAGTAGAGTAGAGTACAGTAGAGGTAAAGTACAGTGGAGTACAGTAGAAGTAGAGTACAGTGGAGCACAGTAGAGGTAGAGTAGAGTGGAGTACAGTAGAGGTAGAGTACAGTGGAGTACAGTAGAGGTAGAGTACAGTGGATCACAGTAGAGATAGAGTACAGTGGATCACAGTAGAGATAGAGTACAGTGGAGCACAGTAGAAGTATAGTACAGTGGAGCACAGTAGAGATAGATTACAGTGGAATAGAGTAGAGATAGAGTACAGTGGATTAGAGTCGAGGTAGAGTACAGTGGAGCACAGTAGAGGTAGAGTACAGTGGAGCACAGTAGAGGTAGAGTACAGTGGAATAGAGTAGAGATAGAGTACGGTGGAGTACAGTAGAGGTAGAGTACAGTGGAGCAGAGTAGAGGTAGAGTACAGTGGAGTACAGTAGAGGTAGAGCACAGTAGAGCAGAGTAGAGGTAGAGTACAGTGGAGTACAGTAGAGGTAGAGCACAGTGGAGCACTGTAGAGGTAGAGTACAGTGGAGCACAGTAGAGGTAGAGCACAGTGGAGCACTGTAGAGGTAGAATACAGTGGAGTACAGTAGAGATAGAGTACAGTGGAGCACAGTAGAGGTAGAGTACAGTGGAGCACAGTAGAGGTAGAGTACAGTGGAGCACAGTAGAGGTAGAGTACAGTGGAGTACAGTAGAGGTAGTGTACAGTGGAGCACAGTAGAGGTAGAGTACAGTGGAGCAGAGTAGAGGTAGAGTACAGTGGGGTACAGTAGAAATAGAGTACAGTGGAGCACATTAGAGTAGAGTACAGTAGAGCACAGTAGAGGTAGAGTACAGTGGAGCACAGTAGAGATAGAGTACAGTGGAGTACAGTAGAGGAAGAGTACAGTGGAGTACAGTAGAGGTATAGTACAGTGGAGTACAGTAGAGGTAGAGTAGAGTGGAGCACATTAGAGGTGGAGTAGAGTAGAGTACAGTAGAGGTAGAGTACAGTGGAGTACAGTAGAAGTAGAGTACAGTGGAGCACAGTAGAGGTGTAGTACAGTAGAGTACAGTAGAGGTAGAGTACAGTGGAGTACAATAGAGATAGTGTACAGTGGAGTAGAGTAGATATAGAGTACAGTGGAGCACAGCAGAGGTAGAGTACAGTGGATCACAGTAGAGATAGAGTGCAGTGGAGTACAGTGGAGCACAGTAGAGGTAGAGTACAGTGGAGAACAGTAGAGATAGAGTACAGTGGAGTACAGTAGAGGTGGAGTACAGTAGAGTATAGTAGAGGTGGAGTACAGTGGACTACAGTAGAGATAGAGTACAGTGGAACACAGTAGAGGTAGAGTACAGTGGAGCACAGTAGAGGTAGAGTACAGTGGAGCACAGTAGAGGTAGAGTACAGTGGAGTACAGTAGAGGTAGTGTACAGTGGAGCACAGTAGAGGTAGAGTACAGTGGAGCACAGTAGAGGTAGAGTACAGTGGAGCACAGTAGAGGTAGAGTACAGTGGAGCACAGTAGAGGTAGAGTACAGTGGAATAGAGTAGAGGTAGAGTACAGTGGAGTACAGTAGAGGTAGAGTACAGTTGAGCACAGTAGAGGTAGAGTACAGTGGAGTACAGTGGAGCACAGTAGAGGTAGAGTACAGTGGAGCACAGTAGAGGTAGAGTACAGTGGAGTACAGTAGAGGCAGAGTACAGTGGAGTACAGTAGAGGTAGAGTACAGTGGAGCACAGTAGAGGTAGAGTGCAGTGGAGTAGAGTAGAGGTAGAGTACAGTGGAGCACAGTAGAGCTAGAGTACAGTGGAGTACATTGGAGCACAGTAGAGGTGGAGTACAGTAGAGTAGAGTATAGGTAGAGTACAGTGGAGTACAGTAGAGATAGAGTAGAGTGGAGTAGAGTAGAGATAGAGTACAGTGGATTAGAGTAGAGATAGAGTACAGTGGAGTATAGTTTAGGTAGAGTACAGTGGAGCACAGTAGAGGTAGAGTACAGTGGAGTATAGTTGAGGAAGACTACAGTGGAGTACAGTAGAGGTAGAGTACAGTGGAGCACAGTAGAGATAGAGTACAGTAGAGCAGAGTAGAGGTAGAGTACAGTGGAGTACAGTAGAGGTAGATTAAAGTGGAGCACTGTAGATGTGGAGTACAGTGGAGTACAGTAGAGATAGAGTACAGTGGAGTAGAGTAGAGGTAGAGTACAGTGGAGCACAGTAGAGCTAGAGTACAGTGGAGTACATTGGAGCACAGTAGAGGTGGAGTACAGTAGAGTAGAGTATAGGTAGAGTACAGTGGAATACAGTAGAGATAGAGTAGAGTGGAGTAGAGTAGAGATAGAGTACAGTGGATTAGAGTAGAGATAGAGAACAGTGGAGTATAGTTGAGGTAGAGTACAGTGGAGCACAGTAGAGATAGAGTACAGTGGAGTATAGTTGAAGTAGACTACAGTGGAGTACAGTAGAGGTAGAGTACAGTGGAGCACAGTAGAGATAGAGTACAGTAGAGCAGAGTAGAGGTAGAGTACAGTGGAGTACAGTAGAGGTAGAGCACAGTAGAGCAGAGTAGAGGTAGAGTACAGTGGAGTACAGTAGAGGTAGAGCACAGTGGAGCACTGTAGAGGTAGAATACAGTGGAGTACAGTAGAGATAGAGTACAGTGGAGCACAGTAGAGCTAGAATACAGTAGAGTACAGTGGAGCACAGTAGAGGTGGAGTACAGTAGAGTAGAGTATAGGTAGAGTACAGTGGAGTACAGTAGAGATAGAGTAGAGTGGAGTAGAGTAGAGATAGAGTACAGTGGATTAGAGTAGAGATAGAGTACAGTGGAGTATAGTTGAGGTAGAGTACAGTGGAGCACAGTAGAGGTAGAGTACAGTGGAGCACAGTAGAGCTAGAATACAGTAGAGTACAGTGGAGCACAGTAGAGGTGGAGTACAGTAGAGTAGAGTATAGGTAGAGTACAGTGGAGTACAGTAGAGATAGAGTAGAATGGAGTAGAGTAGAGATAGAGTACAGTGGATTAGAGTAGAGATAGAGAACAGTGGAGTATAGTTGAGGTAGAGTACAGTGGAGCACTGTAGAGGTAGAATACAGTGGAGTACAGTAGAGATAGAGTACAGTGGAGTACAGTAGAGGTAGAGTACAGTGGAGTACAGTAGAGGTAGAGTACAGTGGAGTACAGTAGAGGTAGAGTACAGTGGAGCACAGTAGAGGTAGAGTACAGTAGAGTACAGTAGAGGTAGAGTACAGTGGAGCACAGTAGAGCTAGAATACAGTAGAGTACAGTGGAGCACAGTAGAGGTGGAGTACAGTAGAGTAGAGTATAGGTAGAGTACAGTGGAGTACAGTAGAGATAGAGTAGAGTGGAGTAGAGTAGAGATAGAGTACAGTGGATTAGAGTAGAGATAGAGTACAGTGGAGTATAGTTGAGGTAGAGTACAGTGGAGCACAGTAGAGGTAGAGTACAGTGGAGCACAGTAGAGATAGAGTACAGTAGAGCAGAGTAGAGGTAGAGTACAGTGGAGTACAGTAGAGGTAGAGTACAGTGGAGCACTGTAGAGGTGGAGTATAGTGGAGTATAGTAGAGGTAGAGTACAGTGGAGCACAGTAGAGGTAGAGTACAGTGGAGTATAGTTGAGGTAGACTACAGTGGAGTACAGTAGAGGTAGAGTACACTGGAGTACAGTAGAGGTAGAGTACAGTGGAGCACAGTAGAGGTAGAGTACAGTGGAGCACAGTAGAGGTAGAGTACAGTGGAGCACAGTAGAGGTAGAGTACAGTGGAGTACAGTAGAGGTAGAGTACAGTGGAGTACAGTAGAGGTAGAGTAGAGTGGAGCACATTAGAGGTGGAGTAGAGTAGAGTACAGTAGAGGTAAAGTACAGTGGAGTACAGTAGAAGTAGAGTACAGTGGAGCACAGTAGAGGTAGAGTAGAGTGGAGTACAGTAGAGGTAGAGTACAGTGGAGTACAGTAGAGGTAGAGTACAGTGGATCACAGTAGAGATAGAGTACAGTGGATCACAGTAGAGATAGAGTACAGTGGAGCACAGTAGAAGTATAGTACAGTGGAGCACAGTAGAGATAGATTACAGTGGAATAGAGTAGAGATAGAGTACAGTGGATTAGAGTCGAGGTATAGTACAGTGGAGCACAGTAGAGGTAGAGTACAGTGGAGCACAGTAGAGGTAGAGTACAGTGGAGCACAGTAGAGGTAGAGTACAGTGGAATAGAGTAGAGATAGAGTACGGTGGAGTACAGTAGAGGTAGAGTACAGTGGAGCAGAGTAGAGGTAGAGTACAGTGGAGTACAGTAGAGGTAGAGCACAGTAGAGCAGAGTAGAGGTAGAGTACAGTGGAGTACAGTAGAGGTAGAGCACAGTGGAGCACTGTAGAGGTAGAGTACAGTGGAGTACAGTAGAGATAGAGTACAGTGGAGCACAGTAGAGGTAGAGTACAGTGGAGCACAGTAGAGGTAGAGTACAGTGGAGCACAGTAGAGGTAGAGTACAGTGGAGTACAGTAGAGGTAGAGTACAGTGGAGTACAGTAGAGGTAGAGTACAGTGGAGCACAGTAGAAGTAGAGTACAGTGGAGTACAGTGGAGCACAGTAGAGGTGGAGTACAGTAGAGTACAGTAGCTGTAGAGTACAGTGGAGCACAGTAGAGGTAGAGTACAGTGGAGTACAGTGGAGTACAGTAGAGGTGGAGTACAGTAGAGTACAGTAGAGGTAGAGAACAGTACAGTACAGTAGATGTAGAGTACAGTGGAGTACAATAGAGGTAGAGTACAGTAGAGTACACTAGAGGTAGAATACAGTGGAGTACAATAGAGGTAGAGTACAGTGGAGTACACTAGAGGTAGAGTACAGTGGAGTACAGTAGAGGTAGAGAACAGTACAGTACAGTAGAGGTAGAGTACAGTGGAGTACAGTAGAGGTAGAGTAAAGTAGAGCATAGTAGAGGTAGAATACAGTGGAGTACAGTAGAGGTAGAGTACAGTGGAGTACAGTAGAGGTAGAGTACAGTGGAGTACAGTAGAGGTAGAGTACAGTGGAGCACAGTAGAGGTAGAGTACAGTGGAGTACAGTAGAGGTAGAGTAGAGTGGAGCACAGTAGAGCTAGAGTACAGTGGAGTACAGTGGAGCACAGTAGAGGTGGAGTACAGTAGAGTAGAGTATAGGTAGAGTACAGTGGAGTACAGTAGAGATAGAGTACAGTGGATTAGAGTAGAGATAGAGTACAGTGGAGTATAGTTGAGGTAGAGTACAGTGGAGCACAGTAGAGGTAGAGTACAGTGGAGTATAGTTGAGGTAGACTACAGTGGAGTACAGTAGAGGTAGAGTACAGTGGAGCACTGTAGAGGTGGAGTACAGTGGAGAACAGTAGAGGTAGAGTACAGTGGAGCACAGTAGAGGTAGAGTACAGTGAAGTATAGTAGAGGTAGAATACAGTGGAGTACAGTAGAGGTAGAGTACAGTGGAGCACAGTAGAGGTAGAGTACAGTGGAGTAGAGTAGAGGTAGAGTACAGTAGAGCACAGTAGAGCTAGAGTACAGTGGAGTACATTGGAGCACAGTAGAGGTGGAGTGCAGTAGAGTAGAGTATAGGTGGAGTACAGTGGAGTACAGTAGAGATAGAGTAGAGTGGAGTAGAGTAGAGATAGAGTACAGTGGATTAGAGTAGAGATAGAGTACATTGGAGTATAGTTGAGGTAGAGTACAGTGGAGCACAGTAGAGGTAGAGTACAGTGGAGTATAGTTGAGGTAGACTACAGTGGAGTACAGTAGAGGTAGAGTACAGTGGAGCACAGTAGAGATAGAGTACAGTAGAGCAGAGTAGAGGTAGAGTACAGTGGAGTACAGTAGAGGTAGAGCACAGTAGATCAGAGTAGAGGTAGAGTACAGTGGAGTACAGTAGAGGTAGAGCACAGTGGAGCACTGTAGAGGTAGAATACAGTGGAGTACAGTAGAGATAGAGTACAGTGGAGCACAGTAGAGGTAGAGTACAGTGGAGCACAGTAGAGGTAGAGCACAGTGGAGCACTGTAGAGGTAGAATACAGTGGAGTACATTAGAGATAGAGTACAGTGGAGCACAGTAGAGGTAGAGTACAGTGGAGCACAGTAGAGGTAGAGTACAGTGGAGCACAGTAGAGGTAGAGTACAGTGGAGTACAGTAGAGGTAGTGTACATTGGAGCACAGTAGAGGTAGAGTACAGTGGAGCAGAGTAGAGGTAGAGTACAGTGGGGTACAGTAGAAATAGAGTACAGTGGAGCACATTAGAGTAGAGTACAGTAGAGCACAGTAGAGGTAGAGTACAGTGGAGCACAGTAGAGATAGAGTACAGTGGAGTACAGTAGAGGAAGAGTACAGTGGAGTACAGTAGAGGTATAGTACAGTGGATCACAGTAGAGATAGAGTGCAGTGGAGTACAGTGGAGCACAGTAGAGGTAGAGTACAGTGGAGAACAGTAGAGATAGAGTACAGTGGAGTACAGTAGAGGTGGAGTACAGTAGAGTATAGTAGAGGTAGAGTACAGTGGACTACAGTAGAGATAGAGTACAGTGGAACACAGTAGAGGTAGAGTACAGTGGAGCACAGTAGAGGTAGAGTACAGTGGAGCACAGTAGAGGTAGAGTACAGTGGAGTACAGTAGAGGTAGTGTACAGTGGAGCACAGTAGAGGTAGAGTACAGTGGAGCACAGTAGAGGTAGAGTACAGTGGAGCACAGTAGAGGTAGAGTACAGTGGAGCACAGTAGAGGTAGAGTACAGTGGAGTAGAGTAGAGGTAGAGTACAGTGGAGTACAGTAGAGGTAGAGTACAGTGGAGCACAGTAGAGGTAGAGTACAGTGGAGTACAGTGGAGCACAGTAGAGGTAGAGTACAGTGGAGCACAGTAGAGGTAGAGTACAGTGGAGTACAGTAGAGGCAGAGTACAGTGGAGTACAGTAGAGGTAGAGTACAGTGGAGCACAGTAGAGGTAGAGTGCAGTGGAGTAGAGTAGAGGTAGAGTACAGTGGAGCACAGTAGAGCTAGAGTACAGTGGAGTACATTGGAGCACAGTAGAGGTGGAGTACAGTAGAGTAGAGTATAGGTAGAGTACAGTGGAGTACAGTAGAGATAGAGTAGAGTGGAGTAGAGTAGAGATAGAGTACAGTGGATTAGAGTAGAGATAGAGTACAGTGGAGTATAGTTTAGGTAGAGTACAGTGGAGCACAGTAGAGGTAGAGTACAGTGGAGTATAGTTGAGGAAGACTACAGTGGAGTACAGTAGAGGTAGAGTACAGTGGAGCACAGTAGAGATAGAGTACAGTAGAGCAGAGTAGAGGTAGAGTACAGTGGAGTACAGTAGAGGTAGATTAAAGTGGAGCACTGTAGAGGTGGAGTACAGTGGAGTACAGTAGAGATAGAGTACAGTGGAGTAGAGTAGAGGTAGAGTACAGTGGAGCACAGTAGAGCTAGAGTACAGTGGAGTACATTGGAGCACAGTAGAGGTGGAGTACAGTAGAGTAGAGTATAGGTAGAGTACAGTGGAATACAGTAGAGATAGAGTAGAGTGGAGTAGAGTAGAGATAGAGTACAGTGGATTAGAGTAGAGATAGAGAACAGTGGAGTATAGTTGAGGTAGAGTACAGTGGAGCACAGTAGAGATAGAGTACAGTGGAGTATAGTTGAAGTAGACTACAGTGGAGTACAGTAGAGGTAGAGTACAGTGGAGCACAGTAGAGATAGAGTACAGTATAGCAGAGTAGAGGTAGAGTACAGTGGAGTACAGTAGAGGTAGAGCACAGTAGAGCAGAGTAGAGGTAGAGTACAGTGGAGTACAGTAGAGGTAGAGCACAGTGGAGCACTGTAGAGGTAGAATACAGTGGAGTACAGTAGAGATAGAGTACAGTGGAGTACAGTAGAGGAAGAGTACAGTGGAGTACAGTGGAGCACAGTAGAGGTGGAGTACAGTAGAGTACAGTAGAGGTAGAGTACAGTGGAGTACAATAGAGATAGAGTACAGTGGAGTAGAGTAGATATAGAGTACAGTGGAGCACAGCAGAGGTAGAGTACAGTGGATCACAGTAGAGATAGAGTACAGTGGAGTACAGTAGAGGTAGAGTACAGTGGAGCACAGTAGAGGTAGAGTACAGTGGAGCAAAGTAGAGGTAGAGTACAGTGGAGTACAGTAGAGGTAGTGTACAGTGGAGCACAGTAGAGGTAGAGTACAGTGGAGCACAGTAGAGGTAGAGTACAGTGGGGTACAGTAGAAATAGAGTACAGTGGAGCACAGTAGAGTAGAGTACAGTAGAGCACAGTAGAGGTAGAGTACAGTGGAGCACAGTAGAGATAGAGTACAGTGGAGTACAGTAGAGGAAGAGTACAGTGGAGTACAGTGGAGCACAGTAGAGGTGGAGTACAGTAGAGTACAGTAGAGGTAGAGTACAGTGGAGTACAATAGAGATAGAGTACAGTGGAGTAGCGTAGATATAGAGTACAGTGGAGCACAGCAGAGGTAGAGTACAGTGGATCACAGTAGAAAGAGAGTGCAGTGGAGTACAGTGGAGCACAGTAGAGGTAGAGTACAGTGGAGAACAGTAGAGATAGAGTACAGTGGAGTACAGTAGAGGTGGAGTACAGTAGAGTATAGTAGAGGTAGAGTACAGTGGACTACAGTAGAGATAGAATACAGTGGAACACAGTAGAGGTAGAGTACAGTGGAGCACAGTAGAGGTAGAGTACAGTGGAGCACAGTAGAGGTAGAGTACAGTGGAGCACAGTAGAGGTAGAGTACAGCGGAGTACAGTAGAGGTAGTGTACAGTGGAGCACAGTAGAGGTAGAGTAAAGTGGAGCACAGTAGACGTAGAGTACAGTGGGTTACAGTAGAAATAGAGTACAGTGGAGCACAGTAGAGTAGAGTACAGTAGAGCACAGTAGAGGTAGAGTACAGTGGAGCAGAGTAGAGGTAGAGTACAGTGGAGTACAGTACAGGTAGAGTACAGTGGAGCACTGTAGAGGTGGAGTACAGTGGAGTACAGTAGAGGCAGAGTACAGTGGAGCACAGTAGAGATAGAGTACAGTAGAGCACAGTAGAGGTAGAGTAAAGTGGAGTACAGTAGAGGTTGAGAACAGTACAGTAGAGGTAGAGAACAGTACAGTACAGTAGAGGTAGAGTACAGTGGAGTACAGTAGAGGTAGAGTACAGTAGAGCACAGTAGAGGTAGAATACAGTGGAGTACAGTAGAGGTAGAGTACAGTGGAGTACAGTAGAGGTAGAGTACAGTGGAGTACAGTAGAGGTAGAGCACAGTGGAGCACTGTAGAGGTAGAATACAGTGGAGTACAGTAGAGATAGAGTACAGTGGAGCACAGTAGAGGTAGAGTACAGTGGAGCACAGTAGAGGTAGAGTACAGTGGAGCACAGTAGAGGTAGAGTACAGTGGAGTACAGTAGAGGTAGTGTACAGTGGAGCACAGTAGAGGTAGAGTACAGTGGAGCAGAGTAGAGGTAGAGTACAGTGGGGTACAGTAGAAATAGAGTACAGTGGAGCACATTAGAGTAGAGTACAGTAGAGCACAGTAGAGGTAGAGTACAGTGGAGCACAGTAGAGATAGAGTACAGTGGAGTACAGTAGAGGAAGAGTACAGTGGAGTACAGTAGAGGTAGAGTACAGTGGAGTACAGTAGAGGTAGAGTAGAGTGGAGCACATTAGAGGTGGAGTAGAGTAGAGTACAGTAGAGGTAGAGTACAGTGGAGCAGAGTAGAGGTAGAATACAGTGGGGTACAGTAGAAATAGAGTACAGTGGAGCACATTAGAGTAAAGTACAGTAGAGCACAGTAGAGGTAGAGTACAGTGGAGCACAGTAGAGATAGAGTACAGTAGAGGAAAAGTACAGTGGAGTACAGTAGAGGTAGAGTACAGTGGAGTACAGTAGAGGTAGAGTAGAGTGGAGCACATTAGAGGTGGAGTACAGTAGAGTACAGTAGAGGTAGAGTACAGTGGAGCACAGTAGAGGTGGAGTACAGTAGAGTACAGTAGAGGTAGAGTACAGTGGAGTACAATAGAGATAGTGTACAGTGGAGTAGAGTAGATATAGAGTACAGTGGAGCACAGCAGAGGTAGAGTACAGTGGATCACAGTAGAGATAGAGTGCAGTGGAGTACAGTGGAGCACAGTAGAGGTAGAGTACAGTGGAGAACAGTAGAGATAGAGTACAGTGGAGTACAGTAGAGGTGGAGTACAGTAGAGTATAGTAGAGGTAGAGTACAGTGGACTACAGTAGAGATAGAGTACAGTGGAACACAGTAGAGGTAGAGTACAGTGGAGCACAGTAGAGGTAGAGTACAGTGGAGCACAGTAGAGGTAGAGTACAGTGGAGTACAGTAGAGGTAGTGTACAGTGGAGCACAGTAGAGATAGAGTACAGTGGAGTACAGCAGAGGTAGAGTACAGTGGAGTACAGAGGAGCACAGTAGAGGTGGAGTACAGTAGAGTACAGTAGAGGTAGAGTACAGTGGAGCACAGTAGAGATAGAGTACAGTAGAGCACAGTAGAGGTAGAGTATAGTGGAGTATAGTAGAGGTAGAGTACAGTGGAGTACAGTAGAGGTAGAGTACAGTGGAGAATAGTAGATGTAGAGTACAGTGGAGCACAGTAGAGGTGGAGTACAGTGGAGCACAGTAGAGGTAGAGTACACTGGGGTACAGTAGAAAGAGAGTACAGTGGAGCACAGTAGAGTAGAGTACAGTAGAGCACAGTAGAGGTAGAGTACAGTGGAGCACAGTAGAGATAGAGTACAGTGGAGTACAGTAGAGGTAGAGTACAGTGGAGTACAGAGGAGCACAGTAGAAGTGGAGTACAGTAGAGTACAGTAGAGGTAGAGTACAGTGTAGTACAGTAGAAATAGAGTACAGTGGAGTACAGTAGAGGTAGAGTACAGTGGAGCACTGTAGAGGTGGAGTACAGTGGAGTACAGTAGAGGTAGAGTACAGTGGAGCACAGTAGAGATAGAGTACAGTAGAGCAGAGTAGAGGTAGAGTACAGTGGAGCACAGTAGAGGTAGAGTACAGTGGAGCACAGTAGAGGTAGAGCACAGTGGAGCACTGTAGAGGTAGAATACAGTGGAGCACAGTAGAGGTAGAGTACACTGGGGTACAGTAGAAAGAGAGTACAGTGGAGCACAGTAGAGTAGAGTACAGTAGAGCACAGTAGAGGTAGAGTACAGTGGAGCACAGTAGAGATAGAGTACAGTGGAGTACAGTAGAGGTAGAGTACAGTGGAGTACAGAGGAGCACAGTAGAAGTGGAGTACAGTAGAGTACAGTAGAGGTAGAGTACAGTGTAGTACAGTAGAAATAGAGTACAGTGAAGTATAGTAGAGGTAGAATACAGTGGAGTACAGTAGAGGTAGAGTACAGTGGAGTAAAGTAGAGGTAGAGTACAGTGGAGCACAGTAGATGTAGAGTACAGTGGAGTAGAGTAGAGGTAGAGTACAGTGGAGCACAGTAGAGGTAGAGTACAGTGGAGTACAGTAGAGGTAGAGTACAGTGGAGTACAGTAGAGGTAGAGTAGAGTGGAGCACATTAGAGGTGGAGTAGAGTAGAGTACAGTAGAGGTAAAGTACAGTGGAGTACAGTAGAAGTAGAGTACAGTGGAGCACAGTAGAGGTAGAGTAGAGTGGAGTACAGTAGAGGTAGAGTACAGTGGAGTACAGTAGAGGTAGAGTACAGTGGATCACAGTAGAGATAGAGTACAGTGGATCACAGTAGAGATAGAGTACAGTGGAGCACAGTAGAAGTATAGTACAGTGGAGCACAGTAGAGATAGATTACAGTGGAATAGAGTAGAGATAGAGTACAGTGGATTAGAGTCGAGGTAGAGTACAGTGGAGCACAGTAGAGGTAGAGTACAGTGGAGCACAGTAGAGGTAGAGTACAGTGGAGCACAGTAGAGGTAGAGTACAGTGGAATAGAGTAGAGATAGAGTACGGTGGAGTACAGTAGAGGTAGAGTACAGTGGAGCAGAGTAGAGGTAGAGTACAGTGGAGTACAGTAGAGGTAGAGCACAGTAGAGCAGAGTAGAGGTAGAGTACAGTGGAGTACAGTAGAGGTAGAGCACAGTGGAGCACTGTAGAGGTAGAGTACAGTGGAGTACAGTAGAGATAGAGTACAGTGGAGCACAGTAGAGGTAGAGTACAGTGGAGCACAGTAGAGGTAGAGTACAGTGGAGCACAGCAGAGGTAGAGTACAGTGGAGTACAGTAGAGGTAGAGTACAGTGGAGTACAGTAGAGGTAGAGTACAGTGGAGCACAGTAGAAGTAGAGTACAGTGGAGTACAGTGGAGCACAGTAGAGGTGGAGTACAGTAGAGTACAGTAGCTGTAGAGTACAGTGGAGCACAGTAGAGGTAGAGTACAGTGGAGTACAGTGGAGTACAGTAGAGGTGGAGTACAGTAGAGTACAGTAGAGGTAGAGAACAGTACAGTACAGTAGATGTAGAGTACAGTGGAGTACAATAGAGGTAGAGTACAGTAGAGTACACTAGAGGTAGAATACAGTGGAGTACAATAGAGGTAGAGTACAGTGGAGTACAGTAGAGGTAGAGTACAGTGGAGTACAGTAGAGGTAGAGAACAGTACAGTACAGTAGAGGTAGAGTACAGTGGAGTACAGTAGAGGTAGAGTAAAGTAGAGCATAGTAGAGGTAGAATACAGTGGAGTACAGTAGAGGTAGAGTACAGTGGAGTACAGTAGAGGTAGAGTACAGTGGAGTACAGTAGAGGTAGAGTACAGTGGAGCACAGTAGAGGTAGAGTACAGTGGAGTACAGTAGAGGTAGAGTAGAGTGGAGCACAGTAGAGCTAGAGTACAGTGGAGTACAGTGGAGCACAGTAGAGGTGGAGTACAGTAGAGTAGAGTATAGGTAGAGTACAGTGGAGTACAGTAGAGATAGAGTACAGTGGATTAGAGTAGAGATAGAGTACAGTGGAGTATAGTTGAGGTAGAGTACAGTGGAGCACAGTAGAGGTAGAGTACAGTGGAGTATAGTTGAGGTAGACTACAGTGGAGTACAGTAGAGGTAGAGTACAGTGGAGCACTGTAGAGGTGGAGTACAGTGGAGAACAGTAGAGGTAGAGTACAGTGGAGCACAGTAGAGGTAGAGTACAGGGAAGTATAGTAGAGGTAGAATACAGTGGAGTACAGTAGAGGTAGAGTACAGTGGAGCACAGTAGAGGTAGAGTACAGTGGAGTAGAGTAGAGGTAGAGTACAGTGGAGCACAGTAGAGCTAGAGTACAGTGGAGTACATTGGAGCACAGTAGAGGTGGAGTACAGTAGAGTAGAGTATAGGTGGAGTACAGTGGAGTACAGTAGAGATAGAGTAGAGTGGAGTAGAGTAGAGATAGAGTACAGTGGATTAGAGTAGAGATAGAGTACATTGGAGTATAGTTGAGGTAGAGTACAGTGGAGCACAGTAGAGGTAGAGTACAGTGGAGTATAGTTGAGGTAGACTACAGTGGAGTACAGTAGAGGTAGAGTACAGTGGAGCACAGTAGAGATAGAGTACAGTAGAGCAGAGTAGAGGTAGAGTACAGTGGAGTACAGTAGAGGTAGAGCACAGTAGATCAGAGTAGAGGTAGAGTACAGTGGAGTACAGTAGAGGTAGAGCACAGTGGAGCACTGTAGAGGTAGAATACAGTGGAGTACAGTAGAGATAGAGTACAGTGGAGCACAGTAGAGGTAGAGTACAGTGGAGCACAGTAGAGGTAGAGCACAGTGGAGCACTGTAGAGGTAGAATACAGTGGAGTACAGTAGAGATAGAGTACAGTGGAGCACAGTAGAGGTAGAGTACAGTGGAGCACAGTAGAGGTAGAGTACAGTGGAGCACAGTAGAGGTAGAGTACAGTGGAGTACAGTAGAGGTAGTGTACATTGGAGCACAGTAGAGGTAGAGTACAGTGGAGCAGAGTAGAGGTAGAGTACAGTGGGGTACAGTAGAAATAGAGTACAGTGGAGCACATTAGAGTAGAGTACAGTAGAGCACAGTAGAGGTAGAGTACAGTGGAGCACAGTAGAGATAGAGTACAGTGGAGTACAGTAGAGGAAGAGTACAGTGGAGTACAGTAGAGGTATAGTACAGTGGATCACAGTAGAGATAGAGTGCAGTGGAGTACAGTGGAGCACAGTAGAGGTAGAGTACAGTGGAGAACAGTAGAGAAAGAGTACAGTGGAGTACAGTAGAGGTGGAGTACAGTAGAGTATAGTAGAGGTAGAGTACAGTGGACTACAGTAGAGATAGAGTACAGTGGAACACAGTAGAGGTAGAGTACAGTGGAGCACAGTAGAGGTAGAGTACAGTGGAGCACAGTAGAGGTAGAGTACAGTGGAGTACAGTAGAGGTAGTGTACAGTGGAGCACAGTAGAGGTAGAGTACAGTGGAGCACAGTAGAGGTAGAGTACAGTGGAGCACAGTAGAGGTAGAGTACAGTGGAGCACAGTAGAGGTAGAGTACAGTGGAGTAGAGTAGAGGTAGAGTACAGTGGAGTACAGTAGAGGTAGAGTACAGTGGAGCACAGTAGAGGTAGAGTACAGTGGAGTACAGTGGAGCACAGTAGAGGTAGAGTACAGTGGAGCACAGTAGAGGTAGAGTACAGTGGAGTACAGTAGAGGCAGAGTACAGTGGAGTACAGTAGAGGTAGAGTACAGTGGAGCACAGTAGAGGTAGAGTGCAGTGGAGTAGAGTAGAGGTAGAGTACAGTGGAGCACAGTAGAGCTAGAGTACAGTGGAGTACATTGGAGCACAGTAGAGGTGGAGTACAGTAGAGTAGAGTACAGGTAGAGTACAGTGGAGTACAGTAGAGATAGAGTAGAGTGGAGTAGAGTAGAGATAGAGTACAGTGGATTAGAGTAGAGATAGAGTACAGTGGAGTATAGTTTAGGTAGAGTACAGTGGAGCACAGTAGAGGTAGAGTACAGTGGAGTATAGTTGAGGAAGACTACAGTGGAGTACAGTAGAGGTAGAGTACAGTGGAGCACAGTAGAGATAGAGTACAGTAGAGCAGAGTAGAGGTAGAGTACAGTGGAGTACAGTAGAGGTAGATTAAAGTGGAGCACTGTAGAGGTGGAGTACAGTGGAGTACAGTAGAGATAGAGTACAGTGGAGTAGAGTAGAGGTAGAGTACAGTGGAGCACAGTAGAGCTAGAGTACAGTGGAGTACATTGGAGCACAGTAGAGGTGGAGTACAGTAGAGTAGAGTATAGGTAGAGTACAGTGGAATACAGTAGAGATAGAGTAGAGTGGAGTAGAGTAGAGATAGAGTACAGTGGATTAGAGTAGAGATAGAGAACAGTGGAGTATAGTTGAGGTAGAGTACAGTGGAGCACAGTAGAGATAGAGTACAGTGGAGTATAGTTGAAGTAGACTACAGTGGAGTACAGTAGAGGTAGAGTACAGTGGAGCACAGTAGAGATAGAGTACAGTATAGCAGAGTAGAGGTAGAGTACAGTGGAGTACAGTAGAGGTAGAGCTCAGTAGAGCAGAGTAGAGGTAGAGTACAGTGGAGTACAGTAGAGGTAGAGCACAGTGGAGCACTGTAGAGGTAGAATACAGTGGAGTACAGTAGAGATAGAGTACAGTGGAGTACAGTAGAGGAAGAGTACAGTGGAGTACAGTGGAGCACAGTAGAGGTGGAGTACAGTAGAGTACAGTAGAGGTAGAGTACAGTGGAGTACAATAGAGATAGAGTACAGTGGAGTAGAGTAGATATAGAGTACAGTGGAGCACAGCAGAGGTAGAGTACAGTGGATCACAGTAGAGATAGAGTACAGTGGAGTACAGTAGAGTTGGAGTACAGTAGAGTATAGTAGAGGTAGAGTACAGTGGACTACAGTAGAGATAGAGTACAGTGGAACACAGTAGAGGTAGAGTACAGTGGAGCACAGTAGAGGTAGAGTACAGTGGAGCAAAGTAGAGGTAGAGTACAGTGGAGTACAGTAGAGGTAGTGTACAGTGGAGCACAGTAGAGGTAGAGTACAGTGGAGCACAGTAGAGGTAGAGTACAGTGGGGTACAGTAGAAATAGAGTACAGTGGAGCACAGTAGAGTAGAGTACAGTAGAGCACAGTAGAGGTAGAGTACAGTGGAGCACAGTAGAGATAGAGTACAGTGGAGTACAGTAGAGGAAGAGTACAGTGGAGTACAGTGGAGCACAGTAGAGGTGGAGTACAGTAGAGTACAGTAGAGGTAGAGTACAGTGGAGTACAATAGAGATAGAGTACAGTGGAGTAGCGTAGATATAGAGTACAGTGGAGCACAGCAGAGGTAGAGTACAGTGGATCACAGTAGAAAGAGAGTGCAGTGGAGTACAGTGGAGCACAGTAGAGGTAGAGTACAGTGGAGAACAGTAGAGATAGAGTACAGTGGAGTACAGTAGAGGTGGAGTACAGTAGAGTATAGTAGAGGTAGAGTACAGTGGACTACAGTAGAGATAGAGTACAGTGGAACACAGTAGAGGTAG
The DNA here is from genome assembly GCA_030578255.1 of Tiaroga cobitis. Taxonomy (NCBI): domain Eukaryota; kingdom Metazoa; phylum Chordata; class Actinopteri; order Cypriniformes; family Leuciscidae; genus Tiaroga; species Tiaroga cobitis. The sequence goes on from CM060612.1 coordinate 2,366,946, forward strand.
AGTACAGTGGAGCACAGTAGAGGTAGAGTACAGTGGAGCACAGTAGAGGTAGAGTACAGTGGAGCACAGTAGAGGTAGAGTACAGCGGAGTACAGTAGAGGTAGTGTACAGTGGAGCACAGTAGAGGTAGAGTAAAGTGGAGCACAGTAGACGTAGAGTACAGTGGGTTACAGTAGAAATAGAGTACAGTGGAGCACAGTAGAGTAGAGTACAGTAGAGCACAGTAGAGGTAGAGTACAGTGGAGCAGAGTAGAGGTAGAGTACAGTGGAGTACAGTACAGGTAGAGTACAGTGGAGCACTGTAGAGGTGGAGTACAGTGGAGTACAGTAGAGGCAGAGTACAGTGGAGCACAGTAGAGATAGAGTACAGTAGAGCACAGTAGAGGTAGAGTAAAGTGGAGTACAGTAGAGGTTGAGAACAGTACAGTAGAGGTAGAGAACAGTACAGTACAGTAGAGGTAGAGTACAGTGGAGTACAGTAGAGGTAGAGTACAGTAGAGCACAGTAGAGGTAGAATACAGTGGAGTACAGTAGAGGTAGAGTACAGTGGAGTACAGTAGAGGTAGAGTACAGTGGAGTACAGTAGAGGTAGAGCACAGTGGAGCACTGTAGAGGTAGAATACAGTGGAGTACAGTAGAGATAGAGTACAGTGGAGCACAGTAGAGGTAGAGTACAGTGGAGCACAGTAGAGGTAGAGTACAGTGGAGCACAGTAGAGGTAGAGTACAGTGGAGTACAGTAGAGGTAGTGTACAGTGGAGCACAGTAGAGGTAGAGTACAGTGGAGCAGAGTAGAGGTAGAGTACAGTGGGGTACAGTAGAAATAGAGTACAGTGGAGCACATTAGAGTAGAGTACAGTAGAGCACAGTAGAGGTAGAGTACAGTGGAGCACAGTAGAGATAGAGTACAGTGGAGTACAGTAGAGGAAGAGTACAGTGGAGTACAGTAGAGGTAGAGTACAGTGGAGTACAGTAGAGGTAGAGTAGAGTGGAGCACATTAGAGGTGGAGTAGAGTAGAGTACAGTAGAGGTAGAGTACAGTGGAGCAGAGTAGAGGTAGAATACAGTGGGGTACAGTAGAAATAGAGTACAGTGGAGCACATTAGAGTAGAGTACAGTAGAGCACAGTAGAGGTAGAGTACAGTGGAGCACAGTAGAGATAGAGTACAGTAGAGGAAAAGTACAGTGGAGTACAGTAGAGGTAGAGTACAGTGGAGTACAGTAGAGGTAGAGTAGAGTGGAGCACATTAGAGGTGGAGTACAGTAGAGTACAGTAGAGGTAGAGTACAGTGGAGCACAGTAGAGGTGGAGTACAGTAGAGTACAGTAGAGGTAGAGTACAGTGGAGTACAATAGAGATAGTGTACAGTGGAGTAGAGTAGATATAGAGTACAGTGGAGCACAGCAGAGGTAGAGTACAGTGGATCACAGTAGAGATAGAGTGCAGTGGAGTACAGTGGAGCACAGTAGAGGTAGAGTACAGTGGAGAACAGTAGAGATAGAGTACAGTGGAGTACAGTAGAGGTGGAGTACAGTAGAGTATAGTAGAGGTAGAGTACAGTGGACTACAGTAGAGATAGAGTACAGTGGAACACAGTAGAGGTAGAGTACAGTGGAGCACAGTAGAGGTAGAGTACAGTGGAGCACAGTAGAGGTAGAGTACAGTGGAGTACAGTAGAGGTAGTGTACAGTGGAGCACAGTAGAGATAGAGTACAGTGGAGTACAGCAGAGGTAGAGTACAGTGGAGTACAGAGGAGCACAGTAGAGGTGGAGTACAGTAGAGTACAGTAGAGGTAGAGTACAGTGGAGCACAGTAGAGATAGAGTACAGTAGAGCACAGTAGAGGTAGAGTATAGTGGAGTATAGTAGAGGTAGAGTACAGTGGAGTACAGTAGAGGTAGAGTACAGTGGAGAATAGTAGATGTAGAGTACAGTGGAGCACAGTAGAGGTGGAGTACAGTGGAGCACAGTAGAGGTAGAGTACACTGGGGTACAGTAGAAAGAGAGTACAGTGGAGCACAGTAGAGTAGAGTACAGTAGAGCACAGTAGAGGTAGAGTACAGTGGAGCACAGTAGAGATAGAGTACAGTGGAGTACAGTAGAGGTAGAGTACAGTGGAGTACAGAGGAGCACAGTAGAAGTGGAGTACAGTAGAGTACAGTAGAGGTAGAGTACAGTGTAGTACAGTAGAAATAGAGTACAGTGGAGTACAGTAGAGGTAGAGTACAGTGGAGCACTGTAGAGGTGGAGTACAGTGGAGTACAGTAGAGGTAGAGTACAGTGGAGCACAGTAGAGATAGAGTACAGTAGAGCAGAGTAGAGGTAGAGTACAGTGGAGCACAGTAGAGGTAGAGTACAGTGAAGTATAGTAGAGGTAGAATACAGTGGAGTACAGTAGAGGTAGAGTACAGTGGAGTAAAGTAGAGGTAGAGTACAGTGGAGCACAGTAGATGTAGAGTACAGTGGAGTAGAGTAGAGGTAGAGTACAGTGGAGCACAGTAGAGCTAGAGTACAGTGGAGTACAGTAGAGATAGAGTAGAGTGGAGTAGAGTAGAGATAGAGTACAGTGGATTAGAGTAGAGATAGAGTACAGTGGAGTATAGTTGAGGTAGAGTACAGTGGAGCACAGTAGAGGTAGAGTACAGTGAGGTATAGTTGAGGTAGACTACAGTGGAGTACAGTAGAGGTAGAGTACAGTGGAGCACAGTAGAGATAGAGTACAGTAGAGCAGAGTAGAGGTAGAGTACAGTGGAGTACAGTAGAGGTAGATTACAGTGGAACACTGTAGAGGTGGAGTACAGTGGAGTATAGTTGAGGTAGACTACAGTGGAGTACAGTAGAGGTAGAGTACAGTGGAGTACAGTAGAGGTAGAGTACAGTGGAGCACAGTAGAGGTAGAGTACAGTGGAGTATAGTTGAGGTAGACTACAGTGGAGTACAGTAGAGGTAGAGTACAGTGGAGCACAGTAGAGGTAGAGTACAGTGGAGCACAGTAGAGGTAGAGTACAGTGGAGTAGAGTAGAGGTAGAGTACAGTGGAGTACAGTAGAGGTAGAGTACAGTGGAGCACAGTAGAGGTAGAGTACAGTGGAGTACAGTGGAGCATAGTAGAGGTGGAGTACAGTAGAGTACAGTAGAGGTAGAGTACAGTGGAGTACAATAGAGGTAGAGTACAGTAGAGTACAGTGGACTACAGTAGAGGTGGAGTACAGTAGAGTACAGTAGAGGTAGAGAACAGTACAGTACAGTAGAGGTAGAGTACAGTGGAGTACAGTAGAGGTAGAGTACAGTAGAGCACAGTAGATGTAGAATACAGTGGAGTACAGTAGAGGTAGAGTACAGTTGAGTACAGTAGAGGTAGAGTACAGTGGAGTACAGTAGAGGTAGAGTACAGTGGAGCACAGTAGAGGTAGAGTACAGTAGAGTACAGTAGAGGTAGAGTACAGTGGAGCACAGTAGAGCTAGAATACAGTAGAGTACAGTGGAGCACAGTAGAGGTGGAGTACAGTAGAGTAGAGTATAGGTAGAGTACAGTGGAGTACAGTAGAGATAGAGTAGAGTGGAGTAGAGTAGAGATAGAGTACAGTGGATTAGAGTAGAGATATAGTACAGTGGAGTATAGTTGAGGTAGAGTACAGTGGAGCACAGTAGAGGTAGAGTACAGTGGAGCACAGTAGAGATAGAGTACAGTAGAGCAGAGTAGAGGTAGAGTACAGTGGAGTACAGTAGAGGTAGAGTACAGTGGAGCACTGTAGAGATAGAGTACAGTAGAGCACAGTAGAGGTAGATTACAGTGGAGTAGAGTAGAGATAGAGTACAGTAGAGCACAGTAGAGGTAGATTACAGTGGAGTATAGTTGAGGTAGAGTACAGTGGAGCACAGTAGAGGTAGAGTACAGTGAGGTATAGTTGAGGTAGACTACAGTGGAGTACAGTAGAGGTAGAGTACAGTGGAGCACAGTAGAGATAGAGTACAGTAGAGCAGAGTAGAGGTAGAGTACAGTGGAGTACAGTAGAGGTAGATTACAGTGGAACACTGTAGAGGTGGAGTACAGTGGAGTATAGTTGAGGTAGACTACAGTGGAGTACAGTAGAGGTAGAGTACAGTGGAGTACAGTAGAGGTAGAGTACAGTGGAGCACAGTAGAGGTAGAGTACAGTGGAGTATAGTTGAGGTAGACTACAGTGGAGTACAGTAGAGGTAGAGTACAGTGGAGCACAGTAGAGGTAGAGTACAGTGGAGCACAGTAGAGGTAGAGTACAGTGGAGTAGAGTAGAGGTAGAGTACAGTGGAGTACAGTAGAGGTAGAGTACAGTGGAGCACAGTAGAGGTAGAGTACAGTGGAGTACAGTGGAGCATAGTAGAGGTGGAGTACAGTAGAGTACAGTAGAGGTAGAGTACAGTGGAGTACAATAGAGGTAGAGTACAGTAGAGTACAGTGGACTACAGTAGAGGTGGAGTACAGTACAGTACAGTAGAGGTAGAGAACAGTACAGTACAGTAGAGGTAGAGTACAGTGGAGTACAGTAGAGGTAGAGTACAGTAGAGCACAGTAGATGTAGAATACAGTGGAGTACAGTAGAGGTAGAGTACAGTGGAGTACAGTAGAGGTAGAGTACAGTGGAGTACAGTAGAGGTAGAGTACAGTGGAGCACAGTAGAGGTAGAGTACAGTAGAGTACAGTAGAGGTAGAGTACAGTGGAGCACAGTAGAGCTAGAATACAGTAGAGTACAGTGGAGCACACTAGAGGTGGAGTACAGTAGAGTAGAGTATAGGTAGAGTACAGTGGAGTACAGTAGAGATAGAGTAGAGTGGAGTAGAGTAGAGATAGAGTACAGTGGATTAGAGTAGAGATATAGTACAGTGGAGTATAGTTGAGGTAGAGTACAGTGGAGCACAGTAGAGGTAGAGTACAGTGGAGCACAGTAGAGATAGAGTACAGTAGAGCAGAGTAGAGGTAGAGTACAGTGGAGTACAGTAGAGGTAGAGTACAGTGGAGCACTGTAGAGATAGAGTACAGTAGAGCACAGTAGAGGTAGATTACAGTGGAGCACAGTAGAGATAGAGTACAGTAGAGCACAGTAGAGGTAGATTACAGTGGAGCACAGTAGAGGTAGAGTACAGTGGAGTATAGTTGAGGTAGACTACAGTGGAGTACAGTAGAGGTAGAGTACACTGGAGTACAGTAGAGGTAGAGTACAGTGGAGCACAGTAGAGGTAGAGTACAGTGGAGCACAGTAGAGGTAGAGTACAGTGGAGCACAGTAGAGGTAGAGTACAGTGGAGTACAGTAGAGGTAGAGTACAGTGGAGTACAGTAGAGGTAGAGTACAGTGGAGTACAGTAGAAGTAGAGTACAGTGGAGCACAGTAGAGGTAGAGTAGAGTGGAGTACAGTAGAGGTAGAGTACAGTGGAGTACAGTAGAGGTAGAGTACAGTGGAGCACTGTAGAGGTGGAGTACAGTGGAGTACAGTAGAGGTAGAGTACAGTGGAGCACAGTAGAGATAGAGTACAGTAGAGCAGAGTAGAGGTAGAGTACAGTGGAGCACAGTAGAGGTAGAGTACAGTGAAGTATAGTAGAGGTAGAATACAGTGGAGTACAGTAGAGGTAGAGTACAGTGGAGTACAGTAGAGGTAGAGTACAGTGGCGTACAGTAGAGGTAGAGTACAGTGGAGCACAGTAGATGTAGAGTACAGTGGAGTAGAGTAGAGGTAGAGTACAGTGGAGCACAGTAGAGCTAGAGTACAGTGGAGTACAGTAGAGATAGAGTAGAGTGGAGTAGAGTAGAGATAGAGTACATTGGATTAGAGTAGAGATAGAGTACAGTGGAGTATAGTTGAGGTAGAGTACAGTGGAGCACAGTAGAGGTAGAGTACAGTGGAGTATAGTTGAGGTAGACTACAGTGGAGTACAGTAGAGGTAGAGTACAGTGGAGCACAGTAGAGATAGAGTACAGTAGAGCAGAGTAGAGGTAGAGTACAGTGGAGTACAGTAGAGGTAGATTACAGTGGAACACTGTAGAGGTGGAGTACAGTGGAGTATAGTTGAGGTAGACTACAGTGGAGTACAGTAGAGGTAGAGTACAGTGGAGTACAGTAGAGGTAGAGTACAGTGGAGCACAGTAGAGGTAGAGTACAGTGGAGTATAGTTGAGGTAGACTACAGTGGAGTACAGTAGAGGTAGAGTACAGTGGAGCACAGTAGAGGTAGAGTACAGTGGAATAGAGTAGAGATAGAGTACGGTGGAGTACAGTAGAGGTAGAGTACAGTGGAGCAGAGTAGAGGTAGAGTACAGTGGAGTACAGTAGAGGTAGAGCACAGTAGAGCAGAGTAGAGGTAGAGTACAGTGGAGTACAGTAGAGGTAGAGCACAGTGGAGCACTGTAGAGGTTGAGTACAGTGGAGTACAGTAGAGGTAGAGTACAGTGGAGCACAGTAGAGGTAAAGTACAGTGGAGTACAGTGGAGCACAGTAGAGGTGGAGTACAGTAGAGTACAGTAGAGGTAGAGTACAGTGGAGCACAGTAGAGGTAGAGTAAAGTGGATAACAGTGGAGTACAATAGAGGTAGAGTACAGTGGAGTACAGAAGAGATAGTGTACAGTGGAGCACAGTAGTGGTAGACTACAGTGGAGTACAGTAGAGGTAGAGTACAGTGGAGCACAGTAGAGGTAGAGTACAGTGGAATAGAGTAGAGATAGAGTACGGTGGAGTACAGTAGAGGTAGAGTACAGTGGAGCAGAGTAGAGGTAGAGTACAGTGGAGTACAGTAGAGGTAGAGCACAGTAGAGCAGAGTAGAGGTAGAGTACAGTGGAGTATAGTAGAGGTAGAGTACAGTGGAGTACAGTAGAGGTAGAGTACAGTGGAGCATAGTAGATATAGAGTACAGTGGAGCACAGTAGAGGTAGAGTACAGTGGAGCACAGTAGAGGTAGAGTACAGTGGAGTATAGTAGAGGTGGAGTACTGTAGAGCACAGTAGAGATAGAGTACAGTAGAGCACAGTAGAGGTAGAGTACAGTGGAGCACAGTAGAGGAATAGTACAGTGTAGTACAGTAGAGATAGAGTACAGTGGAGTACAGTAGAGATAGAGTACAGTCGAACACAGTAGAGATAAGTGCAGTGGAGTATAGTAGAGGTAGAGTACAGTGGAGTAGAGTAGAGGTAGAGTACAGTGGAGTACAGTAGAGGTAGAGTAGAGTGGAGCACATTAGAGGTGGAGTAGAGTAGAGTACAGTAGAGGTAGAGTACAGTGGAGTACAGTAGAAGTAGAGTACAGTGGAGTACAGTAGAGGTAGTGTACAGTGGAGTAGAGTAGAGATAGAGTACAGTGGAGCACAGCAGAGGTAGAGTACAGTGGATCACAGTAGAGATAGAGTACAGTGGAGTACAGTGGAGCACAGTAGAGGTATAGTACAGTGGAGCACAGTAGAGATAGATTACAGTGGAGTAGAGTAGAGATAGAGTACAGTGGAGTATAGTTGAGGTAGAGTACAGTGGAGCACAGTAGAGGTAGAGTACAGTGGAGTATAGTTGAGGTAGACTACAGTGGAGTACAGTAGAGGTAGAGTACAGTGGAGCACAGTAGAGATAGAGTACAGTAGAGCAGAGTAGATGTAGAGTACAGTGGAGTACAGTAGAGGTAGAGTACAGTGGAGCACTGTAGAGGTGGAGTACAGTGGAGTACAGTTGAGGTAGAGTACAGTGGAGCACAGTAGAGATAGATTACAGTGGAGTAGAGTGGAGATAGAGTACAGTGGAGTACAGTAGAGGTAGAGTAGAGTGGAGCAGAGTAGAGGTAAAGTACAGCGGAGTACAGTAGAGGTAGAGCACAGTAGAGCAGAGTAGAGGTAGAGTACAGTGGAGTACAGTAGAGGTAGAGCACAGTGGAGCACTGTAGATGTAGAGTACAGTGGAGTACAGTAGAGATAGAGTACAGTGGAGCACAGTAGAGGTAGAGTACAGTGGAGCAGAGTAGAGGTAGAGTACAGTGGAGTACAGTAGAGGTAGAGTACAGTGGAGCACAGTAGAGGTAGAGTACAGTGGAGCACAGTAGAGGTGGAGTACAGTAGAGTACAGTAGAGGTAGAGTACAGTGGAGCACAGTAGAGGTAGAGTACAGTGGAGTACAGTGGAGTACAGTAGAGGTGGAGTACAGTAGAGTACAGTAGAGGTAGAGAACAGTACAGTACAGTAGAGGTAGAGTACAGTGGAGTACAGTAGAGGTAGAGTACAGTAGAGCACAGTAGAGGTAGAATACAGTGGAGTACAGTAGAGGTAGAGTACAGTGGAGCACAGTAGAGGTAGAGAAAAGTACAGTACAGTAGAGGTAGAGTAGAGTGGAGTACAGTAGAGGTAGAGTACAGTAGAGCACAGTAGAGGTAGAATACAGTGGAGTACAGTAGAGGTAGAGTACAGTGGAGTACAGTAGAGGTAGAGTACAGTGGAGTACAGAAGAGATAGAGTACAGTGGAGCACAGTAGAGGTAGAGTACAGTGGAGCACAGTAGAGGAAGAGTACGGTGGAGCACAGTAGAGGTAGAGTACAGTGGAGTACAGTAGAGGTTGAGTACAGTGGAGTACAGTAGAGGTAGAGTACAGTGGAGCACAGTAGAGGTAAAGTACAGTGGAGTACAGTGGAGCACAGTAGAGGTGGAGTACAGTAGAGTACAGTAGAGGTAGAGTACAGTGGAGCACAGTAGAGGTAGAGTAAAGTGGATAACAGTGGAGTACAGTAGAGGTAGAGTACAGTGGAGTACAGAAGAGATAGTGTACAGTGGAGCACAGTAGTGGTAGAGTACAGTGGAGTATAGTTGAGGTAGAGTACAGTGGAGCACAGTAGTGGTAGAGTACAGTGGAGTATAGTTGAGGTAGAGTACAGTGGAGTACAGTAGAGGTAGAGTACAGTGGAGCACAGTAGAGATAGAGTACAGTAGAGCAGAGCAGAGGTAGAGTACAGTGGAGTACAGTAGAGGTAGAGTACAGTGGAACACTGTAGAGGTGGAGTACAGTGGAGTACAGTAGAGGTAGAGTTCAGTGGAGCACAGTAGAGATAGAGTACAATAGAGCAGAGTAGAAGTAGAGTACAGTGGAGTACAGTAGAGGTAGAGTAAAGTGGAGCACTGTAGAGGTGGAGTACAGTGGAGTACAGTAGAGGTTGAGAACAGTGGAGCACAGTAGAGATAGAGTACAGTAGAGCACAGTAGAGGTAGAGTACAGTGGAGTATAGTAGAGGTAGAGTACAGTGGAGTACAGTAGAGGTAGAGTACAGTGGAGCATAGTAGATGTAGAGTACAGTGGAGCACAGTAGAGGTAGAGTACAGTGGAGGACAGTAGAGGTAGAGTACAGTGGAGTATAGTAGAGGTGGAGTACTGTAGCGCACAATAGAGATAGAGTACAGTAGAGCACAGTAGAAGTAGAGTACAGTGGAGCACAGTAGAGGAATAGTACAGTGTAGTACAGTAGAGATAGAGTACAGTGGAGTACAGTAGAGATAGAGTACAGTCGAACACAGTAGAGATAAGTGCAGTGGAGTATAGTAGAGGTAGAGTACAGTGGAGTAGAGTAGAGGTAGAGTACAGTGGAGTACAGTAGAGGTAGAGTAGAGTGGAGCACATTAGAGGTGGAGTAGAGTAGAGTACAGTAGAGGTAGAGTACAGTGGAGTACAGTAGAAGTAGAGTACAGTGGAGCACAGTAGAGGTAGAGTAGAGTGGAGTACAGTAGAGGTAGAGTACAGTGGAGTACAGTAGAGGTAGAGTACAGTGGAGTAGAGTAGAGATAGAGTACAGTGGATCACAGTAGAGATAGAGTACAGTGGAGTACAGTGGAGCACAGTAGAGGTATAGTACAGTGGAGCACAGTAGAGATAGATTACAGTGGAGTAGAGTAGAGATAGAGTACAGTGGAGTATAGTTGAGGTAGAGTACAGTGGAGCACAGTAGAGGTATAGTACAGTGGAGCACAGTAGAGATAGATTACAGTGGAGTAGAGTAGAGGTAGAGTAGAGTGGAGCAGAGTAGAGGTAAAGTACAGTGGAGTACAGTAGAGGTAGAGCACAGTAGAGCAGAATAGAGGTAGAGTACAGTGGAGTACAGTAGAGGTAGAGCACAGTGGAGCACTGTAGAGGTAGAGTACAGTGGAGTACAGTAGAGATAGAGTACAGTGGAGCACAGTAGAGGTAGAGTACAGTGGAGCACAGTAGAGGTAGAGTACAGTGGAGTACAGTGGAGCACAGTAGAGGTGGAGTACAGTAGAGTAAAGTAGAGGTAGAGTACAGTGGAGCACAGTAGAGGTAGAGTACAGTGGAGTACAGTGGAGTACAGTGGAGTACAGTAGAGGTGGAGTACAGTAGAGTACAGTAGAGGTAGAGAACAGTACAGTACAGTAGAGGTAGAGTACAGTGGAGTACAGTAGAGGTAGAGTACAGTAGAGCACAGTAGAGGTAGAATACAGTGGAGTACAGTAGAGGTAGAGTACAGTGGAGTACAGTAGAGGTAGAGTACAGTGGAGTACAGAAGAGATAGAGTACAGTGGAGCACAGTAGAGGTAGAGTACAGTGGAGCACAGTAGAGGAAGAGTACGGTGGAGCACAGTAGAGGTAGAGTACAGTGGAGTACAGTAGAGGTTGAGTACAGTGGAGTACAGTAGAGGTAGAGTACAGTGGAGCACAGTAGAGGTAGAGTACAGTGGAGTACAGTGGAGCACAGTAGAGGTGGAGTACAGTAGAGTACAGTAGAGGTAGAGTACAGTGGAGCACAGTAGAGGTAGAGTAAAGTGGATTACAGTGGAGTACAGTAGAGGTGGAGTACAGTAGAGTACAGTAGAGGTAGAGAACAGTACAGTACAGTAGAGGTAGAGTACAGTAGAGCACAGTAGAGGTAGAATACAGTGGAGTACAGTAGAGGTAGAGTACAGTGGAGTACAGTAGAGGTAGAGTAGAGTGGAGTACAGTAGAGGTAGAGAACAGTACAGTACAGTAGAGGTAGAGTAGAGTGGAGTACAGTAGAGGTGGAGTACAGTAGAGTACAGTAGAGGTAGAGTACAGTGGAGTACAATAGAGATAGTGTACAGTGGAGTAGAGTAGATATAGAGTACAGTGGAGCACAGCAGAGGTAGAGTACAGTGGATCACAGTAGAGATAGAGTGCAGTGGAGTACAGTGGAGCACAGTAGAGGTGGAGTACAGTAGAGTACAGTAGAGGTAGAGTACAGTGGAGTACAATAGAGATAGTGTACAGTGGAGTAGAGTAGATATAGAGTACAGTGGAGCACAGCAGAGGTAGAGTACAGTGGATCACAGTAGAGATAGAGTGCAGTGGAGTACAGTGGAGCACAGTAGAGGTAGAGTACAGTGGAGAACAGTAGAGATAGAGTACAGTGGAGTACAGTAGAGGTGGAGTACAGTAGAGTATAGTAGAGGTAGAGTACAGTGGACTACAGTAGAGATAGAGTACAGTGGAACACAGTAGAGGTAGAGTACAGTGGAGCACAGTAGAGGTAGAGTACAGTGGAGCACAGTAGAGGTAGAGTACAGTGGAGTACAGTAGAGGTAGTGTACAGTGGAGCACAGTAGAGATAGAGTACAGTGGAGTACAGCAGAGGTAGAGTACAGTGGAGTACAGAGGAGCACAGTAGAGGTGGAGTACAGTAGAGTACAGTAGAGGTAGAGTACAGTGGAGCACAGTAGAGATAGAGTACAGTAGAGCACAGTAGAGGTAGAGTATAGTGGAGTATAGTAGAGGTAGAGTACAGTGGAGTACAGTAGAGGTAGAGTACAGTGGAGAATAGTAGATGTAGAGTACAGTGGAGCACAGTAGAGGTGGAGTACAGTGGAGCACAGTAGAGGTAGAGTACACTGGGGTACAGTAGAAAGAGAGTACAGTGGAGCACAGTAGAGTAGAGTACAGTAGAGCACAGTAGAGGTAGAGTACAGTGGAGCACAGTAGAGATAGAGTACAGTGGAGTACAGTAGAGGTAGAGTACAGTGGAGTACAGAGGAGCACAGTAGAAGTGGAGTACAGTAGAGTACAGTAGAGGTAGAGTACAGTGTAGTACAGTAGAAATAGAGTACAGTGGAGTACAGTAGAGGTAGAGTACAGTGGAGCACTGTAGAGGTGGAGTACAGTGGAGTACAGTAGAGGTAGAGTACAGTGGAGCACAGTAGAGATAGAGTACAGTAGAGCAGAGTAGAGGTAGAGTACAGTGGAGCACAGTAGAGGTAGAGTACAGTGAAGTATAGTAGAGGTAGAATACAGTGGAGTACAGTAGAGGTAGAGTACAGTGGAGTAAAGTAGAGGTAGAGTACAGTGGAGCACAGTAGATGTAGAGTACAGTGGAGTAGAGTAGAGGTAGAGTACAGTGGAGCACAGTAGAGCTAGAGTACAGTGGAGTACAGTAGAGATAGAGTAGAGTGGAGTAGAGTAGAGATAGAGTACAGTGGATTAGAGTAGAGATAGAGTACAGTGGAGTATAGTTGAGGTAGAGTACAGTGGAGCACAGTAGAGGTAGAGTACAGTGAGGTATAGTTGAGGTAGACTACAGTGGAGTACAGTAGAGGTAGAGTACAGTGGAGCACAGTAGAGATAGAGTACAGTAGAGCAGAGTAGAGGTAGAGTACAGTGGAGTACAGTAGAGGTAGATTACAGTGGAACACTGTAGAGGTGGAGTACAGTGGAGTATAGTTGAGGTAGACTACAGTGGAGTACAGTAGAGGTAGAGTACAGTGGAGTACAGTAGAGGTAGAGTACAGTGGAGCACAGTAGAGGTAGAGTACAGTGGAGTATAGTTGAGGTAGACTACAGTGGAGTACAGTAGAGGTAGAGTATAGTGGAGCACAGTAGAGGTAGAGTACAGTGGAGCACAGTAGAGGTAGAGTACAGTGGAGTAGAGTAGAGGTAGAGTACAGTGGAGTACAGTAGAGGTAGAGTACAGTGGAGCACAGTAGAGGTAGAGTACAGTGGAGTACAGTGGAGCATAGTAGAGGTGGAGTACAGTAGAGTACAGTAGAGGTAGAGTACAGTGGAGTACAATAGAGGTAGAGTACAGTAGAGTACAGTGGACTACAGTAGAGGTGGAGTACAGTAGAGTACAGTAGAGGTAGAGAACAGTACAGTACAGTAGAGGTAGAGTACAGTGGAGTACAGTAGAGGTAGAGTACAGTAGAGCACAGTAGATGTAGAATACAGTGGAGTACAGTAGAGGTAGAGTACAGTTGAGTACAGTAGAGGTAGAGTACAGTGGAGTACAGTAGAGGTAGAGTACAGTGGAGCACAGTAGAGGTAGAGTACAGTAGAGTACAGTAGAGGTAGAGTACAGTGGAGCACAGTAGAGCTAGAATACAGTAGAGTACAGTGGAGCACAGTAGAGGTGGAGTACAGTAGAGTAGAGTATAGGTAGAGTACAGTGGAGTACAGTAGAGATAGAGTAGAGTGGAGTAGAGTAGAGATAGAGTACAGTGGATTAGAGTAGAGATATAGTACAGTGGAGTATAGTTGAGGTAGAGTACAGTGGAGCACAGTAGAGGTAGAGTACAGTGGAGCACAGTAGAGATAGAGTACAGTAGAGCAGAGTAGAGGTAGAGTACAGTGGAGTACAGTAGAGGTAGAGTACAGTGGAGCACTGTAGAGATAGAGTACAGTAGAGCACAGTAGAGGTAGATTACAGTGGAGTAGAGTAGAGATAGAGTACAGTAGAGCACAGTAGAGGTAGATTACAGTGGAGTATAGTTGAGGTAGAGTACAGTGGAGCACAGTAGAGGTAGAGTACAGTGAGGTATAGTTGAGGTAGACTACAGTGGAGTACAGTAGAGGTAGAGTACAGTGGAGCACAGTAGAGATAGAGTACAGTAGAGCAGAGTAGAGGTAGAGTACAGTGGAGTACAGTAGAGGTAGATTACAGTGGAACACTGTAGAGGTGGAGTACAGTGGAGTATAGTTGAGGTAGACTACAGTGGAGTACAGTAGAGGTAGAGTACAGTGGAGTACAGTAGAGGTAGAGTACAGTGGAGCACAGTAGAGGTAGAGTACAGTGGAGTATAGTTGAGGTAGACTACAGTGGAGTACAGTAGAGGTAGAGTACAGTGGAGCACAGTAGAGGTAGAGTACAGTGGAGCACAGTAGAGGTAGAGTACAGTGGAGTAGAGTAGAGGTAGAGTACAGTGGAGTACAGTAGAGGTAGAGTACAGTGGAGCACAGTAGAGGTAGAGTACAGTGGAGTACAGTGGAGCATAGTAGAGGTGGAGTACAGTAGAGTACAGTAGAGGTAGAGTACAGTGGAGTACAATAGAGGTAGAGTACAGTAGAGTACAGTGGACTACAGTAGAGGTGGAGTACAGTACAGTACAGTAGAGGTAGAGAACAGTACAGTACAGTAGAGGTAGAGTACAGTGGAGTACAGTAGAGGTAGAGTACAGTAGAGCACAGTAGATGTAGAATACAGTGGAGTACAGTAGAGGTAGAGTACAGTGGAGTACAGTAGAGGTAGAGTACAGTGGAGTACAGTAGAGGTAGAGTACAGTGGAGCACAGTAGAGGTAGAGTACAGTAGAGTACAGTAGAGGTAGAGTACAGTGGAGCACAGTAGAGCTAGAATACAGTAGAGTACAGTGGAGCACACTAGAGGTGGAGTACAGTAGAGTAGAGTATAGGTAGAGTACAGTGGAGTACAGTAGAGATAGAGTAGAGTGGAGTAGAGTAGAGATAGAGTACAGTGGATTAGAGTAGAGATATAGTACAGTGGAGTATAGTTGAGGTAGAGTACAGTGGAGCACAGTAGAGGTAGAGTACAGTGGAGCACAGTAGAGATAGAGTACAGTAGAGCAGAGTAGAGGTAGAGTACAGTGGAGTACAGTAGAGGTAGAGTACAGTGGAGCACTGTAGAGATAGAGTACAGTAGAGCACAGTAGAGGTAGATTACAGTGGAGCACAGTAGAGATAGAGTACAGTAGAGCACAGTAGAGGTAGATTACAGTGGAGCACAGTAGAGGTAGAGTACAGTGGAGTATAGTTGAGGTAGACTACAGTGGAGTACAGTAGAGGTAGAGTACACTGGAGTACAGTAGAGGTAGAGTACAGTGGAGCACAGTAGAGGTAGAGTACAGTGGAGCACAGTAGAGGTAGAGTACAGTGGAGCACAGTAGAGGTAGAGTACAGTGGAGTACAGTAGAGGTAGAGTACAGTGGAGTACAGTAGAGGTAGAGTAGAGTGGAGCACATTAGAGGTGGAGTAGAGTAGAGTACAGTAGAGGTAAAGTACAGTGGAGTACAGTAGAAGTAGAGTACAGTGGAGCACAGTAGAGGTAGAGTAGAGTGGAGTACAGTAGAGGTAGAGTACAGTGGAGTACAGTAGAGGTAGAGTACAGTGGAGCACTGTAGAGGTGGAGTACAGTGGAGTACAGTAGAGGTAGAGTACAGTGGAGCACAGTAGAGATAGAGTACAGTAGAGCAGAGTAGAGGTAGAGTACAGTGGAGCACAGTAGAGGTAGAGTACAGTGAAGTATAGTAGAGGTAGAATACAGTGGAGTACAGTAGAGGTAGAGTACAGTGGAGTACAGTAGAGGTAGAGTACAGTGGCGTACAGTAGAGGTAGAGTACAGTGGAGCACAGTAGATGTAGAGTACAGTGGAGTAGAGTAGAGGTAGAGTACAGTGGAGCACAGTAGAGCTAGAGTACAGTGGAGTACAGTAGAGATAGAGTAGAGTGGAGTAGAGTAGAGATAGAGTACATTGGATTAGAGTAGAGATAGAGTACAGTGGAGTATAGTTGAGGTAGAGTACAGTGGAGCACAGTAGAGGTAGAGTACAGTGGAGTATAGTTGAGGTAGACTACAGTGGAGTACAGTAGAGGTAGAGTACAGTGGAGCACAGTAGAGATAGAGTACAGTAGAGCAGAGTAGAGGTAGAGTACAGTGGAGTACAGTAGAGGTAGATTACAGTGGAACACTGTAGAGGTGGAGTACAGTGGAGTATAGTTGAGGTAGACTACAGTGGAGTACAGTAGAGGTAGAGTACAGTGGAGTACAGTAGAGGTAGAGTACAGTGGAGCACAGTAGAGGTAGAGTACAGTGGAGTATAGTTGAGGTAGACTACAGTGGAGTACAGTAGAGGTAGAGTACAGTGGAGCACAGTAGAGGTAGAGTACAGTGGAATAGAGTAGAGATAGAGTACGGTGGAGTACAGTAGAGGTAGAGTACAGTGGAGCAGAGTAGAGGTAGAGTACAGTGGAGTACAGTAGAGGTAGAGCACAGTAGAGCAGAGTAGAGGTAGAGTACAGTGGAGTACAGTAGAGGTAGAGCACAGTGGAGCACTGTAGAGGTTGAGTACAGTGGAGTACAGTAGAGGTAGAGTACAGTGGAGCACAGTAGAGGTAAAGTACAGTGGAGTACAGTGGAGCACAGTAGAGGTGGAGTACAGTAGAGTACAGTAGAGGTAGAGTACAGTGGAGCACAGTAGAGGTAGAGTAAAGTGGATAACAGTGGAGTACAATAGAGGTAGAGTACAGTGGAGTACAGAAGAGATAGTGTACAGTGGAGCACAGTAGTGGTAGACTACAGTGGAGTACAGTAGAGGTAGAGTACAGTGGAGCACAGTAGAGGTAGAGTACAGTGGAATAGAGTAGAGATAGAGTACGGTGGAGTACAGTAGAGGTAGAGTACAGTGGAGCAGAGTAGAGGTAGAGTACAGTGGAGTACAGTAGAGGTAGAGCACAGTAGAGCAGAGTAGAGGTAGAGTACAGTGGAGTATAGTAGAGGTAGAGTACAGTGGAGTACAGTAGAGGTAGAGTACAGTGGAGCATAGTAGATATAGAGTACAGTGGAGCACAGTAGAGGTAGAGTACAGTGGAGCACAGTAGAGGTAGAGTACAGTGGAGTATAGTAGAGGTGGAGTACTGTAGAGCACAGTAGAGATAGAGTACAGTAGAGCACAGTAGAGGTAGAGTACAGTGGAGCACAGTAGAGGAATAGTACAGTGTAGTACAGTAGAGATAGAGTACAGTGGAGTACAGTAGAGATAGAGTACAGTCGAACACAGTAGAGATAAGTGCAGTGGAGTATAGTAGAGGTAGAGTACAGTGGAGTAGAGTAGAGGTAGAGTACAGTGGAGTACAGTAGAGGTAGAGTAGAGTGGAGCACATTAGAGGTGGAGTAGAGTAGAGTACAGTAGAGGTAGAGTACAGTGGAGTACAGTAGAAGTAGAGTACAGTGGAGTACAGTAGAGGTAGTGTACAGTGGAGTAGAGTAGAGATAGAGTACAGTGGAGCACAGCAGAGGTAGAGTACAGTGGATCACAGTAGAGATAGAGTACAGTGGAGTACAGTGGAGCACAGTAGAGGTATAGTACAGTGGAGCACAGTAGAGATAGATTACAGTGGAGTAGAGTAGAGATAGAGTACAGTGGAGTATAGTTGAGGTAGAGTACAGTGGAGCACAGTAGAGGTAGAGTACAGTGGAGTATAGTTGAGGTAGACTACAGTGGAGTACAGTAGAGGTAGAGTACAGTGGAGCACAGTAGAGATAGAGTACAGTAGAGCAGAGTAGATGTAGAGTACAGTGGAGTACAGTAGAGGTAGAGTACAGTGGAGCACTGTAGAGGTGGAGTACAGTGGAGTACAGTTGAGGTAGAGTACAGTGGAGCACAGTAGAGATAGATTACAGTGGAGTAGAGTGGAGATAGAGTACAGTGGAGTACAGTAGAGGTAGAGTAGAGTGGAGCAGAGTAGAGGTAAAGTACAGCGGAGTACAGTAGAGGTAGAGCACAGTAGAGCAGAGTAGAGGTAGAGTACAGTGGAGTACAGTAGAGGTAGAGCACAGTGGAGCACTGTAGATGTAGAGTACAGTGGAGTACAGTAGAGATAGAGTACAGTGGAGCACAGTAGAGGTAGAGTACAGTGGAGCAGAGTAGAGGTAGAGTACAGTGGAGTACAGTAGAGGTAGAGTACAGTGGAGCACAGTAGAGGTAGAGTACAGTGGAGCACAGTAGAGGTGGAGTACAGTAGAGTACAGTAGAGGTAGAGTACAGTGGAGCACAGTAGAGGTAGAGTACAGTGGAGTACAGTGGAGTACAGTAGAGGTGGAGTACAGTAGAGTACAGTAGAGGTAGAGAACAGTACAGTACAGTAGAGGTAGAGTACAGTGGAGTACAGTAGAGGTAGAGTACAGTAGAGCACAGTAGAGGTAGAATACAGTGGAGTACAGTAGAGGTAGAGTACAGTGGAGCACAGTAGAGGTAGAGAAAAGTACAGTACAGTAGAGGTAGAGTAGAGTGGAGTACAGTAGAGGTAGAGTACAGTAGAGCACAGTAGAGGTAGAATACAGTGGAGTACAGTAGAGGTAGAGTACAGTGGAGTACAGTAGAGGTAGAGTACAGTGGAGTACAGAAGAGATAGAGTACAGTGGAGCACAGTAGAGGTAGAGTACAGTGGAGCACAGTAGAGGAAGAGTACGGTGGAGCACAGTAGAGGTAGAGTACAGTGGAGTACAGTAGAGGTTGAGTACAGTGGAGTACAGTAGAGGTAGAGTACAGTGGAGCACAGTAGAGGTAAAGTACAGTGGAGTACAGTGGAGCACAGTAGAGGTGGAGTACAGTAGAGTACAGTAGAGGTAGAGTACAGTGGAGCACAGTAGAGGTAGAGTAAAGTGGATAACAGTGGAGTACAGTAGAGGTAGAGTACAGTGGAGTACAGAAGAGATAGTGTACAGTGGAGCACAGTAGTGGTAGAGTACAGTGGAGTATAGTTGAGGTAGAGTACAGTGGAGCACAGTAGTGGTAGAGTACAGTGGAGTATAGTTGAGGTAGAGTACAGTGGAGTACAGTAGAGGTAGAGTACAGTGGAGCACAGTAGAGATAGAGTACAGTAGAGCAGAGCAGAGGTAGAGTACAGTGGAGTACAGTAGAGGTAGAGTACAGTGGAACACTGTAGAGGTGGAGTACAGTGGAGTACAGTAGAGGTAGAGTTCAGTGGAGCACAGTAGAGATAGAGTACAATAGAGCAGAGTAGAAGTAGAGTACAGTGGAGTACAGTAGAGGTAGAGTAAAGTGGAGCACTGTAGAGGTGGAGTACAGTGGAGTACAGTAGAGGTTGAGAACAGTGGAGCACAGTAGAGATAGAGTACAGTAGAGCACAGTAGAGGTAGAGTACAGTGGAGTATAGTAGAGGTAGAGTACAGTGGAGTACAGTAGAGGTAGAGTACAGTGGAGCATAGTAGATGTAGAGTACAGTGGAGCACAGTAGAGGTAGAGTACAGTGGAGGACAGTAGAGGTAGAGTACAGTGGAGTATAGTAGAGGTGGAGTACTGTAGCGCACAATAGAGATAGAGTACAGTAGAGCACAGTAGAAGTAGAGTACAGTGGAGCACAGTAGAGGAATAGTACAGTGTAGTACAGTAGAGATAGAGTACAGTGGAGTACAGTAGAGATAGAGTACAGTCGAACACAGTAGAGATAAGTGCAGTGGAGTATAGTAGAGGTAGAGTACAGTGGAGTAGAGTAGAGGTAGAGTACAGTGGAGTACAGTAGAGGTAGAGTAGAGTGGAGCACATTAGAGGTGGAGTAGAGTAGAGTACAGTAGAGGTAGAGTACAGTGGAGTACAGTAGAAGTAGAGTACAGTGGAGCACAGTAGAGGTAGAGTAGAGTGGAGTACAGTAGAGGTAGAGTACAGTGGAGTACAGTAGAGGTAGAGTACAGTGGAGTAGAGTAGAGATAGAGTACAGTGGATCACAGTAGAGATAGAGTACAGTGGAGTACAGTGGAGCACAGTAGAGGTATAGTACAGTGGAGCACAGTAGAGATAGATTACAGTGGAGTAGAGTAGAGATAGAGTACAGTGGAGTATAGTTGAGGTAGAGTACAGTGGAGCACAGTAGAGGTATAGTACAGTGGAGCACAGTAGAGATAGATTACAGTGGAGTAGAGTAGAGGTAGAGTAGAGTGGAGCAGAGTAGAGGTAAAGTACAGTGGAGTACAGTAGAGGTAGAGCACAGTAGAGCAGAATAGAGGTAGAGTACAGTGGAGTACAGTAGAGGTAGAGCACAGTGGAGCACTGTAGAGGTAGAGTACAGTGGAGTACAGTAGAGATAGAGTACAGTGGAGCACAGTAGAGGTAGAGTACAGTGGAGCACAGTAGAGGTAGAGTACAGTGGAGTACAGTGGAGCACAGTAGAGGTGGAGTACAGTAGAGTAAAGTAGAGGTAGAGTACAGTGGAGCACAGTAGAGGTAGAGTACAGTGGAGTACAGTGGAGTACAGTGGAGTACAGTAGAGGTGGAGTACAGTAGAGTACAGTAGAGGTAGAGAACAGTACAGTACAGTAGAGGTAGAGTACAGTGGAGTACAGTAGAGGTAGAGTACAGTAGAGCACAGTAGAGGTAGAATACAGTGGAGTACAGTAGAGGTAGAGTACAGTGGAGTACAGTAGAGGTAGAGTACAGTGGAGTACAGAAGAGATAGAGTACAGTGGAGCACAGTAGAGGTAGAGTACAGTGGAGCACAGTAGAGGAAGAGTACGGTGGAGCACAGTAGAGGTAGAGTACAGTGGAGTACAGTAGAGGTTGAGTACAGTGGAGTACAGTAGAGGTAGAGTACAGTGGAGCACAGTAGAGGTAGAGTACAGTGGAGTACAGTGGAGCACAGTAGAGGTGGAGTACAGTAGAGTACAGTAGAGGTAGAGTACAGTGGAGCACAGTAGAGGTAGAGTAAAGTGGATTACAGTGGAGTACAGTAGAGGTGGAGTACAGTAGAGTACAGTAGAGGTAGAGAACAGTACAGTACAGTAGAGGTAGAGTACAGTAGAGCACAGTAGAGGTAGAATACAGTGGAGTACAGTAGAGGTAGAGTACAGTGGAGTACAGTAGAGGTAGAGTAGAGTGGAGTACAGTAGAGGTAGAGAACAGTACAGTACAGTAGAGGTAGAGTAGAGTGGAGTACAGTAGAGGTAGAGTACAGTGGAGCACAGTAGAGGTAGAATACAGTGGAGTACAGTAGAGGTAGAGTACAGTGGAGTACAGTAGAGGTAGAGTACAGTGGAGTACAGAAGAGATAGAGTACAGTGGAGCACAGTAGAGGTAGAGTACAGTGGAGCACAGTAGAGGTAGAGTACTGTGGAGCACAGTAGATGTAGAGTACAGTGGAGTACATTAGAGGTAGAGTACAGTGGAGCACAGTAGAGGTAGAGTACAGTGGAGCACAGTAGAGGTAGAGTACAGTGGAGTACAGTAGAGGTAGAGTACAGTGGAGTACAGTAGAGGTAGAGTACAGTGGAGCACAGTAGAGGTAGAGTACAGTGGAGTACAGTGGAGCACAGTAGAGGTGGAGTACAGTAGAGTACAGTAGAGGTAGAGTACAGTGGAGCACAGTAGAGGTAGAGTACAGTGGAGTACATTGGAGTACAGTAGAGGTGGAGAACAGTAGAGTAGAGTACAGTAGAGGTAGAGAACAGTACAGTACAGTAGAGGTAGAGTACAGTGGAGTACAGTAGAGGTAGAGTACAGTAGAGCACAGTAGAGGTAGAATACAGTGGAGTACAGTAGAGGTAGAGTACAGTGGAGTACAGTAGAGGTAGAGTACAGTGTAGTAAAGTAGAGGTAGAGAACAGTACAGTAGAGGTAGAGTACAGTGGAGTACAGTAGAGGTAGAGTACAGTAGAGCACAGTAGAGATAGAATACAGTGGAGTACAGTAGAGATAGAGTACAGTGGAGTACAGTAGAGGTAGAGTACAGTGGAGTACAGTAGAGGTAGAGTACAGTGGAGCACAGTAGAGGTAGAGTACAGTGGAGCACAGTAGAGCTAGAGTACAGTGGAGTACAGTGGAGCACAGTAGAGGTGGAGTACAGTAGAGTAGAGTATAGGTTGAGTACAGTGGAGTACAGTAGAGATAGAGTAGAGTGGAGTAGAGTAGAGGTAGAGTAAAGTGGATTACAGTGGAGTACAGTAGAGGTGGAGTACAGTAGAGTACAGTAGAGGTAGAGAACAGTACAGTACAGTAGAGGTAGAGTACAGTAGAGCACAGTAGAGGTAGAATACAGTGGAGTACAGTAGAGGTAGAGTACAGTGGAGTACAGTAGAGGTAGAGTACAGTGGAGTACAGTAGAGGTAGAGAACAGTACAGTACAGTAGAGGTAGAGTAGAGTGGAGTACAGTAGAGGTAGAGTACAGTGGAGCACAGTAGAGGTAGAATACAGTAGAGTACAGTAGAGGTAGAGTACAGTGGAGTACAGTAGAGGTAGAGTACAGTGGAGTAGAGAAGAGATAGAGTACAGTGGAGCACAGTAGAGGTAGAGTACAGTGGAGCAGAGTAGAGGTAGAGTACTGTGGAGCACAGTAGATGTAGAGTACAGTGGAGTACAGTAGAGGTAGAGTACAGTGGAGCACAGTAGAGGTAGAGTACAGTGGAGCACAGTAGAGGTAGAGTACAGTGGAGTACAAAAGAGGTAGAGTACAGTGGAGTACAGTAGAGGTAGAGTACAGTGGAGCACAGTAGAGGTAGAGTACAGTGGAGTACAGTGGAGCACAGTAGAGGTGGAGTACAGTAGAGTACAGTAGAGGTAGAGTACAGTGGAGCACAGTAGAGGTAGAGTACAGTGGATTACAGTGGAGTACAGTAGAGATGGAGTACAGTAGAGTACAGTAGAGGTAGAGAACAGTACAGTACAGTAGAGGTAGAGTACAGTGGAGTACAGTAGAGGTAGAGTACAGTAGAGCACAGTAGAGGTAGAATACAGTGGAGTACAGTAGAGGTAGAATACAGTGGAGTACAGTAGAGGTAGAGAACAGTACAGTACAGTAGAGGTAGAGTACAGTGGAGTACAGTAGAGGTAGAGTACAGTAGAGCACAGTAGAGGTAGAATACAGTGGAGTACAGTAGAGGTAGAGTACAGTGGAGTACAGTAGAGGTAGAGTACAGTGGAGTACAGTAGAGGTAGAGTACAGTGGAGCACAGTAGAGGTAGAGTACAGTGGAGTACAGTAGAGGTAAAGTACAGTGGAGCACAGTAGAGCTAGAGTACAGTGGAGTACAGTGGAGCACAGTAGAGGTAGAGTACAGTGGAGTACAGTGGAGTACAGTAGAGGTGGAGTACAGTAGAGTACAGTAGAGGTAGAGAACAGTACAGTACAGTAGAGGTAGAGTACAGTGGAGTACAGTAGAGGTAGAGTACAGTAGAGCACATTAGAGGTAGAATACAGTGGAGGTACAGTAGAGGTAGAATACAGTGGAGTACAGTAGAGGTAGAGAACAGTACAGTACAGTAGAGGTAGAGTACAGTGGAGTACAGTAGAGGTAGAGTACAGTAGAGCAAAGTAGAGGTAGAATACAGTGGAGTACAGTAGATGTAGAGTACAGTGGAGTACAGTAGAGGTAGAGTACAGTGGAGCACAGTAGAGTTAGAGTACAGTAGAGTACAGTAGAGTTAGAGAACAGTACAGTACAGTAGAGGTAGAGTACAGTGGAGCACAGTAGAGATAGTGTACTGTAGAGCAGAGTAGACGTAGAGTACAGTGGAGTACAGTAGAGGTAGAGTACAGTGGAGCACAGTAGAGATAGAGTACAGTAGAGCACAGTAGAGGTAGAGTACAGTGGAGTACAGTAGAGGTAGAGTACAGTGGAGTACAGTAGAGGTAGAGTACAGTGGAGTACAGTAGAGGTGGAGTACAGTAGAGTACAGTAGAGGTAGAGAACAGTACAGTGCAGTAGAGGTAGAGTACAGTGGAGTACAGTAGAGGTAGAGTACAGTAGAGCACAGTAGAGGTAGAATACAGTGGAGTACAGTAGAGGTAGAATACAGTGGAGTACAGTAGAGGTAGAGAACAGTACAGTAGAGGTGGAGTACAGTAGAGTAGAGTATAGGTTGAGTACAGTGGAGTACAGTAGAGATAGAGTAGAGTGGAGTAGAGTAGAGATAGAGTACAGTGGATTAGAGCAGAGATAGAGTACAGTGGAGTATAGTTGAGGTAGAGTACAGTGGAGTACAGTAGAGGTAGAGTACAGTGGAGTACAGTAGAGGTAGAGAACAGTACAGTACAGTAGAGGTAGAGTAGAGTGGAGTACAGTAGAGGTAGAGTACAGTAGAGCACAGTAGAGGTAGAATACAGTGGTGGAGTACAGTAGAGATAGAGTACAGTGGAGTATAGTTGAGGTAGAGTACAGTGGAGTACAGTAGAGGTAGAGAACAGTGGAGTACAGTAGAGGTAGAGAACAGTACAGTACAGTAGAGGTAGAGTAGAGTGGAGTACAGTAGAGGTAGAGTACAGTAGAGCACAGTAGAGGTAGAATACAGTGGTGGAGTACAGTAGAGGTAGAGTACAGTGGAGCACAGTAGAGGTAGAGAACAGTTTAGTACAGTAGAGGTAGGGTAGAGTGGAGTACAGTAGGGGTAGAGTACAGTAGAGCGCAGTAGAGGTAGAATACAGTGGAGTACAGTAGAGGTAGAGTACAGTGGAGTACAGAAGAGATAGAGTACAGTGGAGCACAGTAGAGGTAGAGTAGAGTGGAGCACAGTAGAGGTAGAGAACAGTACAGTACAGTAGAGGTAGAGTAGAGTGGAGTACAGTAGAGGTAGAGTACAGTAGAGCACAGTAGAGGTAGAATACAGTGGAGTACAGTAGAGGTAGAGTACAGTGGAGTAAAGTAGAGGTAGAGTACAGTGGAGTACAGAAGAGATAGAGTACAGTGGAGCACAGTAGAGGTAGAGTACAGTGGAGCACAGTAGAGGTAGAGTACAGTGGAGCAAAGTAGAGGTAGAGTACAGTGGAGTACAGTAGAGGTAGTGTACAGTGGAGCACAGTAGAGCTAGAGTACAGTGGAGTACAGTGGAGCACAGTAGAGGTGGAGTACATTAGAGTATAGTAGAGGTAGAGTACAGTGGACTACAGTAGAGATAGAGGACAGTGGAGCACAGTAGAGGTAGAGTACAGTGGAGCACAGTAGAGGTAGAGTACAGTGGAGCACAGTAGAGGTAGAGTACAGTGGAGTACAGTAGAGGTAGAGTACAGTGGAGTACAGTACAGGTAGAGTACAGTGGAGTACAGAAGAGATAGAGTACAGTGGAGCACAGTAGAGGTAGAGTACAGTGGAGCACAGTAGAGGTAGAGTACAGTGGAGCACAGTAGAGGTAGAGTACAGTGGAGCACAGTAGAGATAGAGTACAGTGGAGCACAGTAGAGGTAGAGTACAGTGGAGCACAGTAGAGGTAGAGTACAGTGGAGTACAGTAGAGGTAGAGTACAGTGGAGTACAGTAGAGGTAGAGTACAGTGGAGCACAGTAGAGGTAGAGTACAGTGGAGTACAGTGGAGCACAGTAGAGGTGGAGTACAGTAGAGTACAATAGAGGTAGAGTACAGTGGAGCACAGTAGAGGTAGAGTACAGTGGAGTACATTGGAGTACAGTAGAGGTGGAGTACAGTAGAGTACAGTAGAGGTAGAGAACAGTACAGTACAGTAGAGGTAGAGTACAGTGGAGTACAGTAGAGGTAGAGTACAGTAGAGCAGAGTAGAGGTAGAATACAGTGGAGTACAGTAGAGGTAGAGTACAGTGGAGTACAGTAGAGGTAGAGTACAGTGGAGTACAGTGGAGCACAGTAGAGGTAGAGAACAGTACAGTACAGTAGAGGTAGAGTACAGTGGAGTACAGTAGAGGTAGAGTACAGTGGAGCAGAGTAGAGGTAGAGTACAGTGGAGTACAGTAGAGGTAGAGTACAGTGGAGCACAGTAGAGCTAGAGTACAGTGGAGCACAGTAGAGCTAGAGTACAGTGGAGTACAGTGGAGCACAGTAGAGGTGGAGTACAGTAGAGTAGAGTATAGGTTGAGTACAGTGGAGTACAGTAGAGATAGAGTAGAGTGGAGTAGAGTAGAGATAGAGTACAGTGGATTAGAGTAGATATAGAGTACAGTGGAGTATAGTTGAGGTAGAGTACAGTGGAGCACATTAGAGGTAGAGTACAGTGGAGTATAGTTGAGGTAGACTACAGTGGAGTACAGTAGAGGTAGAGTAGAGTGGAGTACAGTAGAGGTAGAGTACAGTAGAGCACAGTAGAGGTAGAATACAGTGGAGTACAGTAGAGGTAGAGTACAGTGGAGTACAGTAGAGGTAGAGTACAGTGGAGTACAGAAGAGATAGAGTACAGTGGAGCACAGTAGAGGTAGAGTACAGTGGAGCACAGTAGAGGTAGAGAACAGTACAGTACAGTAGAGGTAGAGTAGAGTGGAGTACAGTAGAGGTAGAGTACAGTAGAGCACAGTAGAGGTAGAATACAGTGGAGTACAGTAGAGGTAGAGTACAGTGGAGTACAGTAGAGGTAGAGTACAGTGGAGTACAGAAGAGATAGAGTACAGTGGAGCACAGTAGAGGTAGAGTACAGTGGAGCACAGTAGAGGTAGAGTACAGTGGAGCACAGTAGAGGTAGAGTACAGTGGAGTACAGTAGAGGTAGAGTACAGTGGAGCACAGTAGAGCTAGAGTACAGTGGAGTACAGTGGAGCACAGTAGAGGTGGAGTACAGTAGAGTAGAGTAGAGGTAGAGTACAGTGGAGTACAGTAGAGATAGAGTAGAGTGGAATAGAGTAGAGATAGAGTACAGTGGATTAGAGTATAGATAGAGTACAGTGGAGTATAGTTGATGTAGAGTACAGTGGAGCACAGTATTGGTAGATTACAGTGGAGTATAGTTGAGGTTTACTACAGTGGAGTACAGTAGTGGTAGATTACAGTGGAGTATAGTTGAGGTAGACTACAGTGGAGTACAGTAGAGGTAGAGTACAGTGGAGCACAGTAAAGATAGAGTACAGTAGAGCAGAGTAGAGGTAGAGTACAGTGGAGTACAGTAGAGGTAGAGTACAGTGGAACACTGTAGAGGTGGAGTACAGTGGAGTACAGTAGAGGAAGAGTACAGTGGAGCACAGTAGAGGTAGAGTACAGTGGAGTACAGTAGAGGTAGAGTAGAGTGGAGCACATTAGAGGTGGAGTAGAGTAGAGTACAGTAGAGGTAGAGTACAGTGGAGCACTGTAGAGGTGGAGTACAGTGGAGTACAGTAGAGGTAGAGTACAGTGGAGCACAGTAGAGATAGAGTACAGTAGAGCAGAGTAGAGGTAGAGTACAGTGGAGTATAGTAGAGGTAGAGTACAGTGGAGCACTGTAGAGGTGGAGTACAGTGGAGTACAGTAGAGGTAGAGTACAGTGGAGCACAGTAGAGATAGAGTACAGTAGATCACAGTAGAGGTAGAATACAATGGAGTATAGTAGAGGTAGAGTACAGTGGAGTACAGTAGAGGTAGATTACAGTGGAGCACAGTAGAGGTAGAGTACAGTGGAGTTTAGTTGAGGTAGACTACAGTGGAGTACAGCAGAGGTAGACTACAGTGGAGTAAAGTAGAGATAGAGTACAGTAGAGCAGAGTAGAGGTAGAGGACTGTGCAGTACAGTAGAGATAGAGCACAGTGGAGCACTGTAGAGGTAGAGTACAGTGGAGTACAGTAGAGGTTGAGTACATTAGAGTATAGTAGAGGTAGAGTACAGTGGACTACAGTAGAGATAGAGGACAGTGGAGCACAGTAGAGGTAGAGTACAGTGGAGCACAGTAGAGGTAGAGTACAGTGGAGCACAGTAGAGGTAGAGTACAGTGGAGTACAGTAGAGGTAGTGTACAGTGGAGCACAGTAGAGGTAGAGTACAGTGGAGCAGAGAAGAGGTAGAGTACAGTGGGGTACAGTAGAAATAGAGTACAGTGGAGTATAGTTGAGGTAGAGTACAGTGGAGCACAGTAGAGGTATAGTACAGTGGAGCACAGTAGAGATAGATTACAGTGGAGTAGAGTAGAGGTAGAGTAGAGTGGAGCAGAGTAGAGGTAAAGTACAGTGGAGTACAGTAGAGGTAGAGCACAGTAGAGCAGAATAGAGGTAGAGTACAGTGGAGTACAGTAGAGGTAGAGCACAGTGGAGCACTGTAGAGGTAGAGTACAGTGGAGTACAGTAGAGATAGAGTACAGTGGAGCACAGTAGAGGTAGAGTACAGTGGAGCACAGTAGAGGTAGAGTACAGTGGAGTACAGTGGAGCACAGTAGAGGTGGAGTACAGTAGAGTAAAGTAGAGGTAGAGTACAGTGGAGCACAGTAGAGGTAGAGTACAGTGGAGTACAGTGGAGTACAGTGGAGTACAGTAGAGGTGGAGTACAGTAGAGTACAGTAGAGGTAGAGAACAGTACAGTACAGTAGAGGTAGAGTACAGTGGAGCACATTAGAGGTAGAGTACAGTAGAGCACAGTAGAGGTAGAATACAGTGGAGTACAGTAGAGGTAGAGTACAGTGGAGTACAGTAGAGGTAGAGTACAGTGGAGCACAGTAGAGGTAGAGTACAGTGGAGCACAGTAGAGGAAGAGTACGGTGGAGCACAGTAGAGGTAGAGTACAGTGGAGTACAGTAGAGGTTGAGTACAGTGGAGTACAGTAGAGGTAGAGTACAGTGGAGCACAGTAGAGGTAGAGTACAGTGGAGTACAGTGGAGCACAGTAGAGGTGGAGTACAGTAGAGTACAGTAGAGGTAGAGTACAGTGGAGCACAGTAGAGGTAGAGTAAAGTGGATTACAGTGGAGTACAGTAGAGGTGGAGTACAGTAGAGTACAGTAGAGGTAGAGAACAGTACAGTACAGTAGAGGTAGAGTACAGTAGAGCACAGTAGAGGTAGAATACAGTGGAGTACAGTAGAGGTAGAGTACAGTGGAGTACAGTAGAGGTAGAGTAGAGTGGAGTACAGTAGAGGTAGAGAACAGTACAGTACAGAAGAGGTAGAGTAGAGTGGAGTACAGTAGAGGTAGAGTACAGTGGAGCACAGTAGAGGTAGAATACAGTGGAGTACAGTAGAGGTAGAGTACAGTGGAGTACAGTAGAGGTAGAGTACAGTGGAGTACAGAAGAGATAGAGTACAGTGGAGCACAGTAGAGGTAGAGTACAGTGGAGCACAGTAGAGGTAGAGTACTGTGGAGCACAGTAGATGTAGAGTACAGTGGAGTACAGTAGAGGTAGAGTACAGTGGAGCACAGTAGAGGTAGAGTACAGTGGAGCACAGTAGAGGTAGAGTACAGTGGAGTACAGTAGAGGTAGAGTACAGTGGAGTACAGTAGAGGTAGAGTACAGTGGAGCACAGTAGAGGTAGAGTACAGTGGAGTACAGTGGAGCACAGTAGAGGTGGAGTACAGTAGAGTACAGTAGAGGTAGAGTACAGTGGAGCACAGTAGAGGTAGAGTACAGTGGAGTACATTGGAGTACAGTAGAGGTGGAGAACAGTAGAGTAGAGTACAGTAGAGGTAGAGAACAGTACAGTACAGTAGAGGTAGAGTACAGTGGAGTACAGTAGAGGTAGAGTACAGTAGAGCACAGTAGAGGTAGAATACAGTGGAGTACAGTAGAGGTAGAGTACAGTGGAGTACAGTAGAGGTAGAGTACAGTGTAGTAAAGTAGAGGTAGAGAACAGTACAGTACAGTAGAGGTAGAGTACAGTGGAGTACAGTAGAGGTAGAGTACAGTAGAGCACAGTAGAGATAGAATACAGTGGAGTACAGTAGAGATAGAGTACAGTGGAGTACAGTAGAGGTAGAGTACAGTGGAGTACAGTAGAGGTAGAGTACAGTGGAGCACAGTAGAGGTAGAGTACAGTGGAGAACAGTAGAGGTAGAGTACAGTGGAGCACAGTAGAGCTAGAGTACAGTGGAGTACAGTGGAGCACAGTAGAGGTGGAGTACAGTAGAGTAGAGTATAGGTTGAGTACAGTGGAGTACAGTAGAGATAGAGTAGAGTGGAGTAGAGTAGAGGTAGAGTAAAGTGGATTACAGTGGAGTACAGTAGAGGTGGAATACAGTAGAGTACAGTAGAGGTAGAGAACAGTACAGTACAGTAGAGGTAGATTACAGTAGAGCACAGTAGAGGTAGAATACAGTGGAGTACAGTAGAGGTAGAGTACAGTGGAGTACAGTAGAGGTAGAGTACAGTGGAGTACAGAAGAGATAGAGTACAGTGGAGCACAGTAGAGGTAGAGTACAGTGGAGCACAGTAGAGGAAGAGTACGGTGGAGCACAGTAGAGGTAGAGTACAGTGGAGTACAGTAGAGGTTGAGTACAGTGGAGTACAGTAGAGGTAGAGTACAGTGGAGCACAGTAGAGGTAGAGTACAGTGGAGTACAGTGGAGCACAGTAGAGGTGGAGTACAGTAGAGTACAGTAGAGGTAGAGTACAGTGGAGCACAGTAGAGGTAGAGTAAAGTGGATAACAGTGGAGTACAGTAGAGGTAGAGTACAGTGGAGTACAGAAGAGATAGTGTACAGTGGAGCACAGTAGTGGTAGAGTACAGTGGAGTATAGTTGAGGTAGAGTACAGTGGAGCACAGTAGTGGTAGAGTACAGTGGAGTATAGTTGAGGTAGAGTACAGTGGAGTACAGTAGAGGTAGAGTACAGTGGAGCACAGTAGAGATAGAGTACAGTAGAGCAGAGCAGAGGTAGAGTACAGTGGAGTACAGTAGAGGTAGAGTACAGTAGAGCACAGTAGAGGTAGAATACAGTGGAGTACAGTAGAGGTAGAATACAGTGGAGTACAGTAGAGGTAGAGAACAGTACAGTAGAGGTGGAGTACAGTAGAGTAGAGTATAGGTTGAGTACAGTGGAGTACAGTAGAGATAGAGTAGAGTGGAGTAGAGTAGAGATAGAGTACAGTGGATTAGAGCAGAGATAGAGTACAGTGGAGTATAGTTGAGGTAGAGTACAGTGGAGTACAGTAGAGGTAGAGTACAGTGGAGTACAGTAGAGGTAGAGAACAGTACAGTACAGTAGAGGTAGAGTAGAGTGGAGTACAGTAGAGGTAGAGTACAGTAGAGCACAGTAGAGGTAGAATACAGTGGTGGAGTACAGTAGAGATAGAGTACAGTGGAGTATAGTTGAGGTAGAGTACAGTGGAGTACAGTAGAGGTAGAGAACAGTGGAGTACAGTAGAGGTAGAGAACAGTACAGTACAGTAGAGGTAGAGTAGAGTGGAGTACAGTAGAGGTAGAGTACAGTAGAGCACAGTAGAGGTAGAATACAGTGGTGGAGTACAGTAGAGGTAGAGTACAGTGGAGCACAGTAGAGGTAGAGAACAGTTTAGTACAGTAGAGGTAGGGTAGAGTGGAGTACAGTAGGGGTAGAGTACAGTAGAGCGCAGTAGAGGTAGAATACAGTGGAGTACAGTAGAGGTAGAGTACAGTGGAGTACAGAAGAGATAGAGTACAGTGGAGCACAGTAGAGGTAGAGTAGAGTGGAGCACAGTAGAGGTAGAGAACAGTACAGTACAGTAGAGGTAGAGTAGAGTGGAGTACAGTAGAGGTAGAGTACAGTAGAGCACAGTAGAGGTAGAATACAGTGGAGTACAGTAGAGGTAGAGTACAGTGGAGTAAAGTAGAGGTAGAGTACAGTGGAGTACAGAAGAGATAGAGTACAGTGGAGCACAGTAGAGGTAGAGTACAGTGGAGCACAGTAGAGGTAGAGTACAGTGGAGCAAAGTAGAGGTAGAGTACAGTGGAGTACAGTAGAGGTAGTGTACAGTGGAGCACAGTAGAGCTAGAGTACAGTGGAGTACAGTGGAGCACAGTAGAGGTGGAGTACATTAGAGTATAGTAGAGGTAGAGTACAGTGGACTACAGTAGAGATAGAGGACAGTGGAGCACAGTAGAGGTAGAGTACAGTGGAGCACAGTAGAGGTAGAGTACAGTGGAGCACAGTAGAGGTAGAGTACAGTGGAGTACAGTAGAGGTAGAGTACAGTGGAGTACAGTACA
The DNA here is from genome assembly GCA_030578255.1 of Tiaroga cobitis. Classification (NCBI taxonomy): domain Eukaryota; kingdom Metazoa; phylum Chordata; class Actinopteri; order Cypriniformes; family Leuciscidae; genus Tiaroga; species Tiaroga cobitis. The sequence continues at coordinate 2,398,711 of CM060612.1, forward strand.
GGTAGAGTACAGTGGAGTACAGAAGAGATAGAGTACAGTGGAGCACAGTAGAGGTAGAGTACAGTGGAGCACAGTAGAGGTAGAGTACAGTGGAGCACAGTAGAGGTAGAGTACAGTGGAGCACAGTAGAGATAGAGTACAGTGGAGCACAGTAGAGGTAGAGTACAGTGGAGCACAGTAGAGGTAGAGTACAGTGGAGTACAGTAGAGGTAGAGTACAGTGGAGTACAGTAGAGGTAGAGTACAGTGGAGCACAGTAGAGGTAGAGTACAGTGGAGTACAGTGGAGCACAGTAGAGGTGGAGTACAGTAGAGTACAATAGAGGTAGAGTACAGTGGAGCACAGTAGAGGTAGAGTACAGTGGAGTACATTGGAGTACAGTAGAGGTGGAGTACAGTAGAGTACAGTAGAGGTAGAGAACAGTACAGTACAGTAGAGGTAGAGTACAGTGGAGTACAGTAGAGGTAGAGTACAGTAGAGCAGAGTAGAGGTAGAATACAGTGGAGTACAGTAGAGGTAGAGTACAGTGGAGTACAGTAGAGGTAGAGTACAGTGGAGTACAGTGGAGCACAGTAGAGGTAGAGAACAGTACAGTACAGTAGAGGTAGAGTACAGTGGAGTACAGTAGAGGTAGAGTACAGTGGAGCAGAGTAGAGGTAGAGTACAGTGGAGTACAGTAGAGGTAGAGTACAGTGGAGCACAGTAGAGCTAGAGTACAGTGGAGCACAGTAGAGCTAGAGTACAGTGGAGTACAGTGGAGCACAGTAGAGGTGGAGTACAGTAGAGTAGAGTATAGGTTGAGTACAGTGGAGTACAGTAGAGATAGAGTAGAGTGGAGTAGAGTAGAGATAGAGTACAGTGGATTAGAGTAGATATAGAGTACAGTGGAGTATAGTTGAGGTAGAGTACAGTGGAGCACATTAGAGGTAGAGTACAGTGGAGTATAGTTGAGGTAGACTACAGTGGAGTACAGTAGAGGTAGAGTAGAGTGGAGTACAGTAGAGGTAGAGTACAGTAGAGCACAGTAGAGGTAGAATACAGTGGAGTACAGTAGAGGTAGAGTACAGTGGAGTACAGTAGAGGTAGAGTACAGTGGAGTACAGAAGAGATAGAGTACAGTGGAGCACAGTAGAGGTAGAGTACAGTGGAGCACAGTAGAGGTAGAGAACAGTACAGTACAGTAGAGGTAGAGTAGAGTGGAGTACAGTAGAGGTAGAGTACAGTAGAGCACAGTAGAGGTAGAATACAGTGGAGTACAGTAGAGGTAGAGTACAGTGGAGTACAGTAGAGGTAGAGTACAGTGGAGTACAGAAGAGATAGAGTACAGTGGAGCACAGTAGAGGTAGAGTACAGTGGAGCACAGTAGAGGTAGAGTACAGTGGAGCACAGTAGAGGTAGAGTACAGTGGAGTACAGTAGAGGTAGAGTACAGTGGAGCACAGTAGAGCTAGAGTACAGTGGAGTACAGTGGAGCACAGTAGAGGTGGAGTACAGTAGAGTAGAGTAGAGGTAGAGTACAGTGGAGTACAGTAGAGATAGAGTAGAGTGGAATAGAGTAGAGATAGAGTACAGTGGATTAGAGTATAGATAGAGTACAGTGGAGTATAGTTGATGTAGAGTACAGTGGAGCACAGTATTGGTAGATTACAGTGGAGTATAGTTGAGGTTTACTACAGTGGAGTACAGTAGTGGTAGATTACAGTGGAGTATAGTTGAGGTAGACTACAGTGGAGTACAGTAGAGGTAGAGTACAGTGGAGCACAGTAAAGATAGAGTACAGTAGAGCAGAGTAGAGGTAGAGTACAGTGGAGTACAGTAGAGGTAGAGTACAGTGGAACACTGTAGAGGTGGAGTACAGTGGAGTACAGTAGAGGAAGAGTACAGTGGAGCACAGTAGAGGTAGAGTACAGTGGAGTACAGTAGAGGTAGAGTAGAGTGGAGCACATTAGAGGTGGAGTAGAGTAGAGTACAGTAGAGGTAGAGTACAGTGGAGCACTGTAGAGGTGGAGTACAGTGGAGTACAGTAGAGGTAGAGTACAGTGGAGCACAGTAGAGATAGAGTACAGTAGAGCAGAGTAGAGGTAGAGTACAGTGGAGTATAGTAGAGGTAGAGTACAGTGGAGCACTGTAGAGGTGGAGTACAGTGGAGTACAGTAGAGGTAGAGTACAGTGGAGCACAGTAGAGATAGAGTACAGTAGATCACAGTAGAGGTAGAATACAATGGAGTATAGTAGAGGTAGAGTACAGTGGAGTACAGTAGAGGTAGATTACAGTGGAGCACAGTAGAGGTAGAGTACAGTGGAGTTTAGTTGAGGTAGACTACAGTGGAGTACAGCAGAGGTAGACTACAGTGGAGTAAAGTAGAGATAGAGTACAGTAGAGCAGAGTAGAGGTAGAGGACTGTGCAGTACAGTAGAGATAGAGCACAGTGGAGCACTGTAGAGGTAGAGTACAGTGGAGTACAGTAGAGGTTGAGTACATTAGAGTATAGTAGAGGTAGAGTACAGTGGACTACAGTAGAGATAGAGGACAGTGGAGCACAGTAGAGGTAGAGTACAGTGGAGCACAGTAGAGGTAGAGTACAGTGGAGCACAGTAGAGGTAGAGTACAGTGGAGTACAGTAGAGGTAGTGTACAGTGGAGCACAGTAGAGGTAGAGTACAGTGGAGCAGAGAAGAGGTAGAGTACAGTGGGGTACAGTAGAAATAGAGTACAGTGGAGTATAGTTGAGGTAGAGTACAGTGGAGCACAGTAGAGGTATAGTACAGTGGAGCACAGTAGAGATAGATTACAGTGGAGTAGAGTAGAGGTAGAGTAGAGTGGAGCAGAGTAGAGGTAAAGTACAGTGGAGTACAGTAGAGGTAGAGCACAGTAGAGCAGAATAGAGGTAGAGTACAGTGGAGTACAGTAGAGGTAGAGCACAGTGGAGCACTGTAGAGGTAGAGTACAGTGGAGTACAGTAGAGATAGAGTACAGTGGAGCACAGTAGAGGTAGAGTACAGTGGAGCACAGTAGAGGTAGAGTACAGTGGAGTACAGTGGAGCACAGTAGAGGTGGAGTACAGTAGAGTAAAGTAGAGGTAGAGTACAGTGGAGCACAGTAGAGGTAGAGTACAGTGGAGTACAGTGGAGTACAGTGGAGTACAGTAGAGGTGGAGTACAGTAGAGTACAGTAGAGGTAGAGAACAGTACAGTACAGTAGAGGTAGAGTACAGTGGAGCACATTAGAGGTAGAGTACAGTAGAGCACAGTAGAGGTAGAATACAGTGGAGTACAGTAGAGGTAGAGTACAGTGGAGTACAGTAGAGGTAGAGTACAGTGGAGCACAGTAGAGGTAGAGTACAGTGGAGCACAGTAGAGGAAGAGTACGGTGGAGCACAGTAGAGGTAGAGTACAGTGGAGTACAGTAGAGGTTGAGTACAGTGGAGTACAGTAGAGGTAGAGTACAGTGGAGCACAGTAGAGGTAGAGTACAGTGGAGTACAGTGGAGCACAGTAGAGGTGGAGTACAGTAGAGTACAGTAGAGGTAGAGTACAGTGGAGCACAGTAGAGGTAGAGTAAAGTGGATTACAGTGGAGTACAGTAGAGGTGGAGTACAGTAGAGTACAGTAGAGGTAGAGAACAGTACAGTACAGTAGAGGTAGAGTACAGTAGAGCACAGTAGAGGTAGAATACAGTGGAGTACAGTAGAGGTAGAGTACAGTGGAGTACAGTAGAGGTAGAGTAGAGTGGAGTACAGTAGAGGTAGAGAACAGTACAGTACAGAAGAGGTAGAGTAGAGTGGAGTACAGTAGAGGTAGAGTACAGTGGAGCACAGTAGAGGTAGAATACAGTGGAGTACAGTAGAGGTAGAGTACAGTGGAGTACAGTAGAGGTAGAGTACAGTGGAGTACAGAAGAGATAGAGTACAGTGGAGCACAGTAGAGGTAGAGTACAGTGGAGCACAGTAGAGGTAGAGTACTGTGGAGCACAGTAGATGTAGAGTACAGTGGAGTACAGTAGAGGTAGAGTACAGTGGAGCACAGTAGAGGTAGAGTACAGTGGAGCACAGTAGAGGTAGAGTACAGTGGAGTACAGTAGAGGTAGAGTACAGTGGAGTACAGTAGAGGTAGAGTACAGTGGAGCACAGTAGAGGTAGAGTACAGTGGAGTACAGTGGAGCACAGTAGAGGTGGAGTACAGTAGAGTACAGTAGAGGTAGAGTACAGTGGAGCACAGTAGAGGTAGAGTACAGTGGAGTACATTGGAGTACAGTAGAGGTGGAGAACAGTAGAGTAGAGTACAGTAGAGGTAGAGAACAGTACAGTACAGTAGAGGTAGAGTACAGTGGAGTACAGTAGAGGTAGAGTACAGTAGAGCACAGTAGAGGTAGAATACAGTGGAGTACAGTAGAGGTAGAGTACAGTGGAGTACAGTAGAGGTAGAGTACAGTGTAGTAAAGTAGAGGTAGAGAACAGTACAGTACAGTAGAGGTAGAGTACAGTGGAGTACAGTAGAGGTAGAGTACAGTAGAGCACAGTAGAGATAGAATACAGTGGAGTACAGTAGAGATAGAGTACAGTGGAGTACAGTAGAGGTAGAGTACAGTGGAGTACAGTAGAGGTAGAGTACAGTGGAGCACAGTAGAGGTAGAGTACAGTGGAGAACAGTAGAGGTAGAGTACAGTGGAGCACAGTAGAGCTAGAGTACAGTGGAGTACAGTGGAGCACAGTAGAGGTGGAGTACAGTAGAGTAGAGTATAGGTTGAGTACAGTGGAGTACAGTAGAGATAGAGTAGAGTGGAGTAGAGTAGAGGTAGAGTAAAGTGGATTACAGTGGAGTACAGTAGAGGTGGAATACAGTAGAGTACAGTAGAGGTAGAGAACAGTACAGTACAGTAGAGGTAGATTACACTAGAGCACAGTAGAGGTAGAATACAGTGGAGTACAGTAGAGGTAGAGTACAGTGGAGTACAGTAGAGGTAGAGTACAGTGGAGTACAGAAGAGATAGAGTACAGTGGAGCACAGTAGAGGTAGAGTACAGTGGAGCACAGTAGAGGAAGAGTACGGTGGAGCACAGTAGAGGTAGAGTACAGTGGAGTACAGTAGAGGTTGAGTACAGTGGAGTACAGTAGAGGTAGAGTACAGTGGAGCACAGTAGAGGTAGAGTACAGTGGAGTACAGTGGAGCACAGTAGAGGTGGAGTACAGTAGAGTACAGTAGAGGTAGAGTACAGTGGAGCACAGTAGAGGTAGAGTAAAGTGGATAACAGTGGAGTACAGTAGAGGTAGAGTACAGTGGAGTACAGAAGAGATAGTGTACAGTGGAGCACAGTAGTGGTAGAGTACAGTGGAGTATAGTTGAGGTAGAGTACAGTGGAGCACAGTAGTGGTAGAGTACAGTGGAGTATAGTTGAGGTAGAGTACAGTGGAGTACAGTAGAGGTAGAGTACAGTGGAGCACAGTAGAGATAGAGTACAGTAGAGCAGAGCAGAGGTAGAGTACAGTGGAGTACAGTAGAGGTAGAGTACAGTGGAACACTGTAGAGGTGGAGTACAGTGGAGTACAGTAGAGGTAGAGTTCAGTGGAGCACAGTAGAGATAGAGTACAATAGAGCAGAGTAGAAGTAGAGTACAGTGGAGTACAGTAGAGGTAGAGTACAGTGGAGCACTGTAGAGGTGGAGTACAGTGGAGTACAGTAGAGGTTGAGAACAGTGGAGCACAGTAGAGATAGAGTACAGTAGAGCACAGTAGAGGTAGAGTACAGTGGAGTATAGTAGAGGTAGAGTACAGTGGAGTACAGTAGAGGTAGAGTACAGTGGAGCATAGTAGATGTGGAGTACAGTGGAGCACAGTAGAGGTAGAGTACAGTGGAGCACAGTAGAGGTAGAGTACAGTGGAGTATAGTAGAGGTGGAGTACTGTAGCGCACAATAGAGATAGAGTACAGTAGAGCACAGTAGAGGTAGAGTACAGTGGAGCACAGTAGAGGAATAGTACAGTGTAGTACAGTAGAGATAGAGTACAGTGGAGTACAGTAGAGATAGAGTACAGTCGAACACAGTAGAGATAAGTGCAGTGGAGTATAGTAGAGGTAGAGTACAGTGGAGTACAGTAGAGGTAGAGTAGAGTGGAGCACATTAGAGGTGGAGTAGAGTAGAGTACAGTAGAGGTAGAGTACAGTGGAGTACAGTAGAAGTAGAGTACAGTGGAGCACAGTAGAGGTAGAGTAGAGTGGAGTACAGTAGAGGTAGAGTACAGTGGAGTACAGTAGAGGTAGAGTACAGTGGAGTAGAGTAGAGATAGAGTACAGTGGATCACAGTAGAGATAGAGTACAGTGGAGTACAGTGGAGCACAGTAGAGGTATAGTACAGTGGAGCACAGTAGAGATAGATTACAGTGGAGTAGAGTAGAGATAGAGTACAGTGGAGTATAGTTGAGGTAGAGTACAGTGGAGCACAGTAGAGGTATAGTACAGTGGAGCACAGTAGAGATAGATTACAGTGGAGTAGAGTAGAGGTAGAGTAGAGTGGAGCAGAGTAGAGGTAAAGTACAGTGGAGTACAGTAGAGGTAGAGCACAGTAGAGCAGAATAGAGGTAGAGTACAGTGGAGTACAGTAGAGGTAGAGCACAGTGGAGCACTGTAGAGGTAGAGTACAGTGGAGTACAGTAGAGATAGAGTACAGTGGAGCACAGTAGAGGTAGAGTACAGTGGAGCACAGTAGAGGTAGAGTACAGTGGAGTACAGTGGAGCACAGTAGAGGTAGAGTACAGTAGAGTAAAGTAGAGGTAGAGTACAGTGGAGCACAGTAGAGGTAGAGTACAGTGGAGTACAGTGGAGTACAGTGGAGTACAGTAGAGGTGGAGTACAGTAGAGTACAGTAGAGGTAGAGAACAGTACAGTACAGTAGAGGTAGAGTACAGTGGAGCACAGTAGAGGTAGAGTACAGTAGAGCACAGTAGAGGTAGAATACAGTGGAGTACAGTAGAGGTAGAGTACAGTGGAGTACAGTAGAGGTAGAGTACAGTGGAGTACAGAAGAGATAGAGTACAGTGGAGCACAGTAGAGGTAGAGTACAGTGGAGCACAGTAGAGGAAGAGTACGGTGGAGCACAGTAGAGGTAGAGTACAGTGGAGTACAGTAGAGGTTGAGTACAGTGGAGTACAGTAGAGGTAGAGTACAGTGGAGCACAGTAGAGGTACAGTACAGTGGAGTACAGTGGAGCACAGTAGAGGTGGAGTACAGTAGAGTACAGTAGAGGTAGAGTACAGTGGAGCACAGTAGAGGTAGAGTAAAGTGGATTACAGTGGAGTACAGTAGAGGTGGAGTACAGTAGAGTACAGTAGAGGTAGAGAACAGTACAGTACAGTAGAGGTAGAGTACAGTAGAGCACAGTAGAGGTAGAATACAGTGGAGTACAGTAGAGGTAGAGTACAGTGGAGCACAGTAGAGGTAGAGTACAGTGGAGAACAGTAGAGGTAGAGTACAGTGGAGCACAGTAGAGCTAGAGTACAGTGGAGTACAGTGGAGCACAGTAGAGGTGGAGTACAGTAGAGTAGAGTATAGGTTGAGTACAGTGGAGTACAGTAGAGATAGAGTAGAGTGGAGTAGAGTAGAGGTAGAGTAAAGTGAATTACAGTGGAGTACAGTAGAGGTGGAGTACAGTAGAGTACAGTAGAGGTAGAGAACAGTACAGTACAGTAGAGGTAGAGTACAGTAGAGCACAGTAGAGGTAGAATACAGTGGAGTACAGTAGAGGTAGAGTACAGTGGAGTACAGTAGAGGTAGAGTACAGTGGAGTACAGTAGAGGTAGAGAACAGTACAGTACAGTAGAGGTAGAGTAGAGTGGAGTACAGTAGAGGTAGAGTACAGTGGAGCACAGTAGAGGTAGAATACAGTAGAGTACAGTAGAGGTAGAGTACAGTGGAGTACAGTAGAGGTAGAGTACAGTGGAGTACAGAAGAGATAGAGTACAGTGGAGCACAGTAGAGGTAGAGTACAGTGGAGCACAGTAGAGGTAGAGTACTGTGGAGCACAGTAGATGTAGAGTACAGTGGAGTACAGTAGAGGTAGAGTACAGTGGAGCACAGTAGAGGTAGAGTACAGTGGAGCACAGTAGAGGTAGAGTACAGTGGAGTACAAAAGAGGTAGAGTACAGTGGAGTACAGTAGAGGTAGAGTACAGTGGAGCACAGTAGAGGTAGACTACAGTGGAGTACAGTGGAGCACAGTAGAGGTGGAGTACAGTAGAGTACAGTAGACGTAGAGTAGAGTGGAGCACAGTAGAGGTAGAGTACAGTGGATTACAGTGGAGTACAGTAGAGATGGAGTACAGTAGAGTACAGTAGAGGTAGAGAACAGTACAGTACAGTAGAGGTAGAGTACAGTGGAGTACAGTAGAGGTAGAGTACAGTAGAGCACAGTAGAGGTAGAATACAGTGGAGTACAGTAGAGGTAGAATACAGTGGAGTACAGTAGAGGTAGAGAACAGTACAGTACAGTAGAGGTAGAGTACAGTGGAGTACAGTAGAGGTAGAGTACAGTAGAGCACAGTAGAGGTAGAATACAGTGGAGTACAGTAGAGGTAGAGTACAGTGGATTACAGTAGAGGTAGAGTACAGTGGAGTACAGTAGAGGTAGAGTACAGTGGAGCACAGTAGAGGTAGAGTACAGTGGAGTACAGTAGAGGTAAAGTACAGTGGAGCATAGTAGAGCTAGAGTACAGTGGAGTACAGTGGAGCACAGTAGAGGTAGAGTACAGTGGAGTACAGTGGAGTACAGTAGAGGTGGAGTACAGTAGAGTACAGTAGAGGTAGAGAACAGTACAGTACAGTAGAGGTAGAGTACAGTGGAGTACAGTAGAGGTAGAGTACAGTAGAGCACATTAGAGGTAGAATACAGTGGAGGTACAGTAGAGGTAGAATACAGTGGAGTACAGTAGAGGTAGAGAACAGTACAGTACAGTAGAGGTAGAGTACAGTGGAGTACAGTAGAGGTAGAGTACAGTAGAGCACAGTAGAGGTAGAATACAGTGGAGTACAGTAGATGTAGAGTACAGTGGAGTACAGTAGAGGTAGAGTACAGTGGAGCACAGTAGAGGTAGAGTACAGTAGAGTACAGTAGAGTTAGAGAACAGTACAGTACAGTAGAGGTAGAGTACAGTGGAGCACAGTAGAGATAGTGTACAGTAGAGCAGAGTAGACGTAGAGTACAGTGGAGTACAGTAGAGGTAGAGTACAGTGGAGCACAGTAGAGATAGAGTACAGTAGAGCACAGTAGAGGTAGAGTACAGTGGAGTACAGTAGAGGTAGAGTACAGTGGAGTACAGTAGAGGTAGAGTACAGTGGAGTACAGTAGAGGTGGAGTACAGTAGAGTAGAGTATAGGTTGAGTACAGTGGAGTACAGTAGAGATAGAGTAGAGTGGAGTAGAGTAGAGATAGAGTACAGTGGATTAGAGCAGAGATAGAGTACAGTGGAGTATAGTTGAGGTAGAGTACAGTGGAGTACAGTAGAGGTAGAGTACAGTGGAGTACAGTAGAGGTAGAGAACAGTACAGTACAGTAGAGGTAGAGTAGAGTGGAGTACAGTAGAGGTAGAGTACAGTAGAGCACAGTAGAGGTAGAATACAGTGGTGGAGTACAGTAGAGATAGAGTACAGTGGAGTATAGTTGAGGTAGAGTACAGTGGAGTACAGTAGAGGTAGAGAACAGTGGAGTACAGTAGAGGTAGAGAACAGTACAGTACAGTAGAGGTAGAGTAGAGTGGAGTACAGTAGAGGTAGAGTACAGTAGAGCACAGTAGAGGTAGAATACAGTAGTGGAGTACAGTAGAGGTAGAGTACAGTGGAGCACAGTAGAGGTAGAGAACAGTACAGTACAGTAGAGGTAGGGTAGAGTGGAGTACAGTAGGGGTAGAGTACAGTAGAGCGCAGTAGAGGTAGAATACAGTGGAGTACAGTAGAGGTAGAGTACAGTGGAGTACAGAAGAGATAGAGTACAGTGGAGCACAGTAGAGGTAGAGTAGAGTGGAGCACAGTAGAGGTAGAGAACAGTACAGTACAGTAGAGGTAGAGTAGAGTGGAGTACAGTAGAGGTAGAGTACAGTAGAGCACAGTAGAGGTAGAATACAGTGGAGTACAGTAGAGGTAGAGTACAGTGGAGTAAAGTAGAGGTAGAGTACAGTGGAGTACAGAAGAGATAGAGTACAGTGGAGCACAGTAGAGGTAGAGTACAGTGGAGCACAGTAGAGGTAGAGTACAGTGGAGCAAAGTAGAGGTAGAGTACAGTGGAGTACAGTAGAGGTAGAGTACAGTGGAGCACAGTAGAGCTAGAGTACAGTGGAGTACAGTGGAGCACAGTAGAGGTGGAGTACATTAGAGTATAGTAGAGGTAGAGTACAGTGGACTACAGTAGAGATAGAGGACAGTGGAGCACAGTAGAGGTAGAGTACAGTGGAGCACAGTAGAGGTAGAGTACAGTGGAGCACAGTAGAGGTAGAGTACAGTGGAGTACAGTAGAGGTAGAGTACAGTGGAGTACAGTACAGGTAGAGGACAGTGGAGTACAGAAGAGATAGAGTACAGTGGAGCACAGTAGAGGTAGAGTACAGTGGAGCACAGTAGAGGTAGAGTACAGTGGAGCACAGTAGAGGTAGAGTACAGTGGAGCACAGTAGAGGTAGAGTACAGTGGAGCACAGTAGAGGTAGAGTACAGTGGAGCACAGTAGAGGTAGAGTACAGTGGAGTACAGTAGAGGTAGAGGTAGAGTACAGTGGAGTACAGTAGAGGTAGAGTACAGTGGAGCACAGTAGAGGTAGAGTACAGTGGAGTACAGTGGAGCACAGTAGAGGTGGAGTACAGTAGAGTACAGTAGAGGTAGAGTACAGTGGAGCACAGTAGAGGTAGAGTACAGTGGAGTACATTGGAGTACTGTAGAGGTGGAGTACAGTAGAGTACAGTAGAGGTAGAGAACAGTACAGTACAGTAGAGGTAGAGTACAGTGGAGTACAGTAGAGGTAGAGTACAGTAGAGCACAGTAGAGGTAGAATACAGTGGAGTACAGTAGAGGTAGAGTACAGTGGAGTACAGTAGAGGTAGAGTACAGTGGAGTACAGTGGAGCACAGTAGAGGTAGAGAACAGTACAGTACAGTAGAGGTAGAGTACAGTGGAGTACAGTAGAGGTAGAGTACAGTGGAGCAGAGTAGAGGTAGAGTACAGTGGAGTACAGTAGAGGTAGAGTACAGTGGAGCACAGTAGAGCTAGAGTACAGTGGAGCACAGTAGAGCTAGAGTACAGTGGAGTACAGTGGAGCACAGTAGAGGTGGAGTACAGTAGAGTAGAGTATAGGTTGAGTACAGTGGAGTACAGTAGAGATAGAGTAGAGTGGAGTAGAGTAGAGATAGAGTACAGTGGATTAGAGTAGATATAGAGTACAGTGGAGTATAGTTGAGGTAGAGTACAGTGGAGCACATTAGAGGTAGAGTACAGTGGAGTATAGTTGAGGTAGACTACAGTGGAGTACAGTAGAGGTAGAGTAGAGTGGAGTACAGTAGAGGTAGAGTACAGTAGAGCACAGTAGAGGTAGAATACAGTGGAGTACAGTAGAGGTAGAGTACAGTGGAGTACAGTAGAGGTAGAGTACAGTGGAGTACAGAAGAGATAGAGTACAGTGGAGCACAGTAGAGGTAGAGTACAGTGGAGCACAGTAGAGGTAGAGAACAGTACAGTACAGTAGAGGTAGAGTAGAGTGGAGTACAGTAGAGGTAGAGTACAGTAGAGCACAGTAGAGGTAGAATACAGTGGAGTACAGTAGAGGTAGAGTACAGTGGAGTACAGTAGAGGTAGAGTACAGTGGAGCACAGTAGAGGTAGAGTACAGTGGAGCACAGTAGAGGTAGAGTACAGTGGAGCACAGTAGAGGTAGAGTACAGTGGAGCACAGTAGAGGTAGAGTACAGTGGAGTACAGTAGAGGTAGAGTACAGTGGAGTACAGTAGAGGTAGAGTACAGTGGAGCACAGTAGAGGTAGAGTACAGTGGAGTACAGTGGAGCACAGTAGAGGTGGAGTACAGTAGAGTACAGTAGAGGTAGAGTACAGTGGAGCACAGTAGAGGTAGAGTACAGTGGAGTACATTGGAGTACAGTAGAGGTGGAGTACAGTAGAGTACAGTAGAGGTAGAGAACAGTACAGTACAGTAGAGGTAGAGTACAGTGGAGTAGAGTAGAGGTAGAGTACAGTAGAGCACAGTAGAGGTAGAATACAGTGGAGTACAGTAGAGGTAGAGTACAGTGGAGTACAGTAGAGGTAGAGTACAGTGGAGTACAGTGAAGCACAGTAGAGGTAGAGAACAGTACAGTACAGTAGAGGTAGAGTACAGTGGAGTACAGTAGAGGTAGAGTACAGTGGAGCAGAGTAGAGGTAGAGTACAGTGGAGTACAGTAGAGGTAGAGTACAGTGGAGCACAGTAGAGCTAGAGTACAGTGGAGCACAGTAGAGCTAGAGTACAGTGGAGTACAGTGGAGCACAGTAGAGGTGGAGTACAGTAGAGTAGAGTATAGGTTGAGTACAGTGGAGTACAGTAGAGATAGAGTAGAGTGGAGTAGAGTAGAGATAGAGTACAGTGGATTAGAGTAGATATAGAGTACAGTGGAGTATAGTTGAGGTAGAGTACAGTGGAGCACATTAGAGGTAGAGTACAGTGGAGTATAGTTGAGGTAGACTACAGTGGAGTACAGTAGAGGTAGAGTAGAGTGGAGTACAGTAGAGGTAGAGTACAGTAGAGCACAGTAGAGGTAGAATACAGTGGAGTACAGTAGAGGTAGAGTACAGTGGAGTACAGTAGAGGTAGAGTACAGTGGAGTACAGAAGAGATAGAGTACAGTGGAGCACAGTAGAGGTAGAGTACAGTGGAGCACAGTAGAGGTAGAGAACAGTACAGTACAGTAGAGGTAGAGTAGAGTGGAGTACAGTAGAGGTAGAGTACAGTAGAGCACAGTAGAGGTAGAATACAGTGGAGTACAGTAGAGGTAGAGTACAGTGGAGTACAGTAGAGGTAGAGTACAGTGGAGTACAGAAGAGATAGAGTACAGTGGAGCACAGTAGAGGTAGAGTACAGTGGAGCACAGTAGAGGTAGAGTACAGTGGAGCACAGTAGAGGTAGAGTACAGTGGAGTAAAGTAGAGGTAGAGTACAGTGGAGCACAGTAGAGCTAGAGTACAGTGGAGTACAGTGGAGCACAGTAGAGGTGGAGTACAGTAGAGTAGAGTAGAGGTAGAGTACAGTGGAGTACAGTAGAGATAGAGTAGAGTGGAATAGAGTAGAGATAGAGTACAGTGGATTAGAGTATAGATAGAGTACAGTGGAGTATAGTTGAGGTAGAGTACAGTGGAGCACAGTATTGGTAGATTACAGTGGAGTATAGTTGAGGTTTACTACAGTGGAGTACAGTAGTGGTAGATTACAGTGGAGTATAGTTGAGGTAGACTACAGTGGAGTACAGTAGAGGTAGAGTACAGTGGAGCACAGTAAAGATAGAGTACAGTAGAGCAGAGTAGAGGTAGAGTACAGTGGAGTACAGTAGAGATAGAGTACAGTGGAGTATAGTAGAGGTAGAGTACAGTGGAGCACAGTAGAGGTAGAGTACAGTGGAGTATAGTTGAGGTAGACTACAGTGGAGTAGAGTAGAGATAGAGTACAGTGGAGCACAGCAGAGGTAGAGCAAAGTGGATCACAGTAGAGATATAGTACAGTGGAGTACAGTGGAGCACAGTAGAGGTAGAGTACAGTGGAGCACAGTAGAGGTAGAGTACAGTGGAGCACAGTAGAGGTAGAGTAGAGTGGAGCACAGTATAGGTAGAGTACAGTGGAGTACAGTAGAGGTAGTGTACAGTGGAGCACAGTAGAGGTAGAGTACAGTGGAGCACAGTAGAGGTAGAGTACAGTGTAGTTAAGTAGAGATAGAGTACAGTGGAGTACAGTAGAGACACAGTACAGTCGAACACAGTAGAGATAAGTGCAGTGGAGTATAGTAGAGGTAGAGTACAGTGGAGTATAGTAGAGGTAGAGTACAGTGGAGTACAGTAGAGTTAGAGTAGAGTGGAGCACATTAGAGGTGGAGTAGAGTAGAGTACAGTGGAGCACAGTAGAGGTAGAGTAGAGTGGAGTACAGTAGAGGTAGAGTACAGTGGAGTAAAGTAGAGGTAGAGTACAGAGAAGTAGAGTAGAGATAGAGTAGAGTGGAGCACAGCAGAGGTAGAGTACAGTGGATCACAGTAGAGATAGAGTACAGTGGAGTACAGTTGAGCACAGTAGAGGTATAGTACAGTGGAGCACAGTAGAGATAGATTACAGTGGAGTACAGTAGAGATAGAGTACAGTGGAGTACAGTAGAGGTAGAGTACAGTGGAGCACAGTAGAGGTAGAGTACAATGGAGTATAGTTGAGGTAGACTACAGTGGAGTACAGTAGAGATAGAGTACAGTAGAGCAGATTAGAGGTAGAGTACAGTGGAGTACAGTAGAGGTAGAGCACAGTAGAGCAGAGTAGAGGTAGAGTACAGTGGAGTACAGTAGAGGTATAGCACAGTGGAGCACTGTAGAGGTAGAGTGCAGTGGAGTACAGTAGAGATAGAGTACAGTGGAGCACAGTAGAGGTAGAGTACAGTGGAGTACAGTGGAGCACAGTAGAGGTGGAGTACAGTAGAGTACAGTAGAGGTAGAGTACAGTGGAGTACAGTAGAGGTAGAGCACAGTAGAGCAGAGTAGAGGTAGAGTACAGTGGAGTACAGTAGAGGTAGAGTACAGTGGAACACTGTAGAGGTGGAGTACAGTGGAGTAGAGTAGAGGTAGAGTACAGTGGAGCACAGTAGAGGTAGAGTACAGTGGAGTACAGTAGAGGTAGAGTAGAGTGGAGCACATTAGAGGTGGAGTAGAGTAGAGTACAGTAGAGGTAGAGTACAGTGGAGCACTGTAGAGGTGGAGTACAGTGGAGTACAGTAGAGGTAGAGTACAGTGGAGCACAGTAGAGATAGAGTACAGTAGAGCAGAGTAGAGGTAGAGTACAGTGGAGTATAGTAGAGGTAGAGTACAGTGGAGCACTGTAGAGGTGGAGTAGAGTGGAGTACAGTAGAGGTAGAGTACAGTGGAGCACAGTAGAGATAGAGTACAGTAGAGCACAGTAGAGGTAGAGTACAATGGAGTATAGTAGAGGTAGAGTACAGTGGAGTACAGTAGAGGTAGATTACAGTGGAGCACAGTAGAGGTAGAGTAGAGTGGAGCACAGTAGAGGTAGAGTACAGTGGAGCACAGTAGAGGTAGAGTACAGTGGGGTACAGTAGAAATAGAGTACAGTGGAGCACAGTAGAGTAGAGTACAGTAGAGCACAGTAGAGGTAGAGTAGAGTGGAGCACAGTACAGATACAGTACAGTGGAGTACAGTAGAGGTAGAGTACAGTGGAGTACAGAGGAGCACAGTAGAGGTGGAGTACAGTAGAGTACAGTAGAGGTAGAGTACAGTGTAGTACATTAGAGATAGAGTACAGTGGAGTAGAGTAGAGATAGAGTACAGTGGAGCACAGCAGAGGTAGAGTAAAGTGGATCACAGTAGAGATATAGTACAGTGGAGTACAGTGGAGCACAGTAGAGGTAGAGTACAGTGGAGCACAGTAGAGGTAGAGTACAGTGGAGCACAGTAGAGGTAGAGTACAGTAGAGCACAGTAGAGGTAGAATAAAGTGGAGTACAGTAGAGGTAGAGTACAGTGGAGTACAGTAGAGGTAGAGTACAGTAGAGTACAGTAGAGGTAGAGAACAGTACAGTACAGTAGAGGTAGAGTAGAGTGGAGTACAGTAGAGGTAGAGTACAGTGGAGCACAGTAGAGGTAGAGTACAGTGGAGTACAGTAGAGGTAGAGTAGAGTGGAGCACATTAGAGGTGGAGTAGAGTAGAGTACAGTAGAGGTAGAGTACAGTGGAGCACTGTAGAGGTGGAGTACAGTGGAGTACAGTAGAGGTAGAGTACAGTGGAGCACAGTAGAGATAGAGTACAGTAGAGCAGAGTAGAGGTAGAGTACAGTGGAGTATAGTAGAGGTAGAGTACAGTGGAGCACTGTAGAGGTGGAGTACAGTGGAGTACAGTAGAGGTAGAGTACAGTGGAGCACAGTAGAGATAGAGTACAGTAGAGCACAGTAGAGGTAGAATACAATGGAGTATAGTAGAGGTAGAGTACAGTGGAGTACAGTAGAGGTAGATTACAGTGGAGCACAGTAGAGGTAGAGTACAGTGGAGTTTAGTTGAGGTAGACTACAGTGGAGTACAGCAGAGGTAGAGTACAGTGGAGTAAAGTAGAGATAGAGTACAGTAGAGCAGAGTAGAGGTAGAGGACTGTGCAGTACAGTAGAGATAGAGCACAGTGGAGCACTGTAGAGGTAGAGTACAGTGGAGTACAGTAGAGGTTGAGTACATTAGAGTATAGTAGATGTAGAGTACAGTGGACTACAGTAGAGATAGAGGACAGTGGAGCACAGTAGAGGTAGAGTACAGTGGAGCACAGTAGAGGTAGAGTACAGTGGAGCACAGTAGAGGTAGAGTACAGTGGAGTACAGTAGAGGTAGTGTACAGTGGAGCACAGTAGAGGTAGAGTACAGTGGAGTACAGTAGAGGTAGTGTACAGTGGAGCACAGTAGAGGTAGAGTACAGTGGAGCAGAGAAGAGGTAGAGTACAGTGGGGTACAGTATAAATAGAGTACAGTGGAGCACAGTAGAGTAGAGTACAGTAGAGCACAGTAGAGGTAGAGTACAGTGGAGCACAGTAGAGATAGAGTACAGTAGAGCAGAGTAGAGGTAGAGTACAGTGGAGTACAGTACAGGTAGAGTACAGTGGAGCACTGTAGAGGTGGAGTACAGTGGAGTACAGTAGAGGTAGAGTACAGTGGAGCACAGTAGAGATAGAGTACAGTAGAGCACAGTAGAGGTAGAGTACAGTGGAGTATAGTAGAGGTAGAGTACAGTGGAGTACAGTAGAGGTAGAGTACAGTGGAGAATAGTAGATGTAGAGTACAGTGGAGCACAGTAGAGGTAGAGTACAGTGGGGTACAGTAGAAATAGAGTACAGTGGAGCACAGTAGAGTAGAGTACAGTAGAGCACAGTAGAGGTAGAGTAGAGTGGAGCACAGTAGAGATACAGTACATTGGAGTACAGTAGAGGTAGAGTACAGTGGAGTACAGATGAGCACAGTAGAGGTGGAGTACAGTAGAGTACAGTAGAGGTAGAGTACAGTGGAGTACAGATGAGCACAGTAGAGGTGGAGTACAGTAGAGTACAGTAGAGGTAGAGTACAGTGTAGTACATTAGAGATAGAGTACAGTGGAGTAGAGTAGAGATAGAGTACAATGGAGCACAGCAGAGGTAGAGTAAAGTGGATCACAGTAGAGATATAGCACAGTGGAGTACAGTGGAGCACAGTAGAGGTAGAGTACAGTGGAGCACAGTAGAGGTAGAGTACAGTGGAGCACAGTAGAGGTAGAGTAGAGTGGAGCACAGTATAGGTAGAGTACAGTGGACTACAGTAGAGGTAGTGTATAGTGGAGCACAGTAGAGGTAGAGTACAGTGGAGCATAGTAGAGGTAGAGTACAGTGGAGTATAGTAGAGGTAGAGTACTGTACAGCACAGTAGAGATAGAGTACAGTAGAGCAGAGTAGAGGTAGAGTACAGTGGAGCACAGTAGAGGAAGAGTACAGTGGAGCACAGTAGAGGTAGAGTACAGTGGAGTACAGTAGAGGTAGTGTACAGTGGAGCACAGTAGAGGTAGAGTACAGTGGAGCACAGTAGAGGTAGAGTACAGTGGAGTATAGTAGAGGTAGAGTACTGTAGAGCACAGTAGAGATAGAGTACAGTAGAGCAGAGTAGAGGTAGAGTACAGTGGAGCACAGTAGAGGAAGAGTACAGTGTAGTACAGTAGAGATAGAGTACAGTGGAGTACAGTAGAGATACAGTACAGTCGAACACAGTAGAGATAAGTGCAGTGGAGTATAGTAGAGGTAGAGTACAGTGGAGTACAGTAGAGGTAGAGTACAGTGGAGTACAGTAGAGGTAGAGTAGAGTGGAGCACATTAGAGGTGGAGTAGAGTAGAGTACAGTGGAGCACAGTAGAGGTAGAGTAGAGTGGAGTACAGTAGAGGTAGAGTACAGTGGAGTACAATAGAGGCAGAGTACAGTGGATCACAGTAGAGATAGAGTACAATGGAGTACAGTTGAGCAGGAGTACAGTGTATCACAGTAGAGATAGAGTACAGTGGAGTACAGTTGAGCACAGTAGCGGTATAGTACAGTGGAGCACAGTAGAGATAGATTACAGTGGAGTACAGTAGAGATAGAGTACAGTGGAGTATAGTAGAGGTAGAGTACAGTGGAGCACAGTAGAGGTAGAGTACAGTGGAGTAGAGTAGAGATAGAGTACAGCGGAGCACAGCAGAGGTAGAGCAAAGTGGATCACAGTAGAGATATAGTACAGTGGAGCACAGTAGAGGTAGAGTACAGTGTAGTTAAGTAGAGATAGAGTACAGTGGAGTACAGTAGAGACACAGTACAGTCGAACACAGTAGAGATAAGTGCAGTGGAGTATAGTAGAGGTAGAGTACAGTGGAGTATAGTAGAGGTAGAGTACAGTGGAGTACAGTAGAGGTAGAGTAGAGTGGAGCACATTAGAGGTGGAGTAGAGTAGAGTACAGTGGAGCACAGTAGAGGTAGAGTAGAGTGGAGTACAGTAGAGGTAGAGTACAGTGGAGTAAAGTAGAGGTAGAGTACAGAGGAGTAGAGTAGAGATAGAGTAGAGTGGAGCACAGCAGAGGTAGAGTACAGTGGATCACAGTAGAGATAGAGTACAGTGGAGTACAGTTGAGCACAGTAGAGGTATAGTACAGTGGAGCACAGTAGAGATAGATTACAGTGGAGTACAGTAGAGATAGAGTACAGTGGAGTACAGTAGAGGTAGAGTACAGTGGAGCACAGTAGAGGTAGAGTACAATGGAGTATAGTTGAGGTAGACTACAGTGGAGTACAGTAGAGATAGAGTACAGTAGAGCAGATTAGAGGTAGAGTACAGTGGAGTACAGTAGAGGTAGAGCACAGTAAAGCAGAGTAGAGGTAGAGTACAGTGGAGTACAGTAGAGGTATAGCACAGTGGAGCACTGTAGAGGTAGAGTGCAGTGGAGTACAGTAGAGATAGAGTACAGTGGAGCACAGTGGAGCACAGTAGAGGTGGAGTACAGTAGAGTACAGTAGAGGTAGAGTACAGTGGAGTACAGTAGAGGTAGAGCACAGTAGAGCAGAGTAGAGGTAGAGTACAGTGGAGTACAGTAGAGGTAGAGTACAGTGGAACACTGTAGAGGTGGAGTACAGTGGAGTAGAGTAGAGGTAGAGTACAGTGGAGCACAGTAGAGGTAGAGTACAGTGGAGTACAGTAGAGGTAGAGTAGAGTGGAGCACATTAGAGGTGGAGTAGAGTAGAGTACAGTAGAGGTAGAGTACAGTGGAGCACTGTAGAGGTGGAGTACAGTGGAGTACAGTAGAGGTAGAGTACAGTGGAGCACAGTAGAGATAGAGTACAGTAGAGCAGAATAGAGGTAGAGTACAGTGGAGTATAGTAGAGGTAGAGTACAGTGGAGCACTGTAGAGGTGGAGTACAGTGGAGTACAGTAGAGGTAGAGTACAGTGGAGCACAGTAGAGATAGAGTACAGTAGAGCACAGTAGAGGTAGAGTACAATGGAGTATAGTAGAGGTAGAGTACAGTGGAGCACAGTAGAGGTAGATTACAGTGGAGCACAGTAGAGGTAGAGTAGAGTGGAGCACAGTAGAGGTAGAGTACAGTGGAGCACAGTAGAGGTAGAGTACAGTGGGGTACAGTAGAAATAGAGTACAGTGGAGCACAGTAGAGTAGAGTACAGTAGAGCACAGTAGAGGTAGAGTAGAGTGGAGCACAGTACAGATACAGTACAGTGGAGTACAGTAGAGGTAGAGTACAGTGGAGTACAGAGGAGCACAGTAGAGGTGGAGTACAGTAGAGTACAGTAGAGGTAGAGTACAGTGTAGTACATTAGAGATAGAGTACAGTGGAGTAGAGTAGAGATAGAGTACAGTGGAGCACAGCAGAGGTAGAGTAAAGTGGATCACAGTAGAGATATAGTACAGTGGAGTACAGTGGAGCACAGTAGAGGTAGAGTACAGTGGAGCACAGTAGAGGTAGAGTACAGTGGAGCACAGTAGAGGTAGAGTACAGTAGAGCACAGTAGAGGTAGAATAAAGTGGAGTACAGTAGAGGTAGAGTACAGTGGAGTACAGTAGAGGTAGAGTACAGTAGAGTACAGTAGAGGTAGAGAACAGTACAGTACAGTAGAGGTAGAGTAGAGTGGAGTACAGTAGAGGTAGAGTACAGTAGAGCACAGTAGAGGTAGAATACAGTGGAGTACAGTAGAGGTAGAGTACAGTGGAGTACAGTAGAGGTAGAGTACAGTGGAGTACAGAAGAGATAGAGTACAGTGGAGCACAGTAGAGGTAGAGTACAGTGGAGCACAGTAGAGGTAGAGTACAGTGGAGCACAGTAGAGGTAGAGTACAGTGGAGTACAGTAGAGGTAGAGTACAGTGGAGTACAGAAGAGGTAGAGTACAGTGGAGTACAGTAGAGGTGGAGTACAGTAGAGTACAGTAGAGGTAGAGAACAGTACAGTGCAGTAGAGGTAGAGTACAGTTGAGTACAGTAGAGGTAGAGTACAGTAGAGCACAGTAGAGGTAGAATACAGTGGAGTATAGTAGAGGTAGAGTACAGTGGAGTATAGTAGATGTAGAGTACAGTGGAGTACAGTAGAGGTAGAGTACAGTGGAGTATAGTAGAGGTAGAGTACAGTTGAGTACAGTAGAGGTAGAGTACAGTGGAGCATAGTAGAGGTAGAGTAGAGTGGAGTACAGTGGAGTACAGTAGAGGTGGAGTACAGTAGAGTACAGTAGAGGTAGAGAACAGTACAGTACAGTAGAGGTAGAGTACAGTGGAGTACAGTAGAGGTAGAGTACAGTAGAGCAGAGTAGAGGTAGAGTACAGTGGAGTACAGTAGAGGTAGAGCACAGTAGAGCAGAGTAGAGGTAGAGTACAGTGGAGTACAGTAGAGGTAGAGCACAGTGGAGCACTGTAGAGGTAGAATACAGTGGAGTACAGTAGAGATAGAGTACAGTGGAGAACAGTAGAGGATGAGTACAGTGGAGTACAGTGGAGCACAGTAGAGGTGGAGTACAGTAGAGTACAGTAGAGGCAGAGTACAGTGGAGTACAATAGAGATAGAGTACAGTGGAGTAGAGTAGATATAGAGTACAGTGGAGCACAGCAGAGGTAGAGTACAGTGGATCACAGTAGAGATAG
Source organism: Tiaroga cobitis (assembly GCA_030578255.1). NCBI lineage: Eukaryota > Metazoa > Chordata > Actinopteri > Cypriniformes > Leuciscidae > Tiaroga > Tiaroga cobitis. The sequence goes on from CM060612.1 coordinate 2,420,086, forward strand.
AGTGCAGTGGAGTACAGTGGAGCACAGTAGAGGTAGAGTACAGTGGAGAACAGTAGAGATAGAGTACAGTGGAGTACAGTAGAGTTGGAGTACAGTAGAGTATAGTAGAGGTAGAGTACAGTGGACTACAGTAGAGATAGAGTACAGTGGAACACAGTAGAGGTAGAGTACAGTGGAGCACAGTAGAGGTAGAGTACAGTGGAGCACAGTAGAGGTAGAGTACAGTGGAGTACAGTAGAGGTAGTGTACAGTGGAGCAGAGTAGAGGTAGAGTACAGTGGAGCACAGTAGAGGTAGAGTACAGTGGGGTACAGTAGAAATAGAGTACAGTGGAGCACAGTAGAGTAGAGTACAGTAGAGCACAGTAGAGGTAGAGTACAGTGGAGCACAGTAGAGATAGAGTACAGTGGAGTACAGTAGAGGAAGAGTACAGTGGAGTACAGTGGAGCACAATAGAGGTGGATTACAGTAGAGTACAGTAGAGGTAGAGTACAGTGGAATACAATAGAGATAGAGTACAGTGGAGTAGAGTAGATATAGAGTACAGTGGAGCACAGCAGAGGTAGAGTACAGTGGATCACAGTAGAGATAGAGTTCAGTGGAGTACAGTGGAGCACAGTAGAGGTAGAGTACAGTGGAGAACAGTAGAGATAGAGTACAGTGGAGTACAGTAGAGGTGGAGTACAGTAGAGTATAGTAGAGGTAGAGTACAGTGGACTACAGTAGAGATAGAGTACAGTGGAACACAGTAGAGGTAGAGTACAGTGGAGCACAGTAGAGGTAGAGTACAGTGGAGCACAGTAGAGGTAGAGTACAGCGGAGTACAGTAGAGGTAGTGTACAGTGGAGCACAGTAGAGGTAGAGTACAGTGGAGCACAGTAGACGTAGAGTACAGTGGGGTTCAGTAGAAATAGAGTACAGTGGAGCACAGTAGAGTAGAGTACAGTAGAGCACAGTAGAGGTAGAGTACAGTGGAGCAGAGTAGAGGTAGAGTACAGTGGAGTACAGTACAGGTAGAATACAGTGGAGCACTGTAGAGGCGGAGTACAGTGGAGTACAGTAGAGGTAGAGTACAGTGGAGCACAGTAGATATAGAGTACAGTAGAGCACAGTAGAGGTAGAGTACAGTGGAGTATAGTAGGGGTAGAGTACAGTGGAGTACAGTAGAGGTAGAGTACAGTGTAGTACAGTAGAAATAGAGTACAGTGGAGTACAGTAGAGGTAGAGTACAGTGGAGCACTGTAGAGGTGGAGTACAGTGGAGTACAGTAGAGGTAGAGTACAGTGGAGCACAGTAGAGATAGAGTACAGTAGAGCAGAGTAGAGGTAGAGTACAGTGGAGCACAGTAGAAGTAGAGTACAGTGAAGTATAGTAGAGGTAGAATACAGTGGAGTACAGTAGAGGTAAGGTACAGTGGAGCACAGTAGAGGTAGAGTACAGTGGAGTACAGTAGAGGTAGAGTACAGTGGAGCACAGTAGAGGTAGAGTACAGTGGAGTAGAGTAGAGGTAGAGTACAGTGGAGCACAGTAGAGCTAGAGTACAGTGGAGTACATTGGAGCACAGTAGAGGTGGAGTACAGTAGAGTAGAGTATAGGTAGAGTACAGTGGAGTACAGTAGAGATAGAGTAGAGTGGAGTAGAGTAGAGATAGAGTACAGTGGATTAGAGTAGAGATAGAGTACAGTGGAGTATAGTTGAGGTAGAGTACAGTGGAGCACAGTAGAGGTAGAGTACAGTGGAGTATAGTTGAGATAGACTACAGTGGAGTACAGTAGAGGTAGAGTACAGTGGAGCACAGTAGAGATAGAGTACAGTAGAGCAGAGTAGAGGTAGAGTACAGTGGAGTACAGTAGAGGTAGATTACAGTGGAGCACTGTAGAGGTGGAGTACAGTGGAGTACAGTAGAGGTAGAGTACAGTGGAGCACAGTAGAGATAGAGTACAGTAGAGCACAGTAGAGGTAGAGTACAGTGGAGCACAGTAGAGGTAGAGTAGAGTGGAGTATAGTTGAGGTAGACTACAGTGGAGTACAGTAGAGGTAGAGTACAGTGGAGTACAGTAGAGGTAGAGTACAGTGGAGCACAGTAGAGATAGAGTACAGTGGAGTATAGTTGAGGTAGACTACAGTGGACTACAGTAGAGGTAGAGTACAGTGGAGCACAGTAGAGGTAGAGTACAGTGGAGCACAGTAGAGGTAGAGTACAGTGGAGCACAGTAGAGGTAGAGTACAGTGGAGTAGAGTAGAGGTAGAGTACAGTGGAGTAAAGTAGAGGTAGAGTACAGTGGAGCACAGTAGAGGTAGAGTACAGTGGAGTACAGTGGAGCATAGTAGAGGTGGAGTACAGTAGAGTACAGTAGAGGTAGAGTACAGTGGAGCACAGTAGAGGTAGAGTACAGTGGAGTACAGTGGACTACAGTAGAGGTGGAGTACAGTAGAGTACAGTAGAGGTAGAGAACAGTACAGTACAGTAGAGGTAGAGTACAGTGGAGTACAGTAGAGGTAGAGTACAGTAGAGCACAGTAGATGCAGAATACAGTGGAGTACAGTAGAGGTAGAGTACAGTGGAGTACAGTAGAGCTAGAGTACAGTGGAGTACAGTAGAGGTAGAGTACAGTGGAGCACAGTAGAGGTAGAGTACAGTAGAGTACAGTAGAGGTAGAGTACAGTGGAGCACAGTAGAGCTAGAATACAGTGGAGTACAGTGGAGCACAGTAGAGGTGGAGTACAATAGAGTAGAGTATAGGTAGAGTACAGTGGAGTACAGTAGAGATAGAGTAGAGTGGAGTAGAGTAGAGATAGAGTACAGTGGATTAGAGTAGAGATAGAGTACAGTGGAGTATAGTTGAGGTAGAGTACAGTGGAGCACAGTAGAGGTAGAGTACAGTGGAGCACAGTAGAGATAGAGTACAATAGAGCAGAGTAGAGGTAGAGTACAGTGGAGCACAGTAGAGATAGAGTACAGTAGAGCACAGTAGAGGTAGATTACAGTGGAGCACAGTAGAGGTAGAGTACAGTGGAGTATAGTTGAGGTAGACTACAGTGGAGTAGAGTAGAGGTAGAGTACACTGGAGTACAGTAGAGGTAGAGTACAGTGGAGCACAGTAGAGGTAGAGTACAGTGGAGCACAGTAGAGGTAGAGTACAGTGGAGTACAGTAGAGGTAGAGTACAGTGGAGTACAGTAGAGGTAGAGTAGAGTGGAGCACATTAGAGGTGGAGTAGAGTAGAGTACAGTAGAGGTAAAGTACAGTGGAGTACAGTAGAAGTAGAGTACAGTGGAGCACAGTAGAGGTAGAGTAGAGTGGAGTACAGTAGAGGTAGAGTACAGTGGAGTACAGTAGAGGTAGAGTACAGTGGATCACAGTAGAGATAGAGTACAGTGGAGCACAGTAGAAGTATAGTACAGTGGAGCACAGTAGAGATAGATTACAGTGGAATAGAGTAGAGATAGAGTACAGTGGAGTACAGTAGAGGTAGAGTACAGTGGAGCAGAGTAGAGGTAGAGTACAGTGGAGTACAGTAGAGGTAGAGCACAGTAGAGCAGAGTAGAGGTAGAGTACAGTGGAGTACAGTAGAGGTAGAGCACAGTGGAGCACTGTAGAGGTAGAGTAAAGTGGAGTACAGTAGAGATAGAGTACAGTGGAGCACAGTAGAGGTAGAGTACAGTGGAGTACAGTAGAGGTAGAGTAGAGTGGAGCACATTAGAGGTGGAGTAGAGTAGAGTACAGTAGAGGTAGAGTACAGTGGAGCACTGTAGAGGTGGAGTACAGTGGAGTACAGTAGAGGTAGAGTACAGTGGAGCACAGTAGAGATAGAGTACAGTAGAGCAGAGTAGAGGTAGAGTACAGTGGAGTATAGTAGAGGTAGAGTACAGTGGAGCACTGTAGAGGTGGAGTACAGTGGAGTACAGTAGAGGTAGAGTACAGTGGAGCACAGTAGAGATAGAGTACAGTAGAGCACAGTAGAGGTAGAATACAATGGAGTATAGTAGAGGTAGAGTACAGTGGAGTACAGTAGAGGTAGATTACAGTGGAGCACAGTAGAGGTAGAGTACAGTGGAGTTTAGTTGAGGTAGACTACAGTGGAGTACAGCAGAGGTAGAGTACAGTGGAGTAAAGTAGAGATAGAGTACAGTAGAGCAGAGTAGAGGTAGAGGACTGTGCAGTACAGTAGAGATAGAGCACAGTGGAGCACTGTAGAGGTAGAGTACAGTGGAGTACAGTAGAGGTTGAGTACATTAGAGTATAGTAGATGTAGAGTACAGTGGACTACAGTAGAGATAGAGGACAGTGGAGCACAGTAGAGGTAGAGTACAGTGGAGCACAGTAGAGGTAGAGTACAGTGGAGCACAGTAGAGGTAGAGTACAGTGGAGTACAGTAGAGGTAGTGTACAGTGGAGCACAGTAGAGGTAGAGTACAGTGGAGTACAGTAGAGGTAGTGTACAGTGGAGCACAGTAGAGGTAGAGTACAGTGGAGCAGAGAAGAGGTAGAGTACAGTGGGGTACAGTATAAATAGAGTACAGTGGAGCACAGTAGAGTAGAGTACAGTAGAGCACAGTAGAGGTAGAGTACAGTGGAGCACAGTAGAGATAGAGTACAGTAGAGCAGAGTAGAGGTAGAGTACAGTGGAGTACAGTACAGGTAGAGTACAGTGGAGCACTGTAGAGGTGGAGTACAGTGGAGTACAGTAGAGGTAGAGTACAGTGGAGCACAGTAGAGATAGAGTACAGTAGAGCACAGTAGAGGTAGAGTACAGTGGAGTATAGTAGAGGTAGAGTACAGTGGAGTACAGTAGAGGTAGAGTACAGTGGAGAATAGTAGATGTAGAGTACAGTGGAGCACAGTAGAGGTAGAGTACAGTGGGGTACAGTAGAAATAGAGTACAGTGGAGCACAGTAGAGTAGAGTACAGTAGAGCACAGTAGAGGTAGAGTAGAGTGGAGCACAGTAGAGATACAGTACATTGGAGTACAGTAGAGGTAGAGTACAGTGGAGTACAGAGGAGCACAGTAGAGGTGGAGTACAGTAGAGTACAGTAGAGGTAGAGTACAGTGTAGTACATTAGAGATAGAGTACAGTGGAGTAGAGTAGAGATAGAGTACAATGGAGCACAGCAGAGGTAGAGTAAAGTGGATCACAGTAGAGATATAGCACAGTGGAGTACAGTGGAGCACAGTAGAGGTAGAGTACAGTGGAGCACAGTAGAGGTAGAGTACAGTGGAGCACAGTAGAGGTAGAGTAGAGTGGAGCACAGTATAGGTAGAGTACAGTGGACTACAGTAGAGGTAGTGTATAGTGGAGCACAGTAGAGGTAGAGTACAGTGGAGCATAGTAGAGGTAGAGTACAGTGGAGTATAGTAGAGGTAGAGTACTGTACAGCACAGTAGAGATAGAGTACAGTAGAGCAGAGTAGAGGTAGAGTACAGTGGAGCACAGTAGAGGAAGAGTACAGTGGAGCACAGTAGAGGTAGAGTACAGTGGAGTACAGTAGAGGTAGTGTACAGTGGAGCACAGTAGAGGTAGAGTACAGTGGAGCACAGTAGAGGTAGAGTACAGTGGAGTATAGTAGAGGTAGAGTACTGTAGAGCACAGTAGAGATAGAGTACAGTAGAGCAGAGTAGAGGTAGAGTACAGTGGAGCACAGTAGAGGAAGAGTACAGTGTAGTACAGTAGAGATAGAGTACAGTGGAGTACAGTAGAGATACAGTACAGTCGAACACAGTAGAGATAAGTGCAGTGGAGTATAGTAGAGGTAGAGTACAGTGGAGTACAGTAGAGGTAGAGTACAGTGGAGTACAGTAGAGGTAGAGTAGAGTGGAGCACATTAGAGGTGGAGTAGAGTAGAGTACAGTGGAGCACAGTAGAGGTAGAGTAGAGTGGAGTACAGTAGAGGTAGAGTACAGTGGAGTACAATAGAGGCAGAGTACAGTGGATCACAGTAGAGATAGAGTACAATGGAGTACAGTTGAGCAGGAGTACAGTGTATCACAGTAGAGATAGAGTACAGTGGAGTACAGTTGAGCACAGTAGCGGTATAGTACAGTGGAGCACAGTAGAGATAGATTACAGTGGAGTACAGTAGAGATAGAGTACAGTGGAGTATAGTAGAGGTAGAGTACAGTGGAGCACAGTAGAGGTAGAGTACAGTGGAGTATAGTTGAGGTAGACTACAGTGGAGTAGAGTAGAGATAGAGTACAGCGGAGCACAGCAGAGGTAGAGCAAAGTGGATCACAGTAGAGATATAGTACAGTGGAGCACAGTAGAGGTAGAGTACAGTGGAGTATAGTTGAGGTAGACTACAGTGGAGTAGAGTAGAGATAGAGTACAGCGGAGCACAGCAGAGGTAGAGCAAAGTGGATCACAGTAGAGATATAGTACAGTGGAGCACAGTAGAGGTAGAGTACAGTGTAGTTAAGTAGAGATAGAGTACAGTGGAGTACAGTAGAGACACAGTACAGTCGAACACAGTAGAGATAAGTGCAGTGGAGTATAGTAGAGGTAGAGTACAGTGGAGTATAGTAGAGGTAGAGTACAGTGGAGTACAGTAGAGGTAGAGTAGAGTGGAGCACATTAGAGGTGGAGTAGAGTAGAGTACAGTGGAGCACAGTAGAGGTAGAGTAGAGTGGAGTACAGTAGAGGTAGAGTACAGTGGAGTAAAGTAGAGGTAGAGTACAGAGGAGTAGAGTAGAGATAGAGTAGAGTGGAGCACAGCAGAGGTAGAGTACAGTGGATCACAGTAGAGATAGAGTACAGTGGAGTACAGTTGAGCACAGTAGAGGTATAGTACAGTGGAGCACAGTAGAGATAGATTACAGTGGAGTACAGTAGAGATAGAGTACAGTGGAGTACAGTAGAGGTAGAGTACAGTGGAGCACAGTAGAGGTAGAGTACAATGGAGTATAGTTGAGGTAGACTACAGTGGAGTACAGTAGAGATAGAGTACAGTAGAGCAGATTAGAGGTAGAGTACAGTGGAGTACAGTAGAGGTAGAGCACAGTAAAGCAGAGTAGAGGTAGAGTACAGTGGAGTACAGTAGAGGTATAGCACAGTGGAGCACTGTAGAGGTAGAGTGCAGTGGAGTACAGTAGAGATAGAGTACAGTGGAGCACAGTAGAGGTAGAGTACAGTGGAGTACAGTGGAGCACAGTAGAGGTGGAGTACAGTAGAGTACAGTAGAGGTAGAGTACAGTGGAGTACAGTAGAGGTAGAGCACAGTAGAGCAGAGTAGAGGTAGAGTACAGTGGAGTACAGTAGAGGTAGAGTACAGTGGAACACTGTAGAGGTGGAGTACAGTGGAGTAGAGTAGAGGTAGAGTACAGTGGAGCACAGTAGAGGTAGAGTACAGTGGAGTACAGTAGAGGTAGAGTAGAGTGGAGCACATTAGAGGTGGAGTAGAGTAGAGTACAGTAGAGGTAGAGTACAGTGGAGCACTGTAGAGGTGGAGTACAGTGGAGTACAGTAGAGGTAGAGTACAGTGGAGCACAGTAGAGATAGAGTACAGTAGAGCAGAATAGAGGTAGAGTACAGTGGAGTATAGTAGAGGTAGAGTACAGTGGAGCACTGTAGAGGTGGAGTACAGTGGAGTACAGTAGAGGTAGAGTACAGTGGAGCACAGTAGAGATAGAGTACAGTAGAGCACAGTAGAGGTAGAGTACAATGGAGTATAGTAGAGGTAGAGTACAGTGGAGCACAGTAGAGGTAGATTACAGTGGAGCACAGTAGAGGTAGAGTAGAGTGGAGCACAGTAGAGGTAGAGTACAGTGGAGCACAGTAGAGGTAGAGTACAGTGGGGTACAGTAGAAATAGAGTACAGTGGAGCACAGTAGAGTAGAGTACAGTAGAGCACAGTAGAGGTAGAGTAGAGTGGAGCACAGTACAGATACAGTACAGTGGAGTACAGTAGAGGTAGAGTACAGTGGAGTACAGAGGAGCACAGTAGAGGTGGAGTACAGTAGAGTACAGTAGAGGTAGAGTACAGTGTAGTACATTAGAGATAGAGTACAGTGGAGTAGAGTAGAGATAGAGTACAGTGGAGCACAGCAGAGGTAGAGTAAAGTGGATCACAGTAGAGATATAGTACAGTGGAGTACAGTGGAGCACAGTAGAGGTAGAGTACAGTGGAGCACAGTAGAGGTAGAGTACAGTGGAGCACAGTAGAGGTAGAGTACAGTAGAGCACAGTAGAGGTAGAATAAAGTGGAGTACAGTAGAGGTAGAGTACAGTGGAGTACAGTAGAGGTAGAGTACAGTAGAGTACAGTAGAGGTAGAGAACAGTACAGTACAGTAGAGGTAGAGTAGAGTGGAGTACAGTAGAGGTAGAGTACAGTAGAGCACAGTAGAGGTAGAATACAGTGGAGTACAGTAGAGGTAGAGTACAGTGGTTTACAGTAGAGGTAGAGTACAGTGGAGTACAGAAGAGATAGAGTACAGTGGAGCACAGTAGAGGTAGAGTACAGTGGAGCACAGTAGAGGTAGAGTACAGTGGAGCACAGTAGAGGTAGAGTACAGTGGAGTACAGTAGAGGTAGAGTACAGTGGAGTACAGAAGAGGTAGAGTACAGTGGAGTACAGTAGAGGTGGAGTACAGTAGAGTACAGTAGAGGTAGAGAACAGTACAGTGCAGTAGAGGTAGAGTACAGTTGAGTACAGTAGAGGTAGAGTACAGTAGAGCACAGTAGAGGTAGAATACAGTGGAGTATAGTAGAGGTAGAGTACAGTGGAGTATAGTAGATGTAGAGTACAGTGGAGTACAGTAGAGGTAGAGTACAGTGGAGTATAGTAGAGGTAGAGTACAGTGGAGTACAGTAGAGGTAGAGTACAGTGGAGCATAGTAGAGGTAGAGTAGAGTGGAGTACAGTGGAGTACAGTAGAGGTGGAGTACAGTAGAGTACAGTAGAGGTAGAGAACAGTACAGTACAGTAGAGGTAGAGTACAGTGGAGTACAGTAGAGGTAGAGTACAGTAGAGCAGAGTAGAGGTAGAGTACAGTGGAGTACAGTAGAGGTAGAGCACAGTAGAGCAGAGTAGAGGTAGAGTACAGTGGAGTACAGTAGAGGTAGAGCACAGTGGAGCACTGTAGAGGTAGAATACAGTGGAGTACAGTAGAGATAGAGTACAGTGGAGAACAGTAGAGGATGAGTACAGTGGAGTACAGTGGAGCACAGTAGAGGTGGAGTACAGTAGAGTACAGTAGAGGCAGAGTACAGTGGAGTACAATAGAGATAGAGTACAGTGGAGTAGAGTAGATATAGAGTACAGTGGAGCACAGCAGAGGTAGAGTACAGTGGATCACAGTAGAGATAGAGTGCAGTGGAGTACAGTGGAGCACAGTAGAGGTAGAGTACAGTGGAGAACAGTAGAGATAGAGTACAGTGGAGTACAGTAGAGTTGGAGTACAGTAGAGTATAGTAGAGGTAGAGTACAGTGGACTACAGTAGAGATAGAGTACAGTGGAACACAGTAGAGGTAGAGTACAGTGGAGCACAGTAGAGGTAGAGTACAGTGGAGCACAGTAGAGGTAGAGTACAGTGGAGTACAGTAGAGGTAGTGTACAGTGGAGCAGAGTAGAGGTAGAGTACAGTGGAGCACAGTAGAGGTAGAGTACAGTGGGGTACAGTAGAAATAGAGTACAGTGGAGCACAGTAGAGTAGAGTACAGTAGAGCACAGTAGAGGTAGAGTACAGTGGAGCACAGTAGAGATAGAGTACAGTGGAGTACAGTAGAGGAAGAGTACAGTGGAGTACAGTGGAGCACAGTAGAGGTGGATTACAGTAGAGTACAGTAGAGGTAGAGTACAGTGGAGTACAATAGAGATAGAGTACAGTGGAGTAGAGTAGATATAGAGTACAGTGGAGCACAGCAGAGGTAGAGTACAGTGGATCACAGTAGAGATAGAGTTCAGTGGAGTACAGTGGAGCACAGTAGAGGTAGAGTACAGTGGAGAACAGTAGAGATAGAGTACAGTGGAGTACAGTAGAGGTGGAGTACAGTAGAGTATAGTAGAGGTAGAGTACAGTGGACTACAGTAGAGATAGAGTACAGTGGAACACAGTAGAGGTAGAGTACAGTGGAGCACAGTAGAGGTAGAGTACAGTGGAGCACAGTAGAGGTAGAGTACAGCGGAGTACAGTAGAGGTAGTGTACAGTGGAGCACAGTAGAGGTAGAGTACAGTGGAGCACAGTAGACGTAGAGTACAGTGGGGTTCAGTAGAAATAGAGTACAGTGGAGCACAGTAGAGTAGAGTACAGTAGAGCACAGTAGAGGTAGAGTACAGTGGAGCAGAGTAGAGGTAGAGTACAGTGGAGTACAGTACAGGTAGAATACAGTGGAGCACTGTAGAGGTGGAGTACAGTGGAGTACAGTAGAGGTAGAGTACAGTGGAGCACAGTAGATATAGAGTACAGTAGAGCACAGTAGAGGTAGAGTACAGTGGAGTATAGTAGGGGTAGAGTACAGTGGAGTACAGTAGAGGTAGAGTACAGTGTAGTACAGTAGAAATAGAGTACAGTGGAGTACAGTAGAGGTAGAGTACAGTGGAGCACTGTAGAGGTGGAGTACAGTGGAGTACAGTAGAGGTAGAGTACAGTGGAGCACAGTAGAGATAGAGTACAGTAGAGCAGAGTAGAGGTAGAGTACAGTGGAGCACAGTAGAAGTAGAGTACAGTGAAGTATAGTAGAGGTAGAATACAGTGGAGTACAGTAGAGGTAAGGTACAGTGGAGCACAGTAGAGGTAGAGTACAGTGGAGTACAGTAGAGGTAGAGTACAGTGGAGCACAGTAGAGGTAGAGTACAGTGGAGTAGAGTAGAGGTAGAGTACAGTGGAGCACAGTAGAGCTAGAGTACAGGGGAGTACATTGGAGCACAGTAGAGGTGGAGTACAGTAGAGTAGAGTATAGGTAGAGTACAGTGGAGTACAGTAGAGATAGAGTAGAGTGGAGTAGAGTAGAGATAGAGTACAGTGGATTAGAGTAGAGATAGAGTACAGTGGAGTATAGTTGAGGTAGAGTACAGTGGAGCACAGTAGAGGTAGAGTACAGTGGAGTATAGTTGAGATAGACTACAGTGGAGTACAGTAGAGGTAGAGTACAGTGGAGCACAGTAGAGATAGAGTACAGTAGAGCAGAGTAGAGGTAGAGTACAGTGGAGTACAGTAGAGGTAGATTACAGTGGAGCACTGTAGAGGTGGAGTACAGTGGAGTACAGTAGAGGTAGAGTACAGTGGAGCACAGTAGAGATAGAGTACAGTAGAGCACAGTAGAGGTAGAGTACAGTGGAGCACAGTAGAGGTAGAGTAGAGTGGAGTATAGTTGAGGTAGACTACAGTGGAGTACAGTAGAGGTAGAGTACAGTGGAGTACAGTAGAGGTAGAGTACAGTGGAGCACAGTAGAGGTAGAGTACAGTGGAGTATAGTTGAGGTAGACTACAGTGGACTACAGTAGAGGTAGAGTACAGTGGAGCACAGTAGAGGTAGAGTACAGTGGAGCACAGTAGAGGTAGAGTACAGTGGAGCACAGTAGAGGTAGAGTACAGTGGAGTAGAGTAGAGGTAGAGTACAGTGGAGTAAAGTAGAGGTAGAGTACAGTGGAGCACAGTAGAGGTAGAGTACAGTGGAGTACAGTGGAGCATAGTAGAGGTGGAGTACAGTAGAGTACAGTAGAGGTAGAGTACAGTGGAGCACAGTAGAGGTAGAGTACAGTGGAGTACAGTGGACTACAGTAGAGGTGGAGTACAGTAGAGTACAGTAGAGGTAGAGAACAGTACAGTACAGTAGAGGTAGAGTACAGTGGAGTACAGTAGAGGTAGAGTACAGTAGAGCACAGTAGATGCAGAATACAGTGGAGTACAGTAGAGGTAGAGTACAGTGGAGTACAGTAGAGCTAGAGTACAGTGGAGTACAGTAGAGGTAGAGTACAGTGGAGCACAGTAGAGGTAGAGTACAGTAGAGTACAGTAGAGGTAGAGTACAGTGGAGCACAGTAGAGCTAGAATACAGTGGAGTACAGTGGAGCACAGTAGAGGTGGAGTACAATAGAGTAGAGTATAGGTAGAGTACAGTGGAGTACAGTAGAGATAGAGTAGAGTGGAGTAGAGTAGAGATAGAGTACAGTGGATTAGAGTAGAGATAGAGTACAGTGGAGTATAGTTGAGGTAGAGTACAGTGGAGCACAGTAGAGGTAGAGTACAGTGGAGCACAGTAGAGATAGAGTACAATAGAGCAGAGTAGAGGTAGAGTACAGTGGAGCACAGTAGAGATAGAGTACAGTAGAGCACAGTAGAGGTAGATTACAGTGGAGCACAGTAGAGGTAGAGTACAGTGGAGTATAGTTGAGGTAGACTACAGTGGAGTAGAGTAGAGGTAGAGTACACTGGAGTACAGTAGAGGTAGAGTACAGTGGAGCACAGTAGAGGTAGAGTACAGTGGAGCACAGTAGAGGTAGAGTACAGTGGAGTACAGTAGAGGTAGAGTACAGTGGAGTACAGTAGAGGTAGAGTAGAGTGGAGCACATTAGAGGTGGAGTAGAGTAGAGTACAGTAGAGGTAAAGTACAGTGGAGTACAGTAGAAGTAGAGTACAGTGGAGCACAGTAGAGGTAGAGTAGAGTGGAGTACAGTAGAGGTAGAGTACAGTGGAGTACAGTAGAGGTAGAGTACAGTGGATCACAGTAGAGATAGAGTACAGTGGAGCACAGTAGAAGTATAGTACAGTGGAGCACAGTAGAGATAGATTACAGTGGAATAGAGTAGAGATAGAGTACAGTGGAGTACAGTAGAGGTAGAGTACAGTGGAGCAGAGTAGAGGTAGAGTACAGTGGAGTACAGTAGAGGTAGAGCACAGTAGAGCAGAGTAGAGGTAGAGTACAGTGGAGTACAGTAGAGGTAGAGCACAGTGGAGCACTGTAGAGGTAGAGTAAAGTGGAGTACAGTAGAGATAGAGTACAGTGGAGCACAGTAGAGGTAGAGTACAGTGGAGCACAGTAGAGGTAGAGTACAGTGGAGCACAGTAGAGGTAGAGTACAGTGGAGTACAGTAGAGGTAGAGTACAGTGGAGTACAGTAGAGGTAGAGTACAGTGGAGCACAGTAGAAGTAGAGTACAGTGGAGTACAGTGGAGCACAGTAGAGGTGGAGTACAGTAGAGTACAGTAGACGTAGAGTACAGTGGAGCACAGTAGAGGTAGAGTACAGTGGAGTACACTGGAGTACAGTAGAGTTAGAGAACAGTACAGTACAGTAGAGGTAGAATACAGTGGAGTACAGTAGAGGTAGAGTACAGTGGAGTACAGTAGAGGTAGAGTACAGTGGAGTACAGTAGAGGTAGAGAACAGTACAGTACAGTAGAGGTAGAGTACAGTGGAGTACAGTAGAGGTAGAGTAAAGTAGAGCACAGTAGAGGTAGAATACAGTGGAGTACAGTAGAGGTAGAGTACAGTGGAGTACAGTAGAGGTAGAGTACAGTGGAGTACAGTAGAGGTAGAGTACAGTGGAGCACAGTAGAGGTAGAGTACAGTGGAGTACAGTAGAGGTAGAGTAGAGTGGAGCACAGTAGAGCTAGAGTACAGTGGAGTACAGTGGAGCACAGTAGAGGTGGAGTACAGTAGAGTAGAGTATAGGTAGAGTACAGTGGAGTAAAATAGAGATAGAGTACAGTGGATTAGAGTAGAGATATGGTACAGTGGAGTATAGTTGAGGTAGAGTACAGTGGAGCACAGTAGAGGTAGAGTACAGTGGAGTATAGTTGAGGTAGACTACAGTGGAGTACAGTAGAGGTAGAGTACAGTGGAGCACAGTAGAGATAGAGTACAGTAGAGCAGAGTAGATGTAGAGGACAGTGGAGTACAGTAGAGGTAGAGTACAGTGGAGCACTGTAGAGGTGGAGTACAGTGGAGAACAGTAGAGGTAGAGTACAGTGGAGCACAGTAGAGGTAGAGTACAGTGAAGTATAGTAGAGGTAGAATACATTGGAGTACAGTAGAGGTAGAGTACAGTGGAGTACAGTAGAGGTAGAGTACAGTGGAGTACAGTAGAGGTAGAGTACAGTGGAGCACAGTAGAGGTAGAGTACAGTGGAGTAGAGTAGAGGTAGAGTACAGTGGAGCACAGTAGAGCTAGAGTACAGTGGAGTACATTGGAGCACAGTAGAGGTGGAGTACAGTAGAGTAGAGTATAGGTGGAGTACAGTGGAGTACAGTAGAGATAGAGTAGAGTGGAGTAGAGTAGAGATAGAGTACAGTGGATTAGAGTAGAGATAGAGTACATTGGAGTATAGTTGAGGTAGAGTACAGTGGAGCACAGTAGAGGTAGAGTACAGTGGAGTATAGTTGAGGTAGACTACAGTGGAGTACAGTAGAGGTAGAGTACAGTGGAGCACAGTAGAGATAGAGTACATAGAGCAGAGTAGAGATAGAGTACAGTGGAGTAGAGTAGAGGTAGAGTACAGTGGAGCACAGTAGAGCTAGAGTACAGTGGAGTACATTGGAGCACAGTAGAGGTGGAGTACAGTAGAGTAGAGTATAGGTAGAGTACAGTGGAGTACAGTAGAGATAGAGTAGAGTGGAGTAGAGTAGAGATAGAGTACAGTGGATTAGAGTAGAGATAGAGTACAGTGGAGTATAGTTGAGGTAGAGTACAGTGGAGCACAGTAGAGGTAGAGTACAGTGGAGTATAGTTGAGGTAGACTACAGTGGAGTACAGTAGAGGTAGAGTACAGTGGAGCACAGTAGAGATAGAGTACAGTAGAGCAGAGTAGAGGTAGAGTACAGTGGAGTACATTAGAGGTAGAGCACAGTAGATCAGAGTAGAGGTAGAGTACAGTGGAGTACAGTAGAGGTAGAGCACAGTGGAGCACTGTAGAGGTAGAATACAGTGGAGTACAGTAGAGATAGAGTACAGTGGAGCACAGTAGAGGTAGAGTACAGTGGAGCACAGTAGAGGTAGAGTACAGTGGAGCACAGTAGAGGTAGAGTACAGTGGAGTACAGTAGAGGTAGTGTACAGTGGAGCACAGTAGAGGTAGAGTACAGTGGAGCAGAGTAGAGGTAGAGCACAGTGGGGTACAGTAGAAATAGAGTACAGTGGAGCACATTAGAGTAGAGTACAGTAGAGCACAGTAGAGGTAGAGTACAGTGGAGCACAGTAGAGATAGAGTACAGTGGAGTACAGTAGAGGAAGAGTACAGTGGAGTACAGTGGAGGTAGAGTACAGTGGAGTACGGTAGAGGTAGAGTAGAGTGGAGCACATTAGAGGTGGAGTAGAGTAGAGTACAGTAGAGGTAGAGTACAGTGGAGTACAGTAGAAGTAGAGTACAGTGGAGCACAGTAGAGGTGGAGTACAGTAGAGTACAGTAGAGGTAGAGTACAGTGGAGTACAATAGAGATAGTGTACAGTGGAGTAGAGTAGATATAGAGTACAGTGGAGCACAGCAGAGGTAGAGTACAGTGGATCACAGTAGAGATAGAGTGCAGTGGAGTACAGTGGAGCACAGTAGAGGTAGAGTACAGTGGAGAACAGTAGAGATAGAGTACAGTGGAGTACAGTAGAGGTGGAGTACAGTAGAGTATAGTAGAGGTAGAGTACAGTGGACTACAGTAGAGATAGAGTACAGTGGAACACAGTAGAGGTAGAGTACAGTGGAGCACAGTAGAGGTAGAGTACAGTTGAGCACAGTATAGGTAGAGTACAGTGGAGTACAGTAGAGGTAGTGTACAGTGGAGCACAGTAGAGGTAGAGTACAGTGGAGCACAGTAGAGGTAGAGTACAGTGGAGCACAGTAGAGGTAGAGTACAGTGGAGCAGAGTAGAGGTAGAGTACAGTGGAGTAGAGTAGAGGTAGAGTACAGTGGAGTACAGTAGAGGTAGAGTACAGTGGAGCACAGTAGAGGTAGAGTACAGTGGAGTACAGTGGAGCACAGTAGAGGTGGAGTACAGTAGAGTACAGTAGAGGTAGAGTACAGTGGAGCACAGTAGAGGTAGAGTACAGTGGAGTACAGTGGAGTACAGTAGAGGTGGAGTACAGTAGAGTACAGTAGAGGTAGAGAACAGTACAGTACAGTAGAGGTAGAGTACAGTGGAGTACAGTAGAGGTAGAGTACAGTAGAGCACAGTAGAGGTAGAATACAGTGGAGTACAGTAGAGGTAGAGTACAGTGGAGTACAGTAGAGGTAGAGTACAGTGGAGTACAGTAGAGGTAGAGTACAGTGGAGCACAGTAGAGGTAGAGTACAGTAGAGTACAGTAGAGGTAGAGTACAGTGGAGCACAGTAGAGCTAGAATACAGTGGAGTACAGTGGAGCACAGTAGAGATAGAGTAGAGTGGAGTAGAGTAGAGATAGAGTACAGTGGAGTACAGTAGAGATAGAGTAGAGTGGAGTAGAGTAGAGATAGAGTACAGTGGATTAGAGTAGAGATAGAGTACAGTGGAGTATAGTATAGTGGAGTACAGTGGAGCACAGTAGAGGTAGAGTACAGTGGAGTATAGTTGAGGTAGACTACAGTGGAGTACAGTAGAGGTAGAGTACAGTGGAGCACAGTAGAGATAGAGTACAGTAGAGCAGAGTAGAGGTAGAGTACAGTGGAGTACAGTAGAGGTAGAGTACAGTGGAGCACTGTAGAGGTGGAGTACTGTGGAGTACAGTAGAGGTAGAGTACAGTGGAGCACAGTAGAGATAGAGTACAGTAGAGCACAGTAGAGGTAGAGTACAGTGGAGCAGAGTAGAGGTAGAGTACAGTGGAGTACAGTAGAGGTAGAGTACAGTGGAGTACAGTAGAGGTAGAGCACAGTGGAGTATAGTTGAGGTAGACTACAGTGGAGTACAGTAGAGGTAGAGTACAGTGGAGCACAGTAGAGATAGAGTACAGTAGAGCAGAGTAGAGGTCGAGTACAGTGGAGTACAGTAGAGGTAGAGCACAGTAGAGCAGAATAGAGGTAGAGTACAGTGGAGTACAGTAGAGGTAGAGTACAGTGGAGTACAATAGAGATAGAGTGGAGTAGAGTAGATATAGAGTACAGTGGAGCACAGCAGAGGTAGAGTACAGTGGATCACAGTGGAGATAGAGTGCAGTGGAGTACAGTGGAGCACAGTAGAGGTAGAGTACAGTGGAGCACAGTAGAGGTAGAGTACAGTGGAGTAGAGTAGAGGTAGAGTACAGTGGAGCACAGTAGAGCTAGAGTATAGTGGAGTACATTGAAGCACAGTAGAGGTGGAGTACAGCAGAGTAGAGTATAGGTAGAATACAGTGGAGTACAGTAGAGATAGAGTAGAGTGAAGTAGAGTAGAGATAGAGTACAGTGGAGTATAGTTGAGGTAGAGTACAGTGGAGCACAGTAGAGGTAGAGTACAGTGGAGTATAGTTGAGGTAGACTACAGTGGAGTACAGTAGATGTGGAGTACAGTAGAGTATAGTAGAGGTAGAGTACAGTGGACTACAGTAGAGATAGAGTACAGTGGAACACAGTAGAGGTAGAGTGCAGTGGAGCACAGTAGAGGTAGAGTACAGTGGAGCACAGTAGAGGTAGAGTACAGCGTAGTACAGTAGAGGTAGTGTACAGTGGAGCACAGTAGAGGTAGAGTACAGTGGAGCACAGTAGACGTAGAGTACAGTGGGGTACAGTAGAAATAGAGTACAGTGGAGCACAGTAGAGTAGAGTACAGTAGAGCACAGTAGAGGTAGAGTACAGTGGAGCAAAGTAGAGATAGAGTACAGTGGAGTACAGTAGAGGAAGAGTACAGTGGAGTACAGTGGAGCACAGTAGAGGTGGAGTACAGTAGGGTACAGTAGAGGTAGAGTACAGTGGAGTACAATAGAGATAGAGTACAGTGGAGTAGAGTAGATATAGAGTACAGTGGAGCACAGCAGAGGTAGAGTACAGTGGATCACAGTAGAGATAGAGTTCAGTGGAGTACAGTGGAGCACATTAGAGGTAGATTACAGTGGAGAACAGTAGAGATAGAGTACAGTGGAGTACAGTAGAGGTGGAGTACAGTAGAGTATAGTAGAGGTAGAGTACAGTGGACTACAGTAGAGATAGAGTACAGTGGAACACAGTAGAGGTAGAGTACAGTGGAGCACAGTAGAGGTAGAGTACAGTGGAGCACAGTAGAGGTAGAGTACAGCGGAGTACAGTAGAGGTAGTGTACAGTGGAGCACAGTAGAGGTAGAGTACAGTGGAGCACAGTAGACGTAGAGTACAGTGGGGTTCAGTAGAAATAGAGTACAGTGGAGCACAGTAGAGTAGAGTACAGTGGAGTACAGTACAGGTAGAGTACAGTGGAGCACTGTAGACGTAGAGTACAGTGGGGTACAGTAGAAATAGAGTACAGTGGAGCACAGTAGAGTAGAGTACAGTAGAGCACAGTAGAGGTAGAGTACAGTGGAGCACAGTAGAGATAGAGTACAGTGGAACACAGTAGAGGTAGAGTGCAGTGGAGCACAGTAGAGGTAGAGTACAGTGGAGCACAGTAGAGGTAGAGTACAGCGTAGTACAGTAGAGGTAGTGTACAGTGGAGCACAGTAGAGGTAGAGTACAGTGGAGCACAGTAGACGTAGAGTACAGTGGGGTACAGTAGAAATAGAGTACAGTGGAGCACAGTAGAGTAGAGTACAGTAGAGCACAGTAGAGGTAGAGTACAGTGGAGCAAAGTAGAGATAGAGTACAGTGGAGTACAGTAGAGGAAGAGTACAGTGGAGTACAGTTGAGCACAGTAGAGGTGGAGTACAGTAGAGTACAGTAGAGGTAGAGTACAGTGGAGTACAATAGAGATAGAGTACAGTGGAGTAGAGTAGATATAGAGTACAGTGGAGCACAGCAGAGGTAGAGTACAGTGGATCACAGTAGAGATAGAGTTCAGTGGAGTACAGTGGAGCACATTAGAGGTAGAGTACAGTGGAGAACAGTAGAGATAGAGTACAGTGGAGTACAGTAGAGGTGGAGTACAGTAGAGTATAGTAGAGGTAGAGTACAGTGGACTACAGTAGAGATAGAGTACAGTGGAACACAGTAGAGGTAGAGTACAGTGGAGCACAGTAGAGGTAGAGTACAGTGGAGCACAGTAGAGGTAGAGTACAGCGGAGTACAGTAGAGGTAGTGTACAGTGGAGCACAGTAGAGGTAGAGTACAGTGGAGCACAGTAGACGTAGAGTACAGTGGGGTTCAGTAGAAATAGAGTACAGTGGAGCACAGTAGAGTAGAGTACAGTGGAGTACAGTACAGGTAGAGTACAGTGGAGCACTGTAGACGTAGAGTACAGTGGGGTACAGTAGAAATAGAGTACAGTGGAGCACAGTAGAGTAGAGTACAGTAGAGCACAGTAGAGGTAGAGTACAGTGGAGCACAGTAGAGATAGAGTACAGTGGAGTACAGTAGAGGAAGAGTACAGTGGAGTACAGTGGAGCACAGTAGAGGTTGAGTACAGTAGAGTACAGTAGAGGTAGAGTACAGTGGAGTACAATAGAGATAGAGTACAGTGGAGTAGAGTAGATATAGAGTACAGTGGAGCACAGCAGAGGTAGAGTACAGTGGATCACAGTAGAGATAGAGTTCAGTGGAGTACAGTGGAGCACATTAGAGGTAGAGTACAGTGGAGCACAGTAGAGATAGATTACAGTGGAGTAGAGTAGAGATAGAGTACAGTGGAGTACAGTAGAGGTGGAGTACAGTAGAGTATAGTAGAAGTAGAGTACAGTGGACTACAGTAGAGATAGAGTACAGTGGAACACAGTAGAGGTAGAGTACAGTGGAGCACAGTAGAGGTAGAGTACAGTGGAGCACAGTAGAGGTAGAGTACAGCGGAGTACAGTAGAGGTAGTGTACAGTGGAGCACAGTAGAGGTAGAGTACAGTGGAGCACAGTAGACGTAGAGTACAGTGGGGTTCAGTAGAAATAGAGTACAGTGGAGCACAGTAGAGTAGAGTACAGTGGAGCACAGTAGAGGTAGAGTACAGTGGAGCACAGTAGAGGTAGAGTACAGTGGAGCACAGTAGAGGTAGAGTACAGTGGAGTATAGTTGAGGTAGAGAACAGTACAGTTCAGTAGAGGTAGAGTAGAGTGGAGTACAGTAGAGGTAGAGTACAGTGGACTACAGTAGAGATAGAGTACAGTGGAACACAGTAGAGGTAGAGTACAGTGGGGCACAGTAGAGGTAGAGTACAGTGGAGCACAGTAGAGGTAGAGTACAGTGGAGTATAGTAGAGGTAGTGTACAGTGGAGCACAGTAGAGGTAGAGTACAGTGGAGCACAGTAGACGTAGAGTACAGTGGGGTACAGTAGAAATAGAGTACAGTGGAGCACAGTAGAGTAGAGTACAGTAGAGCACAGTAGAGGTAGAGTACCGTGGATCAGAGTAGAGATAGAGTACAGTGGAGTACAGTACAGGTAGAGTACAGTGGAGCACTGTAGAGGTGGGGTACAGTGGAGTACAGTAGAGGTAGAGTACAGTGGAGCACAGTAGAGGTAGAGTACAGTGGAGCAGAGTAGAGGTAGAGTACAGTGGAGTACAGTAGAGGTAGAGTACAGTGGAGCACATTAGAGGTAGAGTACAGTGGAGTACAGTGGAGCACAGTAGAGGTGGAGTACAGCAGAGTACAGTAGAGGTAGAGTACAGTGGAGCACAGTAGAGGTAGAGTACAGTGGAGTACAGTGGAGTACAGTAGAGGTGGAGTACAGTAGAGTACAGTAGAGGTAGAGAACAGTACAGTACAGTAGAGGTAGAGTACAGTGGAGTACAGTAGAGGTAGAGTACAGTAGAGCACAGTAGAGGTAGAATACAGTGGAGTACAGTAGAGGTAGAGTACAGTGGAGCACAGTAGAGGTAGAGAACAGTACAGTACAGTAGAGATAGAGTAGAGTGGAGTACAGTAGAGGTAGAGTACAGTAGAGCACAGTAGAGGTAGAATACAGTGGAGTACAGTAGAGGTAGAGTACAGTGGAGTACAGTAGAGGTAGAGTACATTGGAGTACAGAAGATATAGAGTACAGTGGAGCACAGTAGAGGTAGAGTACAGTGGAGCACAGTAGAGGAAGAGTACGGTGGAGCACAGTAGAGGTAGAGTACAGTGGAGTACAGTAGAGGTTGAGTACAGTGGAGTACAGTAGAGGTAGAGTACAGTGGAGCACAGTAGAGGTAGAGTACAGTGGAGTACAGTAGAGGTAGAATACAGTGGAGTACAGTAGAGGTAGAGTACAGTGGAGTACAGTAGAGGTAGAGTACAGTGGAGTACAGTAGAGGTAGAGTACAGTGGAGCAGAGTAGAGGTAGAGTACAGTGGAGTACAGTAGAGGTAGAGTACAGTGGAGTACAGTAGAGGTTGAGTACAGTGGAGTACAGTAGAGGTAGAGTACAGTGGAGTACAGTAGAGGTAGAGTACAGTGGAGCAGAGTAGAGGTAGAGTACAGTGGAGTACAGTAGAGGTAGAGTACAGTGGAGCACAGTAGAGCTAGAGTACAGTGGAGTACAGTGGAGCACAGTAGAGGTGGAGTACAGTAGAGTAGAGTATAGGTTGAGTACAGTGGAGTACAGTAGAGATAGAGTGGAGTGGAGTAGAGTAGAGATAGAGTACAGTGGATTAGAGTAGATATAGAGTACAGTGGAGTATAGTTGAGGTAGAGTACAGTGGAGCACATTAGAGGTAGAGTACAGTGGAGTATAGTTGAGGTAGACTACAGTGGAGTACAGTAGAGGTAGAGTACAGTGGAGCACAGTAGAGGTAGAGTAGAGTGGAGCACATTAGAGGTGGAGTAGAGTAGAGTACAGTAGAGGTAGAGTACAGTGGAGTACAGTAGAAGTAGAGTACAGTGGAGTACAGTAGAGGTAGAGTAGAGTCGAGTACAGTAGAGGTAGAGTACAGTGGAGTACAGTAGAGGTAGAGTACAGTGGAGTAGAGTAGAGATAGAGTAGAATGGAGCACAGCAGAGGTAGAGTACAGTGGATCACAGTAGAGATAGAGTACAGTGGAGTACAGTAGAGGTAGAGTACAGTGGAGCACATTAGAGGTAGAGTACATTGGAGTATTGTTGAGGTAGACTACAGTGGAGTACAGTAGAGATAGAGTACAGTAGAGCAGAGTAGAGTAGAGTACAGTGGAGTACAGTAGAGGTAGAGCACAGTAGAGCAGAGTAGAGGTAGAGTACAGTGGAGTACAGTAGAGGTATAGCACAGTGGAGCACTGTAGAGGTAGAGTACAGTGGAGTACAGTAGAGATAGAGTACAGTGGAGCACAGTAGAGGTAGAGTACAGTGGAGCACAGTAGAGGTAGAGTACAGTGGAGCACAGTAGAAGTAGAGTACAGTGGAGTACAGTAGAGGTAGAGTACAGTGGAGTACTGTAGAGGTAGAGTACAGTGGAGCACAGTAGAGGTAGAGTACAGTGGAGTACAGTGGAGCACAGTAGAGGTGGAGTACAGTAGAGTACAGTAGAGGTAGAGTACAGTGGAGTACAGTAGAGGTAGAGTACAGTGGAGTACAGAAGAGATAGAGTACAGTGGAGCACAGTAGAGGTAGAGTACAGTGGAGCACAGTAGAGGTAGAGTAAAGTGGAGCACAGTAGAGGTAGAGTACAGTGGAGTACAGTAGAGGTAGAGTACAGTGGAGCACAGTAGAGGTAGAGTACAGTGGAGCACAGTAGAGGTATAGTACACTGGAGTACAGTGGAGCACAGTAGAGGTGGAGTACAGTAGAGTACAGTAGAGGTAGAGTACAGTGGAGCACAGTAGAAGTAGAGTACAGTAGAGCACAGTAGAGGTACAATACAGTGGAGTACAGTAGAGGTAGAGTACAGTGGAGTACAGTAGAGGTAGAGTACAGTGTAGTACAGTAGAGGTAGAGAACAGTACAGTACAGTAGAGGTAGAGTACAGTGGAGTACAGTAGAGGTAGAGTACAGTAGAGCACAGTAGAGGTAGAATACAGTGGAGTACAGTAGAGGTAGAGTACAGTCGAGTACAGTAGAGGTAGAGTACAGTGGAGTACAGTAGAGGTAGAGTACAGTGGAGCAGAGTAGAGGTAGAGTACAGTGGAGTACAGTAGAGGTAGAGTACAGTGGAGCACAGTAGAGCTAGAGTACAGTGGAGTACAGTGGAGCACAGTAGAGGTGGAGTACAGTAGAGTAGAGTATAGGTTGAGTACAGTGGAGTACAGTAGAGGTAGAGTACAGTAGAGCACAGTAGAGGTAGAATACAGTGGAGTACAGTAGAGGTAGAGTACAGTGGAGTACAGTAGAGGTAGAGTACAGTGTAGTACAGTAGAGGTAGAGAACAGTACAGTACAGTAGAGGTAGAGTACAGTGGAGTACAGTAGAGGTAGAGTACAGTAGAGCACAGTAGAGGTAGAATACAGTGGAGTACAGTAGAGGTAGAGTACAGTGGAGTACAGTAGAGGTAGAGTACAGTGGAGTACAGTAGAGGTAGAGTACAGTGGAGCAGAGTAGAGGTAGAGTACAGTGGAGTACAGTAGAGGTAGAGTACAGTGGAGCACAGTAGAGCTAGAGTACAGTGGAGTACAGTGGAGCACAGTAGAGGTGGAGTACAGTACAGTAGAGTATAGGTTGAGTACAGTGGAGTACAGTAGAGATAGAGTAGAGTGGAGTAGAGTAGAGATAGAGTACAGTGGATTAGAGTAGATATAGAGTACAGTGGAGTATAGTTGAGGTAGAGTACAGTGGAGCACATTAGAGGTAGAGTACAGTGGAGTATAGTTGAGGTAGACTACAGTGGAGTACAGTAGAGGTAGAGTACAGTGGAGCACAGTAGAGGTAGAGTACAGTGGAGTACAGTAGAGGTAGAGTACAGTGGAGTACAGTAGAGGTAGAGTAGAGTGGAGCACATTACAGGTGGAGTAGAGTAGAGTAGAATAGAGGTAGAGTACAGTGGAGTACAGTAGAAGTAGAGTACAGTGGAGCAGAGTAGAGGTAGAGTAGAGTGGAGCACAGTAGAGGTAGAGTACAGTGGAGTACAGTAGATGTAGACTACAGTGGAGTAGAGTAGAGATAGAGTAGAGTGGAGCACAGCAGAGGTAGAGTACAGTGGATCACAGTAGAGATAGAGTACAGTGGAGTACAGTTGAGCACAGTAGAGGTATAGTACAGTGGAGCACAGTAGCGATAGATTACAGTGGAGTACAGTAGAGATAGAGTACAGTGGAGTACAGTAGAGGTAGAGTACAGTGGAGCACAGTAGAGGTAGAGTACAGTGGAGTACAGTGGAGTACAGTAGAGGTGGAGTACAGTAGAGTACAGTAGAGGTAGAGAACAGTACAGTACAGTAGAGGTAGAGTACAGTGGAGTACAGTAGAGGTAGAGTACAGTAGAGCACAGTAGAGGTAGAATACAGTGGAGTACAGTAGAGGTAGAGTACAGTGGAGCACAGTAGAGGTAGAGTACAGTGGAGTACAGTAGAGGTAGAGTACAGTACAGTACAGTAGAGGTAGAGTACAGTGGAGTACAGTAGAGGTATAGTACAGTAGAGCACAGTAGAGGTAGAATACAGTGGAGTACAGTAGAGGTAGAGTACAGTGGATTACAGTAGAGGTAGAGTACAGTGGAGTACAGTAGAGATAGAGTACAGTGGAGCACAGTAGAGGTAGAGTACAGTGGAGCACAGTAGAGGTAGAGTACAGTGGAGCACAGTAGAGGTAGAGTACAGTGGAGTACAGTAGAGGTAGAGCACAGTGGAGCACTGTAAAGGTAGAGTACAGTGGAGTACAGTAGAGATAGAGTACAGTGGAGCACAGTAGAGGTAGAGTACAGTGGAGCAGAGTAGAGGTAGAGTACAGTGGAGTACAGTAGAGGTAGAGTACAGTGGAGCACATTAGAGGTAGAGTACAGTGGAGTAGAGTGGAGCACAGTAGAGGTGGAGTACAGCAGAGTACAGTAGAGGTAGAGTACAGTGGAGCACAGTAGAGGTAGAGTACAGTGGAGTACAGTGGAGTACAGTAGAGGTGGAGTACAGTAGAGTACAGTAGAGGTAGAGAACAGTACAGTACAGTAGAGGTAGAGTACAGTGGAGTACAGTAGAGGTAGAGTACAGTAGAGCACAGTAGAGGTAGAATACAGTGGAGTACAGTAGAGGTAGAGTACAGTGGAGCACAGTAGAGGTAGAGAACAGTACAGTACAGTAGAGGTAGAGTAGAGTGGAGTACAGTAGAGGTAGAGTACAGTAGAGCACAGTAGAGGTAGAATACAGTGGAGTACAGTAGAGGTAGAGTACAGTGGAGTACAGTAGAGGTAGAGTACAGTGGAGTACAGAAGATATAGAGTACAGTGGAGCACAGTAGAGGTAGAGTACAGTGGAGCACAGTAGAGGAAGAGTACGGTGGAGCACAGTAGAGGTAGAGTACAGTGGAGCACAGTAGAGGTAGAGTACAGTGGAGTACAGTAGAGGTAGAATACAGTGGAGTACAGTAGAGGTAGAGTACAGTGGAGTACAGTAGAGGTAGAGTACAGTGGAGTACAGTAGAGGTAGAGTACAGTTGAGCAGAGTAGAGGTAGAGTACAGTGGAGTACAGTAGAGGTAGAGTACAGTGGAGTACAGTAGAGGTAGAGTACAGTGGAGCAGAGTAGAGGTAGAGTACAGTGGAGTACAGTAGAGGTAGAGTACAGTGGAGCACAGTAGAGCTAGAGTACAGTGGAGTACAGTGGAGCACAGTAGAGGTGGAGTACAGTAGAGTAGAGTATAGGTTGAGTACAGTGGAGTACAGTAGAGATAGAGTAGAGTGGAGTAGAGTAGAGATAGAGTACAGTGGATTAGAGTAGATATAGAGTACAGTGGAGTATAGTTGAGGTAGAGTACAGTGGAGCACATTAGAGGTAGAGTACAGTGGAGTATAGTTGAGGTAGACTAAAGTGGAGTACAGTAGAGGTAGAGTACAGTGGAGCACAGTAGAGGTAGAGTACAGTGGAGTACAGTAGAGGTAGAGTAGAGTGGAGCACATTAGAGGTGGAGTAGAGTAGAGTACAGTAGAGGTAGAGTACAGTGGAGTACAGTAGAAGTAGAGTACAGTGGAGTACAGTAGAGGTAGAGTAGAGTCGAGTACAGTAGAGGTAGAGTACAGTGGAGTACAGTAGAGGTAGAGTACAGTGGAGTAGAGTAGAGATAGAGTAGAATGGAGCACAGCAGAGGTAGAGTACAGTGGATCACAGTAGAGATAGAGTACAGTGGAGTACAGTAGAGGTAGAGTACAGTGGAGCACATTAGAGGTAGAGTACAGTGGAGTATTGTTGAGGTAGACTACAGTGGAGTACAGTAGAGATAGAGTACAGTAGAGCAGAGTAGAGTAGAGTACAGTGGAGTACAGTAGAGGTAGAGCACAGTAGAGCAGAGTAGAGGTAGAGTACAGTGGAGTTCAGTAGAGGTATAGCACAGTGGAGCACTGTAGAGGTAGAGTACAGTGGAGTACAGTAGAGATAGAGTACAGTGGAGCACAGTAGAGGTAGAGTACAGTGGAGCACAGTAGAGATAGAGTACAGTGGAGCACAGTAGAAGTAGAGTACAGTGGAGTACAGTAGAGGTAGATTACAGTGGAGTACAGTAGAGGTAGAGTACAGTGGAGCACAGTAGAGGTAGAGTACAGTGGAGTACAGTGGAGCACAGTAGAGGTGGAGTACAGTAGAGTACAGTAGAGGTAGAGTACAGTGGAGTACAGTAGAGGTAGAGTACAGTGGAGTACAGAAGAGATAGAGTACAGTGGAGCACAGTAGAGGTAGAGTACAGTGGAGCACAGTAGAGGTAGAGTAAAGTGGAGCACAGTAGAGGTAGAGTACAGTGGAGTACAGTAGAGGTAGAGTACAGTAGAGCACAGTAGAGGTAGAATACAGTGGAGTACAGTAGAGGTAGAGTACAGTGGAGTACAGTAGAGGTAGAGTACAGTGGATCACAGTAGAGATAGAGTACAGTGGAGTACAGTAGAGGTAGAGTACAGTGGAGCACATTAGAGGTAGAGTACATTGGAGTATTGTTGAGGTAGACTACAGTGGAGTACAGTAGAGATAGAGTACAGTAGAGCAGAGTAGAGTAGAGTACAGTGGAGTACAGTAGAGGTAGAGCACAGTAGAGCAGAGTAGAGGTAGAGTACAGTGGAGTACAGTAGAGGTATAGCACAGTGGAGCACTGTAGAGGTAGAGTACAGTGGAGTACAGTAGAGATAGAGTACAGTGGAGCACAGTAGAGGTAGAGTACAGTGGAGCACAGTAGAGGTAGAGTACAGTGGAGCACAGTAGAAGTAGAGTACAGTGGAGTACAGTAGAGGTAGAGTACAGTGGAGTACAGTAGAGGTAGAGTACAGTGGAGCACAGTAGAGGTAGAGTACAGTGGAGTACAGTGGAGCACAGTAGAGGTGGAGTACAGTAGAGTACAGTAGAGGTAGAGTACAGTGGAGTACAGTAGAGGTAGAGTACAGTGGAGTACAGAAGAGATAGAGTACAGTGGAGCACAGTAGAGGTAGAGTACAGTGGAGCACAGTAGAGGTAGAGTAAAGTGGAGCACAGTAGAGGTAGAGTACAGTGGAGTACAGTAGAGGTAGAGTACAGTGGAGCACAGTAGAGGTAGAGTACAGTGGAGCACAGTAGAGGTATAGTACACTGGAGTACAGTGGAGCACAGTAGAGGTGGAGTACAGTAGAGTACAGTAGAGGTAGAGTACAGTGGAGCACAGTAGAGGTAGAGTACAGTAGAGCACAGTAGAGGTAGAATACAGTGGAGTTAAGTAGAGGTAGAGTACAGTGGAGTACAGTAGAGGTAGAGTACAGTGTAGTACAGTAGAGGTAGAGAACAGTACAGTACAGTAGAGGTAGAGTACAGTGGAGTACAGTAGAGGTAGAGTACAGTAGAGCACAGTAGAGGTAGAGTACAGTCGAGTACAGTAGAGGTAGAGTACAGTGGAGTACAGTAGAGGTAGAGTACAGTGGAGCAGAGTAGAGGTAGAGTACAGTGGAGTACAGTAGAGGTAGAGTACAGTGGAGCACAGTAGAGCTAGAGTACAGTGGAGTACAGTGGAGCACAGTAGAGGTGGAGTACAGTAGAGTAGAGTATAGGTTGAGTACAGTGGAGTACAGTAGAGGTAGAGTACAGTAGAGCACAGTAGAGGTAGAATACAGTGGAGTACAGTAGAGGTAGAGTACAGTGGAGTACAGTAGAGGTAGAGTACAGTGTAGTACAGTAGAGGTAGAGAACAGTACAGTACAGTAGAGGTAGAGTACAGTGGAGTACAGTAGAGGTAGAGTACAGTAGAGCACAGTAGAGGTAGAATACAGTGGAGTACAGTAGAGGTAGAGTACAGTGGAGTACAGTAGAGGTAGAGTACAGTGGAGTACAGTAGAGGTAGAGTACAGTGGAGCAGAGTAGAGGTAGAGTACAGTGGAGTACAGTAGAGGTAGAGTACAGTGGAGCACAGTAGAGCTAGAGTACAGTGGAGTACAGTGGAGCACAGTAGAGGTGGAGTACAGTACAGTAGAGTATAGGTTGAGTACAGTGGAGTACAGTAGAGATAGAGTAGAGTGGAGTAGAGTAGAGATAGAGTACAGTGGATTAGAGTAGATATAGAGTACAGTGGAGTATAGTTGAGGTAGAGTACAGTGGAGCACATTAGAGGTAGAGTACAGTGGAGTATAGTTGAGGTAGAGTACAGTGGAGTATAGTTGAGGTAGACTACAGTGGAGTAGAGTAGATGTAGAGTACAGTGGAGCACAGTAGAGATAGAGTACAGTAGAGCAGAGTAGAGGTAGAGTACAGTGGAGTACAGTAGAGGTAGAGCACAGTAGAGCAGAGTAGAGGTAGAGTACAGTGGAGTACAGTAGAGGTAGAGCACAGTGGAGCACTGTAGATGTAGAATACAGTGGAGTACAGTAGAGATAGAGTACAGTGGAGCACAGTAGAGGTAGAGTACAGTGGAGCACAGTAGAGGTAGAGTACAGTGGAGCACAGTAGAGGTAGAGTACAGTGGAGTACAGTAGAGGTAGTGTACAGTGGAGCACAGTAGAGGTAGAGTACAGTGGAGCACAGTAGAGGTAGAGCACAGTGGGGTACAGTAGAAATAGAGTACAGTGGAGCACAGTAGAGAAGAGTACAGTAGAGCACAGTAGAGGTAGAGTACAGTGGAGCACAGTAGAGATAGAGTACAGTGGAGTACAGTAGAGGAAGAGTACAGTGGAGTACAGTGGAGCACAGTAGAGGTGGAGTACAGTAGAGTACAGTAGAGGTAGAGTACAGTGGAGTACAATAGAGATAGAGTACAGTGGAGTAGAGTAGATATAGAGTACAGTGGAGAACAGCAGAGGTAGAGTACAGTGGATCACAGTAGAGATAGAGTGCAGTGGAGTACAGTGTAGCACAGTAGAGGTAGAGTACAGTGGAGAACAGTAGAGATAGAGTACAGTGGAGTACAGTAGAGGTGGAGTACAGTAGAGTATAGTAGAGGTAGAGTACAGTGGACTACAGTAGAGATAGAGTACAGTGGAACACAGTAGAGGTAGAGTACAGTGGAGCACAGTAGAGGTAGAGTACAGTGGAGCACAGTAGAGGTAGAGTACAGTGGAGTACAGTAGAGGTAGTGTACAGTGGAGCACAGTAGAGGTAGAGTACAGTGGACTACAGTAGAGATAGAGTACAGTGGAACACAGTAGAGGTAGAGTACAGTGGAGTACAGTGGAGCACAGTAGAGGTGGAGTAGAGTAGAGTACAGTAGAGGTAGAGTACAGTGGAGTACAATAGAGATAGAGTACAGTGGAGTAGAGTAGATATAGAGTACAGTGGAGAACAGCAGAGGTAGAGTACAGTGGATCACAGTAGAGATAGAGTGCAGTGGAGTACAGTGTAGCACAGTAGAGGTAGAGTACAGTGGAGAACAGTAGAGATAGAGTACAGTGGAGTACAGTAGAGTGGAGTACAGTAGAGTATAGTAGAGGTAGAGAACAGTGGACTACAGTAGAGATAGAGTACAGTGGAACACAGTAGAGGTAGAGTACAGTGGAGCACAGTAGAGGTAGAGTACAGTGGAGCACTGTAGAGGTAGAGTACAGTGGAGTACAGTAGAGGTAGTGTACAGTGGAGCACAGTAGAGGTAGAGTACAGTGGACTACAGTAGAGATAGAGTACAGTGGAACACAGTAGAGGTAGAGTACAGTGGGGCACAGTAGAGGTAGAGTACAGTGGAGCACAGTAGAGGTAGAGTACAGTGGAGTACAGTAGAGGTAGTGTACAGTGGAGCACAGTAGAGGTAGAGTACAGTGGAGCACAGTAGACGTAGAGTACAGTGGGGTACAGTAGAAATAGAGTACAGTGGAGCACAGTAGAGTAGAGTACAGTAGAGCACAGTAGAGGTAGAGTACCGTGGATCAGAGTAGAGATAGAGTACAGTGGAGTACAGTACAGGTAGAGTACAGTGGAGCACTGTAGAGGTGGGGTACAGTGGAGTACAGTAGAGGTAGAGTACAGTGGAGCACAGTAGAGGTAGAGTACAGTGGAGCAGAGTAGAGGTAGAGTACAGTGGAGTACAGTAGAGGTAGAGTACAGTGGAGCACATTAGAGGTAGAGTACAGTGGAGTACAGTGGAGCACAGTAGAGGTGGAGTACAGCAGAGTACAGTAGAGGTAGAGTACAGTGGAGCACAGTAGAGGTAGAGTACAGTGGAGTACAGTGGAGTACAGTAGAGGTGGAGTACAGTAGAGTACAGTAGAGGTAGAGAACAGTACAGTACAGTAGAGGTAGAGTACAGTGGAGTACAGTAGAGGTAGAGTACAGTAGAGCACAGTAGAGGTAGAATACAGTGGAGTACAGTAGAGGTAGAGTACAGTGGAGCACAGTAGAGGTAGAGAACAGTACAGTACAGTAGAGATAGAGTAGAGTGGAGTACAGTAGAGGTAGAGTACAGTAGAGCACAGTAGAGGTAGAATACAGTGGAGTACAGTAGAGGTAGAGTACAGTGGAGTACAGTAGAGGTAGAGTACATTGGAGTACAGAAGATATAGAGTACAGTGGAGCACAGTAGAGGTAGAGTACAGTGGAGCACAGTAGAGGAAGAGTACGGTGGAGCACAGTAGAGGTAGAGTACAGTGGAGTACAGTAGAGGTTGAGTACAGTGGAGTACAGTAGAGGTAGAGTACAGTGGAGCACAGTAGAGGTAGAGTACAGTGGAGTACAGTAGAGGTAGAATACAGTGGAGTACAGTAGAGGTAGAGTACAGTGGAGTACAGTAGAGGTAGAGTACAGTGGAGTACAGTAGAGGTAGAGTACAGTGGAGCAGAGTAGAGGTAGAGTACAGTGGAGTACAGTAAAGGTAGAGTACAGTGGAGTACAGTAGAGGTTGAGTACAGTGGAGTACAGTAGAGGTAGAGTACAGTGGAGTACAGTAGAGGTAGAGTACAGTGGAGCAGAGTAGAGGTAGAGTACAGTGGAGTACAGTAGAGGTAGAGTACAGTGGAGCACAGTAGAGCTAGAGTACAGTGGAGTACAGTGGAGCACAGTAGAGGTGGAGTACAGTAGAGTAGAGTATAGGTTGAGTACAGTGGAGTACAGTAGAGATAGAGTGGAGTGGAGTAGAGTAGAGATAGAGTACAGTGGATTAGAGTAGATATAGAGTACAGTGGAGTATAGTTGAGGTAGAGTACAGTGGAGCACATTAGAGGTAGAGTACAGTGGAGTATAGTTGAGGTAGACTACAGTGGAGTACAGTAGAGGTAGAGTACAGTGGAGCACAGTAGAGGTAGAGTACAGTGGAGTACAGTAGAGGTAGAGTAGAGTGGAGCACATTAGAGGTGGAGTAGAGTAGAGTACAGTAGAGGTAGAGTACAGTGGAGTACAGTAGAAGTAGAGTACAGTGGAGTACAGTAGAGGTAGAGTAGAGTCGAGTACAGTAGAGGTAGAGTACAGTGGAGTACAGTAGAGGTAGAGTACAGTGGAGTAGAGTAGAGATAGAGTAGAATGGAGCACAGCAGAGGTAGAGTACAGTGGATCACAGTAGAGATAGAGTACAGTGGAGTACAGTAGAGGTAGAGTACAGTGGAGCACATTAGAGGTAGAGTACATTGGAGTATTGTTGAGGTAGACTACAGTGGAGTACAGTAGAGATAGAGTACAGTAGAGCAGAGTAGAGTAGAGTACAGTGGAGTACAGTAGAGGTAGAGCACAGTAGAGCAGAGTAGAGGTAGAGTACAGTGGAGTACAGTAGAGGTATAGCACAGTGGAGCACTGTAGAGGTAGAGTACAGTGGAGTACAGTAGAGATAGAGTACAGTGGAGCACAGTAGAGGTAGAGTACAGTGGAGCACAGTAGAGGTAGAGTACAGTGGAGCACAGTAGAAGTAGAGTACAGTGGAGTACAGTAGAGGTAGAGTACAGTGGAGTACTATAGAGGTAGAGTACAGTGGAGCACAGTAGAGGTAGAGTACAGTGGAGTACAGTGGAGCACAGTAGAGGTGGAGTACAGTAGAGTACAGTAGAGGTAGAGTACAGTGGAGTACAGTAGAGGTAGAGTACAGTGGAGTACAGAAGAGATAGAGTACAGTGGAGCACAGTAGAGGTAGAGTACAGTGGAGCACAGTAGAGGTAGAGTAAAGTGGAGCACAGTAGAGGTAGAGTACAGTGGAGTACAGTAGAGGTAGAGTACAGTGGAGCACAGTAGAGGTAGAGTACAGTGGAGCACAGTAGAGGTATAGTACACTGGAGTACAGTGGAGCACAGTAGAGGTGGAGTACAGTAGAGTACAGTAGAGGTAGAGTACAGTGGAGCACAGTAGAGGTAGAGTACAGTAGAGCACAGTAGAGGTAGAATACAGTGGAGTACAGTAGAGGTAGAGTACAGTGGAGTACAGTAGAGGTAGAGTACAGTGTAGTACAGTAGAGGTAGAGAACAGTACAGTACAGTAGAGGTAGAGTACAGTGGAGTACAGTAGAGGTAGAGTACAGTAGAGCACAGTAGAGGTAGAATACAGTGGAGTACAGTAGAGGTAGAGTACAGTCGAGTACAGTAGAGGTAGAGTACAGTGGAGTACAGTAGAGGTAGAGTACAGTGGAGCAGAGTAGAGGTAGAGTACAGTGGAGTACAGTAGAGGTAGAGTACAGTGGAGCACAGTAGAGCTAGAGTACAGTGGAGTACAGTGGAGCACAGTAGAGGTGGAGTACAGTAGAGTAGAGTATAGGTTGAGTACAGTGGAGTACAGTAGAGGTAGAGTACAGTAGAGCACAGTAGAGGTAGAATACAGTGGAGTACAGTAGAGGTAGAGTACAGTGGAGTACAGTAGAGGTAGAGTACAGTGTAGTACAGTAGAGGTAGAGAACAGTACAGTACAGTAGAGGTAGAGTACAGTGGAGTACAGTAGAGGTAGAGTACAGTAGAGCACAGTAGAGGTAGAATACAGTGGAGTACAGTAGAGGTAGAGTACAGTGGAGTACAGTAGAGGTAGAGTACAGTGGAGTACAGTAGAGGTAGAGTACAGTGGAGCAGAGTAGAGGTAGAGTACAGTGGAGTACAGTAGAGGTAGAGTACAGTGGAGCACAGTAGAGCTAGAGTACAGTGGAGTACAGTGGAGCACAGTAGAGGTGGAGTACAGTACAGTAGAGTATAGGTTGAGTACAGTGGAGTACAGTAGAGATAGAGTAGAGTGGAGTAGAGTAGAGATAGAGTACAGTGGATTAGAGTAGATATAGAGTACAGTGGAGTATAGTTGAGGTAGAGTACAGTGGAGCACATTAGAGGTAGAGTACAGTGGAGTATAGTTGAGGTAGACTACAGTGGAGTACAGTAGAGGTAGAGTACAGTGGAGCACAGTAGAGGTAGAGTACAGTGGAGTACAGTAGAGGTAGAGTACAGTGGAGTACAGTAGAGGTAGAGTAGAGTGGAGCACATTACAGGTGGAGCAGAGTAGAGTAGAATAGAGGTAGAGTACAGTGGAGTACAGTAGAAGTAGAGTACAGTGGAGCAGAGTAGAGGTAGAGTAGAGTGGAGCACAGTAGAGGTAGAGTACAGTGGAGTACAGTAGATGTAGACTACAGTGGAGTAGAGTAGAGATAGAGTAGAGTGGAGCACAGCAGAGGTAGAGTACAGTGGATCACAGTAGAGATAGAGTACAGTGGAGTACAGTTGAGCACAGTAGAGGTATAGTACAGTGGAGCACAGTAGCGATAGATTACAGTGGAGTACAGTAGAGATAGAGTACAGTGGAGTACAGTAGAGGTAGAGTACAGTGGAGCACAGTAGAGGTAGAGTACAGTGGAGTACAGTGGAGTACAGTAGAGGTGGAGTACAGTAGAGTACAGTAGAGGTAGAGAACAGTACAGTACAGTAGAGGTAGAGTACAGTGGAGTACAGTAGAGGTAGAGTACAGTGGAGCACAGTAGAGGTAGAGTACAGTGGAGTACAGTGGAGTACAGTAGAGGTGGAGTACAGTAGAGTACAGTAGAGGTAGAGAACAGTACAGTACAGTAGAGGTAGAGTACAGTGGAGTACAGTAGAGGTAGAGTACAGTAGAGCACAGTAGAGGTAGAATACAGTGGAGTACAGTAGAGGTAGAGTACAGTGGAGCACAGTAGAGGTAGAGAACAGTACAGTACAGTAGAGATAGAGTAGAGTGGAGTACAGTAGAGGTAGAGTACAGTAGAGCACAGTAGAGGTAGAATACAGTGGAGTACAGTAGAGGTAGAGTACAGTGGAGTACAGTAGAGGTAGAGTACATTGGAGTACAGAAGATATAGAGTACAGTGGAGCACAGTAGAGGTAGAGTACAGTGGAGCACAGTAGAGGAAGAGTACGGTGGAGCACAGTAGAGGTAGAGTACAGTGGAGTACAGTAGAGGTTGAGTACAGTGGAGTACAGTAGAGGTAGAGTACAGTGGAGCACAGTAGAGGTAGAGTACAGTGGAGTACAGTAGAGGTAGAATACAGTGGAGTACAGTAGAGGTAGAGTACAGTGGAGTACAGTAGAGGTAGAGTACAGTGGAGTACAGTAGAGGTAGAGTACAGTGGAGCAGAGTAGAGGTAGAGTACAGTGGAGTACAGTAGAGGTAGAGTACAGTGGAGTACAGTAGAGGTTGAGTACAGTGGAGTACAGTAGAGGTAGAGTACAGTGGAGTACAGTAGAGGTAGAGTACAGTGGAGCAGAGTAGAGGTAGAGTACAGTGGAGTACAGTAGAGGTAGAGTACAGTGGAGCACAGTAGAGCTAGAGTACAGTGGAGTACAGTGGAGCACAGTAGAGGTGGAGTACAGTAGAGTAGAGTATAGGTTGAGTACAGTGGAGTACAGTAGAGATAGAGTGGAGTGGAGTAGAGTAGAGATAGAGTACAGTGGATTAGAGTAGATATAGAGTACAGTGGAGTATAGTTGAGGTAGAGTACAGTGGAGCACATTAGAGGTAGAGTACAGTGGAGTATAGTTGAGGTAGACTACAGTGGAGTACAGTAGAGGTAGAGTACAGTGGAGCACAGTAGAGGTAGAGTACAGTGGAGTACAGTAGAGGTAGAGTAGAGTGGAGCACATTAGAGGTGGAGTAGAGTAGAGTACAGTAGAGGTAGAGTACAGTGGAGTACAGTAGAAGTAGAGTACAGTGGAGTACAGTAGAGGTAGAGTAGAGTCGAGTACAGTAGAGGTAGAGTACAGTGGAGTACAGTAGAGGTAGAGTACAGTGGAGTAGAGTAGAGATAGAGTAGAATGGAGCACAGCAGAGGTAGAGTACAGTGGATCACAGTAGAGATAGAGTACAGTGGAGTACAGTAGAGGTAGAGTACAGTGGAGCACATTAGAGGTAGAGTACATTGGAGTATTGTTGAGGTAGACTACAGTGGAGTACAGTAGAGATAGAGTACAGTAGAGCAGAGTAGAGTAGAGTACAGTGGAGTACAGTAGAGGTAGAGCACAGTAGAGCAGAGTAGAGGTAGAGTACAGTGGAGTACAGTAGAGGTATAGCACAGTGGAGCACTGTAGAGGTAGAGTACAGTGGAGTACAGTAGAGATAGAGTACAGTGGAGCACAGTAGAGGTAGAGTACAGTGGAGCACAGTAGAGGTAGAGTACAGTGGAGCACAGTAGAAGTAGAGTACAGTGGAGTACAGTAGAGGTAGAGTACAGTGGAGTACTATAGAGGTAGAGTACAGTGGAGCACAGTAGAGGTAGAGTACAGTGGAGTACAGTGGAGCACAGTAGAGGTGGAGTACAGTAGAGTACAGTAGAGGTAGAGTACAGTGGAGTACAGTAGAGGTAGAGTACAGTGGAGTACAGAAGAGATAGAGTACAGTGGAGCACAGTAGAGGTAGAGTACAGTGGAGCACAGTAGAGGTAGAGTAAAGTGGAGCACAGTAGAGGTAGAGTACAGTGGAGTACAGTAGAGGTAGAGTACAGTGGAGCACAGTAGAGGTAGAGTACAGTGGAGCACAGTAGAGGTATAGTACACTGGAGTACAGTGGAGCACAGTAGAGGTGGAGTACAGTAGAGTACAGTAGAGGTAGAGTACAGTGGAGCACAGTAGAGGTAGAGTACAGTAGAGCACAGTAGAGGTAGAATACAGTGGAGTACAGTAGAGGTAGAGTACAGTGGAGTACAGTAGAGGTAGAGTACAGTGTAGTACAGTAGAGGTAGAGAACAGTACAGTACAGTAGAGGTAGAGTACAGTGGAGTACAGTAGAGGTAGAGTACAGTAGAGCACAGTAGAGGTAGAATACAGTGGAGTACAGTAGAGGTAGAGTACAGTCGAGTACAGTAGAGGTAGAGTACAGTGGAGTACAGTAGAGGTAGAGTACAGTGGAGCAGAGTAGAGGTAGAGTACAGTGGAGTACAGTAGAGGTAGAGTACAGTGGAGCACAGTAGAGCTAGAGTACAGTGGAGTACAGTGGAGCACAGTAGAGGTGGAGTACAGTAGAGTAGAGTATAGGTTGAGTACAGTGGAGTACAGTAGAGGTAGAGTACAGTAGAGCACAGTAGAGGTAGAATACAGTGGAGTACAGTAGAGGTAGAGTACAGTGGAG
The DNA here is from genome assembly GCA_030578255.1 of Tiaroga cobitis. NCBI lineage: Eukaryota > Metazoa > Chordata > Actinopteri > Cypriniformes > Leuciscidae > Tiaroga > Tiaroga cobitis. Next base: position 2,457,001 of record CM060612.1, read on the forward strand.
TACAGTAGAGGTAGAGTACAGTGTAGTACAGTAGAGGTAGAGAACAGTACAGTACAGTAGAGGTAGAGTACAGTGGAGTACAGTAGAGGTAGAGTACAGTAGAGCACAGTAGAGGTAGAATACAGTGGAGTACAGTAGAGGTAGAGTACAGTGGAGTACAGTAGAGGTAGAGTACAGTGGAGTACAGTAGAGGTAGAGTACAGTGGAGCAGAGTAGAGGTAGAGTACAGTGGAGTACAGTAGAGGTAGAGTACAGTGGAGCACAGTAGAGCTAGAGTACAGTGGAGTACAGTGGAGCACAGTAGAGGTGGAGTACAGTACAGTAGAGTATAGGTTGAGTACAGTGGAGTACAGTAGAGATAGAGTAGAGTGGAGTAGAGTAGAGATAGAGTACAGTGGATTAGAGTAGATATAGAGTACAGTGGAGTATAGTTGAGGTAGAGTACAGTGGAGCACATTAGAGGTAGAGTACAGTGGAGTATAGTTGAGGTAGACTACAGTGGAGTACAGTAGAGGTAGAGTACAGTGGAGCACAGTAGAGGTAGAGTACAGTGGAGTACAGTAGAGGTAGAGTACAGTGGAGTACAGTAGAGGTAGAGTAGAGTGGAGCACATTACAGGTGGAGCAGAGTAGAGTAGAATAGAGGTAGAGTACAGTGGAGTACAGTAGAAGTAGAGTACAGTGGAGCAGAGTAGAGGTAGAGTAGAGTGGAGCACAGTAGAGGTAGAGTACAGTGGAGTACAGTAGATGTAGACTACAGTGGAGTAGAGTAGAGATAGAGTAGAGTGGAGCACAGCAGAGGTAGAGTACAGTGGATCACAGTAGAGATAGAGTACAGTGGAGTACAGTTGAGCACAGTAGAGGTATAGTACAGTGGAGCACAGTAGCGATAGATTACAGTGGAGTACAGTAGAGATAGAGTACAGTGGAGTACAGTAGAGGTAGAGTACAGTGGAGCACAGTAGAGGTAGAGTACAGTGGAGTACAGTGGAGTACAGTAGAGGTGGAGTACAGTAGAGTACATTAGAGGTAGAGAACAGTACAGTACAGTAGAGGTAGAGTACAGTGGAGTACAGTAGAGGTAGAGTACAGTAGAGCACAGTAGAGGTAGAATACAGTGGAGTACAGTAGAGGTAGAGTACAGTGGAGCACAGTAGAGGTAGAGTACAGTGGAGTACAGTAGAGGTAGAGTACAGTACAGTACAGTAGAGGTAGAGTACAGTGGAGTACAGTAGAGGTATAGTACAGTAGAGCACAGTAGAGGTAGAATACAGTGGAGTACAGTAGAGGTAGAGTACAGTGGATTACAGTAGAGGTAGAGTACAGTGGAGTACAGTAGAGATAGAGTACAGTGGAGCACAGTAGAGGTAGAGTACAGTGGAGCACAGTAGAGGTAGAGTACAGTGGAGCACAGTAGAGGTAGAGTACAGTGGAGTACAGTAGAGGTAGAGCACAGTGGAGCACTGTAAAGGTAGAGTACAGTGGAGTACAGTAGAGATAGAGTACAGTGGAGCACAGTAGAGGTAGAGTACAGTGGAGCAGAGTAGAGGTAGAGTACAGTGGAGTACAGTAGAGGTAGAGTACAGTGGAGTACAGTAGAGGTAGAGTACAGTGGAGTACAGTAGAGGTAGAGTACAGTTGAGCAGAGTAGAGGTAGAGTACAGTGGAGTACAGTAGAGGTAGAGTACAGTGGAGTACAGTAGAGGTAGAGTACAGTGGAGCAGAGTAGAGGTAGAGTACAGTGGAGTACAGTAGAGGTAGAGTACAGTGGAGCACAGTAGAGCTAGAGTACAGTGGAGTACAGTGGAGCACAGTAGAGGTGGAGTACAGTAGAGTAGAGTATAGGTTGAGTACAGTGGAGTACAGTATAGATAGAGTAGAGTGGAGTAGAGTAGAGATAGAGTACAGTGGATTAGAGTAGATATAGAGTACAGTGGAGTATAGTTGAGGTAGAGTACAGTGGAGCACATTAGAGGTAGAGTACAGTGGAGTATAGTTGAGGTAGACTAAAGTGGAGTACAGTAGAGGTAGAGTACAGTGGAGCACAGTAGAGGTAGAGTACAGTGGAGTACAGTAGAGGTAGAGTAGAGTGGAGCACATTAGAGGTGGAGTAGAGTAGAGTACAGTAGAGGTAGAGTACAGTGGAGTACAGTAGAAGTAGAGTACAGTGGAGTACAGTAGAGGTAGAGTAGAGTCGAGTACAGTAGAGGTAGAGTACAGTGGAGTACAGTAGAGGTAGAGTACAGTGGAGTAGAGTAGAGATAGAGTAGAATGGAGCACAGCAGAGGTAGAGTACAGTGGATCACAGTAGAGATAGAGTACAGTGGAGTACAGTAGAGGTAGAGTACAGTGGAGCACATTAGAGGTAGAGTACAGTGGAGTATTGTTGAGGTAGACTACAGTGGAGTACAGTAGAGATAGAGTACAGTAGAGCAGAGTAGAGTAGAGTACAGTGGAGTACAGTAGAGGTAGAGCACAGTAGAGCAGAGTAGAGGTAGAGTACAGTGGAGTTCAGTAGAGGTATAGCACAGTGGAGCACTGTAGAGGTAGAGTACAGTGGAGTACAGTAGAGATAGAGTACAGTGGAGCACAGTAGAGGTAGAGTACAGTGGAGCACAGTAGAGGTAGAGTACAGTGGAGCACAGTAGAAGTAGAGTACAGTGGAGTACAGTAGAGGTTGAGTACAGTGGAGTACAGTAGAGGTAGAGTACAGTGGAGTACAGTAGAGGTAGAGTACAGTGGAGCAGAGTAGAGGTAGAGTACAGTGGAGTACAGTAGAGGTAGAGTACAGTGGAGCACAGTAGAGCTAGAGTACAGTGGAGTACAGTGGAGCACAGTAGAGGTGGAGTACAGTAGAGTAGAGTATAGGTTGAGTACAGTGGAGTACAGTAGAGATAGAGTGGAGTGGAGTAGAGTAGAGATAGAGTACAGTGGATTAGAGTAGATATAGAGTACAGTGGAGTATAGTTGAGGTAGAGTACAGTGGAGCACATTAGAGGTAGAGTACAGTGGAGTATAGTTGAGGTAGACTACAGTGGAGTACAGTAGAGGTAGAGTACAGTGGAGCACAGTAGAGGTAGAGTACAGTGGAGTACAGTAGAGGTAGAGTAGAGTGGAGCACATTAGAGGTGGAGTAGAGTAGAGTACAGTAGAGGTAGAGTACAGTGGAGTACAGTAGAAGTAGAGTACAGTGGAGTACAGTAGAGGTAGAGTAGAGTCGAGTACAGTAGAGGTAGAGTACAGTGGAGTACAGTAGAGGTAGAGTACAGTGGAGTAGAGTAGAGATAGAGTAGAATGGAGCACAGCAGAGGTAGAGTACAGTGGATCACAGTAGAGATAGAGTACAGTGGAGTACAGTAGAGGTAGAGTACAGTGGAGCACATTAGAGGTAGAGTACATTGGAGTATTGTTGAGGTAGACTACAGTGGAGTACAGTAGAGATAGAGTACAGTAGAGCAGAGTAGAGTAGAGTACAGTGGAGTACAGTAGAGGTAGAGCACAGTAGAGCAGAGTAGAGGTAGAGTACAGTGGAGTACAGTAGAGGTATAGCACAGTGGAGCACTGTAGAGGTAGAGTACAGTGGAGTACAGTAGAGATAGAGTACAGTGGAGCACAGTAGAGGTAGAGTACAGTGGAGCACAGTAGAGGTAGAGTACAGTGGAGCACAGTAGAAGTAGAGTACAGTGGAGTACAGTAGAGGTAGAGTACAGTGGAGTACTATAGAGGTAGAGTACAGTGGAGCACAGTAGAGGTAGAGTACAGTGGAGTACAGTGGAGCACAGTAGAGGTGGAGTACAGTAGAGTACAGTAGAGGTAGAGTACAGTGGAGTACAGTAGAGGTAGAGTACAGTGGAGTACAGAAGAGATAGAGTACAGTGGAGCACAGTAGAGGTAGAGTACAGTGGAGCACAGTAGAGGTAGAGTAAAGTGGAGCACAGTAGAGGTAGAGTACAGTGGAGTACAGTAGAGGTAGAGTACAGTGGAGCACAGTAGAGGTAGAGTACAGTGGAGCACAGTAGAGGTATAGTACACTGGAGTACAGTGGAGCACAGTAGAGGTGGAGTACAGTAGAGTACAGTAGAGGTAGAGTACAGTGGAGCACAGTAGAGGTAGAGTACAGTAGAGCACAGTAGAGGTAGAATACAGTGGAGTACAGTAGAGGTAGAGTACAGTGGAGTACAGTAGAGGTAGAGTACAGTGTAGTACAGTAGAGGTAGAGAACAGTACAGTACAGTAGAGGTAGAGTACAGTGGAGTACAGTAGAGGTAGAGTACAGTAGAGCACAGTAGAGGTAGAATACAGTGGAGTACAGTAGAGGTAGAGTACAGTCGAGTACAGTAGAGGTAGAGTACAGTGGAGTACAGTAGAGGTAGAGTACAGTGGAGCAGAGTAGAGGTAGAGTACAGTGGAGTACAGTAGAGGTAGAGTACAGTGGAGCACAGTAGAGCTAGAGTACAGTGGAGTACAGTGGAGCACAGTAGAGGTGGAGTACAGTAGAGTAGAGTATAGGTTGAGTACAGTGGAGTACAGTAGAGGTAGAGTACAGTAGAGCACAGTAGAGGTAGAATACAGTGGAGTACAGTAGAGGTAGAGTACAGTGGAGTACAGTAGAGGTAGAGTACAGTGTAGTACAGTAGAGGTAGAGAACAGTACAGTACAGTAGAGGTAGAGTACAGTGGAGTACAGTAGAGGTAGAGTACAGTAGAGCACAGTAGAGGTAGAATACAGTGGAGTACAGTAGAGGTAGAGTACAGTGGAGTACAGTAGAGGTAGAGTACAGTGGAGTACAGTAGAGGTAGAGTACAGTGGAGCAGAGTAGAGGTAGAGTACAGTGGAGTACAGTAGAGGTAGAGTACAGTGGAGCACAGTAGAGCTAGAGTACAGTGGAGTACAGTGGAGCACAGTAGAGGTGGAGTACAGTACAGTAGAGTATAGGTTGAGTACAGTGGAGTACAGTAGAGATAGAGTAGAGTGGAGTAGAGTAGAGATAGAGTACAGTGGATTAGAGTAGATATAGAGTACAGTGGAGTATAGTTGAGGTAGAGTACAGTGGAGCACATTAGAGGTAGAGTACAGTGGAGTATAGTTGAGGTAGACTACAGTGGAGTACAGTAGAGGTAGAGTACAGTGGAGCACAGTAGAGGTAGAGTACAGTGGAGTACAGTAGAGGTAGAGTACAGTGGAGTACAGTAGAGGTAGAGTAGAGTGGAGCACATTACAGGTGGAGCAGAGTAGAGTAGAATAGAGGTAGAGTACAGTGGAGTACAGTAGAAGTAGAGTACAGTGGAGCAGAGTAGAGGTAGAGTAGAGTGGAGCACAGTAGAGGTAGAGTACAGTGGAGTACAGTAGATGTAGACTACAGTGGAGTAGAGTAGAGATAGAGTAGAGTGGAGCACAGCAGAGGTAGAGTACAGTGGATCACAGTAGAGATAGAGTACAGTGGAGTACAGTTGAGCACAGTAGAGGTATAGTACAGTGGAGCACAGTAGCGATAGATTACAGTGGAGTACAGTAGAGATAGAGTACAGTGGAGTACAGTAGAGGTAGAGTACAGTGGAGCACAGTAGAGGTAGAGTACAGTGGAGTACAGTGGAGTACAGTAGAGGTGGAGTACAGTAGAGTACAGTAGAGGTAGAGAACAGTACAGTACAGTAGAGGTAGAGTACAGTGGAGTACAGTAGAGGTAGAGTACAGTAGAGCACAGTAGAGGTAGAATACAGTGGAGTACAGTAGAGGTAGAGTACAGTGGAGCACAGTAGAGGTAGAGTACAGTGGAGTACAGTAGAGGTAGAGTACAGTACAGTACAGTAGAGGTAGAGTACAGTGGAGTACAGTAGAGGTATAGTACAGTAGAGCACAGTAGAGGTAGAATACAGTGGAGTACAGTAGAGGTAGAGTACAGTGGATTACAGTAGAGGTAGAGTACAGTGGAGTACAGTAGAGATAGAGTACAGTGGAGCACAGTAGAGGTAGAGTACAGTGGAGCACAGTAGAGGTAGAGTACAGTGGAGCACAGTAGAGGTAGAGTACAGTGGAGTACAGTAGAGGTAGAGCACAGTGGAGCACTGTAAAGGTAGAGTACAGTGGAGTACAGTAGAGATAGAGTACAGTGGAGCACAGTAGAGGTAGAGTACAGTGGAGCAGAGTAGAGGTAGAGTACAGTGGAGTACAGTAGAGGTAGAGTACAGTGGAGTACAGTAGAGGTAGAGTACAGTGGAGTACAGTAGAGGTAGAGTACAGTTGAGCAGAGTAGAGGTAGAGTACAGTGGAGTACAGTAGAGGTAGAGTACAGTGGAGTACAGTAGAGGTAGAGTACAGTGGAGCAGAGTAGAGGTAGAGTACAGTGGAGTACAGTAGAGGTAGAGTACAGTGGAGCACAGTAGAGCTAGAGTACAGTGGAGTACAGTGGAGCACAGTAGAGGTGGAGTACAGTAGAGTAGAGTATAGGTTGAGTACAGTGGAGTACAGTATAGATAGAGTAGAGTGGAGTAGAGTAGAGATAGAGTACAGTGGATTAGAGTAGATATAGAGTACAGTGGAGTATAGTTGAGGTAGAGTACAGTGGAGCACATTAGAGGTAGAGTACAGTGGAGTATAGTTGAGGTAGACTAAAGTGGAGTACAGTAGAGGTAGAGTACAGTGGAGCACAGTAGAGGTAGAGTACAGTGGAGTACAGTAGAGGTAGAGTAGAGTGGAGCACATTAGAGGTGGAGTAGAGTAGAGTACAGTAGAGGTAGAGTACAGTGGAGTACAGTAGAAGTAGAGTACAGTGGAGTACAGTAGAGGTAGAGTAGAGTCGAGTACAGTAGAGGTAGAGTACAGTGGAGTACAGTAGAGGTAGAGTACAGTGGAGTAGAGTAGAGATAGAGTAGAATGGAGCACAGCAGAGGTAGAGTACAGTGGATCACAGTAGAGATAGAGTACAGTGGAGTACAGTAGAGGTAGAGTACAGTGGAGCACATTAGAGGTAGAGTACAGTGGAGTATTGTTGAGGTAGACTACAGTGGAGTACAGTAGAGATAGAGTACAGTAGAGCAGAGTAGAGTAGAGTACAGTGGAGTACAGTAGAGGTAGAGCACAGTAGAGCAGAGTAGAGGTAGAGTACAGTGGAGTTCAGTAGAGGTATAGCACAGTGGAGCACTGTAGAGGTAGAGTACAGTGGAGTACAGTAGAGATAGAGTACAGTGGAGCACAGTAGAGGTAGAGTACAGTGGAGCACAGTAGAGGTAGAGTACAGTGGAGCACAGTAGAAGTAGAGTACAGTGGAGTACAGTAGAGGTAGATTACAGTGGAGTACAGTAGAGGTAGAGTACAGTGGAGCACAGTAGAGGTAGAGTACAGTGGAGTACAGTGGAGCACAGTAGAGGTGGAGTACAGTAGAGTACAGTAGAGGTAGAGTACAGTGGAGTACAGTAGAGGTAGAGTACAGTGGAGTACAGAAGAGATAGAGTACAGTGGAGCACAGTAGAGGTAGAGTACAGTGGAGCACAGTAGAGGTAGAGTAAAGTGGAGCACAGTAGAGGTAGAGTACAGTGGAGTACAGTAGAGGTAGAGTACAGTAGAGCACAGTAGAGGTAGAATACAGTGGAGTACAGTAGAGGTAGAGTACAGTGGAGTACAGTAGAGGTAGAGTACAGTGGATCACAGTAGAGATAGAGTACAGTGGAGTACAGTAGAGGTAGAGTACAGTGGAGCACATTAGAGGTAGAGTACATTGGAGTATTGTTGAGGTAGACTACAGTGGAGTACAGTAGAGATAGAGTACAGTAGAGCAGAGTAGAGTAGAGTACAGTGGAGTACAGTAGAGGTAGAGCACAGTAGAGCAGAGTAGAGGTAGAGTACAGTGGAGTACAGTAGAGGTATAGCACAGTGGAGCACTGTAGAGGTAGAGTACAGTGGAGTACAGTAGAGATAGAGTACAGTGGAGCACAGTAGAGGTAGAGTACAGTGGAGCACAGTAGAGGTAGAGTACAGTGGAGCACAGTAGAAGTAGAGTACAGTGGAGTACAGTAGAGGTAGAGTACAGTGGAGTACAGTAGAGGTAGAGTACAGTGGAGCACAGTAGAGGTAGAGTACAGTGGAGTACAGTGGAGCACAGTAGAGGTGGAGTACAGTAGAGTACAGTAGAGGTAGAGTACAGTGGAGTACAGTAGAGGTAGAGTACAGTGGAGTACAGAAGAGATAGAGTACAGTGGAGCACAGTAGAGGTAGAGTACAGTGGAGCACAGTAGAGGTAGAGTAAAGTGGAGCACAGTAGAGGTAGAGTACAGTGGAGTACAGTAGAGGTAGAGTACAGTGGAGCACAGTAGAGGTAGAGTACAGTGGAGCACAGTAGAGGTATAGTACACTGGAGTACAGTGGAGCACAGTAGAGGTGGAGTACAGTAGAGTACAGTAGAGGTAGAGTACAGTGGAGCACAGTAGAGGTAGAGTACAGTAGAGCACAGTAGAGGTAGAATACAGTGGAGTTAAGTAGAGGTAGAGTACAGTGGAGTACAGTAGAGGTAGAGTACAGTGTAGTACAGTAGAGGTAGAGAACAGTACAGTACAGTAGAGGTAGAGTACAGTGGAGTACAGTAGAGGTAGAGTACAGTAGAGCACAGTAGAGGTAGAATACAGTGGAGTACAGTAGAGGTAGAGTACAGTCGAGTACAGTAGAGGTAGAGTACAGTGGAGTACAGTAGAGGTAGAGTACAGTGGAGCAGAGTAGAGGTAGAGTACAGTGGAGTACAGTAGAGGTAGAGTACAGTGGAGCACAGTAGAGCTAGAGTACAGTGGAGTACAGTGGAGCACAGTAGAGGTGGAGTACAGTAGAGTAGAGTATAGGTTGAGTACAGTGGAGTACAGTAGAGGTAGAGTACAGTAGAGCACAGTAGAGGTAGAATACAGTGGAGTACAGTAGAGGTAGAGTACAGTGGAGTACAGTAGAGGTAGAGTACAGTGTAGTACAGTAGAGGTAGAGAACAGTACAGTACAGTAGAGGTAGAGTACAGTGGAGTACAGTAGAGGTAGAGTACAGTAGAGCACAGTAGAGGTAGAATACAGTGGAGTACAGTAGAGGTAGAGTACAGTGGAGTACAGTAGAGGTAGAGTACAGTGGAGTACAGTAGAGGTAGAGTACAGTAGAGCACAGTAGAGGTAGAATACAGTGGAGTACAGTAGAGGTAGAGTACAGTCGAGTACAGTAGAGGTAGAGTACAGTGGAGTACAGTAGAGGTAGAGTACAGTGGAGCAGAGTAGAGGTAGAGTACAGTGGAGTACAGTAGAGGTAGAGTACAGTGGAGCACAGTAGAGCTAGAGTACAGTGGAGTACAGTGGAGCACAGTAGAGGTGGATTACAGTAGAGTAGAGTATAGGTTGAGTACAGTGGAGTACAGTAGAGGTAGAGTACAGTAGAGCACAGTAGAGGTAGAATACAGTGGAGTACAGTAGAGGTAGAGTACAGTGGAGTACAGTAGAGGTAGAGTACAGTGTAGTACAGTAGAGGTAGAGAACAGTACAGTACAGTAGAGGTAGAGTACAGTGGAGTACAGTAGAGGTAGAGTACAGTAGAGCACAGTAGAGGTAGAATACAGTGGAGTACAGTAGAGGTAGAGTACAGTGGAGTAAAGTAGAGGTAGAGTACAGTGGAGTACAGTAGAGGTAGAGTACAGTGGAGCAGAGTAGAGGTAGAGTACAGTGGAGTACAGTAGAGGTAGAGTACAGTGGAGCACAGTAGAGCTAGAGTACAGTGGAGTACAGTGGAGCACAGTAGAGGTGGAGTACAGTACAGTAGAGTATAGGTTGAGTACAGTGGAGTACAGTAGAGATAGAGTAGAGTGGAGTAGAGTAGAGATAGAGTACAGTGGATTAGAGTAGATATAGAGTACAGTGGAGTATAGTTGAGGTAGAGTACAGTGGAGCACATTAGAGGTAGAGTACAGTGGAGTATAGTTGAGGTAGACTACAGTGGAGTACAGTAGAGGTAGAGTACAGTGGAGCACAGTAGAGGTAGAGTACAGTGGAGTACAGTAGAGGTAGAGTACAGTGGAGTACAGTAGAGGTAGAGTAGAGTGGAGCACATTACAGGTGGAGTAGAGTAGAGTAGAATAGAGGTAGAGTACAGTGGAGTACAGTAGAAGTAGAGTACAGTGGAGCAGAGTAGAGGTAGAGTAGAGTGGAGCACAGTAGAGGTAGAGTACAGTGGAGTACAGTAGATGTAGACTACAGTGGAGTAGAGTAGAGATAGAGTAGAGTGGAGCACAGCAGAGGTAGAGTACAGTGGATCACAGTAGAGATAGAGTACAGTGGAGTACAGTTGAGCACAGTAGAGGTATAGTACAGTGGAGCACAGTAGCGATAGATTACAGTGGAGTACAGTAGAGATAGAGTACAGTGGAGTACAGTAGAGGTAGAGTACAGTGGAGCACAGTAGAGGTAGAGTACAGTGGAGTACAGTGGAGTACAGTAGAGGTGGAGTACAGTAGAGTACAGTAGAGGTAGAGAACAGTACAGTACAGTAGAGGTAGAGTACAGTGGAGTACAGTAGAGGTAGAGTACAGTAGAGCACAGTAGAGGTAGAATACAGTGGAGTACAGTAGAGGTAGAGTACAGTGGAGCACAGTAGAGGTAGAGTACAGTGGAGTACAGTAGAGGTAGAGTACAGTACAGTACAGTAGAGGTAGAGTACAGTGGAGTACAGTAGAGGTATAGTACAGTAGAGCACAGTAGAGGTAGAATACAGTGGAGTACAGTAGAGGTAGAGTACAGTGGATTACAGTAGAGGTAGAGTACAGTGGAGTACAGTAGAGATAGAGTACAGTGGAGCACAGTAGAGGTAGAGTACAGTGGAGCACAGTAGAGGTAGAGTACAGTGGAGCACAGTAGAGGTAGAGTACAGTGGAGTACAGTAGAGGTAGAGCACAGTGGAGCACTGTAAAGGTAGAGTACAGTGGAGTACAGTAGAGATAGAGTACAGTGGAGCACAGTAGAGGTAGAGTACAGTGGAGCAGAGTAGAGGTAGAGTACAGTGGAGTACAGTAGAGGTAGAGTACAGTGGAGCACATTAGAGGTAGAGTACAGTGGAGTAGAGTGGAGCACAGTAGAGGTGGAGTACAGCAGAGTACAGTAGAGGTAGAGTACAGTGGAGCACAGTAGAGGTAGAGTACAGTGGAGTACAGTGGAGTACAGTAGAGGTGGAGTACAGTAGAGTACAGTAGAGGTGGAGAACAGTACAGTACAGTAGAGGTAGAGTACAGTGGAGTACAGTAGAGGTAGAGTACAGTAGAGCACAGTAGAGGTAGAATACAGTGGAGTACAGTAGAGGTAGAGTACAGTGGAGCACAGTAGAGGTAGAGAACAGTACAGTACAGTAGAGGTAGAGTAGAGTGGAGTACAGTAGAGGTAGAGTACAGTAGAGCACAGTAGAGGTAGAATACAGTGGAGTACAGTAGAGGTAGAGTACAGTGGAGTACAGTAGAGGTAGAGTACAGTGGAGTACAGAAGATATAGAGTACAGTGGAGCACAGTAGAGGTAGAGTACAGTGGAGCACAGTAGAGGAAGAGTACGGTGGAGCACAGTAGAGGTAGAGTACAGTGGAGCACAGTAGAGGTAGAGTACAGTGGAGTACAGTAGAGGTAGAATACAGTGGAGTACAGTAGAGGTAGAGTACAGTGGAGTACAGTAGAGGTAGAGTACAGTGGAGTACAGTAGAGGTAGAGTACAGTTGAGCAGAGTAGAGGTAGAGTACAGTGGAGTACAGTAGAGGTAGAGTACAGTGGAGTACAGTAGAGGTAGAGTACAGTGGAGCAGAGTAGAGGTAGAGTACAGTGGAGTACAGTAGAGGTAGAGTACAGTGGAGCACAGTAGAGCTAGAGTACAGTGGAGTACAGTGGAGCACAGTAGAGGTGGAGTACAGTACAGTAGAGTATAGGTTGAGTACAGTGGAGTACAGTAGAGATAGAGTAGAGTGGAGTAGAGTAGAGATAGAGTACAGTGGATTAGAGTAGATATAGAGTACAGTGGAGTATAGTTGAGGTAGAGTACAGTGGAGCACATTAGAGGTAGAGTACAGTGGAGTATAGTTGAGGTAGACTACAGTGGAGTACAGTAGAGGTAGAGTACAGTGGAGCACAGTAGAGGTAGAGTACAGTGGAGTACAGTAGAGGTAGAGTACAGTGGAGTACAGTAGAGGTAGAGTAGAGTGGAGCACATTACAGGTGGAGTAGAGTAGAGTAGAATAGAGGTAGAGTACAGTGGAGTACAGTAGAAGTAGAGTACAGTGGAGCAGAGTAGAGGTAGAGTAGAGTGGAGCACAGTAGAGGTAGAGTACAGTGGAGTACAGTAGATGTAGACTACAGTGGAGTAGAGTAGAGATAGAGTAGAGTGGAGCACAGCAGAGGTAGAGTACAGTGGATCACAGTAGAGATAGAGTACAGTGGAGTACAGTTGAGCACAGTAGAGGTATAGTACAGTGGAGCACAGTAGCGATAGATTACAGTGGAGTACAGTAGAGATAGAGTACAGTGGAGTACAGTAGAGGTAGAGTACAGTGGAGCACAGTAGAGGTAGAGTACAGTGGAGTACAGTGGAGTACAGTAGAGGTGGAGTACAGTAGAGTACAGTAGAGGTAGAGAACAGTACAGTACAGTAGAGGTAGAGTACAGTGGAGTACAGTAGAGGTAGAGTACAGTAGAGCACAGTAGAGGTAGAATACAGTGGAGTACAGTAGAGGTAGAGTACAGTGGAGCACAGTAGAGGTAGAGTACAGTGGAGTACAGTAGAGGTAGAGTACAGTACAGTACAGTAGAGGTAGAGTACAGTGGAGTACAGTAGAGGTATAGTACAGTAGAGCACAGTAGAGGTAGAATACAGTGGAGTACAGTAGAGGTAGAGTACAGTGGATTACAGTAGAGGTAGAGTACAGTGGAGTACAGTAGAGATAGAGTACAGTGGAGCACAGTAGAGGTAGAGTACAGTGGAGCACAGTAGAGGTAGAGTACAGTGGAGCACAGTAGAGGTAGAGTACAGTGGAGTACAGTAGAGGTAGAGCACAGTGGAGCACTGTAAAGGTAGAGTACAGTGGAGTACAGTAGAGATAGAGTACAGTGGAGCACAGTAGAGGTAGAGTACAGTGGAGCAGAGTAGAGGTAGAGTACAGTGGAGTACAGTAGAGGTAGAGTACAGTGGAGCACATTAGAGGTAGAGTACAGTGGAGTAGAGTGGAGCACAGTAGAGGTGGAGTACAGCAGAGTACAGTAGAGGTAGAGTACAGTGGAGCACAGTAGAGGTAGAGTACAGTGGAGTACAGTGGAGTACAGTAGAGGTGGAGTACAGTAGAGTACAGTAGAGGTGGAGAACAGTACAGTACAGTAGAGGTAGAGTACAGTGGAGTACAGTAGAGGTAGAGTACAGTAGAGCACAGTAGAGGTAGAATACAGTGGAGTACAGTAGAGGTAGAGTACAGTGGAGCACAGTAGAGGTAGAGAACAGTACAGTACAGTAGAGGTAGAGTAGAGTGGAGTACAGTAGAGGTAGAGTACAGTAGAGCACAGTAGAGGTAGAATACAGTGGAGTACAGTAGAGGTAGAGTACAGTGGAGTACAGTAGAGGTAGAGTACAGTGGAGTACAGAAGATATAGAGTACAGTGGAGCACAGTAGAGGTAGAGTACAGTGGAGCACAGTAGAGGAAGAGTACGGTGGAGCACAGTAGAGGTAGAGTACAGTGGAGCACAGTAGAGGTAGAGTACAGTGGAGTACAGTAGAGGTAGAATACAGTGGAGTACAGTAGAGGTAGAGTACAGTGGAGTACAGTAGAGGTAGAGTACAGTGGAGTACAGTAGAGGTAGAGTACAGTTGAGCAGAGTAGAGGTAGAGTACAGTGGAGTACAGTAGAGGTAGAGTACAGTGGAGTACAGTAGAGGTAGAGTACAGTGGAGCAGAGTAGAGGTAGAGTACAGTGGAGTACAGTAGAGGTAGAGTACAGTGGAGCACAGTAGAGCTAGAGTACAGTGGAGTACAGTGGAGCACAGTAGAGGTGGAGTACAGTAGAGTAGAGTATAGGTTGAGTACAGTGGAGTACAGTAGAGATAGAGTAGAGTGGAGTAGAGTAGATATAGAGTACAGTGGATTAGAGTAGATATAGAGTACAGTGGAGTATAGTTGAGGTAGAGTACAGTGGAGCACATTAGAGGTAGAGTACAGTGGAGTATAGTTGAGGTAGACTAAAGTGGAGTACAGTAGAGGTAGAGTACAGTGGAGCACAGTAGAGGTAGAGTACAGTGGAGTACAGTAGAGGTAGAGTAGAGTGGAGCACATTAGAGGTGGAGTAGAGTAGAGTACAGTAGAGGTAGAGTACAGTGGAGTACAGTAGAAGTAGAGTACAGTGGAGTACAGTAGAGGTAGAGTAGAGTCGAGTACAGTAGAGGTAGAGTACAGTGGAGTACAGTAGAGGTAGAGTACAGTGGAGTAGAGTAGAGATAGAGTAGAATGGAGCACAGCAGAGGTAGAGTACAGTGGATCACAGTAGAGATAGAGTACAGTGGAGTACAGTAGAGGTAGAGTACAGTGGAGCACATTAGAGGTAGAGTACAGTGGAGTATTGTTGAGGTAGACTACAGTGGAGTACAGTAGAGATAGAGTACAGTAGAGCAGAGTAGAGTAGAGTACAGTGGAGTACAGTAGAGGTAGAGCACAGTAGAGCAGAGTAGAGGTAGAGTACAGTGGAGTACAGTAGAGGTATAGCACAGTGGAGCACTGTAGAGGTAGAGTACAGTGGAGTACAGTAGAGATAGAGTACAGTGGAGCACAGTAGAGGTAGAGTACAGTGGAGCACAGTAGAGGTAGAGTACAGTGGAGCACAGTAGAAGTAGAGTACAGTGGAGTACAGTAGAGGTAGATTACAGTGGAGTACAGTAGAGGTAGAGTACAGTGGAGCACAGTAGAGGTAGATTACAGTGGAGTACAGTAGAGGTAGAGTACAGTGGAGCACAGTAGAGGTAGAGTACAGTGGAGTACAGTGGAGCACAGTAGAGGTGGAGTACAGTAGAGTACAGTAGAGGTAGAGTACAGTGGAGTACAGTAGAGGTAGAGTACAGTGGAGTACAGAAGAGATAGAGTACAGTGGAGCACAGTAGAGGTAGAGTACAGTGGAGCACAGTAGAGGTAGAGTAAAGTGGAGCACAGTAGAGGTAGAGTACAGTGGAGTACAGTAGAGGTAGAGTACAGTGGAGCACAGTAGAGGTAGAGTACAGTGGAGCACAGTAGAGGTATAGTACAGTGGAGTACAGTGGAGCACAGTAGAGGTGCAGTACAGTAGAGTACAGTAGAGGTAGAGTACAGTGGAGCACAGTAGAGGTAGAGTACAGTAGAGCACAGTAGAGGTAGAATACAGTGGAGTACAGTAGAGGTAGAGTACAGTGGAGCACAGTAGAGCTAGAGTACAGTGGAGTACAGTGGAGCACAGTAGAGGTGGAGTACAGTACAGTAGAGTATAGGTTGAGTACAGTGGAGTACAGTAGAGATAGAGTAGAGTGGAGTAGAGTAGAGATAGAGTACAGTGGATTAGAGTAGATATAGAGTACAGTGGAGTATAGTTGAGGTAGAGTACAGTGGAGCACATTAGAGGTAGAGTACAGTGGAGTATAGTTGAGGTAGACTACAGTGGAGTACAGTAGAGGTAGAGTACAGTGGAGCACAGTAGAGGTAGAGTACAGTGGAGTACAGTAGAGGTAGAGTACAGTGGAGTACAGTAGAGGTAGAGTAGAGTGGAGCACATTACAGGTGGAGCAGAGTAGAGTAGAATAGAGGTAGAGTACAGTGGAGTACAGTAGAAGTAGAGTACAGTGGAGCAGAGTAGAGGTAGAGTAGAGTGGAGCACAGTAGAGGTAGAGTACAGTGGAGTACAGTAGATGTAGACTACAGTGGAGTAGAGTAGAGATAGAGTAGAGTGGAGCACAGCAGAGGTAGAGTACAGTGGATCACAGTAGAGATAGAGTACAGTGGAGTACAGTTGAGCACAGTAGAGGTATAGTACAGTGGAGCACAGTAGCGATAGATTACAGTGGAGTACAGTAGAGATAGAGTACAGTGGAGTACAGTAGAGGTAGAGTACAGTGGAGCACAGTAGAGGTAGAGTACAGTGGAGTACAGTGGAGTACAGTAGAGGTGGAGTACAGTAGAGTACAGTAGAGGTAGAGAACAGTACAGTACAGTAGAGGTAGAGTACAGTGGAGTACAGTAGAGGTAGAGTACAGTAGAGCACAGTAGAGGTAGAATACAGTGGAGTACAGTAGAGGTAGAGTACAGTGGAGCACAGTAGAGGTAGAGTACAGTGGAGTACAGTAGAGGTAGAGTACAGTACAGTACAGTAGAGGTAGAGTACAGTGGAGTACAGTAGAGGTATAGTACAGTAGAGCACAGTAGAGGTAGAATACAGTGGAGTACAGTAGAGGTAGAGTACAGTGGATTACAGTAGAGGTAGAGTACAGTGGAGTACAGTAGAGATAGAGTACAGTGGAGCACAGTAGAGGTAGAGTACAGTGGAGCACAGTAGAGGTAGAGTACAGTGGAGCACAGTAGAGGTAGAGTACAGTGGAGTACAGTAGAGGTAGAGCACAGTGGAGCACTGTAAAGGTAGAGTACAGTGGAGTACAGTAGAGATAGAGTACAGTGGAGCACAGTAGAGGTAGAGTACAGTGGAGCAGAGTAGAGGTAGAGTACAGTGGAGTACAGTAGAGGTAGAGTACAGTGGAGCACATTAGAGGTAGAGTACAGTGGAGTAGAGTGGAGCACAGTAGAGGTGGAGTACAGCAGAGTACAGTAGAGGTAGAGTACAGTGGAGCACAGTAGAGGTAGAGTACAGTGGAGTACAGTGGAGTACAGTAGAGGTGGAGTACAGTAGAGTACAGTAGAGGTAGAGAACAGTACAGTACAGTAGAGGTAGAGTACAGTGGAGTACAGTAGAGGTAGAGTACAGTAGAGCACAGTAGAGGTAGAATACAGTGGAGTACAGTAGAGGTAGAGTACAGTGGAGCACAGTAGAGGTAGAGAACAGTACAGTACAGTAGAGGTAGAGTAGAGTGGAGTACAGTAGAGGTAGAGTACAGTAGAGCACAGTAGAGGTAGAATACAGTGGAGTACAGTAGAGGTAGAGTACAGTGGAGTACAGTAGAGGTAGAGTACAGTGGAGTACAGAAGATATAGAGTACAGTGGAGCACAGTAGAGGTAGAGTACAGTGGAGCACAGTAGAGGAAGAGTACGGTGGAGCACAGTAGAGGTAGAGTACAGTGGAGCACAGTAGAGGTAGAGTACAGTGGAGTACAGTAGAGGTAGAATACAGTGGAGTACAGTAGAGGTAGAGTACAGTGGAGTACAGTAGAGGTAGAGTACAGTGGAGTACAGTAGAGGTAGAGTACAGTTGAGCAGAGTAGAGGTAGAGTACAGTGGAGTACAGTAGAGGTAGAGTACAGTGGAGTACAGTAGAGGTAGAGTACAGTGGAGCAGAGTAGAGGTAGAGTACAGTGGAGTACAGTAGAGGTAGAGTACAGTGGAGCACAGTAGAGCTAGAGTACAGTGGAGTACAGTGGAGCACAGTAGAGGTGGAGTACAGTAGAGTAGAGTATAGGTTGAGTACAGTGGAGTACAGTAGAGATAGAGTAGAGTGGAGTAGAGTAGAGATAGAGTACAGTGGATTAGAGTAGATATAGAGTACAGTGGAGTATAGTTGAGGTAGAGTACAGTGGAGCACATTAGAGGTAGAGTACAGTGGAGTATAGTTGAGGTAGACTAAAGTGGAGTACAGTAGAGGTAGAGTACAGTGGAGCACAGTAGAGGTAGAGTACAGTGGAGTACAGTAGAGGTAGAGTAGAGTGGAGCACATTAGAGGTGGAGTAGAGTAGAGTACAGTAGAGGTAGAGTACAGTGGAGTACAGTAGAAGTAGAGTACAGTGGAGTACAGTAGAGGTAGAGTAGAGTCGAGTACAGTAGAGGTAGAGTACAGTGGAGTACAGTAGAGGTAGAGTACAGTGGAGTAGAGTAGAGATAGAGTAGAATGGAGCACAGCAGAGGTAGAGTACAGTGGATCACAGTAGAGATAGAGTACAGTGGAGTACAGTAGAGGTAGAGTACAGTGGAGCACATTAGAGGTAGAGTACAGTGGAGTATTGTTGAGGTAGACTACAGTGGAGTACAGTAGAGATAGAGTACAGTAGAGCAGAGTAGAGTAGAGTACAGTGGAGTACAGTAGAGGTAGAGCACAGTAGAGCAGAGTAGAGGTAGAGTACAGTGGAGTTCAGTAGAGGTATAGCACAGTGGAGCACTGTAGAGGTAGAGTACAGTGGAGTACAGTAGAGATAGAGTACAGTGGAGCACAGTAGAGGTAGAGTACAGTGGAGCACAGTAGAGGTAGAGTACAGTGGAGCACAGTAGAAGTAGAGTACAGTGGAGTACAGTAGAGGTAGATTACAGTGGAGTACAGTAGAGGTAGAGTACAGTGGAGCACAGTAGAGGTAGAGTACAGTGGAGTACAGTGGAGCACAGTAGAGGTGGAGTACAGTAGAGTACAGTAGAGGTAGAGTACAGTGGAGTACAGTAGAGGTAGAGTACAGTGGAGTACAGAAGAGATAGAGTACAGTGGAGCACAGTAGAGGTAGAGTACAGTGGAGCACAGTAGAGGTAGAGTAAAGTGGAGCACAGTAGAGGTAGAGTACAGTGGAGTACAGTAGAGGTAGAGTACAGTAGAGCACAGTAGAGGTAGAATACAGTGGAGTACAGTAGAGGTAGAGTACAGTGGAGTACAGTAGAGGTAGAGTACAGTGGATCACAGTAGAGATAGAGTACAGTGGAGTACAGTAGAGGTAGAGTACAGTGGAGCACATTAGAGGTAGAGTACATTGGAGTATTGTTGAGGTAGACTACAGTGGAGTACAGTAGAGATAGAGTACAGTAGAGCAGAGTAGAGTAGAGTACAGTGGAGTACAGTAGAGGTAGAGCACAGTAGAGCAGAGTAGAGGTAGAGTACAGTGGAGTACAGTAGAGGTATAGCACAGTGGAGCACTGTAGAGGTAGAGTACAGTGGAGTACAGTAGAGATAGAGTACAGTGGAGCACAGTAGAGGTAGAGTACAGTGGAGCACAGTAGAGGTAGAGTACAGTGGAGCACAGTAGAAGTAGAGTACAGTGGAGTACAGTAGAGGTAGAGTACAGTGGAGTACAGTAGAGGTAGAGTACAGTGGAGCACAGTAGAGGTAGAGTACAGTGGAGTACAGTGGAGCACAGTAGAGGTGGAGTACAGTAGAGTACAGTAGAGGTAGAGTACAGTGGAGTACAGTAGAGGTAGAGTACAGTGGAGTACAGAAGAGATAGAGTACAGTGGAGCACAGTAGAGGTAGAGTACAGTGGAGCACAGTAGAGGTAGAGTAAAGTGGAGCACAGTAGAGGTAGAGTACAGTGGAGTACAGTAGAGGTAGAGTACAGTGGAGCACAGTAGAGGTAGAGTACAGTGGAGCACAGTAGAGGTATAGTACACTGGAGTACAGTGGAGCACAGTAGAGGTGGAGTACAGTAGAGTACAGTAGAGGTAGAGTACAGTGGAGCACAGTAGAGGTAGAGTACAGTAGAGCACAGTAGAGGTAGAATACAGTGGAGTTAAGTAGAGGTAGAGTACAGTGGAGTACAGTAGAGGTAGAGTACAGTGTAGTACAGTAGAGGTAGAGAACAGTACAGTACAGTAGAGGTAGAGTACAGTGGAGTACAGTAGAGGTAGAGTACAGTAGAGCACAGTAGAGGTAGAATACAGTGGAGTACAGTAGAGGTAGAGTACAGTCGAGTACAGTAGAGGTAGAGTACAGTGGAGTACAGTAGAGGTAGAGTACAGTGGAGCAGAGTAGAGGTAGAGTACAGTGGAGTACAGTAGAGGTAGAGTACAGTGGAGCACAGTAGAGCTAGAGTACAGTGGAGTACAGTGGAGCACAGTAGAGGTGGAGTACAGTAGAGTAGAGTATAGATTGAGTACAGTGGAGTACAGTAGAGGTAGAGTACAGTAGAGCACAGTAGAGGTAGAATACAGTGGAGTACAGTAGAGGTAGAGTACAGTGGAGTACAGTAGAGGTAGAGTACAGTGTAGTACAGTAGAGGTAGAGAACAGTACAGTACAGTAGAGGTAGAGTACAGTGGAGTACAGTAGAGGTAGAGTACAGTAGAGCACAGTAGAGGTAGAATACAGTGGAGTACAGTAGAGGTAGAGTACAGTGGAGTACAGTAGAGGTAGAGTACAGTGGAGTACAGTAGAGGTAGAGTACAGTAGAGCACAGTAGAGGTAGAATACAGTGGAGTACAGTAGAGGTAGAGTACAGTCGAGTACAGTAGAGGTAGAGTACAGTGGAGTACAGTAGAGGTAGAGTACAGTGGAGCAGAGTAGAGGTAGAGTACAGTGGAGTACAGTAGAGGTAGAGTACAGTGGAGCACAGTAGAGCTAGAGTACAGTGGAGTACAGTGGAGCACAGTAGAGGTGGATTACAGTAGAGTAGAGTATAGGTTGAGTACAGTGGAGTACAGTAGAGGTAGAGTACAGTAGAGCACAGTAGAGGTAGAATACAGTGGAGTACAGTAGAGGTAGAGTACAGTGGAGTACAGTAGAGGTAGAGTACAGTGTAGTACAGTAGAGGTAGAGAACAGTACAGTACAGTAGAGGTAGAGTACAGTGGAGTACAGTAGAGGTAGAGTACAGTAGAGCACAGTAGAGGTAGAATACAGTGGAGTACAGTAGAGGTAGAGTACAGTGGAGTACAGTAGAGGTAGAGTACAGTGGAGTACAGTAGAGGTAGAGTACAGTGGAGCAGAGTAGAGGTAGAGTACAGTGGAGTACAGTAGAGGTAGAGTACAGTGGAGCACAGTAGAGCTAGAGTACAGTGGAGTACAGTGGAGCACAGTAGAGGTGGAGTACAGTACAGTAGAGTATAGGTTGAGTACAGTGGAGTACAGTAGAGATAGAGTAGAGTGGAGTAGAGTAGAGATAGAGTACAGTGGATTAGAGTAGATATAGAGTACAGTGGAGTATAGTTGAGGTAGAGTACAGTGGAGCACATTAGAGGTAGAGTACAGTGGAGTATAGTTGAGGTAGACTACAGTGGAGTACAGTAGAGGTAGAGTACAGTGGAGCACAGTAGAGGTAGAGTACAGTGGAGTACAGTAGAGGTAGAGTACAGTGGAGTACAGTAGAGGTAGAGTAGAGTGGAGCACATTACAGGTGGAGTAGAGTAGAGTAGAATAGAGGTAGAGTACAGTGGAGTACAGTAGAAGTAGAGTACAGTGGAGCAGAGTAGAGGTAGAGTAGAGTGGAGCACAGTAGAGGTAGAGTACAGTGGAGTACAGTAGATGTAGACTACAGTGGAGTAGAGTAGAGATAGAGTAGAGTGGAGCACAGCAGAGGTAGAGTACAGTGGATCACAGTAGAGATAGAGTACAGTGGAGTACAGTTGAGCACAGTAGAGGTATAGTACAGTGGAGCACAGTAGCGATAGATTACAGTGGAGTACAGTAGAGATAGAGTACAGTGGAGTACAGTAGAGGTAGAGTACAGTGGAGCACAGTAGAGGTAGAGTACAGTGGAGTACAGTGGAGTACAGTAGAGGTGGAGTACAGTAGAGTACAGTAGAGGTAGAGAACAGTACAGTACAGTAGAGGTAGAGTACAGTGGAGTACAGTAGAGGTAGAGTACAGTAGAGCACAGTAGAGGTAGAATACAGTGGAGTACAGTAGAGGTAGAGTACAGTGGAGCACAGTAGAGGTAGAGTACAGTGGAGTACAGTAGAGGTAGAGTACAGTACAGTACAGTAGAGGTAGAGTACAGTGGAGTACAGTAGAGGTATAGTACAGTAGAGCACAGTAGAGGTAGAATACAGTGGAGTACAGTAGAGGTAGAGTACAGTGGATTACAGTAGAGGTAGAGTACAGTGGAGTACAGTAGAGATAGAGTACAGTGGAGCACAGTAGAGGTAGAGTACAGTGGAGCACAGTAGAGGTAGAGTACAGTGGAGCACAGTAGAGGTAGAGTACAGTGGAGTACAGTAGAGGTAGAGCACAGTGGAGCACTGTAAAGGTAGAGTACAGTGGAGTACAGTAGAGATAGAGTACAGTGGAGCACAGTAGAGGTAGAGTACAGTGGAGCAGAGTAGAGGTAGAGTACAGTGGAGTACAGTAGAGGTAGAGTACAGTGGAGCACATTAGAGGTAGAGTACAGTGGAGTAGAGTGGAGCACAGTAGAGGTGGAGTACAGCAGAGTACAGTAGAGGTAGAGTACAGTGGAGCACAGTAGAGGTAGAGTACAGTGGAGTACAGTGGAGTACAGTAGAGGTGGAGTACAGTAGAGTACAGTAGAGGTGGAGAACAGTACAGTACAGTAGAGGTAGAGTACAGTGGAGTACAGTAGAGGTAGAGTACAGTAGAGCACAGTAGAGGTAGAATACAGTGGAGTACAGTAGAGGTAGAGTACAGTGGAGCACAGTAGAGGTAGAGAACAGTACAGTACAGTAGAGGTAGAGTAGAGTGGAGTACAGTAGAGGTAGAGTACAGTAGAGCACAGTAGAGGTAGAATACAGTGGAGTACAGTAGAGGTAGAGTACAGTGGAGTACAGTAGAGGTAGAGTACAGTGGAGTACAGAAGATATAGAGTACAGTGGAGCACAGTAGAGGTAGAGTACAGTGGAGCACAGTAGAGGAAGAGTACGGTGGAGCACAGTAGAGGTAGAGTACAGTGGAGCACAGTAGAGGTAGAGTACAGTGGAGTACAGTAGAGGTAGAATACAGTGGAGTACAGTAGAGGTAGAGTACAGTGGAGTACA
This sequence comes from Tiaroga cobitis, assembly GCA_030578255.1. Classification (NCBI taxonomy): domain Eukaryota; kingdom Metazoa; phylum Chordata; class Actinopteri; order Cypriniformes; family Leuciscidae; genus Tiaroga; species Tiaroga cobitis. Next base: position 2,479,818 of record CM060612.1, read on the forward strand.
GTAGAGGTAGAGTACAGTGGAGTACAGTAGAGGTAGAGTACAGTTGAGCAGAGTAGAGGTAGAGTACAGTGGAGTACAGTAGAGGTAGAGTACAGTGGAGTACAGTAGAGGTAGAGTACAGTGGAGCAGAGTAGAGGTAGAGTACAGTGGAGTACAGTAGAGGTAGAGTACAGTGGAGCACAGTAGAGCTAGAGTACAGTGGAGTACAGTGGAGCACAGTAGAGGTGGAGTACAGTAGAGTAGAGTATAGGTTGAGTACAGTGGAGTACAGTAGAGATAGAGTAGAGTGGAGTAGAGTAGAGATAGAGTACAGTGGATTAGAGTAGATATAGAGTACAGTGGAGTATAGTTGAGGTAGAGTACAGTGGAGCACATTAGAGGTAGAGTACAGTGGAGTATAGTTGAGGTAGACTAAAGTGGAGTACAGTAGAGGTAGAGTACAGTGGAGCACAGTAGAGGTAGAGTACAGTGGAGTACAGTAGAGGTAGAGTAGAGTGGAGCACATTAGAGGTGGAGTAGAGTAGAGTACAGTAGAGGTAGAGGTAGAGTACAGTGGAGTACAGTAGAAGTAGAGTACAGTGGAGTACAGTAGAGGTAGAGTAGAGTCGAGTACAGTAGAGGTAGAGTACAGTGGAGTACAGTAGAGGTAGAGTACAGTGGAGTACAGTAGAGGTAGAGTACAGTGGAGCACATTAGAGGTAGAGTACAGTGGAGTAGAGTGGAGCACAGTAGAGGTGGAGTACAGCAGAGTACAGTAGAGGTAGAGTACAGTGGAGCACAGTAGAGGTAGAGTACAGTGGAGTACAGTGGAGTACAGTAGAGGTGGAGTACAGTAGAGTACAGTAGAGGTGGAGAACAGTACAGTACAGTAGAGGTAGAGTACAGTGGAGTACAGTAGAGGTAGAGTACAGTAGAGCACAGTAGAGGTAGAATACAGTGGAGTACAGTAGAGGTAGAGTACAGTGGAGCACAGTAGAGGTAGAGAACAGTACAGTACAGTAGAGGTAGAGTAGAGTGGAGTACAGTAGAGGTAGAGTACAGTAGAGCACAGTAGAGGTAGAATACAGTGGAGTACAGTAGAGGTAGAGTACAGTGGAGTACAGTAGAGGTAGAGTACAATGGAGTACAGAAGATATAGAGTACAGTGGAGCACAGTAGAGGTAGAGTACAGTGGAGCACAGTAGAGGAAGAGTACGGTGGAGCACAGTAGAGGTAGAGTACAGTGGAGCACAGTAGAGGTAGAGTACAGTGGAGTACAGTAGAGGTAGAATACAGTGGAGTACAGTAGAGGTAGAGTACAGTGGAGTACAGTAGAGGTAGAGTACAGTGGAGTACAGTAGAGGTAGAGTACAGTTGAGCAGAGTAGAGGTAGAGTACAGTGGAGTACAGTAGAGGTAGAGTACAGTGGAGTACAGTAGAGGTAGAGTACAGTGGAGCAGAGTAGAGGTAGAGTACAGTGGAGTACAGTAGAGGTAGAGTACAGTGGAGCACAGTAGAGCTAGAGTACAGTGGAGTACAGTGGAGCACAGTAGAGGTGGAGTACAGTAGAGTAGAGTATAGGTTGAGTACAGTGGAGTACAGTAGAGATAGAGTAGAGTGGAGTAGAGTAGAGATAGAGTACAGTGGATTAGAGTAGATATAGAGTACAGTGGAGTATAGTTGAGGTAGAGTACAGTGGAGCACATTAGAGGTAGAGTACAGTGGAGTATAGTTGAGGTAGACTAAAGTGGAGTACAGTAGAGGTAGAGTACAGTGGAGCACAGTAGAGGTAGAGTACAGTGGAGTACAGTAGAGGTAGAGTAGAGTGGAGCACATTAGAGGTGGAGTAGAGTAGAGTACAGTAGAGGTAGAGTACAGTGGAGTACAGTAGAAGTAGAGTACAGTGGAGTACAGTAGAGGTAGAGTAGAGTCGAGTACAGTAGAGGTAGAGTACAGTGGAGTACAGTAGAGGTAGAGTACAGTGGAGTAGAGTAGAGATAGAGTAGAATGGAGCACAGCAGAGGTAGAGTACAGTGGATCACAGTAGAGATAGAGTACAGTGGAGTACAGTAGAGGTAGAGTACAGTGGAGCACATTAGAGGTAGAGTACAGTGGAGTATTGTTGAGGTAGACTACAGTGGAGTACAGTAGAGATAGAGTACAGTAGAGCAGAGTAGAGTAGAGTACAGTGGAGTACAGTAGAGGTAGAGCACAGTAGAGCAGAGTAGAGGTAGAGTACAGTGGAGTACAGTAGAGGTATAGCACAGTGGAGCACTGTAGAGGTAGAGTACAGTGGAGCACAGTAGAGCTAGAGTACAGTGGAGTACAGTGGAGCACAGTAGAGGTGGATTACAGTAGAGTAGAGTATAGGTTGAGTACAGTGGAGTACAGTAGAGGTAGAGTACAGTAGAGCACAGTAGAGGTAGAATACAGTGGAGTACAGTAGAGGTAGAGTACAGTGGAGTACAGTAGAGGTAGAGTACAGTGTAGTACAGTAGAGGTAGAGAACAGTACAGTACAGTAGAGGTAGAGTACAGTGGAGTACAGTAGAGGTAGAGTACAGTAGAGCACAGTAGAGGTAGAATACAGTGGAGTACAGTAGAGGTAGAGTACAGTGGAGTACAGTAGAGGTAGAGTACAGTGGAGTACAGTAGAGGTAGAGTACAGTGGAGCAGAGTAGAGGTAGAGTACAGTGGAGTACAGTAGAGGTAGAGTACAGTGGAGCACAGTAGAGCTAGAGTACAGTGGAGTACAGTGGAGCACAGTAGAGGTGGAGTACAGTACAGTAGAGTATAGGTTGAGTACAGTGGAGTACAGTAGAGATAGAGTAGAGTGGAGTAGAGTAGAGATAGAGTACAGTGGATTAGAGTAGATATAGAGTACAGTGGAGTATAGTTGAGGTAGAGTACAGTGGAGCACATTAGAGGTAGAGTACAGTGGAGTATAGTTGAGGTAGACTACAGTGGAGTACAGTAGAGGTAGAGTACAGTGGAGCACAGTAGAGGTAGAGTACAGTGGAGTACAGTAGAGGTAGAGTACAGTGGAGTACAGTAGAGGTAGAGTAGAGTGGAGCACATTACAGGTGGAGTAGAGTAGAGTAGAATAGAGGTAGAGTACAGTGGAGTACAGTAGAAGTAGAGTACAGTGGAGCAGAGTAGAGGTAGAGTAGAGTGGAGCACAGTAGAGGTAGAGTACAGTGGAGTACAGTAGATGTAGACTACAGTGGAGTAGAGTAGAGATAGAGTAGAGTGGAGCACAGCAGAGGTAGAGTACAGTGGATCACAGTAGAGATAGAGTACAGTGGAGTACAGTTGAGCACAGTAGAGGTATAGTACAGTGGAGCACAGTAGCGATAGATTACAGTGGAGTACAGTAGAGATAGAGTACAGTGGAGTACAGTAGAGGTAGAGTACAGTGGAGCACAGTAGAGGTAGAGTACAGTGGAGTACAGTGGAGTACAGTAGAGGTGGAGTACAGTAGAGTACAGTAGAGGTAGAGAACAGTACAGTACAGTAGAGGTAGAGTACAGTGGAGTACAGTAGAGGTAGAGTACAGTAGAGCACAGTAGAGGTAGAATACAGTGGAGTACAGTAGAGGTAGAGTACAGTGGAGCACAGTAGAGGTAGAGTACAGTGGAGTACAGTAGAGGTAGAGTACAGTACAGTACAGTAGAGGTAGAGTACAGTGGAGTACAGTAGAGGTATAGTACAGTAGAGCACAGTAGAGGTAGAATACAGTGGAGTACAGTAGAGGTAGAGTACAGTGGATTACAGTAGAGGTAGAGTACAGTGGAGTACAGTAGAGATAGAGTACAGTGGAGCACAGTAGAGGTAGAGTACAGTGGAGCACAGTAGAGGTAGAGTACAGTGGAGCACAGTAGAGGTAGAGTACAGTGGAGTACAGTAGAGGTAGAGCACAGTGGAGCACTGTAAAGGTAGAGTACAGTGGAGTACAGTAGAGATAGAGTACAGTGGAGCACAGTAGAGGTAGAGTACAGTGGAGCAGAGTAGAGGTAGAGTACAGTGGAGTACAGTAGAGGTAGAGTACAGTGGAGCACATTAGAGGTAGAGTACAGTGGAGTAGAGTGGAGCACAGTAGAGGTGGAGTACAGCAGAGTACAGTAGAGGTAGAGTACAGTGGAGCACAGTAGAGGTAGAGTACAGTGGAGTACAGTGGAGTACAGTAGAGGTGGAGTACAGTAGAGTACAGTAGAGGTGGAGAACAGTACAGTACAGTAGAGGTAGAGTACAGTGGAGTACAGTAGAGGTAGAGTACAGTAGAGCACAGTAGAGGTAGAATACAGTGGAGTACAGTAGAGGTAGAGTACAGTGGAGCACAGTAGAGGTAGAGAACAGTACAGTACAGTAGAGGTAGAGTAGAGTGGAGTACAGTAGAGGTAGAGTACAGTAGAGCACAGTAGAGGTAGAATACAGTGGAGTACAGTAGAGGTAGAGTACAGTGGAGTACAGTAGAGGTAGAGTACAGTGGAGTACAGAAGATATAGAGTACAGTGGAGCACAGTAGAGGTAGAGTACAGTGGAGCACAGTAGAGGAAGAGTACGGTGGAGCACAGTAGAGGTAGAGTACAGTGGAGCACAGTAGAGGTAGAGTACAGTGGAGTACAGTAGAGGTAGAATACAGTGGAGTACAGTAGAGGTAGAGTACAGTGGAGTACAGTAGAGGTAGAGTACAGTGGAGTACAGTAGAGGTAGAGTACAGTTGAGCAGAGTAGAGGTAGAGTACAGTGGAGTACAGTAGAGGTAGAGTACAGTGGAGTACAGTAGAGGTAGAGTACAGTGGAGCAGAGTAGAGGTAGAGTACAGTGGAGTACAGTAGAGGTAGAGTACAGTGGAGCACAGTAGAGCTAGAGTACAGTGGAGTACAGTGGAGCACAGTAGAGGTGGAGTACAGTAGAGTAGAGTATAGGTTGAGTACAGTGGAGTACAGTAGAGATAGAGTAGAGTGGAGTAGAGTAGAGATAGAGTACAGTGGATTAGAGTAGATATAGAGTACAGTGGAGTATAGTTGAGGTAGAGTACAGTGGAGCACATTAGAGGTAGAGTACAGTGGAGTATAGTTGAGGTAGACTAAAGTGGAGTACAGTAGAGGTAGAGTACAGTGGAGCACAGTAGAGGTAGAGTACAGTGGAGTACAGTAGAGGTAGAGTAGAGTGGAGCACATTAGAGGTGGAGTAGAGTAGAGTACAGTAGAGGTAGAGTACAGTGGAGTACAGTAGAGGTGGAGTACAGTAGAGTACAGTAGAGGTAGAGTACAGTGGAGTACAGTAAAGGTAGAGTACAGTGGAGTACAGTAGAGATAGAGTACAGTGGAGCACAGTAGAGGTAGAGTACAGTGGAGCAGAGTAGAGGTAGAGTACAGTGGAGTACAGTAGAGGTAGAGTACAGTGGAGCACATTAGAGGTAGAGTACAGTGGAGTAGAGTGGAGCACAGTAGAGGTGGAGTACAGCAGAGTACAGTAGAGGTAGAGTACAGTGGAGCACAGTAGAGGTAGAGTACAGTGGAGTACAGTGGAGTACAGTAGAGGTGGAGTACAGTAGAGTACAGTAGAGGTAGAGAACAGTACAGTACAGTAGAGGTAGAGTACAGTGGAGTACAGTAGAGGTAGAGTACAGTAGAGCACAGTAGAGGTAGAATACAGTGGAGTACAGTAGAGGTAGAGTACAGTGGAGCACAGTAGAGGTAGAGAACAGTACAGTACAGTAGAGGTAGAGTAGAGTGGAGTACAGTAGAGGTAGAGTACAGTAGAGCACAGTAGAGGTAGAATACAGTGGAGTACAGTAGAGGTAGAGTACAGTGGAGTACAGTAGAGGTAGAGTACAGTGGAGTACAGAAGATATAGAGTACAGTGGAGCACAGTAGAGGTAGAGTACAGTGGAGCACAGTAGAGGAAGAGTACGGTGGAGCACAGTAGAGGTAGAGTACAGTGGAGCACAGTAGAGGTAGAGTACAGTGGAGTACAGTAGAGGTAGAATACAGTGGAGTACAGTAGAGGTAGAGTACAGTGGAGTACAGTAGAGGTAGAGTACAGTGGAGTACAGTAGAGGTAGAGTACAGTTGAGCAGAGTAGAGGTAGAGTACAGTGGAGTACAGTAGAGGTAGAGTACAGTGGAGTACAGTAGAGGTAGAGTACAGTGGAGCAGAGTAGAGGTAGAGTACAGTGGAGTACAGTAGAGGTAGAGTACAGTGGAGCACAGTAGAGCTAGAGTACAGTGGAGTACAGTGGAGCACAGTAGAGGTGGAGTACAGTAGAGTAGAGTATAGGTTGAGTACAGTGGAGTACAGTAGAGATAGAGTAGAGTGGAGTAGAGTAGAGATAGAGTACAGTGGATTAGAGTAGATATAGAGTACAGTGGAGTATAGTTGAGGTAGAGTACAGTGGAGCACATTAGAGGTAGAGTACAGTGGAGTATAGTTGAGGTAGACTAAAGTGGAGTACAGTAGAGGTAGAGTACAGTGGAGCACAGTAGAGGTAGAGTACAGTGGAGTACAGTAGAGGTAGAGTAGAGTGGAGCACATTAGAGGTGGAGTAGAGTAGAGTACAGTAGAGGTAGAGTACAGTGGAGTACAGTAGAAGTAGAGTACAGTGGAGTACAGTAGAGGTAGAGTAGAGTCGAGTACAGTAGAGGTAGAGTACAGTGGAGTACAGTAGAGGTAGAGTACAGTGGAGTAGAGTAGAGATAGAGTAGAATGGAGCACAGCAGAGGTAGAGTACAGTGGATCACAGTAGAGATAGAGTACAGTGGAGTACAGTAGAGGTAGAGTACAGTGGAGCACATTAGAGGTAGAGTACAGTGGAGTATTGTTGAGGTAGACTACAGTGGAGTACAGTAGAGATAGAGTACAGTAGAGCAGAGTAGAGTAGAGTACAGTGGAGTACAGTAGAGGTAGAGCACAGTAGAGCAGAGTAGAGGTAGAGTACAGTGGAGTTCAGTAGAGGTATAGCACAGTGGAGCACTGTAGAGGTAGAGTACAGTGGAGTACAGTAGAGATAGAGTACAGTGGAGCACAGTAGAGGTAGAGTACAGTGGAGCACAGTAGAGGTAGAGTACAGTGGAGCACAGTAGAAGTAGAGTACAGTGGAGTACAGTAGAGGTAGATTACAGTGGAGTACAGTAGAGGTAGAGTACAGTGGAGCACAGTAGAGGTAGAGTACAGTGGAGTACAGTGGAGCACAGTAGAGGTGGAGTACAGTAGAGTACAGTAGAGGTAGAGTACAGTGGAGTACAGTAGAGGTAGAGTACAGTGGAGTACAGAAGAGATAGAGTACAGTGGAGCACAGTAGAGGTAGAGTACAGTGGAGCACAGTAGAGGTAGAGTAAAGTGGAGCACAGTAGAGGTAGAGTACAGTGGAGTACAGTAGAGGTAGAGTACAGTAGAGCACAGTAGAGGTAGAATACAGTGGAGTACAGTAGAGGTAGAGTACAGTGGAGTACAGTAGAGGTAGAGTACAGTGGATCACAGTAGAGATAGAGTACAGTGGAGTACAGTAGAGGTAGAGTACAGTGGAGCACATTAGAGGTAGAGTACATTGGAGTATTGTTGAGGTAGACTACAGTGGAGTACAGTAGAGATAGAGTACAGTAGAGCAGAGTAGAGTAGAGTACAGTGGAGTACAGTAGAGGTAGAGCACAGTAGAGCAGAGTAGAGGTAGAGTACAGTGGAGTACAGTAGAGGTATAGCACAGTGGAGCACTGTAGAGGTAGAGTACAGTGGAGTACAGTAGAGATAGAGTACAGTGGAGCACAGTAGAGGTAGAGTACAGTGGAGCACAGTAGAGGTAGAGTACAGTGGAGCACAGTAGAAGTAGAGTACAGTGGAGTACAGTAGAGGTAGAGTACAGTGGAGTACAGTAGAGGTAGAGTACAGTGGAGCACAGTAGAGGTAGAGTACAGTGGAGTACAGTGGAGCACAGTAGAGGTGGAGTACAGTAGAGTACAGTAGAGGTAGAGTACAGTGGAGTACAGTAGAGGTAGAGTACAGTGGAGTACAGAAGAGATAGAGTACAGTGGAGCACAGTAGAGGTAGAGTACAGTGGAGCACAGTAGAGGTAGAGTAAAGTGGAGCACAGTAGAGGTAGAGTACAGTGGAGTACAGTAGAGGTAGAGTACAGTGGAGCACAGTAGAGGTAGAGTACAGTGGAGCACAGTAGAGGTATAGTACACTGGAGTACAGTGGAGCACAGTAGAGGTGGAGTACAGTAGAGTACAGTAGAGGTAGAGTACAGTGGAGCACAGTAGAGGTAGAGTACAGTAGAGCACAGTAGAGGTAGAATACAGTGGAGTTAAGTAGAGGTAGAGTACAGTGGAGTACAGTAGAGGTAGAGTACAGTGTAGTACAGTAGAGGTAGAGAACAGTACAGTACAGTAGAGGTAGAGTACAGTGGAGTACAGTAGAGGTAGAGTACAGTAGAGCACAGTAGAGGTAGAATACAGTGGAGTACAGTAGAGGTAGAGTACAGTCGAGTACAGTAGAGGTAGAGTACAGTGGAGTACAGTAGAGGTAGAGTACAGTGGAGCAGAGTAGAGGTAGAGTACAGTGGAGTACAGTAGAGGTAGAGTACAGTGGAGCACAGTAGAGCTAGAGTACAGTGGAGTACAGTGGAGCACAGTAGAGGTGGAGTACAGTAGAGTAGAGTATAGATTGAGTACAGTGGAGTACAGTAGAGGTAGAGTACAGTAGAGCACAGTAGAGGTAGAATACAGTGGAGTACAGTAGAGGTAGAGTACAGTGGAGTACAGTAGAGGTAGAGTACAGTGTAGTACAGTAGAGGTAGAGAACAGTACAGTACAGTAGAGGTAGAGTACAGTGGAGTACAGTAGAGGTAGAGTACAGTAGAGCACAGTAGAGGTAGAATACAGTGGAGTACAGTAGAGGTAGAGTACAGTGGAGTACAGTAGAGGTAGAGTACAGTGGAGTACAGTAGAGGTAGAGTACAGTAGAGCACAGTAGAGGTAGAATACAGTGGAGTACAGTAGAGGTAGAGTACAGTCGAGTACAGTAGAGGTAGAGTACAGTGGAGTACAGTAGAGGTAGAGTACAGTGGAGCAGAGTAGAGGTAGAGTACAGTGGAGTACAGTAGAGGTAGAGTACAGTGGAGCACAGTAGAGCTAGAGTACAGTGGAGTACAGTGGAGCACAGTAGAGGTGGATTACAGTAGAGTAGAGTATAGGTTGAGTACAGTGGAGTACAGTAGAGGTAGAGTACAGTAGAGCACAGTAGAGGTAGAATACAGTGGAGTACAGTAGAGGTAGAGTACAGTGGAGTACAGTAGAGGTAGAGTACAGTGTAGTACAGTAGAGGTAGAGAACAGTACAGTACAGTAGAGGTAGAGTACAGTGGAGTACAGTAGAGGTAGAGTACAGTAGAGCACAGTAGAGGTAGAATACAGTGGAGTACAGTAGAGGTAGAGTACAGTGGAGTACAGTAGAGGTAGAGTACAGTGGAGTACAGTAGAGGTAGAGTACAGTGGAGCAGAGTAGAGGTAGAGTACAGTGGAGTACAGTAGAGGTAGAGTACAGTGGAGCACAGTAGAGCTAGAGTACAGTGGAGTACAGTGGAGCACAGTAGAGGTGGAGTACAGTACAGTAGAGTATAGGTTGAGTACAGTGGAGTACAGTAGAGATAGAGTAGAGTGGAGTAGAGTAGAGATAGAGTACAGTGGATTAGAGTAGATATAGAGTACAGTGGAGTATAGTTGAGGTAGAGTACAGTGGAGCACATTAGAGGTAGAGTACAGTGGAGTATAGTTGAGGTAGACTACAGTGGAGTACAGTAGAGGTAGAGTACAGTGGAGCACAGTAGAGGTAGAGTACAGTGGAGTACAGTAGAGGTAGAGTACAGTGGAGTACAGTAGAGGTAGAGTAGAGTGGAGCACATTACAGGTGGAGTAGAGTAGAGTAGAATAGAGGTAGAGTACAGTGGAGTACAGTAGAAGTAGAGTACAGTGGAGCAGAGTAGAGGTAGAGTAGAGTGGAGCACAGTAGAGGTAGAGTACAGTGGAGTACAGTAGATGTAGACTACAGTGGAGTAGAGTAGAGATAGAGTAGAGTGGAGCACAGCAGAGGTAGAGTACAGTGGATCACAGTAGAGATAGAGTACAGTGGAGTACAGTTGAGCACAGTAGAGGTATAGTACAGTGGAGCACAGTAGCGATAGATTACAGTGGAGTACAGTAGAGATAGAGTACAGTGGAGTACAGTAGAGGTAGAGTACAGTGGAGCACAGTAGAGGTAGAGTACAGTGGAGTACAGTGGAGTACAGTAGAGGTGGAGTACAGTAGAGTACAGTAGAGGTAGAGAACAGTACAGTACAGTAGAGGTAGAGTACAGTGGAGTACAGTAGAGGTAGAGTACAGTAGAGCACAGTAGAGGTAGAATACAGTGGAGTACAGTAGAGGTAGAGTACAGTGGAGCACAGTAGAGGTAGAGTACAGTGGAGTACAGTAGAGGTAGAGTACAGTACAGTACAGTAGAGGTAGAGTACAGTGGAGTACAGTAGAGGTATAGTACAGTAGAGCACAGTAGAGGTAGAATACAGTGGAGTACAGTAGAGGTAGAGTACAGTGGATTACAGTAGAGGTAGAGTACAGTGGAGTACAGTAGAGATAGAGTACAGTGGAGCACAGTAGAGGTAGAGTACAGTGGAGCACAGTAGAGGTAGAGTACAGTGGAGCACAGTAGAGGTAGAGTACAGTGGAGTACAGTAGAGGTAGAGCACAGTGGAGCACTGTAAAGGTAGAGTACAGTGGAGTACAGTAGAGATAGAGTACAGTGGAGCACAGTAGAGGTAGAGTACAGTGGAGCAGAGTAGAGGTAGAGTACAGTGGAGTACAGTAGAGGTAGAGTACAGTGGAGCACATTAGAGGTAGAGTACAGTGGAGTAGAGTGGAGCACAGTAGAGGTGGAGTACAGCAGAGTACAGTAGAGGTAGAGTACAGTGGAGCACAGTAGAGGTAGAGTACAGTGGAGTACAGTGGAGTACAGTAGAGGTGGAGTACAGTAGAGTACAGTAGAGGTGGAGAACAGTACAGTACAGTAGAGGTAGAGTACAGTGGAGTACAGTAGAGGTAGAGTACAGTAGAGCACAGTAGAGGTAGAATACAGTGGAGTACAGTAGAGGTAGAGTACAGTGGAGCACAGTAGAGGTAGAGAACAGTACAGTACAGTAGAGGTAGAGTAGAGTGGAGTACAGTAGAGGTAGAGTACAGTAGAGCACAGTAGAGGTAGAATACAGTGGAGTACAGTAGAGGTAGAGTACAGTGGAGTACAGTAGAGGTAGAGTACAGTGGAGTACAGAAGATATAGAGTACAGTGGAGCACAGTAGAGGTAGAGTACAGTGGAGCACAGTAGAGGAAGAGTACGGTGGAGCACAGTAGAGGTAGAGTACAGTGGAGCACAGTAGAGGTAGAGTACAGTGGAGTACAGTAGAGGTAGAATACAGTGGAGTACAGTAGAGGTAGAGTACAGTGGAGTACAGTAGAGGTAGAGTACAGTGGAGTACAGTAGAGGTAGAGTACAGTTGAGCAGAGTAGAGGTAGAGTACAGTGGAGTACAGTAGAGGTAGAGTACAGTGGAGTACAGTAGAGGTAGAGTACAGTGGAGCAGAGTAGAGGTAGAGTACAGTGGAGTACAGTAGAGGTAGAGTACAGTGGAGCACAGTAGAGCTAGAGTACAGTGGAGTACAGTGGAGCACAGTAGAGGTGGAGTACAGTAGAGTAGAGTATAGGTTGAGTACAGTGGAGTACAGTAGAGATAGAGTAGAGTGGAGTAGAGTAGAGATAGAGTACAGTGGATTAGAGTAGATATAGAGTACAGTGGAGTATAGTTGAGGTAGAGTACAGTGGAGCACATTAGAGGTAGAGTACAGTGGAGTATAGTTGAGGTAGACTAAAGTGGAGTACAGTAGAGGTAGAGTACAGTGGAGCACAGTAGAGGTAGAGTACAGTGGAGTACAGTAGAGGTAGAGTAGAGTGGAGCACATTAGAGGTGGAGTAGAGTAGAGTACAGTAGAGGTAGAGGTAGAGTACAGTGGAGTACAGTAGAAGTAGAGTACAGTGGAGTACAGTAGAGGTAGAGTAGAGTCGAGTACAGTAGAGGTAGAGTACAGTGGAGTACAGTAGAGGTAGAGTACAGTGGAGTACAGTAGAGGTAGAGTACAGTGGAGCACATTAGAGGTAGAGTACAGTGGAGTAGAGTGGAGCACAGTAGAGGTGGAGTACAGCAGAGTACAGTAGAGGTAGAGTACAGTGGAGCACAGTAGAGGTAGAGTACAGTGGAGTACAGTGGAGTACAGTAGAGGTGGAGTACAGTAGAGTACAGTAGAGGTGGAGAACAGTACAGTACAGTAGAGGTAGAGTACAGTGGAGTACAGTAGAGGTAGAGTACAGTAGAGCACAGTAGAGGTAGAATACAGTGGAGTACAGTAGAGGTAGAGTACAGTGGAGCACAGTAGAGGTAGAGAACAGTACAGTACAGTAGAGGTAGAGTAGAGTGGAGTACAGTAGAGGTAGAGTACAGTAGAGCACAGTAGAGGTAGAATACAGTGGAGTACAGTAGAGGTAGAGTACAGTGGAGTACAGTAGAGGTAGAGTACAATGGAGTACAGAAGATATAGAGTACAGTGGAGCACAGTAGAGGTAGAGTACAGTGGAGCACAGTAGAGGAAGAGTACGGTGGAGCACAGTAGAGGTAGAGTACAGTGGAGCACAGTAGAGGTAGAGTACAGTGGAGTACAGTAGAGGTAGAATACAGTGGAGTACAGTAGAGGTAGAGTACAGTGGAGTACAGTAGAGGTAGAGTACAGTGGAGTACAGTAGAGGTAGAGTACAGTTGAGCAGAGTAGAGGTAGAGTACAGTGGAGTACAGTAGAGGTAGAGTACAGTGGAGTACAGTAGAGGTAGAGTACAGTGGAGCAGAGTAGAGGTAGAGTACAGTGGAGTACAGTAGAGGTAGAGTACAGTGGAGCACAGTAGAGCTAGAGTACAGTGGAGTACAGTGGAGCACAGTAGAGGTGGAGTACAGTAGAGTAGAGTATAGGTTGAGTACAGTGGAGTACAGTAGAGATAGAGTAGAGTGGAGTAGAGTAGAGATAGAGTACAGTGGATTAGAGTAGATATAGAGTACAGTGGAGTATAGTTGAGGTAGAGTACAGTGGAGCACATTAGAGGTAGAGTACAGTGGAGTATAGTTGAGGTAGACTAAAGTGGAGTACAGTAGAGGTAGAGTACAGTGGAGCACAGTAGAGGTAGAGTACAGTGGAGTACAGTAGAGGTAGAGTAGAGTGGAGCACATTAGAGGTGGAGTAGAGTAGAGTACAGTAGAGGTAGAGTACAGTGGAGTACAGTAGAAGTAGAGTACAGTGGAGTACAGTAGAGGTAGAGTAGAGTCGAGTACAGTAGAGGTAGAGTACAGTGGAGTACAGTAGAGGTAGAGTACAGTGGAGTAGAGTAGAGATAGAGTAGAATGGAGCACAGCAGAGGTAGAGTACAGTGGATCACAGTAGAGATAGAGTACAGTGGAGTACAGTAGAGGTAGAGTACAGTGGAGCACATTAGAGGTAGAGTACAGTGGAGTATTGTTGAGGTAGACTACAGTGGAGTACAGTAGAGATAGAGTACAGTAGAGCAGAGTAGAGTAGAGTACAGTGGAGTACAGTAGAGGTAGAGCACAGTAGAGCAGAGTAGAGGTAGAGTACAGTGGAGTACAGTAGAGGTATAGCACAGTGGAGCACTGTAGAGGTAGAGTACAGTGGAGCACAGTAGAGCTAGAGTACAGTGGAGTACAGTGGAGCACAGTAGAGGTGGATTACAGTAGAGTAGAGTATAGGTTGAGTACAGTGGAGTACAGTAGAGGTAGAGTACAGTAGAGCACAGTAGAGGTAGAATACAGTGGAGTACAGTAGAGGTAGAGTACAGTGGAGTACAGTAGAGGTAGAGTACAGTGTAGTACAGTAGAGGTAGAGAACAGTACAGTACAGTAGAGGTAGAGTACAGTGGAGTACAGTAGAGGTAGAGTACAGTAGAGCACAGTAGAGGTAGAATACAGTGGAGTACAGTAGAGGTAGAGTACAGTGGAGTACAGTAGAGGTAGAGTACAGTGGAGTACAGTAGAGGTAGAGTACAGTGGAGCAGAGTAGAGGTAGAGTACAGTGGAGTACAGTAGAGGTAGAGTACAGTGGAGCACAGTAGAGCTAGAGTACAGTGGAGTACAGTGGAGCACAGTAGAGGTGGAGTACAGTACAGTAGAGTATAGGTTGAGTACAGTGGAGTACAGTAGAGATAGAGTAGAGTGGAGTAGAGTAGAGATAGAGTACAGTGGATTAGAGTAGATATAGAGTACAGTGGAGTATAGTTGAGGTAGAGTACAGTGGAGCACATTAGAGGTAGAGTACAGTGGAGTATAGTTGAGGTAGACTACAGTGGAGTACAGTAGAGGTAGAGTACAGTGGAGCACAGTAGAGGTAGAGTACAGTGGAGTACAGTAGAGGTAGAGTACAGTGGAGTACAGTAGAGGTAGAGTAGAGTGGAGCACATTACAGGTGGAGTAGAGTAGAGTAGAATAGAGGTAGAGTACAGTGGAGTACAGTAGAAGTAGAGTACAGTGGAGCAGAGTAGAGGTAGAGTAGAGTGGAGCACAGTAGAGGTAGAGTACAGTGGAGTACAGTAGATGTAGACTACAGTGGAGTAGAGTAGAGATAGAGTAGAGTGGAGCACAGCAGAGGTAGAGTACAGTGGATCACAGTAGAGATAGAGTACAGTGGAGTACAGTTGAGCACAGTAGAGGTATAGTACAGTGGAGCACAGTAGCGATAGATTACAGTGGAGTACAGTAGAGATAGAGTACAGTGGAGTACAGTAGAGGTAGAGTACAGTGGAGCACAGTAGAGGTAGAGTACAGTGGAGTACAGTGGAGTACAGTAGAGGTGGAGTACAGTAGAGTACAGTAGAGGTAGAGAACAGTACAGTACAGTAGAGGTAGAGTACAGTGGAGTACAGTAGAGGTAGAGTACAGTAGAGCACAGTAGAGGTAGAATACAGTGGAGTACAGTAGAGGTAGAGTACAGTGGAGCACAGTAGAGGTAGAGTACAGTGGAGTACAGTAGAGGTAGAGTACAGTACAGTACAGTAGAGGTAGAGTACAGTGGAGTACAGTAGAGGTATAGTACAGTAGAGCACAGTAGAGGTAGAATACAGTGGAGTACAGTAGAGGTAGAGTACAGTGGATTACAGTAGAGGTAGAGTACAGTGGAGTACAGTAGAGATAGAGTACAGTGGAGCACAGTAGAGGTAGAGTACAGTGGAGCACAGTAGAGGTAGAGTACAGTGGAGCACAGTAGAGGTAGAGTACAGTGGAGTACAGTAGAGGTAGAGCACAGTGGAGCACTGTAAAGGTAGAGTACAGTGGAGTACAGTAGAGATAGAGTACAGTGGAGCACAGTAGAGGTAGAGTACAGTGGAGCAGAGTAGAGGTAGAGTACAGTGGAGTACAGTAGAGGTAGAGTACAGTGGAGCACATTAGAGGTAGAGTACAGTGGAGTAGAGTGGAGCACAGTAGAGGTGGAGTACAGCAGAGTACAGTAGAGGTAGAGTACAGTGGAGCACAGTAGAGGTAGAGTACAGTGGAGTACAGTGGAGTACAGTAGAGGTGGAGTACAGTAGAGTACAGTAGAGGTGGAGAACAGTACAGTACAGTAGAGGTAGAGTACAGTGGAGTACAGTAGAGGTAGAGTACAGTAGAGCACAGTAGAGGTAGAATACAGTGGAGTACAGTAGAGGTAGAGTACAGTGGAGCACAGTAGAGGTAGAGAACAGTACAGTACAGTAGAGGTAGAGTAGAGTGGAGTACAGTAGAGGTAGAGTACAGTAGAGCACAGTAGAGGTAGAATACAGTGGAGTACAGTAGAGGTAGAGTACAGTGGAGTACAGTAGAGGTAGAGTACAGTGGAGTACAGAAGATATAGAGTACAGTGGAGCACAGTAGAGGTAGAGTACAGTGGAGCACAGTAGAGGAAGAGTACGGTGGAGCACAGTAGAGGTAGAGTACAGTGGAGCACAGTAGAGGTAGAGTACAGTGGAGTACAGTAGAGGTAGAATACAGTGGAGTACAGTAGAGGTAGAGTACAGTGGAGTACAGTAGAGGTAGAGTACAGTGGAGTACAGTAGAGGTAGAGTACAGTTGAGCAGAGTAGAGGTAGAGTGCAGTGGAGTACAGTAGAGGTAGAGTACAGTGGAGTACAGTAGAGGTAGAGTACAGTGGAGCAGAGTAGAGGTAGAGTACAGTGGAGTACAGTAGAGGTAGAGTACAGTGGAGCACAGTAGAGCTAGAGTACAGTGGAGTACAGTGGAGCACAGTAGAGGTGGAGTACAGTAGAGTAGAGTATAGGTTGAGTACAGTGGAGTACAGTAGAGATAGAGTAGAGTGGAGTAGAGTAGAGATAGAGTACAGTGGATTAGAGTAGATATAGAGTACAGTGGAGTATAGTTGAGGTAGAGTACAGTGGAGCACATTAGAGGTAGAGTACAGTGGAGTATAGTTGAGGTAGACTAAAGTGGAGTACAGTAGAGGTAGAGTACAGTGGAGCACAGTAGAGGTAGAGTACAGTGGAGTACAGTAGAGGTAGAGTAGAGTGGAGCACATTAGAGGTGGAGTAGAGTAGAGTACAGTAGAGGTAGAGTACAGTGGAGTACAGTAGAAGTAGAGTACAGTGGAGTACAGTAGAGGTAGAGTAGAGTCGAGTACAGTAGAGGTAGAGTACAGTGGAGTACAGTAGAGGTAGAGTACAGTGGAGTAGAGTAGAGATAGAGTAGAATGGAGCACAGCAGAGGTAGAGTACAGTGGATCACAGTAGAGATAGAGTACAGTGGAGTACAGTAGAGGTAGAGTACAGTGGAGCACATTAGAGGTAGAGTACAGTGGAGTATTGTTGAGGTAGACTACAGTGGAGTACAGTAGAGATAGAGTACAGTAGAGCAGAGTAGAGTAGAGTACAGTGGAGTACAGTAGAGGTAGAGCACAGTAGAGCAGAGTAGAGGTAGAGTACAGTGGAGTACAGTAGAGGTATAGCACAGTGGAGCACTGTAGAGGTAGAGTACAGTGGAGTACAGTAGAGATAGAGTACAGTGGAGCACAGTAGAGGTAGAGTACAGTGGAGCACAGTAGAGGTAGAGTACAGTGGAGCACAGTAGAAGTAGAGTACAGTGGAGTACAGTAGAGGTAGATTACAGTGGAGTACAGTAGAGGTAGAGTACAGTGGAGCACAGTAGAGGTAGATTACAGTGGAGTACAGTAGAGGTAGAGTACAGTGGAGCACAGTAGAGGTAGAGTACAGTGGAGTACAGTGGAGCACAGTAGAGGTGGAGTACAGTAGAGTACAGTAGAGGTAGAGTACAGTGGAGTACAGTAGAGGTAGAGTACAGTGGAGTACAGAAGAGATAGAGTACAGTGGAGCACAGTAGAGGTAGAGTACAGTGGAGCACAGTAGAGGTAGAGTAAAGTGGAGCACAGTAGAGGTAGAGTACAGTGGAGTACAGTAGAGGTAGAGTACAGTGGAGCACAGTAGAGGTATAGTACAGTGGAGTACAGTGGAGCACAGTAGAGGTGCAGTACAGTAGAGTACAGTAGAGGTAGAGTACAGTGGAGCACAGTAGAGGTAGAGTACAGTAGAGCACAGTAGAGGTAGAATACAGTGGAGTACAGTAGAGGTAGAGTACAGTGGAGTACAGTAGAGGTAGAGTACAGTGTAGTACAGTAGAGGTAGAGAACAGTACAGTACAGTAGAGGTAGAGTACAGTGGAGTACAGTAGAGGTAGAGTACAGTAGAGCACAGTAGAGGTAGAATAGAGTGGAGTACAGTAGAGGTAGAGTACAGTGGAGTACAGTAGAGGTAGAGTACAGTGGAGTACAGTAGAGGTAGAGTACAGTGGAGCAGAGTAGAGGTAGAGTACAGTGGAGTACAGTAGAGGTAGAGTACAGTGGAGCACAGTAGAGCTAGAGTACAGTGGAGTACAGTGGAGCACAGTAGAGGTGGAGTACAGTAGAGTAGAGTATAGGTTGAGTACAGTGGAGTACAGTGGAGTTGGAGTAGAGTAGAGTACAGTAGAGGTAGAGTACAGTGGAGTACAGTAGAAGTAGAGTACAGTGGAGTACAGTAGAGGTAGAGTAGAGTCGAGTACAGTAGAGGTAGAGTACAGTGGAGTACAGTAGAGGTAGAGTACAGTGGAGTAGAGTAGAGATAGAGTAGAATGGAGCACAGCAGAGGTAGAGTACAGTGGATCACAGTAGAGATAGAGTACAGTGGAGTACAGTAGAGGTAGAGTACAGTGGAGCACATTAGAGGTAGAGTACAGTGGAGTATTGTTGAGGTAGACTACAGTGGAGTACAGTAGAGATAGAGTACAGTAGAGCAGAGTAGAGTAGAGTACAGTGGAGTACAGTAGAGGTAGAGCACAGTAGAGCAGAGTAGAGGTAGAGTACAGTGGAGTACAGTAGAGGTATAGCACAGTGGAGCACTGTAGAGGTAGAGTACAGTGGAGTACAGTAGAGATAGAGTACAGTGGAGCACAGTAGAGGTAGAGTACAGTGGAGCACAGTAGAGGTAGAGTACAGTGGAGCACAGTAGAAGTAGAGTACAGTGGAGTACAGTAGAGGTAGATTACAGTGGAGTACAGTAGAGGTAGAGTACAGTGGAGCACAGTAGAGGTAGAGTACAGTGGAGTACAGTGGAGCACAGTAGAGGTGGAGTACAGTAGAGTACAGTAGAGGTAGAGTACAGTGGAGTACAGTAGAGGTAGAGTACAGTGGAGTACAGAATA
Organism: Tiaroga cobitis; assembly: GCA_030578255.1. NCBI lineage: Eukaryota > Metazoa > Chordata > Actinopteri > Cypriniformes > Leuciscidae > Tiaroga > Tiaroga cobitis. Next base: position 2,498,627 of record CM060612.1, read on the forward strand.
GATAGAGTACAGTGGAGCACAGTAGAGGTAGAGTACAGTGGAGCACAGTAGAGGTAGAGTAAAGTGGAGCACAGTAGAGGTAGAGTACAGTGGAGTACAGTAGAGGTAGAGTACAGTGGAGCACAGTAGAGGTAGAGTACAGTGGAGCACAGTAGAGGTATAGTACAGTGGAGTACAGTGGAGCACAGTAGAGGTGGAGTACAGTAGAGTACAGTAGAGGTAGAGTACAGTGGAGCACAGTAGAGGTAGAGTACAGTAGAGCACAGTAGAGGTAGAATACAGTGGAGTACAGTAGAGGTAGAGTACAGTGGAGTACAGTAGAGGTAGAGTACAGTGTAGTACAGTAGAGGTAGAGAACAGTACAGTACAGTAGAGGTAGAGTACAGTGGAGTACAGTAGAGGTAGAGTACAGTAGAGGACAGTAGAGGTAGAATACAGTGGAGTACAGTAGAGGTAGAGTACAGTGGAGTACAGTAGAGGTAGAGTACAGTGGAGTACAGTAGAGGTAGAGTACAGTGGAGCAGAGTAGAGGTAGAGTACAGTGGAGTACAGTAGAGGTAGAGTACAGTGGAGCACAGTAGAGCTAGAGTACAGTGGAGTACAGTGGAGCACAGTAGAGGTGGAGTACAGTAGAGTAGAGTATAGGTTGAGTACAGTGGAGTACAGTAGAGGTAGAGTACAGTAGAGCACAGTAGAGGTAGAATACAGTGGAGTACAGTAGAGGTAGAGTACAGTGGAGTACAGTAGAGGTAGAGTACAGTGTAGTACAGTAGAGGTAGAGAACAGTACAGTACAGTAGAGGTAGAGTACAGTGGAGTACAGTAGAGGTAGAGTACAGTGGAGCACAGTAGAGATAGTGAACAGTAGAGCAGAGTAGAGGTAGAGTACAGTGGAGTACAGTAGAGGTAGAGTACAGTGGAGCACTCCAGAGGTGGAGTACAGTGGAGTACAGTAGAGGTAGAGTACAGTGGAGCACAGTAGAGATAGAGTACAGTAGAGCACAGTAGAGGTAGAGTACAGTGGAGTATAGTAGATGTAGAGTACAGTGGAGCACAGTAGAGATAGAGTACAGTAGAGCACAGTAGAGGTAGAGTACAGTGGAATATAGTAGATGTAGAGTAAAGTGGAGTATAGTTGAGGTAGACTACAGTGGAGTACAGTAGAGGTAGAGTACAGTGGAGTACAGTAGATGTAGAGTACAGTGGAGCACAGTAGAGGTAGAGTACAGTGGAGTATAGTTGAGGTAGAGAACAGTACAGTACAGTAGAGGTAGAGTAGAGTGGAGTACAGTAGAGGTAGAGTACAGTAGAGCACAGTAGAGGTAGAATACAGTGGAGTACAGTAGAGGTAGAGTACAGTGGAGTACAGTAGAGGTAGAGTACAGTGGAGTACAGAAGAGATAGAGTACAGTGGAGCACAGTAGAGGTAGAGTACAGTGGAGCACAGTAGAGGTAGAGTACAGTGGAGCACAGTAGAGGTAGAGTACAGTGGAGTACAGTAGAGGTAGAGTACAGTGGAGCACAGTAGAGGTAGAGTACAGTGGAGTACAGTAGAGGTAGAGTACAGTGGAGTACAGTAGAGGTAGAGTACAGTAGAGCACAGTAGAGGTAGAATACAGTGGAGTACAGTAGAGGTAGAGTACAGTGGAGCACAGTAGAGGTAGAGTACAGTGGAGTACAGTAGAGGTAGAGTACAGTGGAGTACAGTAGAGGTAGAGTACAGTAGAGCACAGTAGAGGTAGAATACAGTGGAGTACAGTAGAGGTAGAGTACAGTGGAGCACAGTAGAGGTAGAGTACAGTGGAGTACAGTAGAGGTAGAGTACAGTGGAGTACAGTAGAGGTAGAGTACAGTAGAGCACAGTAGAGGTAGAATACAGTGGAGTATAGTTGAGGTAGACTACAGTGGAGTACAGTAGAGGTAGAATACAGTGGAGTACAGTAGAGGTAGAGTACAGTGGAGTACAGTAGAGGTAGAGTACAGTGGAGTACAGTAGAGATAGAGTACAGTGGAGCACAGTAGAGGTAGAGTACAGTGGAGCACAGTAGAGGTAGAGTAGAGTGGAGCACAGTAGAGGTAGAGTACAGTGGAGCACAGTAGAGGTATAGTACAGTGGAGCACAGTAGAGATAGATTACAGTGGAGTAGAGTAGAGATAGAGTACAGTGGAGTACAGTAGAGGTAGAGTAGAGTTGAGCAGAGTAGAGATAGAGTACAGTGGAGTACAGTAGAGGTAGAGCACAGTAGAGCAGAGTAGAGGTAGAGTACAGTGGAGTACAGTAGAGGTAGAGTAGAGTTGAGCAGAGTAGAGGTAGAGTACAGTGGAGTACAGTAGAGGTAGAGTACAGTGGAGCAGAGTAGAGGTAGAGTACAGTGAATTACAGTAGAGGTAGAATACAGTGGAGCACTGTAGAGGTGGAGTACAGTGGAGTACAGTAGAGGTAGAGTACAGCGGAGCACAGTAGAGATAGAGTACAGTAGAGCACAGTAGATGTAGAGTACAGTGGAGTATAGTAGAGGTAGAGTAAAGTGGAGTACAGTAGAGGTAGAGTACAGTGGAGCATAGTAGATGTAGAGTACAGTGGAGCACAGTAGAGGTAGAGTACAGTGGAGCACAGTAGAGGTAGAGTGCAGTGGAGTATAGTAGAGGTGGAGTACTGTAGAGCACAGTAGAGATAGAGTACATTAGAGCACAGTAGAGGTAGAGTACAGTGGAGCACAGTAGAGGAATAGTACAGTGTAGTACAGTAGAGATAGAGTACAGTGGAGTACAGTAGAGATAGAGTACAGTCGAACACAGTAGAGATAAGTGCAATGGAGTATAGTAGAGGTAGAGTACAGTGGAGTAGAGTAGAGGTAGAGTACAGTGGAGTACAGTAGAGGTAGAGTAGAGTGGAGCACATTAGAGGTGGAGTAGAGTAGAGTACAGTAGAGGTAGAGTACAGTGGAGTACAGTAGAAGTAGAGTACAGTGGAGCACAGTAGAGGTAGAGTAGAGTGGAGTACAGTAGAGGTAGAGTACAGTGGAGTACAGTAGAGGTAGAGTACAGTGGAGTAGAGTAGAGATAGAGTACAGTGGAGCACAGCAGAGGTGGAGTACAGTGGATCACAGTAGAGATAGAGTACAGTGGAGTACAGTGGAGCACAGTAGAGGTATAGTACAGTGGAGCACAGTAGAGATAGATTACAGTGGAGTAGAGTAGAGATAGAGTACAGTGGAGTATAGTTGAGGTAGAGTACAGTGGAGCACAGTAGAGGTAGAGTACAGTGGAGTATAGTTGAGGTAGACTACAGTAGAGTACAGAAGAGGTAGAGTACAGTGGAGCACAGTAGAGATAGAGTACAGTAGAGCAGAGTAAATGTAGAGTACAGTGGAGTACAGTAGAGGTAGAGTACAGTGGAGCACTGTAGAGGTGGAGTACAGTGGAGTACAGTAGAGGTAGAATACTGTGGAGCACAGTAGAGATAGAGTACAGTAGAGCACAGTAGAGGTAGAGTAGAGTGGAGCACATTAGAGGTAGAGTAGAGTAGAGTACAGTAGAGGTAGAGTACAGTGGAGTACAGTAGAAGTGGAGTACAGTGGAGCACAGTAGAGGTAGAGTAGAGTGGAGTACAGTAGAGGTAGAGTACAGTGGAGTACAGTAGTTGTAGAGTACAGTGGAGTAGAGTAGAGATAGAATACAGTGGAGCACAGCAGAGGTAGAGTACAGTGGATCACAGTAGAGATAGAGTACAGTGGAGTACAGTGGAGCACAGTAGAGGTATAGTACAGTGGAGCACAGTAGAGATAGATTACAGTGGAGTAGAGTAGAGATAGAGTACAGTGGAGTACAGTAGAGGTAGAGTAGAGTGGAGCAGAGTAGAGGTAAAGTACAGTGGAGTACAGTAGAGGTAGAGCACAGTAGAGCAGAGTAGAGGTAGAGTACAGTGGAGTACAGTAGAGGTAGAGCACAGTGGAGCACTGTAGAGGTAGAGTACAGTGGAGTACAGTAGAGATAGAGTACAGTGGAGCACAGTAGAGGTAGAGTACAGTGGAGCAGAGTAGAGGTAGAGTACAGTGGAGTACAGTAGAGGTAGAGTACAGTGGAGCACATTAGAGGTAGAGTACAGTGGAGTACAGTGGAGCACAGTAGAGGTGGAGTACAGCAGAGTACAGTAGAGGTAGAGTACAGTGGAGCACAGTAGAGGTAGAGTACAGTGGAGTACAGTGGAGTACAGTAGAGGTGGAGTACAGTAGAGTACAGTAGAGGTAGAGAACAGTACAGTACAGTAGAGGTAGAGTACAGTGGAGTACAGTAGAGGTAGAGTACAGTAGAGCACAGTAGAGGTAGAATACAGTGGAGTGCAGTAGAGGTAGAGTACAGTGGAGCACAGTAGAGGTAGAGAACAGTACAGTACAGTAGAGGTAGAGTAGAGTGGAGTACAGTAGAGGTAGAGTACAGTAGAGCACAGTAGAGGTAGAATACAGTGATGTACAGTAGAGGTAGAGTACAGTGGAGTACAGTAGAGGTAGAGTACAGTGGATTACAGAAGATATAGAGTACAGTGGAGCACAGTAGAGGTAGAGTACAGTGGAGCACAGTAGAGGAAGAGTACGGTGGAGCACAGTAGAGGTAGAGTACAGTGGAGTACAGTAGAGGTTGAGTACAGTGGAGTACAGTAGAGGTAGAGTACAGTATAGTACAGTAGAGGTAGAGAACAGTACAGTACAGTAGAGGTAGAGTACAGTGGAGTACAGAAGAGATAGAGTACAGTGGAGCACAGTAGAGGTAGAGTACAGTGGAGCACAGTAGAGGTAGAGTAAAGTGGAGCACAGTAGAGGTAGAGTACAGTGGAGTACAGTAGAGGTAGAGTACAGTGGAGCACAGTAGAGGTAGAGTACAGTGGAGCACAGTAGAGGTATAGTACAGTGGAGTACAGTGGAGCACAGTAGAGGTGCAGTACAGTAGAGTACAGTAGAGGTAGAGTACAGTGGAGCACAGTAGAGGTAGAGTACAGTAGAGCACAGTAGAGGTAGAATACAGTGGAGTACAGTAGAGGTAGAGTACAGTGTAGTACAGTAGAGGTAGAGAACAGTACAGTACAGTAGAGGTAGAGTACAGTGGAGTACAGTAGAGGTAGAGTACAGTAGAGCACAGTAGAGGTAGAATAGAGTGGAGTACAGTAGAGGTAGAGTACAGTGGAGTACAGTAGAGGTAGAGTACAGTGGATTACAGTAGAGGTAGAGTACAGTGGAGCAGAGTAGAGGTAGAGTACAGTGGAGTACAGTAGAGGTAGAGTACAGTGGAGCACAGTAGAGCTAGAGTACAGTGGAGTACAGTGGAGCACAGTAGAGGTGGAGTACAGTAGAGTAGAGTATAGGTTGAGTACAGTGGAGTACAGTGGAGTTGGAGTAGAGTAGAGTACAGTAGAGGTAGAGTACAGTGGAGTACAGTAGAAGTAGAGTACAGTGGAGTACAGTAGAGGTAGAGTAGAGTCGAGTACAGTAGAGGTAGAGTACAGTGGAGTACAGTAGAGGTAGAGTACAGTGGAGTAGAGTAGAGATAGAGTAGAATGGAGCACAGCAGAGGTAGAGTACAGTGGATCACAGTAGAGATAGAGTACAGTGGAGTACAGTAGAGGTAGAGTACAGTGGAGCACATTAGAGGTAGAGTACAGTGGAGTATTGTTGAGGTAGACTACAGTGGAGTACAGTAGAGATAGAGTACAGTAGAGCAGAGTAGAGTAGAGTACAGTGGAGTACAGTAGAGGTAGAGCACAGTAGAGCAGAGTAGAGGTAGAGTACAGTGGAGTACAGTAGAGGTATAGCACAGTGGAGCACTGTAGAGGTAGAGTACAGTGGAGTACAGTAGAGATAGAGTACAGTGGAGCACAGTAGAGGTAGAGTACAGTGGAGCACAGTAGAGGTAGAGTACAGTGGAGCACAGTAGAAGTAGAGTACAGTGGAGTACAGTAGAGGTAGATTACAGTGGAGTACAGTAGAGGTAGAGTACAGTGGAGCACAGTAGAGGTAGAGTACAGTGGAGTACAGTGGAGCACAGTAGAGGTGGAGTACAGTAGAGTACAGTAGAGGTAGAGTACAGTGGAGTACAGTAGAGGTAGAGTACAGTGGAGTACAGAATAGATAGAGTACAGTGGAGCACAGTAGAGGTAGAGTACAGTGGAGCACAGTAGAGGTAGAGTAAAGTGGAGCACAGTAGAGGTAGAGTACAGTGGAGTACAGTAGAGGTAGAGTACAGTGGAGCACAGTAGAGGTAGAGTACAGTGGAGCACAGTAGAGGTATAGTACAGTGGAGTACAGTGGAGCACAGTAGAGGTGGAGTACAGTAGAGTACAGTAGAGGTAGAGTACAGTGGAGCACAGTAGAGGTAGAGTACAGTAGAGCACAGTAGAGGTAGAATACAGTGGAGTACAGTAGAGGTAGAGTACAGTGGAGTACAGTAGAGGTAGAGTACAGTGTAGTACAGTAGAGGTAGAGAACAGTACAGTACAGTAGAGGTAGAGTACAGTGGAGTACAGTAGAGGTAGAGTACAGTAGAGGACAGTAGAGGTAGAATACAGTGGAGTACAGTAGAGGTAGAGTACAGTGGAGTACAGTAGAGGTAGAGTACAGTGGAGTACAGTAGAGGTAGAGTACAGTGGAGCAGAGTAGAGGTAGAGTACAGTGGAGTACAGTAGAGGTAGAGTACAGTGGAGCACAGTAGAGCTAGAGTACAGTGGAGTACAGTGGAGCACAGTAGAGGTGGAGTACAGTAGAGTAGAGTATAGGTTGAGTACAGTGGAGTACAGTAGAGGTAGAGTACAGTAGAGCACAGTAGAGGTAGAATACAGTGGAGTACAGTAGAGGTAGAGTACAGTGGAGTACAGTAGAGGTAGAGTACAGTGTAGTACAGTAGAGGTAGAGAACAGTACAGTACAGTAGAGGTAGAGTACAGTGGAGTACAGTAGAGGTAGAGTACAGTGGAGCACAGTAGAGATAGTGAACAGTAGAGCAGAGTAGAGGTAGAGTACAGTGGAGTACAGTAGAGGTAGAGTACAGTGGAGCACTCCAGAGGTGGAGTACAGTGGAGTACAGTAGAGGTAGAGTACAGTGGAGCACAGTAGAGATAGAGTACAGTAGAGCACAGTAGAGGTAGAGTACAGTGGAGTATAGTAGATGTAGAGTACAGTGGAGCACAGTAGAGATAGAGTACAGTAGAGCACAGTAGAGGTAGAGTACAGTGGAATATAGTAGATGTAGAGTAAAGTGGAGTATAGTTGAGGTAGACTACAGTGGAGTACAGTAGAGGTAGAGTACAGTGGAGTACAGTAGATGTAGAGTACAGTGGAGCACAGTAGAGGTAGAGTACAGTGGAGTATAGTTGAGGTAGAGAACAGTACAGTACAGTAGAGGTAGAGTAGAGTGGAGTACAGTAGAGGTAGAGTACAGTAGAGCACAGTAGAGGTAGAATACAGTGGAGTACAGTAGAGGTAGAGTACAGTGGAGTACAGTAGAGGTAGAGTACAGTGGAGTACAGAAGAGATAGAGTACAGTGGAGCACAGTAGAGGTAGAGTACAGTGGAGCACAGTAGAGGTAGAGTACAGTGGAGCACAGTAGAGGTAGAGTACAGTGGAGTACAGTAGAGGTAGAGTACAGTGGAGCACAGTAGAGGTAGAGTACAGTGGAGTACAGTAGAGGTAGAGTACAGTGGAGTACAGTAGAGGTAGAGTACAGTAGAGCACAGTAGAGGTAGAATACAGTGGAGTACAGTAGAGGTAGAGTACAGTGGAGCACAGTAGAGGTAGAGTACAGTGGAGTACAGTAGAGGTAGAGTACAGTGGAGTACAGTAGAGGTAGAGTACAGTAGAGCACAGTAGAGGTAGAATACAGTGGAGTACAGTAGAGGTAGAGTACAGTGGAGCACAGTAGAGGTAGAGTACAGTGGAGTACAGTAGAGGTAGAGTACAGTGGAGTACAGTAGAGGTAGAGTACAGTAGAGCACAGTAGAGGTAGAATACAGTGGAGTATAGTTGAGGTAGACTACAGTGGAGTACAGTAGAGGTAGAATACAGTGGAGTACAGTAGAGGTAGAGTACAGTGGAGTACAGTAGAGGTAGAGTACAGTGGAGTACAGTAGAGATAGAGTACAGTGGAGCACAGTAGAGGTAGAGTACAGTGGAGCACAGTAGAGGTAGAGTAGAGTGGAGCACAGTAGAGGTAGAGTACAGTGGAGCACAGTAGAGGTATAGTACAGTGGAGCACAGTAGAGATAGATTACAGTGGAGTAGAGTAGAGATAGAGTACAGTGGAGTACAGTAGAGGTAGAGTAGAGTTGAGCAGAGTAGAGATAGAGTACAGTGGAGTACAGTAGAGGTAGAGCACAGTAGAGCAGAGTAGAGGTAGAGTACAGTGGAGTACAGTAGAGGTAGAGTAGAGTTGAGCAGAGTAGAGGTAGAGTACAGTGGAGTACAGTAGAGGTAGAGTACAGTGGAGCAGAGTAGAGGTAGAGTACAGTGAATTACAGTAGAGGTAGAATACAGTGGAGCACTGTAGAGGTGGAGTACAGTGGAGTACAGTAGAGGTAGAGTACAGCGGAGCACAGTAGAGATAGAGTACAGTAGAGCACAGTAGATGTAGAGTACAGTGGAGTATAGTAGAGGTAGAGTAAAGTGGAGTACAGTAGAGGTAGAGTACAGTGGAGCATAGTAGATGTAGAGTACAGTGGAGCACAGTAGAGGTAGAGTACAGTGGAGCACAGTAGAGGTAGAGTGCAGTGGAGTATAGTAGAGGTGGAGTACTGTAGAGCACAGTAGAGATAGAGTACATTAGAGCACAGTAGAGGTAGAGTACAGTGGAGCACAGTAGAGGAATAGTACAGTGTAGTACAGTAGAGATAGAGTACAGTGGAGTACAGTAGAGGTAGAGTACAGTAGAGCACACTAGAGGTAGAATACAGTGGAGTACAGTAGAGGTAGAGTACAGTGGAGTACAGTAGAGGTAGAGTACAGTGGAGCACTGTAGAGGTTGAGTACAGTGGAGTACAGTAGATGTAGAGTACAGTGGAGCACAGTAGAGATAGAGTACAGTAGAGCAGAGTAGAGGTAGAGTACAGTGGAGCACAGTAGAGGTAGAGTACAGTGAAGTATAGTAGAGGTAGAATACAGTGGAGTACAGTAGAGGTAGAGTACAGTGGAGTACAGTAGAGGTAGAGTACAGTGGATTACAGTAGAGGTAGAGTACAGTGGATCACAGTAGAGGTAGAGTACAGTGGAGTACATTGGAGTACAGTAGAGGTGGAGTACAGTAGAGTACAGTAGAGGTAGAGAACAGTACAGTACAGTAGAGGTAGAGTACAGTGGAGTAAAGTAGAGGTAGAGTACAGTAGAGCACAGTAGAGGTAGAATACAGTGGAGTACAGTAGAGGTAGAGTACAGTGGAGTACAGTAGAGGTAGAGTACAGTATAGTACAGTAGAGGTAGAGAACAGTACAGTACAGTAGAGGTAGAGTACAGTGGAGTATAGTAGAGATAGAGTACAGTAGAGCAGAGTAGAGGTAGAATACAGTGGAGTACAGTAGAGGTAGAGTACAGTGGAGCACAGTAGAGATAGTGAACAGTAGAGCAGAGTAGAGGTAGAGTACAGTGGAGTACAGTAGAGGTAGAGTACAGTGGAGCACTCCAGAGGTGGAGTACAGTGGAGTACAGTAGAGGTAGAGTACAGTGGAGCACAGTAGAGATAGAGTACAGTAGAGCACAGTAGAGGTAGAGTACAGTGGAGTATAGTAGATGTAGAGTACAGTGGAGCACAGTAGAGATAGAGTACAGTAGAGCACAGTAGAGGTAGAGTACAGTGGAATATAGTAGATGTAGAGTAAAGTGGAGTATAGTTGAGGTAGACTACAGTGGAGTACAGTAGAGGTAGAGTACAGTGGAGTACAGTAGATGTAGAGTACAGTGGAGCACAGTAGAGGTAGAGTACAGTGGAGTATAGTTGAGGTAGAGAACAGTACAGTACAGTAGAGGTAGAGTAGAGTGGAGTACAGTAGAGGTAGAGTACAGTAGAGCACAGTAGAGGTAGAATACAGTGGAGTACAGTAGAGGTAGAGTACAGTGGAGTACAGTAGAGGTAGAGTACAGTGGAGTACAGAAGAGATAGAGTACAGTGGAGCACAGTAGAGGTAGAGTACAGTGGAGCACAGTAGAGGTAGAGTACAGTGGAGCACAGTAGAGGTAGAGTACAGTGGAGTACAGTAGAGGTAGAGTACAGTGGAGCACAGTAGAGGTAGAGTACAGTGGAGTACAGTAGAGGTAGAGTACAGTGGAGTACAGTAGAGGTAGAGTACAGTAGAGCACAGTAGAGGTAGAATACAGTGGAGTACAGTAGAGGTAGAGTACAGTGGAGTACAGTAGAGGTAGAGTACAGTGGAGTACAGTAGAGGTAGAGTACAGTGGAGTATAGTAGAGGTAGAGTACAGTGGAGTATAGTTGAGGTGGACTACAGTGGAGTACAGTAGAGCTAGAATACAGTGGAGTACAGTAGAGGTAGAGTACAGTGGAGTACAGTAGAGGTAGAGTACAGTGGAGTACAGTAGAGATAGAGTACAGTGGAGCACAGTAGAGGTAGAGTACAGTGGAGCACAGTAGAGGTAGAGTAGAGTGGAGCACAGTAGAGGTAGAGTACAGTGGAGCACAGTAGAGGTATAGTACAGTGGAGCACAGTAGAGATAGATTACAGTGGAGTAGAGTAGAGATAGAGTACAGTGGAGTACAGTAGAGGTAGAGTAGAGTTGAGCAGAGTAGAGATAGAGTACAGTGGAGTACAGTAGAGGTAGAGCACAGTAGAGCAGAGTAGAGGTAGAGTACAGTGGAGTACAGTAGAGGTAGAGTAGAGTTGAGCAGAGTAGAGGTAGAGTACAGTGGAGTACAGTAGAGGTAGAGTACAGTGGAGCAGAGTAGAGGTAGAGTACAGTGAATTACAGTAGAGGTAGAATACAGTGGAGCACTGTAGAGGTGGAGTACAGTGGAGTACAGTAGAGGTAGAGTACAGTGGAGCACAGTAAAGATAGAGTACAGTAGAGCACAGTAGAGGTAGAGTACAGTGGAGTATAGTAGAGGTAGAGTAAAGTGGAGTACAGTAGAGGTAGAGTACAGTGGAGCATAGTAGATGTAGAGTACAGTGGAGCACAGTAGAGGTAGAGTACAGTGGAGCACAGTAGAGGTAGAGTGCAGTGGAGTATAGTAGAGGTGGAGTACTGTAGAGCACAGTAGAGATAGAGTACATTAGAGCACAGTAGAGGTAGAGTACAGTGGAGCACAGTAGAGGAATAGTACAGTGTAGTACAGTAGAGATAGAGTACAGTGGAGTACAGTAGAGATAGAGTACAGTCGAACACAGTAGAGATAAGTGCAATGGAGTATAGTAGAGGTAGAGTACAGTGGAGTAGAGTAGAGGTAGAGTACAGTGGAGTACAGTAGAGGTAGAGTAGAGTGGAGCACATTAGAGGTGGAGTAGAGTAGAGTACAGTAGAGGTAGAGTACAGTGGAGTACAGTAGAAGTAGAGTACAGTGGAGCACAGTAGAGGTAGAGTAGAGTGGAGTACAGTAGAGGTAGAGTACAGTGGAGTACAGTAGAGGTAGAGTACAGTGGAGTAGAGTAGAGATAGAGTACAGTGGAGCACAGCAGAGGTGGAGTACAGTGGATCACAGTAGAGATAGAGTACAGTGGAGTACAGTGGAGCACAGTAGAGGTATAGTACAGTGGAGCACAGTAGAAATAGATTACAGTGGAGTAGAGTAGAGATAGAGTACAGTGGAGTATAATTGAGGTAGAGTACAGTGGAGCACAGTAGAGGTAGAGTACAGTGGAGTATAGTTGAGGTAGACTACAGTAGAGTACAGAAGAGGTAGAGTACAGTGGAGCACAGTAGAGATAGAGTACAGTAGAGCAGAGTAAATGTAGAGTACAGTGGATTACAGTAGAGGTAGAGTACAGTGGAGCACTGTAGAGGTGGAGTACAGTGGAGTACAGTAGAGGTAGAATACAGTGGAGCACAGTAGAGATATAGTACAGTAGAGCACAGTAGAGGTAGAGTAGAGTGGAGCACATTAGAGGTAGAGTAGAGTAGAGTACAGTAGAGGTAGAGTACAGTGGAGTACAGTAGAAGTGGAGTACAGTGGAGCACAGTAGAGGTAGAGTAGAGTGGAGTACAGTAGAGGTAGAGTACAGTGGAGTACAGTAGTTGTAGAGTACAGTGGAGTAGAGTAGAGATAGAATACAGTGGAGCACAGCAGAGGTAGAGTACAGTGGATCACAGTAGAGATAGAGTACAGTGGAGTACAGTGGAGCACAGTAGAGGTATAGTACAGTGGAGCACAGTGGAGATAGATTACAGTGGAGTAGAGTAGAGATAGAGTACAGTGGAGTACAGTAGAGGTAGAGTAGAGTGGAGCAGAGTAGAGGTAAAGTACAGTGGAGTACAGTAGAGGTAGAGCACAGTAGAGCAGAGTAGAGGTAGAGTACAGTGGAGTACAGTAGAGGTAGAGCACAGTGGAGCACTGTAGAGGTAGAGTACAGTGGAGTACAGTAGAGATAGAGTACAGTGGAGCACAGTAGAGGTAGAGTACAGTGGAGCAGAGTAGAGGTAGAGTACAGTGGAGTACAGTAGAGGTAGAGTACAGTGGAGCACATTAGAGGTAGAGTACAGTGGAGTACAGTGGAGCACAGTAGAGGTGGAGTACAGCAGAGTACAGTAGAGGTAGAGTACAGTGGATCACAGTAGAGGTAGAGTACAGTGGAGTACAGTGGAGTACAGTAGAGGTGGAGTACAGTAGAGTACAGTAGAGGTAGAGAACAGTACAGTACAGTAGAGGTAGAGTACAGTGGAGTACAGTAGAGGTAGAGTACAGTAGAGCACAGTAGAGGTAGAATACAGTGGAGTGCAGTAGAGGTAGAGTACAGTGGAGCACAGTAGAGGTAGAGAACAGTACAGTACAGTAGAGGTAGAGTAGAGTGGAGTACAGTAGAGGTAGAGTACAGTAGAGCACAGTAGAGGTAGAATACAGTGGAGTACAGTAGAGGTAGAGTACAGTGGAGTACAGTAGAGGTAGAGTACAGTGGAGTACAGAAGATATAGAGTACAGTGGAGCACAGTAGAGGTAGAGTACAGTGGAGCACAGTAGAGGAAGAGTACGGTGGAGCACAGTAGAGGTAGAGTACAGTGGAGTACAGTAGAGGTTGAGTACAGTGGAGTACAGTAGAGGTAGAGTACAGTATAGTACAGTAGAGGTAGAGAACAGTACAGTACAGTAGAGGTAGAGTACAGTGGAGTACAGTAGAGATAGAGTACAGTAGAGCAGAGTAGAGGTAGAATACAGTGGAGTACAGTAGAGGTAGAGTACAGTGGAGCACAGTAGAGATAGTGAACAGTAGAGCAGAGTAGAGGTAGAGTACAGTGGAGTACAGTAGAGGTAGAGGACAGTGGAGCACTCCAGAGGTGGAGTACAGTGGAGTACAGTAGAGGGAGAGTACAGTGGAGCACAGTAGAGATAGAGTACAGTAGAGCACAGTAGAGGTAGAGTAGAGTTGAGCAGAGTAGAGGTAGAGTACAGTGGAGTACAGTAGAGGTAGAGCACAGTAGAGCAGAGTAGAGGTGGAGTACAGTGGAGTACAGTAGAGGTAGAGTAGAGTTGAGCAGAGTAGAGGTAGAGTACAGTGGAGTACAGTAGAGGTAGAGTACAGTGGAGCAGAGTAGAGGTAGAGTACAGTGGATTACAGTAGAGGTAGAATACAGTGGAGCACTGTAGAGGTGGAGTACAGTGGAGTACAGTAGAGGTAGAGTACAGTGGAGCACAGTAGAGATAGAGTACAGTAGAGCACAGTAGAGGTAGAGTACAGTGGAGTATAGTAGAGGTAGAGTACAGTGGAGTACAGTAGAGGTAGAGTACAGTGGAGCATAGTAGATGTAGAGTACAGTGGAGCACAGTAGAGGTAGAGTACAGTGGAGCACAGTAGAGGTAGAGTGCAGTGGAGTATAGTAGAGGTGGAGTACTGTAGAGCACAGTAGAGATAGAGTACATTAGAGCACAGTAGAGGTAGAGTACAGTGGAGCACAGTAGAGGAATAGTACAGTGTAGTACAGTAGAGATAGAGTACAGTGGAGTACAGTAGAGATAGAGTACAGTCGAACACAGTAGAGATAAGTGCAATGGAGTATAGTAGAGGTAGAGTACAGTGGAGTAGAGTAGAGGTAGAGTACAGTGGAGTACAGTAGAGGTAGAGTAGAGTGGAGCACATTAGAGGTGGAGTAGAGTAGAGTACAGTAGAGGTAGAGTACAGTGGAGTACAGTAGAAGTAGAGTACAGTGGAGCACAGTAGAGGTAGAGTAGAGTGGAGTACAGTAGAGGTAGAGTACAGTGGAGTACAGTAGAGGTAGAGTACAGTGGAGTAGAGTAGAGATAGAGTACAGTGGAGCACAGCAGAGGTGGAGTACAGTGGATCACAGTAGAGATAGAGTACAGTGGAGTACAGTGGAGCACAGTAGAGGTATAGTACAGTGGAGCACAGTAGAGATAGATTACAGTGGAGTAGAGTAGAGATAGAGTACAGTGGAGTATAGTTGAGGTAGAGTACAGTGGAGCACAGTAGAGGTAGAGTACAGTGGAGTATAGTTGAGGTAGACTACAGTAGAGTACAGAAGAGGTAGAGTACAGTGGAGCACAGTAGAGATAGAGTACAGTAGAGCAGAGTAAATGTAGAGTACAGTGGAGTACAGTAGAGGTAGAGTACAGTGGAGCACTGTAGAGGTGGAGTACAGTGGAGTACAGTAGAGGTAGAATACAGTGGAGCACAGTAGAGATAGAGTACAGTAGAGCACAGTAGAGGTAGAGTAGAGTGGAGCACATTAGAGGTAGAGTAGAGTAGAGTACAGTAGAGGTAGAGTACAGTGGAGTACAGTAGAAGTGGAGTACAGTGGAGCACAGTAGAGGTAGAGTAGAGTGGAGTACAGTAGAGGTAGAGTACAGTGGAGTACAGTAGTTGTAGAGTACAGTGGAGTAGAGTAGAGATAGAATACAGTGGAGCACAGCAGAGGTAGAGTACAGTGGATCACAGTAGAGATAGAGTACAGTGGAGTACAGTGGAGCACAGTAGAGGTATAGTACAGTGGAGCACAGTAGAGATAGATTACAGTGGAGTAGAGTAGAGATAGAGTACAGTGGAGTACAGTAGAGGTAGAGTAGAGTGGAGCAGAGTAGAGGTAAAGTACAGTGGAGTACAGTAGAGGTAGAGCACAGTAGAGCAGAGTAGAGGTAGAGTACAGTGGAGTACAGTAGAGGTAGAGCACAGTGGAGCACTGTAGAGGTAGAGTACAGTGGAGTACAGTAGAGGTAGATTACAGTGGAGTACAGTAGAGGTAGAGTACAGTGGAGCACAGTAGAGGTAGAGTACAGTGGAGTACAGTGGAGCACAGTAGAGGTGGAGTACAGTAGAGTACAGTAGAGGTAGAGTACAGTGGAGTACAGTAGAGGTAGAGTACAGTGGAGTACAGAAGAGATAGAGTACAGTGGAGCACAGTAGAGGTAGAGTACAGTGGAGCACAGTAGAGGTAGAGTAAAGTGGAGCACAGTAGAGGTAGAGTACAGTGGAGTACAGTAGAGGTAGAGTACAGTGGAGCACAGTAGAGGTAGAGTACAGTTGAGCACAGTAGAGGTATAGTACAGTGGAGTACAGTGGAGCACAGTAGAGGTGGAGTACAGTAGAGTACAGTAGAGGTAGAGTACAGTGGAGCACAGTAGAGGTAGAGTACAGTAGAGCACAGTAGAGGTAGAATACAGTGGAGTACAGTAGAGGTAGAGTACAGTGGAGTACAGTAGAGGTAGAGTACAGTGTAGTACAGTAGAGGTAGAGAACAGTACAGTACAGTAGAGGTAGAGTACAGTGGAGTACAGTAGAGGTAGAGTACAGTAGAGCACAGTAGAGGTAGAATACAGTGGAGTACAGTAGAGGTAGAGTACAGTGGAGTATAGTAGAGGTAGAGTACAGTGGAGTACAGTAGAGGTAGAGTACAGTGGAGTACAGTAGAGGTAGAGTACAGTGGAGCAGAGTAGAGGTAGAGTACAGTGGAGTACAGTAGAGGTAGAGTACAGTGGAGCACAGTAGAGCTAGAGTACAGTGGAGTACAGTGGAGCACAGTAGAGGTGGAGTACAGTAGAGTAGAGTATAGGTTGAGTACAGTGGAGTACAGTAGAGGTAGAGTACAGTAGAGCACAGTAGAGGTAGAATACAGTGGAGTACAGTAGAGGTAGAGTACAGTGGAGTACAGTAGAGGTAGAGTACAGTGTAGTACAGTAGAGGTAGAGAACAGTACAGTACAGTAGAGGTAGAGTACAGTGGAGTACAGTAGAGGTAGAGTACAGTAGAGCACAGTAGAGGTAGAATACAGTGGAGTACAGTAGAGGTAGAGTACAGTGGAGTACAGTAGAGGTAGAGTACAGTGGAGTACAGTAGAGGTAGAGTACAGTGGAGCAGAGTAGAGGTAGAGTACAGTGGAGTACAGTAGAGGTAGAGTACAGTGGAGCACAGTAGAGCTAGAGTACAGTGGAGTACAGTGGAGCACAGTAGAGGTGGAGTACAGTAGAGTAGAGTAGAGGTTGAGTACAGTGGAGTACAGTAGAGATAGAGTAGAGTGGAGTAGAGTAGAGATAGAGTACAGTGGATTAGAGTAGATATAGAGTACAGTGGAGTATAGTTGAGGTAGAGTTCAGTGGAGCACATTAGAGGTAGAGTACAGTGGAGTATAGTTGAGGTAGACTACAGTGGAGTACAGTAGAGGTAGAGTACAGTGGAGCACAGTAGAGGTAGAGTACAGTGGAGTACAGTAGAGGTAGAGTACAGTGGAGTACAGTAGAGGTAGAGTAGAGTGGAGCACATTACAGGTGGAGTAGAGTAGAGTAGAGTAGAGGTAGAGTACAGTGGAGTACAGTAGAAGTAGAGTACAGTGGAGCACAGTAGAGGTAGAGTAGAGTGGAGCACAGTAGAGGTAGAGTACAGTGGAGTACAGTAGATGTAGACTACAGTGGAGTAGAGTAGAGATAGAGTAGAGTGGAGCACAGCAGAGGTAGAGTACAGTGGATCACAGTAGAGATAGAGTACAGTGGAGTACAGTTGAGCACAGTAGAGGTATAGTACAGTGGAGCACAGTAGCGATAGATTACAGTGGAGTACAGTAGAGATAGAGTACAGTGGAGTACAGTAGAGGTAGAATACAGTGGAGCACTGTAGAGGTGGAGTACAGTGGAGTACAGTAGAGGTAGAGTACAGTGGAGCACAGTAGAGATAGAGTACAGTAGAGCACAGTAGAGGTAGAGTACAGTGGAGTATAGTAGAGGTAGAGTACAGTGGAGTACAGTAGAGGTAGAGTACAGTGGAGCATAGTAGATGTAGAGTACAGTGGAGCACAGTAGAGGTAGAGTACAGTGGAGCACAGTAGAGGTAGAGTGCAGTGGAGTATAGTAGAGGTGGAGTACTGTAGAGCACAGTAGAGATAGAGTACATTAGAGCACAGTAGAGGTAGAGTACAGTGGAGCACAGTAGAGGAATAGTACAGTGTAGTACAGTAGAGATAGAGTACAGTGGAGTACAGTAGAGATAGAGTACAGTCGAACACAGTAGAGATAAGTGCAATGGAGTATAGTAGAGGTAGAGTACAGTGGAGTAGAGTAGAGGTAGAGTACAGTGGAGTACAGTAGAGGTAGAGTAGAGTGGAGCACATTAGAGGTGGAGTAGAGTAGAGTACAGTAGAGGTAGAGTACAGTGGAGTACAGTAGAAGTAGAGTACAGTGGAGCACAGTAGAGGTAGAGTAGAGTGGAGTACAGTAGAGGTAGAGTACAGTGGAGTACAGTAGAGGTAGAGTACAGTGGAGTAGAGTAGAGATAGAGTACAGTGGAGCACAGCAGAGGTGGAGTACAGTGGATCACAGTAGAGATAGAGTACAGTGGAGTACAGTGGAGCACAGTAGAGGTATAGTACAGTGGAGCACAGTAGAGATAGATTACAGTGGAGTAGAGTAGAGATAGAGTACAGTGGAGTATAGTTGAGGTAGAGTACAGTGGAGCACAGTAGAGGTAGAGTACAGTGGAGTATAGTTGAGGTAGACTACAGTAGAGTACAGAAGAGGTAGAGTACAGTGGAGCACAGTAGAGATAGAGTACAGTAGAGCAGAGTAAATGTAGAGTACAGTGGAGTACAGTAGAGGTAGAGTACAGTGGAGCACTGTAGAGGTGGAGTACAGTGGAGTACAGTAGAGGTAGAATACAGTGGAGCACAGTAGAGATAGAGTACAGTAGAGCACAGTAGAGGTAGAGTAGAGTGGAGCACATTAGAGGTAGAGTAGAGTAGAGTACAGTAGAGGTAGAGTACAGTGGAGTACAGTAGAAGTGGAGTACAGTGGAGCACAGTAGAGGTAGAGTAGAGTGGAGTACAGTAGAGGTAGAGTACAGTGGAGTACAGTAGTTGTAGAGTACAGTGGAGTAGAGTAGAGATAGAATACAGTGGAGCACAGCAGAGGTAGAGTACAGTGGATCACAGTAGAGATAGAGTACAGTGGAGTACAGTGGAGCACAGTAGAGGTATAGTACAGTGGAGCACAGTAGAGATAGATTACAGTGGAGTAGAGTAGAGATAGAGTACAGTGGAGTACAGTAGAGGTAGAGTAGAGTGGAGCAGAGTAGAGGTAAAGTACAGTGGAGTACAGTAGAGGTAGAGCACAGTAGAGCAGAGTAGAGGTAGAGTACAGTGGAGTACAGTAGAGGTAGAGCACAGTGGAGCACTGTAGAGGTAGAGTACAGTGGAGTACAGTAGAGATAGAGTACAGTAGAGCACAGTAGAGGTAGAGTAGAGTGGAGCACATTAGAGGTAGAGTAGAGTAGAGTACAGTAGAGGTAGAGTAGAGTGGAGCACATTAGAGGTGGAGTAGAGTAGAGTACAGTAGAGGTAGAGTACAGTGGAGTACAGTAGAAGTAGAGTACAGTGGAGCACAGTAGAGGTAGAGTAGAGTGGAGTACAGTAGAGGTAGAGTACAGTGGAGTACAGTAGAGGTAGAGTACAGTGGAGTAGAGTAGAGATAGAGTACAGTGGAGCACAGCAGAGGTGGAGTACAGTGGATCACAGTAGAGATAGAGTACAGTGGAGTACAGTGGAGCACAGTAGAGGTATAGTGCAGTGGAGCACAGTAGAGATAGATTACAGTGGAGTAGAGTAGAGATAGAGTACAGTGGAGTATAGTTGAGGTAGAGTACAGTGGAGCACAGTAGAGGTAGAGTACAGTGGAGTATAGTTGAGGTAGACTACAGTAGAGTACAGAAGAGGTAGAGTACAGTGGAGCACAGTAGAGATAGAGTACAGTAGAGCAGAGTAAATGTAGAGTACAGTGGAGTACAGTAGAGGTAGAGTACAGTGGAGCACTGTAGAGGTGGAGTACAGTGGAGTACAGTAGAGGTAGAATACAGTGGAGCACAGTAGAGATAGAGTACAGTAGAGCACAGTAGAGGTAGAGTAGAGTGGAGCACATTAGAGGTAGAGTAGAGTAGAGTACAGTAGAGGTAGAGTACAGTGGAGTACAGTAGAAGTGGAGTACAGTGGAGCACAGTAGAGGTAGAGTAGAGTGGAGTACAGTAGAGGTAGACTACAGTGGAGTACAGTAGTTGTAGAGTACAGTGGAGTAGAGTAGAGATAGAATACAGTGGAGCACAGCAGAGGTAGAGTACAGTGGATCACAGTAGAGATAGAGTACAGTGGAGTACAGTGGAGCACAGTAGAGGTATAGTACAGTGGAGCACAGTAGAGATAGATTACAGTGGAGTAGAGTAGAGATAGAGTACAGTGGAGTACAGTAGAGGTAGAGTAGAGTGGAGCCGAGTAGAGGTAAAGTACAGTGGAGTACAGTAGAGGTAGAGCACAGTAGAGCAGAGTAGAGGTAGAGTACAGTGGAGTACAGTAGAGGTAGAGCACAGTGGAGCACTGTAGAGGTAGAGTACAGTGGAGTACAGTAGAGATAGAGTACAGTGGAGCACAGTAGAGGTAGAGTACAGTGGAGCAGAGTAGAGGTAGAGTACAGTGGAGTACAGTAGAGGTAGAGTACAGTGGAGCACATTAGAGGTAGAGTACAGTGGAGTACAGTGGAGCACAGTAGAGGTGGAGTACAGCAGAGTACAGTAGAGGTAGAGTACAGTGGAGCACAGTAGAGGTAGAGTACAGTGGAGTACAGTGGAGTACAGTAGAGGTGGAGTACAGTAGAGTACAGTAAAGGTAGAGAACAGTACAGTACAGTAGAGGTAGAGTACAGTGGAGTACAGTAGAGGTAGAGTACAGTAGAGCACAGTAGAGGTAGAATAAAGTGGAGTGCAGTAGAGGTAGAGTACAGTAGAGCACACTAGAGGTAGAATACAGTGGAGTACAGTAGAGGTAGAGTACAGTGGAGTACAGTAGAGGTAGAGTATAGTGGAGTACAGTAGAGGTAGAGAACAGTACAGTACAGTAGAGGTAGAGTACAGTGGAGTACAGTAGAGGTAGAGGACAGTAGAGCACAGTAGAGGTAGAATACAGTGGTGTACAGTAGAGGTAGAGTACAGTGGAGTACAGTAGAGGTAGAGTACAGTGGAGTACAGTAGAGGTAGAGTACAGTGGAGCACAGTAGAGGTAGAGTACAGTGGAGTACAGTGGAGCACAATAGAGGTGGAGTACAGTAGAGTAGAGTATAGGTAGAGTACAGTGGAGTACAGTACAGATAGAGTAGAGTAGAGTAGAGTAGAGTAGAGATAGAGTACAGTGGATTAGAGTAGAGATAGAGTACAGTGGAGTATAGTTGAGGTAGAGTACAGTGGAGCACAGTAGAGGTAGAGTACAGTGGAGTATAGTTGAGGTAGACTACAGTGGAGTACAGTAGAGGTAGAGTACAGTGGAGCACAGTAGATATAGAGTACAGTAGAGCAGAGTAGATGTAGAGTACAGTGGAGTACAGTAGAGGTAGAGTACAGTGGAGCACTGTAGAGGTTGAGTACAGTGGAGTACAGTAGATGTAGAGTACAGTGGAGCACAGTAGAGATAGAGTACAGTAGAGCAGAGTAGAGGTAGAGTACAGTGGAGCACAGTAGAGGTAGAGTACAGTGAAGTATAGTAGAGGTAGAATACAGTGGAGTACAGTAGAGGTAGAGTACAGTGGAGTACAGTAGAGGTAGAGTACAGTGGATTACAGTAGAGGTAGAGTACAGTGGATCACAGTAGAGGTAGAGTACAGTGGAGTACATTGGAGTACAGTAGAGGTGGAGTACAGTAGAGTACAGTAGAGGTAGAGAACAGTACAGTACAGTAGAGGTAGAGTACAGTGGAGTAAAGTAGAGGTAGAGTACAGTAGAGCACAGTAGAGGTAGAATACAGTGGAGTACAGTAGAGGTAGAGTACAGTGGAGTACAGTAGAGGTAGAGTACAGTATAGTACAGTAGAGGTAGAGAACAGTACAGTACAGTAGAGGTAGAGTACAGTGGAGTATAGTAGAGATAGAGTACAGTAGAGCAGAGTAGAGGTAGAATACAGTGGAGTACAGTAGAGGTAGAGTACAGTGGAGCACAGTAGAGATAGAGAACAGTAGAGCAGAGTAGAGGTAGAGTACAGTGGAGTACAGTAGAGGTAGAGTACAGTGGAGCACTCCAGAGGTGGAGTACAGTGGAGTACAGTAGAGGTAGAGTACAGTGGAGCACAGTAGAGATAGAGTACAGTAGAGCACAGTAGAGGTAGAGTACAGTGGAGTATAGTAGATGTAGAGTACAGTGGAGCACAGTAGAGATAGAGTACAGTAGAGCACAGTAGAGGTAGAGTACAGTGGAATATAGTAGATGTAGAGTAAAGTGGAGTATAGTTGAGGTAGACTACAGTGGAGTACAGTAGAGGTAGAGTACAGTGGAGTACAGTAGATGTAGAGTACAGTGGAGCACAGTAGAGGTAGAGTACAGTGGAGTATAGTTGAGGTAGAGAACAGTACAGTACAGTAGAGGTAGAGTAGAGTGGAGTACAGTAGAGGTAGAGTACAGTAGAGCACAGTAGAGGTAGAATACAGTGGAGTACAGTAGAGGTAGAGTACAGTGGAGTACAGTAGAGGTAGAGTACAGTGGAGTACAGAAGAGATAGAGTACAGTGGAGCACAGTAGAGGTAGAGTACAGTGGAGCACAGTAGAGGTAGAGTACAGTGGAGCACAGTAGAGGTAGAGTACAGTGGAGTACAGTAGAGGTAGAGTACAGTGGAGCACAGTAGAGGTAGAGTACAGTGGAGTACAGTAGAGGTAGAGTACAGTGGAGTACAGTAGAGGTAGAGTACAGTAGAGCACAGTAGAGGTAGTATACAGTGGAGTACAGTAGAGGTAGAGTACAGTGGAGTACAGTAGAGGTAGAGTACAGTGGAGTACAGTAGAGGTAGAGTACAGTGGAGTATAGTAGAGGTAGAGTACAGTGGAGTATAGTTGAGGTGGACTACAGTGGAGTACAGTAGAGGTAGAATACAGTGGAGTACAGTAGAGGTAGAGTACAGTGGAGTACAGTAGAGGTAGAGTACAGTGGAGTACAGTAGAGATAGAGTACAGTGGAGCACAGTAGAGGTAGAGTACAGTGGAGCACAGTAGAGGTAGAGTAGAGTGGAGCACAGTAGAGGTAGAGTACAGTGGAGCACAGTAGAGGTATAGTACAGTGGAGCACAGTAGAGATAGATTACAGTGGAGTAGAGTAGAGATAGAGTACAGTGGAGTACAGTAGAGGTAGAGTAGAGTTGAGCAGAGTAGAGATAGAGTACAGTGGAGTACAGTAGAGGTAGAGCACAGTAGAGCAGAGTAGAGGTAGAGTACAGTGGAGTACAGTAGAGGTAGAGTAGAGTTGAGCAGAGTAGAGGTAGAGTACAGTGGAGTACAGTAGAGGTAGAGTACAGTGGAGCAGAGTAGAGGTAGAGTACAGTGAATTACAGTAGAGGTAGAATACAGTGGAGCACTGTAGAGGTGGAGTACAGTGGAGTACAGTAGAGGTAGAGTACAGTGGAGCACAGTAAAGATAGAGTACAGTAGAGCACAGTAGAGGTAGAGTACAGTGGAGTATAGTAGAGGTAGAGTAAAGTGGAGTACAGTAGAGGTAGAGTACAGTGGAGCATAGTAGATGTAGAGTACAGTGGAGCACAGTAGAGGTAGAGTACAGTGGAGCACAGTAGAGGTAGAGTGCAGTGGAGTATAGTAGAGGTGGAGTACTGTAGAGCACAGTAGAGATAGAGTACATTAGAGCACAGTAGAGGTAGAGTACAGTGGAGCACAGTAGAGGAATAGTACAGTGTAGTACAGTAGAGATAGAGTACAGTGGAGTACAGTAGAGATAGAGTACAGTCGAACACAGTAGAGATAAGTGCAATGGAGTATAGTAGAGGTAGAGTACAGTGGAGTAGAGTAGAGGTAGAGTACAGTGGAGTACAGTAGAGGTAGAGTAGAGTGGAGCACATTAGAGGTGGAGTAGAGTAGAGTACAGTAGAGGTAGAGTACAGTGGAGTACAGTAGAAGTAGAGTACAGTGGAGCACAGTAGAGGTAGAGTAGAGTGGAGTACAGTAGAGGTAGAGTACAGTGGAGTACAGTAGAGGTAGAGTACAGTGGAGTAGAGTAGAGATAGAGTACAGTGGAGCACAGCAGAGGTGGAGTACAGTGGATCACAGTAGAGATAGAGTACAGTGGAGTACAGTGGAGCACAGTAGAGGTATAGTACAGTGGAGCACAGTAGAGATAGATTACAGTGGAGTAGAGTAGAGATAGAGTACAGTGGAGTATAATTGAGGTAGAGTACAGTGGAGCACAGTAGAGGTAGAGTACAGTGGAGTATAGTTGAGGTAGACTACAGTAGAATACAGAAGAGGTAGAGTACAGTGGAGCACAGTAGAGATAGAGTACAGTAGAGCAGAGTAAATGTAGAGTACAGTGGAGTACAGTAGAGGTAGAGTACAGTGGAGCACTGTAGAGGTGGAGTACAGTGGAGCACAGTAGAGGTAGAGTAGAGTGGAGTACAGTAGAGGTAGAGTACAGTGGAGTACAGTAGTTGTAGAGTACAGTGGAGTAGAGTAGAGATAGAATACAGTGGAGCACAGCAGAGGTAGAGTACAGTGGATCACAGTAGAGATAGAGTACAGTGGAGTACAGTGGAGCACAGTAGAGGTATAGTACAGTGGAGCACAGTGGAGATAGATTACAGTGGAGTAGAGTAGAGATAGAGTACAGTGGAGTACAGTAGAGGTAGAGTAGAGTGGAGCAGAGTAGAGGTAAAGTACAGTGGAGTACAGTAGAGGTAGAGCACAGTAGAGCAGAGTAGAGGTAGAGTACAGTGGAGTACAGTAGAGGTAGAGCACAGTGGAGCACTGTAGAGGTAGAGTACAGTGGAGTACAGTAGAGATAGAGTACAGTGGAGCACAGTAGAGGTAGAGTACAGTGGAGCAGAGTAGAGGTAGAGTACAGTGGAGTACAGTAGAGGTAGAGTACAGTGGAGCACATTAGAGGTAGAGTACAGTGGAGTACAGTGGAGCACAGTAGAGGTGGAGTACAGCAGAGTACAGTAGAGGTAGAGTACAGTGGAGCACAGTAGAGGTAGAGTACAGTGGAGTACAGTGGAGTACAGTAGAGGTGGAGTACAGTAGAGTACAGTAGAGGTAGAGAACAGTACAGTACAGTAGAGGTAGAGTACAGTGGAGTACAGTAGAGGTAGAGTACAGTAGAGCACAGTAGAGGTAGAATACAGTGGAGTGCAGTAGAGGTAGAGTACAGTGGAGCACAGTAGAGGTAGAGAACAGTACAGTACAGTAGAGGTAGAGTAGAGTGGAGTACAGTAGAGGTAGAGTACAGTAGAGCACAGTAGAGGTAGAATACAGTGGAGTACAGTAGAGGTAGAGTACAGTGGAGTACAGTAGAGGTAGAGTACAGTGGAGTACAGAAGATATAGAGTACAGTGGAGCACAGTAGAGGTAGAGTACAGTGGAGCACAGTAGAGGAAGAGTACGGTGGAGCACAGTAGAGGTAGAGTACAGTGGAGTACAGTAGAGGTTGAGTACAGTGGAGTACAGTAGAGGTAGAGTACAGTATAGTACAGTAGAGGTAGAGAACAGTACAGTACAGTAGAGGTAGAGTACAGTGGAGTACAGTAGAGATAGAGTACAGTAGAGCAGAGTAGAGGTAGAATACAGTGGAGTACAGTAGAGGTAGAGTACAGTGGAGCACAGTAGAGATAGTGAACAGTAGAGCAGAGTAGAGGTAGAGTACAGTGGAGTACAGTAGAGGTAGAGGACAGTGGAGCACTCCAGAGGTGGAGTACAGTGGAGTACAGTAGAGGGAGAGTACAGTGGAGCACAGTAGAGATAGAGTACAGTAGAGCACAGTAGAGGTAGAGTAGAGTTGAGCAGAGTAGAGGTAGAGTACAGTGGAGTACAGTAGAGGTAGAGCACAGTAGAGCAGAGTAGAGGTAGAGTACAGTGGAGTACAGTAGAGGTAGAGTAGAGTTGAGCAGAGTAGAGGTAGAGTACAGTGGAGTACAGTAGAGGTAGAGTACAGTGGAGCAGAGTAGAGGTAGAGTACAGTGGATTACAGTAGAGGTAGAATACAGTGGAGCACTGTAGAGGTGGAGTACAGTGGAGTACAGTAGAGGTAGAGTACAGTGGAGCACAGTAGAGATAGAGTACAGTAGAGCACAGTAGAGGTAGAGTACAGTGGAGTATAGTAGAGGTAGAGTACAGTGGAGTACAGTAGAGGTAGAGTACAGTGGAGCATAGTAGATGTAGAGTACAGTGGAGCACAGTAGAGGTAGAGTACAGTGGAGCACAGTAGAGGTAGAGTGCAGTGGAGTATAGTAGAGGTGGAGTACTGTAGAGCACAGTAGAGATAGAGTACATTAGAGCACAGTAGAGGTAGAGTACAGTGGAGCACAGTAGAGGAATAGTACAGTGTAGTACAGTAGAGATAGAGTACAGTGGAGTACAGTAGAGATAGAGTACAGTCGAACACAGTAGAGATAAGTGCAATGGAGTATAGTAGAGGTAGAGTACAGTGGAGTAGAGTAGAGGTAGAGTACAGTGGAGTACAGTAGAGGTAGAGTAGAGTGGAGCACATTAGAGGTGGAGTAGAGTAGAGTACAGTAGAGGTAGAGTACAGTGGAGTACAGTAGAAGTAGAGTACAGTGGAGCACAGTAGAGGTAGAGTAGAGTGGAGTACAGTAGAGGTAGAGTACAGTGGAGTACAGTAGAGGTAGAGTACAGTGGAGTAGAGTAGAGATAGAGTACAGTGGAGCACAGCAGAGGTGGAGTACAGTGGATCACAGTAGAGATAGAGTACAGTGGAGTACAGTGGAGCACAGTAGAGGTATAGTACAGTGGAGCACAGTAGAGATAGATTACAGTGGAGTAGAGTAGAGATAGAGTACAGTGGAGTATAGTTGAGGTAGAGTACAGTGGAGCACAGTAGAGGTAGAGTACAGTGGAGTATAGTTGAGGTAGACTACAGTAGAGTACAGAAGAGGTAGAGTACAGTGGAGCACAGTAGAGATAGAGTACAGTAGAGCAGAGTAAATGTAGAGTACAGTGGAGTACAGTAGAGGTAGAGTACAGTGGAGCACTGTAGAGGTGGAGTACAGTGGAGTACAGTAGAGGTAGAATACAGTGGAGCACAGTAGAGATAGAGTACAGTAGAGCACAGTAGAGGTAGAGTAGAGTGGAGCACATTAGAGGTAGAGTAGAGTAGAGTACAGTAGAGGTAGAGTACAGTGGAGTACAGTAGAAGTGGAGTACAGTGGAGCACAGTAGAGGTAGAGTAGAGTGGAGTACAGTAGAGGTAGAGTACAGTGGAGTACAGTAGTTGTAGAGTACAGTGGAGTAGAGTAGAGATAGAATACAGTGGAGCACAGCAGAGGTAGAGTACAGTGGATCACAGTAGAGATAGAGTACAGTGGAGTACAGTGGAGCACAGTAGAGGTGGAGTACAGCAGAGTACAGTAGAGGTAGAGTACAGTGGAGCACAGTAGAGGTAGAGTACAGTGGAGTACAGTGGAGTACAGTAGAGGTGGAGTACAGTAGAGTACAGTAGAGGTAGAGAACAGTACAGTACAGTAGAGGTAGAGTACAGTGGAGTACAGTAGAGGTAGAGTACAGTAGAGCACAGTAGAGGTAGAATACAGTGGAGTGCAGTAGAGGTAGAGTACAGTGGAGCACAGTAGAGGTAGAGAACAGTACAGTACAGTAGAGGTAGAGTAGAGTGGAGTACAGTAGAGGTAGAGTACAGTAGAGCACAGTAGAGGTAGAATACAGTGGAGTACAGTAGAGGTAGAGTACAGTGGAGTACAGTAGAGGTAGAGTACAGTGGAGTACAGAAGATATAGAGTACAGTGGAGCACAGTAGAGGTAGAGTACAGTGGAGCACAGTAGAGGAAGAGTACGGTGGAGCACAGTAGAGGTAGAGTACAGTGGAGTACAGTAGAGGTTGAGTACAGTGGAGTACAGTAGAGGTAGAGTACAGTATAGTACAGTAGAGGTAGAGAACAGTACAGTACAGTAGAGGTAGAGTACAGTGGAGTACAGTAGAGATAGAGTACAGTAGAGCAGAGTAGAGGTAGAATACAGTGGAGTACAGTAGAGGTAGAGTACAGTGGAGCACAGTAGAGATAGTGAACAGTAGAGCAGAGTAGAGGTAGAGTACAGTGGAGTACAGTAGAGGTAGAGTACAGTGGAGCACAGTAGAGATAGAGTACAGTAGAGCACAGTAGAGGTAGAGTACAGTGGAGTATAGTAGAGGTAGAGTACAGTGGAGTACAGTAGAGGTAGAGTACAGTGGAGCATAGTAGATGTAGAGTACAGTGGAGCACAGTAGAGGTAGAGTACAGTGGAGCACAGTAGAGGTAGAGTGCAGTGGAGTATAGTAGAGGTGGAGTACTGTAGAGCACAGTAGAGATAGAGTACATTAGAGCACAGTAGAGGTAGAGTACAGTGGAGCACAGTAGAGGAATAGTACAGTGTAGTACAGTAGAGATAGAGTACAGTGGAGTACAGTAGAGATAGAGTACAGTCGAACACAGTAGAGATAAGTGCAATGGAGTATAGTAGAGGTAGAGTACAGTGGAGTAGAGTAGAGGTAGAGTACAGTGGAGTACAGTAGAGGTAGAGTAGAGTGGAGCACATTAGAGGTGGAGTAGAGTAGAGTACAGTAGAGGTAGAGTACAGTGGAGTACAGTAGAAGTAGAGTACAGTGGAGCACAGTAGAGGTAGAGTAGAGTGGAGTACAGTAGAGGTAGAGTACAGTGGAGTACAGTAGAGGTAGAGTACAGTGGAGTAGAGTAGAGATAGAGTACAGTGGAGCACAGCAGAGGTGGAGTACAGTGGATCACAGTAGAGATAGAGTACAGTGGAGTACAGTGGAGCACAGTAGAGGTATAGTACAGTGGAGCACAGTAGAGATAGATTACAGTGGAGTAGAGTAGAGATAGAGTACAGTGGAGTATAGTTGAGGTAGAGTACAGTGGAGCACAGTAGAGGTAGAGTACAGTGGAGTATAGTTGAGGTAGACTACAGTAGAGTACAGAAGAGGTAGAGTACAGTGGAGCACAGTAGAGATAGAGTACAGTAGAGCAGAGTAAATGTAGAGTACAGTGGAGTACAGTAGAGGTAGAGTACAGTGGAGCACTGTAGAGGTGGAGTACAGTGGAGTACAGTAGAGGTAGAATACAGTGGAGCACAGTAGAGATAGAGTACAGTAGAGCACAGTAGAGGTAGAGTAGAGTGGAGCACATTAGAGGTAGAGTAGAGTAGAGTACAGTAGAGGTAGAGTACAGTGGAGTACAGTAGAAGTGGAGTACAGTGGAGCACAGTAGAGGTAGAGTAGAGTGGAGTACAGTAGAGGTAGAGTACAGTGGAGTACAGTAGTTGTAGAGTACAGTGGAGTAGAGTAGAGATAGAATACAGTGGAGCACAGCAGAGGTAGAGTACAGTGGATCACAGTAGAGATAGAGTACAGTGGAGTACAGTGGAGCACAGTAGAGGTATAGTACAGTGGAGCACAGTAGAGATAGATTACAGTGGAGTAGAGTAGAGATAGAGTACAGTGGAGTACAGTAGAGGTAGAGTAGAGTGGAGCAGAGTAGAGGTAAAGTACAGTGGAGTACAGTAGAGGTAGAGCACAGTAGAGCAGAGTAGAGGTAGAGTACAGTGGAGTACAGTAGAGGTAGAGCACAGTGGAGCACTGTAGAGGTAGAGTACAGTGGAGTACAGTAGAGATAGAGTACAGTAGAGCACAGTAGAGGTAGAGTAGAGTGGAGCACATTAGAGGTAGAGTAGAGTAGAGTACAGTAGAGGTAGAGTAGAGTGGAGCACATTAGAGGTGGAGTAGAGTAGAGTACAGTAGAGGTAGAGTACAGTGGAGTACAGTAGAAGTAGAGTACAGTGGAGCACAGTAGAGGTAGAGTAGAGTGGAGTACAGTAGAGGTAGAGTACAGTGGAGTACAGTAGAGGTAGAGTACAGTGGAGTAGAGTAGAGATAGAGTACAGTGGAGCACAGCAGAGGTGGAGTACAGTGGATCACAGTAGAGATAGAGTACAGTGGAGTACAGTGGAGCACAGTAGAGGTATAGTGCAGTGGAGCACAGTAGAGATAGATTACAGTGGAGTAGAGTAGAGATAGAGTACAGTGGAGTATAGTTGAGGTAGAGTACAGTGGAGCACAGTAGAGGTAGAGTACAGTGGAGTATAGTTGAGGTAGACTACAGTAGAGTACAGAAGAGGTAGAGTACAGTGGAGCACAGTAGAGATAGAGTACAGTAGAGCAGAGTAAATGTAGAGTACAGTGGAGTACAGTAGAGGTAGAGTACAGTGGAGCACTGTAGAGGTGGAGTACAGTGGAGTACAGTAGAGGTAGAATACAGTGGAGCACAGTAGAGATAGAGTACAGTAGAGCACAGTAGAGGTAGAGTAGAGTGGAGCACATTAGAGGTAGAGTAGAGTAGAGTACAGTAGAGGTAGAGTACAGTGGAGTACAGTAGAAGTGGAGTACAGTGGAGCACAGTAGAGGTAGAGTAGAGTGGAGTACAGTAGAGGTAGAGTACAGTGGAGTACAGTAGTTGTAGAGTACAGTGGAGTAGAGTAGAGATAGAATACAGTGGAGCACAGCAGAGGTAGAGTACAGTGGATCACAGTAGAGATAGAGTACAGTGGAGTACAGTGGAGCACAGTAGAGGTATAGTACAGTGGAGCACAGTAGAGATAGATTACAGTGGAGTAGAGTAGAGATAGAGTACAGTGGAGTACAGTAGAGGTAGAGTAGAGTGGAGCCGAGTAGAGGTAAAGTACAGTGGAGTACAGTAGAGGTAGAGCACAGTAGAGCAGAGTAGAGGTAGAGTACAGTGGAGTACAGTAGAGGTAGAGCACAGTGGAGCACTGTAGAGGTAGAGTACAGTGGAGTACAGTAGAGATAGAGTACAGTGGAGCACAGTAGAGGTAGAGTACAGTGGAGCAGAGTAGAGGTAGAGTACAGTGGAGTACAGTAGAGGTAGAGTACAGTGGAGCACATTAGAGGTAGAGTACAGTGGAGTACAGTGGAGCACAGTAGAGGTGGAGTACAGCAGAGTACAGTAGAGGTAGAGTACAGTGGAGCACAGTAGAGGTAGAGTACAGTGGAGTACAGTGGAGTACAGTAGAGGTGGAGTACAGTAGAGTACAGTAAAGGTAGAGAACAGTACAGTACAGTAGAGGTAGAGTACAGTGGAGTACAGTAGAGGTAGAGTACAGTAGAGCACAGTAGAGGTAGAATAAAGTGGAGTGCAGTAGAGGTAGAGTACAGTAGAGCACACTAGAGGTAGAATACAGTGGAGTACAGTAGAGGTAGAGTACAGTGGAGTACAGTAGAGGTAGAGTACAGTGGAGTACAGTAGAGGTAGAGAACAGTACAGTACAGTAGAGGTAGAGTACAGTGGAGTACAGTAGAGGTAGAGGACAGTAGAGCACAGTAGAGGTAGAATACAGTGGTGTACAGTAGAGGTAGAGTACAGTGGAGTACAGTAGAGGTAGAGTACAGTGGAGTACAGTAGAGGTAGAGTACAGTGGAGCACAGTAGAGGTAGAGTACAGTGGAGTACAGTGGAGCACAATAGAGGTGGAGTACAGTAGAGTAGAGTATAGGTAGAGTACAGTGGAGTACAGTACAGATAGAGTAGAGTAGAGTAGAGTAGAGTAGAGATAGAGTACAGTGGATTAGAGTAGAGATAGAGTACAGTGGAGTATAGTTGAGGTAGAGTACAGTGGAGCACAGTAGAGGTAGAGTACAGTGGAGTATAGTTGAGGTAGACTACAGTGGAGTACAGTAGAGGTAGAGTACAGTGGAGCACAGTAGATATAGAGTACAGTAGAGCAGAGTAGATGTAGAGTACAGTGGAGTACAGTAGAGGTAGAGTACAGTGGAGCACTGTAGAGGTTGAGTACAGTGGAGTACAGTAGATGTAGAGTACAGTGGAGCACAGTAGAGATAGAGTACAGTAGAGCAGAGTAGAGGTAGAGTACAGTGGAGCACAGTAGAGGTAGAGTACAGTGAAGTATAGTAGAGGTAGAATACAGTGGAGTACAGTAGAGGTAGAGTACAGTGGAGTACAGTAGAGGTAGAGTACAGTGGATTACAGTAGAGGTAGAGTACAGTGGATCACAGTAGAGGTAGAGTACAGTGGAGTACATTGGAGTACAGTAGAGGTGGAGTACAGTAGAGTACAGTAGAGGTAGAGAACAGTACAGTACAGTAGAGGTAGAGTACAGTGGAGTAAAGTAGAGGTAGAGTACAGTAGAGCACAGTAGAGGTAGAATACAGTGGAGTACAGTAGAGGTAGAGTACAGTGGAGTACAGTAGAGGTAGAGTACAGTATAGTACAGTAGAGGTAGAGAACAGTACAGTACAGTAGAGGTAGAGTACAGTGGAGTATAGTAGAGATAGAGTACAGTAGAGCAGAGTAGAGGTAGAATACAGTGGAGTACAGTAGAGGTAGAGTACAGTGGAGCACAGTAGAGATAGAGAACAGTAGAGCAGAGTAGAGGTAGAGTACAGTGGAGTACAGTAGAGGTAGAGTACAGTGGAGCACTCCAGAGGTGGAGTACAGTGGAGTACAGTAGAGGTAGAGTACAGTGGAGCACAGTAGAGATAGAGTACAGTAGAGCACAGTAGAGGTAGAGTACAGTGGAGTATAGTAGATGTAGAGTACAGTGGAGCACAGTAGAGATAGAGTACAGTAGAGCACAGTAGAGGTAGAGTACAGTGGAATATAGTAGATGTAGAGTAAAGTGGAGTATAGTTGAGGTAGACTACAGTGGAGTACAGTAGAGGTAGAGTACAGTGGAGTACAGTAGATGTAGAGTACAGTGGAGCACAGTAGAGGTAGAGTACAGTGGAGTATAGTTGAGGTAGAGAACAGTACAGTACAGTAGAGGTAGAGTAGAGTGGAGTACAGTAGAGGTAGAGTACAGTAGAGCACAGTAGAGGTAGAATACAGTGGAGTACAGTAGAGGTAGAGTACAGTGGAGTACAGTAGAGGTAGAGTACAGTGGAGTACAGAAGAGATAGAGTACAGTGGAGCACAGTAGAGGTAGAGTACAGTGGAGCACAGTAGAGGTAGAGTACAGTGGAGCACAGTAGAGGTAGAGTACAGTGGAGTACAGTAGAGGTAGAGTACAGTGGAGCACAGTAGAGGTAGAGTACAGTGGAGTACAGTAGAGGTAGAGTACAGTGGAGTACAGTAGAGGTAGAGTACAGTAGAGCACAGTAGAGGTAGTATACAGTGGAGTACAGTAGAGGTAGAGTACAGTGGAGTACAGTAGAGGTAGAGTACAGTGGAGTACAGTAGAGGTAGAGTACAGTGGAGTATAGTAGAGGTAGAGTACAGTGGAGTATAGTTGAGGTGGACTACAGTGGAGTACAGTAGAGGTAGAATACAGTGGAGTACAGTAGAGGTAGAGTACAGTGGAGTACAGTAGAGGTAGAGTACAGTGGAGTACAGTAGAGATAGAGTACAGTGGAGCACAGTAGAGGTAGAGTACAGTGGAGCACAGTAGAGGTAGAGTAGAGTGGAGCACAGTAGAGGTAGAGTACAGTGGAGCACAGTAGAGGTATAGTACAGTGGAGCACAGTAGAGATAGATTACAGTGGAGTAGAGTAGAGATAGAGTACAGTGGAGTACAGTAGAGGTAGAGTAGAGTTGAGCAGAGTAGAGATAGAGTACAGTGGAGTACAGTAGAGGTAGAGCACAGTAGAGCAGAGTAGAGGTAGAGTACAGTGGAGTACAGTAGAGGTAGAGTAGAGTTGAGCAGAGTAGAGGTAGAGTACAGTGGAGTACAGTAGAGGTAGAGTACAGTGGAGCAGAGTAGAGGTAGAGTACAGTGAATTACAGTAGAGGTAGAATACAGTGGAGCACTGTAGAGGTGGAGTACAGTGGAGTACAGTAGAGGTAGAGTACAGTGGAGCACAGTAAAGATAGAGTACAGTAGAGCACAGTAGAGGTAGAGTACAGTGGAGTATAGTAGAGGTAGAGTAAAGTGGAGTACAGTAGAGGTAGAGTACAGTGGAGCATAGTAGATGTAGAGTACAGTGGAGCACAGTAGAGGTAGAGTACAGTGGAGCACAGTAGAGGTAGAGTGCAGTGGAGTATAGTAGAGGTGGAGTACTGTAGAGCACAGTAGAGATAGAGTACATTAGAGCACAGTAGAGGTAGAGTACAGTGGAGCACAGTAGAGGAATAGTACAGTGTAGTACAGTAGAGATAGAGTACAGTGGAGTACAGTAGAGATAGAGTACAGTCGAACACAGTAGAGATAAGTGCAATGGAGTATAGTAGAGGTAGAGTACAGTGGAGTAGAGTAGAGGTAGAGTACAGTGGAGTACAGTAGAGGTAGAGTAGAGTGGAGCACATTAGAGGTGGAGTAGAGTAGAGTACAGTAGAGGTAGAGTACAGTGGAGTACAGTAGAAGTAGAGTACAGTGGAGCACAGTAGAGGTAGAGTAGAGTGGAGTACAGTAGAGGTAGAGTACAGTGGAGTACAGTAGAGGTAGAGTACAGTGGAGTAGAGTAGAGATAGAGTACAGTGGAGCACAGCAGAGGTGGAGTACAGTGGATCACAGTAGAGATAGAGTACAGTGGAGTACAGTGGAGCACAGTAGAGGTATAGTACAGTGGAGCACAGTAGAGATAGATTACAGTGGAGTAGAGTAGAGATAGAGTACAGTGGAGTATAATTGAGGTAGAGTACAGTGGAGCACAGTAGAGGTAGAGTACAGTGGAGTATAGTTGAGGTAGACTACAGTAGAATACAGAAGAGGTAGAGTACAGTGGAGCACAGTAGAGATAGAGTACAGTAGAGCAGAGTAAATGTAGAGTACAGTGGAGTACAGTAGAGGTAGAGTACAGTGGAGCACTGTAGAGGTGGAGTACAGTGGAGCACAGTAGAGGTAGAGTAGAGTGGAGTACAGTAGAGGTAGAGTACAGTGGAGTACAGTAGTTGTAGAGTACAGTGGAGTAGAGTAGAGATAGAATACAGTGGAGCACAGCAGAGGTAGAGTACAGTGGATCACAGTAGAGATAGAGTACAGTGGAGTACAGTGGAGCACAGTAGAGGTATAGTACAGTGGAGCACAGTGGAGATAGATTACAGTGGAGTAGAGTAGAGATAGAGTACAGTGGAGTACAGTAGAGGTAGAGTAGAGTGGAGCAGAGTAGAGGTAAAGTACAGTGGAGTACAGTAGAGGTAGAGCACAGTAGAGCAGAGTAGAGGTAGAGTACAGTGGAGTACAGTAGAGGTAGAGCACAGTGGAGCACTGTAGAGGTAGAGTACAGTGGAGTACAGTAGAGATAGAGTACAGTGGAGCACAGTAGAGGTAGAGTACAGTGGAGCAGAGTAGAGGTAGAGTACAGTGGAGTACAGTAGAGGTAGAGTACAGTGGAGCACATTAGAGGTAGAGTACAGTGGAGTACAGTGGAGCACAGTAGAGGTGGAGTACAGCAGAGTACAGTAGAGGTAGAGTACAGTGGAGCACAGTAGAGGTAGAGTACAGTGGAGTACAGTGGAGTACAGTAGAGGTGGAGTACAGTAGAGTACAGTAGAGGTAGAGAACAGTACAGTACAGTAGAGGTAGAGTACAGTGGAGTACAGTAGAGGTAGAGTACAGTAGAGCACAGTAGAGGTAGAATACAGTGGAGTGCAGTAGAGGTAGAGTACAGTGGAGCACAGTAGAGGTAGAGAACAGTACAGTACAGTAGAGGTAGAGTAGAGTGGAGTACAGTAGAGGTAGAGTACAGTAGAGCACAGTAGAGGTAGAATACAGTGGAGTACAGTAGAGGTAGAGTACAGTGGAGTACAGTAGAGGTAGAGTACAGTGGAGTACAGAAGATATAGAGTACAGTGGAGCACAGTAGAGGTAGAGTACAGTGGAGCACAGTAGAGGAAGAGTACGGTGGAGCACAGTAGAGGTAGAGTACAGTGGAGTACAGTAGAGGTTGAGTACAGTGGAGTACAGTAGAGGTAGAGTACAGTATAGTACAGTAGAGGTAGAGAACAGTACAGTACAGTAGAGGTAGAGTACAGTGGAGTACAGTAGAGATAGAGTACAGTAGAGCAGAGTAGAGGTAGAATACAGTGGAGTACAGTAGAGGTAGAGTACAGTGGAGCACAGTAGAGATAGTGAACAGTAGAGCAGAGTAGAGGTAGAGTACAGTGGAGTACAGTAGAGGTAGAGGACAGTGGAGCACTCCAGAGGTGGAGTACAGTGGAGTACAGTAGAGGGAGAGTACAGTGGAGCACAGTAGAGATAGAGTACAGTAGAGCACAGTAGAGGTAGAGTAGAGTTGAGCAGAGTAGAGGTAGAGTACAGTGGAGTACAGTAGAGGTAGAGCACAGTAGAGCAGAGTAGAGGTAGAGTACAGTGGAGTACAGTAGAGGTAGAGTAGAGTTGAGCAGAGTAGAGGTAGAGTACAGTGGAGTACAGTAGAGGTAGAGTACAGTGGAGCAGAGTAGAGGTAGAGTACAGTGGATTACAGTAGAGGTAGAATACAGTGGAGCACTGTAGAGGTGGAGTACAGTGGAGTACAGTAGAGGTAGAGTACAGTGGAGCACAGTAGAGATAGAGTACAGTAGAGCACAGTAGAGGTAGAGTACAGTGGAGTATAGTAGAGGTAGAGTACAGTGGAGTACAGTAGAGGTAGAGTACAGTGGAGCATAGTAGATGTAGAGTACAGTGGAGCACAGTAGAGGTAGAGTACAGTGGAGCACAGTAGAGGTAGAGTGCAGTGGAGTATAGTAGAGGTGGAGTACTGTAGAGCACAGTAGAGATAGAGTACATTAGAGCACAGTAGAGGTAGAGTACAGTGGAGCACAGTAGAGGAATAGTACAGTGTAGTACAGTAGAGATAGAGTACAGTGGAGTACAGTAGAGATAGAGTACAGTCGAACACAGTAGAGATAAGTGCAATGGAGTATAGTAGAGGTAGAGTACAGTGGAGTAGAGTAGAGGTAGAGTACAGTGGAGCACAGTAGAGATAGATTACAGTGGAGTAGAGTAGAGATAGAGTACAGTGGAGTATAGTTGAGGTAGAGTACAGTGGAGCACAGTAGAGGTAGAGTACAGTGGAGTATAGTTGAGGTAGACTACAGTAGAGTACAGAAGAGGTAGAGTACAGTGGAGCACAGTAGAGATAGAGTACAGTAGAGCAGAGTAAATGTAGAGTACAGTGGAGTACAGTAGAGGTAGAGTACAGTGGAGCACTGTAGAGGTGGAGTACAGTGGAGTACAGTAGAGGTAGAATACAGTGGAGCACAGTAGAGATAGAGTACAGTAGAGCACAGTAGAGGTAGAGTAGAGTGGAGCACATTAGAGGTAGAGTAGAGTAGAGTACAGTAGAGGTAGAGTACAGTGGAGTACAGTAGAAGTGGAGTACAGTGGAGCACAGTAGAGGTAGAGTAGAGTGGAGTACAGTAGAGGTAGAGTACAGTGGAGTACAGTAGTTGTAGAGTACAGTGGAGTAGAGTAGAGATAGAATACAGTGGAGCACAGCAGAGGTAGAGTACAGTGGATCACAGTAGAGATAGAGTACAGTGGAGTACAGTGGAGCACAGTAGAGGTATAGTACAGTGGAGCACAGTAGAGATAGATTACAGTGGAGTAGAGTAGAGATAGAGTACAGTGGAGTACAGTAGAGGTAGAGTAGAGTGGAGCAGAGTAGAGGTAAAGTACAGTGGAGTACAGTAGAGGTAGAGCACAGTAGAGCAGAGTAGAGGTAGAGTACAGTGGAGTACAGTAGAGGTAGAGCACAGTGGAGCACTGTAGAGGTAGAGTACAGTGGAGTACAGTAGAGATAGAGTACAGTAGAGCACAGTAGAGGTAGAGTAGAGTGGAGCACATTAGAGGTAGAGTAGAGTAGAGTACAGTAGAGGTAGAGTAGAGTGGAGCACATTAGAGGTGGAGTAGAGTAGAGTACAGTAGAGGTAGAGTACAGTGGAGTACAGTAGAAGTAGAGTACAGTGGAGCACAGTAGAGGTAGAGTAGAGTGGAGTACAGTAGAGGTAGAGTACAGTGGAGTACAGTAGAGGTAGAGTACAGTGGAGTAGAGTAGAGATAGAGTACAGTGGAGCACAGCAGAGGTGGAGTACAGTGGATCACAGTAGAGATAGAGTACAGTGGAGTACAGTGGAGCACAGTAGAGGTATAGTGCAGTGGAGCACAGTAGAGATAGATTACAGTGGAGTAGAGTAGAGATAGAGTACAGTGGAGTATAGTTGAGGTAGAGTACAGTGGAGCACAGTAGAGGTAGAGTACAGTGGAGTATAGTTGAGGTAGACTACAGTAGAGTACAGAAGAGGTAGAGTACAGTGGAGCACAGTAGAGATAGAGTACAGTAGAGCAGAGTAAATGTAGAGTACAGTGGAGTACAGTAGAGGTAGAGTACAGTGGAGCACTGTAGAGGTGGAGTACAGTGGAGTACAGTAGAGGTAGAATACAGTGGAGCACAGTAGAGATAGAGTACAGTAGAGCACAGTAGAGGTAGAGTAGAGTGGAGCACATTAGAGGTAGAGTAGAGTAGAGTACAGTAGAGGTAGAGTACAGTGGAGTACAGTAGAAGTGGAGTACAGTGGAGCACAGTAGAGGTAGAGTAGAGTGGAGTACAGTAGAGGTAGAGTACAGTGGAGTACAGTAGTTGTAGAGTACAGTGGAGTAGAGTAGAGATAGAATACAGTGGAGCACAGCAGAGGTAGAGTACAGTGGATCACAGTAGAGATAGAGTACAGTGGAGTACAGTGGAGCACAGTAGAGGTATAGTACAGTGGAGCACAGTAGAGATAGATTACAGTGGAGTAGAGTAGAGATAGAGTACAGTGGAGTACAGTAGAGGTAGAGTAGAGTGGAGCCGAGTAGAGGTAAAGTACAGTGGAGTACAGTAGAGGTAGAGCACAGTAGAGCAGAGTAGAGGTAGAGTACAGTGGAGTACAGTAGAGGTAGAGCACAGTGGAGCACTGTAGAGGTAGAGTACAGTGGAGTACAGTAGAGATAGAGTACAGTGGAGCACAGTAGAGGTAGAGTACAGTGGAGCAGAGTAGAGGTAGAGTACAGTGGAGTACAGTAGAGGTAGAGTACAGTGGAGCACATTAGAGGTAGAGTACAGTGGAGTACAGTGGAGCACAGTAGAGGTGGAGTACAGCAGAGTACAGTAGAGGTAGAGTACAGTGGAGCACAGTAGAGGTAGAGTACAGTGGAGTACAGTGGAGTACAGTAGAGGTGGAGTACAGTAGAGTACAGTAAAGGTAGAGAACAGTACAGTACAGTAGAGGTAGAGTACAGTGGAGTACAGTAGAGGTAGAGTACAGTAGAGCACAGTAGAGGTAGAATAAAGTGGAGTGCAGTAGAGGTAGAGTACAGTAGAGCACACTAGAGGTAGAATACAGTGGAGTACAGTAGAGGTAGAGTACAGTGGAGTACAGTAGAGGTAGAGTACAGTGGAGTACAGTAGAGGTAGAGAACAGTACAGTACAGTAGAGGTAGAGTACAGTGGAGTACAGTAGAGGTAGAGGACAGTAGAGCACAGTAGAGGTAGAATACAGTGGTGTACAGTAGAGGTAGAGTACAGTGGAGTACAGTAGAGGTAGAGTACAGTGGAGTACAGTAGAGGTAGAGTACAGTGGAGCACAGTAGAGGTAGAGTACAGTGGAGTACAGTGGAGCACAATAGAGGTGGAGTACAGTAGAGTAGAGTATAGGTAGAGTACAGTGGAGTACAGTACAGATAGAGTAGAGTAGAGTAGAGTAGAGTAGAGATAGAGTACAGTGGATTAGAGTAGAGATAGAGTACAGTGGAGTATAGTTGAGGTAGAGTACAGTGGAGCACAGTAGAGGTAGAGTACAGTGGAGTATAGTTGAGGTAGACTACAGTGGAGTACAGTAGAGGTAGAGTACAGTGGAGCACAGTAGATATAGAGTACAGTAGAGCAGAGTAGATGTAGAGTACAGTGGAGTACAGTAGAGGTAGAGTACAGTGGAGCACTGTAGAGGTTGAGTACAGTGGAGTACAGTAGATGTAGAGTACAGTGGAGCACAGTAGAGATAGAGTACAGTAGAGCAGAGTAGAGGTAGAGTACAGTGGAGCACAGTAGAGGTAGAGTACAGTGAAGTATAGTAGAGGTAGAATACAGTGGAGTACAGTAGAGGTAGAGTACAGTGGAGTACAGTAGAGGTAGAGTACAGTGGATTACAGTAGAGGTAGAGTACAGTGGATCACAGTAGAGGTAGAGTACAGTGGAGTACATTGGAGTACAGTAGAGGTGGAGTACAGTAGAGTACAGTAGAGGTAGAGAACAGTACAGTACAGTAGAGGTAGAGTACAGTGGAGTAAAGTAGAGGTAGAGTACAGTAGAGCACAGTAGAGGTAGAATACAGTGGAGTACAGTAGAGGTAGAGTACAGTGGAGTACAGTAGAGGTAGAGTACAGTATAGTACAGTAGAGGTAGAGAACAGTACAGTACAGTAGAGGTAGAGTACAGTGGAGTATAGTAGAGATAGAGTACAGTAGAGCAGAGTAGAGGTAGAATACAGTGGAGTACAGTAGAGGTAGAGTACAGTGGAGCACAGTAGAGATAGAGAACAGTAGAGCAGAGTAGAGGTAGAGTACAGTGGAGTACAGTAGAGGTAGAGTACAGTGGAGCACTCCAGAGGTGGAGTACAGTGGAGTACAGTAGAGGTAGAGTACAGTGGAGCACAGTAGAGATAGAGTACAGTAGAGCACAGTAGAGGTAGAGTACAGTGGAGTATAGTAGATGTAGAGTACAGTGGAGCACAGTAGAGATAGAGTACAGTAGAGCACAGTAGAGGTAGAGTACAGTGGAATATAGTAGATGTAGAGTAAAGTGGAGTATAGTTGAGGTAGACTACAGTGGAGTACAGTAGAGGTAGAGTACAGTGGAGTACAGTAGATGTAGAGTACAGTGGAGCACAGTAGAGGTAGAGTACAGTGGAGTATAGTTGAGGTAGAGAACAGTACAGTACAGTAGAGGTAGAGTAGAGTGGAGTACAGTAGAGGTAGAGTACAGTAGAGCACAGTAGAGGTAGAATACAGTGGAGTACAGTAGAGGTAGAGTACAGTGGAGTACAGTAGAGGTAGAGTACAGTGGAGTACAGAAGAGATAGAGTACAGTGGAGCACAGTAGAGGTAGAGTACAGTGGAGCACAGTAGAGGTAGAGTACAGTGGAGCACAGTAGAGGTAGAGTACAGTGGAGTACAGTAGAGGTAGAGTACAGTGGAGCACAGTAGAGGTAGAGTACAGTGGAGTACAGTAGAGGTAGAGTACAGTGGAGTACAGTAGAGGTAGAGTACAGTAGAGCACAGTAGAGGTAGTATACAGTGGAGTACAGTAGAGGTAGAGTACAGTGGAGTACAGTAGAGGTAGAGTACAGTGGAGTACAGTAGAGGTAGAGTACAGTGGAGTATAGTAGAGGTAGAGTACAGTGGAGTATAGTTGAGGTGGACTACAGTGGAGTACAGTAGAGGTAGAATACAGTGGAGTACAGTAGAGGTAGAGTACAGTGGAGTACAGTAGAGGTAGAGTACAGTGGAGTACAGTAGAGATAGAGTACAGTGGAGCACAGTAGAGGTAGAGTACAGTGGAGCACAGTAGAGGTAGAGTAGAGTGGAGCACAGTAGAGGTAGAGTACAGTGGAGCACAGTAGAGGTATAGTACAGTGGAGCACAGTAGAGATAGATTACAGTGGAGTAGAGTAGAGATAGAGTACAGTGGAGTACAGTAGAGGTAGAGTAGAGTTGAGCAGAGTAGAGATAGAGTACAGTGGAGTACAGTAGAGGTAGAGCACAGTAGAGCAGAGTAGAGGTAGAGTACAGTGGAGTACAGTAGAGGTAGAGTAGAGTTGAGCAGAGTAGAGGTAGAGTACAGTGGAGTACAGTAGAGGTAGAGTACAGTGGAGCAGAGTAGAGGTAGAGTACAGTGAATTACAGTAGAGGTAGAATACAGTGGAGCACTGTAGAGGTGGAGTACAGTGGAGTACAGTAGAGGTAGAGTACAGTGGAGCACAGTAAAGATAGAGTACAGTAGAGCACAGTAGAGGTAGAGTACAGTGGAGTATAGTAGAGGTAGAGTAAAGTGGAGTACAGTAGAGGTAGAGTACAGTGGAGCATAGTAGATGTAGAGTACAGTGGAGCACAGTAGAGGTAGAGTACAGTGGAGCACAGTAGAGGTAGAGTGCAGTGGAGTATAGTAGAGGTGGAGTACTGTAGAGCACAGTAGAGATAGAGTACATTAGAGCACAGTAGAGGTAGAGTACAGTGGAGCACAGTAGAGGAATAGTACAGTGTAGTACAGTAGAGATAGAGTACAGTGGAGTACAGTAGAGATAGAGTACAGTCGAACACAGTAGAGATAAGTGCAATGGAGTATAGTAGAGGTAGAGTACAGTGGAGTAGAGTAGAGGTAGAGTACAGTGGAGTACAGTAGAGGTAGAGTAGAGTGGAGCACATTAGAGGTGGAGTAGAGTAGAGTACAGTAGAGGTAGAGTACAGTGGAGTACAGTAGAAGTAGAGTACAGTGGAGCACAGTAGAGGTAGAGTAGAGTGGAGTACAGTAGAGGTAGAGTACAGTGGAGTACAGTAGAGGTAGAGTACAGTGGAGTAGAGTAGAGATAGAGTACAGTGGAGCACAGCAGAGGTGGAGTACAGTGGATCACAGTAGAGATAGAGTACAGTGGAGTACAGTGGAGCACAGTAGAGGTATAGTACAGTGGAGCACAGTAGAGATAGATTACAGTGGAGTAGAGTAGAGATAGAGTACAGTGGAGTATAATTGAGGTAGAGTACAGTGGAGCACAGTAGAGGTAGAGTACAGTGGAGTATAGTTGAGGTAGACTACAGTAGAATACAGAAGAGGTAGAGTACAGTGGAGCACAGTAGAGATAGAGTACAGTAGAGCAGAGTAAATGTAGAGTACAGTGGAGTACAGTAGAGGTAGAGTACAGTGGAGCACTGTAGAGGTGGAGTACAGTGGAGCACAGTAGAGGTAGAGTAGAGTGGAGTACAGTAGAGGTAGAGTACAGTGGAGTACAGTAGTTGTAGAGTACAGTGGAGTAGAGTAGAGATAGAATACAGTGGAGCACAGCAGAGGTAGAGTACAGTGGATCACAGTAGAGATAGAGTACAGTGGAGTACAGTGGAGCACAGTAGAGGTATAGTACAGTGGAGCACAGTGGAGATAGATTACAGTGGAGTAGAGTAGAGATAGAGTACAGTGGAGTACAGTAGAGGTAGAGTAGAGTGGAGCAGAGTAGAGGTAAAGTACAGTGGAGTACAGTAGAGGTAGAGCACAGTAGAGCAGAGTAGAGGTAGAGTACAGTGGAGTACAGTAGAGGTAGAGCACAGTGGAGCACTGTAGAGGTAGAGTACAGTGGAGTACAGTAGAGATAGAGTACAGTGGAGCACAGTAGAGGTAGAGTACAGTGGAGCAGAGTAGAGGTAGAGTACAGTGGAGTACAGTAGAGGTAGAGTACAGTGGAGCACATTAGAGGTAGAGTACAGTGGAGTACAGTGGAGCACAGTAGAGGTGGAGTACAGCAGAGTACAGTAGAGGTAGAGTACAGTGGAGCACAGTAGAGGTAGAGTACAGTGGAGTACAGTGGAGTACAGTAGAGGTGGAGTACAGTAGAGTACAGTAGAGGTAGAGAACAGTACAGTACAGTAGAGGTAGAGTACAGTGGAGTACAGTAGAGGTAGAGTACAGTAGAGCACAGTAGAGGTAGAATACAGTGGAGTGCAGTAGAGGTAGAGTACAGTGGAGCACAGTAGAGGTAGAGAACAGTACAGTACAGTAGAGGTAGAGTAGAGTGGAGTACAGTAGAGGTAGAGTACAGTAGAGCACAGTAGAGGTAGAATACAGTGGAGTACAGTAGAGGTAGAGTACAGTGGAGTACAGTAGAGGTAGAGTACAGTGGAGTACAGAAGATATAGAGTACAGTGGAGCACAGTAGAGGTAGAGTACAGTGGAGCACAGTAGAGGAAGAGTACGGTGGAGCACAGTAGAGGTAGAGTACAGTGGAGTACAGTAGAGGTTGAGTACAGTGGAGTACAGTAGAGGTAGAGTACAGTATAGTACAGTAGAGGTAGAGAACAGTACAGTACAGTAGAGGTAGAGTACAGTGGAGTACAGTAGAGATAGAGTACAGTAGAGCAGAGTAGAGGTAGAATACAGTGGAGTACAGTAGAGGTAGAGTACAGTGGAGCACAGTAGAGATAGTGAACAGTAGAGCAGAGTAGAGGTAGAGTACAGTGGAGTACAGTAGAGGTAGAGGACAGTGGAGCACTCCAGAGGTGGAGTACAGTGGAGTACAGTAGAGGGAGAGTACAGTGGAGCACAGTAGAGATAGAGTACAGTAGAGCACAGTAGAGGTAGAGTAGAGTTGAGCAGAGTAGAGGTAGAGTACAGTGGAGTACAGTAGAGGTAGAGCACAGTAGAGCAGAGTAGAGGTAGAGTACAGTGGAGTACAGTAGAGGTAGAGTAGAGTTGAGCAGAGTAGAGGTAGAGTACAGTGGAGTACAGTAGAGGTAGAGTACAGTGGAGCAGAGTAGAGGTAGAGTACAGTGGATTACAGTAGAGGTAGAATACAGTGGAGCACTGTAGAGGTGGAGTACAGTGGAGTACAGTAGAGGTAGAGTACAGTGGAGCACAGTAGAGATAGAGTACAGTAGAGCACAGTAGAGGTAGAGTACAGTGGAGTATAGTAGAGGTAGAGTACAGTGGAGTACAGTAGAGGTAGAGTACAGTGGAGCATAGTAGATGTAGAGTACAGTGGAGCACAGTAGAGGTAGAGTACAGTGGAGCACAGTAGAGGTAGAGTGCAGTGGAGTATAGTAGAGGTGGAGTACTGTAGAGCACAGTAGAGATAGAGTACATTAGAGCACAGTAGAGGTAGAGTACAGTGGAGCACAGTAGAGGAATAGTACAGTGTAGTACAGTAGAGATAGAGTACAGTGGAGTACAGTAGAGATAGAGTACAGTCGAACACAGTAGAGATAAGTGC
This sequence comes from Tiaroga cobitis, assembly GCA_030578255.1. Classification (NCBI taxonomy): domain Eukaryota; kingdom Metazoa; phylum Chordata; class Actinopteri; order Cypriniformes; family Leuciscidae; genus Tiaroga; species Tiaroga cobitis. The sequence goes on from CM060612.1 coordinate 2,543,216, forward strand.
AATGGAGTATAGTAGAGGTAGAGTACAGTGGAGTAGAGTAGAGGTAGAGTACAGTGGAGTACAGTAGAGGTAGAGTAGAGTGGAGCACATTAGAGGTGGAGTAGAGTAGAGTACAGTAGAGGTAGAGTACAGTGGAGTACAGTAGAAGTAGAGTACAGTGGAGCACAGTAGAGGTAGAGTAGAGTGGAGTACAGTAGAGGTAGAGTACAGTGGAGTACAGTAGAGGTAGAGTACAGTGGAGTAGAGTAGAGATAGAGTACAGTGGAGCACAGCAGAGGTGGAGTACAGTGGATCACAGTAGAGATAGAGTACAGTGGAGTACAGTGGAGCACAGTAGAGGTATAGTACAGTGGAGCACAGTAGAGATAGATTACAGTGGAGTAGAGTAGAGATAGAGTACAGTGGAGTATAGTTGAGGTAGAGTACAGTGGAGCACAGTAGAGGTAGAGTACAGTGGAGTATAGTTGAGGTAGACTACAGTAGAGTACAGAAGAGGTAGAGTACAGTGGAGCACAGTAGAGATAGAGTACAGTAGAGCAGAGTAAATGTAGAGTACAGTGGAGTACAGTAGAGGTAGAGTACAGTGGAGCACTGTAGAGGTGGAGTACAGTGGAGTACAGTAGAGGTAGAATACAGTGGAGCACAGTAGAGATAGAGTACAGTAGAGCACAGTAGAGGTAGAGTAGAGTGGAGCACATTAGAGGTAGAGTAGAGTAGAGTACAGTAGAGGTAGAGTACAGTGGAGTACAGTAGAAGTGGAGTACAGTGGAGCACAGTAGAGGTAGAGTAGAGTGGAGTACAGTAGAGGTAGAGTACAGTGGAGTACAGTAGTTGTAGAGTACAGTGGAGTAGAGTAGAGATAGAATACAGTGGAGCACAGCAGAGGTAGAGTACAGTGGATCACAGTAGAGATAGAGTACAGTGGAGTACAGTGGAGCACAGTAGAGGTGGAGTACAGCAGAGTACAGTAGAGGTAGAGTACAGTGGAGCACAGTAGAGGTAGAGTACAGTGGAGTACAGTGGAGTACAGTAGAGGTGGAGTACAGTAGAGTACAGTAGAGGTAGAGAACAGTACAGTACAGTAGAGGTAGAGTACAGTGGAGTACAGTAGAGGTAGAGTACAGTAGAGCACAGTAGAGGTAGAATACAGTGGAGTGCAGTAGAGGTAGAGTACAGTGGAGCACAGTAGAGGTAGAGAACAGTACAGTACAGTAGAGGTAGAGTAGAGTGGAGTACAGTAGAGGTAGAGTACAGTAGAGCACAGTAGAGGTAGAATACAGTGGAGTACAGTAGAGGTAGAGTACAGTGGAGTACAGTAGAGGTAGAGTACAGTGGAGTACAGAAGATATAGAGTACAGTGGAGCACAGTAGAGGTAGAGTACAGTGGAGCACAGTAGAGGAAGAGTACGGTGGAGCACAGTAGAGGTAGAGTACAGTGGAGTACAGTAGAGGTTGAGTACAGTGGAGTACAGTAGAGGTAGAGTACAGTATAGTACAGTAGAGGTAGAGAACAGTACAGTACAGTAGAGGTAGAGTACAGTGGAGTACAGTAGAGATAGAGTACAGTAGAGCAGAGTAGAGGTAGAATACAGTGGAGTACAGTAGAGGTAGAGTACAGTGGAGCACAGTAGAGATAGTGAACAGTAGAGCAGAGTAGAGGTAGAGTACAGTGGAGTACAGTAGAGGTAGAGGACAGTGGAGCACTCCAGAGGTGGAGTACAGTGGAGTACAGTAGAGGGAGAGTACAGTGGAGCACAGTAGAGATAGAGTACAGTAGAGCACAGTAGAGGTAGAGTAGAGTTGAGCAGAGTAGAGGTAGAGTACAGTGGAGTACAGTAGAGGTAGAGCACAGTAGAGCAGAGTAGAGGTAGAGTACAGTGGAGTACAGTAGAGGTAGAGTAGAGTTGAGCAGAGTAGAGGTAGAGTACAGTGGAGTACAGTAGAGGTAGAGTACAGTGGAGCAGAGTAGAGGTAGAGTACAGTGGATTACAGTAGAGGTAGAATACAGTGGAGCACTGTAGAGGTGGAGTACAGTGGAGTACAGTAGAGGTAGAGTACAGTGGAGCACAGTAGAGATAGAGTACAGTAGAGCACAGTAGAGGTAGAGTACAGTGGAGTATAGTAGAGGTAGAGTACAGTGGAGTACAGTAGAGGTAGAGTACAGTGGAGCATAGTAGATGTAGAGTACAGTGGAGCACAGTAGAGGTAGAGTACAGTGGAGCACAGTAGAGGTAGAGTGCAGTGGAGTATAGTAGAGGTGGAGTACTGTAGAGCACAGTAGAGATAGAGTACATTAGAGCACAGTAGAGGTAGAGTACAGTGGAGCACAGTAGAGGAATAGTACAGTGTAGTACAGTAGAGATAGAGTACAGTGGAGTACAGTAGAGATAGAGTACAGTCGAACACAGTAGAGATAAGTGCAATGGAGTATAGTAGAGGTAGAGTACAGTGGAGTAGAGTAGAGGTAGAGTACAGTGGAGTACAGTAGAGGTAGAGTAGAGTGGAGCACATTAGAGGTGGAGTAGAGTAGAGTACAGTAGAGGTAGAGTACAGTGGAGTACAGTAGAAGTAGAGTACAGTGGAGCACAGTAGAGGTAGAGTAGAGTGGAGTACAGTAGAGGTAGAGTACAGTGGAGTACAGTAGAGGTAGAGTACAGTGGAGTAGAGTAGAGATAGAGTACAGTGGAGCACAGCAGAGGTGGAGTACAGTGGATCACAGTAGAGATAGAGTACAGTGGAGTACAGTGGAGCACAGTAGAGGTATAGTACAGTGGAGCACAGTAGAGATAGATTACAGTGGAGTAGAGTAGAGATAGAGTACAGTGGAGTATAGTTGAGGTAGAGTACAGTGGAGCACAGTAGAGGTAGAGTACAGTGGAGTATAGTTGAGGTAGACTACAGTAGAGTACAGAAGAGGTAGAGTACAGTGGAGCACAGTAGAGATAGAGTACAGTAGAGCAGAGTAAATGTAGAGTACAGTGGAGTACAGTAGAGGTAGAGTACAGTGGAGCACTGTAGAGGTGGAGTACAGTGGAGTACAGTAGAGGTAGAATACAGTGGAGCACAGTAGAGATAGAGTACAGTAGAGCACAGTAGAGGTAGAGTAGAGTGGAGCACATTAGAGGTAGAGTAGAGTAGAGTACAGTAGAGGTAGAGTACAGTGGAGTACAGTAGAAGTGGAGTACAGTGGAGCACAGTAGAGGTAGAGTAGAGTGGAGTACAGTAGAGGTAGAGTACAGTGGAGTACAGTAGTTGTAGAGTACAGTGGAGTAGAGTAGAGATAGAATACAGTGGAGCACAGCAGAGGTAGAGTACAGTGGATCACAGTAGAGATAGAGTACAGTGGAGTACAGTGGAGCACAGTAGAGGTATAGTACAGTGGAGCACAGTAGAGATAGATTACAGTGGAGTAGAGTAGAGATAGAGTACAGTGGAGTACAGTAGAGGTAGAGTACAGTGGAGTACAGAAGATATAGAGTACAGTGGAGTACAGTAGAGGTAGAGCACAGTAGAGCAGAGTAGAGGTAGAGTACAGTGGAGTACAGTAGAGGTAGAGCACAGTGGAGCACTGTAGAGGTAGAGTACAGTGGAGTACAGTAGAGATAGAGTACAGTGGAGCACAGTAGAGGTAGAGTACAGTGGAGCAGAGTAGAGGTAGAGTACAGTGGAGTACAGTAGAGGTAGAGTACAGTGGAGCACATTAGAGGTAGAGTACAGTGGAGTACAGTGGAGCACAGTAGAGGTGGAGTACAGCAGAGTACAGTAGAGGTAGAGTACAGTGGAGCACAGTAGAGGTAGAGTACAGTGGAGTACAGTGGAGTACAGTAGAGGTGGAGTACAGTAGAGTACAGTAGAGGTAGAGAACAGTACAGTACAGTAGAGGTAGAGTACAGTGGAGTACAGTAGAGGTAGAGTACAGTAGAGCACAGTAGAGGTAGAATACAGTGGAGTGCAGTAGAGGTAGAGTACAGTGGAGCACAGTAGAGGTAGAGAACAGTACAGTACAGTACAGTAGAGGTAGAGTAGAGTGGAGTACAGTAGAGGTAGAGTACAGTAGAGCACAGTAGAGGTAGAATACAGTGGAGTACAGTAGAGGTAGAGTACAGTGGAGTACAGTAGAGGTAGAGTACAGTGGAGTACAGAAGATATAGAGTACAGTGGAGCACAGTAGAGGTAGAGTACAGTGGAGCACAGTAGAGGAAGAGTACGGTGGAGCACAGTAGAGGTAGAGTACAGTGGAGTACAGTAGAGGTTGAGTACAGTGGAGTACAGTAGAGGTAGAGTACAGTGGAGCACAGTAGAGGTAGAGTACAGTGGAGTACAGTAGAGGTAGAATACAGTGGAGTACAGTAGAGGTAGAGTACAGTGGAGTACAGTAGAGGTAGAGTACAGTGGAGTAGAGTAGAGGTAGAGTACAGTGGAGCAGAGTAGAGGTAGAGTACAGTGGAGTACAGTAGAGGTAGAGTACAGTGGAGTACAGTAGAGGTAGAGTACAGTGGAGCAGAGTAGAGGTAGAGTACAGTGGAGTACAGTAGAGGTAGAGTACAGTGGAGCACAGTAGAGGTAGAGTACAGTGGAGCACAGTAGAGCTAGAGTACAGTGGAGTACAGTGGAGCACAGTAGAGGTGGAGTACAGTAGAGTAGAGTATAGGTTGAGTACAGTGGAGTACAGTAGAGATAGAGTAGAGTGGAGTAGAGTAGAGATAGAGTACAGTGGATTAGAGTAGATATAGAGTACAGTGGAGTATAGTTGAGGTAGAGTACAGTGGAGCACATTAGAGGTAGAGTACAGTGGAGTATAGTTGAGGTAGACTACAGTGGAGTACAGTAGAGGTAGAGTACAGTGGAGCACAGTAGAGGTAGAGTACAGTGGAGTACAGTAGAAGTAGAGTAGAGTGGAGCACATTAGAGGTGGAGTAGAGTAGAGTACAGTAGAGGTAGAGTACAGTGGAGTACAGTAGAAGTAGAGTACAGTGGAGTACAGTAGAGGTAGAGTAGAGTCGAGTACAGTAGAGGTAGAGTACAGTGGAGTACAGTAGAGGTAGAGTACAGTGGAGTAGAGTAGAGATAGAGTAGAATGGAGCACAGCAGAGGTAGAGTACAGTGGAGCACAGTAGAGATAGAGTACAGTGGAGTACAGTAGAGGTAGAGTACAGTGGAGCACATTAGAGGTAGAGTACAGTGGAGTATTGTTGAGGTAGACTACAGTGGAGTACAGTAGAGATAGAGTACAGTAGAGCAGAGTAGAGTAGAGTACAGTGGAGTACAGTAGAGGTAGAGCACAGTAGAGCAGAGTAGAGGTAGAGTACAGTGGAGTACAGTAGAGGTATAGCACAGTGGAGCACTGTAGAGGTAGAGTACAGTGGAGTACAGTAGAGATAGAGTACAGTGGAGCACAGTAGAGGTAGAGTACAGTGGAGCACAGTAGAGGTAGAGTACAGTGGAGCACAGTAGAAGTAGAGTACAGTGGAGTACAGTAGAGGTAGATTACAGTGGAGTACAATAGAGGTAGAGTACAGTGGAGCACAGTAGAGGTAGAGTACAGTGGAGTACAGAAGAGATAGAGTACAGTTGAGCACAGTAGAGGTAGAGTACAGTGGAGCACAGTAGAGGTAGAGTAAAGTGGAGCACAGTAGAGGTAGAGTACAGTGGAGTACAGTAGAGGTAGAGTACAGTGGAGCACAGTAGAGGGAGAGTACAGTGGAGCACAGTAGAGGTATAGTACAGTGGAGTACAGTGGAGCACAGTAGAGGTGGAGTACAGTAGAGTACAGTAGAGGTAGAGTACAGTGGAGCACAGTAGAGGTAGAGTACAGTAGAGCACAGTAGAGGTAGAATACAGTGGAGTACAGTAGAGGTAGAGTACAGTGGAGTACAGTAGAGGTAGAGTACAGTGTAGTACAGTAGAGGTAGAGAACAGTACAGTACAGTAGAGGTAGAGTACAGTGGAGTACAGTAGAGGTAGAGTACAGTAGAGCACAGTAGAGGTAGAATACAGTGGAGTACAGTAGAGGTAGAGTACAGTGGAGTACAGTAGAGGTAGAGTACAGTGGAGTACAGTAGAGGTAGAGTACAGTGGAGCAGAGTAGAGGTAGAGTACAGTGGAGTACAGTAGAGGTAGAGTACAGTGGAGCACAGTAGAGCTAGAGTACAGTGGAGTACAGTGGAGCACAGTAGAGGTGGAGTACAGTAGAGTACAGTAGAGGTAGAGTACAGTGGAGCACAGTAGAGCTAGAGTACAGTGGAGTACAGTGGAGCACAGTAGAGGTGGAGTACAGTAGAGTAGAGTATAGGTTGAGTACAGTGGAGTACAGTAGAAGTAGAGTACAGTGGAGTACAGTAGAGGTAGAGTAGAGTCGAGTACAGTAGAGGTAGAGTACAGTGGAGTACAGTAGAGGTAGAGTACAGTGGAGTAGAGTAGAGATAGAGTAGAATGGAGCACAGCAGAGGTAGAGTACAGTGGATCACAGTAGAGATAGAGTACAGTGGAGTACAGTAGAGGTAGAGTACAGTGGAGCACATTAGAGGTAGAGTACAGTGGAGTATTGTTGAGGTAGACTACAGTGGAGTACAGTAGAGATAGAGTACAGTAGAGCAGAGTAGAGTAGAGTACAGTGGAGTAGAGTAGAGGTAGAGCACAGTAGAGCAGAGTAGAGGTAGAGTACAGTGGAGTACAGTAGAGGTATAGCACAGTGGAGCACTGTAGAGGTAGAGTACAGTGGAGTACAGTAGAGATAGAGTACAGTGGAGCACAGTAGAGGTAGAGTACAGTGGAGCACAGTAGAGGTAGAGTACAGTGGAGCACAGTAGAAGTAGAGTACAGTGGAGTACAGTAGAGGTAGATTACAGTGGAGTACAGTAGAGGTAGAGTACAGTGGAGCACAGTAGAGGTAGAGTACAGTGGAGTACAGTGGAGCACAGTAGAGGTGGAGTACAGTAGAGTACAGTAGAGGTAGAGTACAGTGGAGTACAGTAGAGGTAGAGTACAGTGGAGTACAGAAGAGATAGAGTACAGTGGAGCACAGTAGAGGTAGAGTACAGTGGAGCACAGTAGAGGTAGAGTAAAGTGGAGCACAGTAGAGGTAGAGTACAGTGGAGTACAGTAGAGGTAGAGTACAGTGGAGCACAGTAGAGGTAGAGTACAGTTGAGCACAGTAGAGGTATAGTACAGTGGAGTACAGTGGAGCACAGTAGAGGTGGAGTACAGTAGAGTACAGTAGAGGTAGAGTACAGTGGAGCACAGTAGAGGTAGAGTACAGTAGAGCACAGTAGAGGTAGAATACAGTGGAGTACAGTAGAGGTAGAGTACAGTGGAGTACAGTAGAGGTAGAGTACAGTGTAGTACAGTAGAGGTAGAGAACAGTACAGTACAGTAGAGGTAGAGTACAGTGGAGTACAGTAGAGGTAGAGTACAGTAGAGCACAGTAGAGGTAGAATACAGTGGAGTACAGTAGAGGTAGAGTACAGTGGAGTATAGTAGAGGTAGAGTACAGTGGAGTACAGTAGAGGTAGAGTACAGTGGAGCAGAGTAGAGGTAGAGTACAGTGGAGTACAGTAGAGGTAGAGTACAGTGGAGCACAGTAGAGCTAGAGTACAGTGGAGTACAGTGGAGCACAGTAGAGGTGGAGTACAGTAGAGTAGAGTATAGGTTGAGTACAGTGGAGTACAGTAGAGGTAGAGTACAGTAGAGCACAGTAGAGGTAGAATACAGTGGAGTACAGTAGAGGTAGAGTACAGTGGAGTACAGTAGAGGTAGAGTACAGTGTAGTACAGTAGAGGTAGAGAACAGTACAGTACAGTAGAGGTAGAGTACAGTGGAGTACAGTAGAGGTAGAGTACAGTAGAGCACAGTAGAGGTAGAATACAGTGGAGTACAGTAGAGGTAGAGTACAGTGGAGTACAGTAGAGGTAGAGTACAGTGGAGTACAGTAGAGGTAGAGTACAGTGGAGCAGAGTAGAGGTAGAGTACAGTGGAGTACAGTAGAGGTAGAGTACAGTGGAGCACAGTAGAGCTAGAGTACAGTGGAGTACAGTGGAGCACAGTAGAGGTGGAGTACAGTAGAGTAGAGTAGAGGTTGAGTACAGTGGAGTACAGTAGAGATAGAGTAGAGTGGAGTAGAGTAGAGATAGAGTACAGTGGATTAGAGTAGATATAGAGTACAGTGGAGTATAGTTGAGGTAGAGTACAGTGGAGCACATTAGAGGTAGAGTACAGTGGAGTATAGTTGAGGTAGACTACAGTGGAGTACAGTAGAGGTAGAGTACAGTGGAGCACAGTAGAGGTAGAGTACAGTGGAGTACAGTAGAGGTAGAGTACAGTGGAGTACAGTAGAGGTAGAGTAGAGTGGAGCACATTACAGGTGGAGTAGAGTAGAGTAGAGTAGAGGTAGAGTACAGTGGAGTACAGTAGAAGTAGAGTACAGTGGAGCACAGTAGAGGTAGAGTAGAGTGGAGCACAGTAGAGGTAGAGTACAGTGGAGTACAGTAGATGTAGACTACAGTGGAGTAGAGTAGAGATAGAGTAGAGTGGAGCACAGCAGAGGTAGAGTACAGTGGATCACAGTAGAGATAGAGTACAGTGGAGTACAGTTGAGCACAGTAGAGGTATAGTACAGTGGAGCACAGTAGCGATAGATTACAGTGGAGTACAGTAGAGATAGAGTACAGTGGAGTACAGTAGAGGTAGAATACAGTGGAGCACTGTAGAGGTGGAGTACAGTGGAGTACAGTAGAGGTAGAGTACAGTGGAGCACAGTAGAGATAGAGTACAGTAGAGCACAGTAGAGGTAGAGTACAGTGGAGTATAGTAGAGGTAGAGTACAGTGGAGTACAGTAGAGGTAGAGTACAGTGGAGCATAGTAGATGTAGAGTACAGTGGAGCACAGTAGAGGTAGAGTACAGTGGAGCACAGTAGAGGTAGAGTGCAGTGGAGTATAGTAGAGGTGGAGTACTGTAGAGCACAGTAGAGATAGAGTACATTAGAGCACAGTAGAGGTAGAGTACAGTGGAGCACAGTAGAGGAATAGTACAGTGTAGTACAGTAGAGATAGAGTACAGTGGAGTACAGTAGAGATAGAGTACAGTCGAACACAGTAGAGATAAGTGCAATGGAGTATAGTAGAGGTAGAGTACAGTGGAGTAGAGTAGAGGTAGAGTACAGTGGAGTACAGTAGAGGTAGAGTAGAGTGGAGCACATTAGAGGTGGAGTAGAGTAGAGTACAGTAGAGGTAGAGTACAGTGGAGTACAGTAGAAGTAGAGTACAGTGGAGCACAGTAGAGGTAGAGTAGAGTGGAGTACAGTAGAGGTAGAGTACAGTGGAGTACAGTAGAGGTAGAGTACAGTGGAGTAGAGTAGAGATAGAGTACAGTGGAGCACAGCAGAGGTGGAGTACAGTGGATCACAGTAGAGATAGAGTACAGTGGAGTACAGTGGAGCACAGTAGAGGTATAGTACAGTGGAGCACAGTAGAGATAGATTACAGTGGAGTAGAGTAGAGATAGAGTACAGTGGAGTATAGTTGAGGTAGAGTACAGTGGAGCACAGTAGAGGTAGAGTACAGTGGAGTATAGTTGAGGTAGACTACAGTAGAGTACAGAAGAGGTAGAGTACAGTGGAGCACAGTAGAGATAGAGTACAGTAGAGCAGAGTAAATGTAGAGTACAGTGGAGTACAGTAGAGGTAGAGTACAGTGGAGCACTGTAGAGGTGGAGTACAGTGGAGTACAGTAGAGGTAGAATACAGTGGAGCACAGTAGAGATAGAGTACAGTAGAGCACAGTAGAGGTAGAGTAGAGTGGAGCACATTAGAGGTAGAGTAGAGTAGAGTACAGTAGAGGTAGAGTACAGTGGAGTACAGTAGAAGTGGAGTACAGTGGAGCACAGTAGAGGTAGAGTAGAGTGGAGTACAGTAGAGGTAGAGTACAGTGGAGTACAGTAGTTGTAGAGTACAGTGGAGTAGAGTAGAGATAGAATACAGTGGAGCACAGCAGAGGTAGAGTACAGTGGATCACAGTAGAGATAGAGTACAGTGGAGTACAGTGGAGCACAGTAGAGGTATAGTACAGTGGAGCACAGTAGAGATAGATTACAGTGGAGTAGAGTAGAGATAGAGAACAGTGGAGTACAGTAGAGGTAGAGTAGAGTGGAGCAGAGTAGAGGTAAAGTACAGTGGAGTACAGTAGAGGTAGAGCACAGTAGAGCAGAGTAGAGGTAGAGTACAGTGGAGTACAGTAGAGGTAGAGCACAGTGGAGCACTGTAGAGGTAGAGTACAGTGGAGTACAGTAGAGATAGAGTACAGTGGAGCACAGTAGAGGTAGAGTACAGTGGAGCAGAGTAGAGGTAGAGTACAGTGGAGTACAGTAGAGGTAGAGTACAGTGGAGCACATTAGAGGTAGAGTACAGTGGAGTACAGTGGAGCACAGTAGAGGTGGAGTACAGCAGAGTACAGTAGAGGTAGAGTACAGTGGAGCACAGTAGAGGTAGAGTACAGTGGAGTACAGTGGAGTACAGTAGAGGTGGAGTACAGTAGAGTACAGTAGAGGTAGAGAACAGTACAGTACAGTAGAGGTAGAGTACAGTGGAGTACAGTAGAGGTAGAGTACAGTAGAGCACAGTAGAGGTAGAATACAGTGGAGTGCAGTAGAGGTAGAGTACAGTGGAGCACAGTAGAGGTAGAGAACAGTACAGTACAGTACAGTAGAGGTAGAGTAGAGTGGAGTACAGTAGAGGTAGAGTACAGTAGAGCACAGTAGAGGTAGAATACAGTGGAGTACAGTAGAGGTAGAGTACAGTGGAGTACAGTAGAGGTAGAGTACAGTGGAGTACAGAAGATATAGAGTACAGTGGAGCACAGTAGAGGTAGAGTACAGTGGAGCACAGTAGAGGAAGAGTACGGTGGAGCACAGTAGAGGTAGAGTACAGTGGAGTACAGTAGAGGTTGAGTACAGTGGAGTACAGTAGAGGTAGAGTACAGTGGAGCACAGTAGAGGTAGAGTACAGTGGAGTACAGTAGAGGTAGAATACAGTGGAGTACAGTAGAGGTAGAGTACAGTGGAGTACAGTAGAGGTAGAGTACAGTGGAGTAGAGTAGAGGTAGAGTACAGTGGAGCAGAGTAGAGGTAGAGTACAGTGGAGTACAGTAGAGGTAGAGTACAGTGGAGTACAGTAGAGGTAGAGTACAGTGGAGCAGAGTAGAGGTAGAGTACAGTGGAGTACAGTAGAGGTAGAGTACAGTGGAGCACAGTAGAGGTAGAGTACAGTGGAGCACAGTAGAGCTAGAGTACAGTGGAGTACAGTGGAGCACAGTAGAGGTGGAGTACAGTAGAGTAGAGTATAGGTTGAGTACAGTGGAGTACAGTAGAGATAGAGTAGAGTGGAGTAGAGTAGAGATAGAGTACAGTGGATTAGAGTAGATATAGAGTACAGTGGAGTATAGTTGAGGTAGAGTACAGTGGAGCACATTAGAGGTAGAGTACAGTGGAGTATAGTTGAGGTAGACTACAGTGGAGTACAGTAGAGGTAGAGTACAGTGGAGCACAGTAGAGGTAGAGTACAGTGGAGTACAGTAGAAGTAGAGTAGAGTGGAGCACATTAGAGGTGGAGTAGAGTAGAGTACAGTAGAGGTAGAGTACAGTGGAGTACAGTAGAAGTAGAGTACAGTGGAGTACAGTAGAGGTAGAGTAGAGTCGAGTACAGTAGAGGTAGAGTACAGTGGAGTACAGTAGAGGTAGAGTACAGTGGAGTAGAGTAGAGATAGAGTAGAATGGAGCACAGCAGAGGTAGAGTACAGTGGAGCACAGTAGAGATAGAGTACAGTGGAGTACAGTAGAGGTAGAGTACAGTGGAGCACATTAGAGGTAGAGTACAGTGGAGTATTGTTGAGGTAGACTACAGTGGAGTACAGTAGAGATAGAGTACAGTAGAGCAGAGTAGAGTAGAGTACAGTGGAGTACAGTAGAGGTAGAGCACAGTAGAGCAGAGTAGAGGTAGAGTACAGTGGAGTACAGTAGAGGTATAGCACAGTGGAGCACTGTAGAGGTAGAGTACAGTGGAGTACAGTAGAGATAGAGTACAGTGGAGCACAGTAGAGGTAGAGTACAGTGGAGCACAGTAGAGGTAGAGTACAGTGGAGCACAGTAGAAGTAGAGTACAGTGGAGTACAGTAGAGGTAGATTACAGTGGAGTACAATAGAGGTAGAGTACAGTGGAGCACAGTAGAGGTAGAGTACAGTGGAGTACAGAAGAGATAGAGTACAGTTGAGCACAGTAGAGGTAGAGTACAGTGGAGCACAGTAGAGGTAGAGTAAAGTGGAGCACAGTAGAGGTAGAGTACAGTGGAGTACAGTAGAGGTAGAGTACAGTGGAGCACAGTAGAGGGAGAGTACAGTGGAGCACAGTAGAGGTATAGTACAGTGGAGTACAGTGGAGCACAGTAGAGGTGGAGTACAGTAGAGTACAGTAGAGGTAGAGTACAGTGGAGCACAGTAGAGGTAGAGTACAGTAGAGCACAGTAGAGGTAGAATACAGTGGAGTACAGTAGAGGTAGAGTACAGTGGAGTACAGTAGAGGTAGAGTACAGTGTAGTACAGTAGAGGTAGAGAACAGTACAGTACAGTAGAGGTAGAGTACAGTGGAGTACAGTAGAGGTAGAGTACAGTAGAGCACAGTAGAGGTAGAATACAGTGGAGTACAGTAGAGGTAGAGTACAGTGGAGTACAGTAGAGGTAGAGTACAGTGGAGTACAGTAGAGGTAGAGTACAGTGGAGCAGAGTAGAGGTAGAGTACAGTGGAGTACAGTAGAGGTAGAGTACAGTGGAGCACAGTAGAGCTAGAGTACAGTGGAGTACAGTGGAGCACAGTAGAGGTGGAGTACAGTAGAGTACAGTAGAGGTAGAGTACAGTGGAGCACAGTAGAGCTAGAGTACAGTGGAGTACAGTGGAGCACAGTAGAGGTGGAGTACAGTAGAGTAGAGTATAGGTTGAGTACAGTGGAGTACAGTAGAAGTAGAGTACAGTGGAGTACAGTAGAGGTAGAGTAGAGTCGAGTACAGTAGAGGTAGAGTACAGTGGAGTACAGTAGAGGTAGAGTACAGTGGAGTAGAGTAGAGTAGAATGGAGCACAGCAGAGGTAGAGTACAGTGGATCACAGTAGAGATAGAGTACAGTGGAGTACAGTAGAGGTAGAGTACAGTGGAGCACATTAGAGGTAGAGTACAGTGGAGTATTGTTGAGGTAGACTACAGTGGAGTACAGTAGAGATAGAGTACAGTAGAGCAGAGTAGAGTAGAGTACAGTGGAGTACAGTAGAGGTAGAGCACAGTAGAGCAGAGTAGAGGTAGAGTACAGTGGAGTACAGTAGAGGTATAGCACAGTGGAGCACTGTAGAGGTAGAGTACAGTGGAGTACAGTAGAGATAGAGTACAGTGGAGCACAGTAGAGGTAGAGTACAGTGGAGCACAGTAGAAGTAGAGTACAGTGGAGTACAGTAGAGGTAGATTACAGTGGAGTACAGTAGAGGTAGAGTACAGTGGAGCACAGTAGAGGTAGAGTACAGTGGAGTACAGTGGAGCACAGTAGAGGTGGAGTACAGTAGAGTACAGTAGAGGTAGAGTACAGTGGAGTACAGTAGAGGTAGAGTACAGTGGAGTACAGAAGAGATAGAGTACAGTGGAGCACAGTAGAGGTAGAGTACAGTGGAGCACAGTAGAGGTAGAGTAAAGTGGAGCACAGTAGAGGTAGAGTACAGTGGAGTACAGTAGAGGTAGAGTACAGTGGAGCACAGTAGAGGTAGAGTACAGTTGAGCACAGTAGAGGTATAGTACAGTGGAGTACAGTGGAGCACAGTAGAGGTGGAGTACAGTAGAGTACAGTAGAGGTAGAGTACAGTGGAGCACAGTAGAGGTAGAGTACAGTAGAGCACAGTAGAGGTAGAATACAGTGGAGTACAGTAGAGGTAGAGTACAGTGGAGTACAGTAGAGGTAGAGTACAGTGTAGTACAGTAGAGGTAGAGAACAGTACAGTACAGTAGAGGTAGAGTACAGTGGAGTACAGTAGAGGTAGAGTACAGTAGAGCACAGTAGAGGTAGAATACAGTGGAGTACAGTAGAGGTAGAGTACAGTGGAGTATAGTAGAGGTAGAGTACAGTGGAGTACAGTAGAGGTAGAGTACAGTGGAGCAGAGTAGAGGTAGAGTACAGTGGAGTACAGTAGAGGTAGAGTACAGTGGAGCACAGTAGAGCTAGAGTACAGTGGAGTACAGTGGAGCACAGTAGAGGTGGAGTACAGTAGAGTAGAGTATAGGTTGAGTACAGTGGAGTACAGTAGAGGTAGAGTACAGTAGAGCACAGTAGAGGTAGAATACAGTGGAGTACAGTAGAGGTAGAGTACAGTGGAGTACAGTAGAGGTAGAGTACAGTGTAGTACAGTAGAGGTAGAGAACAGTACAGTACAGTAGAGGTAGAGTACAGTGGAGTACAGTAGAGGTAGAGTACAGTAGAGCACAGTAGAGGTAGAATACAGTGGAGTACAGTAGAGGTAGAGTACAGTGGAGTACAGTAGAGGTAGAGTACAGTGGAGTACAGTAGAGGTAGAGTACAGTGGAGCAGAGTAGAGGTAGAGTACAGTGGAGTACAGTAGAGGTAGAGTACAGTGGAGCACAGTAGAGCTAGAGTACAGTGGAGTACAGTGGAGCATAGTAGAGGTGGAGTACAGTAGAGTAGAGTAGAGGTTGAGTACAGTGGAGTACAGTAGAGATAGAGTAGAGTGGAGTAGAGTAGAGATAGAGTACAGTGGATTAGAGTAGATATAGAGTACAGTGGAGTATAGTTGAGGTAGAGTACAGTGGAGCACATTAGAGGTAGAGTACAGTGGAGTATAGTTGAGGTAGACTACAGTGGAGTACAGTAGAGGTAGAGTACAGTGGAGCACAGTAGAGGTAGAGTACAGTGGAGTACAGTAGAGGTAGAGTACAGTGGAGTACAGTAGAGGTAGAGTAGAGTGGAGCACATTACAGGTGGAGTAGAGTAGAGTAGAGTAGAGGTAGAGTACAGTGGAGTACAGTAGAAGTAGAGTACAGTGGAGCACAGTAGAGGTAGAGTAGAGTGGAGCACAGTAGAGGTAGAGTACAGTGGAGTACAGTAGATGTAGACTACAGTGGAGTAGAGTAGAGATAGAGTAGAGTGGAGCACAGCAGAGGTAGAGTACAGTGGATCACAGTAGAGATAGAGTACAGTGGAGTACAGTTGAGCACAGTAGAGGTATAGTACAGTGGAGCACAGTAGCGATAGATTACAGTGGA
The DNA here is from genome assembly GCA_030578255.1 of Tiaroga cobitis. NCBI lineage: Eukaryota > Metazoa > Chordata > Actinopteri > Cypriniformes > Leuciscidae > Tiaroga > Tiaroga cobitis. Next base: position 2,558,512 of record CM060612.1, read on the forward strand.
GTACAGTAGAGATAGAGTACAGTGGAGTACAGTAGAGGTAGAGTACAGTGGAGCACAGTAGAGGTAGAGTACAGTGGAGTATTGTTGAGGTAGACTACAGTGGAGTACAGTAGAGATAGAGTACAGTAAAGCAGAGTAGAGGTAGAGTACAGTGGAGTACAGTAGAGGTAGAGCACAGTAGAGCAGAGTAGAGGTAGTGTACAGTGGAGTACAGTAGAGGTATAGCACAGTGGAGCACAGTAGAGGTAGAGTACAGTGGAGTACAGTAGAGATAGAGTACAGTGGAGCACAGTAGAGGTAGAGTACAGTGGAGTACAGTAGAGGTAGAGTACAGTGGAGCACAGTAGAGGTAGAGTACAGTGGAGTACAGTGGAGCACAGTAGAGGTGGAGTACAGTAGAGTACAGTAGAGGTAGAGTACAGTGGAGCACAGTAGAGGTAGAGTACAGTGGAGTACAGTGGAGTACCGTAGAGGTGGAGTACAGTAGAGTACAGTAGAGGTAGAGAACAGTACAGTACAGTAGAGGTAGAGTACAGTGGAGTACAGTAGAGGTAGAGTACAGTAGAGCACAGTAGAGGTAGAATACAGTGGAGTACAGTAGAGGTAGAGTACAGTGGAGCACAGTAGAGGTAGAGTACAGTGGAGTACAGTAGAGGTAGAGTACAGTACAGTACAGTAGAGGTAGAGTACAGTGGAGTACAGTAGAGGTATAGTACAGTAGAGCACAGTAGAGGTAGAATACAGTGGAGTACAGTAGAGGTAGAGTACAGTGGATTACAGTAGAGGTAGAGTACAGTGGAGTACAGTAGAGATAGAGTACAGTGGAGCACAGTAGAGGTAGAGTACAGTGGAGCACAATAGAGGTAGAGTACAGTGGAGCACAGTAGAGGTAGAGTACAGTGGAGTACAGTAGAGGTAGAGTACAGTGGAGTACAGTAGAGGTAGAGTACAGTGGAGCACAGTAGAGGTAGAGTACAGTGGAGCACAGTAGAGATAGAGTACAGTGGAGTACAGTGGAGCACAGTAGATGTATAGTACAGTGGAGCACAGTAGAGATAGATTACAGTGGAGTAGAGTAGAGATAGAGTACAGTGGAGTACAGTAGAGGTAGAGTAAAGTTGAGCAGAGTAGAGGTAGAGTACAGTGGAGTACAGTAGAGGTAGAGCACAGTAGAGCAGAGTAGAGGTAGAGTACAGTGGAGTACAGTAGAGATAGAGCACAGTGGAGCACTGTAGAGGTAGAGTACAGTGGAGTACAGTAGAGATAGAGTACAGTGGAGCACAGTAGAGGTAGAGTACAGTGAAGCAGAGTAGAGGTAGAGTACAGTGGAGTACAGTAGAGGTAGAGTACAGTGGAGCACAGTAGAGCTAGAGTACAGTGGAGTACAGTGGAGCACAGTAGAGGTGGAGTACAGTAGAGTAGAGTAGAGGTAGAGTACAGTGGAGTACAGTAGAGATGGAGTAGAGTGGAGTAGAGTAGAGATAGAGTACAGTGGATTAGAGTAGAGATAGAGTACAGTGGAGTATAGTTGAGGTAGAGTACAGTGGAGCACAGTAGTGGTAGAGTACAGTGGAGTATAGTTGAGGTAGAGTACAGTGGAGCACAGTAGTGGTAGAGTACAGTGGGGTATAGTTGAGGTAGAGTACAGTGTAGTACAGTAGAGGTAGAGTACAGTGGAGTACAGTAGAGGTAGAGTAGAGTGGAGCACATTACAGGTGGAGTAGAGTAGAGTAGAGTAGAGGTAGAGTACAGTGGAGTACAGTAGAAGTAGAGTACAGTGGAGCACAGTAGAGGTAGAGTAGAGTGGAGCACAGTAGAGGTAGAGTACAGTGGAGTACAGTAGATGTAGACTACAGTGGAGTAGAGTAGAGATAGAGTAGAGTGGAGCACAGCAGAGGTAGAGTACAGTGGATCACAGTAGAGATAGAGTACAGTGGAGTACAGTTGAGCACAGTAGAGGTATAGTACAGTGGAGCACAGTAGCGATAGATTACAGTGGAGTACAGTAGAGATAGAGTACAGTGGAGTACAGTAGAGGTAGAATACAGTGGAGCACTGTAGAGGTGGAGTACAGTGGAGTACAGTAGAGGTAGAGTACAGTGGAGCACAGTAGAGATAGAGTACAGTAGAGCACAGTAGAGGTAGAGTACAGTGGAGTATAGTAGAGGTAGAGTACAGTGGAGTACAGTAGAGGTAGAGTACAGTGGAGCATAGTAGATGTAGAGTACAGTGGAGCACAGTAGAGGTAGAGTACAGTGGAGCACAGTAGAGGTAGAGTGCAGTGGAGTATAGTAGAGGTGGAGTACTGTAGAGCACAGTAGAGATAGAGTACATTAGAGCACAGTAGAGGTAGAGTACAGTGGAGCACAGTAGAGGAATAGTACAGTGTAGTACAGTAGAGATAGAGTACAGTGGAGTACAGTAGAGATAGAGTACAGTCGAACACAGTAGAGATAAGTGCAATGGAGTATAGTAGAGGTAGAGTACAGTGGAGTAGAGTAGAGGTAGAGTACAGTGGAGTACAGTAGAGGTAGAGTAGAGTGGAGCACATTAGAGGTGGAGTAGAGTAGAGTACAGTAGAGGTAGAGTACAGTGGAGTACAGTAGAAGTAGAGTACAGTGGAGCACAGTAGAGGTAGAGTAGAGTGGAGTACAGTAGAGGTAGAGTACAGTGGAGTACAGTAGAGGTAGAGTACAGTGGAGTAGAGTAGAGATAGAGTACAGTGGAGCACAGCAGAGGTGGAGTACAGTGGATCACAGTAGAGATAGAGTACAGTGGAGTACAGTGGAGCACAGTAGAGGTATAGTACAGTGGAGCACAGTAGAGATAGATTACAGTGGAGTAGAGTAGAGATAGAGTACAGTGGAGTATAGTTGAGGTAGAGTACAGTGGAGCACAGTAGAGGTAGAGTACAGTGGAGTATAGTTGAGGTAGACTACAGTAGAGTACAGAAGAGGTAGAGTACAGTGGAGCACAGTAGAGATAGAGTACAGTAGAGCAGAGTAAATGTAGAGTACAGTGGAGTACAGTAGAGGTAGAGTACAGTGGAGCACTGTAGAGGTGGAGTACAGTGGAGTACAGTAGAGGTAGAATACAGTGGAGCACAGTAGAGATAGAGTACAGTAGAGCACAGTAGAGGTAGAGTAGAGTGGAGCACATTAGAGGTAGAGTAGAGTAGAGTACAGTAGAGGTAGAGTACAGTGGAGTACAGTAGAAGTGGAGTACAGTGGAGCACAGTAGAGGTAGAGTAGAGTGGAGTACAGTAGAGGTAGAGTACAGTGGAGTACAGTAGTTGTAGAGTACAGTGGAGTAGAGTAGAGATAGAATACAGTGGAGCACAGCAGAGGTAGAGTACAGTGGATCACAGTAGAGATAGAGTACAGTGGAGTACAGTGGAGCACAGTAGAGGTATAGTACAGTGGAGCACAGTAGAGATAGATTACAGTGGAGTAGAGTAGAGATAGAGTACAGTGGAGTACAGTAGAGGTAGAGTAGAGTGGAGCAGAGTAGAGGTAAAGTACAGTGGAGTACAGTAGAGGTAGAGCACAGTAGAGCAGAGTAGAGGTAGAGTACAGTGGAGTACAGTAGAGGTAGAGCACAGTGGAGCACTGTAGAGGTAGAGTACAGTGGAGTACAGTAGAGATAGAGTACAGTGGAGCACAGTAGAGGTAGAGTACAGTGGAGCAGAGTAGAGGTAGAGTACAGTGGAGTACAGTAGAGGTAGAGTACAGTGGAGCACATTAGAGGTAGAGTACAGTGGAGTACAGTGGAGCACAGTAGAGGTGGAGTACAGCAGAGTACAGTAGAGGTAGAGTACAGTGGAGCACAGTAGAGGTAGAGTACAGTGGAGTACAGTGGAGTACAGTAGAGGTGGAGTACAGTAGAGTACAGTAGAGGTAGAGAACAGTACAGTACAGTAGAGGTAGAGTACAGTGGAGTACAGTAGAGGTAGAGTACAGTAGAGCACAGTAGAGGTAGAATACAGTGGAGTGCAGTAGAGGTAGAGTACAGTGGAGCACAGTAGAGGTAGAGAACAGTACAGTACAGTACAGTAGAGGTAGAGTAGAGTGGAGTACAGTAGAGGTAGAGTACAGTAGAGCACAGTAGAGGTAGAATACAGTGGAGTACAGTAGAGGTAGAGTACAGTGGAGTACAGTAGAGGTAGAGTACAGTGGAGTACAGAAGATATAGAGTACAGTGGAGCACAGTAGAGGTAGAGTACAGTGGAGCACAGTAGAGGAAGAGTACGGTGGAGCACAGTAGAGGTAGAGTACAGTGGAGTACAGTAGAGGTTGAGTACAGTGGAGTACAGTAGAGGTAGAGTACAGTGGAGCACAGTAGAGGTAGAGTACAGTGGAGTACAGTAGAGGTAGAATACAGTGGAGTACAGTAGAGGTAGAGTACAGTGGAGTACAGTAGAGGTAGAGTACAGTGGAGTAGAGTAGAGGTAGAGTACAGTGGAGCAGAGTAGAGGTAGAGTACAGTGGAGTACAGTAGAGGTAGAGTACAGTGGAGTACAGTAGAGGTAGAGTACAGTGGAGCAGAGTAGAGGTAGAGTACAGTGGAGTACAGTAGAGGTAGAGTACAGTGGAGCACAGTAGAGGTAGAGTACAGTGGAGCACAGTAGAGCTAGAGTACAGTGGAGTACAGTGGAGCACAGTAGAGGTGGAGTACAGTAGAGTAGAGTATAGGTTGAGTACAGTGGAGTACAGTAGAGATAGAGTAGAGTGGAGTAGAGTAGAGATAGAGTACAGTGGATTAGAGTAGATATAGAGTACAGTGGAGTATAGTTGAGGTAGAGTACAGTGGAGCACATTAGAGGTAGAGTACAGTGGAGTATAGTTGAGGTAGACTACAGTGGAGTACAGTAGAGGTAGAGTACAGTGGAGCACAGTAGAGGTAGAGTACAGTGGAGTACAGTAGAAGTAGAGTAGAGTGGAGCACATTAGAGGTGGAGTAGAGTAGAGTACAGTAGAGGTAGAGTACAGTGGAGTACAGTAGAAGTAGAGTACAGTGGAGTACAGTAGAGGTAGAGTAGAGTCGAGTACAGTAGAGGTAGAGTACAGTGGAGTACAGTAGAGGTAGAGTACAGTGGAGTAGAGTAGAGATAGAGTAGAATGGAGCACAGCAGAGGTAGAGTACAGTGGAGCACAGTAGAGATAGAGTACAGTGGAGTACAGTAGAGGTAGAGTACAGTGGAGCACATTAGAGGTAGAGTACAGTGGAGTATTGTTGAGGTAGACTACAGTGGAGTACAGTAGAGATAGAGTACAGTAGAGCAGAGTAGAGTAGAGTACAGTGGAGTACAGTAGAGGTAGAGCACAGTAGAGCAGAGTAGAGGTAGAGTACAGTGGAGTACAGTAGAGGTATAGCACAGTGGAGCACTGTAGAGGTAGAGTACAGTGGAGTACAGTAGAGATAGAGTACAGTGGAGCACAGTAGAGGTAGAGTACAGTGGAGCACAGTAGAGGTAGAGTACAGTGGAGCACAGTAGAAGTAGAGTACAGTGGAGTACAGTAGAGGTAGATTACAGTGGAGTACAATAGAGGTAGAGTACAGTGGAGCACAGTAGAGGTAGAGTACAGTGGAGTACAGAAGAGATAGAGTACAGTTGAGCACAGTAGAGGTAGAGTACAGTGGAGCACAGTAGAGGTAGAGTAAAGTGGAGCACAGTAGAGGTAGAGTACAGTGGAGTACAGTAGAGGTAGAGTACAGTGGAGCACAGTAGAGGGAGAGTACAGTGGAGCACAGTAGAGGTATAGTACAGTGGAGTACAGTGGAGCACAGTAGAGGTGGAGTACAGTAGAGTACAGTAGAGGTAGAGTACAGTGGAGCACAGTAGAGGTAGAGTACAGTAGAGCACAGTAGAGGTAGAATACAGTGGAGTACAGTAGAGGTAGAGTACAGTGGAGTACAGTAGAGGTAGAGTACAGTGTAGTACAGTAGAGGTAGAGAACAGTACAGTACAGTAGAGGTAGAGTACAGTGGAGTACAGTAGAGGTAGAGTACAGTAGAGCACAGTAGAGGTAGAATACAGTGGAGTACAGTAGAGGTAGAGTACAGTGGAGTACAGTAGAGGTAGAGTACAGTGGAGTACAGTAGAGGTAGAGTACAGTGTAGCAGAGTAGAGGTAGAGTACAGTGGAGTACAGTAGAGGTAGAGTACAGTGGAGCACAGTAGAGCTAGAGTACAGTGGAGTACAGTGGAGCACAGTAGAGGTGGAGTACAGTAGAGTACAGTAGAGGTAGAGTACAGTGGAGCACAGTAGAGCTAGAGTACAGTGGAGTACAGTGGAGCACAGTAGAGGTGGAGTACAGTAGAGTAGAGTATAGGTTGAGTACAGTGGAGTACAGTAGAAGTAGAGTACAGTGGAGTACAGTAGAGGTAGAGTAGAGTCGAGTACAGTAGAGGTAGAGTACAGTGGAGTACAGTAGAGGTAGAGTACAGTGGAGTAGAGTAGAGATAGAGTAGAATGGAGCACAGCAGAGGTAGAGTACAGTGGATCACAGTAGAGATAGAGTACAGTGGAGTACAGTAGAGGTAGAGTACAGTGGAGCACATTAGAGGTAGAGTACAGTGGAGTATTGTTGAGGTAGACTACAGTGGAGTACAGTAGAGATAGAGTACAGTAGAGCAGAGTAGAGTAGAGTACAGTGGAGTACAGTAGAGGTAGAGCACAGTAGAGCAGAGTAGAGGTAGAGTACAGTGGAGTACAGTAGAGGTATAGCACAGTGGAGCACTGTAGAGGTAGAGTACAGTGGAGTACAGTAGAGATAGAGTACAGTGGAGCACAGTAGAGGTAGAGTACAGTGGAGCACAGTAGAGGTAGAGTACAGTGGAGCACAGTAGAAGTAGAGTACAGTGGAGTACAGTAGAGGTAGATTACAGTGGAGTACAGTAGAGGTAGAGTACAGTGGAGCACAGTAGAGGTAGAGTACAGTGGAGTACAGTGGAGCACAGTAGAGGTGGAGTACAGTAGAGTACAGTAGAGGTAGAGTACAGTGGAGTACAGTAGAGGTAGAGTACAGTGGAGTACAGAAGAGATAGAGTACAGTGGAGCACAGTAGAGGTAGAGTACAGTGGAGCACAGTAGAGGTAGAGTAAAGTGGAGCACAGTAGAGGTAGAGTACAGTGGAGTACAGTAGAGGTAGAGTACAGTGGAGCACAGTAGAGGTAGAGTACAGTTGAGCACAGTAGAGGTATAGTACAGTGGAGTACAGTGGAGCACAGTAGAGGTGGAGTACAGTAGAGTACAGTAGAGGTAGAGTACAGTGGAGCACAGTAGAGGTAGAGTACAGTAGAGCACAGTAGAGGTAGAATACAGTGGAGTACAGTAGAGGTAGAGTACAGTGGAGTACAGTAGAGGTAGAGTACAGTGTAGTACAGTAGAGGTAGAGAACAGTACAGTACAGTAGAGGTAGAGTACAGTGGAGTACAGTAGAGGTAGAGTACAGTAGAGCACAGTAGAGGTAGAATACAGTGGAGTACAGTAGAGGTAGAGTACAGTGGAGTATAGTAGAGGTAGAGTACAGTGGAGTACAGTAGAGGTAGAGTACAGTGGAGCAGAGTAGAGGTAGAGTACAGTGGAGTACAGTAGAGGTAGAGTACAGTGGAGCACAGTAGAGCTAGAGTACAGTGGAGTACAGTGGAGCACAGTAGAGGTGGAGTACAGTAGAGTAGAGTATAGGTTGAGTACAGTGGAGTACAGTAGAGGTAGAGTACAGTAGAGCACAGTAGAGGTAGAATACAGTGGAGTACAGTAGAGGTAGAGTACAGTGGAGTACAGTAGAGGTAGAGTACAGTGTAGTACAGTAGAGGTAGAGAACAGTACAGTACAGTAGAGGTAGAGTACAGTGGAGTACAGTAGAGGTAGAGTACAGTAGAGCACAGTAGAGGTAGAATACAGTGGAGTACAGTAGAGGTAGAGTACAGTGGAGTACAGTAGAGGTAGAGTACAGTGGAGTACAGTAGAGGTAGAGTACAGTGGAGCAGAGTAGAGGTAGAGTACAGTGGAGTACAGTAGAGGTAGAGTACAGTGGAGCACAGTAGAGCTAGAGTACAGTGGAGTACAGTGGAGCATAGTAGAGGTGGAGTACAGTAGAGTAGAGTAGAGGTTGAGTACAGTGGAGTACAGTAGAGATAGAGTAGAGTGGAGTAGAGTAGAGATAGAGTACAGTGGATTAGAGTAGATATAGAGTACAGTGGAGTATAGTTGAGGTAGAGTACAGTGGAGCACATTAGAGGTAGAGTACAGTGGAGTATAGTTGAGGTAGACTACAGTGGAGTACAGTAGAGGTAGAGTACAGTGGAGCACAGTAGAGGTAGAGTACAGTGGAGTACAGTAGAGGTAGAGTACAGTGGAGTACAGTAGAGGTAGAGTAGAGTGGAGCACATTACAGGTGGAGTAGAGTAGAGTAGAGTAGAGGTAGAGTACAGTGGAGTACAGTAGAAGTAGAGTACAGTGGAGCACAGTAGAGGTAGAGTAGAGTGGAGCACAGTAGAGGTAGAGTACAGTGGAGTACAGTAGATGTAGACTACAGTGGAGTAGAGTAGAGATAGAGTAGAGTGGAGCACAGCAGAGGTAGAGTACAGTGGATCACAGTAGAGATAGAGTACAGTGGAGTACAGTTGAGCACAGTAGAGGTATAGTACAGTGGAGCACAGTAGCGATAGATTACAGTGGAGTACAGTAGAGATAGAGTACAGTGGAGTACAGTAGAGGTAGAGTACAGTGGAGCACAGTAGAGGTAGAGTACAGTGGAGTATTGTTGAGGTAGACTACAGTGGAGTACAGTAGAGATAGAGTACAGTAAAGCAGAGTAGAGGTAGAGTACAGTGGAGTACAGTAGAGGTAGAGCACAGTAGAGCAGAGTAGAGGTAGTGTACAGTGGAGTACAGTAGAGGTATAGCACAGTGGAGCACAGTAGAGGTAGAGTACAGTGGAGTACAGTAGAGATAGAGTACAGTGGAGCACAGTAGAGGTAGAGTACAGTGGAGTACAGTAGAGGTAGAGTACAGTGGAGCACAGTAGAGGTAGAGTACAGTGGAGTACAGTGGAGCACAGTAGAGGTGGAGTACAGTAGAGTACAGTAGAGGTAGAGTACAGTGGAGCACAGTAGAGGTAGAGTACAGTGGAGTACAGTGGAGTACCGTAGAGGTGGAGTACAGTAGAGTACAGTAGAGGTAGAGAACAGTACAGTACAGTAGAGGTAGAGTACAGTGGAGTACAGTAGAGGTAGAGTACAGTAGAGCACAGTAGAGGTAGAATACAGTGGAGTACAGTAGAGGTAGAGTACAGTGGAGCACAGTAGAGGTAGAGTACAGTGGAGTACAGTAGAGGTAGAGTACAGTACAGTACAGTAGAGGTAGAGTACAGTGGAGTACAGTAGAGGTATAGTACAGTAGAGCACAGTAGAGGTAGAATACAGTGGAGTACAGTAGAGGTAGAGTACAGTGGATTACAGTAGAGGTAGAGTACAGTGGAGTACAGTAGAGATAGAGTACAGTGGAGCACAGTAGAGGTAGAGTACAGTGGAGCACAATAGAGGTAGAGTACAGTGGAGCACAGTAGAGGTAGAGTACAGTGGAGTACAGTAGAGGTAGAGTACAGTGGAGTACAGTAGAGGTAGAGTACAGTGGAGCACAGTAGAGGTAGAGTACAGTGGAGCACAGTAGAGATAGAGTACAGTGGAGTACAGTGGAGCACAGTAGATGTATAGTACAGTGGAGCACAGTAGAGATAGATTACAGTGGAGTAGAGTAGAGATAGAGTACAGTGGAGTACAGTAGAGGTAGAGTAAAGTTGAGCAGAGTAGAGGTAGAGTACAGTGGAGTACAGTAGAGGTAGAGCACAGTAGAGCAGAGTAGAGGTAGAGTACAGTGGAGTACAGTAGAGATAGAGCACAGTGGAGCACTGTAGAGGTAGAGTACAGTGGAGTACAGTAGAGATAGAGTACAGTGGAGCACAGTAGAGGTAGAGTACAGTGAAGCAGAGTAGAGGTAGAGTACAGTGGAGTACAGTAGAGGTAGAGTACAGTGGAGCACAGTAGAGCTAGAGTACAGTGGAGTACAGTGGAGCACAGTAGAGGTGGAGTACAGTAGAGTAGAGTAGAGGTAGAGTACAGTGGAGTACAGTAGAGATGGAGTAGAGTGGAGTAGAGTAGAGATAGAGTACAGTGGATTAGAGTAGAGATAGAGTACAGTGGAGTATAGTTGAGGTAGAGTACAGTGGAGCACAGTAGTGGTAGAGTACAGTGGAGTATAGTTGAGGTAGAGTACAGTGGAGCACAGTAGTGGTAGAGTACAGTGGGGTATAGTTGAGGTAGAGTACAGTGTAGTACAGTAGAGGTAGAGTACAGTGGAGTACAGTAGAGGTAGAGTAGAGTGGAGCACATTACAGGTGGAGTAGAGTAGAGTAGAGTAGAGGTAGAGTACAGTGGAGTACAGTAGAAGTAGAGTACAGTGGAGCACAGTAGAGGTAGAGTAGAGTGGAGCACAGTAGAGGTAGAGTACAGTGGAGTACAGTAGATGTAGACTACAGTGGAGTAGAGTAGAGATAGAGTAGAGTGGAGCACAGCAGAGGTAGAGTACAGTGGATCACAGTAGAGATAGAGTACAGTGGAGTACAGTTGAGCACAGTAGAGGTATAGTACAGTGGAGCACAGTAGCGATAGATTACAGTGGAGTACAGTAGAGATAGAGTACAGTGGAGTACAGTAGAGGTAGAATACAGTGGAGCACTGTAGAGGTGGAGTACAGTGGAGTACAGTAGAGGTAGAGTACAGTGGAGCACAGTAGAGATAGAGTACAGTAGAGCACAGTAGAGGTAGAGTACAGTGGAGTATAGTAGAGGTAGAGTACAGTGGAGTACAGTAGAGGTAGAGTACAGTGGAGCATAGTAGATGTAGAGTACAGTGGAGCACAGTAGAGGTAGAGTACAGTGGAGCACAGTAGAGGTAGAGTGCAGTGGAGTATAGTAGAGGTGGAGTACTGTAGAGCACAGTAGAGATAGAGTACATTAGAGCACAGTAGAGGTAGAGTACAGTGGAGCACAGTAGAGGAATAGTACAGTGTAGTACAGTAGAGATAGAGTACAGTGGAGTACAGTAGAGATAGAGTACAGTCGAACACAGTAGAGATAAGTGCAATGGAGTATAGTAGAGGTAGAGTACAGTGGAGTAGAGTAGAGGTAGAGTACAGTGGAGTACAGTAGAGGTAGAGTAGAGTGGAGCACATTAGAGGTGGAGTAGAGTAGAGTACAGTAGAGGTAGAGTACAGTGGAGTACAGTAGAAGTAGAGTACAGTGGAGCACAGTAGAGGTAGAGTAGAGTGGAGTACAGTAGAGGTAGAGTACAGTGGAGTACAGTAGAGGTAGAGTACAGTGGAGTAGAGTAGAGATAGAGTACAGTGGAGCACAGCAGAGGTGGAGTACAGTGGATCACAGTAGAGATAGAGTACAGTGGAGTACAGTGGAGCACAGTAGAGGTATAGTACAGTGGAGCACAGTAGAGATAGATTACAGTGGAGTAGAGTAGAGATAGAGTACAGTGGAGTATAGTTGAGGTAGAGTACAGTGGAGCACAGTAGAGGTAGAGTACAGTGGAGTATAGTTGAGGTAGACTACAGTAGAGTACAGAAGAGGTAGAGTACAGTGGAGCACAGTAGAGATAGAGTACAGTAGAGCAGAGTAAATGTAGAGTACAGTGGAGTACAGTAGAGGTAGAGTACAGTGGAGCACTGTAGAGGTGGAGTACAGTGGAGTACAGTAGAGGTAGAATACAGTGGAGCACAGTAGAGATAGAGTACAGTAGAGCACAGTAGAGGTAGAGTAGAGTGGAGCACATTAGAGGTAGAGTAGAGTAGAGTACAGTAGAGGTAGAGTACAGTGGAGTACAGTAGAAGTGGAGTACAGTGGAGCACAGTAGAGGTAGAGTAGAGTGGAGTACAGTAGAGGTAGAGTACAGTGGAGTACAGTAGTTGTAGAGTACAGTGGAGTAGAGTAGAGATAGAATACAGTGGAGCACAGCAGAGGTAGAGTACAGTGGATCACAGTAGAGATAGAGTACAGTGGAGTACAGTGGAGCACAGTAGAGGTATAGTACAGTGGAGCACAGTAGAGATAGATTACAGTGGAGTAGAGTAGAGATAGAGTACAGTGGAGTACAGTAGAGGTAGAGTAGAGTGGAGCAGAGTAGAGGTAAAGTACAGTGGAGTACAGTAGAGGTAGAGCACAGTAGAGCAGAGTAGAGGTAGAGTACAGTGGAGTACAGTAGAGGTAGAGCACAGTGGAGCACTGTAGAGGTAGAGTACAGTGGAGTACAGTAGAGATAGAGTACAGTGGAGCACAGTAGAGGTAGAGTACAGTGGAGCAGAGTAGAGGTAGAGTACAGTGGAGTACAGTAGAGGTAGAGTACAGTGGAGCACATTAGAGGTAGAGTACAGTGGAGTACAGTGGAGCACAGTAGAGGTGGAGTACAGCAGAGTACAGTAGAGGTAGAGTACAGTGGAGCACAGTAGAGGTAGAGTACAGTGGAGTACAGTGGAGTACAGTAGAGGTGGAGTACAGTAGAGTACAGTAGAGGTAGAGAACAGTACAGTACAGTAGAGGTAGAGTACAGTGGAGTACAGTAGAGGTAGAGTACAGTAGAGCACAGTAGAGGTAGAATACAGTGGAGTGCAGTAGAGGTAGAGTACAGTGGAGCACAGTAGAGGTAGAGAACAGTACAGTACAGTACAGTAGAGGTAGAGTAGAGTGGAGTACAGTAGAGGTAGAGTACAGTAGAGCACAGTAGAGGTAGAATACAGTGGAGTACAGTAGAGGTAGAGTACAGTGGAGTACAGTAGAGGTAGAGTACAGTGGAGTACAGAAGATATAGAGTACAGTGGAGCACAGTAGAGGTAGAGTACAGTGGAGCACAGTAGAGGAAGAGTACGGTGGAGCACAGTAGAGGTAGAGTACAGTGGAGTACAGTAGAGGTTGAGTACAGTGGAGTACAGTAGAGGTAGAGTACAGTGGAGCACAGTAGAGGTAGAGTACAGTGGAGTACAGTAGAGGTAGAATACAGTGGAGTACAGTAGAGGTAGAGTACAGTGGAGTACAGTAGAGGTAGAGTACAGTGGAGTAGAGTAGAGGTAGAGTACAGTGGAGCAGAGTAGAGGTAGAGTACAGTGGAGTACAGTAGAGGTAGAGTACAGTGGAGTACAGTAGAGGTAGAGTACAGTGGAGCAGAGTAGAGGTAGAGTACAGTGGAGTACAGTAGAGGTAGAGTACAGTGGAGCACAGTAGAGGTAGAGTACAGTGGAGCACAGTAGAGCTAGAGTACAGTGGAGTACAGTGGAGCACAGTAGAGGTGGAGTACAGTAGAGTAGAGTATAGGTTGAGTACAGTGGAGTACAGTAGAGATAGAGTAGAGTGGAGTAGAGTAGAGATAGAGTACAGTGGATTAGAGTAGATATAGAGTACAGTGGAGTATAGTTGAGGTAGAGTACAGTGGAGCACATTAGAGGTAGAGTACAGTGGAGTATAGTTGAGGTAGACTACAGTGGAGTACAGTAGAGGTAGAGTACAGTGGAGCACAGTAGAGGTAGAGTACAGTGGAGTACAGTAGAAGTAGAGTAGAGTGGAGCACATTAGAGGTGGAGTAGAGTAGAGTACAGTAGAGGTAGAGTACAGTGGAGTACAGTAGAAGTAGAGTACAGTGGAGTACAGTAGAGGTAGAGTAGAGTCGAGTACAGTAGAGGTAGAGTACAGTGGAGTACAGTAGAGGTAGAGTACAGTGGAGTAGAGTAGAGATAGAGTAGAATGGAGCACAGCAGAGGTAGAGTACAGTGGAGCACAGTAGAGATAGAGTACAGTGGAGTACAGTAGAGGTAGAGTACAGTGGAGCACATTAGAGGTAGAGTACAGTGGAGTATTGTTGAGGTAGACTACAGTGGAGTACAGTAGAGATAGAGTACAGTAGAGCAGAGTAGAGTAGAGTACAGTGGAGTACAGTAGAGGTAGAGCACAGTAGAGCAGAGTAGAGGTAGAGTACAGTGGAGTACAGTAGAGGTATAGCACAGTGGAGCACTGTAGAGGTAGAGTACAGTGGAGTACAGTAGAGATAGAGTACAGTGGAGCACAGTAGAGGTAGAGTACAGTGGAGCACAGTAGAGGTAGAGTACAGTGGAGCACAGTAGAAGTAGAGTACAGTGGAGTACAGTAGAGGTAGATTACAGTGGAGTACAATAGAGGTAGAGTACAGTGGAGCACAGTAGAGGTAGAGTACAGTGGAGTACAGAAGAGATAGAGTACAGTTGAGCACAGTAGAGGTAGAGTACAGTGGAGCACAGTAGAGGTAGAGTAAAGTGGAGCACAGTAGAGGTAGAGTACAGTGGAGTACAGTAGAGGTAGAGTACAGTGGAGCACAGTAGAGGGAGAGTACAGTGGAGCACAGTAGAGGTATAGTACAGTGGAGTACAGTGGAGCACAGTAGAGGTGGAGTACAGTAGAGTACAGTAGAGGTAGAGTACAGTGGAGCACAGTAGAGGTAGAGTACAGTAGAGCACAGTAGAGGTAGAATACAGTGGAGTACAGTAGAGGTAGAGTACAGTGGAGTACAGTAGAGGTAGAGTACAGTGTAGTACAGTAGAGGTAGAGAACAGTACAGTACAGTAGAGGTAGAGTACAGTGGAGTACAGTAGAGGTAGAGTACAGTAGAGCACAGTAGAGGTAGAATACAGTGGAGTACAGTAGAGGTAGAGTACAGTGGAGTACAGTAGAGGTAGAGTACAGTGGAGTACAGTAGAGGTAGAGTACAGTGGAGCAGAGTAGAGGTAGAGTACAGTGGAGTACAGTAGAGGTAGAGTACAGTGGAGCACAGTAGAGCTAGAGTACAGTGGAGTACAGTGGAGCACAGTAGAGGTGGAGTACAGTAGAGTACAGTAGAGGTAGAGTACAGTGGAGCACAGTAGAGCTAGAGTACAGTGGAGTACAGTGGAGCACAGTAGAGGTGGAGTACAGTAGAGTAGAGTATAGGTTGAGTACAGTGGAGTACAGTAGAAGTAGAGTACAGTGGAGTACAGTAGAGGTAGAGTAGAGTCGAGTACAGTAGAGGTAGAGTACAGTGGAGTACAGTAGAGGTAGAGTACAGTGGAGTAGAGTAGAGATAGAGTAGAATGGAGCACAGCAGAGGTAGAGTACAGTGGATCACAGTAGAGATAGAGTACAGTGGAGTACAGTAGAGGTAGAGTACAGTGGAGCACATTAGAGGTAGAGTACAGTGGAGTATTGTTGAGGTAGACTACAGTGGAGTACAGTAGAGATAGAGTACAGTAGAGCAGAGTAGAGTAGAGTACAGTGGAGTACAGTAGAGGTAGAGCACAGTAGAGCAGAGTAGAGGTAGAGTACAGTGGAGTACAGTAGAGGTATAGCACAGTGGAGCACTGTAGAGGTAGAGTACAGTGGAGTACAGTAGAGATAGAGTACAGTGGAGCACAGTAGAGGTAGAGTACAGTGGAGCACAGTAGAGGTAGAGTACAGTGGAGCACAGTAGAAGTAGAGTACAGTGGAGTACAGTAGAGGTAGATTACAGTGGAGTACAGTAGAGGTAGAGTACAGTGGAGCACAGTAGAGGTAGAGTACAGTGGAGTACAGTGGAGCACAGTAGAGGTGGAGTACAGTAGAGTACAGTAGAGGTAGAGTACAGTGGAGTACAGTAGAGGTAGAGTACAGTGGAGTACAGAAGAGATAGAGTACAGTGGAGCACAGTAGAGGTAGAGTACAGTGGAGCACAGTAGAGGTAGAGTAAAGTGGAGCACAGTAGAGGTAGAGTACAGTGGAGTACAGTAGAGGTAGAGTACAGTGGAGCACAGTAGAGGTAGAGTACAGTTGAGCACAGTAGAGGTATAGTACAGTGGAGTACAGTGGAGCACAGTAGAGGTGGAGTACAGTAGAGTACAGTAGAGGTAGAGTACAGTGGAGCACAGTAGAGGTAGAGTACAGTAGAGCACAGTAGAGGTAGAATACAGTGGAGTACAGTAGAGGTAGAGTACAGTGGAGTACAGTAGAGGTAGAGTACAGTGTAGTACAGTAGAGGTAGAGAACAGTACAGTACAGTAGAGGTAGAGTACAGTGGAGTACAGTAGAGGTAGAGTACAGTAGAGCACAGTAGAGGTAGAATACAGTGGAGTACAGTAGAGGTAGAGTACAGTGGAGTATAGTAGAGGTAGAGTACAGTGGAGTACAGTAGAGGTAGAGTACAGTGGAGCAGAGTAGAGGTAGAGTACAGTGGAGTACAGTAGAGGTAGAGTACAGTGGAGCACAGTAGAGCTAGAGTACAGTGGAGTACAGTGGAGCACAGTAGAGGTGGAGTACAGTAGAGTAGAGTATAGGTTGAGTACAGTGGAGTACAGTAGAGGTAGAGTACAGTAGAGCACAGTAGAGGTAGAATACAGTGGAGTACAGTAGAGGTAGAGTACAGTGGAGTACAGTAGAGGTAGAGTACAGTGTAGTACAGTAGAGGTAGAGAACAGTACAGTACAGTAGAGGTAGAGTACAGTGGAGTACAGTAGAGGTAGAGTACAGTAGAGCACAGTAGAGGTAGAATACAGTGGAGTACAGTAGAGGTAGAGTACAGTGGAGTACAGTAGAGGTAGAGTACAGTGGAGTACAGTAGAGGTAGAGTACAGTGGAGCAGAGTAGAGGTAGAGTACAGTGGAGTACAGTAGAGGTAGAGTACAGTGGAGCACAGTAGAGCTAGAGTACAGTGGAGTACAGTGGAGCACAGTAGAGGTGGAGTACAGTAGAGTAGAGTAGAGGTTGAGTACAGTGGAGTACAGTAGAGATAGAGTAGAGTGGAGTAGAGTAGAGATAGAGTACAGTGGATTAGAGTAGATATAGAGTACAGTGGAGTATAGTTGAGGTAGAGTACAGTGGAGCACATTAGAGGTAGAGTACAGTGGAGTATAGTTGAGGTAGACTACAGTGGAGTACAGTAGAGGTAGAGTACAGTGGAGCACAGTAGAGGTAGAGTACAGTGGAGTACAGTAGAGGTAGAGTACAGTGGAGTACAGTAGAGGTAGAGTAGAGTGGAGCACATTACAGGTGGAGTAGAGTAGAGTAGAGTAGAGGTAGAGTACAGTGGAGTACAGTAGAAGTAGAGTACAGTGGAGCACAGTAGAGGTAGAGTAGAGTGGAGCACAGTAGAGGTAGAGTACAGTGGAGTACAGTAGATGTAGACTACAGTGGAGTAGAGTAGAGATAGAGTAGAGTGGAGCACAGCAGAGGTAGAGTACAGTGGATCACAGTAGAGATAGAGTACAGTGGAGTACAGTTGAGCACAGTAGAGGTATAGTACAGTGGAGCACAGTAGCGATAGATTACAGTGGAGTACAGTAGAGATAGAGTACAGTGGAGTACAGTAGAGGTAGAGTACAGTGGAGCACAGTAGAGGTAGAGTACAGTGGAGTATTGTTGAGGTAGACTACAGTGGAGTACAGTAGAGATAGAGTACAGTAAAGCAGAGTAGAGGTAGAGTACAGTGGAGTACAGTAGAGGTAGAGCACAGTAGAGCAGAGTAGAGGTAGTGTACAGTGGAGCACAGTAGAGGTAGAGTACAGTGGAGTACAGTAGAGGTAGAGTACAGTGGAGCACAGTAGAGGGAGAGTACAGTGGAGCACAGTAGAGGTATAGTACAGTGGAGTACAGTGGAGCACAGTAGAGGTGGAGTACAGTAGAGTACAGTAGAGGTAGAGTACAGTGGAGCACAGTAGAGGTAGAGTACAGTAGAGCACAGTAGAGGTAGAATACAGTGGAGTACAGTAGAGGTAGAGTACAGTGGAGTACAGTAGAGGTAGAGTACAGTGTAGTACAGTAGAGGTAGAGAACAGTACAGTACAGTAGAGGTAGAGTACAGTGGAGTACAGTAGAGGTAGAGTACAGTAGAGCACAGTAGAGGTAGAATACAGTGGAGTACAGTAGAGGTAGAGTACAGTGGAGTACAGTAGAGGTAGAGTACAGTGGAGTACAGTAGAGGTAGAGTACAGTGGAGCAGAGTAGAGGTAGAGTACAGTGGAGTACAGTAGAGGTAGAGTACAGTGGAGCACAGTAGAGCTAGAGTACAGTGGAGTACAGTGGAGCACAGTAGAGGTGGAGTACAGTAGAGTACAGTAGAGGTAGAGTACAGTGGAGCACAGTAGAGCTAGAGTACAGTGGAGTACAGTGGAGCACAGTAGAGGTGGAGTACAGTAGAGTAGAGTATAGGTTGAGTACAGTGGAGTACAGTAGAAGTAGAGTACAGTGGAGTACAGTAGAGGTAGAGTAGAGTCGAGTACAGTAGAGGTAGAGTACAGTGGAGTACAGTAGAGGTAGAGTACAGTGGAGTAGAGTAGAGATAGAGTAGAATGGAGCACAGCAGAGGTAGAGTACAGTGGATCACAGTAGAGATAGAGTACAGTGGAGTACAGTAGAGGTAGAGTACAGTGGAGCACATTAGAGGTAGAGTACAGTGGAGTATTGTTGAGGTAGACTACAGTGGAGTACAGTAGAGATAGAGTACAGTAGAGCAGAGTAGAGTAGAGTACAGTGGAGTACAGTAGAGGTAGAGCACAGTAGAGCAGAGTAGAGGTAGAGTACAGTGGAGTACAGTAGAGGTATAGCACAGTGGAGCACTGTAGAGGTAGAGTACAGTGGAGTACAGTAGAGATAGAGTACAGTGGAGCACAGTAGAGGTAGAGTACAGTGGAGCACAGTAGAGGTAGAGTACAGTGGAGCACAGTAGAAGTAGAGTACAGTGGAGTACAGTAGAGGTAGATTACAGTGGAGTACAGTAGAGGTAGAGTACAGTGGAGCACAGTAGAGGTAGAGTACAGTGGAGTACAGTGGAGCACAGTAGAGGTGGAGTACAGTAGAGTACAGTAGAGGTAGAGTACAGTGGAGTACAGTAGAGGTAGAGTACAGTGGAGTACAGAAGAGATAGAGTACAGTGGAGCACAGTAGAGGTAGAGTACAGTGGAGCACAGTAGAGGTAGAGTAAAGTGGAGCACAGTAGAGGTAGAGTACAGTGGAGTACAGTAGAGGTAGAGTACAGTGGAGCACAGTAGAGGTAGAGTACAGTTGAGCACCGTAGAGGTATAGTACAGTGGAGTACAGTGGAGCACAGTAGAGGTGGAGTACAGTAGAGTACAGTAGAGGTAGAGTACAGTGGAGCACAGTAGAGGTAGAGTACAGTAGAGCACAGTAGAGGTAGAATACAGTGGAGTACAGTAGAGGTAGAGTACAGTGGAGTACAGTAGAGGTAGAGTACAGTGTAGTACAGTAGAGGTAGAGAACAGTACAGTACAGTAGAGGTAGAGTACAGTGGAGTACAGTAGAGGTAGAGTACAGTAGAGCACAGTAGAGGTAGAATACAGTGGAGTACAGTAGAGGTAGAGTACAGTGGAGTATAGTAGAGGTAGAGTACAGTGGAGTACAGTAGAGGTAGAGTACAGTGGAGCAGAGTAGAGGTAGAGTACAGTGGAGTACAGTAGAGGTAGAGTACAGTGGAGCACAGTAGAGCTAGAGTACAGTGGAGTACAGTGGAGCACAGTAGAGGTGGAGTACAGTAGAGTAGAGTATAGGTTGAGTACAGTGGAGTACAGTAGAGGTAGAGTACAGTAGAGCACAGTAGAGGTAGAATACAGTGGAGTACAGTAGAGGTAGAGTACAGTGGAGTACAGTAGAGGTAGAGTACAGTGTAGTACAGTAGAGGTAGAGAACAGTACAGTACAGTAGAGGTAGAGTACAGTGGAGTACAGTAGAGGTAGAGTACAGTAGAGCACAGTAGAGGTAGAATACAGTGGAGTACAGTAGAGGTAGAGTACAGTGGAGTACAGTAGAGGTAGAGTACAGTGGAGTACAGTAGAGGTAGAGTACAGTGGAGCAGAGTAGAGGTAGAGTACAGTGGAGTACAGTAGAGGTAGAGTACAGTGGAGCACAGTAGAGCTAGAGTACAGTGGAGTACAGTGGAGCACAGTAGAGGTGGAGTACAGTAGAGTAGAGTAGAGGTTGAGTACAGTGGAGTACAGTAGAGATAGAGTAGAGTGGAGTAGAGTAGAGATAGAGTACAGTGGATTAGAGTAGATATAGAGTACAGTGGAGTATAGTTGAGGTAGAGTACAGTGGAGCACATTAGAGGTAGAGTACAGTGGAGTATAGTTGAGGTAGACTACAGTGGAGTACAGTAGAGGTAGAGTACAGTGGAGCACAGTAGAGGTAGAGTACAGTGGAGTACAGTAGAGGTAGAGTACAGTGGAGTACAGTAGAGGTAGAGTAGAGTGGAGCACATTACAGGTGGAGTAGAGTAGAGTAGAGTAGAGGTAGAGTACAGTGGAGTACAGTAGAAGTAGAGTACAGTGGAGCACAGTAGAGGTAGAGTAGAGTGGAGCACAGTAGAGGTAGAGTACAGTGGAGTACAGTAGATGTAGACTACAGTGGAGTAGAGTAGAGATAGAGTAGAGTGGAGCACAGCAGAGGTAGAGTACAGTGGATCACAGTAGAGATAGAGTACAGTGGAGTACAGTTGAGCACAGTAGAGGTATAGTACAGTGGAGCACAGTAGCGATAGATTACAGTGGAGTACAGTAGAGATAGAGTACAGTGGAGTACAGTAGAGGTAGAGTACAGTGGAGCACAGTAGAGGTAGAGTACAGTGGAGTATTGTTGAGGTAGACTACAGTGGAGTACAGTAGAGATAGAGTACAGTAAAGCAGAGTAGAGGTAGAGTACAGTGGAGTACAGTAGAGGTAGAGCACAGTAGAGCAGAGTAGAGGTAGTGTACAGTGGAGTACAGTAGAGGTATAGCACAGTGGAGCACAGTAGAGGTAGAGTACAGTGGAGTACAGTAGAGATAGAGTACAGTGGAGCACAGTAGAGGTAGAGTACAGTGGAGTACAGTAGAGGTAGAGTACAGTGGAGCACAGTAGAGGTAGAGTACAGTGGAGTACAGTGGAGCACAGTAGAGGTGGAGTACAGTAGAGTACAGTAGAGGTAGAGTACAGTGGAGCACAGTAGAGGTAGAGTACAGTGGAGTACAGTGGAGTACCGTAGAGGTGGAGTACAGTAGAGTACAGTAGAGGTAGAGAAAAGTACAGTACAGTAGAGGTAGAGTACAGTGGAGTACAGTAGAGGTAGAGTACAGTAGAGCACAGTAGAGGTAGAATACAGTGGAGTACAGTAGAGGTAGAGTACAGTGGAGCACAGTAGAGGTAGAGTACAGTGGAGTACAGTAGAGGTAGAGTACAGTACAGTACAGTAGAGGTAGAGTACAGTGGAGTACAGTAGAGGTATAGTACAGTAGAGCACAGTAGAGGTAGAATACAGTGGAGTACAGTAGAGGTAGAGTACAGTGGATTACAGTAGAGGTAGAGTACAGTGGAGTACAGTAGAGATAGAGTACAGTGGAGCACAGTAGAGGTAGAGTACAGTGGAGCACAATAGAGGTAGAGTACAGTGGAGCACAGTAGAGGTAGAGTACAGTGGAGTACAGTAGAGGTAGAGTACAGTGGAGTACAGTAGAGGTAGAGTACAGTGGAGCACAGTAGAGGTAGAGTACAGTGGAGCACAGTAGAGATAGAGTACAGTGGAGTACAGTGGAGCACAGTAGATGTATAGTACAGTGGAGCACAGTAGAGATAGATTACAGTGGAGTAGAGTAGAGATAGAGTACAGTGGAGTACAGTAGAGGTAGAGTAAAGTTGAGCAGAGTAGAGGTAGAGTACAGTGGAGTACAGTAGAGGTAGAGCACAGTAGAGCAGAGTAGAGGTAGAGTACAGTGGAGTACAGTAGAGATAGAGCACAGTGGAGCACTGTAGAGGTAGAGTACAGTGGAGTACAGTAGAGATAGAGTACAGTGGAGCACAGTAGAGGTAGAGTACAGTGAAGCAGAGTAGAGGTAGAGTACAGTGGAGTACAGTAGAGGTAGAGTACAGTGGAGCACAGTAGAGCTAGAGTACAGTGGAGTACAGTGGAGCACAGTAGAGGTGGAGTACAGTAGAGTAGAGTAGAGGTAGAGTACAGTGGAGTACAGTAGAGATGGAGTAGAGTGGAGTAGAGTAGAGATAGAGTACAGTGGATTAGAGTAGAGATAGAGTACAGTGGAGTATAGTTGAGGTAGAGTACAGTGGAGCACAGTAGTGGTAGAGTACAGTGGAGTATAGTTGAGGTAGAGTACAGTGGAGCACAGTAGTGGTAGAGTACAGTGGGGTATAGTTGAGGTAGAGTACAGTGTAGTACAGTAGAGGTAGAGTACAGTGGAGCACAGTAGAGATAGAGTACAGTAGAGCAGAGCAGAGGTAGAGTACAGTCTAGTACAGTAGAGGTAGAGTACAGTGGAACACTGTAGAGGTGGAGTACAGTGGAGTACAGTAGAGGTAGAGTACAGTGGAGCACAGTAGAGATAGAGTACAATAGAGCAGAGTAGAGGTAGAGTACAGTGGAGTATAGTTGAGGTAGAGTACAGTGGAGCACATTAGAGGTAGAGTACAGTGGAGTATAGTTGAGGTAGACTACATTGGAGTACAGTAGAGGTAGAGTACAGTGGAGCACAGTAGAGGTAGAGTACAGTGGAGTACAGTAGAGGTAGAGTACAGTGGAGCACAGTAGAGCTAGAGTACAGTGGAGTACAGTGGAGCACAGTAGAGGTGGAGTACAGTAGAGTACAGTAGAGGTAGAGTACAGTGGAGCACAGTAGAGCTAGAGTACAGTGGAGTACAGTGGAGCACAGTAGAGGTGGAGTACAGTAGAGTAGAGTATAGGTTGAGTACAGTGGAGTACAGTAGAAGTAGAGTACAGTGGAGTACAGTAGAGGTAGAGTAGAGTCGAGTACAGTAGAGGTAGAGTACAGTGGAGTACAGTAGAGGTAGAGTACAGTGGAGTAGAGTAGAGATAGAGTAGAATGGAGCACAGCAGAAGCAGAGTACAGTGGATCACAGTAGAGATAGAGTACAGTGGAGTACAGTAGAGGTAGAGTACAGTGGAGCACATTAGAGGTAGAGTACAGTGGAGTATTGTTGAGGTAGACTACAGTGGAGTACAGTAGAGATAGAGTACAGTAGAGCAGAGTAGAGTAGAGTACAGTGGAGTACAGTAGAGGTAGAGCACAGTAGAGCAGAGTAGAGGTAGAGTACAGTGGAGTACAGTAGAGGTATAGCACAGTGGAGCACTGTAGAGGTAGAGTACAGTGGAGTACAGTAGAGATAGAGTACAGTGGAGCACAGTAGAGGTAGAGTACAGTGGAGCACAGTAGAGGTAGAGTACAGTGGAGCACAGTAGAAGTAGAGTACAGTGGAGTACAGTAGAGGTAGATTACAGTGGAGTACAGTAGAGGTAGAGTACAGTGGAGCACAGTAGTGGTAGAGTACAGTGGAGTACAGTGGAGCACAGTAGAGGTGGAGTACAGTAGAGTACAGTAGAGGTAGAGTACAGTGGAGTACAGTAGAGGTAGAGTACAGTGGAGTACAGAAGAGATAGAGTACAGTGGAGCACAGTAGAGGTAGAGTACAGTGGAGCACAGTAGAGGTAGAGTAAAGTGGAGCACAGTAGAGGTAGAGTACAGTGGAGTACAGTAGAGGTAGAGTACAGTGGAGCACAGTAGAGGTAGAGTACAGTTGAGCACAGTAGAGGTATAGTACAGTGGAGTACAGTGGAGCACAGTAGAGGTGGAGTACAGTAGAGTACAGTAGAGGTAGAGTACAGTGGAGCACAGTAGAGGTAGAGTACAGTAGAGCACAGTAGAGGTAGAATACAGTGGAGTACAGTAGAGGTAGAGTACAGTGGAGTACAGTAGAGGTAGAGTACAGTGTAGTACAGTAGAGGTAGAGAACAGTACAGTACAGTAGAGGTAGAGTACAGTGGAGTACAGTAGAGGTAGAGTACAGTAGAGCACAGTAGAGGTAGAATACAGTGGAGTACAGTAGAGGTAGAGTACAGTGGAGTATAGTAGAGGTAGAGTACAGTGGAGTACAGTAGAGGTAGAGTACAGTGGAGCAGAGTAGAGGTAGAGTACAGTGGAGTACAGTAGAGGTAGAGTACAGTGGAGCACAGTAGAGCTAGAGTACAGTGGAGTACAGTGGAGCACAGTAGAGGTGGAGTACAGTAGAGTAGAGTATAGGT
Source organism: Tiaroga cobitis (assembly GCA_030578255.1). Taxonomy (NCBI): domain Eukaryota; kingdom Metazoa; phylum Chordata; class Actinopteri; order Cypriniformes; family Leuciscidae; genus Tiaroga; species Tiaroga cobitis. The sequence continues at coordinate 2,582,639 of CM060612.1, forward strand.
TGAGTACAGTGGAGTACAGTAGAGGTAGAGTACAGTAGAGCACAGTAGAGGTAGAATACAGTGGAGTACAGTAGAGGTAGAGTACAGTGGAGTACACTAGAGGTAGAGTACAGTGTAGTACAGTAGAGGTAGAGAACAGTACAGTACAGTAGAGGTAGAGTACAGTGGAGTACAGTAGAGGTAGAGTACAGTAGAGCACAGTAGAGGTAGAATACAGTGGAGTACAGTAGAGGTAGAGTACAGTGGAGTACAGTAGAGGTAGAGTACAGTGGAGTACAGTAGAGGTAGAGTACAGTGGAGCAGAGTAGAGGTAGAGTACAGTGGAGTACAGTAGAGGTAGAGTACAGTGGAGCACAGTAGAGCTAGAGTACAGTGGAGTACAGTGGAGCACAGTAGAGGTGGAGTACAGTAGAGTAGAGTAGAGGTTGAGTACAGTGGAGTACAGTAGAGATAGAGTAGAGTGGAGTAGAGTAGAGATAGAGTACAGTGGATTAGAGTAGATATAGAGTACAGTGGAGTATAGTTGAGGTAGAGTACAGTGGAGCACATTAGAGGTAGAGTACAGTGGAGTATAGTTGAGGTAGACTACAGTGGAGTACAGTAGAGGTAGAGTACAGTGGAGCACAGTAGAGGTAGAGTACAGTGGAGTACAGTAGAGGTAGAGTACAGTGGAGTACAGTAGAGGTAGAGTAGAGTGGAGCACATTACAGGTGGAGTAGAGTAGAGTAGAGTAGAGGTAGAGTACAGTGGAGTACAGTAGAAGTAGAGTACAGTGGAGCACAGTAGAGGTAGAGTAGAGTGGAGCACAGTAGAGGTAGAGTACAGTGGAGTACAGTAGATGTAGACTACAGTGGAGTAGAGTAGAGATAGAGTAGAGTGGAGCACAGCAGAGGTAGAGTACAGTGGATCACAGTAGAGATAGAGTACAGTGGAGTACAGTTGAGCACAGTAGAGGTATAGTACAGTGGAGCACAGTAGCGATAGATTACAGTGGAGTACAGTAGAGATAGAGTACAGTGGAGTACAGTAGAGGTAGAGTACAGTGGAGCACAGTAGAGGTAGAGTACAGTGGAGTATTGTTGAGGTAGACTACAGTGGAGTACAGTAGAGATAGAGTACAGTAGAGCAGAGTAGAGGTAGAGTACAGTGGAGTACAGTAGAGGTAGAGCACAGTAGAGAAGAGTAGAGGTAGTGTACAGTGGAGTACAGTAGAGGTATAGCACAGTGGAGCACAGTAGAGGTAGAGTACAGTGGAGTACAGTAGAGATAGAGTACAGTGGAGCACAGTAGAGGTAGAGTACAGTGGAGTACAGTAGAGGTAGAGTACAGTGGAGCACAGTAGAGGTAGAGTACAGTGGAGTACAGTGGAGCACAGTAGAGGTGGAGTACAGTAGAGTACAGTAGAGGTAGAGTACAGTGGAGCACAGTAGAGGTAGAGTACAGTGGAGTACAGTGGAGTACCGTAGAGGTGGAGTACAGTAGAGTACAGTAGAGGTAGAGAACAGTACAGTACAGTAGAGGTAGAGTACAGTGGAGTACAGTAGAGGTAGAGTACAGTAGAGCACAGTAGAGGTAGAATACAGTGGAGTACAGTAGAGGTAGAGTACAGTGGAGCACAGTAGAGGTAGAGTACAGTGGAGTACAGTAGAGGTAGAGTACAGTACAGTACAGTAGAGGTAGAGTACAGTGGAGTACAGTAGAGGTATATTACAGTAGAGCACAGTAGAGGTAGAATACAGTGGAGTACAGTAGAGGTAGAGTACAGTGGATTACAGTAGAGGTAGAGTACAGTGGAGTACAGTAGAGATAGAGTACAGTGGAGCACAGTAGAGGTAGAGTACAGTGGAGCACAGTAGAGGTAGAGTACAGTGGAGCACAGTAGAGGTAGAGTACAGTGGAGTACAGTAGAGGTAGAGTACAGTGGAGTACAGTAGAGGTAGAGTACAGTGGAGCACAGTAGAGGTAGAGTACAGTGGAGCACAGTAGAGATAGAGTACAGTGGAGTACAGTGGAGCACAGTAGATGTATAGTACAGTGGAGCACAGTAGAGGTAGAGCACAGTAGAGCAGAGTAGAGGTAGAGTACAGTGGAGTACAGTAGAGGTAGAGCACAGTGGAGCACTGTAGAGGTAGAGTACAGTGGAGTACAGTAGAGATAGAGTACAGTGGAGCACAGTAGAGGTAGAGTACAGTGGAGCAGAGTAGAGGTAGAGTACAGTGGAGCACAGTAGAGGTAGAGTACAGTGGAGTACAGTAGAGGTAGAGTACAGTGGAGTACAGTAGAGGTAGAGTACAGTGGAGTACAGTGGAGCACAGTAGAGGTGGAGTACAGTAGAGTACAGTAGAGGTAGAGTACAGTGGAGCACAGTAGAGGTAGAGTACAGTGGAGTACAGTGGAGTAGAGTAGAGGTGGAGTACAGTAGAGTACAGTAGAGGTAGAGAACAGTACAGTACAGTAGAGGTAGAGTACAGTGGAGTACAGTAGAGGTAGAGTACAGTAGAGCACAGTAGAGGTAGAATACAGTGGAGTACAGTAGAGGTAGAGTACAGTGGAGCACAGTAGAGGTAGAGTACAGTGGAGTACAGTAGAGGTAGAGTACAGTACAGTACAGTAGAGGTAGAGTACAGTGGAGTACAGTAGAGGTATAGTAGAGTAGAGCACAGTAGAGGTAGAATACAGTGGAGTACAGTAGAGGTAGAGTACAGTGGATTACAGTAGAGGTAGAGTACAGTGGAGTACAGTAGAGATAGAGTACAGTGGAGCACAGTAGAGGTAGAGTACAGTGGAGCACAGTAGAGGTAGAGTACAGTGGAGCACAGTAGAGGTAGAGTACAGTGTAGTACAGTAGAGGTAGAGTACAGTGGAGTACAGTAGAGGTAGAGTACAGTGGAGCACAGTAGAGGTAGAGTACAGTGGAGTACAGTGGAGCACAGTAGAGGTGGAGTACAGTAGAGTACAGTAGAGGTAGAGTACAGTAGAGCACAGTAGAGGTAGAGTAAAGTGGAGTACAGTGGAGTACAGTAGAGGTGGAGTACAGTAGAGTACAGTAGAGGTAGAGAACAGTACAGTACAGTAGAGGTAGAGTACAGTGGAGTACAGTAGAGGTAGAGTACTGTAGAGCACAGTAGAGGTAGAGTACAGTAGAGCACAGTAGAGGTAGAATACAGTGGAGTACAGTAGAAGTAGAGTACAGTGGAGTACAGTAGAGGTAGATTACAGTGGAGTACTGTAGAGATAGAGTACAGTGGAGCACAGTAGAGGTAGAGTACAGTGGAGCACAGTAGAGGTAGAGCACAGTGGAGCACAGAAAAGATAAAGTACAGTGGAGCACAGTAGAGATAGAGTACAGTGGAGTACAGTGGAGCACAGTAGATGTATAGTACAGTGGAGCACAGTAGAGATAGATTACAGTGGAGTAGAGTAGAGATAGAGTACAGTGGAGTACAGTAGAGGTAGAGTAGAGTTGAGCAGAGTAGAGGTAGAGTACAGTGGAGTACACTAGAGGTAGAGCACAGTAGAGCAGAGTAGAGGTAGAGTACAGTGGAGTACAGTAGAGATAGAGCACAGTGGAGCACTGTAGAGGTAGAGTACAGTGGAGTACAGTAGAGATAGAGTACAGTGGAGCACAGTAGAGGTAGAGTACAGTGGAGTACAGTAGAGGTAGAGTACAGTGGAGTACAGTAGAGGTAGAGTACAGTGGAGTACAGTAGAGGTAGAGTACAGTGGAGTACAGTAGAGGTAGAGTAGAGTGGAGCACATTACAGGTGGAGTAGAGTAGAGTAGAGTAGAGGTAGAGTACAGTGGAGTACAGTAGAAGTAGAGTACAGTGGAGCACAGTAGAGGTAGAGTAGAGTGGAGCACAGTAGAGGTAGAGTACAGTGGAGTACAGTAGATGTAGACTACAGTGGAGTAGAGTAGAGATAGAGTAGAGTGGAGCACAGCAGAGGTAGAGTACAGTGGATCACAGTAGAGATAGAGTACAGTGGAGTACAGTTGAGCACAGTAGAGGTATAGTACAGTGGAGCACAGTAGCGATAGATTACAGTGGAGTACAGTAGAGATAGAGTACAGTGGAGTACAGTAGAGGTAGAGTACAGTGGAGCACAGTAGAGGTAGAGTACAGTGGAGTATTGTTGAGGTAGACTACAGTGGAGTACAGTAGAGATAGAGTACAGTAAAGCAGAGTAGAGGTAGAGTACAGTGGAGTACAGTAGAGGTAGAGCACAGTAGAGCAGAGTAGAGGTAGTGTACAGTGGAGTACAGTAGAGGTATAGCACAGTGGAGCACAGTAGAGGTAGAGTACAGTGGAGTACAGTAGAGATAGAGTACAGTGGAGCACAGTAGAGGTAGAGTACAGTGGAGTACAGTAGAGGTAGAGTACAGTGGAGCACAGTAGAGGTAGAGTACAGTGGAGTACAGTGGAGCACAGTAGAGGTGGAGTACAGTAGAGTACAGTAGAGGTAGAGTACAGTGGAGCACAGTAGAGGTAGAGTACAGTGGAGTACAGTGGAGTACCGTAGAGGTGGAGTACAGTAGAGTACAGTAGAGGTAGAGAACAGTACAGTACAGTAGAGGTAGAGTACAGTGGAGTACAGTAGAGGTAGAGTACAGTAGAGCACAGTAGAGGTAGAATACAGTGGAGTACAGTAGAGGTAGAGTACAGTGGAGCACAGTAGAGGTAGAGTACAGTGGAGTACAGTAGAGGTAGAGTACAGTACAGTACAGTAGAGGTAGAGTACAGTGGAGTACAGTAGAGGTATAGTACAGTAGAGCACAGTAGAGGTAGAATACAGTGGAGTACAGTAGAGGTAGAGTACAGTGGATTACAGTAGAGGTAGAGTACAGTGGAGTACAGTAGAGATAGAGTACAGTGGAGCACAGTAGAGGTAGAGTACAGTGGAGCACAATAGAGGTAGAGTACAGTGGAGCACAGTAGAGGTAGAGTACAGTGGAGTACAGTAGAGGTAGAGTACAGTGGAGTACAGTAGAGGTAGAGTACAGTGGAGCACAGTAGAGGTAGAGTACAGTGGAGCACAGTAGAGATAGAGTACAGTGGAGTACAGTGGAGCACAGTAGATGTATAGTACAGTGGAGCACAGTAGAGATAGATTACAGTGGAGTAGAGTAGAGATAGAGTACAGTGGAGTACAGTAGAGGTAGAGTAAAGTTGAGCAGAGTAGAGGTAGAGTACAGTGGAGTACAGTAGAGGTAGAGCACAGTAGAGCAGAGTAGAGGTAGAGTACAGTGGAGTACAGTAGAGATAGAGCACAGTGGAGCACTGTAGAGGTAGAGTACAGTGGAGTACAGTAGAGATAGAGTACAGTGGAGCACAGTAGAGGTAGAGTACAGTGAAGCAGAGTAGAGGTAGAGTACAGTGGAGTACAGTAGAGGTAGAGTACAGTGGAGCACAGTAGAGCTAGAGTACAGTGGAGTACAGTGGAGCACAGTAGAGGTGGAGTACAGTAGAGTAGAGTAGAGGTAGAGTACAGTGGAGTACAGTAGAGATGGAGTAGAGTGGAGTAGAGTAGAGATAGAGTACAGTGGATTAGAGTAGAGATAGAGTACAGTGGAGTATAGTTGAGGTAGAGTACAGTGGAGCACAGTAGTGGTAGAGTACAGTGGAGTATAGTTGAGGTAGAGTACAGTGGAGCACAGTAGTGGTAGAGTACAGTGGGGTATAGTTGAGGTAGAGTACAGTGTAGTACAGTAGAGGTAGAGTACAGTGGAGCACAGTAGAGATAGAGTACAGTAGAGCAGAGCAGAGGTAGAGTACAGTCTAGTACAGTAGAGGTAGAGTACAGTGGAACACTGTAGAGGTGGAGTACAGTGGAGTACAGTAGAGGTAGAGTACAGTGGAGCACAGTAGAGATAGAGTACAATAGAGCAGAGTAGAGGTAGAGTACAGTGGAGTATAGTTGAGGTAGAGTACAGTGGAGCACATTAGAGGTAGAGTACAGTGGAGTATAGTTGAGGTAGACTACATTGGAGTACAGTAGAGGTAGAGTACAGTGGAGCACAGTAGAGGTAGAGTACAGTGGAGTACAGTAGAGGTAGAGTACAGTGGAGCACAGTAGAGCTAGAGCACAGTAGAGCAGAGTAGAGGTAGAGTACAGTGGAGTACAGTAGAGATAGAGCACAGTGGAGCACTGTAGAGGTAGAGTACAGTGGAGTACAGTAGAGATAGAGTACAGTGGAGCACAGTAGAGGTAGAGTACAGTGAAGCAGAGTAGAGGTAGAGTACAGTGGAGTACAGTAGAGGTAGAGTACAGTGGAGCACAGTAGAGCTAGAGTACAGTGGAGTACAGTGGAGCACAGTAGAGGTGGAGTACAGTAGAGTAGAGTAGAGGTAGAGTACAGTGGAGTACAGTAGAGATGGAGTAGAGTGGAGTAGAGTAGAGATAGAGTACAGTGGATTAGAGTAGAGATAGAGTACAGTGGAGTATAGTTGAGGTAGAGTACAGTGGAGCACAGTAGTGGTAGAGTACAGTGGAGTATAGTTGAGGTAGAGTACAGTGGAGCACAGTAGTGGTAGAGTACAGTGGGGTATAGTTGAGGTAGAGTACAGTGTAGTACAGTAGAGGTAGAGTACAGTGGAGCACAGTAGAGATAGAGTACAGTAGAGCAGAGCAGAGGTAGAGTACAGTCTAGTACAGTAGAGGTAGAGTACAGTGGAACACTGTAGAGGTGGAGTACAGTGGAGTACAGTAGAGGTAGAGTACAGTGGAGCACAGTAGAGATAGAGTACAATAGAGCAGAGTAGAGGTAGAGTACAGTGGAGTATAGTTGAGGTAGAGTACAGTGGAGCACATTAGAGGTAGAGTACAGTGGAGTATAGTTGAGGTAGACTACATTGGAGTACAGTAGAGGTAGAGTACAGTGGAGCACAGTAGAGGTAGAGTACAGTGGAGTACAGTAGAGGTAGAGTACAGTGGAGCACAGTAGAGCTAGAGTACAGTGGAGTACAGTGGAGCACAGTAGAGGTGGAGTACAGTAGAGTACAGTAGAGGTAGAGTACAGTGGAGCACAGTAGAGCTAGAGTACAGTGGAGTACAGTGGAGCACAGTAGAGGTGGAGTACAGTAGAGTAGAGTATAGGTTGAGTACAGTGGAGTACAGTAGAAGTAGAGTACAGTGGAGTACAGTAGAGGTAGAGTAGAGTCGAGTACAGTAGAGGTAGAGTACAGTGGAGTACAGTAGAGGTAGAGTACAGTGGAGTAGAGTAGAGATAGAGTAGAATGGAGCACAGCAGAAGCAGAGTACAGTGGATCACAGTAGAGATAGAGTACAGTGGAGTACAGTAGAGGTAGAGTACAGTGGAGCACATTAGAGGTAGAGTACAGTGGAGTATTGTTGAGGTAGACTACAGTGGAGTACAGTAGAGATAGAGTACAGTAGAGCAGAGTAGAGTAGAGTACAGTGGAGTACAGTAGAGGTAGAGCACAGTAGAGCAGAGTAGAGGTAGAGTACAGTGGAGTACAGTAGAGGTATAGCACAGTGGAGCACTGTAGAGGTAGAGTACAGTGGAGTACAGTAGAGATAGAGTACAGTGGAGCACAGTAGAGGTAGAGTACAGTGGAGCACAGTAGAGGTAGAGTACAGTGGAGCACAGTAGAAGTAGAGTACAGTGGAGTACAGTAGAGGTAGATTACAGTGGAGTACAGTAGAGGTAGAGTACAGTGGAGCACAGTAGTGGTAGAGTACAGTGGAGTACAGTGGAGCACAGTAGAGGTGGAGTACAGTAGAGTACAGTAGAGGTAGAGTACAGTGGAGTACAGTAGAGGTAGAGTACAGTGGAGTACAGAAGAGATAGAGTACAGTGGAGCACAGTAGAGGTAGAGTACAGTGGAGCACAGTAGAGGTAGAGTAAAGTGGAGCACAGTAGAGGTAGAGTACAGTGGAGTACAGTAGAGGTAGAGTACAGTGGAGCACAGTAGAGGTAGAGTACAGTTGAGCACAGTAGAGGTATAGTACAGTGGAGTACAGTGGAGCACAGTAGAGGTGGAGTACAGTAGAGTACAGTAGAGGTAGAGTACAGTGGAGCACAGTAGAGGTAGAGTACAGTAGAGCACAGTAGAGGTAGAATACAGTGGAGTACAGTAGAGGTAGAGTACAGTGGAGTACAGTAGAGGTAGAGTACAGTGTAGTACAGTAGAGGTAGAGAACAGTACAGTACAGTAGAGGTAGAGTACAGTGGAGTACAGTAGAGGTAGAGTACAGTAGAGCACAGTAGAGGTAGAATACAGTGGAGTACAGTAGAGGTAGAGTACAGTGGAGTATAGTAGAGGTAGAGTACAGTGGAGTACAGTAGAGGTAGAGTACAGTGGAGCAGAGTAGAGGTAGAGTACAGTGGAGTACAGTAGAGGTAGAGTACAGTGGAGCACAGTAGAGCTAGAGTACAGTGGAGTACAGTGGAGCACAGTAGAGGTGGAGTACAGTAGAGTAGAGTATAGGTTGAGTACAGTGGAGTACAGTAGACGTAGAGTACAGTAGAGCACAGTAGAGGTAGAATACAGTGGAGTACAGTAGAGGTAGAGTACAGTGGAGTACACTAGAGGTAGAGTACAGTGTAGTACAGTAGAGGTAGAGAACAGTACAGTACAGTAGAGGTAGAGTACAGTGGAGTACAGTAGAGGTAGAGTACAGTAGAGCACAGTAGAGGTAGAATACAGTGGAGTACAGTAGAGGTAGAGTACAGTGGAGTACAGTAGAGGTAGAGTACAGTGGAGTACAGTAGAGGTAGAGTACAGTGGAGCAGAGTAGAGGTAGAGTACAGTGGAGTACAGTAGAGGTAGAGTACAGTGGAGCACAGTAGAGCTAGAGTACAGTGGAGTACAGTGGAGCACAGTAGAGGTGGAGTACAGTAGAGTAGAGTAGAGGTTGAGTACAGTGGAGTACAGTAGAGATAGAGTAGAGTGGAGTAGAGTAGAGATAGAGTACAGTGGATTAGAGTAGATATAGAGTACAGTGGAGTATAGTTGAGGTAGAGTACAGTGGAGCACATTAGAGGTAGAGTACAGTGGAGTATAGTTGAGGTAGACTACAGTGGAGTACAGTAGAGGTAGAGTACAGTGGAGCACAGTAGAGGTAGAGTACAGTGGAGTACAGTAGAGGTAGAGTACAGTGGAGTACAGTAGAGGTAGAGTAGAGTGGAGCACATTACAGGTGGAGTAGAGTAGAGTAGAGTAGAGGTAGAGTACAGTGGAGTACAGTAGAAGTAGAGTACAGTGGAGCACAGTAGAGGTAGAGTAGAGTGGAGCACAGTAGAGGTAGAGTACAGTGGAGTACAGTAGATGTAGACTACAGTGGAGTAGAGTAGAGATAGAGTAGAGTGGAGCACAGCAGAGGTAGAGTACAGTGGATCACAGTAGAGATAGAGTACAGTGGAGTACAGTTGAGCACAGTAGAGGTATAGTACAGTGGAGCACAGTAGCGATAGATTACAGTGGAGTACAGTAGAGATAGAGTACAGTGGAGTACAGTAGAGGTAGAGTACAGTGGAGCACAGTAGAGGTAGAGTACAGTGGAGTATTGTTGAGGTAGACTACAGTGGAGTACAGTAGAGATAGAGTACAGTAGAGCAGAGTAGAGGTAGAGTACAGTGGAGTACAGTAGAGGTAGAGCACAGTAGAGAAGAGTAGAGGTAGTGTACAGTGGAGTACAGTAGAGGTATAGCACAGTGGAGCACAGTAGAGGTAGAGTACAGTGGAGTACAGTAGAGATAGAGTACAGTGGAGCACAGTAGAGGTAGAGTACAGTGGAGTACAGTAGAGGTAGAGTACAGTGGAGCACAGTAGAGGTAGAGTACAGTGGAGTACAGTGGAGCACAGTAGAGGTGGAGTACAGTAGAGTACAGTAGAGGTAGAGTACAGTGGAGCACAGTAGAGGTAGAGTACAGTGGAGTACAGTGGAGTACCGTAGAGGTGGAGTACAGTAGAGTACAGTAGAGGTAGAGAACAGTACAGTACAGTAGAGGTAGAGTACAGTGGAGTACAGTAGAGGTAGAGTACAGTAGAGCACAGTAGAGGTAGAATACAGTGGAGTACAGTAGAGGTAGAGTACAGTGGAGCACAGTAGAGGTAGAGTACAGTGGAGTACAGTAGAGGTAGAGTACAGTACAGTACAGTAGAGGTAGAGTACAGTGGAGTACAGTAGAGGTATAGTACAGTAGAGCACAGTAGAGGTAGAATACAGTGGAGTACAGTAGAGGTAGAGTACAGTGGATTACAGTAGAGGTAGAGTACAGTGGAGTACAGTAGAGATAGAGTACAGTGGAGCACAGTAGAGGTAGAGTACAGTGGAGCACAGTAGAGGTAGAGTACAGTGGAGCACAGTAGAGGTAGAGTACAGTGGAGTACAGTAGAGGTAGAGTACAGTGGAGTACAGTAGAGGTAGAGTACAGTGGAGCACAGTAGAGGTAGAGTACAGTGGAGCACAGTAGAGATAGAGTACAGTGGAGTACAGTGGAGCACAGTAGATGTATAGTACAGTGGAGCACAGTAGAGGTAGAGCACAGTAGAGCAGAGTAGAGGTAGAGTACAGTGGAGTACAGTAGAGGTAGAGCACAGTGGAGCACTGTAGAGGTAGAGTACAGTGGAGTACAGTAGAGATAGAGTACAGTGGAGCACAGTAGAGGTAGAGTACAGTGGAGCAGAGTAGAGGTAGAGTACAGTGGAGCACAGTAGAGGTAGAGTACAGTGGAGTACAGTAGAGGTAGAGTACAGTGGAGTACAGTAGAGGTAGAGTACAGTGGAGTACAGTGGAGCACAGTAGAGGTGGAGTACAGTAGAGTACAGTAGAGGTAGAGTACAGTGGAGCACAGTAGAGGTAGAGTACAGTGGAGTACAGTGGAGTAGAGTAGAGGTGGAGTACAGTAGAGTACAGTAGAGGTAGAGAACAGTACAGTACAGTAGAGGTAGAGTACAGTGGAGTACAGTAGAGGTAGAGTACAGTAGAGCACAGTAGAGGTAGAATACAGTGGAGTACAGTAGAGGTAGAGTACAGTGGAGCACAGTAGAGGTAGAGTACAGTGGAGTACAGTAGAGGTAGAGTACAGTACAGTACAGTAGAGGTAGAGTACAGTGGAGTACAGTAGAGGTATAGTACAGTAGAGCACAGTAGAGGTAGAATACAGTGGAGTACAGTAGAGGTAGAGTACAGTGGATTACAGTAGAGGTAGAGTACAGTGGAGTACAGTAGAGATAGAGTACAGTGGAGCACAGTAGAGGTAGAGTACAGTGGAGCACAGTAGAGGTAGAGTACAGTGGAGCACAGTAGAGGTAGAGTACAGTGGAGTACAGTAGAGGTAGAGTACAGTGGAGTACAGTAGAGGTAGAGTACAGTGGAGCACAGTAGAGGTAGAGTACAGTGGAGTACAGTGGAGCACAGTAGAGGTGGAGTACAGTAGAGTACAGTAGAGGTAGAGTACAGTAGAGCACAGTAGAGGTAGAGTAAAGTGGAGTACAGTGGAGTACAGTAGAGGTGGAGTACAGTAGAGTACAGTAGAGGTAGAGAACAGTACAGTACAGTAGAGGTAGAGTACAGTGGAGTACAGTAGAGGTAGAGTACTGTAGAGCACAGTAGAGGTAGAGTACAGTAGAGCACAGTAGAGGTAGAATACAGTGGAGTACAGTAGAAGTAGAGTACAGTGGAGTACAGTAGAGGTAGATTACAGTGGAGTACTGTAGAGATAGAGTACAGTGGAGCACAGTAGAGGTAGAGTACAGTGGAGCACAGTAGAGGTAGAGCACAGTGGAGCACAGAAAAGATAAAGTACAGTGGAGCACAGTAGAGATAGAGTACAGTGGAGTACAGTGGAGCACAGTAGATGTATAGTACAGTGGAGCACAGTAGAGATAGATTACAGTGGAGTAGAGTAGAGATAGAGTACAGTGGAGTACAGTAGAGGTAGAGTAGAGTTGAGCAGAGTAGAGGTAGAGTACAGTGGAGTACACTAGAGGTAGAGCACAGTAGAGCAGAGTAGAGGTAGAGTACAGTGGAGTACAGTAGAGATAGAGCACAGTGGAGCACTGTAGAGGTAGAGTACAGTGGAGTACAGTAGAGATAGAGTACAGTGGAGCACAGTAGAGGTAGAGTACAGTGAAGCAGAGTAGAGGTAGAGTACAGTGGAGTACAGTAGAGGTAGAGTACAGTGGAGCACAGTAGAGCTAGAGTACAGTGGAGTACAGTGGAGCACAGTAGAGGTGGAGTACAGTAGAGTAGAGTAGAGGTAGAGTACAGTGGAGTACAGTAGAGATGGAGTAGAGTGGAGTAGAGTAGAGATAGAGTACAGTGGATTAGAGTAGAGATAGAGTACAGTGGAGTATAGTTGAGGTAGAGTACAGTGGAGCACAGTAGTGGTAGAGTACAGTGGAGTATAGTTGAGGTAGAGTACAGTGGAGCACAGTAGTGGTAGAGTACAGTGGGGTATAGTTGAGGTAGAGTACAGTGTAGTACAGTAGAGGTAGAGTACAGTGGAGCACAGTAGAGATAGAGTACAGTAGAGCAGAGCAGAGGTAGAGTACAGTGGAGTACAGTAGAGGTAGAGTACAGTGGAACACTGTAGAGGTGGAGTACAGTGGAGTACAGTAGAGGTAGAGTACAGTGGAGCACAGTAGAGATAGAGTACAATAGAGCAGAGTAGAGGTAGAGTACAGTGGAGTACAGTAGAGGTAGAGTACAGTGGAGCACTGTAGAGGTGGAGTACAGTGGAGTACAGTAGAGGTAGAGTACAGTGGAGCACTGTAGAGGTGGAGTACAGTGGAGTACAGTAGAGGTAGAGTACAGTGGAGCACAGTAGAGATAGAGTACAGTAGAGCACATTAGAGGTAGAGTACAGTGGAGTATAGTAGAGGTAGAGTACAGTGGAGTACAGTAGAGGTAGAGTACAGTGGAGCATAGTAGATGTAGAGTACAGTGGAGCACAGTAGAGGTAGAGTACAGTGGAGCACAGTAGAGGTAGAGTACAGTGGAGTATAGTAGAGGTAGAGTAGAGTGGAGCACAGTAGAGGTAGAGTACAGTGGAGTACAGTAGAGGTAGTGTACAGTGGAGCACAGTAGAGGTAGAGTACAGTGGAGCACAGTAGAGGTAGAGTACAGTGGAGTACAGTGGAGCACAGTAGAGGTAGAGTACAGTGGAGCACAGTAGAGGTAGAGTACAGTGGAGCACAGTAGAGGTAGAGTAGAGTGGAGCACAGTAGAGGTAGAGTACAGTGGAGTACAGTAGAGGTAGTGTACAGTGGAGCACAGTAGAGGTAGAGTACAGTGGAGCACAGTAGAGGTAGAGTACAGTGGAGTATAGTAGAGGTAGAGTACTGTAGAGCACAGTAGAGATAGAGTACAGTAGAGCACAGTAGAGGTAGAGTACAGTGGAGCACAGTAGAGGAAGGGTACAGTGTAGTACAGTAGAGATAGAGTACAGTGGAGTGCAGTAGAGATAGAGTACAGTCGAACACAGTAATGATAAGTGCAGTGGAGTATAGTAGAGGTAGAGTACAGTGGAGTACAGTAGAGGTAGAGTACAGTAGAGTACAGTAGAGGTAGAGTAGAGTGGAGCACATTAGAGGTGGAGTAGAGTAGAGTACAGTAGAGGTAGAGTACAGTGGAGTACAGTAGAAGTAGAGTACAGTGGAGCACAGTAGAGGTAGAGTAGAGTGGAGTACAGTAGAGGTAGAGTACAGTGGAGTACAGTAGAGGTAGAGTACAGTGGATCACAGTAGAGATAGAGTACAGTGGAGTACAGTGGAGCACAGTAGATGTACAGTACAGTGGAACACAGTAGAGATAGATTACAGTGGAGTAGAGTAGATATAGAGTACAGTGGAGTACAGTAGAGGTAGAGCACAGTGGAGCACTGTAGAGGTAGAGTACAGTGGAGTACAGTAGAGATAGAGTACAGTGGAGCACAGTAGAGGTAGAGTACAGTGGAGCAGAGTAGAGGTAGAGTACAGTGGAGCACAGTAGAGGTAGAGTACAGTGGAGTACAGTAGAGGTAGAGTACAGTGGAGTACAGTAGAGGTAGAGTACAGTGGAGCACAGTAGAGGTAGAGGACAGTGGAGTACAGTGGAGCACAGTAGAGGTGGAGTACAGTAGAGTACAGTAGAGGTAGAGTACAGTGGAGCACAGTAGAGGTAGAGTACAGTGAAGTACAGTGGAGTACAGTAGATGTGGAGTACAGTAGAGTACAGTACAGGTAGAGTACAGTACAGTAGAGGTAGAGTACAGTGGAGTACAGTAGAGGTAGAGTAAAGTAGAGCACACTAGAGGTAGAATACAGTGGAGTACAGTAGAGGTAGAGTACAGTGGAGTACAGTAGAGGTAGAGTACAGTGGAGTACAGTAGAGGTAGAGAACAGTACAGTACAGTAGAGGTAGAGTACAGTGGAGTACAGTAGAGGTAGAGGACAGTAGAGCACAGTAGAGGTAGAATACAGTGGTGTACAGTAGAGGTAGAGTACAGTGGAGTACAGTAGAGGTAGAGTACAGTGGAGTACAGTAGAGGTAGAGTACAGTGGAGCACAGTAGAGGTAGAGTACAGTGGAGTACAGTGGAGCACAATAGAGGTGGAGTACAGTAGAGTAGAGTATAGGTAGAGTACAGTGGAGTACAGTAGAGATAGAGTAGAGTAGAGTAGAGATAGAGTACAGTGGATTAGAGTAGAGATAGAGTACAGTGGAGTATAGTTGAGGTAGAGTACAGTGGAGCACAGTAGAGGTAGAGTACAGTGAAGTATAGTTGAGGTAGACTACAGTGGAGTACAGTAGAGGTAGAGTACAGTGGAGCACAGTAGAGATAGAGTACAGTAGAGCAGAGTAGATGTAGAGTACAGTGGAGTACAGTAGAGGTAGAGTACAGTGGAGCACTGTAGAGGTTGAGTACAGTGGAGTACAGTAGATGTAGAGTACAGTGGAGCACAGTAGAGATAGAGTACAGTAGAGCAGAGTAGAGGTAGAGTACAGTGGAGCACAGTAGAGGTAGAGTACAGTGAAGTATAGTAGATATAGAGTACAGTGGAGTATAGTTGAGGTAGAGTACAGTGGAGCACATTAGAGGTAGAGTACAGTGGAGTATAGTTGAGGTAGACTACAGTGGAGTACAGTAGAGGTAGAGTACAGTGGAGCACAGTAGAGGTAGAGTACAGTGGAGTACAGTAGAGGTAGAGTACAGTGGAGTACAGTAGAGGTAGAGTAGAGTGGAGCACATTACAGGTGGAGTAGAGTAGAGTAGAGTAGAGGTAGAGTACAGTGGAGTACAGTAGAAGTAGAGTACAGTGGAGCACAGTAGAGGTAGAGTAGAGTGGAGCACAGTAGAGGTAGAGTACAGTGGAGTACAGTAGATGTAGACTACAGTGGAGTAGAGTAGAGATAGAGTAGAGTGGAGCACAGCAGAGGTAGAGTACAGTGGATCACAGTAGAGATAGAGTACAGTGGAGTACAGTTGAGCACAGTAGAGGTATAGTACAGTGGAGCACAGTAGCGATAGATTACAGTGGAGTACAGTAGAGATAGAGTACAGTGGAGTACAGTAGAGGTAGAGTATAGTGGAGCACAGTAGAGGTAGAGTACAGTGGAGTATTGTTGAGGTAGACTACAGTGGAGTACAGTAGAGATAGAGTACAGTAGAGCAGAGTAGAGGTAGAGTACAGTGGAGTACAGTAGAGGTAGAGCACAGTAGAGCAGAGTAGAGGTAGTGTACAGTGGAGTACAGTAGAGGTATAGCACAGTGGAGCACTGTAGAGGTAGAGTACAGTGGAGTACAGTAGAGATAGAGTACAGTGGAGCACAGTAGAGGTAGAGTACAGTGGAGTACAGTAGAGGTAGAGTACAGTGGAGCACAGTAGAGGTAGAGTACAGTGGAGTACAGTGGAGCACAGTAGAGGTGGAGTACAGTAGAGTACAGTAGAGGTAGAGTACAGTGGAGCACAGTAGAGGTAGAGTACAGTGGAGTACAGTGGAGTACCGTAGAGGTGGAGAACAGTAGAGTACAGTAGAGGTAGAGAACAGTACAGTACAGTAGAGGTAGAGTACAGTGGAGTACAGTAGAGGTAGAGTACAGTAGAGCACAGTAGAGGTAGAATACAGTGGAGTACAGTAGAGGTAGAGTACAGTGGAGCACAGTAGAGGTAGAGTACAGTGGAGTACAGTAGAGGTAGAGTACAGTACAGTACAGTAGAGGTAGAGTACAGTGGAGTACAGTAGAGGTATAGTACAGTAGAGCACAGTAGAGGTAGAATACAGTGGAGTACAGTAGAGGTAGAGTACAGTGGATTACAGTAGAGGTAGAGTACAGTGGAGTACAGTAGAGATAGAGTACAGTGGAGCACAGTAGAGGTAGAGTACAGTGGAGCACAGTAGAGGTAGAGTACAGTGGAGCACAGTAGAGGTAGAGTACAGTGGAGTACAGTAGAGGTAGAGTACAGTGGAGTACAGTAGAGGTAGAGTACAGTGGAGCACAGTAGAGGTAGAGTACAGTGGAGTACAGTGGAGCACAGTAGAGGTGGAGTACAGTAGAGTACAGTAGAGGTAGAGTACAGTGGAGCACAGTAGAGGTAGAGTACAGTGGAGTACAGTGGAGTACAGTAGAGGTGGAGTACAGTAGAGTACAGTAGAGGTAGAGAACAGTACAGTACAGTAGAGGTAGAGTACAGTGGAGTACAGTAGAGGTAGAGTACAGTAGAGCACAGTAGAGGTAGAGTACAGTAGAGCACAGTAGAGGTAGAATACAGTGGAGTACAGTAGAAGTAGAGTACAGTGGAGTACAGTAGAGGTAGAGTACAGTGGAGTACTGTAGAGATAGAGTACAGTGGAGCACAGTAGAGGTAGAGTACAGTGGAGCACAGTAGAGGTAGAGCACAGTGGAGCACAGAAAAGATAAAGTACAGTGGAGCACAGTAAAGATAGAGTACAGTGGAGTACAGTGGAGCACAGTAGAGGTATAGTACAGTGGAGCACAGTAGAGATAGATTACAATGGAGTAGAGTAGAGATAGAGTACAGTGGAGTACAGTAGAGGTAGAGTAGAGTTGAGCAGAGTAGAGGTAGAGTACAGTGGAGTACAGTAGAGGTAGAGCACAGTAGAGCAGAGTAGAGGTAGAGTACAGTGGAGTACAGTAGAGATGGAGTAGAGTGGAGTAGAGTAGAGATAGAGTACAGTGGATTAGAGTAGAGATAGAGTACAGTGGAGTATAGTTGAGGTAGAGTACAGTGGAGCACAGTAGTGGTAGAGTACAGTGGAGTATAGTTGAGGTAGAGTACAGTGGAGCACAGTAGTGGTAGAGTACAGTGGGGTATAGTTGAGGTAGAGTACAGTGTAGTACAGTAGAGGTAGAGTACAGTGGAGCACAGTAGAGATAGAGTACAGTAGAGCAGAGCAGAGGTAGAGTACAGTGGAGTACAGTAGAGGTAGAGTACAGTGGAACACTGTAGAGGTGGAGTACAGTGGAGTACAGTAGAGGTAGAGTACAGTGGAGCACAGTAGAGATAGAGTACAATAGAGCAGAGTAGAGGTAGAGTACAGTGGAGTACAGTAGAGGTAGAGTACAGTGGAGCACTGTAGAGGTGGAGTACAGTGGAGTACAGTAGAGGTAGAGTACAGTGGAGCACTGTAGAGGTGGAGTACAGTGGAGTACAGTAGAGGTAGAGTACAGTGGAGCACAGTAGAGATAGAGTACAGTAGAGCACATTAGAGGTAGAGTACAGTGGAGTATAGTAGAGGTAGAGTACAGTGGAGTACAGTAGAGGTAGAGTACAGTGGAGCATAGTAGATGTAGAGTACAGTGGAGCACAGTAGAGGTAGAGTACAGTGGAGCACAGTAGAGGTAGAGTACAGTGGAGTATAGTAGAGGTAGAGTAGAGTGGAGCACAGTAGAGGTAGAGTACAGTGGAGTACAGTAGAGGTAGTGTACAGTGGAGCACAGTAGAGGTAGAGTACAGTGGAGCACAGTAGAGGTAGAGTACAGTGGAGTACAGTGGAGCACAGTAGAGGTAGAGTACAGTGGAGCACAGTAGAGGTAGAGTACAGTGGAGCACAGTAGAGGTAGAGTAGAGTGGAGCACAGTAGATGTACAGTACAGTGGAACACAGTAGAGATAGATTACAGTGGAGTAGAGTAGATATAGAATACAGTGGAGTACAGTAGAGGTAGAGTACAGTGGAGCAGAGTAGAGGTAGAGTACAGTGGAGTACAGTAGAGGTAGAGCACAGTAGAGCAGAGTAGAGGTAGAGTACAGTGGAGTACAGTAGAGGTAGAGCACAGTGGAGCACTGTAGAGGTAGAGTACAGTGGAGTACAGTAGAGATAATGTACAGTGGAGCACAGTAGAGGTAGAGTACAGTGGAGCAGAGTAGAGGTAGAGTACAGTGGAGCACAGTAGAGGTAGAGTACAGTGGAGTACAGTAGAGGTAGAGTACAGTGGAGTACAGTAGAGGTAGAGTACAGTGGAGCACAGTAGAGGTAGAGGACAGTGGAGTACAGTGGAGCACAGTAGAGGTGGAGTACAGTAGAGTACAGTAGAGGTAGAGTACAGTGGAGCACAGTAGAGGTAGAGTACAGTGAAGTACAGTGGAGTACAGTAGATGTGGAGTACAGTAGAGTACAGTACAGGTAGAGTACAGTACAGTAGAGGTAGAGTACAGTGGAGTACAGTAGAGGTAGAGTACAGTAGAGCACACTAGAGGTAGAATACAGTGGAGTACAGTAGAGGTAGAGTACAGTGGAGTACAGTAGAGGTAGAGTACAGTGGAGTACAGTAGAGGTAGAGAACAGTACAGTACAGTAGAGGTAGAGTACAGTGGAGTACAGTAGAGGTAGAGGACAGTAGAGCACAGTAGAGGTAGAATACAGTGGTGTACAGTAGAGGTAGAGTACAGTGGAGTACAGTAGAGGTAGAGTACAGTGGAGTACAGTAGAGGTAGAGTACAGTGGAGCACAGTAGAGGTAGAGTACAGTGGAGTACAGTGGAGCACAATAGAGGTGGAGTACAGTAGAGTAGAGTATAGGTAGAGTACAGTGGAGTACAGTAGAGATAGAGTAGAGTAGAGTAGAGATAGAGTACAGTGGATTAGAGTAGAGATAGAGTACAGTGGAGTATAGTTGAGGTAGAGTACAGTGGAGCACAGTAGAGGTAGAGTACAGTGAAGTATAGTTGAGGTAGACTACAGTGGAGTACAGTAGAGGTAGAGTACAGTGGAGCACAGTAGAGATAGAGTACAGTAGAGCAGAGTAGATGTAGAGTACAGTGGAGTACAGTAGAGGTAGAGTACAGTGGAGCACTGTAGAGGTTGAGTACAGTGGAGTACAGTATATGTAGAGTACAGTGGAGCACAGTAGAGATAGAGTACAGTAGAGCAGAGTAGAGGTAGAGTACAGTGGAGCACAGTAGAGGTAGAGTACAGTGAAGTATAGTAGAGGTAGAATACAGTGGAGTACAGTAGAGGTAGAGTACAGTGGAGTACAGTAGAGGTAGAGTACAGTGGAGTACAGTAGAGGTAGAGTACAGTGGATCACAGTAGAGGTAGAGTACAGTGGAGTACATTGGAGTACAGTAGAGGTGGAGTACAGTAGAGTACAGTAGAGGTAGAGAACAGTACAGTACAGTAGAGGTAGAGTACAGTGGAGTACAGTAGAGGTAGAGTACAGTAGAGCACAGTAGAGGTAGAATACAGTGGAGTACAGTAGAGGTAGAGTACAGTGGAGTACAGTAGAGGTAGAGTACAGTATAGTACAGTAGAGGTAGAGAACAGTACAGTACAGTAGAGGTAGAGTACAGTGGAGTACAGTAGAGATAGAGTACAGTAGAGCAGAGTAGAGGTAGAATACAGTGGAGTACAGTAGAGGTAGAGTACAGTGGAGCACAGTAGAGATAGTGAACAGTAGAGCAGAGTAGAGGTAGAGTACAGTGGAGTACAGTAGAGGTAGAGTACAGTGGAGCACTCCAGAGGTGGAGTACAGTGGAGTACAGTAGAGGTAGAGTACAGTGGAGCACAGTAGAGATAGAGTACAGTAGAGCACAGTAGAGGTAGAGTACAGTGGAGTATAGTAGATGTAGAGTACAGTGGAGCACAGTAGAGATAGAGTACAGTAGAGCACAGTAGAGGTAGAGTACAGTGGAGTATAGTAGATGTAGAGTAAAGTGGAGTATAGTTGAGGTAGACTACAGTGGAGTACAGTAGAGGTAGAGTACAGTGGAGTACAGTAGATGTAGAGTACAGTGGAGCAAAGTAGAGGTAGAGTACAGTGGAGTATAGTTGAGGTAGAGAACAGTACAGTACAGTAGAGGTAGAGTAGAGTGGAGTACAGTAGAGGTAGAGTACAGTAGAGCACAGTAGAGGTAGAATACAGTGGAGTACAGTAGAGGTAGAGTACAGTGGAGTACAGTAGAGGTAGAGTACAGTGGAGTACAGAAGAGATAGAGTACAGTGGAGCACAGTAGAGGTAGAGTACAGTGGAGCACAGTAGAGGTAGAGTACAGAGGAGCACAGTAGAGGTAGAGTACAGTGGAGTACAGTAGAGGTAGAGTACAGTGGAGCACAGTAGAGGTAGAGTACAGTGGAGTACAGTAGAGGTAGAGTACAGTGGAGTACAGTAGAGGTAGAGTACAGTAGAGCACAGTAGAGGTAGAATACAGTGGAGTACAGTAGAGGTAGAGTACAGTGGAGTACAGTAGAGGTAGAGTACAGTGGAGTACAGTAGAGGTAGAGTACAGTGGAGTATAGTAGAGGTAGAGTACAGTGGAGTATAGTTGAGGTAGACTACAGTGGAGTACAGTAGAGGTAGAATACAGTGGAGTACAGTAGAGGTAGAGTACAGTGGAGTACAGTAGAGGTAGAGTACAGTGGAGTACAGTAGAGATAGAGTACAGTGGAGCACAGTAGAGGTAGAGTACAGTGGAGCACAGTAGAGGTAGAGTAGAGTGGAGCACAGTAGAGGTAGAGTACAGTGGAGCACAGTAGAGGTATAGTACAGTGGAGCACAGTAGAGATAGATTACAGTGGAGTAGAATAGAGATAGAGTACAGTGGAGTACAGTAGAGGTAGAGTAGAGTTGAGCAGAGTAGAGGTAGAGTACAGTGGAGTACAGTAGAGGTAGAGCACAGTAGAGCAGAGTAGAGGTAGAGTACAGTGGAGTACAGTAGAGGTAGAGTAGAGTTGAGCAGAGTAGATGTAGAGTACAGTGGAGTACAGTAGAGGTAGAGTACAGTGGAGCAGATTAGAGGTAGAGTACAGTGGATTACAGTAGAGGTAGAATACAGTGGAGCACTGTAGAGGTGGAGTACAGTGGAGTACAGTAGAGGTAGAGTACAGTGGAGCACAGTAGAGATAGAGTACAGTAGAGCACAGTAGAGGTAGAGTACAGTGGAGTATAGTAGGGGTAGAGTACAGTGGAGTACAGTAGAGGTAGAGTACAGTGGAGCATAGTAGATGTAGAGTACAGTGGAGCACAGTAGAGGTAGAGTACAGTGGAGCACAGTAGAGGTAGAGTGCAGTGGAGTATAGTAGAGGTGGAGTACTGTAGAGCACAGTAGAGATAGAGTACATTAGAGCACAGTAGAGGTAGAGTACAGTGGAGCACAGTAGAGGAATAGTACAGTGTAGTACAGTAGAGATAGAGTACAGTGGAGTACAGTAGAGATAGAGTACAGTCGAACACAGTAGAGATAAGTGCAATGGAGTATAGTAGAGGTAGAGTACAGTGGAGTAGAGTAGAGGTAGAGTACAGTGGAGTACAGTAGAGGTAGAGTAGAGTGGAGCACATTAGAGGTGGAGTAGAGTAGAGTACAGTAGAGGTAGAGTACAGTGGAGTACAGTAGAAGTAGAGTACAGTGGAGCACAGTAGAGGTAGAGTAGAGTGGAGTACAGTAGAGGTAGAGTACAGTGGAGTACAGTAGAGGTAGAGTACAGTGGAGTAGAGTAGAGATAGAGTACAGTGGAGCACAGCAGAGGTGGAGTACAGTGGATCACAGTAGAGATAGAGTACAGTGGAGTACAGTGGAGCACAGTAGAGGTATAGTACAGTGGAGCACAGTAGAGATAGATTACAGTGGAGTAGAGTAGAGATAGAGTACAGTGGAGTATAGTTGAGGTAGAGTACAGTGGAGCACAGTAGAGGTAGAGTACAGTGGAGTATAGTTGAGGTAGACTACAGTAGAGTACAGAAGAGGTAGAGTACAGTGGAGCACAGTAGAGATAGAGTACAGTAGAGCAGAGTAAATGTAGAGTACAGTGGAGTACAGTAGAGGTAGAGTACAGTGGAGCACTGTAGAGGTGGAGTACAGTGGAGTACAGTAGAGGTAGAATACAGTGGAGCACAGTAGAGATAGAGTACAGTAGAGCACAGTAGAGGTAGAGTAGAGTGGAGCACATTAGAGGTAGAGTAGAGTACAGTAGAGGTAGAGTACAGTGGAGTACAGTAGAAGTGGAGTACAGTGGAGCACAGTAGAGGTAGAGTAGAGTGGAGTACAGTAGAGGTAGAGTACAGTGGAGTACAGTAGTTGTAGAGTACAGTGGAGTAGAGTAGAGATAGAATACAGTGGAGCACAGCAGAGGTAGAGTACAGTGGATCACAGTAGAGATAGAGTACAGTGGAGTACAGTGGAGCACAGTAGAGGTATAGTACAGTGGAGCACAGTAGAGATAGATTACAGTGGAGTAGAGTAGAGATAGAGTACAGTGGAGTACAGTAGAGGTAGAGTAGAGTGGAGCAGAGTAGAGGTAAAGTACAGTGGAGTACAGTAGAGGTAGAGCACAGTAGAGCAGAGTAGAGGTAGAGTACAGTGGAGTACAGTAGAGGTAGAGCACAGTGGAGCACTGTAGAGGTAGAGTACAGTGGAGTACAGTAGAGATAGAGTACAGTGGAGCACAGTAGAGGTAGAGTACAGTGGAGCAGAGTAGAGGTAGAGTACAGTGGAGTACAGTAGAGGTAGAGTACAGTGGAGCACATTAGAGGTAGAGTACAGTGGAGTACAGTGGAGCACAGTAGAGGTGGAGTACAGCAGAGTACAGTAGAGGTAGAGTACAGTGGAGCACAGTAGAGGTAGAGTACAGTGGAGTACAGTGGAGTACAGTAGAGGTGGAGTACAGTAGAGTACAGTAGAGGTAGAGAACAGTACAGTACAGTAGAGGTAGAGTACAGTGGAGTACAGTAGAGGTAGAGTACATTAGAGCACAGTAGAGGTAGAATACAGTGGAGTGCAGTAGAGGTAGAGTACAGTGGAGCACAGTAGAGGTAGAGAACAGTACAGTACAGTAGAGGTAGAGTAGAGTGGAGTACAGTAGAGGTAGAGTACAGTAGAGCACAGTAGAGGTAGAATACAGTGGAGTACAGTAGAGGTAGAGTACAGTGGAGTACAGTAGAGGTAGAGTACAGTGGAGTACAGAAGATATAGTGTACAGTGGAGCACATTAGAGGTAGAGTACAGTGGAGCACAGTAGAGGAAGAGTACGGTGGAGCACAGTAGAGGTAGAGTACAGTGGAGTACAGTAGAGGTTGAGTACAGTGGAGTACAGTAGAGGTAGAGTACAGTGGAGCACAGTAGAGGTAGAGTACAGTGGAGTACAGTAGAGGTAGAATACAGTGGAGTACAGTAGAGGTAGAGTACAGTGGAGTACAGTAGAGGTAGAGTACAGTGGAGTACAGTAGAGGTAGAGTACAGTGGAGCAGAGTAGAGGTAGAGTACAGTGGAGTACAGTAGAGGTAGAGTACAGTGGAGTACAGTAGAGGTAGAGTACAGTGGAGCAGAGTAGAGGTAGAGTACAGTGGAGTACAGTAGAGGTAGAGTACAGTGGAGCACATTAGAGCTAGAGTACAGTGGAGTACAGTGGAGCACAGTAGAGGTGGAGTACAGTAGAGTAGAGTATAGGTTGAGTACAGTGGAGTACAGTAGAGATAGAGTAGAGTGGAGTAGAGTAGAGATAGAGTACAGTGGATTAGAGTAGATATAGAGTACAGTGGAGTATAGTTGAGGTAGAGTACAGTGGAGCACATTAGAGGTAGAGTACAGTGGAGTATAGTTGAGGTAGACTACAGTGGAGTACAGTAGAGGTAGAGTACAGTGGAGCACAGTAGAGGTAGAGTACAGTGGAGTACAGTAGAGGTAGAGTAGAGTGGAGCACATTAGAGGTGGAGTAGAGTAGAGTACAGTAGAGGTAGAGTACTGTGGAGTACAGTAGAAGTAGAGTACAGTGGAGTACAGTAGAGGTAGAGTAGAGTCGAGTACAGTAGAGGTAGAGTACAGTGGAGTACAGTAGAGGTAGAGTACAGTGGAGTAGAGTAGAGATAGAGTAGAATGGAGCACAGCAGAGGTAGAGTACAGTGGATCACAGTAGAGATAGAGTACAGTGGAGTACAGTAGAGGTAGAGTACAGTGGAGCACATTAGAGGTAGAGTACAGTGGAGTATTGTTGAGGTAGACTACAGTGGAGTACAGTAGAGATAGAGTACAGTAGAGCAGAGTAGAGTAGAGTACAGTGGAGTACAGTAGAGGTATAGCACAGTGGAGCACTGTAGAGGTAGAGTACAGTGGAGTACAGTAGAGATAGAGTACAGTGGAGCACAGTAGAGGTAGAGTACAGTGGAGCACAGTAGAGGTAGAGTACAGTGGAGCACAGTAGAAGTAGAGTACAGTGGAGTACAGTAGAGGTAGATTACAGTGGAGTACAATAGAGGTAGAGTACAGTGGAGCACAGTAGAGGTAGAGTACAGTGGAGTACAGAAGAGATAGAGTACAGTTGAGCACAGTAGAGGTAGAGTACAGTGGAGCACAGTAGAGGTAGAGTAAAGTGGAGCACAGTAGAGGTAGAGTACAGTGGAGTACAGTAGAGGTAGAGTACAGTGGAGCACAGTAGAGGGAGAGTACAGTGGAGCACAGTAGAGGTATAGTACAGTGGAGTACAGTGGAGCACAGTAGAGGTGGAGTACAGTAGAGTACAGTAGAGGTAGAGTACAGTGGAGCACAGTAGAGGTAGAGTACAGTAGAGCACAGTAGAGGTAGAATACAGTGGAGTACAGTAGAGGTAGAGTACAGTGGAGTACAGTAGAGGTAGAGTACAGTGTAGTACAGTAGAGGTAGAGAACAGTACAGTACAGTAGAGGTAGAGTACAGTGGAGTACAGTAGAGGTAGAGTACAGTAGAGCACAGTAGAGGTAGAATACAGTGGAGTACAGTAGAGGTAGAGTACAGTGGAGTACAGTAGAGGTAGAGTACAGTGGAGTACAGTAGAGGTAGAGTACAGTGGAGCAGAGTAGAGGTAGAGTACAGTGGAGTACAGTAGAGGTAGAGTACAGTGGAGCACAGTAGAGCTAGAGTACAGTGGAGTACAGTGGAGCACAGTAGAGGTGGAGTACAGTAGAGTAGAGTATAGGTTGAGTACAGTGGAGTACAGTGGAGGTGGAGTAGAGTAGAGTACAGTAGAGGTAGAGTACAGTGGAGTACAGTAGAAGTAGAGTACAGTGGAGTACAGTAGAGGTAGAGTAGAGTCGAGTACAGTAGAGGTAGAGTACAGTGGAGTACAGTAGAGGTAGAGTACAGTGGAGTAGAGTAGAGATAGAGTAGAATGGAGCACAGCAGAGGTAGAGTACAGTGGATCACAGTAGAGATAGAGTACAGTGGAGTACAGTAGAGGTAGAGTACAGTGGAGCACATTAGAGGTAGAGTACAGTGGAGTATTGTTGAGGTAGACTACAGTGGAGTACAGTAGAGATAGAGTACAGTAGAGCAGAGTAGAGTAGAGTACAGTGGAGTACAGTAGAGGTAGAGCACAGTAGAGCAGAGTAGAGGTAGAGTACAGTGGAGTACAGTAGAGGTATAGCACAGTGGAGCACTGTAGAGGTAGAGTACAGTGGAGTACAGTAGAGATAGAGTACAGTGGAGCACAGTAGAGGTAGAGTACAGTGGAGCACAGTAGAGGTAGAGTACAGTGGAGCACAGTAGAAGTAGAGTACAGTGGAGTACAGTAGAGGTAGATTACAGTGGAGTACAGTAGAGGTAGAGTACAGTGGAGCACAGTAGAGGTAGAGTACAGTGGAGTACAGTGGAGCACAGTAGAGGTGGAGTACAGTAGAGTACAGTAGAGGTAGAGTACAGTGGAATACAGTAGAGGTAGAGTACAGTGGAGTACAAAAGAGATAGAGTACAGTGGAGCACAGTAGAGGTAGAGTACAGTGGAGCACAGTAGAGGTAGAGTAAAGTGGAGCACAGTAGAGGTAGAGTACAGTGGAGTACAGTAGAGGTAGAGTACAGTGGAGCACAGTAGAGGCAGAGTACAGTTGAGCACAGTAGAGGTATAGTACAGTGGAGTACAGTGGAGCACAGTAGAGGTGGAGTACAGTAGAGTACAGTAGAGGTAGAGTACAGTGGAGCACAGTAGAGGTAGAGTACAGTAGAGCAGAGTAGAGGTAGAATACAGTGGAGTACAGTAGAGGTAGAGTACAGTGGAGTACAGTAGAGGTAGAGTACAGTGTAGTACAGTAGAGGTAGAGAACAGTACAGTACAGTAGAGGTAGAGTACAGTGGAGTACAGTAGAGGTAGAGTACAGTAGAGCACAGTAGAGGTAGAATACAGTGGAGTACAGTAGAGGTAGAGTACAGTGGAGTACAGTAGAGGTAGAGTACAGTGGAGTACAGTAGAGGTAGAGTACAGTGGAGCAGAGTAGAGGTAGAGTACAGTGGAGTACAGTAGAGGTAGAGTACAGTGGAGCACAGTAGAGCTAGAGTACAGTGGAGTACAGTGGAGCACAGTAGAGGTGGAGTACAGTAGAGTAGAGTATAGGTTGAGTACAGTGGAGTACAGTAGAGGGAGAGTACAGTAGAGCACAGTAGAGGTAGAATACAGTGGAGTACAGTAGAGGTAGAGTACAGTGGAGTACAGTAGAGGTAGAGTACAGTGTAGTAGGGTAGAGGTAGAGAACAGTACAGTACAGTAGAGGTAGAGTACAGTGGAGTACAGTAGAGGTAGAGTACAGTAGAGCACAGTAGAGGTAGAATACAGTGGAGTACAGTAGAGGTAGAGTACAGTGGAGCAGAGTAGAGGTAGAGTACAGTGGAGTACAGTAGAGGTAGAGTACAGTGGAGCACAGTAGAGCTAGAGTACACTGGAGTACAGTGGAGCACAGTAGAGGTGGAGTACAGTAGAGTAGAGTAGAGGTTGAGTACAGTGGAGTACAGTAGAGATAGAGTAGAGTGGAGTAGAGTAGAGATAGAGTACAGTGGATTAGAGTAGATATAGAGTACAGTGGAGTATAGTTGAGGTAGAGTACAGTGGAGCACATTAGAGGTAGAGTACAGTGGAGTATAGTTGAGGTAGACTACAGTGGAGTAAAGTAGAGGTAGAGTACAGTGGAGCACAGTAGAGGTAGAGTACAGTGGAGTACAGTAGAGGTAGAGTACAGTGGAGTACAGTAGAGGTAGAGTAGAGTGGAGCACATTACAGGTGGAGTAGAGTAGAGTAGAGTAGAGGTAGAGTACAGTGGAGTACAGTAGAAGTAGAGTACAGTGGAGCACAGTAGAGGTAGAGTAGAGTGGAGCACAGTAGAGGTAGAGTACAGTGGAGTACAGTAGATGTAGACTACAGTGGAGTAGAGTAGAGATAGAGTAGAGTGGAGCACAGCAGAGGTAGAGTACAGTGGATCACAGTAGAGATAGAGTACAGTGGAGTACAGTTGAGCACAGTAGAGGTATAGTACAGTGGAGCACAGTAGCGATAGATTACAGTGGAGTACAGTAGAGATAGAGTACAGTGGAGTACAGTAGAGGTAGAGTATAGTGGAGCACAGTAGAGGTAGAGTACAGTGGAGTATTGTTGAGGTAGACTACAGTGGAGTACAGTAGAGATAGAGTACAGTAGAGCAGAGTAGAGGTAGAGTACAGTGGAGTACAGTAGAGGTAGAGCACAGTAGAGCAGAGTAGAGGTAGTGTACAGTGGAGTACAGTAGAGGTATAGCACAGTGGAGCACTGTAGAGGTAGAGTACAGTGGAGTACAGTAGAGATAGAGTACAGTGGAGCACAGTAGAGGTAGAGTACAGTGGAGTACAGTAGAGGTAGAGTACAGTGGAGCACAGTAGAGGTAGAGTACAGTGGAGTACAGTGGAGCACAGTAGAGGTGGAGTACAGTAGAGTACAGTAGAGGTAGAGTACAGTGGAGCACAGTAGAGGTAGAGTACAGTGGAGTACAGTGGAGTACCGTAGAGGTGGAGTACAGTAGAGTACAGTAGAGGTAGAGAACAGTACAGTACAGTAGAGGTAGAGTACAGTGGAGTACAGTAGAGGTAGAGTACAGTAGAGCACAGTAGAGGTAGAATACAGTGGAGTACAGTAGAGGTAGAGTACAGTGGAGCACAGTAGAGGTAGAGTACAGTGGAGTACAGTAGAGGTAGAGTACAGTACAGTACAGTAGAGGTAGAGTACAGTGGAGTACAGTAGAGGTATAGTACAGTAGAGCACAGTAGAGGTAGAATACAGTGGAGTACAGTAGAGGTAGAGTACAGTGGATTACAGTAGAGGTAGAGTACAGTGGAGTACAGTAGAGATAGAGTACAGTGGAGCACAGTAGAGGTAGAGTACAGTGGAGCACAGTAGAGGTAGAGTACAGTGGAGCACAGTAGAGGTAGAGTACAGTGGAGTACAGTAGAGGTAGAGTACAGTGGAGTACAGTAGAGGTAGAGTACAGTGGAGCACAGTAGAGGTAGAGTACAGTGGAGTACAGTGGAGCACAGTAGAGGTGGAGTACAGTAGAGTACAGTAGAGGTAGAGTACAGTGGAGCACAGTAGAGGTAGAGTACAGTGGAGTACAGTGGAGTACAGTAGAGGTGGAGTACAGTAGAGTACAGTAGAGGTAGAGAACAGTACAGTACAGTAGAGGTAGAGTACAGTGGAGTACAGTAGAGGTAGAGTACAGTAGAGCACAGTAGAGGTAGAGTACAGTAGAGCACAGTAGAGGTAGAATACAGTGGAGTACAGTAGAAGTAGAGTACAGTGGAGTACAGTAGAGGTAGAGTACAGTGGAGTACTGTAGAGATAGAGTACAGTGGAGCACAGTAGAGGTAGAGTACAGTGGAGCACAGTAGAGGTAGAGCACAGTGGAGCACAGAAAAGATAAAGTACAGTGGAGCACAGTAAAGATAGAGTACAGTGGAGTACAGTGGAGCACAGTAGAGGTATAGTACAGTGGAGCACAGTAGAGATAGATTACAATGGAGTAGAGTAGAGATAGAGTACAGTGGAGTACAGTAGAGGTAGAGTAGAGTTGAGCAGAGTAGAGGTAGAGTACAGTGGAGTACAGTAGAGGTAGAGCACAGTAGAGCAGAGTAGAGGTAGAGTACAGTGGAGTACAGTAGAGATAGAGCACAGTGGAGCACTGTAGAGGTAGAGTACAGTGGAGTACAGTAGAGATAGAGTACAGTGGAGCACAGTAGAGGTAGAGTACAGTGAAGCAGAGTAGAGGTAGAGTACAGTGAAGTACAGTAGAGGTAGAGTACAGTGGAGCACAGTAGAGCTAGAGTACAGTGGAGTACAGTGGAGCACAGTAGAGGTGGAGTACAGTAGAGTAGAGTAGAGGTAGAGTACAGTGGAGTACAGTAGAGATGGAGTAGAGTGGAGTAGAGTAGAGATAGAGTACAGTGGATTAGAGTAGAGATAGAGTACAGTGGAGTATAGTTGAGGTAGAGTACAGTGGAGCACAGTAGTGGTAGAGTACAGTGGAGTATAGTTGAGGTAGAGTACAGTGGAGCACAGTAGTGGTAGAGTACAGTGGGGTATAGTTGAGGTAGAGTACAGTGTAGTACAGTAGAGGTAGAGTACAGTGGAGTACAGTAGAGATAGAGTACAGTGGAGCACAGTAGAGGTAGAGTACAGTGAAGCAGAGTAGAGGTAGAATACAGTGGAGCACAGTAGAGCTAGAGTACAGTGGAGTACAGTGGAGCACAGTAGAGGTGGAGTACAGTAGAGTAGAGTAGAGGTAGAGTACAGTGGAGTACAGTAGAGATGGAGTAGAGTGGAGTAGAGTAGAGATAGAGTACAGTGGATTAGAGTAGAGATAGAGTACAGTGGAGTATAGTTGAGGTAGAGTACAGTGGAGCACAGTAGTGGTAGAGTACAGTGGAGTATAGTTGAGGTAGAGTACAGTGGAGCACAGTAGTGGTAGAGTACAGTGGGGTATAGTTGAGGTAGAGTACAGTGTAGTACAGTAGAGGTAGAGTACAGTGGAGCACAGTAGAGAGAGAGTACAGTAGAGCAGAGCAGAGGTAGAGTACAGTGGAGTACAGTAGAGGTAGAGTACAGTGGAACACTGTAGAGGTGGAGTACAGTGGAGTACAGTAGAGGTAGAGTACAGTGGAGCACAGTAGAGATAGAGTACAATAGAGCAGAGTAGAGGTAGAGTACAGTGGAGTACAGTAGAGGTAGAGTACAGTGGAGCACTGTAGAGGTAGAGTACAGTGGAGTACAGTAGAGGTAGAGTACAGTGGAGCACAGTAGAGATAGAGTACAGTAGAGCACATTAGAGGTAGAGTACAGTGGAGTATAGTAGAGGTAGAGTACAGTGGAGTACAGTAGAGGTAGAGTACAGTGGAGCACAGTAGAGGTAGAGTAGAGTGGAGCACAGTAGAAGTAGAGTACAGTGGAGTACAGTAGAGGTAGGTGTACAGTGGAGCACAGTAGAGGTAGAGTATAGTGGAGCACAGTAGAGGTAGAGTACAGTGGAGTATAGTAGAGGTAGAGTACTGTAGAGCACAGTAGAGATAGAGTACAGTAGAGCACAGTAGAGGTAGAGTACAGTGGAGTACAGTAGAGGTAGAGTACAGTAGAGTACAGTAGAGGTAGAGTAGAGTGGAGCACATTAGAGGTGGAGTAGAGTAGAGTACAGTAGAGGTAGAGTACAGTGGAGTACAGTAGAAGTAGAGTACAGTGGAGCACAGTAGAGGTAGAGTAGAGTGGAGTACAGTAGAGGTAGAGTACAGTGGAGTACAGTAGAGGTAGAGTACAGTGGATCACAGTAGAGATAGAGTACAGTGGAGTACAGTGGAGCACAGTAGATGTACAGTACAGTGGAACACAGTAGAGATAGATTACAGTGGAGTAGAGTAGAGATAGAGTACAGTGGAGTACAGTAGAGGTAGAGTACAGTGGAGTACAGTAGAGGTAGGGCACAGTAGAGCAGAGTAGAGGTAGAGTACAGTGGAGTACAGTAGAGGTAGAGCACAGTGGAGCACTGTAGAGGTAGAGTACAGTGGAGTACAGTAGAGATAGAGTACAGTGGAGCACAGTAGAGGTAGAGTACTGTGGAGCAGAGTAGAGGTAGAGTACAGTGGAGCACAGTAGAGGTAGAGTACAGTGGAGTACAGTAGAGGTAGAGTACAGTGGAGTACAGTAGAGGTAGAGTACAGTGGAGCACAGTAGAGGTAGAGTACAGTGGAGTACAGTGGAGCACAGTAGAGGTGGAGTACAGTAGAGTACAGTAGAGGTAGAGTACAGTGGAGCACAGTAGAGGTAGAGTACAGTGAAGTAGAGTGGAGTACAGTAGAGGTGGAGTACAGTAGAGTACAGTACAGGTAGAGTACAGTACAGTAGAGGTAGAGTACAGTGGAGTACAGTAGAGGTAGAGTACAGTAGAGCACACTAGAGGTAGAATACAGTGGAGTACAGTAGAGGTAGAGTACAGTGGAGTACAGTAGAGGTAGAGTACAGTGGAGTACAGTAGAGGTAGAGAACAGTACAGTACAGTAGAGGTAGAGTACAGTGGAGTACAGTAGAGGTAGAGTACAGTAGAGCAGAGTAGAGGTAGAATACAGTGGTGTACAGTAGAGGTAGAGTACAGTGGAGTACAGTAGAGGTAGAGTACAGTGGAGTACAGTAGAGGTAGAGTACAGTGGAGCACAGTAGAGGTAGAGTACAGTGGAGTACAGTGGAGCACAATAGAGGTGGAGTACAGTAGAGTAGAGTATAGGTAGAGTACAGTGGAGTACAGTAGAGATAGAGTAGAGTAGAGTAGAGTAGAGATAGAGTACAGTGGATTAGAGTAGAGATAGAGTACAGTGGAGTATAGTTGAGGTAGAGTACAGTGGAGCACAGTAGAGGTAGAGTACAGTGGAGTATAGTTGAGGTAGACTACAGTGGAGTACAGTAGAGGTAGAGTACAGTGGAGCACAGTAGAGATAGAGTACAGTAGAGCAGAGTAGATGTAGAGTACAGTGGAGTACAGTAGAGGTAGAGTACAGTGGAGCACTGTAGAGGTTGAGTACAGTGGAGTACAGTAGATGTAGAGTACAGTGGAGCACAGTAGAGATAGAGTACAGTAGAGCAGAGTAGAGGTAGAGTACAGTGGAGCACAGTAGAGGTAGAGTACAGTGAAGTATAGTAGAGGTAGAATACAGTGGAGTACAGTAGAGGTAGAGTACAGTGGAGTACAGTAGAGGTAGAGTACAGTGGAGTACAGTAGAGGTAGAGTACAGTGGATCACAGTAGAGGTAGAGTACAGTGGAGTACATTGGAGTACAGTAGAGGTGGAGTACAGTAGAGTACAGTAGAGGTAGAGAACAGTACAGTACAGTAGAGGTAGAGTACAGTGGAGTACAGTAGAGATAGAGTACAGTAGAGCAGAGTAGAGGTAGAATACAGTGGAGTACAGTAGAGGTAGAGTACAGTGGAGCACAGTAGAGATAGTGAACAGTAGAGCAGAGTAGAGGTAGAGTACAGTGGAGTACAGTAGAGGTAGAGTACAGTGGAGCACTCCAGAGGTGGAGTACAGTGGAGTACAGTAGAGGTAGAGTACAGTGGAGCACAGTAGAGATAGAGTACAGTAGAGCACAGTAGAGGTAGAGTACAGTGGAGTATAGTAGATGTAGAGTACAGTGGAGCACAGTAGAGATAGAGTACAGTAGAGCACAGTAGAGGTAGAGTACAGTGGAGTATAGTAGATATAGAGTAAAGTGGAGTATAGTTGAGGTAGACTACAGTGGAGTACAGTAGAGGTAGAGTACAGTGGAGTACAGTAGATGTAGAGTACAGTGAAGCACAGTAGAGGTAGAGTACAGTGGAGTATAGTTGAGGTAGAGAACAGTACAGTACAGTAGAGGTAGAGTAGAGTGGAGTACAGTAGAGGTAGAGTACAGTAGAGCACAGTAGAGGTAGAATACAGTGGAGTACAGTAGAGGTAGAGTACAGTGGAGTACAGTAGAGGTAGAGTACAGTGGAGTACAGAAGAGATAGAGTACAGTGGAGCACAGTAGAGGTAGAGTACAGTGGAGCACAGTAGAGGTAGAGTACAGTGGAGCACAGTAGAGGTAGAGTACAGTGGAGTACAGTAGAGGTAGAGTACAGTGGAGCACAGTAGAGGTAGAGTACAGTGGAGTACAGTAGAGGTAGAGTACAGTGGAGTACAGTAGAGGTAGAGTACAGTAGAGCACAGTAGAGGTAGAATACAGTGGAGTACAGTAGAGGTAGAGTACAGTGGAGTACAGTGGAGGTAGAGTACAGTGGAGTACAGTAGAGGTAGAGTACAGTGGAGTATAGTAGAGGTAGAGTACAGTGGAGTATAGTTGAGGTAGACTACAGTGGAGTACAGTAGATGTAGAATACAGTGGAGTACAGTAGAGGTAGAGTACAGTGGAGTACAGTAGAGGTAGAGTACAGTGGAGTACAGTAGAGATAGAGTACAGTGAAGCACAGTAGAGGTAGAGTACAGTGGAGCACAGTAGAGGTAGAGTAGAGTGGAGCACAGTAGAGGTAGAGTACAGTGGAGCACAGTAGAGGTATAGTACAGTGGAGCACAGTAGAGATAGATTACAGTGGAGTAGAGTAGAGATAGAGTACAGTGGAGTACAGTAGAGGTAGAGTAGAGTTGAGCAGAGTAGAGGTAGAGTACAGTGGAGTACAGTAGAGGTAGAGCACAGTAGAGCAGAGTAGAGGTAGAGTACAGTGGAGTACAGTAGAGGTAGAGTAGAGTTGAGCAGAGTAGAGGTAGAGTACAGTGGAGTACAGTAGAGGTAGAGTACAGTGGAGCAGAGTAGAGGTAGAGTACAGTGGAGTACAGTAGAGGTAGAATACAGTGGAGCACTGTAGAGGTGGAGTACAGTGGAGTACAGTAGAGGTAGAGTACAGTGGAGCACAGTAGAGATAGAGTACAGTAGAGCACAGTAGAGGTAGAGTACAGTGGAGTATAGTAGAGGTAGAGTACAGTGGAGTACAGTAGAGGTAGAGTACAGTGGAGCATAGTAGATGTAGAGTACAGTGGAGCACAGTAGAGGTAGAGTACAGTGGAGCACAGTAGAGGTAGAGTGCATTGGAGTATAGTAGAGGTGGAGTACTGTAGAGCACAGTAGAGATAGAGTACATTAGAGCACAGTAGAGGTAGAGTACAGTGGAGCACAGTAGAGGAATAGTACAGTGTAGTACAGTAGAGATAGAGTACAGTGGAGTACAGTAGAGATAGAGTACAGTCTTACACAGTAGAGATAAGTGCAATGGAGTATAGTAGAGGTAGAGTACAGTGGAGTAGAGTAGAGGTAGAGTACAGTGGAGTACAGTAGAGGTAGAGTAGAGTGGAGCACATTAGAGGTGGAGTAGAGTAGAGTACAGTAGAGGTAGAGTACAGTGGAGTACAGTAGAAGTAGAGTACAGTGGAGCACAGTAGAGGTAGAGTAGAGTGGAGTACAGTAGAGGTAGAGTACAGTGGAGTACAGTAGAGGTAGAGTACAGTGGAGTAGAGTAGAGATAGAGTACAGTGGAGCACAGCAGAGGTGGAGTACAGTGGATCACAGTAGAGATAGAGTACAGTGGAGTACAGTGGAGCACAGTAGAGGTATAGTACAGTGGAGCACAGTAGAGATAGATTACAGTGGAGTAGAGTAGAGATAGAGTACAGTGGAGTATAGTTGAGGTAGAGTACAGTGGAGCACAGTAGAGGTAGAGTACAGTGGAGTATAGTTGAGGTAGACTACAGTAGAGTACAGAAGAGGTAGAGTACAGTGGAGCACAGTAGAGATAGAGTACAGTAGAGCAGAGTAAATGTAGAGTACAGTGGAGTACAGTAGAGGTAGAGTACAGTGGAGCACTGTAGAGGTGGAGTACAGTGGAGTACAGTAGAGGTAGAATACAGTGGAGCACAGTAGAGATAGAGTACAGTAGAGCACAGTAGAGGTAGAGTAGAGTGGAGCACATTAGAGGTAGAGTAGAGTACAGTAGAGGTAGAGTACAGTGGAGTACAGTAGAAGTGGAGTACAGTGGAGCACAGTAGAGGTAGAGTAGAGTGGAGTACAGTAGAGGTAGAGTACAGTGGAGTACAGTAGTTGTAGAGTACAGTGGAGTAGAGTAGAGATAGAATACAGTGGAGCACAGCAGAGGTAGAGTACAGTGGATCACAGTAGAGATAGAGTACAGTGGAGTACAGTGGAGCACAGTAGAGGTATAGTACAGTGGAGCACAGTAGAGATAGATTACAGTGGAGTAGAGTAGAGATAGAGTACAGTGGAGTACAGTAGAGGTAGAGTAGAGTGGAGCAGAGTAGAGGTAAAGTACAGTGGAGTACAGTAGAGGTAGAGCACAGTAGAGCAGAGTAGAGGTAGAGTACAGTGGAGTACAGTAGAGGTAGAGCACAGTGGAGCACTGTAGAGGTAGAGTACAGTGGAGTACAGTAGAGATAGAGTACAGTGGAGCACAGTAGAGGTAGAGTACAGTGGAGCAGAGTAGAGGTAGAGTACAGTGGAGTACAGTAGAGGTAGAGTACAGTGGAGCACATTAGAGGTAGAGTACAGTGGAGTACAGTGGAGCACAGTAGAGGTGGAGTACAGCAGAGTACAGTAGAGGTAGAGTACAGTGGAGCACAGTAGAGGTAGAGTACAGTGGAGTACAGTGGAGTACAGTAGAGGTGGAGTACAGTAGAGTACAGTAGAGGTAGAGAACAGTACAGTACAGTAGAGGTAGAGTACAGTGGAGTACAGTAGAGGTAGAGTACATTAGAGCACAGTAGAGGTAGAATACAGTGGAGTGCAGTAGAGGTAGAGTACAGTGGAGCACAGTAGAGGTAGAGAACAGTACAGTACAGTAGAGGTAGAGTAGAGTGGAGTACAGTAGAGGTAGAGTACAGTAGAGCACAGTAGAGGTAGAATACAGTGGAGTACAGTAGAGGTAGAGTACAGTGGAGTACAGTAGAGGTAGAGTACAGTGGAGTACAGAAGATATAGTGTACAGTGGAGCACATTAGAGGTAGAGTACAGTGGAGCACAGTAGAGGAAGAGTACGGTGGAGCACAGTAGAGGTAGAGTACAGTGGAGCACAGTAGAGGTAGAGTACAGTGGAGTACAGTAGAGGTAGAATACAGTGGAGTACAGTAGAGGTAGAGTACAGTGGAGTACAGTAGAGGTAGAGTACAGTGGAGTACAGTAGAGGTAGAGTACAGTGGAGCAGAGTAGAGGTAGAGTACAGTGGAGTACAGTAGAGGTAGAGTACAGTGGAGTACAGTAGAGGTAGAGTACAGTGGAGCAGAGTAGAGGTAGAGTACAGTGGAGTACAGTAGAGGTAGAGTACAGTGGAGCACATTAGAGCTAGAGTACAGTGGAGTACAGTGGAGCACAGTAGAGGTGGAGTACAGTAGAGTAGAGTATAGGTTGAGTACAGTGGAGTACAGTAGAGATAGAGTAGAGTGGAGTAGAGTAGAGATAGAGTACAGTGGATTAGAGTAGATATAGAGTACAGTGGAGTATAGTTGAGGTAGAGTACAGTGGAGCACATTAGAGGTAGAGTACAGTGGAGTATAGTTGAGGTAGACTACAGTGGAGTACAGTAGAGGTAGAGTACAGTGGAGCACAGTAGAGGTAGAGTACAGTGGAGTACAGTAGAGGTAGAGTAGAGTGGAGCACATTAGAGGTGGAGTAGAGTAGAGTACAGTAGAGGTAGAGTACTGTGGAGTACAGTAGAAGTAGAGTACAGTGGAGTACAGTAGAGGTAGAGTAGAGTCGAGTACAGTAGAGGTAGAGTACAGTGGAGTACAGTAGAGGTAGAGTACAGTGGAGTAGAGTAGAGATAGAGTAGAATGGAGCACAGCAGAGGTAGAGTACAGTGGATCACAGTAGAGATAGAGTACAGTGGAGTACAGTAGAGGTAGAGTACAGTGGAGCACATTAGAGGTAGAGTACAGTGGAGTATTGTTGAGGTAGACTACAGTGGAGTACAGTAGAGATAGAGTACAGTAGAGCAGAGTAGAGTAGAGTACAGTGGAGTACAGTAGAGGTATAGCACAGTGGAGCACTGTAGAGGTAGAGTACAGTGGAGTACAGTAGAGATAGAGTACAGTGGAGCACAGTAGAGGTAGAGTACAGTGGAGCACAGTAGAGGTAGAGTACAGTGGAGCACAGTAGAAGTAGAGTACAGTGGAGTACAGTAGAGGTAGATTACAGTGGAGTACAATAGAGGTAGAGTACAGTGGAGCACAGTAGAGGTAGAGTACAGTGGAGTACAGAAGAGATAGAGTACAGTTGAGCACAGTAGAGGTAGAGTACAGTGGAGCACAGTAGAGGTAGAGTAAAGTGGAGCACAGTAGAGGTAGAGTACAGTGGAGTACAGTAGAGGTAGAGTACAGTGGAGCACAGTAGAGGGAGAGTACAGTGGAGCACAGTAGAGGTATAGTACAGTGGAGTACAGTGGAGCACAGTAGAGGTGGAGTACAGTAGAGTACAGTAGAGGTAGAGTACAGTGGAGCACAGTAGAGGTAGAGTACAGTAGAGCACAGTAGAGGTAGAATACAGTGGAGTACAGTAGAGGTAGAGTACAGTGGAGTACAGTAGAGGTAGAGTACAGTGTAGTACAGTAGAGGTAGAGAACAGTACAGTACAGTAGAGGTAGAGTACAGTGGAGTACAGTAGAGGTAGAGTACAGTAGAGCACAGTAGAGGTAGAATACAGTGGAGTACAGTAGAGGTAGAGTACAGTGGAGTACAGTAGAGGTAGAGTACAGTGGAGTACAGTAGAGGTAGAGTACAGTGGAGCAGAGTAGAGGTAGAGTACAGTGGAGTACAGTAGAGGTAGAGTACAGTGGAGCACAGTAGAGCTAGAGTACAGTGGAGTACAGTGGAGCACAGTAGAGGTGGAGTACAGTAGAGTAGAGTATAGGTTGAGTACAGTGGAGTACAGTGGAGGTGGAGTAGAGTAGAGTACAGTAGAGGTAGAGTACAGTGGAGTACAGTAGAAGTAGAGTACAGTGGAGTACAGTAGAGGTAGAGTAGAGTCGAGTACAGTAGAGGTAGAGTACAGTGGAGTACAGTAGAGGTAGAGTACAGTGGAGTAGAGTAGAGATAGAGTAGAATGGAGCACAGCAGAGGTAGAGTACAGTGGATCACAGTAGAGATAGAGTACAGTGGAGTACAGTAGAGGTAGAGTACAGTGGAGCACATTAGAGGTAGAGTACAGTGGAGTATTGTTGAGGTAGACTACAGTGGAGTACAGTAGAGATAGAGTACAGTAGAGCAGAGTAGAGTAGAGTACAGTGGAGTACAGTAGAGGTAGAGCACAGTAGAGCAGAGTAGAGGTAGAGTACAGTGGAGTACAGTAGAGGTATAGCACAGTGGAGCACTGTAGAGGTAGAGTACAGTGGAGTACAGTAGAGATAGAGTACAGTGGAGCACAGTAGAGGTAGAGTACAGTGGAGCACAGTAGAGGTAGAGTACAGTGGAGCACAGTAGAAGTAGAGTACAGTGGAGTACAGTAGAGGTAGATTACAGTGGAGTACAGTAGAGGTAGAGTACAGTGGAGCACAGTAGAGGTAGAGTACAGTGGAGTACAGTGGAGCACAGTAGAGGTGGAGTACAGTAGAGTACAGTAGAGGTAGAGTACAGTGGAATACAGTAGAGGTAGAGTACAGTGGAGTACAAAAGAGATAGAGTACAGTGGAGCACAGTAGAGGTAGAGTACAGTGGAGCACAGTAGAGGTAGAGTAAAGTGGAGCACAGTAGAGGTAGAGTACAGTGGAGTACAGTAGAGGTAGAGTACAGTGGAGCACAGTAGAGGCAGAGTACAGTTGAGCACAGTAGAGGTATAGTACAGTGGAGTACAGTGGAGCACAGTAGAGGTGGAGTACAGTAGAGTACAGTAGAGGTAGAGTACAGTGGAGCACAGTAGAGGTAGAGTACAGTAGAGCAGAGTAGAGGTAGAATAC
Source organism: Tiaroga cobitis (assembly GCA_030578255.1). Classification (NCBI taxonomy): domain Eukaryota; kingdom Metazoa; phylum Chordata; class Actinopteri; order Cypriniformes; family Leuciscidae; genus Tiaroga; species Tiaroga cobitis. The sequence goes on from CM060612.1 coordinate 2,621,764, forward strand.
AGTGGAGTACAGTAGAGGTAGAGTACAGTGGAGTACAGTAGAGGTAGAGTACAGTGTAGTACAGTAGAGGTAGAGAACAGTACAGTACAGTAGAGGTAGAGTACAGTGGAGTACAGTAGAGGTAGAGTACAGTAGAGCACAGTAGAGGTAGAATACAGTGGAGTACAGTAGAGGTAGAGTACAGTGGAGTACAGTAGAGGTAGAGTACAGTGGAGTACAGTAGAGGTAGAGTACAGTGGAGCAGAGTAGAGGTAGAGTACAGTGGAGTACAGTAGAGGTAGAGTACAGTGGAGCACAGTAGAGCTAGAGTACAGTGGAGTACAGTGGAGCACAGTAGAGGTGGAGTACAGTAGAGTAGAGTATAGGTTGAGTACAGTGGAGTACAGTAGAGGGAGAGTACAGTAGAGCACAGTAGAGGTAGAATACAGTGGAGTACAGTAGAGGTAGAGTACAGTGGAGTACAGTAGAGGTAGAGTACAGTGTAGTAGGGTAGAGGTAGAGAACAGTACAGTACAGTAGAGGTAGAGTACAGTGGAGTACAGTAGAGGTAGAGTACAGTAGAGCACAGTAGAGGTAGAATACAGTGGAGTACAGTAGAGGTAGAGTACAGTGGAGCAGAGTAGAGGTAGAGTACAGTGGAGTACAGTAGAGGTAGAGTACAGTGGAGCACAGTAGAGCTAGAGTACACTGGAGTACAGTGGAGCACAGTAGAGGTGGAGTACAGTAGAGTAGAGTAGAGGTTGAGTACAGTGGAGTACAGTAGAGATAGAGTAGAGTGGAGTAGAGTAGAGATAGAGTACAGTGGATTAGAGTAGATATAGAGTACAGTGGAGTATAGTTGAGGTAGAGTACAGTGGAGCACATTAGAGGTAGAGTACAGTGGAGTATAGTTGAGGTAGACTACAGTGGAGTAAAGTAGAGGTAGAGTACAGTGGAGCACAGTAGAGGTAGAGTACAGTGGAGTACAGTAGAGGTAGAGTACAGTGGAGTACAGTAGAGGTAGAGTAGAGTGGAGCACATTACAGGTGGAGTAGAGTAGAGTAGAGTAGAGGTAGAGTACAGTGGAGTACAGTAGAAGTAGAGTACAGTGGAGCACAGTAGAGGTAGAGTAGAGTGGAGCACAGTAGAGGTAGAGTACAGTGGAGTACAGTAGATGTAGACTACAGTGGAGTAGAGTAGAGATAGAGTAGAGTGGAGCACAGCAGAGGTAGAGTACAGTGGATCACAGTAGAGATAGAGTACAGTGGAGTACAGTTGAGCACAGTAGAGGTATAGTACAGTGGAGCACAGTAGCGATAGATTACAGTGGAGTACAGTAGAGATAGAGTACAGTGGAGTACAGTAGAGGTAGAGTATAGTGGAGCACAGTAGAGGTAGAGTACAGTGGAGTATTGTTGAGGTAGACTACAGTGGAGTACAGTAGAGATAGAGTACAGTAGAGCAGAGTAGAGGTAGAGTACAGTGGAGTACAGTAGAGGTAGAGCACAGTAGAGCAGAGTAGAGGTAGTGTACAGTGGAGTACAGTAGAGGTATAGCACAGTGGAGCACTGTAGAGGTAGAGTACAGTGGAGTACAGTAGAGATAGAGTACAGTGGAGCACAGTAGAGGTAGAGTACAGTGGAGTACAGTAGAGGTAGAGTACAGTGGAGCACAGTAGAGGTAGAGTACAGTGGAGTACAGTGGAGCACAGTAGAGGTGGAGTACAGTAGAGTACAGTAGAGGTAGAGTACAGTGGAGCACAGTAGAGGTAGAGTACAGTGGAGTACAGTGGAGTACCGTAGAGGTGGAGTACAGTAGAGTACAGTAGAGGTAGAGAACAGTACAGTACAGTAGAGGTAGAGTACAGTGGAGTACAGTAGAGGTAGAGTACAGTAGAGCACAGTAGAGGTAGAATACAGTGGAGTACAGTAGAGGTAGAGTACAGTGGAGCACAGTAGAGGTAGAGTACAGTGGAGTACAGTAGAGGTAGAGTACAGTACAGTACAGTAGAGGTAGAGTACAGTGGAGTACAGTAGAGGTATAGTACAGTAGAGCACAGTAGAGGTAGAATACAGTGGAGTACAGTAGAGGTAGAGTACAGTGGATTACAGTAGAGGTAGAGTACAGTGGAGTACAGTAGAGATAGAGTACAGTGGAGCACAGTAGAGGTAGAGTACAGTGGAGCACAGTAGAGGTAGAGTACAGTGGAGCACAGTAGAGGTAGAGTACAGTGGAGTACAGTAGAGGTAGAGTACAGTGGAGTACAGTAGAGGTAGAGTACAGTGGAGCACAGTAGAGGTAGAGTACAGTGGAGTACAGTGGAGCACAGTAGAGGTGGAGTACAGTAGAGTACAGTAGAGGTAGAGTACAGTGGAGCACAGTAGAGGTAGAGTACAGTGGAGTACAGTGGAGTACAGTAGAGGTGGAGTACAGTAGAGTACAGTAGAGGTAGAGAACAGTACAGTACAGTAGAGGTAGAGTACAGTGGAGTACAGTAGAGGTAGAGTACAGTAGAGCACAGTAGAGGTAGAGTACAGTAGAGCACAGTAGAGGTAGAATACAGTGGAGTACAGTAGAAGTAGAGTACAGTGGAGTACAGTAGAGGTAGAGTACAGTGGAGTACTGTAGAGATAGAGTACAGTGGAGCACAGTAGAGGTAGAGTACAGTGGAGCACAGTAGAGGTAGAGCACAGTGGAGCACAGAAAAGATAAAGTACAGTGGAGCACAGTAAAGATAGAGTACAGTGGAGTACAGTGGAGCACAGTAGAGGTATAGTACAGTGGAGCACAGTAGAGATAGATTACAATGGAGTAGAGTAGAGATAGAGTACAGTGGAGTACAGTAGAGGTAGAGTAGAGTTGAGCAGAGTAGAGGTAGAGTACAGTGGAGTACAGTAGAGGTAGAGCACAGTAGAGCAGAGTAGAGGTAGAGTACAGTGGAGTACAGTAGAGATAGAGCACAGTGGAGCACTGTAGAGGTAGAGTACAGTGGAGTACAGTAGAGATAGAGTACAGTGGAGCACAGTAGAGGTAGAGTACAGTGAAGCAGAGTAGAGGTAGAGTACAGTGAAGTACAGTAGAGGTAGAGTACAGTGGAGCACAGTAGAGCTAGAGTACAGTGGAGTACAGTGGAGCACAGTAGAGGTGGAGTACAGTAGAGTAGAGTAGAGGTAGAGTACAGTGGAGTACAGTAGAGATGGAGTAGAGTGGAGTAGAGTAGAGATAGAGTACAGTGGATTAGAGTAGAGATAGAGTACAGTGGAGTATAGTTGAGGTAGAGTACAGTGGAGCACAGTAGTGGTAGAGTACAGTGGAGTATAGTTGAGGTAGAGTACAGTGGAGCACAGTAGTGGTAGAGTACAGTGGGGTATAGTTGAGGTAGAGTACAGTGTAGTACAGTAGAGGTAGAGTACAGTGGAGTACAGTAGAGATAGAGTACAGTGGAGCACAGTAGAGGTAGAGTACAGTGAAGCAGAGTAGAGGTAGAATACAGTGGAGCACAGTAGAGCTAGAGTACAGTGGAGTACAGTGGAGCACAGTAGAGGTGGAGTACAGTAGAGTAGAGTAGAGGTAGAGTACAGTGGAGTACAGTAGAGATGGAGTAGAGTGGAGTAGAGTAGAGATAGAGTACAGTGGATTAGAGTAGAGATAGAGTACAGTGGAGTATAGTTGAGGTAGAGTACAGTGGAGCACAGTAGTGGTAGAGTACAGTGGAGTATAGTTGAGGTAGAGTACAGTGGAGCACAGTAGTGGTAGAGTACAGTGGGGTATAGTTGAGGTAGAGTACAGTGTAGTACAGTAGAGGTAGAGTACAGTGGAGCACAGTAGAGAGAGAGTACAGTAGAGCAGAGCAGAGGTAGAGTACAGTGGAGTACAGTAGAGGTAGAGTACAGTGGAACACTGTAGAGGTGGAGTACAGTGGAGTACAGTAGAGGTAGAGTACAGTGGAGCACAGTAGAGATAGAGTACAATAGAGCAGAGTAGAGGTAGAGTACAGTGGAGTACAGTAGAGGTAGAGTACAGTGGAGCACTGTAGAGGTAGAGTACAGTGGAGTACAGTAGAGGTAGAGTACAGTGGAGCACAGTAGAGATAGAGTACAGTAGAGCACATTAGAGGTAGAGTACAGTGGAGTATAGTAGAGGTAGAGTACAGTGGAGTACAGTAGAGGTAGAGTACAGTGGAGCACAGTAGAGGTAGAGTAGAGTGGAGCACAGTAGAAGTAGAGTACAGTGGAGTACAGTAGAGGTAGGTGTACAGTGGAGCACAGTAGAGGTAGAGTATAGTGGAGCACAGTAGAGGTAGAGTACAGTGGAGTATAGTAGAGGTAGAGTACTGTAGAGCACAGTAGAGATAGAGTACAGTAGAGCACAGTAGAGGTAGAGTACAGTGGAGTACAGTAGAGGTAGAGTACAGTAGAGTACAGTAGAGGTAGAGTAGAGTGGAGCACATTAGAGGTGGAGTAGAGTAGAGTACAGTAGAGGTAGAGTACAGTGGAGTACAGTAGAAGTAGAGTACAGTGGAGCACAGTAGAGGTAGAGTAGAGTGGAGTACAGTAGAGGTAGAGTACAGTGGAGTACAGTAGAGGTAGAGTACAGTGGATCACAGTAGAGATAGAGTACAGTGGAGTACAGTGGAGCACAGTAGATGTACAGTACAGTGGAACACAGTAGAGATAGATTACAGTGGAGTAGAGTAGAGATAGAGTACAGTGGAGTACAGTAGAGGTAGAGTACAGTGGAGTACAGTAGAGGTAGGGCACAGTAGAGCAGAGTAGAGGTAGAGTACAGTGGAGTACAGTAGAGGTAGAGCACAGTGGAGCACTGTAGAGGTAGAGTACAGTGGAGTACAGTAGAGATAGAGTACAGTGGAGCACAGTAGAGGTAGAGTACTGTGGAGCAGAGTAGAGGTAGAGTACAGTGGAGCACAGTAGAGGTAGAGTACAGTGGAGTACAGTAGAGGTAGAGTACAGTGGAGTACAGTAGAGGTAGAGTACAGTGGAGCACAGTAGAGGTAGAGTACAGTGGAGTACAGTGGAGCACAGTAGAGGTGGAGTACAGTAGAGTACAGTAGAGGTAGAGTACAGTGGAGCACAGTAGAGGTAGAGTACAGTGAAGTACAGTGGAGTACAGTAGAGGTGGAGTACAGTAGAGTACAGTACAGGTAGAGTACAGTACAGTAGAGGTAGAGTACAGTGGAGTACAGTAGAGGTAGAGTACAGTAGAGCACACTAGAGGTAGAATACAGTGGAGTACAGTAGAGGTAGAGTACAGTGGAGTACAGTAGAGGTAGAGTACAGTGGAGTACAGTAGAGGTAGAGAACAGTACAGTACAGTAGAGGTAGAGTACAGTGGAGTACAGTAGAGGTAGAGTACAGTAGAGCAGAGTAGAGGTAGAATACAGTGGTGTACAGTAGAGGTAGAGTACAGTGGAGTACAGTAGAGGTAGAGTACAGTGGAGTACAGTAGAGGTAGAGTACAGTGGAGCACAGTAGAGGTAGAGTACAGTGGAGTACAGTGGAGCACAATAGAGGTGGAGTACAGTAGAGTAGAGTATAGGTAGAGTACAGTGGAGTACAGTAGAGATAGAGTAGAGTAGAGTAGAGTAGAGATAGAGTACAGTGGATTAGAGTAGAGATAGAGTACAGTGGAGTATAGTTGAGGTAGAGTACAGTGGAGCACAGTAGAGGTAGAGTACAGTGGAGTATAGTTGAGGTAGACTACAGTGGAGTACAGTAGAGGTAGAGTACAGTGGAGCACAGTAGAGATAGAGTACAGTAGAGCAGAGTAGATGTAGAGTACAGTGGAGTACAGTAGAGGTAGAGTACAGTGGAGCACTGTAGAGGTTGAGTACAGTGGAGTACAGTAGATGTAGAGTACAGTGGAGCACAGTAGAGATAGAGTACAGTAGAGCAGAGTAGAGGTAGAGTACAGTGGAGCACAGTAGAGGTAGAGTACAGTGAAGTATAGTAGAGGTAGAATACAGTGGAGTACAGTAGAGGTAGAGTACAGTGGAGTACAGTAGAGGTAGAGTACAGTGGAGTACAGTAGAGGTAGAGTACAGTGGATCACAGTAGAGGTAGAGTACAGTGGAGTACATTGGAGTACAGTAGAGGTGGAGTACAGTAGAGTACAGTAGAGGTAGAGAACAGTACAGTACAGTAGAGGTAGAGTACAGTGGAGTACAGTAGAGATAGAGTACAGTAGAGCAGAGTAGAGGTAGAATACAGTGGAGTACAGTAGAGGTAGAGTACAGTGGAGCACAGTAGAGATAGTGAACAGTAGAGCAGAGTAGAGGTAGAGTACAGTGGAGTACAGTAGAGGTAGAGTACAGTGGAGCACTCCAGAGGTGGAGTACAGTGGAGTACAGTAGAGGTAGAGTACAGTGGAGCACAGTAGAGATAGAGTACAGTAGAGCACAGTAGAGGTAGAGTACAGTGGAGTATAGTAGATGTAGAGTACAGTGGAGCACAGTAGAGATAGAGTACAGTAGAGCACAGTAGAGGTAGAGTACAGTGGAGTATAGTAGATATAGAGTAAAGTGGAGTATAGTTGAGGTAGACTACAGTGGAGTACAGTAGAGGTAGAGTACAGTGGAGTACAGTAGATGTAGAGTACAGTGAAGCACAGTAGAGGTAGAGTACAGTGGAGTATAGTTGAGGTAGAGAACAGTACAGTACAGTAGAGGTAGAGTAGAGTGGAGTACAGTAGAGGTAGAGTACAGTAGAGCACAGTAGAGGTAGAATACAGTGGAGTACAGTAGAGGTAGAGTACAGTGGAGTACAGTAGAGGTAGAGTACAGTGGAGTACAGAAGAGATAGAGTACAGTGGAGCACAGTAGAGGTAGAGTACAGTGGAGCACAGTAGAGGTAGAGTACAGTGGAGCACAGTAGAGGTAGAGTACAGTGGAGTACAGTAGAGGTAGAGTACAGTGGAGCACAGTAGAGGTAGAGTACAGTGGAGTACAGTAGAGGTAGAGTACAGTGGAGTACAGTAGAGGTAGAGTACAGTAGAGCACAGTAGAGGTAGAATACAGTGGAGTACAGTAGAGGTAGAGTACAGTGGAGTACAGTGGAGGTAGAGTACAGTGGAGTACAGTAGAGGTAGAGTACAGTGGAGTATAGTAGAGGTAGAGTACAGTGGAGTATAGTTGAGGTAGACTACAGTGGAGTACAGTAGATGTAGAATACAGTGGAGTACAGTAGAGGTAGAGTACAGTGGAGTACAGTAGAGGTAGAGTACAGTGGAGTACAGTAGAGATAGAGTACAGTGAAGCACAGTAGAGGTAGAGTACAGTGGAGCACAGTAGAGGTAGAGTAGAGTGGAGCACAGTAGAGGTAGAGTACAGTGGAGCACAGTAGAGGTATAGTACAGTGGAGCACAGTAGAGATAGATTACAGTGGAGTAGAGTAGAGATAGAGTACAGTGGAGTACAGTAGAGGTAGAGTAGAGTTGAGCAGAGTAGAGGTAGAGTACAGTGGAGTACAGTAGAGGTAGAGCACAGTAGAGCAGAGTAGAGGTAGAGTACAGTGGAGTACAGTAGAGGTAGAGTAGAGTTGAGCAGAGTAGAGGTAGAGTACAGTGGAGTACAGTAGAGGTAGAGTACAGTGGAGCAGAGTAGAGGTAGAGTACAGTGGAGTACAGTAGAGGTAGAATACAGTGGAGCACTGTAGAGGTGGAGTACAGTGGAGTACAGTAGAGGTAGAGTACAGTGGAGCACAGTAGAGATAGAGTACAGTAGAGCACAGTAGAGGTAGAGTACAGTGGAGTATAGTAGAGGTAGAGTACAGTGGAGTACAGTAGAGGTAGAGTACAGTGGAGCATAGTAGATGTAGAGTACAGTGGAGCACAGTAGAGGTAGAGTACAGTGGAGCACAGTAGAGGTAGAGTGCATTGGAGTATAGTAGAGGTGGAGTACTGTAGAGCACAGTAGAGATAGAGTACATTAGAGCACAGTAGAGGTAGAGTACAGTGGAGCACAGTAGAGGAATAGTACAGTGTAGTACAGTAGAGATAGAGTACAGTGGAGTACAGTAGAGATAGAGTACAGTCTTACACAGTAGAGATAAGTGCAATGGAGTATAGTAGAGGTAGAGTACAGTGGAGTAGAGTAGAGGTAGAGTACAGTGGAGTACAGTAGAGGTAGAGTAGAGTGGAGCAGATTAGAGGTGGAGTAGAGTAGAGTACAGTAGAGGTAGAGTACAGTGGAGTACAGTAGAGGTAGAGTACAGTGGAGTAGAGTAGAGATAGAGTACAGTGGAGCACAGCAGAGGTGGAGTACAGTGGATCACAGTAGAGATAGAGTACAGTGGAGTACAGTGGAGCACAGTAGAGGTATAGTACAGTGGAGCACAGTAGAGATAGATTACAGTGGAGTAGAGTAGAGATAGAGTACAGTGGAATATAGTTGAGGTAGAGTACAGTGGAGCACAGTAGAGGTAGAGTACAGTGGAGTATAGTTGAGGTAGACTACAGTAGAGTACAGTAGAGGTAGAGTACAGTGGAGCACAGTAGAGATAGAGTACAGTAGAGCAGAGTAAATGTAGAGTACAGTGGAGTACAGTAGAGGTAGAGTACAGTGGAGCACTGTAGAGGTGGAGTACAGTGGAGTACAGTAGAGGTAGAATACAGTGGAGCACAGTAGAGATAGAGTACAGTAGAGCACAGTAGAGGTAGAGTAGAGTGGAGCACATTAGAGGTAGAGTAGAGTAGAGTACAATAGAGGTAGAGTACAGTGGAGTACAGTAGAAGTGGAGTACAGTGGAGCATAGTAGAGGTAGAGTAGAGTGGAGTACAGTAGAGGTAGAGTACAGTGGAGTACAGTAGTTGTAGAGTACAGTGGAGTAGAGTACAGATAGAATACAGTGGAGCACAGCAGAGGTAGAGTACAGTGGATCACAGTAGAGATAGAGTACAGTGGAGTACAGTGGAGCACAGTAGAGGTATAGTACAGTGGAGCACAGTAGAGATAGATTACAGTGGAGTAGAGTAGAGATAGAGTACAGTGGAGTACAGTAGAGGTAGAGTAGAGTGGAGCAGAGTAGAGGTAAAGTACAGTGGAGTACAGTAGAGGTAGAGCACAGTAGAGCAGAGTAGAGGTAGAGTACAGTGGAGTACAGTAGAGGTAGAGCACAGTGGAGCACTGTAGAGGTAGAGTACAGTGGAGTACAGTAGAGATAGAGTACAGTGGAGCACAGTAGAGGTAGAGTACAGTGGAGCAGAGTAGAGGTAGAGTACAGTGGAGTACAGTAGAGGTAGAGTACAGTGGAGCACATTAGAGGTAGAGTACAGTGGAGTACAGTGGAGCACAGTAGAGGTGGAGTACAGCAGAGTACAGTAGAGGTAGATTACAGTGGAGCACAGTAGAGGTAGAGTACAGTGGAGTACAGTGGAGTACAGTAGAGGTGGATTACAGTAGAGTACAGTAGAGGTAGAGAACAGTACAGTACAGTAGAGGTAGAGTACAGTGGAGTACAGTAGAGGTAGAGTACAGTAGAGCACAGTAGAGGTAGAATACAGTGGAGTACAGTAGAGGTAGAGTACAGTGGAGCACAGTAGAGGTAGAGAACAGTACAGTACAGTAGAGGTAGAGTAGAGTGGAGTACAGTAGAGGTAGAGTACAGTAGAGCACAGTAGAGGTAGAGAACAGTACAGTACAGTAGAGGTAGATTACAGTGGAGCACAGTAGAGGTAGAGTACAGTGGAGTACAGTGGAGTACAGTAGAGGTAGAGTACAGTGGAGTACAGTAGAGATAGAGTACAGTGGAGTACAGTAGAGGTAGAGTACAGTGGAGTACAGTAGAGGTAGAGTACAGTGGAGTACAGTAGAGGTAGAGTACAGTGGAGCAGAGTAGAGGTAGAGTACAGTGGAGTACAGTAGAGGTAGAGTACAGTGGAGTACAGTAGAGGTAGAGTACAGTGGAGCAGAGTAGAGGTAGAGTACAGTGGAGTACAGTAGAGGTAGAGTACAGTGGAGCACAGTAGAGCTAGAGTACAGTGGAGTACAGTGGAGCACAGTAGAGGTGGAGTACAGTAGAGTAGAGTATAGGTTGAGTACAGTGGAGTACAGTAGAGATAGAGTAGAGTGGAGTAGAGTAGAGATAGAGTACAGTGGATTAGAGTAGATATAGAGTACAGTGGAGTATAGTTGAGGTAGAGTACAGTGGAGCACATTAGAGGTAGAGTACAGTGGAGCACAGTAGAGGTAGAGTACAGTGGAGTACAGTGGAGCACAATAGAGGTGGAGTACAGTAGAGTAGAGTATAGGTAGAGTACAGTGGAGTACAGTAGAGATAGAGTAGAGTAGAGTAGAGTAGAGATAGAGTACAGTGGATTAGAGTAGAGATAGAGTACAGTGGAGTATAGTTGAGGTAGAGTACAGTGGAGCACAGTAGAGGTAGAGTACAGTGGAGTATAGTTGAGGTAGACTACAGTGGAGTACAGTAGAGGTAGAGTACAGTGGAGCACAGTAGAGATAGAGTACAGTAGAGCAGAGTAGATGTAGAGTACAGTGGAGTACAGTAGAGGTAGAGTACAGTGGAGCACTGTAGAGGTTGAGTACAGTGGAGTACAGTAGATGTAGAGTACAGTGGAGCACAGTAGAGATAGAGTACAGTAGAGCAGAGTAGAGGTAGAGTACAGTGGAGCACAGTAGAGGTAGAGTACAGTGAAGTATAGTAGAGGTAGAATACAGTGGAGTACAGTAGAGGTAGAGTACAGTGGAGTACAGTAGAGGTAGAGTACAGTGGAGTACAGTAGAGGTAGAGTACAGTGGATCACAGTAGAGGTAGAGTACAGTGGAGTACATTGGAGTACAGTAGAGGTGGAGTACAGTAGAGTACAGTAGAGGTAGAGAACAGTACAGTACAGTAGAGGTAGAGTACAGTGGAGTACAGTAGAGATAGAGTACAGTAGAGCAGAGTAGAGGTAGAATACAGTGGAGTACAGTAGAGGTAGAGTACAGTGGAGCACAGTAGAGATAGTGAACAGTAGAGCAGAGTAGAGGTAGAGTACAGTGGAGTACAGTAGAGGTAGAGTACAGTGGAGCACTCCAGAGGTGGAGTACAGTGGAGTACAGTAGAGGTAGAGTACAGTGGAGCACAGTAGAGATAGAGTACAGTAGAGCACAGTAGAGGTAGAGTACAGTGGAGTATAGTAGATGTAGAGTACAGTGGAGCACAGTAGAGATAGAGTACAGTAGAGCACAGTAGAGGTAGAGTACAGTGGAGTATAGTAGATATAGAGTAAAGTGGAGTATAGTTGAGGTAGACTACAGTGGAGTACAGTAGAGGTAGAGTACAGTGGAGTACAGTAGATGTAGAGTACAGTGAAGCACAGTAGAGGTAGAGTACAGTGGAGTATAGTTGAGGTAGAGAACAGTACAGTACAGTAGAGGTAGAGTAGAGTGGAGTACAGTAGAGGTAGAGTACAGTAGAGCACAGTAGAGGTAGAATACAGTGGAGTACAGTAGAGGTAGAGTACAGTGGAGTACAGTAGAGGTAGAGTACAGTGGAGTACAGAAGAGATAGAGTACAGTGGAGCACAGTAGAGGTAGAGTACAGTGGAGCACAGTAGAGGTAGAGTACAGTGGAGCACAGTAGAGGTAGAGTACAGTGGAGTACAGTAGAGGTAGAGTACAGTGGAGCACAGTAGAGGTAGAGTACAGTGGAGTACAGTAGAGGTAGAGTACAGTGGAGTACAGTAGAGGTAGAGTACAGTAGAGCACAGTAGAGGTAGAATACAGTGGAGTACAGTAGAGGTAGAGTACAGTGGAGTACAGTGGAGGTAGAGTACAGTGGAGTACAGTAGAGGTAGAGTACAGTGGAGTATAGTAGAGGTAGAGTACAGTGGAGTATAGTTGAGGTAGACTACAGTGGAGTACAGTAGATGTAAAATACAGTGGAGTACAGTAGAGGTAGAGTACAGTGGAGTACAGTAGAGGTAGAGTACAGTGGAGTACAGTAGAGATAGAGTACAGTGAAGCACAGTAGAGGTAGAGTACAGTGGAGCACAGTAGAGGTAGAGTAGAGTGGAGCACAGTAGAGGTAGAGTACAGTGGAGCACAGTAGAGGTATAGTACAGTGGAGCACAGTAGAGATAGATTACAGTGGAGTAGAGTAGAGATAGAGTACAGTGGAGTACAGTAGAGGTAGAGTAGAGTTGAGCAGAGTAGAGGTAGAGTACAGTGGAGTACAGTAGAGGTAGAGCACAGTAGAGCAGAGTAGAGGTAGAGTACAGTGGAGTACAGTAGAGGTAGAGTAGAGTTGAGCAGAGTAGAGGTAGAGTACAGTGGAGTACAGTAGAGGTAGAGTACAGTGGAGCAGAGTAGAGGTAGAGTACAGTGGAGTACAGTAGAGGTAGAATACAGTGGAGCACTGTAGAGGTGGAGTACAGTGGAGTACAGTAGAGGTAGAGTACAGTGGAGCACAGTAGAGATAGAGTACAGTAGAGCACAGTAGAGGTAGAGTACAGTGGAGTATAGTAGAGGTAGAGTACAGTGGAGTACAGTAGAGGTAGAGTACAGTGGAGCATAGTAGATGTAGAGTACAGTGGAGCACAGTAGAGGTAGAGTACAGTGGAGCACAGTAGAGGTAGAGTGCATTGGAGTATAGTAGAGGTGGAGTACTGTAGAGCACAGTAGAGATAGAGTACATTAGAGCACAGTAGAGGTAGAGTACAGTGGAGCACAGTAGAGGAATAGTACAGTGTAGTACAGTAGAGATAGAGTACAGTGGAGTACAGTAGAGATAGAGTACAGTCTTACACAGTAGAGATAAGTGCAATGGAGTATAGTAGAGGTAGAACACAGTGGAGTAGAGTAGAGGTAGAGTACAGTGGAGTACAGTAGAGGTAGAGTAGAGTGGAGCAGATTAGAGGTGGAGTAGAGTAGAGTACAGTAGAGGTAGAGTACAGTGGAGTACAGTAGAGGTAGAGTACAGTGGAGTAGAGTAGAGATAGAGTACAGTGGAGCACAGCAGAGGTGGAGTACAGTGGATCACAGTAGAGATAGAGTACAGTGGAGTACAGTGGAGCACAGTAGAGGTATAGTACAGTGGAGCACAGTAGAGATAGATTACAGTGGAGTAGAGTAGAGATAGAGTACAGTGGAATATAGTTGAGGTAGAGTACAGTGGAGCACAGTAGAGGTAGAGTACAGTGGAGTATAGTTGAGGTAGACTACAGTAGAGTACAGTAGAGGTAGAGTACAGTGGAGCACAGTAGAGATAGAGTACAGTAGAGCAGAGTAAATGTAGAGTACAGTGGAGTACAGTAGAGGTAGAGTACAGTGGAGCACTGTAGAGGTGGAGTACAGTGGAGTACAGTAGAGGTAGAATACAGTGGAGCACAGTAGAGATAGAGTACAGTAGAGCACAGTAGAGGTAGAGTAGAGTGGAGCACATTAGAGGTAGAGTAGAGTAGAGTACAATAGAGGTAGAGTACAGTGGAGTACAGTAGAAGTGGAGTACAGTGGAGCATAGTAGAGGTAGAGTAGAGTGGAGTACAGTAGAGGTAGAGTACAGTGGAGTACAGTAGTTGTAGAGTACAGTGGAGTAGAGTACAGATAGAATACAGTGGAGCACAGCAGAGGTAGAGTACAGTGGATCACAGTAGAGATAGAGTACAGTGGAGTACAGTGGAGCACAGTAGAGGTATAGTACAGTGGAGCACAGTAGAGATAGATTACAGTGGAGTAGAGTAGAGATAGAGTACAGTGGAGTACAGTAGAGGTAGAGTAGAGTGGAGCAGAGTAGAGGTAAAGTACAGTGGAGTACAGTAGAGGTAGAGCACAGTAGAGCAGAGTAGAGGTAGAGTACAGTGGAGTACAGTAGAGGTAGAGCACAGTGGAGCACTGTAGAGGTAGAGTACAGTGGAGTACAGTAGAGATAGAGTACAGTGGAGCACAGTAGAGGTAGAGTACAGTGGAGCAGAGTAGAGGTAGAGTACAGTGGAGTACAGTAGAGGTAGAGTACAGTGGAGCACATTAGAGGTAGAGTACAGTGGAGTACAGTGGAGCACAGTAGAGGTGGAGTACAGCAGAGTACAGTAGAGGTAGATTACAGTGGAGCACAGTAGAGGTAGAGTACAGTGGAGTACAGTGGAGTACAGTAGAGGTGGATTACAGTAGAGTACAGTAGAGGTAGAGAACAGTACAGTACAGTAGAGGTAGAGTACAGTGGAGTACAGTAGAGGTAGAGTACAGTAGAGCACAGTAGAGGTAGAATACAGTGGAGTACAGTAGAGGTAGAGTACAGTGGAGCACAGTAGAGGTAGAGAACAGTACAGTACAGTAGAGGTAGAGTAGAGTGGAGTACAGTAGAGGTAGAGTACAGTAGAGCACAGTAGAGGTAGAGAACAGTACAGTACAGTAGAGGTAGATTACAGTGGAGCACAGTAGAGGTAGAGTACAGTGGAGTACAGTGGAGTACAGTAGAGGTAGAGTACAGTGGAGTACAGTAGAGATAGAGTACAGTGGAGTACAGTAGAGGTAGAGTACAGTGGAGTACAGTAGAGGTAGAGTACAGTGGAGTACAGTAGAGGTAGAGTACAGTGGAGCAGAGTAGAGGTAGAGTACAGTGGAGTACAGTAGAGGTAGAGTACAGTGGAGTACAGTAGAGGTAGAGTACAGTGGAGCAGAGTAGAGGTAGAGTACAGTGGAGTACAGTAGAGGTAGAGTACAGTGGAGCACAGTAGAGCTAGAGTACAGTGGAGTACAGTGGAGCACAGTAGAGGTGGAGTAAAGTAGAGTAGAGTATAGGTTGAGTACAGTGGAGTACAGTAGAGATAGAGTAGAGTGGAGTAGAGTAGAGATAGAGTACAGTGGATTAGAGTAGATATAGAGTACAGTGGAGTATAGTTGAGGTAGAGTACAGTGGAGCACATTAGAGGTAGAGTACAGTGGAGCACAGTAGAGGTAGAGTACAGTGGAGTACAGTGGAGCACAATAGAGGTGGAGTACAGTAGAGTAGAGTATAGGTAGAGTACAGTGGAGTACAGTAGAGATAGAGTAGAGTAGAGTAGAGTAGAGATAGAGTACAGTGGATTAGAGTAGAGATAGAGTACAGTGGAGTATAGTTGAGGTAGAGTACAGTGGAGCACAGTAGAGGTAGAGTACAGTGGAGTATAGTTGAGGTAGACTACAGTGGAGTACAGTAGAGGTAGAGTACAGTGGAGCACAGTAGAGATAGAGTACAGTAGAGCAGAGTAGATGTAGAGTACAGTGGAGTACAGTAGAGGTAGAGTACAGTGGAGCACTGTAGAGGTTGAGTACAGTGGAGTACAGTAGATGTAGAGTACAGTGGAGCACAGTAGAGATAGAGTACAGTAGAGCAGAGTAGAGGTAGAGTACAGTGGAGCACAGTAGAGGTAGAGTACAGTGAAGTATAGTAGAGGTAGAATACAGTGGAGTACAGTAGAGGTAGAGTACAGTGGAGTACAGTAGAAGTAGAGTACAGTGGAGTACAGTAGAGGTAGAGTACAGTGGATCACAGTAGAGGTAGAGTACAGTGGAGTACATTGGAGTACAGTAGAGGTGGAGTACAGTAGAGTACAGTAGAGGTAGAGAACAGTACAGTACAGTAGAGGTAGAGTACAGTGGATTACAGTAGAGATAGAGTACAGTAGAGCAGAGTAGAGGTAGAATACAGTGGAGTACAGTAGAGGTAGAGTACAGTGGAGCACAGTAGAGATAGTGAACAGTAGAGCAGAGTAGAGGTAGAGTACAGTGGAGTACAGTAGAGGTAGAGTACAGTGGAGCACTCCAGAGGTGGAGTACAGTGGAGTACAGTAGAGGTAGAGTACAGTGGAGCACAGTAGAGATAGAGTACAGTAGAGCACAGTAGAGGTAGAGTACAGTGGAGTATAGTAGATGTAGAGTACAGTGGAGCACAGTAGAGATAGAGTACAGTAGAGCACAGTAGAGGTAGAGTACAGTGGAGTATAGTAGATATAGAGTAAAGTGGAGTATAGTTGAGGTAGACTACAGTGGAGTACAGTAGAGGTAGAGTACAGTGGAGTACAGTAGATGTAGAGTACAGTGAAGCACAGTAGAGGTAGAGTACAGTGGAGTATAGTTGAGGTAGAGAACAGTACAGTACAGTAGAGGTAGAGTAGAGTGGAGTACAGTAGAGGTAGAGTACAGTAGAGCACAGTAGAGGTAGAATACAGTGGAGTACAGTAGAGGTAGAGTACAGTGGAGTACAGTAGAGGTAGAGTACAGTGGAGTACAGAAGAGATAGAGTACAGTGGAGCACAGTAGAGGTAGAGTACAGTGGAGCACAGTAGAGGTAGAGTACAGTGGAGCACAGTAGAGGTAGAGTACAGTGGAGTACAGTAGAGGTAGAGTACAGTGGAGCACAGTAGAGGTAGAGTACAGTGGAGTACAGTAGAGGTAGAGTACAGTGGAGTACAGTAGAGGTAGAGTACAGTAGAGCACAGTAGAGGTAGAATACAGTGGAGTACAGTAGAGGTAGAGTACAGTGGAGTACAGTGGAGGTAGAGTACAGTGGAGTACAGTAGAGGTAGAGTACAGTGGAGTATAGTAGAGGTAGAGTACAGTGGAGTATAGTTGAGGTAGACTACAGTGGAGTACAGTAGATGTAGAATACAGTGGAGTACAGTAGAGGTAGAGTACAGTGGAGTACAGTAGAGGTAGAGTACAGTGGAGTACAGTAGAGATAGAGTACAGTGAAGCACAGTAGAGGTAGAGTACAGTGGAGCACAGTAGAGGTAGAGTAGAGTGGAGCACAGTAGAGGTAGAGTACAGTGGAGCACAGTAGAGGTATAGTACAGTGGAGCACAGTAGAGATAGATTACAGTGGAGTAGAGTAGAGATAGAGTACAGTGGAGTACAGTAGAGGTAGAGTAGAGTTGAGCAGAGTAGAGGTAGAGTACAGTGGAGTACAGTAGAGGTAGAGCACAGTAGAGCAGAGTAGAGGTAGAGTACAGTGGAGTACAGTAGAGGTAGAGTAGAGTTGAGCAGAGTAGAGGTAGAGTACAGTGGAGTACAGTAGAGGTAGAGTACAGTGGAGCAGAGTAGAGGTAGAGTACAGTGGAGTACAGTAGAGGTAGAATACAGTGGAGCACTGTAGAGGTGGAGTACAGTGGAGTACAGTAGAGGTAGAGTACAGTGGAGCACAGTAGAGATAGAGTACAGTAGAGCACAGTAGAGGTAGAGTACAGTGGAGTATAGTAGAGGTAGAGTACAGTGGAGTACAGTAGAGGTAGAGTACAGTGGAGCATAGTAGATGTAGAGTACAGTGGAGCACAGTAGAGGTAGAGTACAGTGGAGCACAGTAGAGGTAGAGTGCATTGGAGTATAGTAGAGGTGGAGTACTGTAGAGCACAGTAGAGATAGAGTACATTAGAGCACAGTAGAGGTAGAGTACAGTGGAGCACAGTAGAGGAATAGTACAGTGTAGTACAGTAGAGATAGAGTACAGTGGAGTACAGTAGAGATAGAGTACAGTCTTACACAGTAGAGATAAGTGCAATGGAGTATAGTAGAGGTAGAGTACAGTGGAGTAGAGTAGAGGTAGAGTACAGTGGAGTACAGTAGAGGTAGAGTAGAGTGGAGCAGATTAGAGGTGGAGTAGAGTAGAGTACAGTAGAGGTAGAGTACAGTGGAGTACAGTAGAGGTAGAGTACAGTGGAGTAGAGTAGAGATAGAGTACAGTGGAGCACAGCAGAGGTGGAGTACAGTGGATCACAGTAGAGATAGAGTACAGTGGAGTACAGTGGAGCACAGTAGAGGTATAGTACAGTGGAGCATAGTAGAGATAGATTACAGTGGAGTAGAGTAGAGATAGAGTACAGTGGAATATAGTTGAGGTAGAGTACAGTGGAGCACAGTAGAGGTAGAGTACAGTGGAGTATAGTTGAGGTAGACTACAGTAGAGTACAGTAGAGGTAGAGTACAGTGAAGCACAGTAGAGATAGAGTACAGTAGAGCAGAGTAAATGTAGAGTACAGTGGAGTACAGTAGAGGTAGAGTACAGTGGAGCACTGTAGAGGTGGAGTACAGTGGAGTACAGTAGAGGTAGAATACAGTGGAGCACAGTAGAGATAGAGTACAGTAGAGCACAGTAGAGGTAGAGTAGAGTGGAGCACATTAGAGGTAGAGTAGAGTAGAGTACAATAGAGGTAGAGTACAGTGGAGTACAGTAGAAGTGGAGTACAGTGGAGCATAGTAGAGGTAGAGTAGAGTGGAGTACAGTAGAGGTAGAGTACAGTGGAGTACAGTAGTTGTAGAGTACAGTGGAGTAGAGTACAGATAGAATACAGTGGAGCACAGCAGAGGTAGAGTACAGTGGATCACAGTAGAGATAGAGTACAGTGGAGTACAGTGGAGCACAGTAGAGGTATAGTACAGTGGAGCACAGTAGAGATAGATTACAGTGGAGTAGAGTAGAGATAGAGTACAGTGGAGTACAGTAGAGGTAGAGTAGAGTGGAGCAGAGTAGAGGTAAAGTACAGTGGAGTACAGTAGAGGTAGAGCACAGTAGAGCAGAGTAGAGGTAGAGTACAGTGGAGTACAGTAGAGGTAGAGCACAGTGGAGCACTGTAGAGGTAGAGTACAGTGGAGTACAGTAGAGATAGAGTACAGTGGAGCACAGTAGAGGTAGAGTACAGTGGAGCAGAGTAGAGGTAGAGTACAGTGGAGTACAGTAGAGGTAGAGTACAGTGGAGCACATTAGAGGTAGAGTACAGTGGAGTACAGTGGAGCACAGTAGAGGTGGAGTACAGCAGAGTACAGTAGAGGTAGATTACAGTGGAGCACAGTAGAGGTAGAGTACAGTGGAGTACAGTGGAGTACAGTAGAGGTGGAGTACAGTAGAGTACAGTAGAGGTAGAGAACAGTACAGTACAGTAGAGGTAGAGTACAGTGGAGTACAGTAGAGGTAGAGTACAGTAGAGCACAGTAGAGGTAGAATACAGTGGAGTACAGTAGAGGTAGAGTACAGTGGAGCACAGTAGAGGTAGAGAACAGTACAGTACAGTAGAGGTAGAGTAGAGTGGAGTACAGTAGAGGTAGAGTACAGTAGAGCACAGTAGAGGTAGAGAACAGTACAGTACAGTAGAGGTAGATTACAGTGGAGCACAGTAGAGGTAGAGTACAGTGGAGTACAGTGGAGTACAGTAGAGGTAGAGTACAGTGGAGTACAGTAGAGATAGAGTACAGTGGAGTACAGTAAAGGTAGAGTACAGTGGAGTACAGTAGAGGTAGAGTACAGTGGAGTACAGTAGAGGTAGAGTACAGTGGAGCAGAGTAGAGGTAGAGTACAGTGGAGTACAGTAGAGGTAGAGTACAGTGGAGTACAGTAGAGGTAGAGTACAGTGGAGCAGAGTAGAGGTAGAGTACAGTGGAGTACAGTAGAGGTAGAGTACAGTGGAGCACAGTAGAGCTAGAGTACAGTGGAGTACAGTGGAGCACAGTAGAGGTGGAGTACAGTAGAGTAGAGTATAGGTTGAGTACAGTGTAGTACAGTAGAGATAGAGTAGAGTGGAGTAGAGTAGAGATAGAGTACAGTGGATTAGAGTAGATATAGAGTACAGTGGAGTATAGTTGAGGTAGAGTACAGTGGAGCACATTAGAGGTAGAGTACAGTGGAGTATAGTTGAGGTAGACTACAGTGGAGTACAGTAGAGGTAGAGTACAGTGGAGCACAGTAGAGGTAGAGTACAGTGGAGTACAGTAGAAGTAGAGTACAGTGGAGTACAGTAGAGGTAGAGTAGAGTCGAGTACAGTAGAGGTAGAGTACAGTGGAGTACAGTAGAGGTAGAGTACAGTGGAGTAGAGTAGAGATAGAGTAGAATGGAGCACAGCAGAGGTAGAGTACAGTGGATCACAGTAGAGATAGAGTACAGTGGAGTACAGTAGAGGTAGAGTACAGTGGAGCACATTAGAGGTAGAGTACAGTGGAGTATTGTTGAGGTAGACTACAGTGGAGTACAGTAGAGATAGAGTACAGTAGAGCAGAGTAGAGTAGAGTACAGTGGAGTACAGTAGAGGTAGAGCACAGTAGAGCAGAGTAGAGGTAGAGTACAGTGGAGTACAGTAGAGGTATAGCACAGTGGAGCACTGTAGAGGTAGAGTACAGTGGAGTACAGTAGAGATAGAGTACAGTGGAGCACAGTAGAGGTAGAGTACAGTGGAGCACAGTAGAGGTAGAGTACAGTGGAGCACAGTAGAAGTAGAGTACAGTGGAGTACAGTAGAGGTAGATTACAGTGGAGTACAGTAGAGGTAGAGTACAGTGGAGCACAGTAGAGGTAGAGTACAGTGGAGTACAGTGGAGCACAGTAGAGGTGGAGTACAGTAGAGTACAGTAGAGGTAGAGTACAGTGGAGTACAGTAGAGGTAGAGTACAGTGGAGTACAGAAGAGATAGAGTACAGTGGAGCACAGTAGAGGTAGAGTACAGTGGAGCACAGTAGAGGTAGAGTAAAGTGGAGCACAGTAGAGGTAGAGTACAGTGGAGTACAGTAGAGGTAGAGTACAGTGGAGCACAGTAGAGGTAGAGTACAGTGGAGCACAGTAGAGGTATAGTACAGTGGAGTACAGTGGAGCACAGTAGAGGTGGAGTACAGTAGAGTACAGTAGAGGTAGAGTACAGTGGAGCACAGTAGAGGTAGAGTACAGTAGAGCACAGTAGAGGTAGAATACAGTGGAGTACAGTAGAGGTAGAGTACAGTGGAGTACAGTAGAGGTAGAGTATAGTGTAGTACAGTAGAGGTAGAGAACAGTACAGTACAGTAGAGGTAGAGTACAGTGGAGTACAGTAGAGGTAGAGTACAGTAGAGCACAGTAGAGGTAGAATACAGTGGAGTACAGTAGAGGTAGAGTACAGTGGAGTACAGTAGAGGTAGAGTACAGTGGAGTACAGTAGAGGTAGAGTACAGTGGAGCAGAGTAGAGGTAGAGTACAGTGGAGTACAGTAGAGGTAGAGTACAGTGGAGCACAGTAGAGCTAGAGTACAGTGGAGTACAGTGGAGCACAGTAGAGGTGGAGTACAGTAGAGTAGAGTATAGGTTGAGTACAGTGGAGTACAGTAGAGGTAGAGTACAGTAGAGCACAGTAGAGGTAGAATACAGTGGAGTACAGTAGAGGTAGAGTACAGTGGAGTACAGTAGAGGTAGAGTACAGTGTAGTACAGTAGAGGTAGAGAACAGTACAGTACAGTAGAGGTAGAGTACAGTGGAGTACAGTAGAGGTAGAGTACAGTAGAGCACAGTAGAGGTAGAATACAGTGGAGTACAGTAGAGGTAGAGTACAGTGGAGTACAGTAGAGGTAGAGTACAGTGGAGTACAGTAGAGGTAGAGCACAGTGGAGCAGAGTAGAGGTAGAGTACAGTGGAGTACAGTAGAGGTAGAGTACAGTGGAGCACAGTAGAGCTAGAGTACAGTGGAGTACAGTGGAGCACAGTAGAGGTGGAGTACAGTAGAGTAGAGTATAGGTTGAGTACAGTGGAGTACAGTAGAGATAGAGTAGAGTGGAGTAGAGTAGAGATAGAGTACAGTGGATTAGAGTAGATATAGAGTACAGTGGAGTATAGTTGAGGTAGAGTACAGTGGAGCACATTAGAGGTAGAGTACAGTGGAGTATAGTTGAGGTAGACTACAGTGGAGTACAGTAGATGTAGAGTACAGTGGAGCACAGTAGAGGTAGAGTACAGTGGAGTACAGTAGAGGTAGAGTACAGTGGAGTACAGTAGAGGTAGAGTAGAGTGGAGCACATTACAGGTGGAGTAGAGTAGAGTAGAGTAGAGGTAGAGTACAGTGGAGTACAGTAGAAGTAGAGTACAGTGGAGCACAGTAGAGGTAGAGTAGAGTGGAGCACAGTAGAGGTAGAGTACAGTGGAGTACAGTAGATGTAGACTACAGTGGAGTAGAGTAGAGATAGAGTAGAGTGGAGCAAAGCAGAGGTAGAGTACAGTGGATCACAGTAGAGATAGAGTACAGTGGAGTACAGTTGAGCACAGTAGAGGTATAGTACAGTGGAGCACAGTAGCGATAGATTACAGTGGAGTACAGTGGAGCACAGTGGAGATAGAGTAAAGTGGATCACATTAGAGATAGAGTACAGTGGAGTCCAGTGGAGCACAGTGGAGGTAGAGTACAGTGGAGTACAGTAGAGATAGTATACAGTTGAGTACAGTAGATATAGAGTACAGTGGAGTACAGTAGAGGTAGAGTACAGTGGAGTACAGTAGAGGTAGAGTACAGTGGATTACAGTAGAGATAGAGTACAGTGGAGCACAGTAGAGGTATAGAGTACAGTTGAGCACAGTAGAGATAGAGTACAGTGGAGCACAGTAGAGGTAGAGTACAGTGGAGTACAGTAGTGATAGAGTACAGTGGAGTACAGTAGAGATAGAGTACAGTGGAGAACAGTAGAGATAGAGTACAGTGGAGTATAGTAGAGGTAGAGTACAGTGGAGTACATTAGAGGTAGAGTACAGTGGAGCACAGTAGAGATAGAGTACAGTAGAGCACAGTAGAGGTAGAGTACAGTGGAGTACAGTGGAGCACAGTAGAGGTGGAGTACAGTAGAGTACAGGATAGGTAGAGAAAAGTACAGTACAGTTGAGGTAGAGTGCAGTGGATTACAGTACAGATAGAGTACAGTGGAGCACAGTAGAGATAGCGTACAGTGGAGTACAGTAGAGTTAGAGTACAGTGGAGCACAGTAGAGGTAGAGTACAGTGGAGCACAGTAGAGGTAGAGTACAGTGGATCAAAGTAGAGATAGAGTACAATGGAGTACAGTAGAGATAGAGTCATTGGAGTACAGTAGAGGTAGAGTACAGTGGAGTACAGTAGAGGTAGAGTACAGTGGAGTACAGTAGATATAGAGTCAGTGGAGTACAGTAGAGTAGAGTACAGTAGAGCACAGTAGCCGTAGAGTACATTGGAGCACAGTAGAGGTAGAGTACAGTGGAGCACAGTAGAGATAGAGTACAGTGGAGTACAGTAGAGGTAAAGTACAGTGGAGTACAGTAGAGATAGAGTACAGTGGAGCACAGTAGAGGTAGAGTACAGTGGAGCACAGTAGAGGTGGAGTACAGTAGAGTACAGTAGAGGTAGAGAACAGTACAGTAGAGGTAGAGTACAGTGGAGTACAGTAGAGATAGAGTACAGTGCAGCACAGTAGAGATAGAGTACAGTGGAGCACAGTAGAGGTAGAGTACAGTGGATCACAGTAGAGATAGAGTACAGTGGAGTGCAGGAGAGATAGAGTACATTGGAGTACAGTAGAGGTAGAGTAATGTGGAGTACAGTAGAGATAGAGTACAGTGGAGCACAGTAGAGGTAGAGTACAGTGGAGTACAGTAGAGAAAGAGTACAGTGGAGCACAGTAGAGGTAGAGTACAGTGGAGCACAGTAGAGGTAGAGTACAGTGGAGCACAGTAGAGGTAGAGTACAGTTGATCACAGTAGAGGTAGAGTACAGTGGAGTACAGTAGAGGTAGAGTAAAGTGGAGTACATTAGAGATAGAGTCAGTGGAGTACAGTAGAGTAGAGTACAGTAGAGCACAGTAGAGGTAGAGTACAGTTGAGTCCAGTGGAGCACAGTGGAGGTAGAGTACAGTGGATCACAGCAGAGATAGAGTACAATGGAGTCCAGTTGAGCAAAGTGGAGGTAGAGTACAGTGGAGTACAGTAGAGATAGTGTACAGTGGAGTACAGTAGATATAGAGTACAGTGGAGTACAGTAGATGTAGAGTACAGTGGAGTACAGTAGAGGTAGAGTACAGTGGAGTACAGTAGAGATAGAGTCAGTGGAGTACAGTAGAGTAGAGCACAGTAGAGGTAGAGTACAGTGGAGTACAGTAGAAATAGAGTACAGTGGAGAACAGTAGAGATAGAGTACAGTGGAGTATAGTAGAGGTAGAGTACAGTGGAGTACAGTAGAGGTAGAGGACAGTGGAGTACAGTAGAGATAGAGTACAGTGGAGCACAGTAGAGGTAGAGTACAGTGGAGTACAGTAGAAATAGAGTACAGTGGATCACAGTAGAGATAGAGTACAGTGGAGTACAGTAGAGGTAGAGTACAGTGGAGTACAATAGAGGTAGAGTACAGTGGAGTACAGTAGAGATAGAGTCAGTGGAGTACAGTAGAGGTAGAGTACAGTGGAAAACAGTAGAGATAGAGTACAGTGGAGCACAGTAGAGGTAGAGTACAGTGGAGTACAGTAGAAATAGAGTACAGTGGAGAACAGTAGAGATATATTACAGTGGAGTATAGTAGAGGTAGAGTACAGTGGATCACAGTAGATATAGAGTACAGTGGAGTCCAGTGGAGGACAGTGGAGGTAGAGTACAGTGGAGTACAGTAGAGATAGAGTACAGTGGAGCACAGTAGAGATAGAGTAGAGTGGAGTACAGCAGAGGTAGAGTACAGTGGAGTACAGTAGAGGTAGAGTACAGTGGAGCACAGTAGAGGTAGAGTAAAGTGGAGTACAGTAGAGGTAGAGTACAGTGGATCACAGTAGATATAGAGTACAGTGGAGTCCAGTGGAGCACAGTGGAAGTAGAGTACAGTGGAGTACAGTAGAGATAGAGTACAGTGGAGCACAGTAGAGATAGAGTAGAGTGGAGTACAGTGGAGGTAGAGTACAGTGGAGTACAGTAGAGGTAGAGTACAGTGGAGCACAGTAGAGGTAGAGTAAAGTGGAGTACAGTAGAGGTAGAGTACAGTGGAGTACAGTTGAGATAGAGTCAGTGGAGTACAGTAGAGTAGAGTACAGTAGAGCAGAGTAGCCGTAGAGTACAGTGGAGTACAGTAGAGTAGAGTACAGTAGAGCACAGTAGTGGTAGAGTACAGTGGAGCACAGTGGAGGTAGAGTACATTGGAGTACAGTAGAGGTAGAGTACAGTGGAGCACAGTAGAGGTAGAGTACAGTGGAGTACAGTAGAGGTAGAGTACAGTGGAGCACAGTAGAGGTAGAGTACAGTGGAGTACAGTAGAGTAGAGTACAGTAGAGCACAGTAGAGTTAGAGTACAGTGGAGTCCAGTGGAGAACAGTGGAGGTAGAGTACAGTGGAGTACAGTAGAGATAGTGTACAGTGGAGTACAGTAGAGATAGAGTACAGTGGAGTACAGTAGAAGTAGAGTACAGTGGAGTACAGTAGAAATAGAGTACAGTGGAGCACAGTAGAGATAGAGTACAGTAGAGCACAGTAGAGGTAGAGTACAGTGAAGTACAGTAGAGGTAAAGTACAGTGGAGTACAGTAGAGATAGAGTACAGTGGAGTAAAGTAGAGATAGAGTCAGTGGAGTAAAGTAGAGTAGAGTAAAGTAGAGCACAGTAGAGGTGGAGTACAGTGGAGTCCAGTGGAGCACAGTGGAGATAGAGTAAAGTGGATCACATTAGAGATAGAGTACAGTGGAGTCCAGTGGAGCACAGTGGAGGTAGAGTACAGTGGAGTCCAGTGGAGCACAGTGGAGGTAGAGTAAAGTGGAGTACAGTAGAGGTAGAGTACAGTGGAGTACAGTTGAGATAGAGTCAGTGGAGTACAGTAGAGTAGAGTACAGTAGAGCAGAGTAGCCGTAGAGTACAGTGGAGTACAGTAGAGTAGAGTACAGTAGAGCACAGTAGAGGTAGAGTACAGTGGAGCACAGTGGAGGTAGAGTACATTGGAGTACAGTAGAGGTAGAGTACAGTGGAGCACAGTAGAGGTAGAGTACAGTGGAGTACAGTAGAGGTAGAGTACAGTGGAGCACAGTAGAGGTAGAGTACAGTGGAGTACAGTAGAGTAGAGTACAGTAGAGCACAGTAGAGTTAGAGTACAGTGGAGTCCAGTGGAGAACAGTGGAGGTAGAGTACAGTGGAGTACAGTAGAGATAGTGTACAGTGGAGTACAGTAGAGATAGAGTACAGTGGAGTACAGTAGAAGTAGAGTACAGTGGAGTACAGTAGAAATAGAGTACAGTGGAGCACAGTAGAGATAGAGTACAGTAGAGCACAGTAGAGGTAGAGTACAGTGGAGTACAGTGGAGCACAGTAGAGGTGGAGTACAGTAGAGTACAGTAGAGGTAGAGAACAGTACAGTAGAGGTAGAGTACAGTGGAGCACAGTAGAGGTAGAGTAGAGTGGAGCACAGTAGAGGTAGAGTAGAGTGGAGCAGAGTAGAGGTAAAGTACAGTGGAGTACAGTAGAGGTAGAGCACAGTAGAGCAGAGTAGAGGTAGAGTACAGTGGAGTACAGTAGAGGTAGAGCACAGTGGAGCACTGTAGAGGTAGAGTACAGTGGAGTACAGTAGAGATAGAGTACAGTGGAGCACAGTAGAGGTAGAGTACAGTGGAGCAGAGTAGAGGTAGAGTACAGTGGAGTACAGTAGAGGTAGAGTACAGTGGAGCACAGTAGAGGTAGATTACAGTGGAGCACAGTAGAGGTAGAGTACAGTGGAGTACAGTGGAGCACAGTAGAGGTGGAGTACAGCAGAGTACAGTAGAGGTAGATTACAGTGGAGCACAGTAGAGGTAGAGTACAGTGGAGTACAGTGGAGTACAGTAGAGGTGGAGTACAGTAGAGTACAGTAGAGGTAGAGAACAGTACAGTACAGTAGAGGTAGAGTACAGTGGAGTACAGTAGAGGTAGAGTAAAGTAGAGCACAGTAGAGGTAGAATACAGTGGAGTACAGTAGAGGTAGAGTACAGTGGAGCACAGTAGAGGTAGAGAACAGTACAGTACAGTAGAGGTAGAGTAGAGTGGAGTACAGTAGAGGTAGAGTACAGTAGAGCACAGTAGAGGTAGAGAACAGTACAGTACAGTAGAGGTAGATTACAGTGGAGCACAGTAGAGGTAGAGTACAGTGGAGTACAGTGGAGTACAGTAGAGGTAGAGTACAGTGGAGTACAGTAGAGATAGAGTACAGTGGAGCACAGTAGAGATAGAGTAGAGTGGAGTACAGCAGAGGTAGAGTACAGTGGAGTACAGTAGAGGTAGAGTACAGTGGAGCACAGTAGAGGTAGAGTAAAGTGGAGTACAGTAGAGGTAGAGTACAGTGGATCACAGTAGATATAGAGTACAGTGGAGTCCAGTGGAGCACAGTGGAAGTAGAGTACAGTGGAGTACAGTAGAGATAGAGTACAGTGGAGCACAGTAGAGATAGAGTAGAGTGGAGTACAGTGGAGGTAGAGTACAGTGGAGTACAGTAGAGGTAGAGTACAGTGGAGCACAGTAGAGATAGAGTAAAGTGGAGTACAGTAGAGGTAGAGTACAGTGAAGTACAGTTGAGATAGAGTCAGTGGAGTACAGTAGAGTAGAGTACAGTAGAGCAGAGTAGCCGTAGAGTACAGTGGAGTACAGTAGAGTAGAGTACAGTAGAGCACAGTAGTGGTAGAGTACAGTGGAGCACAGTGGAGGTAGAGTACATTGGAGTACAGTAGAGGTAGAGTACAGTGGAGCACAGTAGAGGTAGAGTACAGTGGAGTACAGTAGAGGTAGAGTACAGTGGAGCACAGTAGAGGTAGAGTACAGTGGAGTACAGTAGAGTAGAGTACAGTAGAGCACAGTAGAGTTAGAGTACAGTGGAGTCCAGTGGAGAACAGTGGAGGTAGAGTACAGTGGAGTACAGTAGAGATAGTGTACAGTGGAGTACAGTAGAGATAGAGTACAGTGGAGTACAGTAGAAGTAGAGTACAGTGGAGTACAGTAGAAATAGAGTACAGTGGAGCACAGTAGAGATAGAGTACAGTAGAGCACAGTAGAGGTAGAGTACAGTGAAGTACAGTAGAGGTAAAGTACAGTGGAGTACAGTAGAGATAGAGTACAGTGGAGTAAAGTAGAGATAGAGTCAGTGGAGTAAAGTAGAGTAGAGTAAAGTAGAGCACAGTAGAGGTGGAGTACAGTGGAGTCCAGTGGAGCACAGTGGAGATAGAGTAAAGTGGATCACATTAGAGATAGAGTACAGTGGAGTCCAGTGGAGCACAGTGGAGGTAGAGTACAGTGGAGTCCAGTGGAGCACAGTGGAGGTAGAGTAAAGTGGAGTACAGTAGAGGTAGAGTACAGTGGAGTACAGTTGAGATAGAGTCAGTGGAGTACAGTAGAGTAGAGTACAGTAGAGCAGAGTAGCCGTAGAGTACAGTGGAGTACAGTAGAGTAGAGTACAGTAGAGCACAGTAGAGGTAGAGTACAGTGGAGCACAGTGGAGGTAGAGTACATTGGAGTACAGTAGAGGTAGAGTACAGTGGAGCACAGTAGAGGTAGAGTACAGTGGAGTACAGTAGAGGTAGAGTACAGTGGAGCACAGTAGAGGTAGAGTACAGTGGAGTACAGTAGAGTAGAGTACAGTAGAGCACAGTAGAGTTAGAGTACAGTGGAGTCCAGTGGAGAACAGTGGAGGTAGAGTACAGTGGAGTACAGTAGAGATAGTGTACAGTGGAGTACAGTAGAGATAGAGTACAGTGGAGTACAGTAGAAGTAGAGTACAGTGGAGTACAGTAGAAATAGAGTACAGTGGAGCACAGTAGAGATAGAGTACAGTAGAGCACAGTAGAGGTAGAGTACAGTGGAGTACAGTGGAGCACAGTAGAGGTGGAGTACAGTAGAGTACAGTAGAGGTAGAGAACAGTACAGTAGAGGTAGAGTACAGTGGAGCACAGTAGAGGTAGAGTAGAGTGGAGCACAGTAGAGGTAGAGTAGAGTGGAGCAGAGTAGAGGTAAAGTACAGTGGAGTACAGTAGAGGTAGAGCACAGTAGAGCAGAGTAGAGGTAGAGTACAGTGGAGTACAGTAGAGGTAGAGCACAGTGGAGCACTGTAGAGGTAGAGTACAGTGGAGTACAGTAGAGATAGAGTACAGTGGAGCACAGTAGAGGTAGAGTACAGTGGAGCAGAGTAGAGGTAGAGTACAGTGGAGTACAGTAGAGGTAGAGTACATTGGAGCACATTAGAGGTAGAGTACAGTGGAGTACAGTGGAGCACAGTAGAGGTGGAGTACAGCAGAGTACAGTAGAGGTAGATTACAGTGGAGCACAGTAGAGGTAGAGTACAGTGGAGTACAGTGGAGTACAGTAGAGGTGGAGTACAGTAGAGTACAGTAGAGGTAGAGAACAGTACAGTACAGTAGAGGTAGAGTACAGTGGAGTACAGTAGAGGTAGAGTACAGTAGAGCACAGTAGAGGTAGAATACAGTGGAGTACAGTAGAGGTAGAGTACAGTGGAGCACAGTAGAGGTAGAGAACAGTACAGTACAGTAGAGGTAGAGTAGAGTGGAGTACAGTAGAGGTAGAGTACAGTAGAGCACAGTAGAGGTAGAGAACAGTACAGTACAGTAGAGGTAGATTACAGTGGAGCACAGTAGAGGTAGAGTACAGTGGAGTACAGTGGAGTACAGTAGAGGTAGAGTACAGTGGAGTACAGTAGAGATAGAGTACAGTGGAGTACAGTAGAGGTAGAGTACAGTGGAGTACAGTAGAGGTAGAGTACAGTGGAGTACAGTAGAGGTAGAGTACAGTGGAGCAGAGTAGAGGTAGAGTACAGTGGAGTACAGTAGAGGTAGAGTACAGTGGAGTACAGTAGAGGTAGAGTACAGTGGAGCAGAGTAGAGGTAGAGTACAGTGGAGTACAGTAGAGGTAGAGTACAGTGGAGCACAGTAGAGCTAGAGTACAGTGGAGTACAGTGGAGCACAGTAGAGGTGGAGTACAGTAGAGTAGAGTATAGGTTGAGTACAGTGGAGTACAGTAGAGATAGAGTAGAGTGGAGTAGAGTAGAGATAGAGTACAGTGGATTAGAGTAGATATAGAGTACAGTGGAGTATAGTTGAGGTAGAGTACAGTGGAGCACATTAGAGGTAGAGTACAGTGGAGTATAGTTGAGGTAGACTACAGTGGAGTACAGTAGAGGTAGAGTACAGTGGAGCACAGTAGAGGTAGAGTACAGTGGAGTACAGTAGAAGTAGAGTACAGTGGAGTACAGTAGAGGTAGAGTAGAGTCGAGTACAGTAGAGGTAGAGTACATTGGAGTACAGTAGAGGTAGAGTACAGTGGAGTAGAGTAGAGATAGAGTAGAATGGAGCACAGCAGAGGTAGAGTACAGTGGATCACAGTAGAGATAGAGTACAGTGGAGTACAGTAGAGGTAGAGTACAGTGGAGCACATTAGAGGTAGAGTACAGTGGAGTATTGTTGAGGTAGACTACAGTGGAGTACAGTAGAGATAGAGTACAGTAGAGCAGAGTAGAGTAGAGTACAGTGGAGTACAGTAGAGGTAGAGCACAGTAGAGCAGAGTAGAGGTAGAGTACAGTGGAGTACAGTAGAGGTATAGCACAGTGGAGCACTGTAGAGGTAGAGTACAGTGGAGTACAGTAGAGATAGAGTACAGTGGAGCACAGTAGAGGTAGAGTACAGTGGAGCACAGTAGAGGTAGAGTACAGTGGAGCACAGTAGAAGTAGAGTACAGTGGAGTACAGTAGAGGTAGATTACAGTGGAGTACAGTAGAGGTAGAGTACAGTGGAGCACAGTAGAGGTAGAGTACAGTGGAGTACAGTGGAGCACAGTAGAGGTGGAGTACAGTAGAGTACAGTAGAGGTAGAGTACAGTGGAGTACAGTAGAGGTAGAGTACAGTGGAGTACAGAAGAGATAGAGTACAGTGGAGCACAGTAGAGGTAGAGTACAGTGGAGCACAGTAGAGGTAGAGTAAAGTGGAGCACAGTAGAGGTAGAGTACAGTGGAGTACAGTAGAGGTAGAGTACAGTGGAGCACAGTAGAGGTAGAGTACAGTGGAGCACAGTAGAGGTATAGTACAGTGGAGTACAGTGGAGCACAGTAGAGGTGGAGTACAGTAGAGTACAGTAGAGGTAGAGTACAGTGGAGCACAGTAGAGGTAGAGTACAGTAGAGCACAGTAGAGGTAGAATACAGTGGAGTACAGTAGAGGTAGAGTACAGTGGAGTACAGTAGAGGTAGAGTATAGTGTAGTACAGTAGAGGTAGAGAACAGTACAGTACAGTAGAGGTAGAGTACAGTGGAGTACAGTAGAGGTAGAGTACAGTAGAGCACAGTAGAGGTAGAATACAGTGGAGTACAGTAGAGGTAGAGTACAGTGGAGTACAGTAGAGGTAGAGTACAGTGGAGTACAGTAGAGGTAGAGTACAGTGGAGCAGAGTAGAGGTAGAGTACAGTGGAGTACAGTAGAGGTAGAGTACAGTGGAGCACAGTAGAGCTAGAGTACAGTGGAGTACAGTGGAGCACAGTAGAGGTGGAGTACAGTAGAGTAGAGTATAGGTTGAGTACAGTGGAGTACAGTAGAGGTAGAGTACAGTAGAGCACAGTAGAGGTAGAATACAGTGGAGTACAGTAGAGGTAGAGTACAGTGGAGTACAGTAGAGGTAGAGTACAGTGTAGTACAGTAGAGGTAGAGAACAGTACAGTACAGTAGAGGTAGAGTACAGTGGAGTACAGTAGAGGTAGAGTACAGTAGAGCACAGTAGAGGTAGAATACAGTGGAGTACAGTAGAGGTAGAGTACAGTGGAGTACAGTAGAGGTAGAGTACAGTGGAGTACAGTAGAGGTAGAGTACAGTGGAGCAGAGTAGAGGTAGAGTACAGTGGAGTACAGTAGAGGTAGAGTACAGTGGAGCACAGTAGAGCTAGAGTACAGTGGAGTACAGTGGAGCACAGTAGAGGTGGAGTACAGTAGAGTAGAGTATAGGTTGAGTACAGTGGAGTACAGTAGAGATAGAGTAGAGTGGAGTAGAGTAGAGATAGAGTACAGTGGATTAGAGTAGATATAGAGTACAGTGGAGTATAGTTGAGGTAGAGTACAGTGGAGCACATTAGAGGTAGAGTACAGTGGAGTATAGTTGAGGTAGACTACAGTGGAGTACAGTAGATGTAGAGTACAGTGGAGCACAGTAGAGGTAGAGTACAGTGGAGTACAGTAGAGGTAGAGTACAGTGGAGTACAGTAGAGGTAGAGTAGAGTGGAGCACATTACAGGTGGAGTAGAGTAGAGTAGAGTAGAGGTAGAGTACAGTGGAGTACAGTAGAAGTAGAGTACAGTGGAGCACAGTAGAGGTAGAGTAGAGTGGAGCACAGTAGAGGTAGAGTACAGTGGAGTACAGTAGATGTAGACTACAGTGGAGTAGAGTAGAGATAGAGTAGAGTGGAGCAAAGCAGAGGTAGAGTACAGTGGATCACAGTAGAGATAGAGTACAGTGGAGTACAGTTGAGCACAGTAGAGGTATAGTACAGTGGAGCACAGTAGCGATAGATTACAGTGGAGTACAGTGGAGCACAGTGGAGATAGAGTAAAGTGGATCACATTAGAGATAGAGTACAGTGGAGTCCAGTGGAGCACAGTGGAGGTAGAGTACAGTGGAGTACAGTAGAGATAGTATACAGTTGAGTACAGTAGATATAGAGTACAGTGGAGTACAGTAGAGGTAGAGTACAGTGGAGTACAGTAGAGGTAGAGTACAGTGGATTACAGTAGAGATAGAGTACAGTGGAGCACAGTAGAGGTATAGAGTACAGTTGAGCACAGTAGAGATAGAGTACAGTGGAGCACAGTAGAGGTAGAGTACAGTGGAGTACAGTAGTGATAGAGTACAGTGGAGTACAGTAGAGATAGAGTACAGTGGAGAACAGTAGAGATAGAGTACAGTGGAGTATAGTAGAGGTAGAGTACAGTGGAGTACATTAGAGGTAGAGTACAGTGGAGCACAGTAGAGATAGAGTACAGTAGAGCACAGTAGAGGTAGAGTACAGTGGAGTACAGTGGAGCACAGTAGAGGTGGAGTACAGTAGAGTACAGGATAGGTAGAGAAAAGTACAGTACAGTTGAGGTAGAGTGCAGTGGATTACAGTACAGATAGAGTACAGTGGAGCACAGTAGAGATAGCGTACAGTGGAGTACAGTAGAGTTAGAGTACAGTGGAGCACAGTAGAGGTAGAGTACAGTGGAGCACAGTAGAGGTAGAGTACAGTGGATCAAAGTAGAGATAGAGTACAATGGAGTACAGTAGAGATAGAGTCATTGGAGTACAGTAGAGGTAGAGTACAGTGGAGTACAGTAGAGGTAGAGTACAGTGGAGTACAGTAGATATAGAGTCAGTGGAGTACAGTAGAGTAGAGTACAGTAGAGCACAGTAGCCGTAGAGTACATTGGAGCACAGTAGAGGTAGAGTACAGTGGAGCACAGTAGAGATAGAGTACAGTGGAGTACAGTAGAGGTAAAGTACAGTGGAGTACAGTAGAGATAGAGTACAGTGGAGCACAGTAGAGGTAGAGTACAGTGGAGCACAGTAGAGGTGGAGTACAGTAGAGTACAGTAGAGGTAGAGAACAGTACAGTAGAGGTAGAGTACAGTGGAGTACAGTAGAGATAGAGTACAGTGCAGCACAGTAGAGATAGAGTACAGTGGAGCACAGTAGAGGTAGAGTACAGTGGATCACAGTAGAGATAGAGTACAGTGGAGTGCAGGAGAGATAGAGTACATTGGAGTACAGTAGAGGTAGAGTAATGTGGAGTACAGTAGAGATAGAGTACAGTGGAGCACAGTAGAGGTAGAGTACAGTGGAGTACAGTAGAGAAAGAGTACAGTGGAGCACAGTAGAGGTAGAGTACAGTGGAGCACAGTAGAGGTAGAGTACAGTGGAGCACAGTAGAGGTAGAGTACAGTTGATCACAGTAGAGGTAGAGTACAGTGGAGTACAGTAGAGGTAGAGTAAAGTGGAGTACAGTAGAGATAGAGTCAGTGGAGTACAGTAGAGTAGAGTACAGTAGAGCACAGTAGAGGTAGAGTACAGTTGAGTCCAGTGGAGCACAGTGGAGGTAGAGTACAGTGGATCACAGCAGAGATAGAGTACAATGGAGTCCAGTTGAGCAAAGTGGAGGTAGAGTACAGTGGAGTACAGTAGAGATAGTGTACAGTGGAGTACAGTAGATATAGAGTACAGTGGAGTACAGTAGATGTAGAGTACAGTGGAGTACAGTAGAGGTAGAGTACAGTGGAGTACAGTAGAGATAGAGTCAGTGGAGTACAGTAGAGTAGAGCACAGTAGAGGTAGAGTACAGTGGAGTACAGTAGAAATAGAGTACAGTGGAGAACAGTAGAGATAGAGTACAGTGGAGTATAGTAGAGGTAGAGTACAGTGGAGTACAGTAGAGGTAGAGGACAGTGGAGTACAGTAGAGATAGAGTACAGTGGAGCACAGTAGAGGTAGAGTACAGTGGAGTACAGTAGAAATAGAGTACAGTGGATCACAGTAGAGATAGAGTACAGTGGAGTACAGTAGAGGTAGAGTACAGTGGAGTACAATAGAGGTAGAGTACAGTGGAGTACAGTAGAGATAGAGTCAGTGGAGTACAGTAGAGGTAGAGTACAGTGGAAAACAGTAGAGATAGAGTACAGTGGAGCACAGTAGAGGTAGAGTACAGTGGAGTACAGTAGAAATAGAGTACAGTGGAGAACAGTAGAGATATATTACAGTGGAGTATAGTAGAGGTAGAGTACAGTGGATCACAGTAGATATAGAGTACAGTGGAGTCCAGTGGAGGACAGTGGAGGTAGAGTACAGTGGAGTACAGTAGAGATAGAGTACAGTGGAGCACAGTAGAGATAGAGTAGAGTGGAGTACAGCAGAGGTAGAGTACAGTGGAGTACAGTAGAGGTAGAGTACAGTGGAGCACAGTAGAGGTAGAGTAAAGTGGAGTACAGTAGAGGTAGAGTACAGTGGATCACAGTAGATATAGAGTACAGTGGAGTCCAGTGGAGCACAGTGGAAGTAGAGTACAGTGGAGTACAGTAGAGATAGAGTACAGTGGAGCACAGTAGAGATAGAGTAGAGTGGAGTACAGTGGAGGTAGAGTACAGTGGAGTACAGTAGAGGTAGAGTACAGTGGAGCACAGTAGAGGTAGAGTAAAGTGGAGTACAGTAGAGGTAGAGTACAGTGGAGTACAGTTGAGATAGAGTCAGTGGAGTACAGTAGAGTAGAGTACAGTAGAGCAGAGTAGCCGTAGAGTACAGTGGAGTACAGTAGAGTAGAGTACAGTAGAGCACAGTAGTGGTAGAGTACAGTGGAGCACAGTGGAGGTAGAGTACATTGGAGTACAGTAGAGGTAGAGTACAGTGGAGCACAGTAGAGGTAGAGTACAGTGGAGTACAGTAGAGGTAGAGTACAGTGGAGCACAGTAGAGGTAGAGTACAGTGGAGTACAGTAGAGTAGAGTACAGTAGAGCACAGTAGAGTTAGAGTACAGTGGAGTCCAGTGGAGAACAGTGGAGGTAGAGTACAGTGGAGTACAGTAGAGATAGTGTACAGTGGAG
This sequence comes from Tiaroga cobitis, assembly GCA_030578255.1. Taxonomy (NCBI): domain Eukaryota; kingdom Metazoa; phylum Chordata; class Actinopteri; order Cypriniformes; family Leuciscidae; genus Tiaroga; species Tiaroga cobitis. Next base: position 2,657,008 of record CM060612.1, read on the forward strand.
TACAGTAGAGATAGAGTACAGTGGAGTACAGTAGAAGTAGAGTACAGTGGAGTACAGTAGAAATAGAGTACAGTGGAGCACAGTAGAGATAGAGTACAGTAGAGCACAGTAGAGGTAGAGTACAGTGAAGTACAGTAGAGGTAAAGTACAGTGGAGTACAGTAGAGATAGAGTACAGTGGAGTAAAGTAGAGATAGAGTCAGTGGAGTAAAGTAGAGTAGAGTAAAGTAGAGCACAGTAGAGGTGGAGTACAGTGGAGTCCAGTGGAGCACAGTGGAGATAGAGTAAAGTGGATCACATTAGAGATAGAGTACAGTGGAGTCCAGTGGAGCACAGTGGAGGTAGAGTACAGTGGAGTCCAGTGGAGCACAGTGGAGGTAGAGTAAAGTGGAGTACAGTAGAGGTAGAGTACAGTGGAGTACAGTTGAGATAGAGTCAGTGGAGTACAGTAGAGTAGAGTACAGTAGAGCAGAGTAGCCGTAGAGTACAGTGGAGTACAGTAGAGTAGAGTACAGTAGAGCACAGTAGAGGTAGAGTACAGTGGAGCACAGTGGAGGTAGAGTACATTGGAGTACAGTAGAGGTAGAGTACAGTGGAGCACAGTAGAGGTAGAGTACAGTGGAGTACAGTAGAGGTAGAGTACAGTGGAGCACAGTAGAGGTAGAGTACAGTGGAGTACAGTAGAGTAGAGTACAGTAGAGCACAGTAGAGTTAGAGTACAGTGGAGTCCAGTGGAGAACAGTGGAGGTAGAGTACAGTGGAGTACAGTAGAGATAGTGTACAGTGGAGTACAGTAGAGATAGAGTACAGTGGAGTACAGTAGAAGTAGAGTACAGTGGAGTACAGTAGAAATAGAGTACAGTGGAGCACAGTAGAGATAGAGTACAGTAGAGCACAGTAGAGGTAGAGTACAGTGGAGTACAGTGGAGCACAGTAGAGGTGGAGTACAGTAGAGTACAGTAGAGGTAGAGAACAGTACAGTAGAGGTAGAGTACAGTGGAGCACAGTAGAGGTAGAGTAGAGTGGAGCACAGTAGAGGTAGAGTACAGTGGAGTACAGTAGAGGTAGTGTACAGTGGAGCACAGTAGAGGTAGAGTACAGTGGAGCACAGTAGAGGTAGAGTACAGTGGAGTATAGTAGAGGTAGAGTACTGTAGAGCACAGTAGAGATAGAGTACAGTAGAGCACAGTAGAGGTAGAGTACAGTGGAGCACAGTAGAGGAAGAGTACAGTGTAGTACAGTAGAGATAGAGTACAGTGGAGTGCAGTAGAGATAGAGTACAGTCGAACACAGTAATGATAAGTGCAGTGGAGTATAGTAGAGGTAGAGTACAGTGGAGTACAGTAGAGGTAGAGTACAGTAGAGTACAGTAGAGGTAGAGTAGAGTGGAGCACATTAGAGGTGGAGTAGAGTAGAGTACAGTAGAGGTAGAGTACAGTGGAGTACAGTAGAAGTAGAGTACAGTGGAGCACAGTAGAGGTAGAGTAGAGTGGAGTACAGTAGAGGTAGAGTACAGTGGAGTACAGTAGAGGTAGAGTACAGTGGATCACAGTAGAGATAGAGTACAGTGGAGTACAGTGGAGCACAGTAGATGTACAGTACAGTGGAACACAGTAGAGATAGATTACAGTGGAGTAGAGTAGATATAGAGTACAGTGGAGTACAGTAGAGGTAGAGTACAGTGGAGCAGAGTAGAGGTAGAGTACAGTGGAGTACAGTAGAGGTAGAGCACAGTAGAGCAGAGTAGAGGTAGAGTACAGTGGAGTACAGTAGAGGTAGAGCACAGTGGAGCACTGTAGAGGTAGAGTACAGTGGAGTACAGTAGAGATAGAGTACAGTGGAGCACAGTAGAGGTAGAGTACAGTGGAGCAGAGTAGAGGTAGAGTACAGTGGAGCACAGTAGAGGTAGAGTACAGTGGAGTACAGTAGAGGCAGAGTACAGTGGAGTACAGTAGAGGTAGAGTACAGTGGAGTACAGTGGAGCACAGTAGAGGTGGAGTACAGTAGAGTACAGTAGAGGTAGAGTACAGTGGAGCACAGTAGAGGTAGAGTACAGTGGAGTACAGTGGAGTAGAGTAGAGGTGGAGTACAGTAGAGTACAGTAGAGGTAGAGAACAGTACAGTACAGTAGAGGTAGAGTACAGTGGAGTACAGTAGAGGTAGAGTACAGTAGAGCACAGTAGAGGTAGAATACAGTGGAGTACAGTAGAGGTAGAGTACAGTGGAGCACAGTAGAGGTAGAGTACAGTGGAGTACAGTAGAGGTAGAGTACAGTACAGTACAGTAGAGGTAGAGTACAGTGGAGTACAGTAGAGGTATAGTACAGTAGAGCACAGTAGAGGTAGAATACAGTGGAGTACAGTAGAGGTAGAGTACAGTGGATTACAGTAGAGGTAGAGTACAGTGGAGTACAGTAGAGATAGAGTACAGTGGAGCACAGTAGAGGTAGAGTACAGTGGAGCACAGTAGAGGTAGAGTACAGTGGAGCACAGTAGAGGTAGAGTACAGTGGAGTACAGTAGAGGTAGAGTACAGTGGAGTACAGTAGAGGTAGAGTACAGTGGAGCACAGTAGAGGTAGAGTACAGTGGAGTACAGTGGAGCACAGTAGAGGTGGAGTACAGTAGAGTACAGTAGAGGTAGAGTACAGTAGAGCACAGTAGAGGTAGAGTAAAGTGGAGTACAGTGGAGTACAGTAGAGGTGGAGTACAGTAGAGTACAGTAGAGGTAGAGAACAGTACAGTACAGTAGAGGTAGAGTACAGTGGAGTACAGTAGAGGTAGAGTACTGTAGAGCACAGTAGAGGTAGAGTACAGTAGAGCACAGTAGAGGTAGAATACAGTGGAGTACAGTAGAAGTAGAGTACAGTGGAGTACAGTAGAGGTAGAGTACAGTGGAGTACTGTAGAGATAGAGTACAGTGGAGCACAGTAGAGGTAGAGTACAGTGGAGCACAGTAGAGGTAGAGCACAGTGGAGCACAGAAAAGATAAAGTACAGTGGAGCACAGTAGAGATAGAGTACAGTGGAGTACAGTGGAGCACAGTAGATGTATAGTACAGTGGAGCACAGTAGAGATAGATTACAGTGGAGTAGAGTAGAGATAGAGTACAGTGGAGTACAGTAGAGGTAGAGTAGAGTTGAGCAGAGTAGAGGTAGAGTACAGTGGAGTACACTAGAGGTAGAGCACAGTAGAGCAGAGTAGAGGTAGAGTACAGTGGAGTACAGTAGAGATAGAGCACAGTGGAGCACTGTAGAGGTAGAGTAGAGTGGAGTACAGTAGAGATAGAGTACAGTGGAGCACAGTAGAGGTAGAGTACAGTGAAGCAGAGTAGAGGTAGAGTACAGTGGAGTACAGTAGAGGTAGAGTACAGTGGAGCACAGTAGAGCTAGAGTACAGTGGAGTACAGTGGAGCACAGTAGAGGTGGAGTACAGTAGAGTAGAGTAGAGGTAGAGTACAGTGGAGTACAGTAGAGATGGAGTAGAGTGGAGTAGAGTAGAGATAGAGTACAGTGGATTAGAGTAGAGATAGAGTACAGTGGAGTATAGTTGAGGTAGAGTACAGTGGAGCACAGTAGTAGTAGAGTACAGTGGAGTATAGTTGAGGTAGAGTACAGTGGAGCACAGTAGTGGTAGAGTACAGTGGGGTATAGTTGAGGTAGAGTACAGTGTAGTACAGTAGAGGTAGAGTACAGTGGAGCACAGTAGAGATAGAGTACAGTAGAGCAGAGCAGAGGTAGAGTACAGTGGAGTACAGTAGAGGTAGAGTACAGTGGAACACTGTAGAGGTGGAGTACAGTGGAGTACAGTAGAGGTAGAGTACAGTGGAGCACAGTAGAGATAGAGTACAATAGAGCAGAGTAGAGGTAGAGTACAGTGGAGTACAGTAGAGGTAGAGTACAGTGGAGCACTGTAGAGGTGGAGTACAGTGGAGTACAGTAGAGGTAGAGTACAGTGGAGCACTGTAGAGGTGGAGTACAGTGGAGTACAGTAGAGGTAGAGTACAGTGGAGCACAGTAGAGATAGAGTACAGTAGAGCACATTAGAGGTAGAGTACAGTGGAGTATAGTAGAGGTAGAGTACAGTGGAGTACAGTAGAGGTAGAGTACAGTGGAGCATAGTAGATGTAGAGTACAGTGGAGCACAGTAGAGGTAGAGTACAGTGGAGCACAGTAGAGGTAGAGTACAGTGGAGTATAGTAGAGGTAGAGTAGAGTGGAGCACAGTAGAGGTAGAGTACAGTGGAGTACAGTAGAGGTAGTGTACAGTGGAGCACAGTAGAGGTAGAGTACAGTGGAGCACAGTAGAGGTAGAGTACAGTGGAGTACAGTGGAGCACAGTAGAGGTAGAGTACAGTGGAGCACAGTAGAGGTAGAGTACAGTGGAGCACAGTAGAGGTAGAGTAGAGTGGAGCACAGTAGAGGTAGAGTACAGTGGAGTACAGTAGAGGTAGTGTACAGTGGAGCACAGTAGAGGTAGAGTACAGTGGAGCACAGTAGAGGTAGAGTACAGTGGAGTATAGTAGAGGTAGAGTACTGTAGAGCACAGTAGAGATAGAGTACAGTAGAGCACAGTAGAGGTAGAGTACAGTGGAGCACAGTAGAGGAAGGGTACAGTGTAGTACAGTAGAGATAGAGTACAGTGGAGTGCAGTAGAGATAGAGTACAGTCGAACACAGTAATGATAAGTGCAGTGGAGTATAGTAGAGGTAGAGTACAGTGGAGTACAGTAGAGGTAGAGTACAGTAGAGTACAGTAGAGGTAGAGTAGAGTGGAGCACATTAGAGGTGGAGTAGAGTAGAGTACAGTAGAGGTAGAGTACAGTGGAGTACAGTAGAAGTAGAGTACAGTGGAGCACAGTAGAGGTAGAGTAGAGTGGAGTACAGTAGAGGTAGAGTACAGTGGAGTACAGTAGAGGTAGAGTACAGTGGATCACAGTAGAGATAGAGTACAGTGGAGTACAGTGGAGCACAGTAGATGTACAGTACAGTGGAACACAGTAGAGATAGATTACAGTGGAGTAGAGTAGATATAGAGTACAGTGGAGTACAGTAGAGGTAGAGTACAGTGGAGCAGAGTAGAGGTAGAGTACAGTGGAGTACAGTAGAGGTAGAGCACAGTAGAGCAGAGTAGAGGTAGAGTACAGTGGAGTACAGTAGAGGTAGAGCACAGTGGAGCACTGTAGAGGTAGAGTACAGTGGAGTACAGTAGAGATAGAGTACAGTGGAGCACAGTAGAGGTAGAGTACAGTGGAGCAGAGTAGAGGTAGAGTACAGTGGAGCACAGTAGAGGTAGAGTAGAGTGGAGTACAGTAGAGGTAGAGTACAGTGGAGTACAGTAGAGGTAGAGTACAGTGGAGCACAGTAGAGGTAGAGGACAGTGGAGTACAGTGGAGCACAGTAGAGGTGGAGTACAGTAGAGTACAGTAGAGGTAGAGTACAGTGGAGCACAGTAGAGGTAGAGTACAGTGAAGTACAGTGGAGTACAGTAGATGTGGAGTACAGTAGAGTACAGTACAGGTAGAGTACAGTACAGTAGAGGTAGAGTACAGTGGAGTACAGTAGAGGTAGAGTACAGTAGAGCACACTAGAGGTAGAATACAGTGGAGTACAGTAGAGGTAGAGTACAGTGGAGTACAGTAGAGGTAGAGTACAGTGGAGTACAGTAGAGGTAGAGAACAGTACAGTACAGTAGAGGTAGAGTACAGTGGAGTACAGTAGAGGTAGAGGACAGTAGAGCACAGTAGAGGTAGAATACAGTGGTGTACAGTAGAGGTAGAGTACAGTGGAGTACAGTAGAGGTAGAGTACAGTGGAGTACAGTAGAGGTAGAGTACAGTGGAGCACAGTAGAGGTAGAGTACAGTGGAGTACAGTGGAGCACAATAGAGGTGGAGTACAGTAGAGTAGAGTATAGGTAGAGTACAGTGGAGTACAGTAGAGATAGAGTAGAGTAGAGTAGAGATAGAGTACAGTGGATTAGAGTAGAGATAGAGTACAGTGGAGTATAGTTGAGGTAGAGTACAGTGGAGCACAGTAGAGGTAGAGTACAGTGAAGTATAGTTGAGGTAGACTACAGTGGAGTACAGTAGAGGTAGAGTACAGTGGAGCACAGTAGAGATAGAGTACAGTAGAGCAGAGTAGATGTAGAGTACAGTGGAGTACAGTAGAGGTAGAGTACAGTGGAGCACTGTAGAGGTTGAGTACAGTGGAGTACAGTAGATGTAGAGTACAGTGGAGCACAGTAGAGATAGAGTACAGTAGAGCAGAGTAGAGGTAGAGTACAGTGGAGCACAGTAGAGGTAGAGTACAGTGAAGTATAGTAGAGGTAGAATACAGTGGAGTACAGTAGAGGTAGAGTACAGTGGAGTACAGTAGAGGTAGAGTACAGTGGAGTACAGTAGAGGTAGAGTACAGTGGATCACAGTAGAGGTAGAGTACAGTGGAGTACATTGGAGTACAGTAGAGGTGGAGTACAGTAGAGTACAGTAGAGGTAGAGAACAGTACAGTACAGTAGAGGTAGAGTACAGTGGAGTACAGTAGAGGTAGAGTACAGTAGAGCACAGTAGAGGTAGAATACAGTGGAGTACAGTAGAGGTAGAGTACAGTGGAGTACAGTAGAGGTAGAGTACAGTATAGTACAGTAGAGGTAGAGAACAGTACAGTACAGTAGAGGTAGAGTACAGTGGAGTACAGTAGAGATAGAGTACAGTAGAGCAGAGTAGAGGTAGAATACAGTGGAGTACAGTAGAGGTAGAGTACAGTGGAGCACAGTAGAGGTAGAGTACAGTGGAGCACTCCAGAGGTGGAGTACAGTGGAGTACAGTAGAGGTAGAGTACAGTGGAGCACAGTAGAGATAGAGTACAGTAGAGCACAGTAGAGGTAGAGTACAGTGGAGTATAGTAGATGTAGAGTACAGTGGAGCACAGTAGAGATAGAGTACAGTAGAGCACAGAAGAGGTAGAGTACAGTGGAGTATAGTAGATGTAGAGTAAAGTGGAGTATAGTTGAGGTAGACTACAGTGGAGTACAGTAGAGGTAGAGTACAGTGGAGTACAGTAGATGTAGAGTACAGTGGAGCAAAGTAGAGGTAGAGTAGAGTGGAGTATAGTTGAGGTAGAGAACAGTACAGTACAGTAGAGGTAGAGTAGAGTGGAGTACAGTAGAGGTAGAGTACAGTAGAGCACAGTAGAGGTAGAATACAGTGGAGTACAGTAGAGGTAGAGTACAGTGGAGTACAGTAGAGGTAGAGTACAGTGGAGTACAGAAGAGATAGAGTACAGTGGAGCACAGTAGAGGTAGAGTACAGTGGAGCACAGTAGAGGTAGAGTACAGAGGAGCACAGTAGATGTAGAGTACAGTGGAGTACAGTAGAGGTAGAGTACAGTGGAGTACAGAAGAGATAGAGTACAGTGGAGTACAGTAGAGGTAGAGTACAGTAGAGCACACTAGAGGTAGAATACAGTGGAGTACAGTAGAGGTAGAGTACAGTGGAGTACAGTAGAGGTAGAGTACAGTGGAGTACAGTAGAGGTAGAGAACAGTACAGTACAGTAGAGGTAGAGTACAGTGGAGTACAGTAGAGGTAGAGGACAGTAGAGCACAGTAGAGGTAGAATACAGTGGTGTACAGTAGAGGTAGAGTACAGTGGAGTACAGTAGAGGTAGAGTACAGTGGAGTACAGTAGAGGTAGAGTACAGTGGAGCACAGTAGAGGTAGAGTACAGTGGAGTACAGTGGAGCACAATAGAGGTGGAGTACAGTAGAGTAGAGTATAGGTAGAGTACAGTGGAGTACAGTAGAGATAGAGTAGAGTAGAGTAGAGATAGAGTACAGTGGATTAGAGTAGAGATAGAGTACAGTGGAGTATAGTTGAGGTAGAGTACAGTGGAGCACAGTAGAGGTAGAGTACAGTGAAGTATAGTTGAGGTAGACTACAGTGGAGTACAGTAGAGGTAGAGTACAGTGGAGCACAGTAGAGATAGAGTACAGTAGAGCAGAGTAGATGTAGAGTACAGTGGAGTACAGTAGAGGTAGAGTACAGTGGAGCACTGTAGAGGTTGAGTACAGTGGAGTACAGTAGATGTAGAGTACAGTGGAGCACAGTAGAGATAGAGTACAGTAGAGCAGAGTAGAGGTAGAGTACAGTGGAGCACAGTAGAGGTAGAGTACAGTGAAGTATAGTAGAGGTAGAATACAGTGGAGTACAGTAGAGGTAGAGTACAGTGGAGTACAGTAGAGGTAGAGTACAGTGGAGTACAGTAGAGGTAGAGTACAGTGGATCACAGTAGAGGTAGAGTACAGTGGAGTACATTGGAGTACAGTAGAGGTGGAGTACAGTAGAGTACAGTAGAGGTAGAGAACAGTACAGTACAGTAGAGGTAGAGTACAGTGGAGTACAGTAGAGGTAGAGTACAGTAGAGCACAGTAGAGGTAGAATACAGTGGAGTACAGTAGAGGTAGAGTACAGTGGAGTACAGTAGAGGTAGAGTACAGTATAGTACAGTAGAGGTAGAGAACAGTACAGTACAGTAGAGGTAGAGTACAGTGGAGTACAGTAGAGATAGAGTACAGTAGAGCAGAGTAGAGGTAGAATACAGTGGAGTACAGTAGAGGTAGAGTACAGTGGAGCACAGTAGAGGTAGAGTACAGTGGAGCACTCCAGAGGTGGAGTACAGTGGAGTACAGTAGAGGTAGAGTACAGTGGAGCACAGTAGAGATAGAGTACAGTAGAGCACAGTAGAGGTAGAGTACAGTGGAGTATAGTAGATGTAGAGTACAGTGGAGCACAGTAGAGATAGAGTACAGTAGAGCACAGAAGAGGTAGAGTACAGTGGAGTATAGTAGATGTAGAGTAAAGTGGAGTATAGTTGAGGTAGACTACAGTGGAGTACAGTAGAGGTAGAGTACAGTGGAGTACAGTAGATGTAGAGTACAGTGGAGCAAAGTAGAGGTAGAGTACAGTGGAGTATAGTTGAGGTAGAGAACAGTACAGTACAGTAGAGGTAGAGTAGAGTGGAGTACAGTAGAGGTAGAGTACAGTAGAGCACAGTAGAGGTAGAATACAGTGGAGTACAGTAGAGGTAGAGTACAGTGGAGTACAGTAGAGGTAGAGTACAGTGGAGTACAGAAGAGATAGAGTACAGTGGAGCACAGTAGAGGTAGAGTACAGTGGAGCACAGTAGAGGTAGAGTACAGAGGAGCACAGTAGAGGTAGAGTACAGTGGAGTACAGTAGAGGTAGAGTACAGTGGAGCACAGTAGAGGTAGAGTACAGTGGAGTAGAGTAGAGGTAGAGTACAGTGGAGTACAGTAGAGGTAGAGTACAGTAGAGCACAGTAGAGGTAGAATACAGTGGAGTACAGTAGAGGTAGAGTACAGTGGAGTACAGTAGAGGTAGAGTACAGTGGAGTACAGTAGAGGTAGAGTACAGTGGAGTATAGTAGAGGTAGAGTACAGTGGAGTATAGTTGAGGTAGACTACAGTAGAGTACAGTAGAGGTAGAATACAGTGGAGTACAGTAGAGGTAGAGTACAGTGGAGTACAGTAGAGATAGAGTACAGTGGAGCACAGTAGAGGTAGAGTACAGTGGAGCACAGTAGAGGTAGAGTAGAGTGGAGCACAGTAGAGGTAGAGTACAGTGGAGCACAGTAGAGGTATAGTACAGTGGAGCACAGTAGAGATAGATTACAGTGGAGTAGAATAGAGATAGAGTACAGTGGAGTACAGTAGAGGTAGAGTAGAGTTGAGCAGAGTAGAGGTAGAGTACAGTGGAGTACAGTAGAGGTAGAGCACAGTAGAGCAGAGTAGAGGTAGAGTACAGTGGAGTACAGTAGAGGTAGAGTAGAGTTGAGCAGAGTAGAGGTAGAGTACAGTGGAGTACAGTAGAGGTAGAGTACAGTGGAGCAGAGTAGAGGTAGAGTACAGTGGATTACAGTAGAGGTAGAATACAGTGGAGCACTGTAGAGGTGGAGTACAGTGGAGTACAGTAGAGGTAGAGTACAGTGGAGCACAGTAGAGATAGAGTACAGTAGAGCACAGTAGAGGTAGAGTACAGTGGAGTATAGTAGAGGTAGAGTACAGTGGAGTACAGTAGAGGTAGAGTACAGTGGAGCATAGTAGATGTAGAGTACAGTGGAGCACAGTAGAGGTAGAGTACAGTGGAGCACAGTAGAGGTAGAGTGCAGTGGAGTATAGTAGAGTTGGAGTACTGTAGAGCACAGTAGAGATAGAGTACATTAGAGCACAGTAGAGGTAGAGTACAGTGGAGCACAGTAGAGGAATAGTACAGTGTAGTACAGTAGAGATAGAGTACAGTGGAGTACAGTAGAGATAGAGTACAGTCGAACACAGTAGAGATAAGTGCAATGGAGTATAGTAGAGGTAGAGTACAGTGGAGTAGAGTAGAGGTAGAGTACAGTGGAGTACAGTAGAGGTAGAGTAGAGTGGAGCACATTAGAGGTGGAGTAGAGTAGAGTACAGTAGAGGTAGAGTACAGTGGAGTACAGTAGAAGTAGAGTACAGTGGAGCACAGTAGAGGTAGAGTAGAGTGGAGTACAGTAGAGGTAGAGTACAGTGGAGTACAGTAGAGGTAGAGTACAGTGGAGTAGAGTAGAGATAGAGTACAGTGGAGCACAGCAGAGGTGGAGTACAGTGGATCACAGTAGAGATAGAGTACAGTGGAGTACAGTGGAGCACAGTAGAGGTATAGTACAGTGGAGCACAGTAGAGATAGATTACAGTGGAGTAGAGTAGAGATAGAGTACAGTGGAGTATAGTTGAGGTAGAGTACAGTGGAGCACAGTAGAGGTAGAGTACAGTGGAGTATAGTTGAGGTAGACTACAGTAGAGTACAGAAGAGGTAGAGTACAGTGGAGCACAGTAGAGATAGAGTACAGTAGAGCAGAGTAAATGTAGAGTACAGTGGAGTACAGTAGAGGTAGAGTACAGTGGAGCACTGTAGAGGTGGAGTACAGTGGAGTACAGTAGAGGTAGAATACAGTGGAGCACAGTAGAGATAGAGTACAGTAGAGCACAGTAGAGGTAGAGTAGAGTGGAGCACATAAGAGGTAGAGTAGAGTAGAGTACAGTAGAGGTAGAGTACAGTGGAGTACAGTAGAAGTGGAGTACAGTGGAGCACAGTAGAGGTAGAGTAGAGTGGAGTACAGTAGAGGTAGAGTACAGTGGAGTACAGTAGTTGTAGAGTACAGTGGAGTAGAGTAGAGATAGAATACAGTGGAGCACAGCAGAGGTAGAGTACAGTGGATCACAGTAGAGATAGAGTACAGTGGAGTACAGTGGAGCACAGTAGAGGTATAGTACAGTGGAGCACAGTAGAGATAGATTACAGTGGAGTAGAGTAGAGATAGAGTACAGTGGAGTACAGTAGAGGTAGAGTAGAGTGGAGCAGAGTAGAGGTAAAGTACAGTGGAGTACAGTAGAGGTAGAGCACAGTAGAGCAGAGTAGAGGTAGAGTACAGTGGAGTACAGTAGAGGTAGAGCACAGTGGAGCACTGTAGAGGTAGAGTACAGTGGAGTACAGTAGAGATAGAGTACAGTGGAGCACAGTAGAGGTAGAGTACAGTGGAGCAGAGTAGAGGTAGAGTACAGTGGAGTACAGTAGAGGTAGAGTACAGTGGAGCACATTAGAGGTAGAGTACAGTGGAGTACAGTGGAGCACAGTAGAGGTGGAGTACAGCAGAGTACAGTAGAGGTAGAGTACAGTGGAGCACAGTAGAGGTAGAGTACAGTGGAGTACAGTGGAGTACAGTAGAGGTGGAGTACAGTAGAGTACAGTAGAGGTAGAGAACAGTACAGTACAGTAGAGGTAGAGTACAGTGGAGTACAGTAGAGGTAGAGTACAGTAGAGCACAGTAGAGGTAGAATACAGTGGAGTGCAGTAGAGGTAGAGTACAGTGGAGCACAGTAGAGGTAGAGAACAGTACAGTACAGTAGAGGTAGAGTAGAGTGGAGTACAGTAGAGGTAGAGTACAGTAGAGCACAGTAGAGGTAGAATACAGTTGAGTACAGTAGAGGTAGAGTACAGTGGAGTACAGTAGAGGTAGAGTACAGTGGAGTACAGAAGATATAGTGTACAGTGGAGCACATTAGAGGTAGAGTACAGTGGAGCACAGTAGAGGAAGAGTACGGTGGAGCACAGTAGAGGTAGAGTACAGTGGAGTACAGTAGAGTTTGAGTACAGTGGAGTACAGTAGAGGTAGAGTACAGTGGAGCACAGTAGAGGTAGAGTACAGTGGAGTACAGTAGAGGTAGAATACAGTGGAGTACAGTAGAGGTAGAGTACAGTGGAGTACAGTAGAGGTAGACTACAGTGGAGTACAGTAGAGGTAGAGTACAGTGGAGCAGAGTAGAGGTAGAGTACAGTGGAGTACAGTAGAGGTAGAGTACAGTGGAGTACAGTAGAGGTAGAGTACAGTGGAGCAGAGTAGAGGTAGAGTACAGTGGAGTACAGTAGAGGTAGAGTACAGTGGAGCACATTAGAGCTAGAGTACAGTGGAGTACAGTGGAGCACAGTAGAGGTGGAGTACAGTAGAGTAGAGTATAGGTTGAGTACAGTGGAGTACAGTAGAGATAGAGTAGAGTGGAGTAGAGTAGAGATAGAGTACAGTGGATTAGAGTAGATATAGAGTACAGTGGAGTATAGTTGAGGTAGAGTACAGTGGAGCACATTAGAGGTAGAGTACCGTGGAGTATAGTTGAGGTAGACTACAGTGGAGTACAGTAGAGGTAGAGTACAGTGGAGCACAGTAGAGGTAGAGTACAGTGGAGTACAGTAGAGGTAGAGTAGAGTGGAGCACATTAGAGGTGGAGTAGAGTAGAGTACAGTAGAGGTAGAGTACAGTGGAGTACAGTAGAAGTAGAGTACAGTGGAGTACAGTAGAGGTAGAGTAGAGTCGAGTACAGTAGAGGTAGAGTACAGTGGAGTACAGTAGAGGTAGAGTACAGTGGAGTAGAGTAGAGATAGAGTAGAATGGAGCACAGCAGAGGTAGAGTACAGTGGATCACAGTAGAGATAGAGTACAGTGGAGTACAGTAGAGGTAGAGTACAGTGGAGCACATTAGAGGTAGAGTACAGTGGAGTATTGTTGAGGTAGACTACAGTGGAGTACAGTAGAGATAGAGTACAGTAGAGCAGAGTAGAGTAGAGTACAGTGGAGTACAGTAGAGGTATAGCACAGTGGAGCACTGTAGAGGTAGAGTACAGTGGAGTACAGTAGAGATAGAGTACAGTGGAGCACAGTAGAGGTAGAGTACAGTGGAGCACAGTAGAGGTAGAGTACAGTGGAGCATAGTAGAAGTAGAGTACAGTGGAGTACAGTAGAGGTAGATTACAGTGGAGTACAATAGAGGTAGAGTACAGTGGAGCACAGTAGAGGTAGAGTACAGTGGAGTACAGAAGAGATAGAGTACAGTTGAGCACAGTAGAGGTAGAGTACAGTGGAGCACAGTAGAGGTAGAGTAAAGTGGAGCACAGTAGAGGTAGAGTACAGTGGAGTACAGTAGAGGTAGAGTACAGTGGAGCACAGTAGAGGGAGAGTACAGTGGAGCACAGTAGAGGTATAGTACAGTGGAGTACAGTGGAGCACAGTAGAGGTGGAGTACAGTAGAGTACAGTAGAGGTAGAGTACAGTGGAGCACAGTTGAGGTAGAGTACAGTAGAGCACAGTAGAGGTAGAATACAGTGGAGTACAGTAGAGGTAGAGTACAGTGGAGTACAGTAGAGGTAGAGTACAGTGTAGTACAGTAGAGGTAGAGAACAGTACAGTACAGTAGAGGTAGAGTACAGTGGAGTACAGTAGAGGTAGAGTACAGTAGAGCACAGTAGAGGTAGAATACAGTGGAGTACAGTAGAGGTAGAGTACAGTGGAGTACAGTAGAGGTAGAGTACAGTGGAGTACAGTAGAGGTAGAGTAGAGTGGAGCAGAGTAGAGGTAGAGTACAGTGGAGTACAGTAGAGGTAGAGTACAGTGGAGCACAGTAGAGCTAGAGTACAGTGGAGTACAGTGGAGCACAGTAGAGGTGGAGTACAGTAGAGTAGAGTATAGGTTGAGTACAGTGGAATACAGTGGAGGTGGAGTAGAGTAGAGTACAGTAGAGGTAGAGTACAGTGGAGTACAGTAGAAGTAGAGTACAGTGGAGTACAGTAGAGGTAGAGTAGAGTCGAGTACAGTAGAGGTAGAGTACAGTGGAGTACAGTAGAGGTAGAGTACAGTGGAGTAGAGTAGAGATAGAGTAGAATGGAGCACAGCAGAGGTAGAGTACAGTGGATCACAGTAGAGATAGAGTACAGTGGAGTACAGTAGAGGTAGAGTACAGTGGAGCACATTAGAGGTAGAGTACAGTGGAGTATTGTTGAGGTAGACTACAGTAGAGTACAGTAGAGATAGAGTACAGTAGAGCAGAGTAGAGTAGAGTACAGTGGAGTACAGTAGAGGTAGAGCACAGTAGAGCAGAGTAGAGGTAGAGTACAGTGGAGTACAGTAGAGGTATAGCACAGTGGAGCACTGTAGAGGTAGAGTACAGTGGAGTACAGTAGAGATAGAGTACAGTGGAGCACAGTAGAGGTAGAGTACAGTGGAGCACAGTAGAGGTAGAGTACAGTGGAGCACAGTAGAAGTAGAGTACAGTGGAGTACAGTAGAGGTAGATTACAGTGGAGTACAGTAGAGGTAGAGTACAGTGGAGCACAGTAGAGGTAGAGTACAGTGGAGTACAGTGGAGCACAGTAGAGGTGGAGTACAGTAGAGTACAGTAGAGGTAGAGTACAGTGGAGTACAGTAGAGGTAGAGTACAGTGGAGTACAGAAGAGATAGAGTACAGTGGAGCACAGTAGAGGTAGAGTACAGTGGAGCACAGTAGAGGTAGAGTAAAGTGGAGCACAGTAGAGGTAGAGTACAGTGGAGTACAGTAGAGGTAGAGTACAGTGGAGCACAGTAGAGGCAGAGTACAGTTGAGCACAGTAGAGGTATAGTACAGTGGAGTACAGTGGAGCACAGTAGAGGTGGAGTACAGTAGAGTACAGTAGAGGTAGAGTACAGTGGAGCACAGTAGAGGTAGAGTACAGTAGAGCACAGTAGAGGTAGAATACAGTGGAGTACAGTAGAGGTAGAGTACAGTGGAGTACAGTAGAGGTAGAGTACAGTGTAGTACAGTAGAGGTAGAGAACAGTACAGTACAGTAGAGGTAGAGTACAGTGGAGTACAGTAAAGGTAGAGTACAGTAGAGCACAGTAGAGGTAGAATACAGTGGAGTACAGTAGAGGTAGAGTACAGTGGAGTACAGTAGAGGTAGAGTACAGTGGAGTACAGTAGAGGTAGAGTACAGTGGAGCAGAGTAGAGGTAGAGTACAGTGGAGTACAGTAGAGGTAGAGTACAGTGGAGCACAGTAGAGCTAGAGTACAGTGGAGTACAGTGGAGCACAGTAGAGGTGGAGTACAGTAGAGTAGAGTATAGGTTGAGTACAGTGGAGTACAGTAGAGGTAGAGTACAGTAGAGCACAGTAGAGGTAGAATACAGTGGAGTACAGTAGAGGTAGAGTACAGTGGAGTACAGTAGAGGTAGAGTACAGTGTAGTAGGGTAGAGGTAGAGAACAGTACAGTACAGTAGAGGTAGAGTACAGTGGAGTACAGTAGAGGTAGAGTACAGTAGAGCACAGTAGAGGTAGAATACAGTGGAGTACAGTAGAGGTAGAGTACAGTGGAGTACAGTAGAGGTAGAGTACAGTGGAGTACAGTAGAGGTAGAGTACAGTGGAGCAGAGTAGAGGTAGAGTACAGTGGAGTACAGTAGAGGTAGAGTACAGTGGAGCACAGTAGAGCTAGAGTACAGTGGAGTACAGTGGAGCACAGTAGAGGTGGAGTACAGTAGAGTAGAGTAGAGGTTGAGTACAGTGGAGTACAGTAGAGATAGAGTAGAGTGGAGTAGAGTAGAGATAGAGTACAGTGGATTAGAGTAGATATAGAGTACAGTGGAGTATAGTTGAGGTAGAGTACAGTGGAGCACATTAGAGGTAGAGTACAGTGGAGTATAGTTGAGGTAGACTACAGTGGAGTACAGTAGAGGTAGAGTACAGTGGAGCACAGTAGAGGTAGAGTACAGTGGAGTACAGTAGAGGTAGAGTACAGTGGAGTACAGTAGAGGTAGAGTAGAGTGGAGCACATTACAGGTGGAGTAGAGTAGAGTAGAGTAGAGGTAGAGTACAGTGGAGTACAGTAGAAGTAGAGTACAGTGGAGCACAGTAGAGGTAGAGTAGAGTGGAGCACAGTAGAGGTAGAGTACAGTGGAGTACAGTAGATGTAGACTACAGTGGAGTAGAGTAGAGATAGAGTAGAGTGGAGCACAGCAGAGGTAGAGTACAGTGGATCACAGTAGAGATAGAGTACAGTGGAGTACAGTTGAGCACAGTAGAGGTATAGTACAGTGGAGCACAGTAGCGATAGATTACAGTGGAGTACAGTAGAGATAGAGTACAGTGGAGTACAGTAGAGGTAGAGTATAGTGGAGCACAGTAGAGGTAGAGTACAGTGGAGTATTGTTGAGGTAGACTACAGTGGACTACAGTAGAGATAGAGTAAAGTAGAGCAGAGTAGAGGTAGAGTACAGTGGAGTACAGTAGAGGTAGAGCACAGTAGAGCAGAGTAGAGGTAGTGTACAGTGGAGTACAGTAGAGGTATAGCACAGTGGAGCACTGTAGAGGTAGAGTACAGTGGAGTACAGTAGAGATAGAGTACAGTGGAGCACAGTAGAGGTAGAGTACAGTGGAGTACAGTAGAGGTAGAGTACAGTGGAGCACAGTGGAGCACAGTAGAGGTGGAGTACAGTAGAGTACAGTAGAGGTAGAGTACAGTGGAGCACAGTAGAGGTAGAGTACAGTGGAGTACAGTGGAGTACCGTAGAGGTGGAGTACAGTAGAGTACAGTAGAGGTAGAGAACAGTACAGTACAGTAGAGGTAGAGTACAGTGGAGTACAGTAGAGGTAGAGTACAGTAGAGCACAGTAGAGGTAGAATACAGTGGAGTACAGTAGAGGTAGAGTACAGTGGAGCACAGTAGAGGTAGAGTACAGTGGAGTACAGTAGAGGTAGAGTACAGTACAGTACAGTAGAGGTAGAGTACAGTGGAGTACAGTAGAGGTATAGTACAGTAGAGCACAGTAGAGGTAGAATACAGTGGAGTACAGTAGAGGTAGAGTACAGTGGATTACAGTAGAGGTAGAGTACAGTGGAGTACAGTAGAGATAGAGTACAGTGGAGCACAGTAGAGGTAGAGTACAGTGGAGCACAGTAGAGGTAGAGTACAGTGGAGCACAGTAGAGGTAGAGTACAGTGGAGTACAGTAGAGGTAGAGTACAGTGGAGTACAGTAGAGGTAGAGTACAGTGGAGCACAGTAGAGGTAGAGTACAGTGGAGTACAGTGGAGCACAGTAGAGGTGGAGTACAGTAGAGTACAGTAGAGGTAGAGTACAGTGGAGCACAGTAGAGGTAGAGTACAGTGGAGTACAGTGGAGTACAGTAGAGGTGGAGTACAGTAGAGTACAGTAGAGGTAGAGAACAGTACAGTACAGTAGAGGTAGAGTACAGTGGAGTACAGTAGAGGTAGAGTACAGTAGAGCACAGTAGAGGTAGAGTACAGTAGAGCACAGTAGAGGTAGAATACAGTGGAGTACAGTAGAAGTAGAGTACAGTGGAGTACAGTAGAGGTAGAGTACAGTGGAGTACTGTAGAGATAGAGTACAGTGGAGCACAGTAGAGGTAGAGTACAGTGGAGCACAGTAGAGGTAGAGCACAGTGGAGCACAGAAAAGATAAAGTACAGTGGAGCACAGTAAAGATAGAGTACAGTGGAGTACAGTGGAGCACAGTAGAGGTATAGTACAGTGGAGCACAGTAGAGATAGATTACAATGGAGTAGAGTAGAGATAGAGTACAGTGGAGTACAGTAGAGGTAGAGTAGAGTTGAGCAGAGTAGAGGTAGAGTACAGTGGAGTACAGTAGAGGTAGAGCACAGTAGAGCAGAGTAGAGGTAGAGTACAGTGGAGTACAGTAGAGATGGAGTAGAGTGGAGTAGAGTAGAGATAGAGTACAGTGGATTAGAGTAGAGATAGAGTACAGTGGAGTATAGTTGAGGTAGAGTACAGTGGAGCACAGTAGTGGTAGAGTACAGTGGAGTATAGTTGAGGTAGAGTACAGTGGAGCACAGTAGTGGTAGAGTACAGTGGGGTATAGTTGAGGTAGAGTACAGTGTAGTACAGTAGAGGTAGAGTACAGTGGAGCACAGTAGAGATAGAGTACAGTAGAGCAGAGCAGAGGTAGAGTACAGTGGAGTACAGTAGAGGTAGAGTACAGTGGAACACTGTAGAGGTGGAGTACAGTGGAGTACAGTAGAGGTAGAGTACAGTGGAGCACAGTAGAGATAGAGTACAATAGAGCAGAGTAGAGGTAGAGTACAGTGGAGTACAGTAGAGGTAGAGTACAGTGGAGCACTGTAGAGGTGGAGTACAGTGGAGTACAGTAGAGGTAGAGTACAGTGGAGCACTGTAGAGGTGGAGTACAGTGGAGTACAGTAGAGGTAGAGTACAGTGGAGCACAGTAGAGATAGAGTACAGTAGAGCACATTAGAGGTAGAGTACAGTGGAGTATAGTAGAGGTAGAGTACAGTGGAGTACAGTAGAGGTAGAGTACAGTGGAGCATAGTAGATGTAGAGTACAGTGGAGCACAGTAGAGGTAGAGTACAGTGGAGCACAGTAGAGGTAGAGTACAGTGGAGTATAGTAGAGGTAGAGTAGAGTGGAGCACAGTAGAGGTAGAGTACAGTGGAGTACAGTAGAGGTAGTGTACAGTGGAGCACAGTAGAGGTAGAGTACAGTGGAGCACAGTAGAGGTAGAGTACAGTGGAGTACAGTGGAGCACAGTAGAGGTAGAGTACAGTGGAGCACAGTAGAGGTAGAGTACAGTGGAGCACAGTAGAGGTAGAGTAGAGTGGAGCACAGTAGAGGTAGAGTACAGTGGAGTACAGTAGAGGTAGTGTACAGTGGAGCACAGTAGAGGTAGAGTACAGTGGAGCACAGTAGAGGTAGAGTACAGTGGAGTATAGTAGAGGTAGAGTACTGTAGAGCACAGTAGAGATAGAGTACAGTAGAGCACAGTAGAGGTAGAGTACAGTGGAGCACAGTAGAGGAAGAGTACAGTGTAGTACAGTAGAGATAGAGTACAGTGGAGTGCAGTAGAGATAGAGTACAGTCGAACACAGTAATGATAAGTGCAGTGGAGTATAGTAGAGGTAGAGTACAGTGGAGTACAGTAGAGGTAGAGTACAGTAGAGTACAGTAGAGGTAGAGTAGAGTGGAGCACATTAGAGGTGGAGTAGAGTAGAGTACAGTAGAGGTAGAGTACAGTGGAGTACAGTAGAAGTAGAGTACAGTGGAGCACAGTAGAGGTAGAGTAGAGTGGAGTACAGTAGAGGTAGAGTACAGTGGAGTACAGTAGAGGTAGAGTACAGTGGATCACAGTAGAGATAGAGTACAGTGGAGTACAGTGGAGCACAGTAGATGTACAGTACAGTGGAACACAGTAGAGATAGATTACAGTGGAGTAGAGTAGATATAGAGTACAGTGGAGTACAGTAGAGGTAGAGTACAGTGGAGCAGAGTAGAGGTAGAGTACAGTGGAGTACAGTAGAGGTAGAGCACAGTAGAGCAGAGTAGAGGTAGAGTACAGTGGAGTACAGTAGAGGTAGAGCACAGTGGAGCACTGTAGAGGTAGAGTACAGTGGAGTACAGTAGAGATAGAGTACAGTGGAGCACAGTAGAGGTAGAGTACAGTGGAGCAGAGTAGAGGTAGAGTACAGTGGAGCACAGTAGAGGTAGAGTACAGTGGAGTACAGTAGAGGTAGAGTACAGTGGAGTACAGTAGAGGTAGAGTACAGTGGAGCACAGTAGAGGTAGAGGACAGTGGAGTACAGTGGAGCACAGTAGAGGTGGAGTACAGTAGAGTACAGTAGAGGTAGAGTACAGTGGAGCACAGTAGAGGTAGAGTACAGTGAAGTACAGTGGAGTACAGTAGATGTGGAGTACAGTAGAGTACAGTACAGGTAGAGTACAGTACAGTAGAGGTAGAGTACAGTGGAGTACAGTAGAGGTAGAGTACAGTAGAGCACACTAGAGGTAGAATACAGTGGAGTACAGTAGAGGTAGAGTACAGTGGAGTACAGTAGAGGTAGAGTACAGTGGAGTACAGTAGAGGTAGAGAACAGTACAGTACAGTAGAGGTAGAGTACAGTGGAGTACAGTAGAGGTAGAGGACAGTAGAGCACAGTAGAGGTAGAATACAGTGGTGTACAGTAGAGGTAGAGTACAGTGGAGTACAGTAGAGGTAGAGTACAGTGGAGTACAGTAGAGGTAGAGTACAGTGGAGCACAGTAGAGGTAGAGTACAGTGGAGTACAGTGGAGCACAATAGAGGTGGAGTACAGTAGAGTAGAGTATAGGTAGAGTACAGTGGAGTACAGTAGAGATAGAGTAGAGTAGAGTAGAGATAGAGTACAGTGGATTAGAGTAGAGATAGAGTACAGTGGAGTATAGTTGAGGTAGAGTACAGTGGAGCACAGTAGAGGTAGAGTACAGTGAAGTATAGTTGAGGTAGACTACAGTGGAGTACAGTAGAGGTAGAGTACAGTGGAGCACAGTAGAGATAGAGTACAGTAGAGCAGAGTAGATGTAGAGTACAGTGGAGTACAGTAGAGGTAGAGTACAGTGGAGCACTGTAGAGGTTGAGTACAGTGGAGTACAGTAGATGTAGAGTACAGTGGAGCACAGTAGAGATAGAGTACAGTAGAGCAGAGTAGAGGTAGAGTACAGTGGAGCACAGTAGAGGTAGAGTACAGTGAAGTATAGTAGAGGTAGAATACAGTGGAGTACAGTAGAGGTAGAGTACAGTGGAGTACAGTAGAGGTAGAGTACAGTGGAGTACAGTAGAGGTAGAGTACAGTGGATCACAGTAGAGGTAGAGTACAGTGGAGTACATTGGAGTACAGTAGAGGTGGAGTACAGTAGAGTACAGTAGAGGTAGAGAACAGTACAGTACAGTAGAGGTAGAGTACAGTGGAGTACAGTAGAGGTAGAGTACAGTAGAGCACAGTAGAGGTAGAATACAGTGGAGTACAGTAGAGGTAGAGTACAGTGGAGTACAGTAGAGGTAGAGTACAGTATAGTACAGTAGAGGTAGAGAACAGTACAGTACAGTAGAGGTAGAGTACAGTGGAGTACAGTAGAGATAGAGTACAGTAGAGCAGAGTAGAGGTAGAATACAGTGGAGTACAGTAGAGGTAGAGTACAGTGGAGCACAGTAGAGATAGTGAACAGTAGAGCAGAGTAGAGGTAGAGTACAGTGGAGTACAGTAGAGGTAGAGTACAGTGGAGCACTCCAGAGGTGGAGTACAGTGGAGTACAGTAGAGGTAGAGTACAGTGGAGCACAGTAGAGATAGAGTACAGTAGAGCACAGTAGAGGTAGAGTACAGTGGAGTATAGTAGATGTAGAGTACAGTGGAGCACAGTAGAGATAGAGTACAGTAGAGCAAAGTAGAGGTAGAGTACAGTGGAGTATAGTAGATGTAGAGTAAAGTGGAGTATAGTTGAGGTAGACTACAGTGGAGTACAGTAGAGGTAGAGTACAGTGGAGTACAGTAGATGTAGAGTACAGTGGAGCAAAGTAGAGGTAGAGTACAGTGGAGTATAGTTGAGGTAGAGAACAGTACAGTACAGTAGAGGTAGAGTAGAGTGGAGTACAGTAGAGGTAGAGTACAGTAGAGCACAGTAGAGGTAGAATACAGTGGAGTACAGTAGAGGTAGAGTACAGTGGAGTACAGTAGAGGTAGAGTACAGTGGAGTACAGAAGAGATAGAGTACAGTGGAGCACAGTAGAGGTAGAGTACAGTGGAGCACAGTAGAGGTAGAGTACAGAGGAGCACAGTAGAGGTAGAGTACAGTGGAGTACAGTAGAGGTAGAGTACAGTGGAGCACAGTAGAGGTAGAGTACAGTGGAGTACAGTAGAGGTAGAGTACAGTGGAGTACAGTAGAGGTAGAGTACAGTAGAGCACAGTAGAGGTAGAATACAGTGGAGTACAGTAGAGGTAGAGTACAGTGGAGTACAGTAGAGGTAGAGTACAGTGGAGTACAGTAGAGGTAGAGTACAGTGGAGTATAGTAGAGGTAGAGTACAGTGGAGTATAGTTGAGGTAGACTACAGTGGAGTACAGTAGAGGTAGAATACAGTGGAGTACAGTAGAGGTAGAGTACAGTGGAGTACAGTAGAGGTAGAGTACAGTGGAGTACAGTAGAGATAGAGTACAGTGGAGCACAGTAGAGGTAGAGTACAGTGGAGCACAGTAGAGGTAGAGTAGAGTGGAGCACAGTAGAGGTAGAGTACAGTGGAGCACAGTAGAGGTATAGTACAGTGGAGCACAGTAGAGATAGATTACAGTGGAGTAGAATAGAGATAGAGTACAGTGGAGTACAGTAGAGGTAGAGTAGAGTTGAGCAGAGTAGAGGTAGAGTACAGTGGAGTACAGTAGAGGTAGAGCACAGTAGAGCAGAGTAGAGGTAGAGTACAGTGGAGTACAGTAGAGGTAGAGTAGAGTTGAGCAGAGTAGATGTAGAGTACAGTGGAGTACAGTAGAGGTAGAGTACAGTGGAGCAGATTAGAGGTAGAGTACAGTGGATTACAGTAGAGGTAGAATACAGTGGAGCACTGTAGAGGTGGAGTACAGTGGAGTACAGTAGAGGTAGAGTACAGTGGAGCACAGTAGAGATAGAGTACAGTAGAGCACAGTAGAGGTAGAGTACAGTGGAGTATAGTAGAGGTAGAGTACAGTGGAGTACAGTAGAGGTAGAGTACAGTGGAGCATAGTAGATGTAGAGTACAGTGGAGCACAGTAGAGGTAGAGTACAGTGGAGCACAGTAGAGGTAGAGTGCAGTGGAGTATAGTAGAGGTGGAGTACTGTAGAGCACAGTAGAGATAGAGTACATTAGAGCACAGTAGAGGTAGAGTACAGTGGAGCACAGTAGAGGAATAGTACAGTGTAGTACAGTAGAGATAGAGTACAGTGGAGTACAGTAGAGATAGAGTACAGTCGAACACAGTAGAGATAAGTGCAATGGAGTATAGTAGAGGTAGAGTACAGTGGAGTAGAGTAGAGGTAGAGTACAGTGGAGTACAGTAGAGGTAGAGTAGAGTGGAGCACATTAGAGGTGGAGTAGAGTAGAGTACAGTAGAGGTAGAGTACAGTGGAGTACAGTAGAAGTAGAGTACAGTGGAGCACAGTAGAGGTAGAGTAGAGTGGAGTACAGTAGAGGTAGAGTACAGTGGAGTACAGTAGAGGTAGAGTACAGTGGAGTAGAGTAGAGATAGAGTACAGTGGAGCACAGCAGAGGTGGAGTACAGTGGATCACAGTAGAGATAGAGTACAGTGGAGTACAGTGGAGCACAGTAGAGGTATAGTACAGTGGAGCACAGTAGAGATAGATTACAGTGGAGTAGAGTAGAGATAGAGTACAGTGGAGTATAGTTGAGGTAGAGTACAGTGGAGCACAGTAGAGGTAGAGTACAGTGGAGTATAGTTGAGGTAGACTACAGTAGAGTACAGAAGAGGTAGAGTACAGTGGAGCACAGTAGAGATAGAGTACAGTAGAGCAGAGTAAATGTAGAGTACAGTGGAGTACAGTAGAGGTAGAGTACAGTGGAGCACTGTAGAGGTGGAGTACAGTGGAGTACAGTAGAGGTAGAATACAGTGGAGCACAGTAGAGATAGAGTACAGTAGAGCACAGTAGAGGTAGAGTAGAGTGGAGCACATTAGAGGTAGAGTAGAGTACAGTAGAGGTAGAGTACAGTGGAGTACAGTAGAAGTGGAGTACAGTGGAGCACAGTAGAGGTAGAGTAGAGTGGAGTACAGTAGAGGTAGAGTACAGTGGAGTACAGTAGTTGTAGAGTACAGTGGAGTAGAGTAGAGATAGAATACAGTGGAGCACAGCAGAGGTAGAGTACAGTGGATCACAGTAGAGATAGAGTACAGTGGAGTACAGTGGAGCACAGTAGAGGTATAGTACAGTGGAGCACAGTAGAGATAGATTACAGTGGAGTAGAGTAGAGATAGAGTACAGTGGAGTACAGTAGAGGTAGAGTAGAGTGGAGCAGAGTAGAGGTAAAGTACAGTGGAGTACAGTAGAGGTAGAGCACAGTAGAGCAGAGTAGAGGTAGAGTACAGTGGAGTACAGTAGAGGTAGAGCACAGTGGAGCACTGTAGAGGTAGAGTACAGTGGAGTACAGTAGAGATAGAGTACAGTGGAGCACAGTAGAGGTAGAGTACAGTGGAGCAGAGTAGAGGTAGAGTACAGTGGAGTACAGTAGAGGTAGAGTACAGTGGAGCACATTAGAGGTAGAGTACAGTGGAGTACAGTGGAGCACAGTAGAGGTGGAGTACAGCAGAGTACAGTAGAGGTAGAGTACAGTGGAGCACAGTAGAGGTAGAGTACAGTGGAGTACAGTGGAGTACAGTAGAGGTGGAGTACAGTAGAGTACAGTAGAGGTAGAGAACAGTACAGTACAGTAGAGGTAGAGTACAGTGGACTACAGTAGAGGTAGAGTACATTAGAGCACAGTAGAGGTAGAATACAGTGGAGTGCAGTAGAGGTAGAGTACAGTGGAGCACAGTAGAGGTAGAGAACAGTACAGTACAGTAGAGGTAGAGTAGAGTGGAGTACAGTAGAGGTAGAGTACAGTAGAGCACAGTAGAGGTAGAATACAGTGGAGTACAGTAGAGGTAGAGTACAGTGGAGTACAGTAGAGGTAGAGTACAGTGGAGTACAGAAGATATAGTGTACAGTGGAGCACATTAGAGGTAGAGTACAGTGGAGCACAGTAGAGGAAGAGTACGGTGGAGCACAGTAGAGGTAGAGTACAGTGGAGTACAGTAGAGGTTGAGTACAGTGGAGTACAGTAGAGGTAGAGTACAGTGGAGCACAGTAGAGGTAGAGTACAGTGGAGTACAGTAGAGGTAGAATACAGTGGAGTACAGTAGAGGTAGAGTACAGTGGAGTACAGTAGAGGTAGAGTACAGTGGAGTACAGTAGAGGTAGAGTACAGTGGAGCAGAGTAGAGGTAGAGTACAGTGGAGTACAGTAGAGGTAGAGTACAGTGGAGTACAGTAGAGGTAGAGTACAATGGAGCAGAGTAGAGGTAGAGTACAGTGGAGTACAGTAGAGGTAGAGTACAGTGGAGCACATTAGAGCTAGAGTACAGTGGAGTACAGTGGAGCACAGTAGAGGTGGAGTACAGTAGAGTAGAGTATAGGTTGAGTACAGTGGAGTACAGTAGAGATAGAGTAGAGTGGAGTAGAGTAGAGATAGAGTACAGTGGATTAGAGTAGATATAGAGTACAGTGGAGTATAGTTGAGGTAGAGTACAGTGGAGCACATTAGAGGTAGAGTACAGTGGAGTATAGTTGAGGTAGACTACAGTGGAGTACAGTAGAGGTAGAGTACAGTGGAGCACAGTAGAGGTAGAGTACAGTGGAGTACAGTAGAGGTAGAGTAGAGTGGAGCACATTAGAGGTGGAGTAGAGTAGAGTACAGTAGAGGTAGAGTACAGTGGAGTACAGTAGAAGTAGAGTACAGTGGAGTACAGTAGAGGTAGAGTAGAGTCGAGTACAGTAGAGGTAGAGTACAGTGGAGTACAGTAGAGGTAGAGTACAGTGGAGTAGAGTAGAGATAGAGTAGAATGGAGCACAGCAGAGGTAGAGTACAGTGGATCACAGTAGAGATAGAGTACAGTGGAGTACAGTAGAGGTAGAGTACAGTGGAGCACATTAGAGGTAGAGTACAGTGGAGTATTGTTGAGGTAGACTACAGTGGAGTACAGTAGAGATAGAGTACAGTAGAGCAGAGTAGAGTAGAGTACAGTGGAGTACAGTAGAGGTATAGCACAGTGGAGCACTGTAGAGGTAGAGTACAGTGGAGTACAGTAGAGATAGAGTACAGTGGAGCACAGTAGAGGTAGAGTACAGTGGAGCACAGTAGAGGTAGAGTACAGTGGAGCACAGTAGAAGTAGAGTACAGTGGAGTACAGTAGAGGTAAATTACAGTGGAGTACAATAGAGGTAGAGTACAGTGGAGCACAGTAGAGGTAGAGTACAGTGGAGTACAGAAGAGATAGAGTACAGTTGAGCACAGTAGAGGTAGAGTACAGTGGAGCACAGTAGAGGTAGAGTAAAGTGGAGCACAGTAGAGGTAGAGTACAGTGGAGTACAGTAGAGGTAGAGTACAGTGGAGCACAGTAGAGGGAGAGTACAGTGGAGCACAGTAGAGGTATAGTACAGTGGAGTACAGTGGAGCACAGTAGAGGTGGAGTACAGTAGAGTACAGTAGAGGTAGAGTACAGTGGAGCACAGTAGAGGTAGAGTACAGTAGAGCACAGTAGAGGTAGAATACAGTGGAGTACAGTAGAGGTAGAGTACAGTGGAGTACAGTAGAGGTAGAGTACAGTGTAGTACAGTAGAGGTAGAGAACAGTACAGTACAGTAGAGGTAGAGTACAGTGGAGTACAGTAGAGGTAGAGTACAGTAGAGCACAGTAGAGGTAGAATACAGTGGAGTACAGTAGAGGTAGAGTACAGTGGAGTACAGTAGAGGTAGAGTACAGTGGAGTACAGTAGAGGTAGAGTACAGTGGAGCAGAGTAGAGGTAGAGTACAGTGGAGTACAGTAGAGGTAGAGTACAGTGGAGCACAGTAGAGCTAGAGTACAGTGGAGTACAGTGGAGCACAGTAGAGGTGGAGTACAGTAGAGTAGAGTATAGGTTGAGTACAGTGGAGTACAGTGGAGGTGGAGTAGAGTAGAGTACAGTAGAGGTAGAGTACAGTGGAGTACAGTAGAAGTAGAGTACAGTGGAGTACAGTAGAGGTAGAGTAGAGTCGAGTACAGTAGAGGTAGAGTACAGTGGAGTACAGTAGAGGTAGAGTACAGTGGAGTAGAGTAGAGATAGAGTAGAATGGAGCACAGCAGAGGTAGAGTACAGTGGATCACAGTAGAGATAGAGTACAGTGGAGTACAGTAGAGGTAGAGTACAGTGGAGCACATTAGAGGTAGAGTACAGTGGAGTATTGTTGAGGTAGACTACAGTGGAGTACAGTAGAGATAGAGTACAGTAGAGCAGAGTAGAGTAGAGTACAGTGGAGTACAGTAGAGGTAGAGCACAGTAGAGCAGAGTAGAGGTAGAGTACAGTGGAGTACAGTAGAGGTATAGCACAGTGGAGCACTGTAGAGGTAGAGTACAGTGGAGTACAGTATAGATAGAGTACAGTGGAGCACAGTAGAGGTAGAGTACAGTGGAGCACAGTAGAGGTAGAGTACAGTGGAGCACAGTAGAAGTAGAGTACAGTGGAGTACAGTAGAGGTAGATTACAGTGGAGTACAGTAGAGGTAGAGTACAGTGGAGCACAGTAGAGGTAGAGTACAGTGGAGTACAGTGGAGCACAGTAGAGGTGGAGTACAGTAGAGTACAGTAGAGGTAGAGTACAGTGGAGTACAGTAGAGGTAGAGTACAGTGGAGTACAAAAGAGATAGAGTACAGTGGAGCACAGTAGAGGTAGAGTACAGTGGAGCACAGTAGAGGTAGAGTAAAGTGGAGCACAGTAGAGGTAGAGTACAGTGGAGTACAGTAGAGGTAGAGTACAGTGGAGCACAGTAGAGGCAGAGTACAGTTGAGCACAGTAGAGGTATAGTACAGTGGAGTACAGTGGAGCACAGTAGAGGTGGAGTACAGTAGAGTACAGTAGAGGTAGAGTACAGTGGAGCACAGTAGAGGTAGAGTACAGTAGAGCACAGTAGAGGTAGAATACAGTGGAGTACAGTAGAGGTAGAGTACAGTGGAGTACAGTAGAGGTAGAGTACAGTGTAGTACAGTAGAGGTAGAGAACAGTACAGTACAGTAGAGGTAGAGTACAGTGGAGTACAGTAGAGGTAGAGTACAGTAGAGCACAGTAGAGGTAGAATACAGTGGAGTACAGTAGAGGTAGAGTACAGTGGAGTACAGTAGAGGTAGAGTACAGTGGAGTACAGTAGAGGTAGAGTACAGTGGAGCAGAGTAGAGGTAGAGTACAGTGGAGTACAGTAGAGGTAGAGTACAGTGGAGCACAGTAGAGCTAGAGTACAGTGGAGTACAGTGGAGCACAGTAGAGGTGGAGTACAGTAGAGTAGAGTATAGGTTGAGTACAGTGGAGTACAGTAGAGGGAGAGTACAGTAGAGCACAGTAGAGGTAGAATACAGTGGAGTACAGTAGAGGTAGAGTACAGTGGAGTACAGTAGAGGTAGAGTACAGTGTAGTAGGGTAGAGGTAGAGAACAGTACAGTACAGTAGAGGTAGAGTACAGTGGAGTACAGTAGAGGTAGAGTACAGTAGAGCACAGTAGAGGTAGAATACAGTGGAGTACAGTAGAGGTAGAGTACAGTGGAGCAGAGTAGAGGTAGAGTACAGTGGAGTACAGTAGAGGTAGAGTACAGTGGAGCACAGTAGAGCTAGAGTACAGTGGAGTACAGTGGAGCACAGTAGAGGTGGAGTACAGTAGAGTAGAGTAGAGGTTGAGTACAGTGGAGTACAGTAGAGATAGAGTAGAGTGGAGTAGAGTAGAGATAGAGTACAGTGGATTAGAGTAGATATAGAGTACAGTGGAGTATAGTTGAGGTAGAGTACAGTGGAGCACATTAGAGGTAGAGTACAGTGGAGTATAGTTGAGGTAGACTACAGTGGAGTACAGTAGAGGTAGAGTACAGTGGAGCACAGTAGAGGTAGAGTAGAGTGGAGCACATTAGAGGTGGAGTAGAGTAGAGTAGAGTAGAGGTAGAGTACAGTGGAGTACAGTAGAAGTAGAGTACAGTGGAGCACAGTAGAGGTAGAGTAGAGTGGAGCACAGTAGAGGTAGAGTACAGTGGAGTACAGTAGATGTAGACTACAGTGGAGTAGAGTAGAGACAGAGTAGAGTGGAGCACAGCAGAGGTAGAGTACAGTGGATCACAGTAGAGATAGAGTACAGTGGAGTACAGTTGAGCACAGTAGAGGTATAGTACAGTGGAGCACAGTAGCGATAGATTACAGTGGAGTACAGTAGAGATAGAGTACAGTGGAGTACAGTAGATGTAGAGTATAGTGGAGCACAGTAGAGGTAGAGTACAGTGGAGTATTGTTGAGGTAGACTACAGTGGAGTACAGTAGAGATAGAGTACAGTAGAGCAGAGTAGAGGTAGAGTACAGTGGAGTACAGTAGAGGTAGAGCACAGTAGAGCAGAGTAGAGGTAGTGTACAGTGGAGTACAGTAGAGGTATAGCACAGTGGAGCACTGTAGAGGTAGAGTACAGTGGAGTACAGTAGAGATAGAGTACAGTGGAGCACAGTAGAGGTAGAGTACAGTGGAGTACAGTAGAGGTAGAGTACAGTGGAGCACAGTAGAGGTAGAGTACAGTGGAGTACAGTGGAGCACAGTAGAGGTGGAGTACAGTAGAGTACAGTAGAGGTAGAGTACAGTGGAGCACAGTAGAGGTAGAGTACAGTGGAGTACAGTGGAGTACCGTAGAGGTGGAGTACAGTAGAGTACAGTAGAGGTAGAGAACAGTACAGTACAGTAGAGGTAGAGTACAGTGGAGTACAGTAGAGGTAGAGTACAGTAGAGCACAGTAGAGGTAGAATACAGTGGAGTACAGTAGAGGTAGAGTACAGTGGAGCACAGTAGAGGTAGAGTACAGTGGAGTACAGTAGAGGTAGAGTACAGTACAGTACAGTAGAGGTAGAGTACAGTGGAGTACAGTAGAGGTATAGTACAGTAGAGCACAGTAGAGGTAGAATACAGTGGAGTACAGTAGAGGTAGAGTACCGTGGATTACAGTAGAGGTAGAGTACAGTGGAGTACAGTAGAGATAGAGTACAGTGGAGCACAGTAGAGGTAGAGTACAGTGGAGCACAGTAGAGGTAGAGTACAGTGGAGCACAGTAGAGGTAGAGTACAGTGGAGTACAGTAGAGGTAGAGTACAGTGGAGTACAGTAGAGGTAGAGTACAGTGGAGCACAGTAGAGGTAGAGTACAGTGGAGTACAGTGGAGCACAGTAGAGGTGGAGTACAGTAGAGTACAGTAGAGGTAGAGTACAGTGGAGCACAGTAGAGGTAGAGTACAGTGGAGTACAGTGGAGTACAGTAGAGGTGGAGTACAGTAGAGTACAGTAGAGGTAGAGAACAGTACAGTACAGTAGAGGTAGAGTACAGTGGAGTACAGTAGAGGTAGAGTACAGTAGAGCACAGTAGAGGTAGAGTACAGTAGAGCACAGTAGAGGTAGAATACAGTGGAGTACAGTAGAAGTAGAGTACAGTGGAGTACAGTAGAGGTAGAGTACAGTGGAGTACTGTAGAGATAGAGTACAGTGGAGCACAGTAGAGGTAGAGTACAGTGGAGTACAGTGGAGCACAGTAGAGGTATAGTACAGTGGAGCACAGTAGAGATAGATTACAATGGAGTAGAGTAGAGATAGAGTACAGTGGAGTACAGTAGAGGTAGAGTAGAGTTGAGCAGAGTAGAGGTAGAGTACAGTGGAGTACAGTAGAGGTAGAGCACAGTAGAGCAGAGTAGAGGTAGAGTACAGTGGAGTACAGTAGAGATAGAGCACAGTGGAGCACTGTAGAGGTAGAGTACAGTGGAGTACAGTAGAGATAGAGTACAGTGGAGCACAGTAGAGGTAGAGTACAGTGAAGCAGAGTAGAGGTAGAGTACAGTGAAGTACAGTAGAGGTAGAGTACAGTGGAGCACAGTAGAGCTAGAGTACAGTGGAGCAGAGTAGAGGTAGAGTACAGTGGAGTACAGTAGAGGTAGAGTACAGTGGAGTACAGTAGAGGTAGAGTACAGTGGAGCAGAGTAGAGGTAGAGTACAGTGGAGTACAGTAGAGGTAGAGTACAGTGGAGCACAGTAGAGGTAGAATACAGTGGAGTACAGTAGAGGTAGAGTACAGTGGAGTACAGTAGAGGTAGAGTACAGTGGAGTACAGAAGAGATAGAGTACAGTGGAGCACAGTAGAGGTAGAGTACAGTGGAGCACAGTAGAGGTAGAGTACAGAGGAGCACAGTAGAGGTAGAGTACAGTGGAGTACAGTAGAGGTAGAGTACAGTGGAGCACAGTAGAGGTAGAGTACAGTGGAGTACAGTAGAGGTAGAGTACAGTGGAGTACAGTAGAGGTAGAGTACAGTAGAGCACAGTAGAGGTAGAATACAGTGGAGTACAGTAGAGGTAGAGTACAGTGGAGTACAGTAGAGGTAGAGTACAGTGGAGTACAGTAGAGGTAGAGTACAGTGGAGTATAGTAGAGGTAGAGTACAGTGGAGTATAGTTGAGGTAGACTACAGTGGAGTACAGTAGAGGTAGAATACAGTGGAGTACAGTAGAGGTAGAGTACAGTGGAGTACAGTAGAGGTAGAGTACAGTGGAGTACAGTAGAGATAGAGTACAGTGGAGCACAGTAGAGGTAGAGTACAGTGGAGCACAGTAGAGGTAGAGTAGAGTGGAGCACAGTAGAGGTAGAGTACAGTGGAGCACAGTAGAGGTATAGTACAGTGGAGCACAGTAGAGATAGATTACAGTGGAGTAGAATAGAGATAGAGTACAGTGGAGTACAGTAGAGGTAGAGTAGAGTTGAGCAGAGTAGAGGTAGAGTACAGTGGAGTACAGTAGAGGTAGAGCACAGTAGAGCAGAGTAGAGGTAGAGTACAGTGGAGTACAGTAGAGGTAGAGTAGAGTTGAGCAGAGTAGATGTAGAGTACAGTGGAGTACAGTAGAGGTAGAGTACAGTGGAGCAGATTAGAGGTAGAGTACAGTGGATTACAGTAGAGGTAGAATACAGTGGAGCACTGTAGAGGTGGAGTACAGTGGAGTACAGTAGAGGTAGAGTACAGTGGAGCACAGTAGAGATAGAGTACAGTAGAGCACAGTAGAGGTAGAGTACAGTGGAGTATAGTAGAGGTAGAGTACAGTGGAGTACAGTAGAGGTAGAGTACAGTGGAGCATAGTAGATGTAGAGTACAGTGGAGCACAGTAGAGGTAGAGTACAGTGGAGCACAGTAGAGGTAGAGTGCAGTGGAGTATAGTAGAGGTGGAGTACTGTAGAGCACAGTAGAGATAGAGTACATTAGAGCACAGTAGAGGTAGAGTACAGTGGAGCACAGTAGAGGAATAGTACAGTGTAGTACAGTAGAGATAGAGTACAGTGGAGTACAGTAGAGATAGAGTACAGTCGAACACAGTAGAGATAAGTGCAATGGAGTATAGTAGAGGTAGAGTACAGTGGAGTAGAGTAGAGGTAGAGTACAGTGGAGTACAGTAGAGGTAGAGTAGAGTGGAGCACATTAGAGGTGGAGTAGAGTAGAGTACAGTAGAGGTAGAGTACAGTGGAGTACAGTAGAAGTAGAGTACAGTGGAGCACAGTAGAGGTAGAGTAGAGTGGAGTACAGTAGAGGTAGAGTACAGTGGAGTACAGTAGAGGTAGAGTACAGTGGAGTAGAGTAGAGATAGAGTACAGTGGAGCACAGCAGAGGTGGAGTACAGTGGATCACAGTAGAGATAGAGTACAGTGGAGTACAGTGGAGCACAGTAGAGGTATAGTACAGTGGAGCACAGTAGAGATAGATTACAGTGGAGTAGAGTAGAGATAGAGTACAGTGGAGTATAGTTGAGGTAGAGTACAGTGGAGCACAGTAGAGGTAGAGTACAGTGGAGTATAGTTGAGGTAGACTACAGTAGAGTACAGAAGAGGTAGAGTACAGTGGAGCACAGTAGAGATAGAGTACAGTAGAGCAGAGTAAATGTAGAGTACAGTGGAGTACAGTAGAGGTAGAGTACAGTGGAGCACTGTAGAGGTGGAGTACAGTGGAGTACAGTAGAGGTAGAATACAGTGGAGCACAGTAGAGATAGAGTACAGTAGAGCACAGTAGAGGTAGAGTAGAGTGGAGCACATTAGAGGTAGAGTAGAGTACAGTAGAGGTAGAGTACAGTGGAGTACAGTAGAAGTGGAGTACAGTGGAGCACAGTAGAGGTAGAGTAGAGTGGAGTACAGTAGAGGTAGAGTACAGTGGAGTACAGTAGTTGTAGAGTACAGTGGAGTAGAGTAGAGATAGAATACAGTGGAGCACAGCAGAGGTAGAGTACAGTGGATCACAGTAGAGATAGAGTACAGTGGAGTACAGTGGAGCACAGTAGAGGTATAGTACAGTGGAGCACAGTAGAGATAGATTACAGTGGAGTAGAGTAGAGATAGAGTACAGTGGAGTACAGTAGAGGTAGAGTAGAGTGGAGCAGAGTAGAGGTAAAGTACAGTGGAGTACAGTAGAGGTAGAGCACAGTAGAGCAGAGTAGAGGTAGAGTACAGTGGAGTACAGTAGAGGTAGAGCACAGTGGAGCACTGTAGAGGTAGAGTACAGTGGAGTACAGTAGAGATAGAGTACAGTGGAGCACAGTAGAGGTAGAGTACAGTGGAGCAGAGTAGAGGTAGAGTACAGTGGAGTACAGTAGAGGTAGAGTACAGTGGAGCACATTAGAGGTAGAGTACAGTGGAGTACAGTGGAGCACAGTAGAGGTGGAGTACAGCAGAGTACAGTAGAGGTAGAGTACAGTGGAGCACAGTAGAGGTAGAGTACAGTGGAGTACAGTGGAGTACAGTAGAGGTGGAGTACAGTAGAGTACAGTAGAGGTAGAGAACAGTACAGTACAGTAGAGGTAGAGTACAGTGGACTACAGTAGAGGTAGAGTACATTAGAGCACAGTAGAGGTAGAATACAGTGGAGTGCAGTAGAGGTAGAGTACAGTGGAGCACAGTAGAGGTAGAGAACAGTACAGTACAGTAGAGGTAGAGTAGAGTGGAGTACAGTAGAGGTAGAGTACAGTAGAGCACAGTAGAGGTAGAATACAGTGGAGTACAGTAGAGGTAGAGTACAGTGGAGTACAGTAGAGGTAGAGTACAGTGGAGTACAGAAGATATAGTGTACAGTGGAGCACATTAGAGGTAGAGTACAGTGGAGCACAGTAGAGGAAGAGTACGGTGGAGCACAGTAGAGGTAGAGTACAGTGGAGTACAGTAGAGGTTGAGTACAGTGGAGTACAGTAGAGGTAGAGTACAGTGGAGCACAGTAGAGGTAGAGTACAGTGGAGTACAGTAGAGGTAGAATACAGTGGAGTACAGTAGAGGTAGAGTACAGTGGAGTACAGTAGAGGTAGAGTACAGTGGAGTACAGTAGAGGTAGAGTACAGTGGAGCAGAGTAGAGGTAGAGTACAGTGGAGTACAGTAGAGGTAGAGTACAGTGGAGTACAGTAGAGGTAGAGTACAATGGAGCAGAGTAGAGGTAGAGTACAGTGGAGTACAGTAGAGGTAGAGTACAGTGGAGCACATTAGAGCTAGAGTACAGTGGAGTACAGTGGAGCACAGTAGAGGTGGAGTACAGTAGAGTAGAGTATAGGTTGAGTACAGTGGAGTACAGTAGAGATAGAGTAGAGTGGAGTAGAGTAGAGATAGAGTACAGTGGATTAGAGTAGATATAGAGTACAGTGGAGTATAGTTGAGGTAGAGTACAGTGGAGCACATTAGAGGTAGAGTACAGTGGAGTATAGTTGAGGTAGACTACAGTGGAGTACAGTAGAGGTAGAGTACAGTGGAGCACAGTAGAGGTAGAGTACAGTGGAGTACAGTAGAGGTAGAGTAGAGTGGAGCACATTAGAGGTGGAGTAGAGTAGAGTACAGTAGAGGTAGAGTACAGTGGAGTACAGTAGAAGTAGAGTACAGTGGAGTACAGTAGAGGTAGAGTAGAGTCGAGTACAGTAGAGGTAGAGTACAGTGGAGTACAGTAGAGGTAGAGTACAGTGGAGTAGAGTAGAGATAGAGTAGAATGGAGCACAGCAGAGGTAGAGTACAGTGGATCACAGTAGAGATAGAGTACAGTGGAGTACAGTAGAGGTAGAGTACAGTGGAGCACATTAGAGGTAGAGTACAGTGGAGTATTGTTGAGGTAGACTACAGTGGAGTACAGTAGAGATAGAGTACAGTAGAGCAGAGTAGAGTAGAGTACAGTGGAGTACAGTAGAGGTATAGCACAGTGGAGCACTGTAGAGGTAGAGTACAGTGGAGTACAGTAGAGATAGAGTACAGTGGAGCACAGTAGAGGTAGAGTACAGTGGAGCACAGTAGAGGTAGAGTACAGTGGAGCACAGTAGAAGTAGAGTACAGTGGAGTACAGTAGAGGTAAATTACAGTGGAGTACAATAGAGGTAGAGTACAGTGGAGCACAGTAGAGGTAGAGTACAGTGGAGTACAGAAGAGATAGAGTACAGTTGAGCACAGTAGAGGTAGAGTACAGTGGAGCACAGTAGAGGTAGAGTAAAGTGGAGCACAGTAGAGGTAGAGTACAGTGGAGTACAGTAGAGGTAGAGTACAGTGGAGCACAGTAGAGGGAGAGTACAGTGGAGCACAGTAGAGGTATAGTACAGTGGAGTACAGTGGAGCACAGTAGAGGTGGAGTACAGTAGAGTACAGTAGAGGTAGAGTACAGTGGAGCACAGTAGAGGTAGAGTACAGTAGAGCACAGTAGAGGTAGAATACAGTGGAGTACAGTAGAGGTAGAGTACAGTGGAGTACAGTAGAGGTAGAGTACAGTGTAGTACAGTAGAGGTAGAGAACAGTACAGTACAGTAGAGGTAGAGTACAGTGGAGTACAGTAGAGGTAGAGTACAGTAGAGCACAGTAGAGGTAGAATACAGTGGAGTACAGTAGAGGTAGAGTACAGTGGAGTACAGTAGAGGTAGAGTACAGTGGAGTACAGTAGAGGTAGAGTACAGTGGAGCAGAGTAGAGGTAGAGTACAGTGGAGTACAGTAGAGGTAGAGTACAGTGGAGCACAGTAGAGCTAGAGTACAGTGGAGTACAGTGGAGCACAGTAGAGGTGGAGTACAGTAGAGTAGAGTATAGGTTGAGTACAGTGGAGTACAGTGGAGGTGGAGTAGAGTAGAGTACAGTAGAGGTAGAGTACAGTGGAGTACAGTAGAAGTAGAGTACAGTGGAGTACAGTAGAGGTAGAGTAGAGTCGAGTACAGTAGAGGTAGAGTACAGTGGAGTACAGTAGAGGTAGAGTACAGTGGAGTAGAGTAGAGATAGAGTAGAATGGAGCACAGCAGAGGTAGAGTACAGTGGATCACAGTAGAGATAGAGTACAGTGGAGTACAGTAGAGGTAGAGTACAGTGGAGCACATTAGAGGTAGAGTACAGTGGAGTATTGTTGAGGTAGACTACAGTGGAGTACAGTAGAGATAGAGTACAGTAGAGCAGAGTAGAGTAGAGTACAGTGGAGTACAGTAGAGGTAGAGCACAGTAGAGCAGAGTAGAGGTAGAGTACAGTGGAGTACAGTAGAGGTATAGCACAGTGGAGCACTGTAGAGGTAGAGTACAGTGGAGTACAGTATAGATAGAGTACAGTGGAGCACAGTAGAGGTAGAGTACAGTGGAGCACAGTAGAGGTAGAGTACAGTGGAGCACAGTAGAAGTAGAGTACAGTGGAGTACAGTAGAGGTAGATTACAGTGGAGTACAGTAGAGGTAGAGTACAGTGGAGCACAGTAGAGGTAGAGTACAGTGGAGTACAGTGGAGCACAGTAGAGGTGGAGTACAGTAGAGTACAGTAGAGGTAGAGTACAGTGGAGTACAGTAGAGGTAGAGTACAGTGGAGTACAAAAGAGATAGAGTACAGTGGAGCACAGTAGAGGTAGAGTACAGTGGAGCACAGTAGAGGTAGAGTAAAGTGGAGCACAGTAGAGGTAGAGTACAGTGGAGTACAGTAGAGGTAGAGTACAGTGGAGCACAGTAGAGGCAGAGTACAGTTGAGCACAGTAGAGGTATAGTACAGTGGAGTACAGTGGAGCACAGTAGAGGTGGAGTACAGTAGAGTACAGTAGAGGTAGAGTACAGTGGAGCACAGTAGAGGTAGAGTACAGTAGAGCACAGTAGAGGTAGAATACAGTGGAGTACAGTAGAGGTAGAGTACAGTGGAGTACAGTAGAGGTAGAGTACAGTGTAGTACAGTAGAGGTAGAGAACAGTACAGTACAGTAGAGGTAGAGTACAGTGGAGTACAGTAGAGGTAGAGTACAGTAGAGCACAGTAGAGGTAGAATACAGTGGAGTACAGTAGAGGTAGAGTACAGTGGAGTACAGTAGAGGTAGAGTACAGTGGAGTACAGTAGAGGTAGAGTACAGTGGAGCAGAGTAGAGGTAGAGTACAGTGGAGTACAGTAGAGGTAGAGTACAGTGGAGCACAGTAGAGCTAGAGTACAGTGGAGTACAGTGGAGCACAGTAGAGGTGGAGTACAGTAGAGTAGAGTATAGGTTGAGTACAGTGGAGTACAGTAGAGGGAGAGTACAGTAGAGCACAGTAGAGGTAGAATACAGTGGAGTACAGTAGAGGTAGAGTACAGTGGAGTACAGTAGAGGTAGAGTACAGTGTAGTAGGGTAGAGGTAGAGAACAGTACAGTACAGTAGAGGTAGAGTACAGTGGAGTACAGTAGAGGTAGAGTACAGTAGAGCACAGTAGAGGTAGAATACAGTGGAGTACAGTAGAGGTAGAGTACAGTGGAGCAGAGTAGAGGTAGAGTACAGTGGAGTACAGTAGAGGTAGAGTACAGTGGAGCACAGTAGAGCTAGAGTACAGTGGAGTACAGTGGAGCACAGTAGAGGTGGAGTACAGTAGAGTAGAGTAGAGGTTGAGTACAGTGGAGTACAGTAGAGATAGAGTAGAGTGGAGTAGAGTAGAGATAGAGTACAGTGGATTAGAGTAGATATAGAGTACAGTGGAGTATAGTTGAGGTAGAGTACAGTGGAGCACATTAGAGGTAGAGTACAGTGGAGTATAGTTGAGGTAGACTACAGTGGAGTACAGTAGAGGTAGAGTACAGTGGAGCACAGTAGAGGTAGAGTAGAGTGGAGCACATTACAGGTGGAGTAGAGTAGAGTAGAGTAGAGGTAGAGTACAGTGGAGTACAGTAGAAGTAGAGTACAGTGGAGCACAGTAGAGGTAGAGTAGAGTGGAGCACAGTAGAGGTAGAGTACAGTGGAGTACAGTAGATGTAGACTACAGTGGAGTAGAGTAGAGACAGAGTAGAGTGGAGCACAGCAGAGGTAGAGTACAGTGGATCACAGTAGAGATAGAGTACAGTGGAGTACAGTTGAGCACAGTAGAGGTATAGTACAGTGGAGCACAGTAGCGATAGATTACAGTGGAGTACAGTAGAGATAGAGTACAGTGGAGTACAGTAGATGTAGAGTATAGTGGAGCACAGTAGAGGTAGAGTACAGTGGAGTATTGTTGAGGTAGACTACAGTGGAGTACAGTAGAGATAGAGTACAGTAGAGCAGAGTAGAGGTAGAGTACAGTGGAGTACAGTAGAGGTAGAGCACAGTAGAGCAGAGTAGAGGTAGTGTACAGTGGAGTACAGTAGAGGTATAGCACAGTGGAGCACTGTAGAGGTAGAGTACAGTGGAGTACAGTAGAGATAGAGTACAGTGGAGCACAGTAGAGGTAGAGTACAGTGGAGTACAGTAGAGGTAGAGTACAGTGGAGCACAGTAGAGGTAGAGTACAGTGGAGTACAGTGGAGCACAGTAGAGGTGGAGTACAGTAGAGTACAGTAGAGGTAGAGTACAGTGGAGCACAGTAGAGGTAGAGTACAGTGGAGTACAGTGGAGTACCGTAGAGGTGGAGTACAGTAGAGTACAGTAGAGGTAGAGAACAGTACAGTACAGTAGAGGTAGAGTACAGTGGAGTACAGTAGAGGTAGAGTACAGTAGAGCACAGTAGAGGTAGAATACAGTGGAGTACAGTAGAGGTAGAGTACAGTGGAGCACAGTAGAGGTAGAGTACAGTGGAGTACAGTAGAGGTAGAGTACAGTACAGTACAGTAGAGGTAGAGTACAGTGGAGTACAGTAGAGGTATAGTACAGTAGAGCACAGTAGAGGTAGAATACAGTGGAGTACAGTAGAGGTAGAGTACCGTGGATTACAGTAGAGGTAGAGTACAGTGGAGTACAGTAGAGATAGAGTACAGTGGAGCACAGTAGAGGTAGAGTACAGTGGAGCACAGTAGAGGTAGAGTACAGTGGAGCACAGTAGAGGTAGAGTACAGTGGAGTACAGTAGAGGTAGAGTACAGTGGAGTACAGTAGAGGTAGAGTACAGTGGAGCACAGTAGAGGTAGAGTACAGTGGAGTACAGTGGAGCACAGTAGAGGTGGAGTACAGTAGAGTACAGTAGAGGTAGAGTACAGTGGAGCACAGTAGAGGTAGAGTACAGTGGAGTACAGTGGAGTACAGTAGAGGTGGAGTACAGTAGAGTACAGTAGAGGTAGAGAACAGTACAGTACAGTAGAGGTAGAGTACAGTGGAGTACAGTAGAGGTAGAGTACAGTAGAGCACAGTAGAGGTAGAGTACAGTAGAGCACAGTAGAGGTAGAATACAGTGGAGTACAGTAGAAGTAGAGTACAGTGGAGTACAGTAGAGGTAGAGTACAGTGGAGTACTGTAGAGATAGAGTACAGTGGAGCACAGTAGAGGTAGAGTACAGTGGAGTACAGTGGAGCACAGTAGAGGTATAGTACAGTGGAGCACAGTAGAGATAGATTACAATGGAGTAGAGTAGAGATAGAGTACAGTGGAGTACAGTAGAGGTAGAGTAGAGTTGAGCAGAGTAGAGGTAGAGTACAGTGGAGTACAGTAGAGGTAGAGCACAGTAGAGCAGAGTAGAGGTAGAGTACAGTGGAGTACAGTAGAGATAGAGCACAGTGGAGCACTGTAGAGGTAGAGTACAGTGGAGTACAGTAGAGATAGAGTACAGTGGAGCACAGTAGAGGTAGAGTACAGTGAAGCAGAGTAGAGGTAGAGTACAGTGAAGTACAGTAGAGGTAGAGTACAGTGGAGCACAGTAGAGCTAGAGTACAGTGGAGTACAGTGGAGCACAGTAGAGGTGGAGTACAGTAGAGTAGAGTAGAGGTAGAGTACAGTGGAGTACAGTAGAGATGGAGTAGAGTGGAGTAGAGTAGAGATAGAGTACAGTGGATTAGAGTAGAGATAGAGTACAGTGGAGTATAGTTGAGGTAGAGTACAGTGGAGCACAGTAGTGGTAGAGTACAGTGGAGTATAGTTGAGGTAGAGTACAGTGGAGCACAGTAGTGGTAGAGTACAGTGGGGTATAGTTGAGGT
Source organism: Tiaroga cobitis (assembly GCA_030578255.1). Classification (NCBI taxonomy): domain Eukaryota; kingdom Metazoa; phylum Chordata; class Actinopteri; order Cypriniformes; family Leuciscidae; genus Tiaroga; species Tiaroga cobitis. The sequence goes on from CM060612.1 coordinate 2,697,314, forward strand.
AGAGTACAGTGTAGTACAGTAGAGGTAGAGTACAGTGGAGTACAGTAGAGATAGAGTACAGTAGAGCACAGTAGAGGTAGAGTACAGTGAAGCAGAGTAGAGGTAGAGTACAGTGGAGCACAGTAGAGCTAGAGTACAGTGGAGTACAGTGGAGCACAGTAGAGGTGGAGTACAGTAGAGTAGAGTAGAGGTAGAGTACAGTGGAGTACAGTAGAGATGGAGTAGAGTGGAGTAGAGTAGAGATAGAGTACAGTGGATTAGAGTAGAGATAGAGTACAGTGGAGTATAGTTGAGGTAGAGTACAGTGGAGCACAGTAGTGGTAGAGTACAGTGGAGTATAGTTGAGGTAGAGTACAGTGGAGCACAGTAGTGGTAGAGTACAGTGGGGTATAGTTGAGGTAGAGTACAGTGTAGTACAGTAGAGGTAGAGTACAGTGGAGCACAGTAGAGAGAGAGTACAGTAGAGCAGAGCAGAGGTAGAGTACAGTGGAGTACAGTAGAGGTAGAGTACAGTGGAACACTGTAGAGGTGGAGTACAGTGGAGTACAGTAGAGGTAGAGTACAGTGGAGCACAGTAGAGATAGAGTACAATAGAGCAGAGTAGAGGTAGAGTACAGTGGAGTACAGTAGAGGTAGAGTACAGTGGAGCACTGTAGAGGTAGAGTACAGTGGAGTACAGTAGAGGTAGAGTACAGTGGAGCACAGTAGAGATAGAGTACAGTAGAGCACATTAGAGGTAGAGTACAGTGGAGTATAGTAGAGGTAGAGTACAGTGGAGTACAGTAGAGGTAGAGTACAGTGGAGCACAGTAGAGGTAGAGTAGAGTGGAGCACAGTAGAAGTAGAGTACAGTGGAGTACAGTAGAGGTAGGTGTACAGTGGAGCACAGTAGAGGTAGAGTATAGTGGAGCACAGTAGAGGTAGAGTACAGTGGAGTATAGTAGAGGTAGAGTACTGAAGAGCACAGTAGAGATAGAGTACAGTAGAGCACAGTAGAGGTAGAGTACAGTGGAGTACAGTAGAGGTAGAGTACAGTAGAGTACAGTAGAGGTAGAGTAGAGTGGAGCACATTAGAGGTGGAGTAGAGTAGAGTACAGTAGAGGTAGAGTACAGTGGAGTACAGTAGAAGTAGAGTACAGTGGAGCACAGTAGAGGTAGAGTAGAGTGGAGTACAGTAGAGGTAGAGTACAGTGGAGTACAGTAGAGGTAGAGTACAGTGGATCACAGTAGAGATAGAGTACAGTGGAGTACAGTGGAGCACAGTAGATGTACAGTACAGTGGAACACAGTAGAGATAGATTACAGTGGAGTAGAGTAGAGATAGAGTACAGTGGAGTACAGTAGAGGTAGAGTACAGTGGAGTACAGTAGAGGTAGGGCACAGTAGAGCAGAGTAGAGGTAGAGTACAGTGGAGTACAGTAGAGGTAGAGCACAGTGGAGCACTGTAGAGGTAGAGTACAGTGGAGTACAGTAGAGATAGAGTACAGTGGAGCACAGTAGAGGTAGAGTACTGTGGAGCAGAGTAGAGGTAGAGTACAGTGGAGCACAGTAGAGGTAGAGTACAGTGGAGTACAGTAGAGGTAGAGTACAGTGGAGTACAGTAGAGGTAGAGTACAGTGGAGCACAGTAGAGGTAGAGTACAGTGGAGTACAGTGGAGCACAGTAGAGGTGGAGTACAGTAGAGTACAGTAGAGGTAGAGTACAGTGGAGCACAGTAGAGGTAGAGTACAGTGAAGTACAGTGGAGTACAGTAGAGGTGGAGTACAGTAGAGTACAGTACAGGTAGAGTACAGTACAGTAGAGGTAGAGTACAGTGGAGTACAGTAGAGGTAGAGTACAGTAGAGCACACTAGAGGTAGAATACAGTGGAGTACAGTAGAGGTAGAGTACAGTGGAGTACAGTAGAGGTAGAGTACAGTGGAGTACAGTAGAGGTAGAGAACAGTACAGTACAGTAGAGGTAGAGTACAGTGGAGTACAGTAGAGGTAGAGTACAGTAGAGCAGAGTAGAGGTAGAATACAGTGGTGTACAGTAGAGGTAGAGTACAGTGGAGTACAGTAGAGGTAGAGTACAGTGGAGTACAGTAGAGGTAGAGTACAGTGGAGCACAGTAGAGGTAGAGTACAGTGGAGTACAGTGGAGCACAATAGAGGTGGAGTACAGTAGAGTAGAGTATAGGTAGAGTACAGTGGAGTACAGTAGAGATAGAGTAGAGTAGAGTAGAGTAGAGATAGAGTACAGTGGATTAGAGTAGAGATAGAGTACAGTGGAGTATAGTTGAGGTAGAGTACAGTGGAGCACAGTAGAGGTAGAGTACAGTGGAGTATAGTTGAGGTAGAGTACAGTAGAGCAGAGTAGATGTAGAGTACAGTGGAGTACAGTAGAGGTAGAGTACAGTGGAGCACTGTAGAGGTTGAGTACAGTGGAGTACAGTAGATGTAGAGTAGAGTGGAGCACAGTAGAGATAGAGTACAGTAGAGCAGAGTAGAGGTAGAGTACAGTGGAGCACAGTAGAGGTAGAGTACAGTGAAGTATAGTAGAGGTAGAATACAGTGGAGTACAGTAGAGGTAGAGTACAGTGGAGTACAGTAGAGGTAGAGTACAGTGGAGTACAGTAGAGGTAGAGTACAGTGGATCACAGTAGAGGTAGAGTACAGTGGAGTACATTGGAGTACAGTAGAGGTGGAGTACAGTAGAGTACAGTAGAGGTAGAGAACAGTACAGTACAGTAGAGGTAGAGTACAGTGGAGTACAGTAGAGATAGAGTACAGTAGAGCAGAGTAGAGGTAGAATACAGTGGAGTACAGTAAAGGTAGAGTACAGTGGAGCACAGTAGAGATAGTGAACAGTAGAGCAGAGTAGAGGTAGAGTACAGTGGAGTACAGTAGAGGTAGAGTACAGTGGAGCACTCCAGAGGTGGAGTACAGTGGAGTACAGTAGAGGTAGAGTACAGTGGAGCACAGTAGAGATAGAGTACAGTAGAGCACAGTAGAGGTAGAGTACAGTGGAGTATAGTAGATGTAGAGTACAGTGGAGCACAGTAGAGATAGAGTACAGTAGAGCACAGTAGAGGTAGAGTACAGTGGAGTATAGTAGATGTAGAGTAAAGTGGAGTATAGTTGAGGTAGACTACAGTGGAGTACAGTAGAGGTAGAGTACAGTGGAGTACAGTAGATGTAGAGTACAGTGAAGCACAGTAGAGGTAGAGTACAGTGGAGTATAGTTGAGGTAGAGAACAGTACAGTACAGTAGAGGTAGAGTAGAGTGGAGTACAGTAGAGGTAGAGTACAGTAGAGCACAGTAGAGGTAGAATACAGTGGAGTACAGTAGAGGTAGAGTACAGTGGAGTACAGTAGAGGTAGAGTACAGTGGAGTACAGAAGAGATAGAGTACAGTGGAGCACAGTAGAGGTAGAGTACAGTGGAGCACAGTAGAGGTAGAGTACAGTGGAGCACAGTAGAGGTAGAGTACAGTGGAGTACAGTAGAGGTAGAGTACAGTGGAGCACAGTAGAGGTAGAGTACAGTGGAGTACAGTAGAGGTAGAGTACAGTGGAGTACAGTAGAGGTAGAGTACAGTAGAGCACAGTAGAGGTAGAATACAGTGGAGTACAGTAGAGGTAGAGTACAGTGGAGTACAGTGGAGGTAGAGTACAGTGGAGTACAGTAGAGGTAGAGTACAGTGGAGTATAGTAGAGGTAGAGTACAGTGGAGTATAGTTGAGGTAGACTACAGTGGAGTACAGTAGATGTAGAATACAGTGGAGTACAGTAGAGGTAGAGTACAGTGGAGTACAGTAGAGGTAGAGTACAGTGGAGTACAGTAGAGATAGAGTACAGTGAAGCACAGTAGAGGTAGAGTACAGTGGAGCACAGTAGAGGTAGAGTAGAGTGGAGCACAGTAGAGGTAGAGTACAGTGGAGCACAGTAGAGGTATAGTACAGTGGAGCACAGTAGAGATAGATTACAGTGGAGTAGAGTAGAGATAGAGTACAGTGGAGTACAGTAGAGGTAGAGTAGAGTTGAGCAGAGTAGAGGTAGAGTACAGTGGAGTACAGTAGAGGTAGAGCACAGTAGAGCAGAGTAGAGGTAGAGTACAGTGGAGTACAGTAGAGGTAGAGTAGAGTTGAGCAGAGTAGAGGTAGAGTACAGTGGAGTACAGTAGAGGTAGAGTACAGTGGAGCAGAGTAGAGGTAGAGTACAGTGGAGTACAGTAGAGGTAGAATACAGTGGAGCACTGTAGAGGTGGAGTACAGTGGAGTACAGTAGAGGTAGAGTACAGTGGAGCACAGTAGAGATAGAGTACAGTAGAGCACAGTAGAGGTAGAGTACAGTGGAGTATAGTAGAGGTAGAGTACAGTGGAGTACAGTAGAGGTAGAGTACAGTGGAGCATAGTAGATGTAGAGTACAGTGGAGCACAGTAGAGGTAGAGTACAGTGGAGCACAGTAGAGGTAGAGTGCATTGGAGTATAGTAGAGGTGGAGTACTGTAGAGCACAGTAGAGATAGAGTACATTAGAGCACAGTAGAGGTAGAGTACAGTGGAGCACAGTAGAGGAATAGTACAGTGTAGTACAGTAGAGATAGAGTACAGTGGAGTACAGTAGAGATAGAGTACAGTCTTACACAGTAGAGATAAGTGCAATGGAGTATAGTAGAGGTAGAGTACAGTGGAGTAGAGTAGAGGTAGAGTACAGTGGAGTACAGTAGAGGTAGAGTAGAGTGGAGCAGATTAGAGGTGGAGTAGAGTAGAGTACAGTAGAGGTAGAGTACAGTGGAGTACAGTAGAGGTAGAGTACAGTGGAGTAGAGTAGAGATAGAGTACAGTGGAGCACAGCAGAGGTGGAGTACAGTGGATCACAGTAGAGATAGAGTACAGTGGAGTACAGTGGAGCACAGTAGAGGTATAGTACAGTGGAGCACAGTAGAGATAGATTACAGTGGAGTAGAGTAGAGATAGAGTACAGTGGAATATAGTTGAGGTAGAGTACAGTGGAGCACAGTAGAGGTAGAGTACAGTGGAGTATAGTTGAGGTAGACTACAGTAGAGTACAGTAGAGGTAGAGTACAGTGGAGCACAGTAGAGATAGAGTACAGTAGAGCAGAGTAAATGTAGAGTACAGTGGAGTACAGTAGAGGTAGAGTACAGTGGAGCACTGTAGAGGTGGAGTACAGTGGAGTACAGTAGAGGTAGAATACAGTGGAGCACAGTAGAGATAGAGTACAGTAGAGCACAGTAGAGGTAGAGTAGAGTGGAGCACATTAGAGGTAGAGTAGAGTAGAGTACAATAGAGGTAGAGTACAGTGGAGTACAGTAGAAGTGGAGTACAGTGGAGCATAGTAGAGGTAGAGTAGAGTGGAGTACAGTAGAGGTAGAGTACAGTGGAGTACAGTAGTTGTAGAGTACAGTGGAGTAGAGTACAGATAGAATACAGTGGAGCACAGCAGAGGTAGAGTACAGTGGATCACAGTAGAGATAGAGTACAGTGGAGTACAGTGGAGCACAGTAGAGGTATAGTACAGTGGAGCACAGTAGAGATAGATTACAGTGGAGTAGAGTAGAGATAGAGTACAGTGGAGTACAGTAGAGGTAGAGTAGAGTGGAGCAGAGTAGAGGTAAAGTACAGTGGAGTACAGTAGAGGTAGAGCACAGTAGAGCAGAGTAGAGGTAGAGTACAGTGGAGTACAGTAGAGGTAGAGCACAGTGGAGCACTGTAGAGGTAGAGTACAGTGGAGTACAGTAGAGATAGAGTACAGTGGAGCACAGTAGAGGTAGAGTACAGTGGAGCAGAGTAGAGGTAGAGTACAGTGGAGTACAGTAGATGTAGAGTACAGTGGAGCACATTAGAGGTAGAGTACAGTGGAGTACAGTGGAGCACAGTAGAGGTGGAGTACAGCAGAGTACAGTAGAGGTAGATTACAGTGGAGCACAGTAGAGGTAGAGTACAGTGGAGTACAGTGGAGTACAGTAGAGGTGGAGTACAGTAGAGTACAGTAGAGGTAGAGAACAGTACAGTACAGTAGAGGTAGAGTACAGTGGAGTACAGTAGAGGTAGAGTACAGTAGAGCACAGTAGAGGTAGAATACAGTGGAGTACAGTAGAGGTAGAGTACAGTGGAGCACAGTAGAGGTAGAGAACAGTACAGTACAGTAGAGGTAGAGTAGAGTGGAGTACAGTAGAGGTAGAGTACAGTAGAGCACAGTAGAGGTAGAGAACAGTACAGTACAGTAGAGGTAGATTACAGTGGAGCACAGTAGAGGTAGAGTACAGTGGAGTACAGTGGAGTACAGTAGAGGTAGAGTACAGTGGAGTACAGTAGAGATAGAGTACAGTGGAGTACAGTAGAGGTAGAGTACAGTGGAGTACAGTAGAGGTAGAGTACAGTGGAGTACAGTAGAGGTAGAGTACAGTGGAGCAGAGTAGAGGTAGAGTACAGTGGAGTACAGTAGAGGTAGAGTACAGTGGAGTACAGTAGAGGTAGAGTACAGTGGAGCAGAGTAGAGGTAGAGTACAGTGGAGTACAGTAGAGGTAGAGTACAGTGGAGCACAGTAGAGCTAGAGTACAGTGGAGTACAGTGGAGCACAGTAGAGGTGGAGTACAGTAGAGTAGAGTATAGGTTGAGTACAGTGGAGTACAGTAGAGATAGAGTAGAGTGGAGTAGAGTAGAGATAGAGTACAGTGGATTAGAGTAGATATAGAGTACAGTGGAGTATAGTTGAGGTAGAGTACAGTGGAGCACATTAGAGGTAGAGTACAGTGGAGTATAGTTGAGGTAGACTACAGTGGAGTACAGTAGAGGTAGAGTACAGTGGAGCACAGTAGAGGTAGAGTACAGTGGAGTACAGTAGAAGTAGAGTACAGTGGAGTACAGTAGAGGTAGAGTAGAGTCGAGTACAGTAGAGGTAGAGTACAGTGGAGTACAGTAGAGGTAGAGTACAGTGGAGTAGAGTAGAGATAGAGTAGAATGGAGCACAGCAGAGGTAGAGTACAGTGGATCACAGTAGAGATAGAGTACAGTGGAGTACAGTAGAGGTAGAGTACAGTGGAGCACATTAGAGGTAGAGTACAGTGGAGTATTGTTGAGGTAGACTACAGTGGAGTACAGTAGAGATAGAGTACAGTAGAGCAGAGTAGAGTAGAGTACAGTGGAGTACAGTAGAGGTAGAGCACAGTAGAGCAGAGTAGAGGTAGAGTACAGTGGAGTACAGTAGAGGTATAGCACAGTGGAGCACTGTAGAGGTAGAGTACAGTGGAGTACAGTAGAGATAGAGTACAGTGGAGCACAGTAGAGGTAGAGTACAGTGGAGCACAGTAGAGGTAGAGTACAGTGGAGCACAGTAGAAGTAGAGTACAGTGGAGTACAGTAGAGGTAGATTACAGTGGAGTACAGTAGAGGTAGAGTACAGTGGAGCACAGTAGAGGTAGAGTACAGTGGAGTACAGTGGAGCACAGTAGAGGTGGAGTACAGTAGAGTACAGTAGAGGTAGAGTACAGTGGAGTACAGTAGAGGTAGAGTACAGTGGAGTACAGAAGAGATAGAGTACAGTGGAGCACAGTAGAGGTAGAGTACAGTGGAGCACAGTAGAGGTAGAGTAAAGTGGAGCACAGTAGAGGTAGAGTACAGTGGAGTACAGTAGAGGTAGAGTACAGTGGAGCACAGTAGAGGTAGAGTACAGTGGAGCACAGTAGAGGCATAGTACAGTGGAGTACAGTGGAGCACAGTAGAGGTGGAGTACAGTAGAGTACAGTAGAGGTAGAGTACAGTGGAGCACAGTAGAGGTAGAGTACAGTAGAGCACAGTAGAGGTAGAATACAGTGGAGTACAGTAGAGGTAGAGTACAGTGGAGTACAGTAGAGGTAGAGTATAGTGTAGTACAGTAGAGGTAGAGAACAGTACAGTACAGTAGAGGTAGAGTACAGTGGAGTACAGTAGAGGTAGAGTACAGTAGAGCACAGTAGAGGTAGAATACAGTGGAGTACAGTAGAGGTAGAGTACAGTGGAGTACAGTAGAGGTAGAGTACAGTGGAGTACAGTAGAGGTAGAGTACAGTGGAGCAGAGTAGAGGTAGAGTACAGTGGAGTACAGTAGAGGTAGAGTACAGTGGAGCACAGTAGAGCTAGAGTACAGTGGAGTACAGTGGAGCACAGTAGAGGTGGAGTACAGTAGAGTAGAGTATAGGTTGAGTACAGTGGAGTACAGTAGAGGTAGAGTACAGTAGAGCACAGTAGAGGTAGAATACAGTGGAGTACAGTAGAGGTAGAGTACAGTGGAGTACAGTAGAGGTAGAGTACAGTGTAGTACAGTAGAGGTAGAGAACAGTACAGTACAGTAGAGGTAGAGTACAGTGGAGTACAGTAGAGGTAGAGTACAGTAGAGCACAGTAGAGGTAGAATACAGTGGAGTACAGTAGAGGTAGAGTACAGTGGAGTACAGTAGAGGTAGAGTACAGTGGAGTACAGTAGAGGTAGAGTACAGTGGAGCAGAGTAGAGGTAGAGTACAGTGGAGTACAGTAGAGGTAGAGTACAGTGGAGCACAGTAGAGCTAGAGTACAGTGGAGTACAGTGGAGCACAGTAGAGGTGGAGTACAGTAGAGTAGAGTATAGGTTGAGTACAGTGGAGTACAGTAGAGATAGAGTAGAGTGGAGTAGAGTAGAGATAGAGTACAGTGGATTAGAGTAGATATAGAGTACAGTGGAGTATAGTTGAGGTAGAGTACAGTGGAGCACATTAGAGGTAGAGTACAGTGGAGTATAGTTGAGGTAGACTACAGTGGAGTACAGTAGATGTAGAGTACAGTGGAGCACAGTAGAGGTAGAGTACAGTGGAGTACAGTAGAGGTAGAGTACAGTGGAGTACAGTAGAGGTAGAGTAGAGTGGAGCACATTACAGGTGGAGTAGAGTAGAGTAGAGTAGAGGTAGAGTACAGTGGAGTACAGTAGAAGTAGAGTACAGTGGAGCACAGTAGAGGTAGAGTAGAGTGGAGCACAGTAGAGGTAGAGTACAGTGGAGTACAGTAGATGTAGACTACAGTGGAGTAGAGTAGAGATAGAGTAGAGTGGAGCAAAGCAGAGGTAGAGTACAGTGGATCACAGTAGAGATAGAGTACAGTGGAGTACAGTTGAGCACAGTAGAGGTATAGTACAGTGGAGCACAGTAGCGATAGATTACAGTGGAGTACAGTGGAGCACAGTGGAGATAGAGTAAAGTGGATCACATTAGAGATAGAGTACAGTGGAGTCCAGTGGAGCACAGTGGAGGTAGAGTACAGTGGAGTACAGTAGAGATAGTATACAGTTGAGTACAGTAGATATAGAGTACAGTGGAGTACAGTAGAGGTAGAGTACAGTGGAGTACAGTAGAGGTAGAGTACAGTGGATTACAGTAGAGAAAGAGTACAGTGGAGCACAGTAGAGGTATAGAGTACAGTTGAGCACAGTAGAGATAGAGTACAGTGGAGCACAGTAGAGGTAGAGTACAGTGGAGTACAGTAGTGATAGAGTACAGTGGAGTACAGTAGAGATAGAGTACAGTGGAGAACAGTAGAGATAGAGTACAGTGGAGTATAGTAGAGGTAGAGTACAGTGGAGTACATTAGAGGTAGAGTACAGTGGAGCACAGTAGAGATAGAGTACAGTAGAGCACAGTAGAGGTAGAGTACAGTGGAGTACAGTGGAGCACAGTAGAGGTGGAGTACAGTAGAGTACAGGATAGGTAGAGAAAAGTACAGTACAGTTGAGGTAGAGTGCAGTGGATTACAGTACAGATAGAGTACAGTGGAGCACAGTAGAGATAGCGTACAGTGGAGTACAGTAGAGTTAGAGTACAGTGGAGCACAGTAGACGTAGAGTACAGTGGAGCACAGTAGAGGTAGAGTACAGTGGATCAAAGTAGAGATAGAGTACAATGGAGTACAGTAGAGATAGAGTCATTGGAGTACAGTAGAGGTAGAGTACAGTGGAGTACAGTAGAGGTAGAGTACAGTGGAGTACAGTAGATATAGAGTCAGTGGAGTACAGTAGAGTAGAGTACAGTAGAGCACAGTAGCCGTAGAGTACATTGGAGCACAGTAGAGGTAGAGTACAGTGGAGCACAGTAGAGATAGAGTACAGTGGAGTACAGTAGAGGTAAAGTACAATGGAGTACAGTAGAGATAGAGTACAGTGGAGCACAGTAGAGGTAGAGTACAGTGGAGCACAGTAGAGGTGGAGTACAGTAGAGTACAGTAGAGGTAGAGAACAGTACAGTAGAGGTAGAGTACAGTGGAGTACAGTAGAGATAGAGTACAGTGCAGCACAGTAGAGATAGAGTACAGTGGAGCACAGTAGAGGTAGAGTACAGTGGATCATAGTAGAGATAGAGTACAGTGGAGTGCAGGAGAGATAGAGTACATTGGAGTACAGTAGAGGTAGAGTAATGTGGAGTACAGTAGAGATAGAGTACAGTGGAGCACAGTAGAGGTAGAGTACAGTGGAGTACAGTAGAGAAAGAGTACAGTGGAGCACAGTAGAGGTAGAGTACAGTGGAGCACAGTAGAGGTAGAGTACAGTGGAGCACAGTAGAGGTAGAGTACAGTTGATCACAGTAGAGGTAGAGTACAGTGGAGTACAGTAGAGGTAGAGTAAAGTGGAGTACAGTAGAGATAGAGTCAGTGGAGTACAGTAGAGTAGAGTACAGTAGAGCACAGTAGAGGTAGAGTACAGTTGAGTCCAGTGGAGCACAGTGGAGGTAGAGTACAGTGGATCACAGCAGAGATAGAGTACAATGGAGTCCAGTTGAGCAAAGTGGAGGTAGAGTACAGTGGAGTACAGTAGAGATAGTGTACAGTGGAGTACAGTAGATATAGAGTACAGTGGAGTACAGTAGATGTAGAGTACAGTGGAGTACAGTAGAGGTAGAGTACAGTGGAGTACAGTAGAGATAGAGTCAGTGGAGTACAGTAGAGTAGAGCACAGTAGAGGTAGAGTACAGTGGAGTACAGTAGAAATAGAGTACAGTGGAGAACAGTAGAGATAGAGTACAGTGGAGTATAGTAGAGGTAGAGTACAGTGGAGTACAGTAGAGGTAGAGGACAGTGGAGTACAGTAGAGATAGAGTACAGTGGAGCACAGTAGAGGTAGAGTACAGTGGAGTACAGTAGAAATAGAGTACAGTGGATCACAGTAGAGATAGAGTACAGTGGAGTACAGTAGAGGTAGAGTACAGTGGAGTACAATAGAGGTAGAGTACAGTGGAGTACAGTAGAGATAGAGTCAGTGGAGTACAGTAGAGGTAGAGTACAGTGGAAAACAGTAGAGATAGAGTACAGTGGAGCACAGTAGAGGTAGAGTACAGTGGAGTACAGTAGAAATAGAGTACAGTGGAGAACAGTAGAGATATATTACAGTGGAGTATAGTAGAGGTAGAGTACAGTGGATCACAGTAGATATAGAGTACAGTGGAGTCCAGTGGAGGTCAGTGGAGGTAGAGTACAGTGGAGTACAGTAGAGATAGAGTACAGTGGAGCACAGTAGAGATAGAGTAGAGTGGAGTACAGCAGAGGTAGAGTACAGTGGAGTACAGTAGAGGTAGAGTACAGTGGAGCACAGTAGAGGTAGAGTAAAGTGGAGTACAGTAGAGGTAGAGTACAGTGGATCACAGTAGATATAGAGTACAGTGGAGTCCAGTGGAGCACAGTGGAAGTAGAGTACAGTGGAGTACAGTAGAGATAGAGTACAGTGGAGCACAGTAGAGATAGAGTAGAGTGGAGTACAGTGGAGGTAGAGTACAGTGGAGTACAGTAGAGGTAGAGTACAGTGGAGCACAGTAGAGGTAGAGTAAAGTGGAGTACAGTAGAGGTAGAGTACAGTGGAGTACAGTTGAGATAGAGTCAGTGGAGTACAGTAGAGTAGAGTACAGTAGAGCAGAGTAGCCGTAGAGTACAGTGGAGTACAGTAGAGTAGAGTACAGTAGAGCACAGTAGTGGTAGAGTACAGTGGAGCACAGTGGAGGTAGAGTACATTGGAGTACAGTAGAGGTAGAGTACAGTGGAGCACAGTAGAGGTAGAGTACAGTGGAGTACAGTAGAGGTAGAGTACAGTGGAGCACAGTAGAGGTAGAGTACAGTGGAGTACAGTAGAGTAGAGTACAGTAGAGCACAGTAGAGTTAGAGTACAGTGGAGTCCAGTGGAGAACAGTGGAGGTAGAGTACAGTGGAGTACAGTAGAGATAGTGTACAGTGGAGTACAGTAGAGATAGAGTACAGTGGAGTACAGTAGAAGTAGAGTACAGTGGAGTACAGTAGAAATAGAGTACAGTGGAGCACAGTAGAGATAGAGTACAGTAGAGCACAGTAGAGGTAGAGTACAGTGAGTACAGTAGAGGTAAAGTACAGTGGAGTACAGTAGAGATAGAGTACAGTGGAGTAAAGTAGAGATAGAGTCAGTGGAGTAAAGTAGAGTAGAGTAAAGTAGAGCACAGTAGAGCTGGAGTACAGTGGAGTCCAGTGGAGCACAGTGGAGATAGAGTAAAGTGGATCACATTAGAGATAGAGTACAGTGGAGTCCAGTGGAGCACAGTGGAGGTAGAGTACAGTGGAGTCCAGTGGAGCACAGTGGAGGTAGAGTAAAGTGGAGTACAGTAGAGGTAGAGTACAGTGGAGTACAGTTGAGATAGAGTCAGTGGAGTACAGTAGAGTAGAGTACAGTAGAGCAGAGTAGCCGTAGAGTACAGTGGAGTACAGTAGAGTAGAGTACAGTAGAGCACAGTAGAGGTAGAGTACAGTGGAGCACAGTGGAGGTAGAGTACATTGGAGTACAGTAGAGGTAGAGTACAGTGGAGCACAGTAGAGGTAGAGTACAGTGGAGTACAGTAGAGGTAGAGTACAGTGGAGCACAGTAGAGGTAGAGTACAGTGGAGTACAGTAGAGTAGAGTACAGTAGAGCACAGTAGAGTTAGAGTACAGTGGAGTCCAGTGGAGAACAGTGGAGGTAGAGTACAGTGGAGTACAGTAGAGATAGTGTACAGTGGAGTACAGTAGAGATAGAGTACAGTGGAGTACAGTAGAAGTAGAGTACAGTGGAGTACAGTAGAAATAGAGTACAGTGGAGCACAGTAGAGATAGAGTACAGTAGAGCACAGTAGAGGTAGAGTACAGTGGAGTACAGTGGAGCACAGTAGAGGTGGAGTACAGTAGAGTACAGTAGAGGTAGAGAACAGTACAGTAGAGGTAGAGTACAGTGGAGTACAGTAGAGATAGAGTACAGTGCAGCACAGTAGAGATAGAGTTCAGTGGAGTACAGTAGAGGTAGTGTACAGTGGAGCACAGTAGAGATAGAGTACAGTGGAGCACAGTAGAGGTAGAGTACAGTGGATCACAGTAGAGATAGAGTACAGTGGAGTGCAGGAGAGATAGAGTACAAGGGAGTACAGTAGAGGTAGAGTAATGTGGAGTACAGTAGAGATAGAGTACAGTGGAGCACAATAGAGGTAGAGTACAGTGGAGTACAGTAGAAGTAGAGTAGAGTGGATTACAGTAGAAATAGAGTACAGTGGAGCACATTAGAGGTGGAGTACAGTAGAGTACAGTAGAGGTAGAGTACAGGGGAGTACAGTAGAGATAGAGTACAGTGGAGCACAGTAGAGGTAGAGTACAGTGGAGCACAGTAGAGGTAGAGTACAGTGGAGCACAGTAGAGGTAGAGTACAGTTGATCACAGTAGAGGTAGAGTACAGTGGAGTACAGTAGAGGTAGAGTAAAGTGGAGTACAGTAGAGATAGAGTCAGTGGAGTACAGTAGAGTAGAGTACAGTAGAGCACAGTAGAGGTAGAGTACAATTGAGTCCAGTGGAGCACAGTGGAGGTAGAGTACAGTGGATCACAGCAGAGATAGAGTACAGTGGAGTCCAGTTGAGCAAAGTGGAGGTAGAGTACAGTGGAGTACAGTAGAGACAGTGTACAGTGGAGTACAGTAGATATAGAGTACAGTGGAGTACAGTAGATGTAGAGTACAGTGGAGTCCAGTTGAGCAAAGTGGAGGTAGAGTACAGTGGAGTACAGTAGAGATAGTGTACAGTGGAGTACAGTAGATATAGAGTACAGTGGAGTACAGTAGATGTAGAGTACAGTGGAGTACAGTAGAGGTAGAGTACAGTGGAGTACAGTAGAGATAGAGTCAGTGGAGTACAGTAGAGTAGAGCACAGTAGAGGTAAAGTACAGTGGAGTACAGTAGAAATAGAGTACAGTGGAGAACAGTAGAGATAGAGTACAGTGGAGTATAGTAGAGGTAGAGTACAGTGGAGTACAGTAGAGGTAGAGGACAGTGGAGAAGAGTAGAGATAGAGTACAGTGGAGCACAGTAGAGGTAGAGTACAGTGGAGTACAGTAGAGGTAGAGTACAGTGGAGTACAGTAGAGGTAGAGTACAGTGGAGTACAGTAGAGATAGAGTCAGTGGAGTACAGTAGAGGTAGAGTACAGTGGATTACAGTAGAGATAGAGTACAGTGGAGTACAGTAGAGGTAGAGTACAGTGGAGTACAGTAGAAATAGAGTACAATGGATCACAGTAGAGATAGAGTACAGTGGAGTACAGTAGAGGTAGAGTACAGTAGAGTACAGTAGAGGTAGAGAACAGTACAGTACAGTAAAGGTAGAGGACAGTGGAGTACAGTAGAGGTAGAGTACAGTGGAGTACAGTAGAGGTAGAGTAGAGTGGAGCACATTACAGGTGGAGTAGAGTAGAGTAGAGTAGAGGTAGAGTACAGTGGAGTACAGTAGAGGTAGAGTAGAGTGGAGCACATTAGAGGTAGAGTAGAGTAGAGTACAATAGAGGTAGAGTACAGTGGAGTACAGTAGAAGTGGAGTACAGTGGAGCATAGTAGAGGTAGAGTAGAGTGGAGTACAGTAGAGGTAGAGTACAGAGGAGCACAGTAGAGAAAGAGTACAGTGGAGTACAGTAGAGGTAGAATACAGTGGAGTACAGTAGAGTAGAGTACAGTGGAGAACAGTAGAGGTAGAATACAGTGGAGTACAGTAGAGGTAGAGTACAGTAGAGCAGAGTAGAGGTAGAATACAGTGGTGTACAGTAGAGGTAGAGTACAGTGGAGTACAGTAGAGGTAGAGTACAGTGGAGTACAGTAGAGGTAGAGTACAGTGGAGCACAGTAGAGGTACAGTACAGTGGAGTACAGTGGAGCACAATAGAGGTGGAGTACAGTAGAGTAGAGTATAGGTAGAGTACAGTGGAGTACAGTAGAGATAGAGTAGAGTAGAGTAGAGTAGAGATAGAGTACAGTGGATTAGAGTAGAGATAGAGTACAGTGGAGTATAGTTGAGGTAGAGTACAGTGGAGCACAGTAGAGGTAGAGTACAGTGGAGTATAGTTGAGGTAGAGTACAGTAGAGCAGAGTAGATGTAGAGTACAGTGGAGTACAGTAGAGGTAGAGTACAGTGGAGCACTGTAGAGGTTGAGTACAGTGGAGTACAGTAGATGTAGAGTAGAGTGGAGCACAGTAGAGATAGAGTACAGTAGAGCAGAGTAGAGGTAGAGTACAGTGGAGCACAGTAGAGGTAGAGTACAGTGAAGTATAGTAGAGGTAGAATACAGTGGAGTACAGTAGAGGTAGAGTACAGTGGAGTACAGTAGAGGTAGAGTACAGTGGAGTACAGTAGAGGTAGAGTACAGTGGATCACAGTAGAGGTAGAGTACAGTGGAGTACATTGGATTACAGTAGAGGTGGAGTACAGTAGAGTACAGTAGAGGTAGAGAACAGTACAGTACAGTAGAGGTAGAGTACAGTGGAGTACAGTAGAGATAGAGTACAGTAGAGCAGAGTAGAGGTAGAATACAGTGGAGTACAGTAGAGGTAGAGTACAGTGGAGCACAGTAGAGATAGTGAACAGTAGAGCAGAGTAGAGGTAGAGTACAGTGGAGTACAGTAGAGGTAGAGTACAGTGGAGCACTCCAGAGGTGGAGTACAGTGGAGTACAGTAGAGGTAGAGTACAGTGGAGCACAGTAGAGATAGAGTACAGTAGAGCACAGTAGAGGTAGAGTACAGTGGAGTATAGTAGATGTAGAGTACAGTGGAGCACAGTAGAGATAGAGTACAGTAGAGCACAGTAGAGGTAGAGTACAGTGGAGTATAGTAGATGTAGAGTAAAGTGGAGTATAGTTGAGGTAGACTACAGTGGAGTACAGTAGAGGTAGAGTACAGTGGAGTACAGTAGATGTAGAGTACAGTGAAGCACAGTAGAGGTAGAGTACAGTGGAGTATAGTTGAGGTAGAGAACAGTACAGTACAGTAGAGGTAGAGTAGAGTGGAGTACAGTAGAGGTAGAGTACAGTAGAGCACAGTAGAGGTAGAATACAGTGGAGTACAGTAGAGGTAGAGTACAGTGGAGTACAGTAGAGGTAGAGTACAGTGGAGTACAGAAGAGATAGAGTACAGTGGAGCACAGTAGAGGTAGAGTACAGTGGAGCACAGTAGAGGTAGAGTACAGTGGAGCACAGTAGAGGTAGAGTACAGTGGAGTACAGTAGAGGTAGAGCACAGTGGAGCACAGTAGAGGTAGAGTACAGTGGAGTACAGTAGAGGTAGAGTACAGTGGAGTACAGTAGAGGTAGAGTACAGTAGAGCACAGTAGAGGTAGAATACAGTGGAGTACAGTAGAGGTAGAGTACAGTGGAGTACAGTGGAGGTAGAGTACAGTGGAGTACAGTAGAGGTAGAGTACAGTGGAGTATAGTAGAGGTAGAGTACAGTGGAGTATAGTTGAGGTAGACTACAGTGGAGTACAGTAGATGTAGAATACAGTGGAGTACAGTAGAGGTAGAGTACAGTGGAGTACAGTAGAGGTAGAGTACAGTGGAGTACAGTAGAGATAGAGTACAGTGAAGCACAGTAGAGGTAGAGTACAGTGGAGCACAGTAGAGGTAGAGTAGAGTGGAGCACAGTAGAGGTAGAGTACAGTGGAGCACAGTAGAGGTATAGTACAGTGGAGCACAGTAGAGATAGATTACAGTGGAGTAGAGTAGAGATAGAGTACAGTGGAGTACAGTAGAGGTAGAGTAGAGTTGAGCAGAGTAGAGGTAGAGTACAGTGGAGTACAGTAGAGGTAGAGCACAGTAGAGCAGAGTAGAGGTAGAGTACAGTGGAGTACAGTAGAGGTAGAGTAGAGTTGAGCAGAGTAGAGGTAGAGTACAGTGGAGTACAGTAGAGGTAGAGTACAGTGGAGCAGAGTAGAGGTAGAGTACAGTGGAGTACAGTAGAGGTAGAATACAGTGGAGCACTGTAGAGGTGGAGTACAGTGGAGTACAGTAGAGGTAGAGTACAGTAGAGATAGAGTACAGTAGAGCACAGTAGAGGTAGAGTACAGTGGAGTATAGTAGAGGTAGAGTACAGTGGAGTACAGTAGAGGTAGAGTACAGTGGAGCATAGTAGATGTAGAGTACAGTGGAGCACAGTAGAGGTAGAGTACAGTGGAGCACAGTAGAGGTAGAGTGCATTGGAGTATAGTAGAGGTGGAGTACTGTAGAGCACAGTAGAGATAGAGTACATTAGAGCACAGTAGAGGTAGAGTACAGTGGAGCACAGTAGAGGAATAGTACAGTGTAGTACAGTAGAGATAGAGTACAGTGGAGTACAGTAGAGATAGAGTACAGTCTTACACAGTAGAGATAAGTGCAATGGAGTATAGTAGAGGTAGAGTACAGTGGAGTAGAGTAGAGGTAGAGTACAGTGGAGTACAGTAGAGGTAGAGTAGAGTGGAGCAGATTAGAGGTGGAGTAGAGTAGAGTACAGTAGAGGTAGAGTACAGTGGAGTACAGTAGAGGTAGAGTACAGTGGAGTAGAGTAGAGATAGAGTACAGTGGAGCACAGCAGAGGTGGAGTACAGTGGATCACAGTAGAGATAGAGTACAGTGGAGTACAGTGGAGCACAGTAGAGGTATAGTACAGTGGAGCACAGTAGAGATAGATTACAGTGGAGTAGAGTAGAGATAGAGTACAGTGGAATATAGTTGAGGTAGAGTACAGTGGAGCACAGTAGAGGTAGAGTACAGTGGAGTATAGTTGAGGTAGACTACAGTAGAGTACAGTAGAGGTAGAGTACAGTGGAGCACAGTAGAGATAGAGTACAGTAGAGCAGAGTAAATGTAGAGTACAGTGAAGTACAGTAGAGGTAGAGTACAGTGGAGCACTGTAGAGGTGGAGTACAGTGGAGTACAGTAGAGGTAGAATACAGTGGAGCACAGTAGAGATAGAGTACAGTAGAGCACAGTAGAGGTAGAGTAGAGTGGAGCACATTAGAGGTAGAGTAGAGTAGAGTACAATAGAGGTAGAGTACAGTGGAGTACAGTAGAAGTGGAGTACAGTGGAGCATAGTAGAGGTAGAGTAGAGTGGAGTACAGTAGAGGTAGAGTACAGTGGAGTACAGTAGTTGTAGAGTACAGTGGAGTAGAGTACAGATAGAATACAGTGGAGCACAGCAGAGGTAGAGTACAGTGGATCACAGTAGAGATAGAGTACAGTGGAGTACAGTGGAGCACAGTAGAGGTATAGTACAGTGGAGCACAGTAGAGATAGATTACAGTGGAGTAGAGTAGAGATAGAGTACAGTGGAGTACAGTAGAGGTAGAGTAGAGTGGAGCAGAGTAGAGGTAAAGTACAGTGGAGTACAGTAGAGGTAGAGCACAGTAGAGCAGAGTAGAGGTAGAGTACAGTGGAGTACAGTAGAGGTAGAGCACAGTGGAGCACTGTAGAGGTAGAGTACAGTGGAGTACAGTAGAGATAGAGTACAGTGGAGCACAGTAGAGGTAGAGTACAGTGGAGCAGAGTAGAGGTAGAGTACAGTGGAGTACAGTAGAGGTAGAGTACAGTGGAGCACATTAGAGGTAGAGTACAGTGGAGTACAGTGGAGCACAGTAGAGGTGGAGTACAGCAGAGTACAGTAGAGGTAGATTACAGTGGAGCACAGTAGAGGTAGAGTACAGTGGAGTACAGTGGAGTACAGTAGAGGTGGAGTACAGTAGAGTACAGTAGAGGTAGAGAACAGTACAGTACAGTAGAGGTAGAGTACAGTGGAGTACAGTAGAGGTAGAGTACAGTAGAGCACAGTAGAGGTAGAATACAGTGGAGTACAGTAGAGGTAGAGTACAGTGGAGCACAGTAGAGGTAGAGAACAGTACAGTACAGTAGAGGTAGAGTAGAGTGGAGTACAGTAGAGGTAGAGTACAGTAGAGCACAGTAGAGGTAGAGAACAGTACAGTACAGTAGAGGTAGATTACAGTGGAGCACAGTAGAGGTAGAGTACAGTGGAGTACAGTGGAGTACAGTAGAGGTAGAGTACAGTGGAGTACAGTAGAGATAGAGTACAGTGGAGTACAGTAGAGGTAGAGTACAGTGGAGTACAGTAGAGGTAGAGTACAGTGGAGTACAGTAGAGGTAGAGTACAGTGGAGCAGAGTAGAGGTAGAGTACAGTGGAGTACAGTAGAGGTAGAGTACAGTGGAGTACAGTAGAGGTAGAGTACAGTGGAGCAGAGTAGAGGTAGAGTACAGTGGAGTACAGTAGAGGTAGAGTACAGTGGAGCACAGTAGAGCTAGAGTACAGTGGAGTACAGTGGAGCACAGTAGAGGTGGAGTACAGTAGAGTAGAGTATAGGTTGAGTACAGTGGAGTACAGTAGAGATAGAGTAGAGTGGAGTAGAGTAGAGATAGAGTACAGTGGATTAGAGTAGATATAGAGTACAGTGGAGTATAGTTGAGGTAGAGTACAGTGGAGCACATTAGAGGTAGAGTACAGTGGAGTATAGTTGAGGTAGACTACAGTGGAGTACAGTAGAGGTAGAGTACAGTGGAGCACAGTAGAGGTAGAGTACAGTGGAGTACAGTAGAAGTAGAGTACAGTGGAGTACAGTAGAGGTAGAGTAGAGTCGAGTACAGTAGAGGTAGAGTACAGTGGAGTACAGTAGAGGTAGAGTACAGTGGAGTAGAGTAGAGATAGAGTAGAATGGAGCACAGCAGAGGTAGAGTACAGTGGATCACAGTAGAGATAGAGTACAGTGGAGTACAGTAGAGGTAGAGTACAGTGGAGCACATTAGAGGTAGAGTACAGTGGAGTATTGTTGAGGTAGACTACAGTGGAGTACAGTAGAGATAGAGTACAGTAGAGCAGAGTAGAGTAGAGTACAGTGGAGTACAGTAGAGGTAGAGCACAGTAGAGCAGAGTAGAGGTAGAGTACAGTGGAGTACAGTAGAGGTATAGCACAGTGGAGCACTGTAGAGGTAGAGTACAGTGGAGTACAGTAGAGATAGAGTACAGTGGAGCACAGTAGAGGTAGAGTACAGTGGAGCACAGTAGAGGTAGAGTACAGTGGAGCACAGTAGAAGTAGAGTACAGTGGAGTACAGTAGAGGTAGATTACAGTGGAGTACAGTAGAGGTAGAGTACAGTGGAGCACAGTAGAGGTAGAGTACAGTGGAGTACAGTGGAGCACAGTAGAGGTGGAGTACAGTAGAGTACAGTAGAGGTAGAGTACAGTGGAGTACAGTAGAGGTAGAGTACAGTGGAGTACAGAAGAGATAGAGTACAGTGGAGCACAGTAGAGGTAGAGTACAGTGGAGCACAGTAGAGGTAGAGTAAAGTGGAGCACAGTAGAGGTAGAGTACAGTGGAGTACAGTAGAGGTAGAGTACAGTGGAGCACAGTAGAGGTAGAGTACAGTGGAGCACAGTAGAGGCATAGTACAGTGGAGTACAGTGGAGCACAGTAGAGGTGGAGTACAGTAGAGTACAGTAGAGGTAGAGTACAGTGGAGCACAGTAGAGGTAGAGTACAGTAGAGCACAGTAGAGGTAGAATACAGTGGAGTACAGTAGAGGTAGAGTACAGTGGAGTACAGTAGAGGTAGAGTATAGTGTAGTACAGTAGAGGTAGAGAACAGTACAGTACAGTAGAGGTAGAGTACAGTGGAGTACAGTAGAGGTAGAGTACAGTAGAGCACAGTAGAGGTAGAATACAGTGGAGTACAGTAGAGGTAGAGTACAGTGGAGTACAGTAGAGGTAGAGTACAGTGGAGTACAGTAGAGGTAGAGTACAGTGGAGCAGAGTAGAGGTAGAGTACAGTGGAGTACAGTAGAGGTAGAGTACAGTGGAGCACAGTAGAGCTAGAGTACAGTGGAGTACAGTGGAGCACAGTAGAGGTGGAGTACAGTAGAGTAGAGTATAGGTTGAGTACAGTGGAGTACAGTAGAGGTAGAGTACAGTAGAGCACAGTAGAGGTAGAATACAGTGGAGTACAGTAGAGGTAGAGTACAGTGGAGTACAGTAGAGGTAGAGTACAGTGTAGTACAGTAGAGGTAGAGAACAGTACAGTACAGTAGAGGTAGAGTACAGTGGAGTACAGTAGAGGTAGAGTACAGTAGAGCACAGTAGAGGTAGAATACAGTGGAGTACAGTAGAGGTAGAGTACAGTGGAGTACAGTAGAGGTAGAGTACAGTGGAGTACAGTAGAGGTAGAGTACAGTGGAGCAGAGTAGAGGTAGAGTACAGTGGAGTACAGTAGAGGTAGAGTACAGTGGAGCACAGTAGAGCTAGAGTACAGTGGAGTACAGTGGAGCACAGTAGAGGTGGAGTACAGTAGAGTAGAGTATAGGTTGAGTACAGTGGAGTACAGTAGAGATAGAGTAGAGTGGAGTAGAGTAGAGATAGAGTACAGTGGATTAGAGTAGATATAGAGTACAGTGGAGTATAGTTGAGGTAGAGTACAGTGGAGCACATTAGAGGTAGAGTACAGTGGAGTATAGTTGAGGTAGACTACAGTGGAGTACAGTAGATGTAGAGTACAGTGGAGCACAGTAGAGGTAGAGTACAGTGGAGTACAGTAGAGGTAGAGTACAGTGGAGTACAGTAGAGGTAGAGTAGAGTGGAGCACATTACAGGTGGAGTAGAGTAGAGTAGAGTAGAGGTAGAGTACAGTGGAGTACAGTAGAAGTAGAGTACAGTGGAGCACAGTAGAGGTAGAGTAGAGTGGAGCACAGTAGAGGTAGAGTACAGTGGAGTACAGTAGATGTAGACTACAGTGGAGTAGAGTAGAGATAGAGTAGAGTGGAGCAAAGCAGAGGTAGAGTACAGTGGATCACAGTAGAGATAGAGTACAGTGGAGTACAGTTGAGCACAGTAGAGGTATAGTACAGTGGAGCACAGTAGCGATAGATTACAGTGGAGTACAGTGGAGCACAGTGGAGATAGAGTAAAGTGGATCACATTAGAGATAGAGTACAGTGGAGTCCAGTGGAGCACAGTGGAGGTAGAGTACAGTGGAGTACAGTAGAGATAGTATACAGTTGAGTACAGTAGATATAGAGTACAGTGGAGTACAGTAGAGGTAGAGTACAGTGGAGTACAGTAGAGGTAGAGTACAGTGGATTACAGTAGAGATAGAGTACAGTGGAGCACAGTAGAGGTATAGAGTACAGTTGAGCACAGTAGAGATAGAGTACAGTGGAGCACAGTAGAGGTAGAGTACAGTGGAGTACAGTAGTGATAGAGTACAGTGGAGTACAGTAGAGATAGAGTACAGTGGAGAACAGTAGAGATAGAGTACAGTGGAGTATAGTAGAGGTAGAGTACAGTGGAGTACATTAGAGGTAGAGTACAGTGGAGCACAGTAGAGATAGAGTACAGTAGAGCACAGTAGAGGTAGAGTACAGTGGAGTACAGTGGAGCACAGTAGAGGTGGAGTACAGTAGAGTACAGGATAGGTAGAGAAAAGTACAGTACAGTTGAGGTAGAGTGCAGTGGATTACAGTACAGATAGAGTACAGTGGAGCACAGTAGAGATAGCGTACAGTGGAGTACAGTAGAGTTAGAGTACAGTGGAGCACAGTAGACGTAGAGTACAGTGGAGCACAGTAGAGGTAGAGTACAGTGGATCAAAGTAGAGATAGAGTACAATGGAGTACAGTAGAGATAGAGTCATTGGAGTACAGTAGAGGTAGAGTACAGTGGAGTACAGTAGAGGTAGAGTACAGTGGAGTACAGTAGATATAGAGTCAGTGGAGTACAGTAGAGTAGAGTACAGTAGAGCACAGTAGCCGTAGAGTACATTGGAGCACAGTAGAGGTAGAGTACAGTGGAGCACAGTAGAGATAGAGTACAGTGGAGTACAGTAGAGGTAAAGTACAATGGAGTACAGTAGAGATAGAGTACAGTGGAGCACAGTAGAGGTAGAGTACAGTGGAGCACAGTAGAGGTGGAGTACAGTAGAGTACAGTAGAGGTAGAGAACAGTACAGTAGAGGTAGAGTACAGTGGAGTACAGTAGAGATAGAGTACAGTGCAGCACAGTAGAGATAGAGTACAGTGGAGCACAGTAGAGGTAGAGTACAGTGGATCACAGTAGAGATAGAGTACAGTGGAGTGCAGGAGAGATAGAGTACATTGGAGTACAGTAGAGGTAGAGTAATGTGGAGTACAGTAGAGATAGAGTACAGTGGAGCACAGTAGAGGTAGAGTACAGTGGAGTACAGTAGAGAAAGAGTACAGTGGAGCACAGTAGAGGTAGAGTACAGTGGAGCACAGTAGAGGTAGAGTACAGTGGAGCACAGTAGAGGTAGAGTACAGTTGATCACAGTAGAGGTAGAGTACAGTGGAGTACAGTAGAGGTAGAGTAAAGTGGAGTACAGTAGAGATAGAGTCAGTGGAGTACAGTAGAGTAGAGTACAGTAGAGCACAGTAGAGGTAGAGTACAGTTGAGTCCAGTGGAGCACAGTGGAGGTAGAGTACAGTGGATCACAGCAGAGATAGAGTACAATGGAGTCCAGTTGAGCAAAGTGGAGGTAGAGTACAGTGGAGTACAGTAGAGATAGTGTACAGTGGAGTACAGTAGATATAGAGTACAGTGGAGTACAGTAGATGTAGAGTACAGTGGAGTACAGTAGAGGTAGAGTACAGTGGAGTACAGTAGAGATAGAGTCAGTGGAGTACAGTAGAGTAGAGCACAGTAGAGGTAGAGTACAGTGGAGTACAGTAGAAATAGAGTACAGTGGAGAACAGTAGAGATAGAGTACAGTGGAGTATAGTAGAGGTAGAGTACAGTGGAGTACAGTAGAGGTAGAGGACAGTGGAGTACAGTAGAGATAGAGTACAGTGGAGCACAGTAGAGGTAGAGTACAGTGGAGTACAGTAGAAATAGAGTACAGTGGATCACAGTAGAGATAGAGTACAGTGGAGTACAGTAGAGGTAGAGTACAGTGGAGTACAATAGAGGTAGAGTACAGTGGAGTACAGTAGAGATAGAGTCAGTGGAGTACAGTAGAGGTAGAGTACAGTGGAAAACAGTAGAGATAGAGTACAGTGGAGCACAGTAGAGGTAGAGTACAGTGGAGTACAGTAGAAATAGAGTACAGTGGAGAACAGTAGAGATATATTACAGTGGAGTATAGTAGAGGTAGAGTACAGTGGATCACAGTAGATATAGAGTACAGTGGAGTCCAGTGGAGGACAGTGGAGGTAGAGTACAGTGGAGTACAGTAGAGATAGAGTACAGTGGAGCACAGTAGAGATAGAGTAGAGTGGAGTACAGCAGAGGTAGAGTACAGTGGAGTACAGTAGAGGTAGAGTACAGTGGAGCACAGTAGAGGTAGAGTAAAGTGGAGTACAGTAGAGGTAGAGTACAGTGGATCACAGTAGATATAGAGTACAGTGGAGTCCAGTGGAGCACAGTGGAAGTAGAGTACAGTGGAGTACAGTAGAGATAGAGTACAGTGGAGCACAGTAGAGATAGAGTAGAGTGGAGTACAGTGGAGGTAGAGTACAGTGGAGTACAGTAGAGGTAGAGTACAGTGGAGCACAGTAGAGGTAGAGTAAAGTGGAGTACAGTAGAGGTAGAGTACAGTGGAGTACAGTTGAGATAGAGTCAGTGGAGTACAGTAGAGTAGAGTACAGTAGAGCAGAGTAGCCGTAGAGTACAGTGGAGTACAGTAGAGTAGAGTACAGTAGAGCACAGTAGTGGTAGAGTACAGTGGAGCACAGTGGAGGTAGAGTACATTGGAGTACAGTAGAGGTAGAGTACAGTGGAGCACAGTAGAGGTAGAGTACAGTGGAGTACAGTAGAGGTAGAGTACAGTGGAGCACAGTAGAGGTAGAGTACAGTGGAGTACAGTAGAGTAGAGTACAGTAGAGCACAGTAGAGTTAGAGTACAGTGGAGTCCAGTGGAGAACAGTGGAGGTAGAGTACAGTGGAGTACAGTAGAGATAGTGTACAGTGGAGTACAGTAGAGATAGAGTACAGTGGAGTACAGTAGAAGTAGAGTACAGTGGAGTACAGTAGAAATAGAGTACAGTGGAGCACAGTAGAGATAGAGTACAGTAGAGCACAGTAGAGGTAGAGTACAGTGAAGTACAGTAGAGGTAAAGTACAGTGGAGTACAGTAGAGATAGAGTACAGTGGAGTAAAGTAGAGATAGAGTCAGTGGAGTAAAGTAGAGTAGAGTAAAGTAGAGCACAGTAGAGCTGGAGTACAGTGGAGTCCAGTGGAGCACAGTGGAGATAGAGTAAAGTGGATCACATTAGAGATAGAGTACAGTGGAGTCCAGTGGAGCACAGTGGAGGTAGAGTACAGTGGAGTCCAGTGGAGCACAGTGGAGGTAGAGTAAAGTGGAGTACAGTAGAGGTAGAGTACAGTGGAGTACAGTTGAGATAGAGTCAGTGGAGTACAGTAGAGTAGAGTACAGTAGAGCAGAGTAGCCGTAGAGTACAGTGGAGTACAGTAGAGTAGAGTACAGTAGAGCACAGTAGAGGTAGAGTACAGTGGAGCACAGTGGAGGTAGAGTACATTGGAGTACAGTAGAGGTAGAGTACAGTGGAGCACAGTAGAGGTAGAGTACAGTGGAGTACAGTAGAGGTAGAGTACAGTGGAGCACAGTAGAGGTAGAGTACAGTGGAGTACAGTAGAGTAGAGTACAGTAGAGCACAGTAGAGTTAGAGTACAGTGGAGTCCAGTGGAGAACAGTGGAGGTAGAGTACAGTGGAGTACAGTAGAGATAGTGTACAGTGGAGTACAGTAGAGATAGAGTACAGTGGAGTACAGTAGAAGTAGAGTACAGTGGAGTACAGTAGAAATAGAGTACAGTGGAGCACAGTAGAGATAGAGTACAGTAGAGCACAGTAGAGGTAGAGTACAGTGGAGTACAGTGGAGCACAGTAGAGGTGGAGTACAGTAGAGTACAGTAGAGGTAGAGAACAGTACAGTAGAGGTAGAGTACAGTGGAGTACAGTAGAGATAGAGTACAGTGCAGCACAGTAGAGATAGAGTTCAGTGGAGTACAGTAGAGGTAGTGTACAGTGGAGCACAGTAGAGATAGAGTACAGTGGAGCACAGTAGAGGTAGAGTACAGTGGATCACAGTAGAGATAGAGTACAGTGGAGTGCAGGAGAGATAGAGTACAAGGGAGTACAGTAGAGGTAGAGTAATGTGGAGTACAGTAGAGATAGAGTACAGTGGAGCACAATAGAGGTAGAGTACAGTGGAGTACAGTAGAAGTAGAGTAGAGTGGATTACAGTAGAAATAGAGTACAGTGGAGCACATTAGAGGTGGAGTACAGTAGAGTACAGTAGAGGTAGAGTACAGTGGAGTACAGTAGAGATAGAGTACAGTGGAGCACAGTAGAGGTAGAGTACAGTGGAGCACAGTAGAGGTAGAGTACAGTGGAGCACAGTAGAGGTAGAGTACAGTTGATCACAGTAGAGGTAGAGTACAGTGGAGTACAGTAGAGGTAGAGTAAAGTGGAGTACAGTAGAGATAGAGTCAGTGGAGTACAGTAGAGTAGAGTACAGTAGAGCACAGTAGAGGTAGAGTACAGTTGAGTCCAGTGGAGCACAGTGGAGGTAGAGTACAGTGGATCACAGCAGAGATAGAGTACAGTGGAGTCCAGTTGAGCAAAGTGGAGGTAGAGTACAGTGGAGTACAGTAGAGACAGTGTACAGTGGAGTACAGTAGATATAGAGTACAGTGGAGTACAGTAGATGTAGAGTACAGTGGAGTCCAGTTGAGCAAAGTGGAGGTAGAGTACAGTGGAGTACAGTAGAGATAGTGTACAGTGGAGTACAGTAGATATAGAGTACAGTGGAGTACAGTAGATGTAGAGTACAGTGGAGTACAGTAGAGGTAGAGTACAGTGGAGTACAGTAGAGATAGAGTCAGTGGAGTACAGTAGAGTAGAGCACAGTAGAGGTAAAGTACAGTGGAGTACAGTAGAAATAGAGTACAGTGGAGAACAGTAGAGATAGAGTACAGTGGAGTATAGTAGAGGTAGAGTACAGTGGAGTACAGTAGAGGTAGAGGACAGTGGAGAAGAGTAGAGATAGAGTACAGTGGAGCACAGTAGAGGTAGAGTACAGTGGAGTACAGTAGAGGTAGAGTACAGTGGAGTACAGTAGAGGTAGAGTACAGTGGAGTACAGTAGAGATAGAGTCAGTGGAGTACAGTAGAGGTAGAGTACAGTGGATTACAGTAGAGATAGAGTACAGTGGAGTACAGTAGAGGTAGAGTACAGTGGAGTACAGTAGAAATAGAGTACAATGGATCACAGTAGAGATAGAGTACAGTGGAGTACAGTAGAGGTAGAGTACAGTAGAGTACAGTAGAGGTAGAGAACAGTACAGTACAGTAAAGGTAGAGGACAGTGGAGTACAGTAGAGGTAGAGTACAGTGGAGTACAGTAGAGGTAGAGTAGAGTGGAGCACATTACAGGTGGAGTAGAGTAGAGTAGAGTAGAGGTAGAGTACAGTGGAGTACAGTAGAAGTAGAGTACAGTGGAGCACAGTAGAGGTAGAGTAGAGTGGAGCACAGTAGAGGTAGAGTACAGTGGAGTACAGTAGATGTAGACTACAGTGGAGTAGAGTAGAGATAGAGTAGAGTGGAGCAAAGCAGAGGTAGAGTACAGTGGATCACAGTAGAGATAGAGTACAGTGGAGTACAGTTGAGCACAGTAGAGGTATAGTACAGTGGAGCACAGTAGCGATAGATTACAGTGGAGTACAGTGGAGCACAGTGGAGATAGAGTAAAGTGGATCACATTAGAGATAGAGTACAGTGGAGTCCAGTGGAGCACAGTGGAGGTAGAGTACAGTGGAGTACAGTAGAGATAGTATACAGTTGAGTACAGTAGATATAGAGTACAGTGGAGTACAGTAGAGGTAGAGTACAGTGGAGTACAGTAGAGGTAGAGTACAGTGGATTACAGTAGAGATAGAGTACAGTGGAGCACAGTAGAGGTATAGAGTACAGTTGAGCACAGTAGAGATAGAGTACAGTGGAGCACAGTAGAGGTAGAGTACAGTGGAGTACAGTAGTGATAGAGTACAGTGGAGTACAGTAGAGATAGAGTACAGTGGAGAACAGTAGAGATAGAGTACAGTGGAGTATAGTAGAGGTAGAGTACAGTGGAGTACATTAGAGGTAGAGTACAGTGGAGCACAGTAGAGATAGAGTACAGTAGAGCACAGTAGAGGTAGAGTACAGTGGAGTACATTGGAGCACAGTAGAGGTGGAGTACAGTAGTGAAGGGTTGGGGTCGGAATCCCTTGCCTCTTCAATTTAACTATATGTATATCCTTTTTATGATTACATTATTACTATAATAAGTACTAATCAAATTATATAATCATTCCTATATGCCATAAAGTGATTTCACATATGGGTTTTTATTCATGCATCTCTTTCATGAATGTTGGTTGAATGCATATCTTTCATGAAGGTCTTAGGATGTCTGTGACTAATCTTCTGTGGCCCTGAGCCAGAACTGTGTGTTGAGCCTAAAGAGAACTTCATCATATGATTAGGTTTCTCTTCTGACCCCATTAACGGAAAGAGGGAAATTTTTATATGGTTCTATGATTTGTTTCCAAAATTGTACTTCTTTAATACATATATCTCTCAAGAAGTAAAGTAATTGTTATTTCTTCTCTCTGAGGATGGAAGGTTTTATCAGTATGTTGCAGGTCTCAAGACGCAGGGTGGCTGGTCTCATGACGCTTTTCGATGGCCCCTCCGAGGTCATTACTGGAGCTTTCGTGACTTGGATGACAGCTATCTTGATCGATGTCGACGTAGCCGTCTATCTATGTGTAATTGTTTAGGCTTTATGTCTTCTGAGCCAATCAGAAGTGAATGTTTATGTAATGTATGCCCTTGAAAACAGTATAACTGGTGTACGATTTTCATGTAAGGTAGAGTTAGCTTGCGACCTCCTCGTGAGACTTTGACGTTGACTCTGCCAATTAAACTGCAAACTATTCTTCAGTAAATTTTACTCTTTGATTGAACCTCACGACTCCTGGTCTTCTTTCATCATCTCTGGTCCTGGGTCTGATACTGTTACCCCCCTAACAGTTTGGTGGCGGATGCGCGCAATCATTCTGAGGTGACACCCCTGGCAAACCAACAAACAAGGTAGGAAGATTTATTATATTATAGGCTATAGGTCTGTCTGAATGGAAGAGATTTGAAGGGGAACGGAAGAGCTTCACTCCGATGAGGAGAGTGAAGATTAATTATACTAAAGGTTAAAGTATAAAAGGAAGTCGCTGATAGCATTGTTTTAAAATTTAACAAGAGCAGACAGCGCAAGCGAAGCGTGCTCTGTGGGGGTCCCACTGGGCATTGTTGATATAGCAACACCCCAGCAGAGTACGTCCCTGGATTGAAGGTCCAGGGCGCCGTGATCCTACTATATCTCTTCCATCTCAGAAAGGGGATCCCCGAATTTAGTGGATTAGGCAGTTAGGGACTGAGAAATTAGTTAGAAAAAAAAAATAAAATAAAATATATATATAGTAACAGAGACAGGGTTGTTTGCCAGGGATGCATCAAGAACGATCCCCTTAAATAAATTATGACCCAAATTGGCATGGATCAGAATATATGATCGGGAGTCGTGAGTGAAAAATACTTTGTGGTTTCTTTGTGTAGAAGTCCAGACTTGTCGTTTAAAACGTATTTTTCAATTCGCTGCTAAAACATTTTTGCTGCTAAGAACATTCTCTGTGGTGAGTTTCACCTGTGACCAACAATGACAGATAAAAAGGTTATCTCAATTTGTTCTGACCAAAGTGATGAGGCTGAAGAGAGTGCATGCTGTAAACAGCTCTTCTCTGATGCGCTCAAATCAAAAAAATACGCAGAACTGATTAAGAAAATGGTCAGCCAGGGCTTTGATGCTAATTGGGGAGTCACAGAACAGATTGACTGGCTGCAAAAAAAGAAAGAGGCTGACAGAGTGAAGTTTTTGTCCGTGTTTGCCTATTCATGGATTTGTAAAATGGGTGGAATTCCCTTAACCCCTGAAAAGGCAATCCCGAACATGATTAATGGTTGGAAGAGTTTAATTGCCCAACGTGACAGGATGGCTAAACTCCTTGGGAATGAAATAGGCAGTGATCTGTGTAGTTTGAGCAAAGGGCTTGAGGCATTGTGTGAAATGGCAGAAAAGGCTGTAAAAAAGGAGGAAGTTCCTACTCCCTCCGCCCCCTCTTTCCCTTCTCACTCTGTTCAGGCGGCTGCCGCTTCAGGCTCTGCCAGACAGACTGATAACCAAAATAGCGGGCCCTACGCTGAGGTACGCGGGCTGTTGAATGTGGCTGTTGCAACTCCCCCTCCCTACAGTTCAGAGATTCCTTCTGTGCAAGCAAAACAAACTGAATATAACTCTGGGGTCAAAAATCTTAATCTGACTCCCATGGAGGCATTTAAACCTAATGTTACTGCATCCGCCGCCCCGATTCGACACACGAACTGGGCCGGGTTGAATATTGAAATGGGTGCCGGATGTGAGGATGGTCAATGGGTCAGACTCACACCCACTGAGAAAAACAGTTTGCTTGCAGGGTTGGAACCTTTTAAGTTGTATAACCCAAACAAAAGTCTATGGGACAAGCTAGAGGCTGTTGCTAGGCAACAAAATCTAGGCATTGCTGATATCCAGTCGCTGGTCGAAGGGTTAGTTCCTTCCTCCAAATTAAGGGCTGTCCAGGGTGTGAACTTTTTCCCTCGGGTCCCTGCAAATTGGGGTGAGTTTTGTGTGGCTTATTCTGATTATAAAACAGCTGTGAAGGAATTGCTGGGTCGGGGTTCTTTTCCGTGGAGTAGTGTGACCCAGATCAAACAGAGAACCGGTGAAAGCCCGATAGAATATGTGGACCGGTTCCGTATTGCATATGAGACCTACTGTGCTGCTAATAACAATGATGAAGATTTTGATTCTGCTATAGTAATCGAATCAGCCACAGGCGGTCTGAATAAGCAATACAAAGATATGTTGATGAACAGTGCTGTTGATATCCAAATATGGGCAGATTTGCTTCGTTGGTGCTCTGTGAGCTGGAGCCGTATGCAAGCATGCGATGCTGATAATGTGAGCACTGTGAAGGCGGCTGCTGTTTCAGTTGAAGGGGAAGCCCCTCCTCGCAATGATGTGACATGCTATAACTGTGATGAGTTAGGCCACACTTCCCGAACCTGTCCCAAGTCAGTTGCTAAATGTAGAAATTGTGGAAGGGAAGGTCACATTGCGAAACATTGCCGTAGACCCAAGAATAAAGGAAACGGGAAAAAGGGAGGTAACAAAAATAATGCTTCGAATGATAAACAAGAAGCTTCCCCATCTGTCACTCTGTCTCAAGCTGATCTTGCAAAGTTGAAACAGCTGATAGGTGGGGACTAGGGGTCAGCGGCCTCCGGTAATAGTAATTATGCTGACACCCGTCCATTCATAAACGCGTTGTTAGGAGGCCGGCAATGCATTGCTTTAATTGACACGGGTGCTACAGTATCGATTACTGATCTCGATCTTGAGATCACTTCTGAAACTTTGTATATAGAAGGCCTAAATGGCAAAAAGGTGTTTCACAAATCTGTTTCTGTTCCTCTAACCCTTTCTGATTCTGACAAAGTGTTTTGGACTGAGTTTTGGGTGGGGAAGAATACTGTGGGGACTATTATCGGTGTTGACATTCTAAAAGAACTCGAAGCTGATGTTTTGCTTTCAAAGGATAAGCTCGTGCTTGGCTGCAATGAAACAATTCGCTTATCTCACTCTGGCCCCCACCATGAGAGATGTGCAGTGGCTGAACCTGTTGGTTTAACTGAAACTCGTCCTGAGTGGAAGTTCATAATTTCAAAATTCCCAAAGGTATGGGCCAAAGACAAATATGATTGTGGTCTTGCACAGATCCAGCCACTGAGCATCCCAGGTCCTATGCATGTAGCCAAACGACAATATCCTTTGAAAAATGAAGCTAGAGAAGGAGCGGACATTGTGGTAGATGAGTTAAGTGAGCGGGGAATAATTATTCCATGTTCCTCTCCCACTAATTCTCCAATGTGGCCTGTCAGAAAAGCGGACGGATCTTGGCGTTTGACGATTGACTATACTTCTTTGAATTCTATTTCTGAGAAAGTACACCCTCTGGTGGCCAACCCCGCAACTATCCTTCATGAAATAGGAGCTGAACATTGTTATTTTACTGCTCTTGATATTTCTAACGGTTTTTGGACTTGTCCCTTAGACAAGGAGGACCAAGGGAAATTTGCTTTTACCAGCAGGGGTCGCCAATGGACCTGGACTCGGCTTCCACAAGGCTTCTGCAACAGCCCCACCTTGTTTCATCAGGTACTAGCATCCTTCATCGATCCGGTAAGAAAACAAATTGAAAATGACGGATCGGTTGTCCTGCAATATGTGGATGACATACTGATTGCTAGTCCAACTAAGTTCAAACATTTGACTGCTGTCCAAACTGTTTTGAATGCCCTCCAAAACGGGGGATTCAAAGTGAATTTGAAGAAAGCACAGCTAGCTTTGCCTGAAGTGACTTATCTTGGACAGATTGTTGGGGTGCATGGTAGACGCATCACCCCTGAACGAGTTAAAGCTATCATTGAACTTCCAAAGCCACATACTGTCACTGGTCTAAGGCAAGTAATGGGTCTTTTGAATTACTGCCGCCAGTATGTCTGTGAATATACTGAACTTTCTAAACCACTCACAGAGGCACTGAAAGGAGGAAAACCTGGAGCAGATCTGATCGAGTGGACCGAGGAGATGGAGGAGGCTTTTGTGAGTATCAAAGAAACTCTTGCTTCCTCCCCAGCACTGCGACATGCTGATGCAACCAGACCGTTCCATCTGTGGACCTGGGTGGGAAACAGATCCTACTCTGCTGCCCTGGGTCAAAAGGTTCCAGGAAGAAGTTCGTATGGAATGGGGGAGGGGCTCAAGTGGCAGAGCTGGTTGCTTTAACCCGAGCATTACAGCACAGTAAAGGGAGACGCGTCAATATCTACACTGACAGTCGTTATGCCTTCGGGACGGTTCATGACTTCGGCCCGGTATGGACACGCAGGGGATTTCTAACCACGGCTGGTCTCCCCATCTCTCATCAGCACCAGGTAAAAGAATTGATGGCTGCATGTGATCTCCCCGCAGCAGGAGCTGTTATCAAAATCACGGGACACTCCACTGACAGTTCTCCAGAGGCCAAAGGGAATCAGGCGGCTGATACTGCTGCCAAAGAGGCTGCAAAATTGACTGAGACATGCGTGAGTGTGCTGGCTTTTGCTCCCCAGGAGAGTGAACCCTCTAGAGACATTTTTGAGCTTTATTCAGAGGATGACCCTGAAGAGATAGAGCAATGGACAAAATTAGGTGCAAAGAAAAATACAGAAGGGTTATGGAAATTCAATGACCGTTTTGTTTGTCCTGTTTCTGCTCGAACTGAACTAATGTCTCTGTATCATGGTTTGGCACATGCTGGTCCTGAGAATTTACATGCAATGATGTCAAAAACCTGGTGGTGGCCAAAGCTGAGAGCTTCTTGCAATGACTTTTGTAAAAGATGCTTAGTATGTCTTAAAGTGAATTCCCCAGCAAAGCTAAAGATTCCTTTAGGACATGCCCCTCGACCTCAGGGGCCATGGACCCATCTTCAAATTGATTTCATAGGTCCCCTGCCCCCTAGTGGAGGCTTTTCATACATTCTGATGATTGTTGATTTGTTTTCCAGATGGGTGGAGGCGTTTCCTCTGAAAAACTGCACAGCAGACGCAACTGCAAAAATTCTGTTGAATGAAGTTTTCCCCAGATGGGGGTTACCATTGCATATTGACTCAGATCAGGGCACACACTTCACGGGGAAGGTAATGAAGAATGTGATGAAATTGATGGGAGTGAAACAACACTTCCACATACCGTTTCGTCCTCAGTCTAGTGGTTCTGTCGAGCGTTCTAATCGGACGATTAAAACTTCATTGAGAAAGAGATTGTTGGAATGGGGGAAGGGATGGCACTCTGCTATCCCAACCATTCTTTTAAGTATGAGAGCCAGCCCGAACAAAACTACTCAGATCAGTCCCTTTGAGATAATGACAGGTCGCTACATGCGACTGCCCTGGGACGCTCCTCTGCAACATGAGGGACCGTCAGGGCCTTTGAAAGATGCTCTGCAAAATTATCTGAAGGCTTTGGATAAATGTTTAAAAGACACCAGGGTTAGTGTCAGTATCCGACAAGCAGAGAAAGATAACACTGAGCAAAAAGACATGCCTGCGTTGCCTGAGATAGGTGACAGTGTAATGTTGCAAAGGGAGATAATCTCTCCTCTGGGTCCGAAATTTGATGGACCTTACCAAGTTCTGTTGACTACTAATACATCTGTGTTACTCGACAGAGGTGTGTTGGGTACAGTATGGAGACATTGGTCACAGGTGAAACCACTTGAGAGGTGTTGCAACCAGAATACCACCACATAATAACATGATAAATCGTACCTCTTCAATATCTGTCGTATGTGATTTTTCTAAATTCTGGCATTACTGTTTTATCATTTACAGATGGCTGAGCCAGACGACTTATTGAAGCTGCTAATTCTGCAAGAAGAAGTGCGTAATGAGAAGCGACGGAAAATGAGACGGGCTTTTGTTAGATTAGTACTCCCGCTCTCTTTTGTATGTTTAATCCTAATCGCTTTGTCATTTCTACTGTGGATACAGATTTCCATTTGGACCGGTCGATTCCATGCTTTTGCGACTAATTGGGATTGTGAAGAAACTGACAACCGTCCATCCTGGGTACAATACCCATGCCTAAATTCAACTGAGGGTCTAAATTTGATTTCGACTATGTATCAGAAGGTAAACGATAGATGCTATCGGTTGGACGGAAATGAGTCAGTGACCTATTGGCTTGGTCACTCCCCAAATTATCCCGGTAATACCCTCATTATGCAAAAAGGTCGTTGGGTGAGAGATGGAGGTGTTTATGTTTATGAACCGCATTTTAGCGCCATGAGTTGGATTCCAGACAGCATAGCCCATGAAAACCACACTGCCTGCTCCAAACGGATGAATATGGCTAATAGTTATCTGTTGAAACCCATGAAGAATGAGAATAGAGCAGGACGGAAGAAGCGTCAGACCGTAGCATTAGGGGATTCCCACATGATTCTAGGAGGGAAACCAGTGAGACTTCCCCTTTATCCTAGTGCACCTGACCCTCGACACATAATGTCATATTACCTGCCCAAAGCTAAAGCTGAATTAGGTTCCAATCAGGTGGTCAAAGATGTGGTCCAAAGTTACATACATAGCAACATTGTTGTGAGAGAAGAACCAGGTTCGGACTTGTATCAACAGATCCTGAAGGATAAGGATTCGATGAGATGGAAAGTTTTAGTTCCCACGAGGGTTCACATGGTCCGATGGGACGTAGACAGGTCTTATGGTGCTGTTTGTGATCGATTCGGACGAATCGATAAGACTGATAAAAAGAATTTCGACCTTAATGGCAGTAAAAATGGTTTGCCTTTTGTCAATGCTTTTTCTCTCTCTTGGCCCAAGTATACTAGGTTTGATGATCCGTGGAAGGGGACAGTACAGGTGGAACGTTGTTTAGGTGAAAACATTCAACAATGGTTTGTTAAAACCTTTCCTCCAGGTGATGTTAAGAAATGTAAAACGATGTCGGAAAAACTCACAGGTGTAAAGGTGATGGAAGTGCCTATGGAAGTATGTAATTCCTCTTTTGTTAAGACAGGATACACTTGGACTAGTTTGTATGACGTGTTGCATCAGTACGAGCTCGTCAGGAGCATTGCTAATAAAACGGCTCTTAAAATGGATCAATTGCATGATTATTTAGAAGGGAAATGTTACAGCCCTACCTCCATGGCTTATAATGTTACTGCCTGGATGCACCTTCATGTGCTTAAATTGACGATTGAATTGATGTATACTAGAATAAAGTCTCGTCTGGTACCGGTGAAATATGAGGAGTTATTGTGGGATAATTATCAACCATTCCAGGTGAGGATGTGGCCTCAGTTAAAGGATGTAGCCATAGGGGATGAGTGGTTTGATAGGGAGAAACAATTTCGGCAGTTTTTGGGTCCGATCCAGTTGCATGACGAGTATAACATTTCTCCTAAGAACTGTGCTAGACATAGGTGGACGCATCCCTTGGGTCCCACGTGGCGTCCAGTGGATCAGAGTCAAGATGGTAATGGAGCGGAGGGTTCTCTTTGTGTTACTGAATTGAAGCAAGAAACTGAATATTTTCCCCAGGTAAAGGCCCAGGAAGCTCAGCAGAAATACATTACAGCTTTCCTTGAGCAAGTAAAGACGACTGATCCATTTGCAGGTTATGAGTATTTGAATTCTGCCTGGTTTAAGTCCAAGGGAACTTCTCTTATGTCGGACTCTGAAGCACCATCTGCTATTGCGGTGGCTTTTGTTTTGGCTTTTTCGGTTGGTGCTATATTCACAGATATGGCAGAAACTGTAGAAGAATATGTGGAAGAAGCTTGGGAGGATTTGGTGACAGCATCGGAGGATCTAGTCATGGGATTTGTGCACTACGCGCTGTATGCTGTTGGAGCCCTTGTGGGGGTGATGTTCCTCTGTTTGTGTATTTGGTTGTGTGTTCGTTTTTGTTTCTCCTATCTGTGCAGGACTGCATGCAGAAATCTGAATCCTGCTGAGGAGGAAAAGAGACTGCTGATGCTCACGACCCACCTGAGGGACAAATTGGATCAAAACAACATTGAAGCCCTGATGTGAGTGGAAGGTGGGAGAGCCTCTTAATGGGGACTGGACTTTTTAGTATCCAGCATGTCCGTGACGAGGTGAAGAGACAAGTGTGACCCGTCAGGGAAGCATGAGTCACCACTCCCCCTCTCCGTAGTGGCCTCACTTGATAGACCAGACGTGGCGGTATTGGACCACACATCGGTCTAAAACGGGGGACTGAAGGGTTGGGGTCGGAATCCCTTGCCTCTTCAATTTAACTATATGTATATCCTTTTTATGATTACATTATTACTATAATAAGTACTAATCAAATTATATAATCATTCCTATATGCCATAAAGTGATTTCACATATGGGTTTTTATTCATGCATCTCTTTCATGAATGTTGGTTGAATGCATATCTTTCATGAAGGTCTTAGGATGTCTGTGACTAATCTTCTGTGGCCCTGAGCCAGAACTGTGTGTTGAGCCTAAAGAGAACTTCATCATATGATTAGGTTTCTCTTCTGACCCCATTAACGGAAAGAGGGAAATTTTTATATGGTTCTATGATTTGTTTCCAAAATTGTACTTCTTTAATACATATATCTCTCAAGAAGTAAAGTAATTGTTATTTCTTCTCTCTGAGGATGGAAGGTTTTATCAGTATGTTGCAGGTCTCAAGACGCAGGGTGGCTGGTCTCATGACGCTTTTCGATGGCCCCTCCGAGGTCATTACTGGAGCTTTCGTGACTTGGATGACAGCTATCTTGATCGATGTCGACGTAGCCGTCTATCTATGTGTAATTGTTTAGGCTTTATGTCTTCTGAGCCAATCAGAAGTGAATGTTTATGTAATGTATGCCCTTGAAAACAGTATAACTGGTGTACGATTTTCATGTAAGGTAGAGTTAGCTTGCGACCTCCTCGTGAGACTTTGACGTTGACTCTGCCAATTAAACTGCAAACTATTCTTCAGTAAATTTTACTCTTTGATTGAACCTCACGACTCCTGGTCTTCTTTCATCATCTCTGGTCCTGGGTCTGATACTGTTACCCCCCTAACAGTAGAGTACAGGATAGGTAGAGAAAAGTACAGTACAGTTGAGGTAGAGTGCAGTGGATTACAGTACAGATAGAGTACAGTGGAGCACAGTAGAGATAGCGTACAGTGGAGTACAGTAGAGTTAGAGTACAGTGGAGCACAGTAGAGGTAGAGTACAGTGGAGCACAGTAGAGGTAGAGTACAGTGGATCAAAGTAGAGATAGAGTACAATGGAGTACAGTAGAGATAGAGTCATTGGAGTACAGTAGAGGTAGAGTACAGTGGAGTACAGTAGAGGTAGAGTACAGTGGAGTACAGTAGATATAGAGTCAGTGGAGTACAGTAGAGTAGAGTACAGTAGAGCACAGTAGCCGTAGAGTACATTGGAGCACAGTAGAGGTAGAGTACAGTGGAGCACAGTAGAGATAGAGTACAGTGGAGTACAGTAGAGGTAAAGTACAGTGGAGTACAGTAGAGATAGAGTACAGTGGAGCACAGTAGAGGTAGAGTACAGTGGAGTACAGTGGAGCACAGTAGAGGTGGAGTACAGTAGAGTAGAGTAGAGGTAGAGAACAGTACAGTAGAGGTAGAGTACAGTGGAGTACAGTAGAGATAGAGTACAGTGCAGCACAGTAGAGATAGAGTACAGTGGAGCACAGTAGAGGTAGAGTACAGTGGATCACAGTAGAGATAGAGTACAGTGGAGTGCAGGAGAGATAGAGTACATTGGAGTACAGTAGAGGTAGAGTAATGTGGAGTACAGTAGAGATAGAGTACAGTGGAGCACAGTAGAGGTAGAGTACAGTGGAGTACAGTAGAGAAAGAGTACAGTGGAGCACAGTAGAGGTAGAGTACAGTGGAGCACAGTAGAGGTAGAGTACAGTGGAGCACAGTAGAGGTAGAGTACAGTTGATCACAGTAGAGGTAGAGTACAGTGGAGTACAGTAGAGGTAGAGTAAAGTGGAGTACAGTAGAGATAGAGTCAGTGGAGTACAGTAGAGTAGAGTACAGTAGAGCACAGTAGAGGTAGAGTACAGTTGAGTCCAGTGGAGCACAGTGGAGGTAGAGTACAGTGGATCACAGCAGAGATAGAGTACAATGGAGTCCAGTTGAGCAAAGTGGAGGTAGAGTACAGTGGAGTACAGTAGAGATAGTGTACAGTGGAGTACAGTAGATATAGAGTACAGTGGAGTACAGTAGATGTAGAGTACAGTGGAGTACAGTAGAGGTAGAGTACAGTGGAGTACAGTAGAGATAGAGTCAGTGGAGTACAGTAGAGTAGAGCACAGTAGAGGTAGAGTACAGTGGAGTACAGTAGAAATAGAGTACAGTGGAGAACAGTAGAGATAGAGTACAGTGGAGTATAGTAGAGGTAGAGTACAGTGGAGTACAGTAGAGGTAGAGGACAGTGGAGTACAGTAGAGATAGAGTACAGTGGAGCACAGTAGAGGTAGAGTACAGTGGAGTACAGTAGAAATAGAGTACAGTGGATCACAGTAGAGATAGAGTACAGTGGAGTACAGTAGAGGTAGAGTACAGTGGAGTACAATAGAGGTAGAGTACAGTGGAGTACAGTAGAGATAGAGTCAGTGGAGTACAGTAGAGGTAGAGTACAGTGGAAAACAGTAGAGATAGAGTACAGTGGAGCACAGTAGAGGTAGAGTACAGTGGAGTACAGTAGAAATAGAGTACAGTGGAGAACAGTAGAGATATATTACAGTGGAGTATAGTAGAGGTAGAGTACAGTGGATCACAGTAGATATAGAGTACAGTGGAGTCCAGTGGAGGACAGTGGAGGTAGAGTACAGTGGAGTACAGTAGAGATAGAGTACAGTGGAGCACAGTAGAGATAGAGTAGAGTGGAGTACAGCAGAGGTAGAGTACAGTGGAGTACAGTAGAGGTAGAGTACAGTGGAGCACAGTAGAGGTAGAGTAAAGTGGAGTACAGTAGAGGTAGAGTACAGTGGATCACAGTAGATATAGAGTACAGTGGAGTCCAGTGGAGCACAGTGGAAGTAGAGTACAGTGGAGTACAGTAGAGATAGAGTACAGTGGAGCACAGTAGAGATAGAGTAGAGTGGAGTACAGTGGAGGTAGAGTACAGTGGAGTACAGTAGAGGTAGAGTACAGTGGAGCACAGTAGAGGTAGAGTAAAGTGGAGTACAGTAGAGGTAGAGTACAGTGGAGTACAGTTGAGATAGAGTCAGTGGAGTACAGTAGAGTAGAGTACAGTAGAGCAGAGTAGCCGTAGAGTACAGTGGAGTACAGTAGAGTAGAGTACAGTAGAGCACAGTAGAGGTAGAGTACAGTGGAGCACAGTGGAGGTAGAGTACATTGGAGTACAGTAGAGGTAGAGTACAGTGGAGCACAGTAGAGGTAGAGTACAGTGGAGTACAGTAGAGGTAGAGTACAGTGGAGCACAGTAGAGGTAGAGTACAGTGGAGTACAGTAGAGTAGAGTACAATAGAGCACAGTAGAGTTAGAGTACAGTGGAGTCCAGTGGAGAACAGTGGAGGTAGAGTACAGTGGTGTACAGTAGAGATAGTGTACAGTGGAGTACAGTAGAGATAGAGTACAGTGGAGTACAGTAGAAGTAGAGTACAGTGGAGTACAGTAGAAATAGAGTACAGTGGAGCACAGTAGAGATAGAGTACAGTAGAGCACAGTAGAGGTAGAGTACAGTGGAGTACAGTGGAGCACAGTAGAGGTGGAGTACAGTAGAGTACAGTAGAGGTAGAGAACAGTACAGTAGAGGTAGAGTACAGTGGAGTACAGTAGAGATAGAGTACAGTGCAGCACAGTAGAGATAGAGTACAGTGGAGTACAGTAGAGGTAGTGTACAGTGGAGCACAGTAGAGATAGAGTACAGTGGAGCACAGTAGAGGTAGAGTACAGTGGATCACAGTAGAGATAGAGTACAGTGGAGTGCAGGAGAGATAGAGTACAAGAGAGTACAGTAGAGGTAGAGTAATGTGGAGTACAGTAGAGATAGAGTACAGTGGAGCACAATAGAGGTAGAGTACAGTGGAGTACAGTAGTAGTAGAGTAGAGTGGATTACAGTAGAAATAGAGTACAGTGGAGCACATTAGAGGTGGAGTACAGTAGAGTACAGTAGAGGTAGAGTACAGTGGAGTACAGTAGAGATAGAGTACAGTGGAGCACAGTAGAGGTAGAGTACAGTGGTGGAGCACAGTAGAGGTAGAGTACAGTGGAGCACAGTAGAGGTAGAGTACAGTTGATCACAGTAGAGGTAGAGTACAGTGGAGTACAGTAGAGGTAGAGTAAAGTGGAGTACAGTAGAGATAGAGTCAGTGGAGTACAGTAGAGTAGAGTACAGTAGAGCACAGTAGAGGTAGAGTACAGTTGAGTCCAGTGGAGCACAGTGGAGGTAGAGTACGGTGGATCACAGCAGAGATAGAGTACAGTGGAGTCCAGTTGAGCAAAGTGGAGGTAGAGTACAGTGGAGTACAGTAGAGATAGTGTACAGTGGAGTACAGTAGATATAGAGTACAGTGGAGTACAGTAGATGTAGAGTACAGTGGAGTCCAGTTGAGCAAAGTGGAGGTAGAGTACAGTGGAGTACAGTAGAGATAGTGTACAGTGGAGTACAGTAGATATAGAGTACAGTGGAGTACAGTAGATGTAGAGTACAGTGGAGTACAGTAGAGGTAGAGTACAGTGGAGTACAGTAGAGATAGAGTCAGTGGAGTACAGTAGAGTAGAGCACAGTAGAGGTAAAGTACAGTGGAGTACAGTAGAAATAGAGTACAGTGGAGAACAGTAGAGATAGAGTACAGTGGAGTATAGTAGAGGTAGAGTACAGTGGAGTACAGTAGAGGTAGAGGACAGTGGAGAAGAGTAGAGATAGAGTACAGTGGAGCACAGTAGAGGTAGAGTACAGTGGAGTACAGTAGAGGTAGAGTACAGTGGAGTACAGTAGAGGTAGAGTACAGTGGAGTACAGTAGAGATAGAGTCAGTGGAGTACAGTAGAGGTAGAGTACAGTGGATTACAGTAGAGATAGAGTACAGTGGAGTACAGTAGAGGTAGAGTACAGTGGAGTACAGTAGAAATAGAGTACAGTGGATCACAGTAGAGATAGAGTACAGTGGAGTACAGTAGAGGTAGAGTACAGTAGAGTACAGTAGAGGTAGAGAACAGTACAGTACAGTAAAGGTAGAGGACAGTGGAGCACAGTAGAGATAGAGTACAGTGGAGCACAGTAGAGATAGAGTACAGTGGAGTACAGTAGAGGTAGAGTACAGTGGAGCACATTAGAGATAGAGTACAGTAGAGTACAGTAGAGATAGAGTACAGTGGAGCACAGTAGAGATAGAGTACAGTGGAGTACAGTAGAGGTAGAGAACTGTACAGTACAGTAGAGGTAGAGTACAGTGGAGTACAGTAGAGTAGAGTACAGTAGAGCACAGTAGAGGTAGAGTACAGTGGAGCACAGTAGAGGTAGAGTACAGTGGAGCACAATAGAAATAGAGTACAGTGGAGAACAGTAGAGATATATTACAGTGGAGTATAATAGAGGTAGAGTACAGTGGAGTACAGTAGATGTAGAGTACAGTGGAGTACAGTAGAGATAGAGTACAGTGGAGCACAGTAGAGGTAGAGTACAGTGGAGTACAATAGAAATAGAGTACAGTGGAGAACAGTAGAGATATATTACAGTGGAGTAGAGTAGAGGTAGAGTGCAGTGGAGTACAGTAGAGGTAGAGTACAGTGGAGCACAGTAGAGGTAGAGTAAAGTGGAGTACAGTAGAGTTAGAGTACAGTGGATCACAGTAGATATAGAGTACAGTTGAGTCCAGTGGAGGACAGTGGAGGTAGAGTACAGTGGAGTACAGTAGAGATAGAGTACAGTGGAGCACAGTAGAGATAGAGTAGAGTGGAGTACAGTAGAGGTAGAGTACAGTGGAGTACAGTAGAGGTAGAGTACAGTGGAGCACAGTAGAGGTAGAGTAAAGTGGAGTACAGTAGAGGTAGAGTACAGTGGATCACAGAAGATATAGAGTACAGTGGAGTCCAGTGGAGCACAGTGGAGGTAGAGTACAGTGGAGTACAGTAGAGATAGAGTACAGTGGAGCACAGTAGAGATAGAGTAGAGTGGAGTACAGTGGAGGTAGAGTACAGTGGAGTACAGTAGAGGTAGAGTACAGTGGAGCACAGTAGAGGTAGAGTAAAGTGGAGTACAGTAGAGGTAGAGTACAGTGGAGTACAGTAGAGATAGAGTCAGTGGAGTACAGTAGAGTAGAGTACAGTAGAGCAGAGTAGCCGTAGAGTACAGTGGAGCACAGTAGAGAAAGAGTACCGTGGAGTACAGTAGAGGTAGAGTACAGTGGAGTACAGTAGAGTAGAGTACAGTTGAATACAGTAGAGGTAGAATACAGTGGAGTACATTAGAGTAGAGTACAGTAGAGCACAGTAGAGGTAGAGTACAGTGGAGCACAGTGGAGGTAGAGTACATTGGAGTACAGTAGAGGTAGAGTACAGTGGAGCACAGTAGAGGTAGAGTACAGTGGAGTACAGTAGAGGTAGAGTACAGTGGAGC
Source organism: Tiaroga cobitis (assembly GCA_030578255.1). Taxonomy (NCBI): domain Eukaryota; kingdom Metazoa; phylum Chordata; class Actinopteri; order Cypriniformes; family Leuciscidae; genus Tiaroga; species Tiaroga cobitis. Next base: position 2,740,947 of record CM060612.1, read on the forward strand.
AAAGTAGAGGTAGAGTACAGTGGAGTACAGTAGAGTAGAGTACAGTGGAGCACAGTAGAGTTAGAGTACAGTGGAGTCCAGTGGAGAACAGTGGAGGTAGAGTACAGTGGAGTACAGTAGAGATAGTGTACAGTGGAGTACAGTAGAGATAGAGTAGAGTGGAGTACAGTAGAAGTAGAGTACAGTGGAGTACAGTAGAAATAGAGTACAGTGGAGCACAGTAGAGATATAGTACAGTAGAGCACAGTAGAGGTAGAGTACAGTGAAGTACAGTAGAGGTAAAGTACAGTGGAGTACAGTAGAGGTAGAGTACAGTGGAGTACAGTAGAGATAGAGTCAGTGGAGTACAGTAGAGTAGAGTAAAGTAGAGCACAGTAGAGGTGGAGTACAGTGGAGTCCAGTGGAGCACAGTGGAGATAGAGTAAAGTGGATCACATTAGAGATAGAGTACAGTGGAGTCCAGTGGAGCACAGTGGAGGTAGAGTACAGTGGAGTACAGTAGAGATAGTATACAGTTGAGTACAGTAGATATAGAGTACAGTGGAGTACAGTAGAGGTAGAGTACAGTGGAGTACAGTAGAGGCAGAGTACAGTGGATTACAGTAGAGATAGAGTACAGTGGAGCACAGTAGAGGTATAGAGTACAGTGGAGCACAGTAGAGATAGAGTACAGTGGAGTATAGTAGAGGTAGAGTACAGTGGAGTACATTAGAGGTAGAGTACAGTGGAGCACAGTAGAGATAGAGTACAGTAGAGCACAGTAGAGGTAGAGTACAGTGGAGTACAGTGGAGCACAGTAGATGTGGAGTACAGTAGAGTACAGTAGAGGTAGATAAAGTACAGTACAGTTGAGGTAGAGTACAGTGGAGTACAGTAGAGATAGATAAAGTACAGTACAGTTGAGGTAGAGTACAGTGGAGTACAGTAGAGATAGAGTACAGTGGAGCACAGTAGAGATAGCGTACAGTGGAGTACAGTAGAGTTAGAGTACAGTGGAGCACAGTAGAGGTAGAGTACAGTGGAGCACAGTAGAGGTAGAGTACAGTGGATCACAGTAGAGATAGAGTACAATGGAGTACAGTAGAGATAGAGTCAGTGGAGTACAGTAGAGTAGAGTACAGTAGAGCACAGTAGCCATAGAGTACAGTGGAGCACAGTAGAGAAAGAGTACAGTGGAGTACAGTAGAGGTAGAGTACAGTGGAGTACAGTAGAGGTAGAGTACAGTGGAGTACAGTAGAGGTAGAGTACAGTGGAGTACAGTAGAGATAGAGTCAGTGGAGTAGAGTAGAGTAGAGTACAGTAGAGCACAGTAGCCATAGAGTACAGTGGAGCACAGTAGAGAAAGAGTACAGTGGAGTACAGTAAAGGTAGAGTACAGTGGAGTACAGTAGAGGTAGAGTACAGTGGAGTACAGTAGAGATAGAGTACAGTGGAGCACAGTAGAGGTAGAGTACAGTGGAGCACAGTAGAGGTAGAGTACAGTGGAGTACAGTGGAGCACAGTAGATGTGGAGTACAGTAGAGTAAAGTAGAGATAGAGTACAGTGGAGCACAGTAGAGAAAGAGTACAGTGGAGTACAGTAGAGGTAGAGTACAGTGGAGTACAGTAGAGGTAGAGTACAGTGGAGTACAGTAGAGATAGAGTACAGTGGAGCACAGTAGAGGTAGAGTACAGTGGAGCACAGTAGAGGTAGAGTACAGTGGAGTACAGTGGAGCACAGTAGATGTGGAGTACAGTAGAGTAAAGTAGAGATAGAGTACAGTGGAGCACAGTAGAGATAGAGTAGAGTGGAGTACAGTAGAGGTAGAGTACAGTGGAGTACAGTAGAGGTAGAGTAAAGTGGAGTACAGTAGAGGTAGAGTACAGTGGATCACAGTAGATATAGAGTCCAGTGGAGTCCAGTGGAGCACAGTGGAGTTAGAGTAGAGTGGAGTACAGTAGAAATAGAGTACAGTGGAGTACAGTAGAGATAGTATACAGTTGAGTACAGTAGATATAGAGTACAGTGGAGTACAGTAGAGGTAGAGTACAGTGGAGTACAGTAGAGGTAGAGTACAGTGGATTACAGTAGAGATAGAGTACAGTGGAGCACAGTAGAGGTATAGAGTACAGTGGAGCACAGTAGAGATAGAGTACAGTGGAGCACAGTAGAGGTAGAGTACAGTGGAGTACAGTAGAGATAGAGTACAGTGGAGTACAGTAGAGATAGAGTACAGTGGAGAACAGTAGAGATAGAGTACAGTGGAGTATAGTAGAGGAAGACTACAGTGGAGTACATTAGAGGTAGAGTACAGTGGAGCACAGTAGACATAGAGTACAGTAGAGCACAGTAGAGGTAGAGTACAGTGGAGTACAGTGGAGCACAGTAGAGGTGGAGTACAGTAGAGTACAGTAGAGGTAGAGAAAAGTACAGTACAGTTGAGGTAGAGTACAGTGGAGTACAGTACAGATAGAGTACAGTGGAGCACAGTAGAGATAGCGTACAGTGGAGTACAGTAGAGTTAGAGTACAGTGGAGCACAGTAGAGGTAGAGTACAGTGGAGCACAGTAGAGGTAGAGTACAGTGGATCAAAGTAGAGATAGAGTACAATGGAGTACAGTAGATATAGAGTCAGTGGAGTACAGTAGAGGTAGGGTACAGTGGAGTACAGTAGAGGTAGAGTACAGTGGAGCACAGTAGAGGTAGAGTAAAGTGGAGTACAGTAGAGGTAGAGTACATTGGATCACAGTAGATATAGAGTACAGTGGAGTCCAGTGGAGGACAGTGGAGGTAGAGTACAGTGGAGTACAGTAGAGATAGAGTACAGTGGAGCACAGTAGAGATAGAGTAGAGTGGAGTACAGTAGAGGTAGAGTACAGTGGAGTACAGTAGAGGTAGAGTACAGTGGAGCACAGTAGAGGTAGAGTAAAGTGGAGTACAGTAGAGGTAGAGTACAGTGGATCACAGAAGATATAAAGTACAGTGGAGTCCAGTGGAGCACAGTGGAGGTAGAGTACAGTGGAGTACAGTAGAGATAGAGTACAGTGGAGCACAGTAGAGATAGAGTAGAGTGGAGTACAGTGGAGGTAGAATACAGTGGAGTACAGTAGAGGTAGAGTACAGTGGAGCACAGTAGAGGTAGAGTAAAGTGGAGTACAGTAGAGGTAGAGTACAGTGGAGTACAGTAGAGATAGAGTCAGTGGAGTACAGTAGAGTAGAGTACAGTAGAGCAGAGTAGCCGTAAAGTACAGTGGAGCACAGTAGAGAAAGAGTACCGTGGAGTACAGTAGAGGTAGAGTACAGTGGAGTACAGTAGAGTAGAGTACAGTTGAGTACAGTAGAGGTAGAATACAGTGGAGTACTGTAGAGTAGAGTACAGTAGAGCACAGTAGAGGTAGAGTACAGTGGAGCAGAGTGGAGGTAGAGTACATTGGAGTACAGTAGAGGTAGAGTACAGTGGAGCACAGTAGAGGTAGAGTACAGTGGAGTACAGTAGAGGTAGAGTACAGTGGAGCAAAGTAGAGGTAGAGTACAGTGGAGTACAGTAGAGTAGAGTACAGTGGAGCACAGTAGAGTTAGAGTACAGTGGAGTCCAGTGGAGAAGAGTGGAGGTCGAGTACAGGGAGTACAGTAGAGATAGTGTACAGTGGAGTACAGTAGAGATAGAGTACAGTGGAGTACAGTAGAAGTAGAGTACAGTGGAGTACAGTAGAAATAGAGTACAGTGGAGCACAGTAGAGATAGAGTACAGTAGAGCACAGTAGAGGTAGAGTACAGTGAAGTACAGTAGAGGTAAAGTACAGTGGAGTACAGTAGAGGTAGAGTACAGTGGAGTACACTAGAGATAGAGTCAGTGGAGTACAGTAGAGTATGGTAAAGTAGAGCAGAGTAGAGGTGGAGTACAGTGGAGTCCAGTGGAGCACAGTGGAGATAGAGTAAAGTGGATCACATTAGAGATAGAGTACAGTGGAGTCCAGTGGAGCAGAGTGGAGGTAGAGTACAGTGGAGTACAGTAGAGATAGTATACAGTTGAGTCCAGTAGATATAGAGTACAGTGGAGTACAGTAGAGGTAGAGTACAGTGGAGTACAGTAGAGGTAGATTACAGTGGATTACAGTAGAGATAGAGTACAGTGGAGCACAGTAGAGATATAGAGTACAGTGGAGCAGAGTAGAGATAGAGTACAGTGGAGTATAGTAGAGGTAGAGTACAGTGGAGTACATTAGAGGTAGAGTACAGTGGAGCACAGTAGAGATAGAGTACAGTAGAGCACAGTAGAGGTAGAGTACAGTGGAGTACAGTGGAGCACAGTAGAGGTGGAGTACAGTAGAGTACAGTAGAGGTAGAGAAAAGTACAGTACAGTTGAGGTAGAGTACAGTGGAGTACAGTAGAGATAGAGTACAGTGGAGCACAGTAGAGATAGCGTACAGTGGAGTACAGTAGAGTTAGAGTACAGTGGAGCACAGTAGAGGTAGAGTACAGTGGAGCACAGTAGAGGTAGAGTACAGTGGATCACAGTAGAGATAGAGTACAATGGAGTACAGTAGAGATAGAGTCAGTGGAGTACAGTAGAGTAGAGTACAGTAGAGCACAGTAGCCATAGAGTACAGTGGAGCACAGTAGAGAAAGAGTACAGTGGAGTACAGTAGAGGTAGAGTACAGTGGAGTACAGTAGAGGTAGAGTACAGTGGAGTACAGTAGAGGTAGAGTACAGTGGAGTACAGTAGAGATAGAGTCAGTGGAGTACAGTAGAGTAGAGTACAGTAGAGCACAGCAGCCATAGAGTACAGTGGAGCACAGTAGAGAAAGAGTACAGTGGAGTACAGTAGAGGTAGAGTACAGTGGAGTACAGTAGAGGTAGAGTACAGTGGAGTACAGTAGAGATAGAGTACAGTGGAGCACAGTAGAGGTAGAGTACAGTGGAGCACAGTAGAGGTAGAGTACAGTGGAGTACATTGGAGCACAGTAGAGGTGGAGTACAGTAGAGTAAAGTAGAGATAGAGTACAGTGGAGCACAGTAGAGATAGAGTAGAGTGGAGTACAGTAGAGGTAGAGTACAGTGGAGTACAGTAGAGGTAGAGTACAGTGGAGCACAGTAGAGGTAGAGTAAAGTGGAGTACAGTAGAGGTAGAGTACAGTGGATCACAGTAGATATAGAGTACAGTGGAGTCCAGTGGAGCACAGTGGAGGTAGAGTAGAGTGGAGTACAGTAGAGATATAGTACAGTGGAGCACAGTAGAGATAGAGTAGAGTGGAGTACAGTAGAGGTAGAGTACAGTGGAGCACAGTAGATATAGAGTACAGTGGAGTCCAGTGGAGCACAGTGGAGGTAGAGTACAGTGGAGTACAGTAGAGATAGAGTACAGTGGAGCACAGTAGAGATAGAGTAGAGTGGAGTACAGTGGAGGTAGAGTACAGTGGAGTACAGTAGAGGTAGAGTACAGTGGAGTACAGTAGAGATAGAGTCAGTGGAGTACAGTAGAGTAGAGTAGAGTAGAGCAGAGTAGCCGTAGAGTACAGTGGAGCACAGTAGAGAAAGAGTACAGTGGAGTACAGTAGAGGTAGAATACAGTGGAGTACAGTAGAGTAGAGTACAGTGGAGAACAGTAGAGGTAGAATACAGTGGAGTACAGTAGAGTAGAGTACAGTAGAGCACAGTAGAGGTAGAGTACAGTGGAGCACAGTGGAGGTAGAGTACATTGGAGTACAGTAGAGGTAGAGTACAGTGGAGCACAGTAGAGGTAGAGTACAGTGGAGTACAGTAGAGGTAGAGTACAGTGGAGCACAGTAGAGGTAGAGTACAGTGGAGTACAGTAGAGTAGTGTACAGTAGAGCACAGTAGAGGTAGAGTACAGTGGAGTCCAGTGGAGAACAGTGGAGGTAGAGTACAGTGGAGTACAGTAGAGATAGTGTACAGTGGAGTACAGAAGAGATAGAGTACAGTGGAGTACAGTAGAAGTAGAGTACAGTGGAGTACAGTAGAAATAGAGTACAGTGGAGCACAGTAGAGATAGAGTACAGTAGAGCACAGTAGACGTAGAGTACAGTGAAGTACAGTAGAGGTAGAGTACAGTGGAGTACAATAGAGGTAGAGTACAGTGGAGTACAGTAGAGATAGAGTCAGTGGAGTACAGTAGAGTAGAGTAAAGTAGAGCACAGTAGAGGTAGAGTACAGTGGAGTCCAGTGGAGCACAGTAGAAGTAGAGTACAGTGGAGTACAGTAGAGGTAGATTACAGTGGAGTACAGTAGAGGTAGAGTACAGTGGAGCACAGTAGAGGTAGAGTACAGTGGAGTACAGTGGAGCACAGTAGAGGTGGAGTACAGTAGAGTACAGTAGAGGTAGAGTACAGTGGAGTACAGTAGAGGTAGAGTACAGTGGAGTACAGAAGAGATAGAGTACAGTGGAGCACAGTAGAGGTAGAGTACAGTGGAGCACAGTAGAGGTAGAGTAAAGTGGAGCACAGTAGAGGTAGAGTACAGTGGAGTACAGTAGAGGTAGAGTACAGTGGAGCACAGTAGAGGTAGAGTACAGTGGAGCACAGTAGAGGCATAGTACAGTGGAGTACAGTGGAGCACAGTAGAGGTGGAGTACAGTAGAGTACAGTAGAGGTAGAGTACAGTGGAGCACAGTAGAGGTAGAGTACAGTAGAGCACAGTAGAGGTAGAATACAGTGGAGTACAGTAGAGGTAGAGTACAGTGGAGTACAGTAGAGGTAGAGTATAGTGTAGTACAGTAGAGGTAGAGAACAGTACAGTACAGTAGAGGTAGAGTACAGTGGAGTACAGTAGAGGTAGAGTACAGTAGAGCACAGTAGAGGTAGAATACAGTGGAGTACAGTAGAGGTAGAGTACAGTGGAGTACAGTAGAGGTAGAGTACAGTGGAGTACAGTAGAGGTAGAGTACAGTGGAGCAGAGTAGAGGTAGAGTACAGTGGAGTACAGTAGAGGTAGAGTACAGTGGAGCACAGTAGAGCTAGAGTACAGTGGAGTACAGTGGAGCACAGTAGAGGTGGAGTACAGTAGAGTAGAGTATAGGTTGAGTACAGTGGAGTACAGTAGAGGTAGAGTACAGTAGAGCACAGTAGAGGTAGAATACAGTGGAGTACAGTAGAGGTAGAGTACAGTGGAGTACAGTAGAGGTAGAGTACAGTGTAGTACAGTAGAGGTAGAGAACAGTGGAGCACTGTAGAGGTGGAGTATAGTGGAGTATAGTAGAGGTAGAGTACAGTGGAGCACAGTAGAGGTAGAGTACAGTGGAGTACAGTAGAGGTAGAGTACAGTAGAGCACAGTAGAGGTAGAATACAGTGGAGTACAGTAGAGGTAGAGTACAGTGGAGTACAGTAGAGGTAGAGTACAGTGGAGTACAGTAGAGGTAGAGTACAGTGGAGCAGAGTAGAGGTAGAGTACAGTGGAGTACAGTAGAGGTAGAGTACAGTGGAGCACAGTAGAGCTAGAGTACAGTGGAGTACAGTGGAGCACAGTAGAGGTGGAGTACAGTAGAGTAGAGTATAGGTTGAGTACAGTGGAGTACAGTAGAGATAGAGTAGAGTGGAGTAGAGTAGAGATAGAGTACAGTGGATTAGAGTAGATATAGAGTACAGTGGAGTATAGTTGAGGTAGAGTACAGTGGAGCACATTAGAGGTAGAGTACAGTGGAGTATAGTTGAGGTAGACTACAGTGGAGTACAGTAGATGTAGAGTACAGTGGAGCACAGTAGAGGTAGAGTACAGTGGAGTACAGTAGAGGTAGAGTACAGTGGAGTACAGTAGAGGTAGAGTAGAGTGGAGCACATTACAGGTGGAGTAGAGTAGAGTAGAGTAGAGGTAGAGTACAGTGGAGTACAGTAGAAGTAGAGTACAGTGGAGCACAGTAGAGGTAGAGTAGAGTGGAGCACAGTAGAGGTAGAGTACAGTGGAGTACAGTAGATGTAGACTACAGTGGAGTAGAGTAGAGATAGAGTAGAGTGGAGCAAAGCAGAGGTAGAGTACAGTGGATCACAGTAGAGATAGAGTACAGTGGAGTACAGTTGAGCACAGTAGAGGTATAGTACAGTGGAGCACAGTAGCGATAGATTACAGTGGAGTACAGTGGAGCACAGTGGAGATAGAGTAAAGTGGATCACATTAGAGATAGAGTACAGTGGAGTCCAGTGGAGCACAGTGGAGGTAGAGTACAGTGGAGTACAGTAGAGATAGTATACAGTTGAGTACAGTAGATATAGAGTACAGTGGAGTACAGTAGAGGTAGAGTACAGTGGAGTACAGTAGAGGTAGAGTACAGTGGATTACAGTAGAGATAGAGTACAGTGGAGCACAGTAGAGGTATAGAGTACAGTTGAGCACAGTAGAGATAGAGTACAGTGGAGCACAGTAGAGGTAGAGTACAGTGGAGTACAGTAGTGATAGAGTACAGTGGAGTACAGTAGAGATAGAGTACAGTGGAGAACAGTAGAGATAGAGTACAGTGGAGTATAGTAGAGGTAGAGTACAGTGGAGTACATTAGAGGTAGAGTACAGTGGAGCACAGTAGAGATAGAGTACAGTAGAGCACAGTAGAGGTAGAGTACAGTGGAGTACAGTGGAGCACAGTAGAGGTGGAGTACAGTAGAGTACAGGATAGGTAGAGAAAAGTACAGTACAGTTGAGGTAGAGTGCAGTGGATTACAGTACAGATAGAGTACAGTGGAGCACAGTAGAGATAGCGTACAGTGGAGTACAGTAGAGTTAGAGTACAGTGGAGCACAGTAGACGTAGAGTACAGTGGAGCACAGTAGAGGTAGAGTACAGTGGATCAAAGTAGAGATAGAGTACAATGGAGTACAGTAGAGATAGAGTCATTGGAGTACAGTAGAGGTAGAGTACAGTGGAGTACAGTAGAGGTAGAGTACAGTGGAGTACAGTAGATATAGAGTCAGTGGAGTACAGTAGAGTAGAGTACAGTAGAGCACAGTAGCCGTAGAGTACATTGGAGCACAGTAGAGGTAGAGTACAGTGGAGCACAGTAGAGATAGAGTACAGTGGAGTACAGTAGAGGTAAAGTACAATGGAGTACAGTAGAGATAGAGTACAGTGGAGCACAGTAGAGGTAGAGTACAGTGGAGCACAGTAGAGGTGGAGTACAGTAGAGTACAGTAGAGGTAGAGAACAGTACAGTAGAGGTAGAGTACAGTGGAGTACAGTAGAGATAGAGTACAGTGCAGCACAGTAGAGATAGAGTACAGTGGAGCACAGTAGAGGTAGAGTACAGTGGATCACAGTAGAGATAGAGTACAGTGGAGTGCAGGAGAGATAGAGTACATTGGAGTACAGTAGAGGTAGAGTAATGTGGAGTACAGTAGAGATAGAGTACAGTGGAGCACAGTAGAGGTAGAGTACAGTGGAGTACAGTAGAGAAAGAGTACAGTGGAGCACAGTAGAGGTAGAGTACAGTGGAGCACAGTAGAGGTAGAGTACAGTGGAGCACAGTAGAGGTAGAGTACAGTTGATCACAGTAGAGGTAGAGTACAGTGGAGTACAGTAGAGGTAGAGTAAAGTGGAGTACAGTAGAGATAGAGTCAGTGGAGTACAGTAGAGTAGAGTACAGTAGAGCACAGTAGAGGTAGAGTACAGTTGAGTCCAGTGGAGCACAGTGGAGGTAGAGTACAGTGGATCACAGCAGAGATAGAGTACAATGGAGTCCAGTTGAGCAAAGTGGAGGTAGAGTACAGTGGAGTACAGTAGAGATAGTGTACAGTGGAGTACAGTAGATATAGAGTACAGTGGAGTACAGTAGATGTAGAGTACAGTGGAGTACAGTAGAGGTAGAGTACAGTGGAGTACAGTAGAGATAGAGTCAGTGGAGTACAGTAGAGTAGAGCACAGTAGAGGTAGAGTACAGTGGAGTACAGTAGAAATAGAGTACAGTGGAGAACAGTAGAGATAGAGTACAGTGGAGTATAGTAGAGGTAGAGTACAGTGGAGTACAGTAGAGGTAGAGGACAGTGGAGTACAGTAGAGATAGAGTACAGTGGAGCACAGTAGAGGTAGAGTACAGTGGAGTACAGTAGAAATAGAGTACAGTGGATCACAGTAGAGATAGAGTACAGTGGAGTACAGTAGAGGTAGAGTACAGTGGAGTACAATAGAGGTAGAGTACAGTGGAGTACAGTAGAGATAGAGTCAGTGGAGTACAGTAGAGGTAGAGTACAGTGGAAAACAGTAGAGATAGAGTACAGTGGAGCACAGTAGAGGTAGAGTACAGTGGAGTACAGTAGAAATAGAGTACAGTGGAGAACAGTAGAGATATATTACAGTGGAGTATAGTAGAGGTAGAGTACAGTGGATCACAGTAGATATAGAGTACAGTGGAGTCCAGTGGAGGACAGTGGAGGTAGAGTACAGTGGAGTACAGTAGAGATAGAGTACAGTGGAGCACAGTAGAGATAGAGTAGAGTGGAGTACAGCAGAGGTAGAGTACAGTGGAGTACAGTAGAGGTAGAGTACAGTGGAGCACAGTAGAGGTAGAGTAAAGTGGAGTACAGTAGAGGTAGAGTACAGTGGATCACAGTAGATATAGAGTACAGTGGAGTCCAGTGGAGCACAGTGGAAGTAGAGTACAGTGGAGTACAGTAGAGATAGAGTACAGTGGAGCACAGTAGAGATAGAGTAGAGTGGAGTACAGTGGAGGTAGAGTACAGTGGAGTACAGTAGAGGTAGAGTACAGTGGAGCACAGTAGAGGTAGAGTAAAGTGGAGTACAGTAGAGGTAGAGTACAGTGGAGTACAGTTGAGATAGAGTCAGTGGAGTACAGTAGAGTAGAGTACAGTAGAGCAGAGTAGCCGTAGAGTACAGTGGAGTACAGTAGAGTAGAGTACAGTAGAGCACAGTAGTGGTAGAGTACAGTGGAGCACAGTGGAGGTAGAGTACATTGGAGTACAGTAGAGGTAGAGTACAGTGGAGCACAGTAGAGGTAGAGTACAGTGGAGTACAGTAGAGGTAGAGTACAGTGGAGCACAGTAGAGGTAGAGTACAGTGGAGTACAGTAGAGTAGAGTACAGTAGAGCACAGTAGAGTTAGAGTACAGTGGAGTCCAGTGGAGAACAGTGGAGGTAGAGTACAGTGGAGTACAGTAGAGATAGTGTACAGTGGAGTACAGTAGAGATAGAGTACAGTGGAGTACAGTAGAAGTAGAGTACAGTGGAGTACAGTAGAAATAGAGTACAGTGGAGCACAGTAGAGATAGAGTACAGTAGAGCACAGTAGAGGTAGAGTACAGTGAAGTACAGTAGAGGTAAAGTACAGTGGAGTACAGTAGAGATAGAGTACAGTGGAGTAAAGTAGAGATAGAGTCAGTGGAGTAAAGTAGAGTAGAGTAAAGTAGAGCACAGTAGAGCTGGAGTACAGTGGAGTCCAGTGGAGCACAGTGGAGATAGAGTAAAGTGGATCACATTAGAGATAGAGTACAGTGGAGTCCAGTGGAGCACAGTGGAGGTAGAGTACAGTGGAGTCCAGTGGAGCACAGTGGAGGTAGAGTAAAGTGGAGTACAGTAGAGGTAGAGTACAGTGGAGTACAGTTGAGATAGAGTCAGTGGAGTACAGTAGAGTAGAGTACAGTAGAGCAGAGTAGCCGTAGAGTACAGTGGAGTACAGTAGAGTAGAGTACAGTAGAGCACAGTAGAGGTAGAGTACAGTGGAGCACAGTGGAGGTAGAGTACATTGGAGTACAGTAGAGGTAGAGTACAGTGGAGCACAGTAGAGGTAGAGTACAGTGGAGTACAGTAGAGGTAGAGTACAGTGGAGCACAGTAGAGGTAGAGTACAGTGGAGTACAGTAGAGTAGAGTACAGTAGAGCACAGTAGAGTTAGAGTACAGTGGAGTCCAGTGGAGAACAGTGGAGGTAGAGTACAGTGGAGTACAGTAGAGATAGTGTACAGTGGAGTACAGTAGAGATAGAGTACAGTGGAGTACAGTAGAAGTAGAGTACAGTGGAGTACAGTAGAAATAGAGTACAGTGGAGCACAGTAGAGATAGAGTACAGTAGAGCACAGTAGAGGTAGAGTACAGTGGAGTACAGTGGAGCACAGTAGAGGTGGAGTACAGTAGAGTACAGTAGAGGTAGAGAACAGTACAGTAGAGGTAGAGTACAGTGGAGTACAGTAGAGATAGAGTACAGTGCAGCACAGTAGAGATAGAGTTCAGTGGAGTACAGTAGAGGTAGTGTACAGTGGAGCACAGTAGAGATAGAGTACAGTGGAGCACAGTAGAGGTAGAGTACAGTGGATCACAGTAGAGATAGAGTACAGTGGAGTGCAGGAGAGATAGAGTACAAGGGAGTACAGTAGAGGTAGAGTAATGTGGAGTACAGTAGAGATAGAGTACAGTGGAGCACAATAGAGGTAGAGTACAGTGGAGTACAGTAGAAGTAGAGTAGAGTGGATTACAGTAGAAATAGAGTACAGTGGAGCACATTAGAGGTGGAGTACAGTAGAGTACAGTAGAGGTAGAGTACAGTGGAGTACAGTAGAGATAGAGTACAGTGGAGCACAGTAGAGGTAGAGTACAGTGGAGCACAGTAGAGGTAGAGTACAGTGGAGCACAGTAGAGGTAGAGTACAGTTGATCACAGTAGAGGTAGAGTACAGTGGAGTACAGTAGAGGTAGAGTAAAGTGGAGTACAGTAGAGATAGAGTCAGTGGAGTACAGTAGAGTAGAGTACAGTAGAGCACAGTAGAGGTAGAGTACAGTTGAGTCCAGTGGAGCACAGTGGAGGTAGAGTACAGTGGATCACAGCAGAGATAGAGTACAGTGGAGTCCAGTTGAGCAAAGTGGAGGTAGAGTACAGTGGAGTACAGTAGAGACAGTGTACAGTGGAGTACAGTAGATATAGAGTACAGTGGAGTACAGTAGATGTAGAGTACAGTGGAGTCCAGTTGAGCAAAGTGGAGGTAGAGTACAGTGGAGTACAGTAGAGATAGTGTACAGTGGAGTACAGTAGATATAGAGTACAGTGGAGTACAGTAGATGTAGAGTACAGTGGAGTACAGTAGAGGTAGAGTACAGTGGAGTACAGTAGAGATAGAGTCAGTGGAGTACAGTAGAGTAGAGCACAGTAGAGGTAAAGTACAGTGGAGTACAGTAGAAATAGAGTACAGTGGAGAACAGTAGAGATAGAGTACAGTGGAGTATAGTAGAGGTAGAGTACAGTGGAGTACAGTAGAGGTAGAGGACAGTGGAGAAGAGTAGAGATAGAGTACAGTGGAGCACAGTAGAGGTAGAGTACAGTGGAGTACAGTAGAGGTAGAGTACAGTGGAGTACAGTAGAGGTAGAGTACAGTGGAGTACAGTAGAGATAGAGTCAGTGGAGTACAGTAGAGGTAGAGTACAGTGGATTACAGTAGAGATAGAGTACAGTGGAGTACAGTAGAGGTAGAGTACAGTGGAGTACAGTAGAAATAGAGTACAATGGATCACAGTAGAGATAGAGTACAGTGGAGTACAGTAGAGGTAGAGTACAGTAGAGTACAGTAGAGGTAGAGAACAGTACAGTACAGTAAAGGTAGAGGACAGTGGAGTACAGTAGAGGTAGAGTACAGTGGAGTACAGTAGAGGTAGAGTAGAGTGGAGCACATTACAGGTGGAGTAGAGTAGAGTAGAGTAGAGGTAGAGTACAGTGGAGTACAGTAGAAGTAGAGTACAGTGGAGCACAGTAGAGGTAGAGTAGAGTGGAGCACAGTAGAGGTAGAGTACAGTGGAGTACAGTAGATGTAGACTACAGTGGAGTAGAGTAGAGATAGAGTAGAGTGGAGCAAAGCAGAGGTAGAGTACAGTGGATCACAGTAGAGATAGAGTACAGTGGAGTACAGTTGAGCACAGTAGAGGTATAGTACAGTGGAGCACAGTAGCGATAGATTACAGTGGAGTACAGTGGAGCACAGTGGAGATAGAGTAAAGTGGATCACATTAGAGATAGAGTACAGTGGAGTCCAGTGGAGCACAGTGGAGGTAGAGTACAGTGGAGTACAGTAGAGATAGTATACAGTTGAGTACAGTAGATATAGAGTACAGTGGAGTACAGTAGAGGTAGAGTACAGTGGAGTACAGTAGAGGTAGAGTACAGTGGATTACAGTAGAGATAGAGTACAGTGGAGCACAGTAGAGGTATAGAGTACAGTTGAGCACAGTAGAGATAGAGTACAGTGGAGCACAGTAGAGGTAGAGTACAGTGGAGTACAGTAGTGATAGAGTACAGTGGAGTACAGTAGAGATAGAGTACAGTGGAGAACAGTAGAGATAGAGTACAGTGGAGTATAGTAGAGGTAGAGTACAGTGGAGTACATTAGAGGTAGAGTACAGTGGAGCACAGTAGAGATAGAGTACAGTAGAGCACAGTAGAGGTAGAGTACAGTGGAGTACATTGGAGCACAGTAGAGGTGGAGTACAGTAGAGTACAGGATAGGTAGAGAAAAGTACAGTACAGTTGAGGTAGAGTGCAGTGGATTACAGTACAGATAGAGTACAGTGGAGCACAGTAGAGATAGCGTACAGTGGAGTACAGTAGAGTTAGAGTACAGTGGAGCACAGTAGAGGTAGAGTACAGTGGAGCACAGTAGAGGTAGAGTACAGTGGATCAAAGTAGAGATAGAGTACAATGGAGTACAGTAGAGATAGAGTCATTGGAGTACAGTAGAGGTAGAGTACAGTGGAGTACAGTAGAGGTAGAGTACAGTGGAGTACAGTAGATATAGAGTCAGTGGAGTACAGTAGAGTAGAGTACAGTAGAGCACAGTAGCCGTAGAGTACATTGGAGCACAGTAGAGGTAGAGTACAGTGGAGCACAGTAGAGATAGAGTACAGTGGAGTACAGTAGAGGTAAAGTACAGTGGAGTACAGTAGAGATAGAGTACAGTGGAGCACAGTAGAGGTAGAGTACAGTGGAGTACAGTGGAGCACAGTAGAGGTGGAGTACAGTAGAGTAGAGTAGAGGTAGAGAACAGTACAGTAGAGGTAGAGTACAGTGGAGTACAGTAGAGATAGAGTACAGTGCAGCACAGTAGAGATAGAGTACAGTGGAGCACAGTAGAGGTAGAGTACAGTGGATCACAGTAGAGATAGAGTACAGTGGAGTGCAGGAGAGATAGAGTACATTGGAGTACAGTAGAGGTAGAGTAATGTGGAGTACAGTAGAGATAGAGTACAGTGGAGCACAGTAGAGGTAGAGTACAGTGGAGTACAGTAGAGAAAGAGTACAGTGGAGCACAGTAGAGGTAGAGTACAGTGGAGCACAGTAGAGGTAGAGTACAGTGGAGCACAGTAGAGGTAGAGTACAGTTGATCACAGTAGAGGTAGAGTACAGTGGAGTACAGTAGAGGTAGAGTAAAGTGGAGTACAGTAGAGATAGAGTCAGTGGAGTACAGTAGAGTAGAGTACAGTAGAGCACAGTAGAGGTAGAGTACAGTTGAGTCCAGTGGAGCACAGTGGAGGTAGAGTACAGTGGATCACAGCAGAGATAGAGTACAATGGAGTCCAGTTGAGCAAAGTGGAGGTAGAGTACAGTGGAGTACAGTAGAGATAGTGTACAGTGGAGTACAGTAGATATAGAGTACAGTGGAGTACAGTAGATGTAGAGTACAGTGGAGTACAGTAGAGGTAGAGTACAGTGGAGTACAGTAGAGATAGAGTCAGTGGAGTACAGTAGAGTAGAGCACAGTAGAGGTAGAGTACAGTGGAGTACAGTAGAAATAGAGTACAGTGGAGAACAGTAGAGATAGAGTACAGTGGAGTATAGTAGAGGTAGAGTACAGTGGAGTACAGTAGAGGTAGAGGACAGTGGAGTACAGTAGAGATAGAGTACAGTGGAGCACAGTAGAGGTAGAGTACAGTGGAGTACAGTAGAAATAGAGTACAGTGGATCACAGTAGAGATAGAGTACAGTGGAGTACAGTAGAGGTAGAGTACAGTGGAGTACAATAGAGGTAGAGTACAGTGGAGTACAGTAGAGATAGAGTCAGTGGAGTACAGTAGAGGTAGAGTACAGTGGAAAACAGTAGAGATAGAGTACAGTGGAGCACAGTAGAGGTAGAGTACAGTGGAGTACAGTAGAAATAGAGTACAGTGGAGAACAGTAGAGATATATTACAGTGGAGTATAGTAGAGGTAGAGTACAGTGGATCACAGTAGATATAGAGTACAGTGGAGTCCAGTGGAGGACAGTGGAGGTAGAGTACAGTGGAGTACAGTAGAGATAGAGTACAGTGGAGCACAGTAGAGATAGAGTAGAGTGGAGTACAGCAGAGGTAGAGTACAGTGGAGTACAGTAGAGGTAGAGTACAGTGGAGCACAGTAGAGGTAGAGTAAAGTGGAGTACAGTAGAGGTAGAGTACAGTGGATCACAGTAGATATAGAGTACAGTGGAGTCCAGTGGAGCACAGTGGAAGTAGAGTACAGTGGAGTACAGTAGAGATAGAGTACAGTGGAGCACAGTAGAGATAGAGTAGAGTGGAGTACAGTGGAGGTAGAGTACAGTGGAGTACAGTAGAGGTAGAGTACAGTGGAGCACAGTAGAGGTAGAGTAAAGTGGAGTACAGTAGAGGTAGAGTACAGTGGAGTACAGTTGAGATAGAGTCAGTGGAGTACAGTAGAGTAGAGTACAGTAGAGCAGAGTAGCCGTAGAGTACAGTGGAGTACAGTAGAGTAGAGTACAGTAGAGCACAGTAGAGGTAGAGTACAGTGGAGCACAGTGGAGGTAGAGTACATTGGAGTACAGTAGAGGTAGAGTACAGTGGAGCACAGTAGAGGTAGAGTACAGTGGAGTACAGTAGAGGTAGAGTACAGTGGAGCACAGTAGAGGTAGAGTACAGTGGAGTACAGTAGAGTAGAGTACAGTAGAGCACAGTAGAGTTAGAGTACAGTGGAGTCCAGTGGAGAACAGTGGAGGTAGAGTACAGTGGTGTACAGTAGAGATAGTGTACAGTGGAGTACAGTAGAGATAGAGTACAGTGGAGTACAGTAGAAGTAGAGTACAGTGGAGTACAGTAGAAATAGAGTACAGTGGAGCACAGTAGAGATAGAGTACAGTAGAGCACAGTAGAGGTAGAGTACAGTGGAGTACAGTGGAGCACAGTAGAGGTGGAGTACAGTAGAGTACAGTAGAGGTAGAGAACAGTACAGTAGAGGTAGAGTACAGTGGAGTACAGTAGAGATAGAGTACAGTGCAGCACAGTAGAGATAGAGTACAGTGGAGTACAGTAGAGGTAGTGTACAGTGGAGCACAGTAGAGATAGAGTACAGTGGAGCACAGTAGAGGTAGAGTACAGTGGATCACAGTAGAGATAGAGTACAGTGGAGTGCAGGAGAGATAGAGTACAAGAGAGTACAGTAGAGGTAGAGTAATGTGGAGTACAGTAGAGATAGAGTACAGTGGAGCACAATAGAGGTAGAGTACAGTGGAGTACAGTAGTAGTAGAGTAGAGTGGATTACAGTAGAAATAGAGTACAGTGGAGCACATTAGAGGTGGAGTACAGTAGAGTACAGTAGAGGTAGAGTACAGTGGAGTACAGTAGAGATAGAGTACAGTGGAGCACAGTAGAGGTAGAGTACAGTGGTGGAGCACAGTAGAGGTAGAGTACAGTGGAGCACAGTAGAGGTAGAGTACAGTTGATCACAGTAGAGGTAGAGTACAGTGGAGTACAGTAGAGGTAGAGTAAAGTGGAGTACAGTAGAGATAGAGTCAGTGGAGTACAGTAGAGTAGAGTACAGTAGAGCACAGTAGAGGTAGAGTACAGTTGAGTCCAGTGGAGCACAGTGGAGGTAGAGTACGGTGGATCACAGCAGAGATAGAGTACAGTGGAGTCCAGTTGAGCAAAGTGGAGGTAGAGTACAGTGGAGTACAGTAGAGATAGTGTACAGTGGAGTACAGTAGATATAGAGTACAGTGGAGTACAGTAGATGTAGAGTACAGTGGAGTCCAGTTGAGCAAAGTGGAGGTAGAGTACAGTGGAGTACAGTAGAGATAGTGTACAGTGGAGTACAGTAGATATAGAGTACAGTGGAGTACAGTAGATGTAGAGTACAGTGGAGTACAGTAGAGGTAGAGTACAGTGGAGTACAGTAGAGATAGAGTCAGTGGAGTACAGTAGAGTAGAGCACAGTAGAGGTAAAGTACAGTGGAGTACAGTAGAAATAGAGTACAGTGGAGAACAGTAGAGATAGAGTACAGTGGAGTATAGTAGAGGTAGAGTACAGTGGAGTACAGTAGAGGTAGAGGACAGTGGAGAAGAGTAGAGATAGAGTACAGTGGAGCACAGTAGAGGTAGAGTACAGTGGAGTACAGTAGAGGTAGAGTACAGTGGAGTACAGTAGAGGTAGAGTACAGTGGAGTACAGTAGAGATAGAGTCAGTGGAGTACAGTAGAGGTAGAGTACAGTGGATTACAGTAGAGATAGAGTACAGTGGAGTACAGTAGAGGTAGAGTACAGTGGAGTACAGTAGAAATAGAGTACAGTGGATCACAGTAGAGATAGAGTACAGTGGAGTACAGTAGAGGTAGAGTACAGTAGAGTACAGTAGAGGTAGAGAACAGTACAGTACAGTAAAGGTAGAGGACAGTGGAGCACAGTAGAGATAGAGTACAGTGGAGCACAGTAGAGATAGAGTACAGTGGAGTACAGTAGAGGTAGAGTACAGTGGAGCACATTAGAGATAGAGTACAGTAGAGTACAGTAGAGATAGAGTACAGTGGAGCACAGTAGAGATAGAGTACAGTGGAGTACAGTAGAGGTAGAGTACAGTGGAGCACATTAGAGATAGAGTACAGTAGAGTACAGTAGAGGTAGAGAACTGTACAGTACAGTAGAGGTAGAGTACAGTGGAGTACAGTAGAGTAGAGTACAGTAGAGCACAGTAGAGGTAGAGTACAGTGGAGCACAGTAGAGGTAGAGTACAGTGGAGCACAATAGAAATAGAGTACAGTGGAGAACAGTAGAGATATATTACAGTGGAGTATAATAGAGGTAGAGTACAGTGGAGTACAGTAGATGTAGAGTACAGTGGAGTACAGTAGAGATAGAGTACAGTGGAGCACAGTAGAGGTAGAGTACAGTGGAGTACAATAGAAATAGAGTACAGTGGAGAACAGTAGAGATATATTACAGTGGAGTAGAGTAGAGGTAGAGTGCAGTGGAGTACAGTAGAGGTAGAGTACAGTGGAGCACAGTAGAGGTAGAGTAAAGTGGAGTACAGTAGAGTTAGAGTACAGTGGATCACAGTAGATATAGAGTACAGTTGAGTCCAGTGGAGGACAGTGGAGGTAGAGTACAGTGGAGTACAGTAGAGATAGAGTACAGTGGAGCACAGTAGAGATAGAGTAGAGTGGAGTACAGTAGAGGTAGAGTACAGTGGAGTACAGTAGAGGTAGAGTACAGTGGAGCACAGTAGAGGTAGAGTAAAGTGGAGTACAGTAGAGGTAGAGTACAGTGGATCACAGAAGATATAGAGTACAGTGGAGTCCAGTGGAGCACAGTGGAGGTAGAGTACAGTGGAGTACAGTAGAGATAGAGTACAGTGGAGCACAGTAGAGATAGAGTAGAGTGGAGTACAGTGGAGGTAGAGTACAGTGGAGTACAGTAGAGGTAGAGTACAGTGGAGCACAGTAGAGGTAGAGTAAAGTGGAGTACAGTAGAGGTAGAGTACAGTGGAGTACAGTAGAGATAGAGTCAGTGGAGTACAGTAGAGTAGAGTACAGTAGAGCAGAGTAGCCGTAGAGTACAGTGGAGCACAGTAGAGAAAGAGTACCGTGGAGTACAGTAGAGGTAGAGTACAGTGGAGTACAGTAGAGTAGAGTACAGTTGAATACAGTAGAGGTAGAATACAGTGGAGTACATTAGAGTAGAGTACAGTAGAGCACAGTAGAGGTAGAGTACAGTGGAGCACAGTGGAGGTAGAGTACATTGGAGTACAGTAGAGGTAGAGTACAGTGGAGCACAGTAGAGGTAGAGTACAGTGGAGTACAGTAGAGGTAGAGTACAGTGGAGCAAAGTAGAGGTAGAGTACAGTGGAGTACAGTAGAGTAGAGTACAGTGGAGCACAGTAGAGTTAGAGTACAGTGGAGTCCAGTGGAGAACAGTGGAGGTAGAGTACAGTGGAGTACAGTAGAGATAGTGTACAGTGGAGTACAGTAGAGATAGAGTAGAGTGGAGTACAGTAGAAGTAGAGTACAGTGGAGTACAGTAGAAATAGAGTACAGTGGAGCACAGTAGAGATATAGTACAGTAGAGCACAGTAGAGGTAGAGTACAGTGAAGTACAGTAGAGGTAAAGTACAGTGGAGTACAGTAGAGGTAGAGTACAGTGGAGTACAGTAGAGATAGAGTCAGTGGAGTACAGTAGAGTAGAGTAAAGTAGAGCACAGTAGAGGTGGAGTACAGTGGAGTCCAGTGGAGCACAGTGGAGATAGAGTAAAGTGGATCACATTAGAGATAGAGTACAGTGGAGTCCAGTGGAGCACAGTGGAGGTAGAGTACAGTGGAGTACAGTAGAGATAGTATACAGTTGAGTACAGTAGATATAGAGTACAGTGGAGTACAGTAGAGGTAGAGTACAGTGGAGTACAGTAGAGGCAGAGTACAGTGGATTACAGTAGAGATAGAGTACAGTGGAGCACAGTAGAGGTATAGAGTACAGTGGAGCACAGTAGAGATAGAGTACAGTGGAGTATAGTAGAGGTAGAGTACAGTGGAGTACATTAGAGGTAGAGTACAGTGGAGCACAGTAGAGATAGAGTACAGTAGAGCACAGTAGAGGTAGAGTACAGTGGAGTACAGTGGAGCACAGTAGATGTGGAGTACAGTAGAGTACAGTAGAGGTAGATAAAGTACAGTACAGTTGAGGTAGAGTACAGTGGAGTACAGTAGAGATAGATAAAGTACAGTACAGTTGAGGTAGAGTACAGTGGAGTACAGTAGAGATAGAGTACAGTGGAGCACAGTAGAGATAGCGTACAGTGGAGTACAGTAGAGTTAGAGTACAGTGGAGCACAGTAGAGGTAGAGTACAGTGGAGCACAGTAGAGGTAGAGTACAGTGGATCACAGTAGAGATAGAGTACAATGGAGTACAGTAGAGATAGAGTCAGTGGAGTACAGTAGAGTAGAGTACAGTAGAGCACAGTAGCCATAGAGTACAGTGGAGCACAGTAGAGAAAGAGTACAGTGGAGTACAGTAGAGGTAGAGTACAGTGGAGTACAGTAGAGGTAGAGTACAGTGGAGTACAGTAGAGGTAGAGTACAGTGGAGTACAGTAGAGATAGAGTCAGTGGAGTAGAGTAGAGTAGAGTACAGTAGAGCACAGTAGCCATAGAGTACAGTGGAGCACAGTAGAGAAAGAGTACAGTGGAGTACAGTAAAGGTAGAGTACAGTGGAGTACAGTAGAGGTAGAGTACAGTGGAGTACAGTAGAGATAGAGTACAGTGGAGCACAGTAGAGGTAGAGTACAGTGGAGCACAGTAGAGGTAGAGTACAGTGGAGTACAGTGGAGCACAGTAGATGTGGAGTACAGTAGAGTAAAGTAGAGATAGAGTACAGTGGAGCACAGTAGAGAAAGAGTACAGTGGAGTACAGTAGAGGTAGAGTACAGTGGAGTACAGTAGAGGTAGAGTACAGTGGAGTACAGTAGAGATAGAGTACAGTGGAGCACAGTAGAGGTAGAGTACAGTGGATCACAGTAGATATAGAGTCCAGTGGAGTCCAGTGGAGCACAGTGGAGTTAGAGTAGAGTGGAGTACAGTAGAAATAGAGTACAGTGGAGTACAGTAGAGATAGTATACAGTTGAGTACAGTAGATATAGAGTACAGTGGAGTACAGTAGAGGTAGAGTACAGTGGAGTACAGTAGAGGTAGAGTACAGTGGATTACAGTAGAGATAGAGTACAGTGGAGCACAGTAGAGGTATAGAGTACAGTGGAGCACAGTAGAGATAGAGTACAGTGGAGCACAGTAGAGGTAGAGTACAGTGGAGTACAGTAGAGATAGAGTACAGTGGAGTACAGTAGAGGTAGAGTAAAGTGGAGTACAGTAAAGGTAGAGTACAGTGGAGCACAGTAGATGTGGAGTACAGTAGAGTAAAGTAGAGATAGAGTACAGTGGAGCACAGTAGAGATAGAGTAGAGTGGAGTACAGTAGAGGTAGAGTACAGTGGAGTACAGTAGAGGTAGAGTAAAGTGGAGTACAGTAGAGGTAGAGTACAGTGGATCACAGTAGATATAGAGTCCAGTGGAGTCCAGTGGAGCACAGTGGAGTTAGAGTAGAGTGGAGTACAGTAGAAATAGAGTACAGTGGAGTACAGTAGAGATAGTATACAGTTGAGTACAGTAGATATAGAGTACAGTGGAGTACAGTAGAGGTAGAGTACAGTGGAGTACAGTAGAGGTAGAGTACAGTGGATTACAGTAGAGATAGAGTACAGTGGAGCACAGTAGAGGTATAGAGTACAGTGGAGCACAGTAGAGATAGAGTACAGTGGAGCACAGTAGAGGTAGAGTACAGTGGAGTACAGTAGAGATAGAGTACAGTGGAGTACAGTAGAGATAGAGTACAGTGGAGAACAGTAGAGATAGAGTACAGTGGAGTATAGTAGAGGAAGACTACAGTGGAGTACATTAGAGGTAGAGTACAGTGGAGCACAGTAGACATAGAGTACAGTAGAGCACAGTAGAGGTAGAGTACAGTGGAGTACAGTGGAGCACAGTAGAGGTGGAGTACAGTAGAGTACAGTAGAGGTAGAGAAAAGTACAGTACAGTTGAGGTAGAGTACAGTGGAGTACAGTACAGATAGAGTACAGTGGAGCACAGTAGAGATAGCGTACAGTGGAGTACAGTAGAGTTAGAGTACAGTGGAGCACAGTAGAGGTAGAGTACAGTGGAGCACAGTAGAGGTAGAGTACAGTGGATCAAAGTAGAGATAGAGTACAATGGAGTACAGTAGATATAGAGTCAGTGGAGTACAGTAGAGGTAGAGTACAGTGGAGTACAGTAGAGGTAGAGTACAGTGGAGCACAGTAGAGGTAGAGTAAAGTGGAGTACAGTAGAGGTAGAGTACATTGGATCACAGTAGATATAGAGTACAGTGGAGTCCAGTGGAGGACAGTGGAGGTAGAGTACAGTGGAGTACAGTAGAGATAGAGTACAGTGGAGCACAGTAGAGATAGAGTAGAGTGGAGTACAGTAGAGGTAGAGTACAGTGGAGTACAGTAGAGGTAGAGTACAGTGGAGCACAGTAGAGGTAGAGTAAAGTGGAGTACAGTAGAGGTAGAGTACAGTGGATCACAGAAGATATAAAGTACAGTGGAGTCCAGTGGAGCACAGTGGAGGTAGAGTACAGTGGAGTACAGTAGAGATAGAGTACAGTGGAGCACAGTAGAGATAGAGTAGAGTGGAGTACAGTGGAGGTAGAATACAGTGGAGTACAGTAGAGGTAGAGTACAGTGGAGCACAGTAGAGGTAGAGTAAAGTGGAGTACAGTAGAGGTAGAGTACAGTGGAGTACAGTAGAGATAGAGTCAGTGGAGTACAGTAGAGTAGAGTACAGTAGAGCAGAGTAGCCGTAAAGTACAGTGGAGCACAGTAGAGAAAGAGTACCGTGGAGTACAGTAGAGGTAGAGTACAGTGGAGTACAGTAGAGTAGAGTACAGTTGAGTACAGTAGAGGTAGAATACAGTGGAGTACTGTAGAGTAGAGTACAGTAGAGCACAGTAGAGGTAGAGTACAGTGGAGCAGAGTGGAGGTAGAGTACATTGGAGTACAGTAGAGGTAGAGTACAGTGGAGCACAGTAGAGGTAGAGTACAGTGGAGTACAGTAGAGGTAGAGTACAGTGGAGCAAAGTAGAGGTAGAGTACAGTGGAGTACAGTAGAGTAGAGTACAGTGGAGCACAGTAGAGTTAGAGTACAGTGGAGTCCAGTGGAGAAGAGTGGAGGTCGAGTACAGGGAGTACAGTAGAGATAGTGTACAGTGGAGTACAGTAGAGATAGAGTACAGTGGAGTACAGTAGAAGTAGAGTACAGTGGAGTACAGTAGAAATAGAGTACAGTGGAGCACAGTAGAGATAGAGTACAGTAGAGCACAGTAGAGGTAGAGTACAGTGAAGTACAGTAGAGGTAAAGTACAGTGGAGTACAGTAGAGGTAGAGTACAGTGGAGTACACTAGAGATAGAGTCAGTGGAGTACAGTAGAGTATGGTAAAGTAGAGCAGAGTAGAGGTGGAGTACAGTGGAGTCCAGTGGAGCACAGTGGAGATAGAGTAAAGTGGATCACATTAGAGATAGAGTACAGTGGAGTCCAGTGGAGCAGAGTGGAGGTAGAGTACAGTGGAGTAGAGTAGAGATAGTATACAGTTGAGTCCAGTAGATATAGAGTACAGTGGAGTACAGTAGAGGTAGAGTACAGTGGAGTACAGTAGAGGTAGATTACAGTGGATTACAGTAGAGATAGAGTACAGTGGAGCACAGTAGAGATATAGAGTACAGTGGAGCAGAGTAGAGATAGAGTACAGTGGAGTATAGTAGAGGTAGAGTACAGTGGAGTACATTAGAGGTAGAGTACAGTGGAGCACAGTAGAGATAGAGTACAGTAGAGCACAGTAGAGGTAGAGTACAGTGGAGTACAGTGGAGCACAGTAGAGGTGGAGTACAGTAGAGTACAGTAGAGGTAGAGAAAAGTACAGTACAGTTGAGGTAGAGTACAGTGGAGTACAGTAGAGATAGAGTACAGTGGAGCACAGTAGAGATAGCGTACAGTGGAGTACAGTAGAGTTAGAGTACAGTGGAGCACAGTAGAGGTAGAGTACAGTGGAGCACAGTAGAGGTAGAGTACAGTGGATCACAGTAGAGATAGAGTACAATGGAGTACAGTAGAGATAGAGTCAGTGGAGTACAGTAGAGTAGAGTACAGTAGAGCACAGTAGCCATAGAGTACAGTGGAGCACAGTAGAGAAAGAGTACAGTGGAGTACAGTAGAGGTAGAGTACAGTGGAGTACAGTAGAGGTAGAGTACAGTGGAGTACAGTAGAGGTAGAGTACAGTGGAGTACAGTAGAGATAGAGTCAGTGGAGTACAGTAGAGTAGAGTACAGTAGAGCACAGCAGCCATAGAGTACAGTGGAGCACAGTAGAGAAAGAGTACAGTGGAGTACAGTAGAGGTAGAGTACAGTGGAGTACAGTAGAGGTAGAGTACAGTGGAGTACAGTAGAGATAGAGTACAGTGGAGCACAGTAGAGGTAGAGTACAGTGGAGCACAGTAGAGGTAGAGTACAGTGGAGTACATTGGAGCACAGTAGAGGTGGAGTACAGTAGAGTAAAGTAGAGATAGAGTACAGTGGAGCACAGTAGAGATAGAGTAGAGTGGAGTACAGTAGAGGTAGAGTACAGTGGAGTACAGTAGAGGTAGAGTACAGTGGAGCACAGTAGAGGTAGAGTAAAGTGGAGTACAGTAGAGGTAGAGTACAGTGGATCACAGTAGATATAGAGTACAGTGGAGTCCAGTGGAGCACAGTGGAGGTAGAGTAGAGTGGAGTACAGTAGAGATATAGTACAGTGGAGCACAGTAGAGATAGAGTAGAGTGGAGTACAGTAGAGGTAGAGTACAGTGGAGCACAGTAGATATAGAGTACAGTGGAGTCCAGTGGAGCACAGTGGAGGTAGAGTACAGTGGAGTACAGTAGAGATAGAGTACAGTGGAGCACAGTAGAGATAGAGTAGAGTGGAGTACAGTGGAGGTAGAGTACAGTGGAGTACAGTAGAGGTAGAGTACAGTGGAGTACAGTAGAGATAGAGTCAGTGGAGTACAGTAGAGTAGAGTAGAGTAGAGCAGAGTAGCCGTAGAGTACAGTGGAGCACAGTAGAGAAAGAGTACAGTGGAGTACAGTAGAGGTAGAATACAGTGGAGTACAGTAGAGTAGAGTACAGTGGAGAACAGTAGAGGTAGAATACAGTGGAGTACAGTAGAGTAGAGTACAGTAGAGCACAGTAGAGGTAGAGTACAGTGGAGCACAGTGGAGGTAGAGTACATTGGAGTACAGTAGAGGTAGAGTACAGTGGAGCACAGTAGAGGTAGAGTACAGTGGAGTACAGTAGAGGTAGAGTACAGTGGAGCACAGTAGAGGTAGAGTACAGTGGAGTACAGTAGAGTAGTGTACAGTAGAGCACAGTAGAGGTAGAGTACAGTGGAGTCCAGTGGAGAACAGTGGAGGTAGAGTACAGTGGAGTACAGTAGAGATAGTGTACAGTGGAGTACAGAAGAGATAGAGTACAGTGGAGTACAGTAGAAGTAGAGTACAGTGGAGTACAGTAGAAATAGAGTACAGTGGAGCACAGTAGAGATAGAGTACAGTAGAGCACAGTAGACGTAGAGTACAGTGAAGTACAGTAGAGGTAGAGTACAGTGGAGTACAATAGAGGTAGAGTACAGTGGAGTACAGTAGAGATAGAGTCAGTGGAGTACAGTAGAGTAGAGTAAAGTAGAGCACAGTAGAGGTAGAGTACAGTGGAGTCCAGTGGAGCACAGTGGAGATAGAGTACAGTGGATCACATTAGAGATAGAGTACAGTGGAGTCCAGTGGAGCACAGTGGAGGTAGAGTACAGTGGAGCACAGTAGAGATAGAGTACAGTAGAGCACAGTAGAGGTAGAGTACAGTGAAGTACAGTAGAGGTAGAGTACAGCGGAGTACAGTAGAGGTAGAGTACAGTGGAGTACAGTAGAGATAGAGTCAGTGTTGTACAGTAGAGTAGAGTAAAGTAGAGCACAGTAGAGGTAGAGTACAGTGGAGTCCAGTGGAGCACAGTGGAGGTAGAGTAAAGTGGATCACAGTAGAGATAGAGTACAGTGGAGTCCAGTGGAGCACAGTGGAGGTAGAGTACAGTGGAGTACAGTAGAGTACAGTAGAGGTAGAGAACAGTACAGTAGAGGTAGAGTAGAGTGGAGTACAGTAGAGATAGAGTACAGTGGAGTCCAGTGGAGCAAAGTGGAGGTAGAGTAGAGTAGAGGTAGAGTACAGTGGAGTACAGGGGAGCACAGTAGATGTGGAGTAGAGTAGAGTACAGTAGAGGTAGAGAACAGTAGAGTACAGTAGAGGTAGAGTACAGTGGAGTACAGTAGAGATAGAGTACAGTGGAGCACAGTAGAGATAGAGTACAGTGGAGCACAGAAGAGGTAGAGTACAGTGGATCACAGTAGATATAGAGTACAGTGGAGTCCAGTGGAGCACAGTGGAGGTAGAGTACAGTGGAGTACAGTAGAGATAGAGTACACTGGAGCACAGTATAGATAGAGTAGAGTGGAGTACAGTAGAGGTAGAGTACAGTGGAGCACAGTAGAGGTAGAGTAAAGTGGAGTACAGTAGAGGTAGAGTACAGTGGATCACAGTAGATATAGAGTACAGTGGAGTCCAGGGGAGCACAGTGGAGGTAGAGTACAGTGGAGTACAGTAGAGATAGAGTACAGTGGAGCACAGTAGAGATAGAGTACAGTGGAGTACAGTAGAGGTAGAGTACAGTGGAGCACAGTAGAGGTAGAGTACAGTGGAGCACAGTAGAGGTAGAGTAAAGTGGAGTACAGTAGAGGTAGAGTACAAGCCCCTTGGGACCGGCCTCGGGTGTTTCTCGAGCACTATTCTCGACTTCCTGAAGCAGATGACCGGCAGGAAAAAGTCTAGAAAATTTTGTGACCATAGTCGGTGCCCGGTTGCAAGCTCTTGGGGTGAACGCCACGGTGTGCGTTCGCTGGAAATCGATGTAGCCCGAAACGTTCAAAAACGGCGGGACAACATATATAGTTTTATATATATATATTTATTTATATATATATATATATATATATATATATTTTTTTTTTTTTTTATAAACCTGTCTACGATTGAAGTTACAGCGTCGGAGAACAGGCCAGAAGGTGATAGCGGAGCGTTCAGCAGAAAATATTTGTCTTCCCTTTTTTATACCAGACAAGTTAAGCCACTGATGTCTCTCAACCATCATAACTGCTACAATAAGCTATGGTACGTTTAGTGCCATGGTACGCCTGTAAAATCGTCTTAGAGTACAGGAACGTACCAGCCTGACCAACCGCCATATAAGCCCAGCCAACCAGTGCAGAGGTGTCCCTGCGCGATTGTTGGGCAGCGCCGCGACTTTAAGCGAAGATGCCACATCAGGAGAAAGATAGTTCTCACTAAGCTTCCTCCATTTACAGCTTCTTGCCATAACCCGCCCATCTCACACCCACCACATTCAAATAATCATTTAGTGAATGTGATCAGATATGAAAAAGAGTGGGGTTTTTCCCAGGAGAGTTCCTATCTCTTTATTTGTAAGATTGGGGAAAAACAGTTAGCCCGGCGCTGAGGTTGTGACCTGTGCTGCAGGAAACGCTCATCAAGCTTGCTTTCACTTGCGTTCCCTGCTCATCATGTGGCCAGCTAATGTTAAGTCTGGCCACAGCACGAGTCACAACCTCTACCAGCTCCTCATAGCTTTGGCCGTGAACTGGCGCGCCCAAATCACGGTCATCCGCATCAATACTGAGCACATCCACTTCCTCGGAAGCAGAGAGCTCAAGCATTGGGACCTGATCGTGGGCAGGAGAAGCCGCGATGCGGGCTCCTGTACCACTCTCAGGGGCTACGGGATCCTCAGACGAAGAATGAGAAAGTGCCGCTGCAGTCTCATTCTCATCTGTAAGATCCCGCTGCGAACCCCGCGATCTCAATCGCCGCGCCGCCTCAACGGACGCGGGACCAGAACCGTGGGGAACGCGAGCCTGACCGTGCTCATCAAAGCACGCCAGCCGGGAGCGCAGCACTCTAATAGGAAGTGCTTCACAGTCTGCACAAACAGCTCCCTCAAGAGCTGCTTGTGCATGCTGCGCTCCCAAACAATTCACACACAAAGCATGTGTGTCCCCACCCATAATAAAACGAGGGCAAGGATGCACACATCTTTTAAATTGTTCGCTGGCCATTCTGATCAACTGATTGACAAACAACACCAAATAAGACAGACAGTTTCAACACAGAGCGCTTGCTGAAGAGCGAAAGCTAGTGTGTGGTGTGATAGCGTCACTTTTATACTTCCGGGTATGCCGTCACATGTTACGTCACGACGCAACACCAATCAGGATTGGATTAGTTTCATTCATACTTCAGAGGCGCACGCTTAGGGAGCGTCCCCAAATGGTCGATTCTCGACGCAGTGTAGAGTTCCCTCGAAAGGGAACATTAATACCTACAACTTTACTAATATATCAGAGGAAACGGGCACAGACAAGGAAGATAATTAAGCAAGCTAAAAGGAAGTACTGGCAATCATTTTGCTCCACAATAGGAAGGGAAACTCAGTTGGGAGCAGTATGGAGTGTCCTTAAAAAGATGGTTGGAGTTTATAGAACTCAGAATATTCCAATTTTAGCAGATGAAGGGAAACCAGCAGTGACTGAAGAAGAAAAATAATTTTAAAGCAACATCAAGCTATTTTTTTTATAAAAAAAACTTAATAGTCAAACAGCTTTAGATGCCACCTTTAAAATATGGGAAGTAAAAAGAGTATTAATGAGGGTTTGAAGTACTGCCCCAGGAAAAGATAGAGTTTGCTATAATATGATTAAACATATGGAATGAAGTAATACTTAAAGTAATAGTGGATCTTTTTAATAAAATATGGATGGAAGGACAACTGCCTTTATCCTGGAAACAATCTGTCATAATACCTATTCCCAAACCAGGGAAAGTTTATTCAACAGCAGGAAACTATAGGCAGATTGCTCTGACGTCTAACCTCTGTAAAATGATGGGAAAAGTGATTCTTTAAACGGCTATATTATGTGTTAGAAAGCAGAGGATTAACAGCTCCTTATCAGTGTGGCTTTCCGCCAGGTAGATCCACTTTAGATGTATTAATAAGAATAGAAACTGATGTAAAGAAGGCATTAGCAATGAAAGAAGTGTTAGTGGCAGTATACTTCGACATTGAAAAATTACTCTTTAAACTAACTTAATAAAATTATGGACAGTGGTTCCACACAATCAAATTCTTTTGAATCTATGTAAGCTCCATTTACATTTACATTTAGTCATTTAGCAGACGCTTTTATCCAAAGCGACTTACAATTGAGGACTAAACCAAGCGAGTCATCGTGAAGAGGCAAAAACAACGCAAGAAGTGCTCAAAATACAAAGTTCAGACATAGCTCGGAGTAGCATAAGCCAGGCAAGCGAGGATTTAAAGGAAAGGATTTTTAAAGGAAAGGATTTTTTATTTATTTTTTATTTTTTTATTTATTTGTTTAACAGGGACAGTGTATGGCATTCAGCTATAAGCTATAAGAGAATTAGCTATAAGCTAAATTTCATCTGTAGTCCCTGGGCAGGAAAGGAAAACATACAATTAACAATCCAACAAACACATATAAATATACCATAAAACATCATCACACAAATCACCTCTCAGACAACAAGTTTCACATGATTAATGGATACATGACTGTAAAGATTTTAACCATAATTTTACTTTATATTTAAAACAAGTGAATGTACTAATGTCTCTAATCTCTTTTGGTACTAAATTCCAGTGCTTAGAGGCTCCAATAGAGAAGGCTGATCTGCCAAACTCAGTACGTCTGCGCTGTACGGCACAGTGACCTCTACTGGACGCCCTAGTTGTTCTCCGGCTATCTGAGAGCAATATTATAAACTCCTCTAATGGGGGCGCAGCCAAATTATTAATTACTCTGTACACTAAACAAACATTAGCAAAACACATAACATTTTCAAAAGTCAAGAGTTTATGTTTTTGAATGATATTGCAGTAGTGATAACCTGATGGCTTTTTATCCAATACTTTAAGAGTTTGTTTATATAGCGTTTGTAATGGAGCAAGTATTGTTTTTCCGGTTTGTGACCAACTTGTAATGCAATATGTAAAATGTGAGACAATCATTGAATACATATACAATTTGGCAGCATCTAGAGGTAACTGATTACGAATGTGTCTAAAATTTCTTAAATTAAATTTAACAGTATTACAGACCTGCTTTATATGTTTCTTAAAAGACAACTGTGAATCAAGAGTAACTCCCAGATATTTAAAGTGTGACACAACCTGGATTTTTTTCCCCATTTACAACGACAACTGGCTGATTTTCATTTTTCCTTATATAAAAATACATACACACGGTTTTACTGACGTTTAGCGTCATGCAAGCCATGTGGCAATTTTAGCCATTGCTACTGTTAATTTGGTTGCCACTTCATATCTGTCTCTTCCATGTGCCACAATGACCGTGTCATCTGCATACATTTGAGTATCAACTTGAGGACATATTAATGGCAAGTCGTTAAAATATAGACTAAATAACAAAGGGCCTAAAACTGAGCCTTGTGGGACGCCAAAGTACAGTTACTAAAAGATGACATTTTATTCCCAACCCTGGTACTTTGTCTTCTCATGGTAAGATAGGACTCCATCCATTTCATAGCAGCATCAGAAAAATTTAAATTTGACAATTTAGACAGAAGAACATTATGATTTACTGTATCGAAAGCTTTTTTTAAATCCAAAAAAACGGCTCCTACAGCACTCCCACTATCTAGTTTTAATTCAATTTTTTTCAACAAAATAGCAAATAGCCATTTCAGTCGAAAATCTTTTTCTAAAACCAAATTGCATTGGATGAAGTATTTGTTCAATATTTAAAAAGTCGGTTAACTGCTCAGTTACCACCTTTTCTGCAATTTTCTGGTTTTATGTTTATATTAAGTGCTCCCGGAAGAGATGAGTTTTCAGTTGCCTTTTGAATGCTGTCAGGGATTCTGCATTCCGGATGACTGTGGGGAGATCATTCCACCAGCATGGAACCGTGAATGAGAATGTTCTGGAGAGTGATTTTGTGCCCCGCTGTGATGGTACCACGAGCCGTCGCTCATTGACCGATCGTAGGCTTCTGGTAGGGATGTAGACTTGTAGTAGTGAGTGGAAGTAGGAGGGAGCTGAACCTGTGGTCAATCTGTAAGCAAGCATCAAAGCCTTGAACTTGATGCGAGCAGCGATTGGTAGCCAGTGCAGAGAGATGAACAGAGGAGTGACGTGGGCCCTTTTGGGCTCGTTGAAGACGAGACGAGCTGCAGCATTCTGGATCATTTGTAGAGGTTTAGTTGCACATGATGGAAGTCCAGCCAGAAGAGCATTGTAGTAATCAAGCCTAGAAATGACCAGAGCCTGGACGAGAAGTTGCGTTGCATGATCAGTTAGGAAAGGCCTGATCTTCCTGATGTTGTGCATAGCAAACCTGCATGATCGAGTTGTCTTTGTAATGTGGTCAGTGAAGGTCGGCTGATCATCAAAGATTACTCAACAAGATTTCTGACCGACCTTGATGGGGTGATTGAGGATGAATCTAGCTGGATAGTGAGGTCGTGCTGTAGAGACTGATTGGTAGGGAGGACGAAAAGCTCAGTCTTTGCCAGGTTGAGCTGCAGGTGATGTTCCTTCATCCATGCCGAGATGTCCGCCAGACAGCTTGAGATCCGTACAGCTACTGTGGGATCATCTGGTTGAAATGAGAGGTAGAGCTGGGTGTCATCAGCATAGCAATGGTAAGAGAAACCATGTGCCTGTATGATGGGTCCCAGTGATGTGGTGTAAATGGAGAAGAGGAGCGGTCCGAGAACTGAACCCTGAGGAACCCCTGTGGTCAGTCGATGTGCTTTGGATACCTCACCTCTCCATGCGACCTTGAAGGACCTACCTGTGAGATAGGACTCAAACCAGTTGAGGGAGGTTCCAGTGATGCCCAGTGATGAGAGGGCGGACAAGAGGATCTGATGATTCACTGTGTCGAAAGCAGCAGACAGGTCCAGTAGATTGAGAACTGATGATTTGGAAGCAGCTTTTGCGATCCGCAGGGCTTCCGTGACTGACAGCAATGCAGTCTCAGTTGAATGTCCTTTCTTGAAGCCAGATTGGATGACATCCAGCTGGTTGTTCAGAGACAGGAAGGATGATACTTGGTTAAAAGCAACTCGTTCAAGTGTTTTCGCAATGAATGGTAGGAGCGAGACAGATCTGTAGTTCTCTAGAAGTGATGTGTTTAATGTTGTTTTTTTAAGCAGAGGAGTTACCCGAGCCTGCTTAAATGCTGTAGGGAAAATGCCAGTGTGGAGGGATGAGTTGATAATGTGAGTGAGAGCTGGTAGAAGTGTGGGAGAGACGGCTTGTAGAAGGTGTGAGGGGATGGGGTCTAGAGGGCAGGTGGTAGGATGACTGGAGAGGAGAAGTTTAGATACTTCTCCCTCGGTTAGTGGAGTGAAGGAGGAGAGAAGGTTATTGGCTGTGGGAGAGGTTAGTTTGGGTTCCTGTGTGTGTGAAGCTGAGAACTGACTGCTGATAGTTGTAGTTTTGTTAGTGAAGAAGTTAGCAAAATCATCAGCAGTTAGCGAGGAGGTGGGTGGTGGTGGAGGTGGACAGAGGAGAGAGTTGAATGTCTTGAACAGTGAACGTGTGTTAGAGGCGCTGTTGATCTTGTTGTGAAAATATGAAGATTTTGCGGTGTGAACATCAACAGAGAAGGCAGAGAGCAGAGATTGATACCTACTGAGGTCAGATGTGTCTTTTGATTTGCATCATTTCCTCTCCGCTGCCCTGAGCTTGGTCCGGTGTTCACGAAGAACCTCAGATAACCAGGGGTTAGAGGGAGTAGTGCGTGCTGGCCTAGAGGAGAGAGGGCAGATATTGTCTAAAGAAGAGGTTAGGATGGAGCATAAAGTATCCGTTGCAGTATTCACATCCAGAGATGAGAAATGTGAGGGTGAGGGAAGAGAAGATGACACAGCAGAGGAAAGATGGGACGGAGAAAGTGAGCGCAGGTTTCGTCTGAAAGTAAATGGTGGGGAGGTTGGTGGAGCATGGGTAGTGAGTTGTAGATTGAAAGTAATGAGGAAATGATCTGAAACTTGGAGAGGTTTCACCAAAATGTTGTCTGTGATACAGTTGCGTGTGTAAACCAGGTCCAGTTGGTTGCCTGACTTGTGAGTACCGGTGGTGATGAGGCGTTTGAGATCGAAAGAGGCTAGGAGAGAGATGAAGTCTGTTGCATACGGTTTCGCTAGGTGGATGTTGAAATCACCAAAGACTACAAGTGGGATGCCATCCTCAGGGAAAGAGGACAGCAACACATCCAGCTCCTCTACAAAACTTCCCAGTTGACCTGGGGGGCGATAAATAACTACAATATGGATCTTCATGGAAGTTGTAAGTGTAATAGCATGATATTCAAATGAGTTGTTATTGCATAGAGAAGTGAGAGTTGAAAATTTCCAAGTGTTAGAAATGAGAAGACCAGTGCCCCCACCCCTCCCCGACTCAAGCTCCTTGTGTTGTGACAACACAACTGAATGAGAGAGAATCTATGTGAAATAATGTCCAAACAAATCAATGCAATTGCTTCTCTGTAACTTAAATCAGTTAAGTTTTGTGAACATGTTTTAGTTTTTGTTAAAACTGCACTGATAAATAAAAGTATGTAGGATTTCAAGACTATAGCTAGCTATTAGCTAATAATAGCACTTATTAACATTTAAAAGCTAAGATTTATATGCATTTTTAGCAAGATGAAGTCTTTATCTGAACCAGTCC
The DNA here is from genome assembly GCA_030578255.1 of Tiaroga cobitis. Lineage (NCBI taxonomy): Eukaryota > Metazoa > Chordata > Actinopteri > Cypriniformes > Leuciscidae > Tiaroga > Tiaroga cobitis. The sequence continues at coordinate 2,775,570 of CM060612.1, forward strand.
ACATCCTAACCAAATGCTCCACTCTTCTTCAAAATGGTAACCCACTAATTTAAATGGTTCTAAAAATTGCAATGTAATTGAACATTAAACACAATTACGCACAATAAAAAAACACATAAAATATCACTTAATTTCTAAATTTATTCTCTCTTAATTCAGCTATATTTAAAGCTATATGCAAAGCATGCTGGGAACTAACAAGCACCGCACAGTTTCAGTTAATGCAACACAAATCATTCATGTAATCCAACCCAAACGGATTAAGTAAACTTTAATTTTACATATTTAAGCAGATTGAACACAATCAAATTAAGCTTGGACAAAATGTATAGCAATTGTGTTGCTTAAGCTATTTTGAAGCAATTTGAACAAAAAATTTTTCAGTGCAATATATTTAAAGCATTCCAGAAAAGACTTTCCGAAATACTAACAGAAATGAAAAGCTTTGCCTTTAGATTAACTTTATATTTTCTCTGAGGCCATGCACCTTGTCACCTTCTTCACAAGCCATCTTTATCCAATACGTTGGAAATCGTCACATCCGGATTTTTTTGAATCGCGAAATTAAACCCTTTACATTAGTTTAACGATTGATAATTAAGTATGGTGGAAAATTATACAGGTTAAAGGGTTAGTTCACCCAAAAATGAAAATTAAGTCATTTATTACTCACCCCCATGCTGCACCAACCCCGTAAGACCCTCGTTCATCTTCGGAACACAAATGAAGATATTTTTGATTAAATCTGAGAGCTGGATCACTGCTACATAGGCTGCCTAAGGGACTGACACTTGACGGTCCAGAAAGTCATTAAAGAAAATGTTTAAATATTCCATGTGCCTACAGTGGCTCAATTATAAGTTTATCAAGCGACGAGACTACTTTTGGGAAAAACAAACAAAAATAACGACTTTATTCGACTATTCCTTTTCTTCCTTGTTGGCCTGAGACGAGAATTCAAGAGATTTCCACGACGCATGCGCGAGAACTGAGATGAGGACGTTCTTCTTCGACTCCTTCTTGTTACCGGCTGCTCACCGCTTAGAAGTATTACCGCCACCTACCGTATAAGATGACGTGTTGGAAGCGCAAAACTTTCTGTTTACAAGCAGAGGAAGACGCGCGCTTCAATTCGTAAATATGTCTACTGATTTCGACTTTTTAACCATTGTATATAATATAGCGAGACCTACAGCACATTAAGTGTCGAATTGAAAAGCGTATGTACAGCGCGCGTCTTCCTCTGCTTGTAAACAGAAAGTTTTGCGCTTCCAACACGTCATCTTATACGGTAGGTGGCGGTAATACTTCTAAGCGGTGAGCAGCCGGTAACAAGAAGGAGTCGAAGAAGAACGTCCTCATCTCAGTTCTCGCGCATGCGTCGTGGAAATCTCTTGAATTCTCGTCTCAGGCCCACAAGGAAGAAAAGGAATAGTCAAATAAAGTCGTTATTTTTGTTTGTTTTTCCGCACAAAAAGTAGTCTCGTCGCTTGATAAACTTATAATTGAGCCACTGTAGGCACATGGAATATTTAAACATTTTCTTTAATGACTTTCTGGACCGTCAAGTGTCAGTCCCTTAGGCAGCCTATGTAGCAGTGATCCAGCTCTCAGATTTAATCAAAAATATCTTCATTTGTGTTCCGAAGATGAACGAAGGTCTTACGGGGTTGGTACAGCATGGGGGTGAGTAATTAATGACTTAATTTTCATTTTTGGGTGAACTAACCCTTTAAGTTAATTAAACGCAATACAATAGTGTTTTGGTGGTGAAAGAAATATATGTGTGTTACTTGAACAAAAAACATTTGGGTAAAAAGAACAGTGCCACAAACCCATTTTTTTTTTTAGTCTAGGATGTGGAGGGAAGGATTGTTGTTAAAGTTGGAAAGAATTGGAATTGAAGGAATATTTTATAATTGGGTTTTAAGTTTCTTATTTGGACGATTGATTCAAGTCAAAGTGGGTAGTGTATTATCTCAAATGGTGAATGTAGAAAATGGAACACCTCAGGGTAGTGCTACAGTATAAGCCCTGTATTATTTAACATAATGATTAATGATGTATATGAAGGAATTCAGCCAGGAATTAAAACAGCATTGTATGCAGATGATGGAGCAATGTGGAAAAGAGGTCGCAATTGAGGTCATAGAGAAATGGTCAGTGGAAAGGTTATTCAGATTCTATATCTAAAACATGTTGTCGTTTTTTTTACAAAAAAGAGGATTGCAGAAAATATTCAACTTTATTTATAAACAGCCACTAGAAAGGGTAACAACATTTTTAATCAAATATTTTTCAAAATATTTAGGTCTATAGTTTGACTCTAAATTAACATGGAAAATTCATGTCAACTACATTGAAGAGAAATGCAGTAAAGTACTAAATCTAATGAGATGTATAGTAGGCCAAAGCACAAGCACTGAGATGTATTACAGGTGCGATTAAAACAATATCAGCAATGCAAGTTGAAACAGGAGTCCCCATTAGACATACGATGTCAAAAAGTATATTTTGCTCACTGGATCAATTTACAAGGGCATAAATCAGATCATCTATAAATCAATAATAGAGAGGTGTTGGGAGACAATAAACTTAACAGGAACAGGTTTTGCATGCAAAGCAAATGAATGGGCTGCAGAAATGTCACTAAATAGTTACAACTACAACAGTAAACAGTTACAATTTCCCCAATACCTCAGAACCGTTTATACCGTGAACCGGGAATATATCAGAACCGTTTGTTATGCATTTCTGCCAATATACACAGATGGATTAAGAAATCCAGAGATAGGTCGTACTGGATCTGCATTCTGTGTTCCAGAATTTAAAATGGGAAAATATGGGAGGTTACCGGATGGGACTTCAGTATGCACTGCAGAAATGTTGGCTATTCTGATGGCACTTTTTTGGGTAGAAGAGGAGATGCCAAATAAGGTCGTGATTTGTTCAGATTCAATGGCATCACTTACAGCTAAAGAGTCATTTAAACTGAACATTCCTACTATTACAGTTTCATTTACTATTACAGTAGGATGGGGGGAAAATGAATAATTAAAGAAGCTTGCAATCGGAAATGGCAAGGACATTGGATTAACTGTAAAACAGGGAGACAAATATACAAAAAACAGGGTAAGGCAAAGTAAAATGATACAAAACTTAAAGGGTTAGTTCACCCAAAAATAAAAATTAAGTCATTAATTACTCACCCCCATGCTGTACCAACCCCGTAAGACCTTCGTTCGTCTTCGGAACACAAATGAAGATATTTTTGATTAAATGTGACAGTTGGATCACTCCTCCATAGGCTGCCTAAGGGATTGAAACCTGACGGCCCAGAAAGTCAATGAAGAAAATGTTTAAATATTCCATGTGACAACAGTGGCTCAACTATAAGTTTATCAAGCGACGAGAATACTCTTTGTGCGAAAAAGCAAACAAAAATAACGACTTTATTCGACTATTCCTTTTCTTCCTTGTAGGCCTGAAACGAGACTTCAAGAGATTTCCACGACGCATGCGCGAGAATTGCGATCTCCTTCAACTACTTCAGTTAAGTTCTCGCGCGTGCGCGTCGTGGAAATCTCTTGAAGTCTCGTTTCAGGCCTACAAGGAAGAAAAGGAATAGTCGAATAAAGTCGTTATTTTTGTTTGCTTTTTCGCACAAAGAGTATTCTCGTCGCTTGATAAACTTATAGTTGAGCCACTGTTGTGACATGGAATATTTAAACATTTTCTTCATTGACTTTCTGGGCCGTCAGGTTTCATTCCTTTAGGGAGCCTATGGAGGAGTGATCCAGCTGTCACATTTAATCAAAAATATCTTCATTTGTGTTCCGAAGACGAACGAAGGTCTTACGGGGTTGGTACAGCATGGGGGTGAGTAATTAATGACTTAATTTTCATTTTTGGGTGAACTAACCCTTTAAGTAGAGAAGATCAGATCATTCTATTAAGACTAAGGATGGGCCATACAAAACTTAAATCTACACTTCACATAATAGGAAAACACAGTACAGGATTATGTGAAATATACCAAGTGAAGGAAACAGTGGATCATGTGTTGTTATTCTGTCCTAGGTATGAACAGGAAAGGAATGAACTACAAAGAGAACTACAGAACATAGGATGCAATGAATTTACAATCTGCTGCATATTAAACACAACACAAGGATCTGGTCAAATAATAAAGACAGTTTTAAAATACATTAAGAATAGTGGACTTAAGAACAGAATATAGATCTCTCTATTGTACACATAGACTGAAATCATCATAGACTGAGATTGCGGTAAAGCTGGTATGCGTCCCGCCAATAAATCCACAGAAGAAAAAGAAGAAGATAACACTAGATTGTGAGGCCACATCCACACGAAGCCAGAGCTTTCCCTATCCGATCTTTTTTCCCTATCCGATCCGAAACCACTGAAACGACTCAAAACAATATAGTATACATGCCAGACCAGTATGTGGCGCTGTAATTCTGCCACAGAGATGCACTAAAAACGGAGAAGCATGCGCATAAACCTTGTGTGCTGTATACAATAATAATGGGCTCAGTAGCTTCTTCTTCTTTTTTTCTTTTTTTACCAAGAACTTTATTGAACTATATATACAACCATTAATGGCCTGGTACAAAATATGAAATGTCTTAATCAGACAACAGACGAGCATCATAGCATGAGAAAGAAAATATAAATAAAGTAAAATAAAGAAATAAAATAAAAATACATTCAATTAAATAATAAATAAAGAAATAAAAGAGGCTCAGTAGCTTCTGCAACACGAACACAAGCAAGTAGTCCGCAGTTCTTGTTGCTGTCACGTGACGTAGCTGTGTCTGACTAGGGTCGACACGGTGATGACATTCACATTTCACAACATATATGGATTGGCTGTACACACGAAAACGCAAGGGTGTCGTTTTCAGATTTATCAACCCTGGGACCCGTTTGAAAAAATAGCGGTTTCAGGCTCCCAAAACACCAGATTCATCTGGACGAAAAGCCGATACGATACAAATTTCTTTACGCATACAGCTATACGCGTCTCTGTGTGGACAAGGCCTGAAATACAAACATGAATCAACAGTACCCTCCCCCTCCCGGAAGGCATGTGAGTGCAGGCAGCTCAGGGTAAATGTTTTCTTGTAGGCCATATTATTTTATGCTCTTACATAATCTATTAACATTTATTGCTAATAAACTTAATTTGAATGCTGTCTAGCGCATAATATAATATGATATTATAGTGTAATACAGGTTAATATGATCATTTCTCCTGCACTTTTTCCATTCTTTAAAATAAAATATTAATTTATTAAAAAAATCCATTTCTGATATTGCCATGTTGCTATGGTTGGTCATGCGGGTTTGTTAACACATTAAACTCATGGCCACAAGACGTACAGTTGATGTTGTTCCCTCAACATAAGAATTCATGGCCATAAGAAAAATATGTCATTCCCTCAACTTAGGATCTTGAAGCGACGACTTCACATCACATGGCCACAACATAAAAATGGTGTTGTTACCTCGACAAAATGATATTTTGGCCACGACATCACTTTCCCACAAATTAATATATTGTGACTCGTGACCACGACAAAACCATGCAAACCGAACATGTCCCCTCTCAGTCACCGTATTTTATATATCTTTCAGAAATAAATAATTAATTGTGAACCTAATTTTCATGTGTAAAAAAACTAAACTTTTATGAGTACTGAGTATTATTGTAAAATAAAAGTAGTTCACACAATTCTGACACTTGCAGGGTATTTATTAGAATTTGGTTGCATTACATTACATATATCACAAGAGTGGCAATGTATTCAATTAAACTGAATGTGAAAATATAAAATATAATTTATTTCTTATTGTTCCTTGAAATGTTTCTGGATCCAGGAGAGAATGTCCTCATCGATATGAATGGAAAGAGTTCCGTCTGGATTAACGGGAACAGCGACAGGGAGGCGAATATTCATCCTTGACAGTGTCATCTAGAGCAGCAGGAACAAAAAGAATTTGTTGAATTTTCTTATTATATCTCTGTGAGAGTCATAATTTAACTGAAAACTATTTCACCTCTGGAATCCTAGCAATGACATTCAAGGATCTCTGACTTGGCAAGGCTGCAGTCAGTTCAATCTCTTTCTCACTGTTCGATGCTCTTTCTAGGCTAAAGCCCGTCTGGTAAGCCGCCATAGGAATGTGCTTAGACAGCCTAATTGTAAAGGGATGCACAAAGAAGAGCAGATTAAACCAGTGCCATTTTCTAAACTATACAATACATGTGTCATTCAGTGTTGCTGAACATTACTTTTTGGCGTAAGTGGTGACAATTATTGGCAGCCTCTCCCATTCCAGCTCTAGACGTGCAGCAGGGAATTCGCCCAGGACACCGGCTTCAGCTTTAGCAGTGACTGCATACTGTTGGCATTCTTGACCCCAAGCAACCTTGGCCTGAAGGTTGGTGTGTTAAAAAAAATGGTATTGATGTCAGTTATTTCATTCATAAGTTTGCACTTACATATAATCAGATAGGGTATGGAAGTATGCATATTTGGCGTGTCCGAGGAGAGGGCTCCGGGCTCGGAATTTGGCCGAACCCAGAGTACTCCCCCCATCCCTGGCTGGGATAGGAATAATCGAGAGTAAGGTGTTGGGGTGGAAGAGGGATGCTGGAAAACTGTCATGGAACTGAGGTAAATCGGCTATGTATATATGCCTCTTCTCGTGTTGATTGGGTAGATTATCTGAACGTGCTCCTCTCAAACATTGTTAATAAAATATCATCTTGAGAAATTAATTGCAATAATTGTTCTAAATCTTGTCTTTTTTTTATTCAAAAAAGTTCCAGTCTTACAGTGACTTTGTGCTTGCTCAGCAGGGCACCATCAGCACAGATCTTCAGGTTGTCATTTTCAGCGATGGAGGAAACAACGAGCTGCACTCTTGCTGTTGGCTTGTCAAAGTATGCAGCAAGTTGGTAGCCCAGCAGCTTGTGGTCAACTCTCACAGCACGGGCAATGACAGCAAAAACAGGTGGAAGAGCACTTCCGAGGAACATAGCCTGAAAGTATAAACCATAATCAATTTAAGTGGAATTTAGTACAAAATGTCACCTTTGGGTTATATGTTATTAATGACACTAATTGATTCACCTGTTTCTGGAGAGCCTCAAAGCTAGATGCAGTGCTTCCACTGCTTACTGCCTTTGAAGCACCATGGGGTGCCAAGAACTGCAAGCAAAAATATGTTTTGTAATAAGTAATCGGTATAATCTAAAGTAATAATATAAAAAAAATTATTTTTAGTAGTTACCCGATCTTTGTGGAATTTCTTGAAGGGCTCCATGACCATGGCAGTCTAAAAATCCATATAAAATGATTCAGTGAAAAAATATATTTATGACACTAATATTGGCTACCTAACCAACACGCTACATTCCATGTCCTCACCTTACTCATACGAGAGTTGGACATGGAGGAGCTTGAACTGCTGCTGCTGCTGCTGCTGCTGCGGCTCCTGCGGCTGCTACTGCTGCTTTCAGAAGAGACGGACGCATTTTTGTCTTCAGTCTCCAGGATTTCCCTCAGTTTCAACAGGAAGGCCTTTCCTTCTGGAGTCTCCTCATCAATGAGGCTGATTTGCTTAAGGAGCCTCTCAGCAGCTCTAGGACCAACTTGGACTTCAAGCTCCAGTCTTTCAACTGCAGGACCTTCAGCTAAAGACAGAATGACAATTATTATTTTGTCTGCAATTTTTTGGTACTTTTCTCTGTAATTAATAATCTTCTCTGAATGAATACCTCTTGTCAGTGCAGCACGGGCTGAGTGCTGTCCAATTATGTAGAAGAGAGGAGAATTTCTGATAAAAGCAGCATTGTGAGAGTGCACCTCAACGCAACCCTTGATTTCAATGTATGGGAAAGCAAGACAGAGAGTCTTGTGAAATGGAGCAGCAGCTCTCACAGAAGTCTCATCTGGTGTTTCAGAGGACTGAAAAGAATAATTAAATATTATAACAAGCCTAGCTATTTTAAAACTTGAAGCAAATGAATGCTCTGCATACTAACACATATCCATCATATATGTGTTCAAAATTGACCCAATAATCAGCAGGAGTCTGGGTATTCTGCATGGCCGACTCGGGTACTAAGGGAACAACCCTCTCAGCGTTGGGCTCTTCAATGTTTCTGACCACGGCAAGAGTCTCAAAGCTGTTGGAACAAAAAAAAGGTGGGTCACATCTCATTTTCAGACATATTTTGAATTGTTTTTGAATTGATTCAGAATGTTTGCTACACTGGTCTGACTAACTTTTCATTACCTCACATCAGCAATGTGTTCAGGAAGATCAACAGGCAGAGCCTCCACCTTGTAGTTGCCCTTGAGAATGTCTGCTCTTGCAACCACTTTTCCAGGGGCAATAGTACGGATCTTCCCTCTTGCCATAACCGTAGCTTGGATCAAGGGAGTGTTCACTCCCATCACAGCAAAGGTCTGGAGAGCAACACTGAAATAAGAATAAGGGAGATTGTTTGTAAAACTGTTGGCAAGTACATTATATCTCATCTTCATGAATTTAGCTGCAAAGGTCTACCTTGGTCTAGCTTCAGCTTGGAGTTGAACATCGGTCTTCTTGAGCTGCTCAAGAGTCATAGTCTCAATCTCCTCAGGGAGAGGAGGTGTAATGGTGGCCTTAACTAGAAGGATGAACAGAACAACATAAAACTTCGAAGTGACTCCCTCATATCCAGGGAAGAAAAAAAATCTAAGAAAAAAACATACCATTGAGACTTGCAGCAGCAACAGCAGCAGTGTACAAACTGAGCTCCATGGGCACACCAACTGCTGTTGGCAAGATACGACGCACTTCAGATGCAAGCAGGGGTTTGGTATACTGGACGGCAACTCCTTCCTGCAAAGCTTTAAGGGCACGCTTCAACTGTTCACGTGGTTTGGGTCCAGTGACCATCTGGGGAGAGTGTTTATGAGAACTTTATTCTAATTGTGAGATCTATTTTTGAGACAGATCCCAAAAAATATGGTAATGAGAGAGAAGACATAAAGTACAACACAGTACCGGTATTGCTTCTTCAATGATGGTCTTGTCAATGTTGACATAAGCCACTTCTTGTCCAAGTAATTTGATATAGGCTGAAGCCCATGGCTGATTGCTTGGCAAGGTCCTCCAGTTTGCGAGCTTGAGTAGTTAAAAAAGAGAAGTCATACACATATGCCTATGTCATGCTTATAATATTACACAATTGTACACAAGTACACAATTGTACTGTACACTGGACATGAAAGCTTACAGCTCTCAGGGTGCGCTTAATCTTTGTGATACGGTCAACACTTTCATCTGCAGCAGGAGATTGCAGAAGAGCCTCCTGGATTCCTTCAGTTCTCACACCGATCTGTTTGAGAGAATCAACTGAGTGAAGACTGACTTTTAAACATTTTAAAACCATGAATCCGCTTTTTTTTTAAAGCCTTGCTTGTCCCACCTCAAGAACATCAGCAGCAGCTCCAGCCAGGTAAGCACGTGCTTTAGCTACAACAGCTCTGGGCAGGATGGTGGCGGCATCATTGATCATGTAGGCACTACCAGCAGCTCCAATCATAAGAGAAGCTGCACAGGGACAGAGGTAAGAATACATTTAATATGTCAGAAGAATTTTTTACAAATTTTAAGAAAAACCCAAGACACCGTTAATTTTTTAGCTTTCTTATAAAAATGGCTAGACTCACTATGATAGAAGTCCAGCTGAAGGGCTCTGCTGAAACGGAAGCTAAGCCTGTCCAGTTTGCGACTCATGAGTTTGATAGCAACATTAGCTGCACCCGCACTGAAATGGACAACCATGATTACCTCTAGCTTGTGCTCATTATGTGATGAAGTAAAATATGTGAGAAATTATTTGTTCTTACACAGATGCCATATCCGGAGCAGTGATTCTGGTCAAGGACTTCATGTGGGAATAGGCAAAGCTCGCAACATGCATGTTAGTCTCAGTCTTCAAAGCACCAGCAAGATTGGAGACGAGAGCCACTGAGGGCTTGGACTCAAACAAAACAATACAAGCAACCATACGCACTTCAGGGTGGAGAGCCCTGTCTAATACAAGCTGCAGGGCCACTGGCTGAACCTGAGCCAAGAAACAAGGTTAGTATATTACTGGAAGAAAATGTGTAGGAATCAATTACTGTAAAGATTACACAGTGTCTGACACTTACCAGTTTGTGCTCTTTCTTGGCCATGTTCCTCAGGGCCAAGATGGCATCAACCTGGACTTTAAGAGGCAGAGAAGTAGTTGCAGTTCTCAGCCCAGGTAGGAGCTTCATGATGGTTTTAAGACTAGCAGGATGACCAGCATTGCCCAGAACTTTCAGAGCCAAAGTGATTTCTGGAATGTCATTCTTTGAAATGGCCTCTGCAGCAATCTCATGGATGGGCTGAGGAGTTTAAGGCACATACATTTAGACAAATAATATTAATAATATTTAGTAAGATTATATATACTATAATAGAAAAATATTATAGTAAGTCCATGGCAGAAATTTATGGAGGTCTTTAGGCATTTACCCTGAGGAGCTCGGCGGGGCAAGTGGGAACTTCAACGCAGTGTTTGGCAATCATGGAACCATATCCAAGCATGACGACTTCACGAAGAGCTGGGATTGTGGCGATTTTCTCGTGCATAGCCAAACTCTGTTCAGCAGGATACAGAAATGTTTCATTTGATTTAAGTAAGATTTGAAGAACAGTACTTTGAGTATAGTAAGATTTACTCACAGCTGTCAACTGGATGGTGTCCAAATCAGCAGTGACCATTTGCAGAGCAACCACAAGAGCCTGAATGAACTCAGGAATGGTAAGTTCACCAGCCAGGAATTTCTCCTTGATGAATTTTACAATGACTGGTGTGCCAACAGCAGGAAGAGCATCCAGAAGCCAGCGCCTAAAAGATTCATTGTTTTAAAATATATTCATAAAAAAAAAAATCCCTTGAACTATATTCCTATGAACATATTGCTCAAATATTGTACCTGTAAACTGATTTGTCTTTGAACTGAGTCCAGGTAGTCTCAATATTCTCCAAGGTTGCAACACGCACCAGCTGGATGAGCTCAACAAACTTAAGTGGAGCATCATCATGGACCATGGCCACATTGTTTGCAACAAGGTGCTTTAAGACCTCGATAATCTACAGAGAGTAAGGGCAACACTCAGTTGATCATGGATCAAAGGCTTTCATTTGGAGACGGTTAAAGATTTTGAGCAATGAATTATACCTGGGCTGGCACATCACTGATCTTCATGAGTTGAATGGGGGTCTGAAGAATTTCAGTTGAAAACTCATACTGCAAGGATCCACGGGCCAAGTAATCAGCTTTGATTGGAACAACAGGCGTCTTCTCTATCTCAACAAAAGTCAAGGTTTGTCTGAAAAAAAAATATTTCTTTATTTCTTAGTAATATTGTTACTTCATATTTTTAAGAGAAATCTCACAGAGGATCAATCTTACTTTGCTTCCATCTGGGCAGCACCATGGATCTCATTGAAGGGTGAAAACTGATGCACTTCCTCAACTGTGGCTTCAGCGATCAGTACACCGGCGGCAGATGGTTTCATGATGTAGTTGTAAGATGCAGTTTCAATCAGACTCTTGACCCTCTGTTGGGAGAAAGGTATGTGACCACTTTACTCTTGGCATTTTCATTATATTAAGTAAATATTTCAATTCTTTCTCATCTTTTTCATTACCTTTGTGCATTCGGCACACCTCTCAGTGTATGCCAAACCAACGTCCTTCATGATTCTCTCCTGGCAGTGGTTCAGATCCTTAGACTTGGTGACAATAATGTGGTTGGCCTTTGTATCCTCATTGATGACATAGTGGGTCCTGCACACACCCTGAACTCCATCCTTGAAGGAAAAGTAAAAAAAAAATTAGATTGCAGAACTCAAAAAAGATCAAATACATACCAGGATCACTTTCTTACCTCTTGCAGCTCATAGATGTTCTGGGTCTTCTTGAGGTTGAGCTGAATGATGTTGAGGATTCCTCTGTGCAGGTTCAGTACTGTAGGGGAGACTCCTGCAGGGGCGAATACCTTTCCAACCACACCATTAGCATACTCAAACTTGATGGGAATCTGAAGCTGAGCAGCCAGAGCTGAGGTGAGCTTATTGGCAGGAACAAATGGATCCTTGGGCCAAATGCCAGCATACTCATGGAGTAGAGGATCCATGAGCTGAAAAGAAATATTTTCACTTAAAACAAGGGAATTGTTGCTTTTAACAGTCAATGCTAGCTAACGCAGTTTTAGTTTTTCCATAGTGTTGAACACCTTCAAAGTTTACAGTTCAAATGGTCAATACCTTCATCATGAAGGTGTTCTCTGACACACCACTGATGTGAACCTTGCTGCTGACTTTTATTCCTGCTCTGGCCAGACCTTCTTGAGGAAGACCACCCAAGAGCAGAGCCTCATACTTGTACACATAGGTCTTATCAGGGGCAAACTCAGGAACTGAAAATGGTACAGTATTTCTTTGGTTGAGTTAAAAGAAATATGCAATAGTTGTAAATTACCTATTTACAATTTTGTTACTTACCAAGGTTGATCTGTTGACATGCTAAAAGAAACACATGAGAAAATATGCTTTGAAAATGACTCAATTTTCTAATTTAGGTTCTTAAAGAAAAATATTTTAAGAAAAGAGATACAGGAACTTGTTAAGTTTAAAACATAAAACTTACCCACAAGGGCTACAGTCAGGGCAAGCACAACAGCTCTCATGGCTGATGGTTTGTGAAGAGCTACTCAGAGAATCAGATCTTTTATATTAGTTTACTGCTGACCAGTATTCATTTTTAAATGAATTATTAACAGATGTCTTTAAACATAAAAAGACTGTTGGGTCAATCTATCTGAACATCACTATCAATTAGAGGTTATGTTACCCTGTCCTGTCATGTCACCCTCAAGAGCAATGACCAATGTCAATTTTGAATTTGTCTTCATTTGCCATAAAGTTGATCAGGAAAATGTATATTTTCCTAATTATATATATATATTATATATATGTCACGACCTTCAGGGAACGAGGGTTAGTATATGCAACCGAGACGGTTGTAGGCCTCTTCAGGTCTCTGTCTAACTATTAGAGGACCAGGTATTGGGCAAAGCTGAAAACTGGACTCAACAGAGAAGATCAGAATCAGTCAGATCTGTCTTTGTGAAGTACACATGACTAAAAACACGTACAAGGTTATCCTGGAAGAAAACATACTTCTTTCTGCTCTGACAATGTTCCCCAACTATACTGCATATATAAAGTATATATATAAAGTATATATATATATAAACTATAAAGTATATACAGTGTATATATAGACAGTGTGTTTATATATATATATATATATATATATATATATATATATATATATATATATATATATATATATATATATATATATATATATATATATATATATACACACTCACCAAAAGGATTATTAGCAACAATTTATTATTATCTAAACCAATCACATGGCAGTTGATTCAATGCATTTAGGGGTGTGGTCCTGGTCAAGACAATCTCCTGAACTTCAAACTGAATGTCAGAATGGGAAAGAAAGGTGATTTAAGCAATTTTGAGCGTGGCATGGTTGTTGGTGCCAGGCTGGCCGATCTGAGTATTTCACAATCTGCTCAGTTACTGGGATTTTCTCGCACAACCATTTCTAGGGTTTACAAAGAATGGTGTGAAAAGGGAAAAACATCCAGTATGCGGCAGTCCTGTGGGCGAAAATGCCTTGTTGATGCTAGAGGTCAGAGGAGAATGGGCCGACTGATTTAAGCTGATAGAAGAGCAACTTTGACTAAAAATAACCACTCGTTACAACCGAGTAGGGCTGTAGTCAAGACCACCTTTGTCGAGTCCAAGACAATTCCAAGACCATGACTAGTCGAGTCCAAGTCAAGACCGAGTCCAAAAAGGTTCGAGTCCGAGTCAAGACCGAGTCCAGGACAGGAAAAAAGTCTTATGCATGACATTATCAAGACAATCATTTTTGGTTATTATTTGTTGATCTAAAAGCAAAAACAGTGTCACAACACCCAGGATTTTTAAGTATAGACATTCCCCTTGATATCATATTTAATCTAAAGAAAAAAGAATGATGACATATGGTGATACCTCATAATTATGGAGGGATTATTGAGTCAGATTGAAAACTAAAAGTCTAAAACTAAAAGTCTTAAACGAAAACCAAAAGTCTAAGTCGAAAACTAAAAGTCTAAGTCGAAAACTAAAAGTCTAAGTCGAAAATGAATTTGGTATTTAGGATTGGGCATTTGGTATTTAGGATAGGGCATTTGGTATTTAGGATAGGGCATTTGGTATTTAGGATTGGGCATTTGGTCATTTAGCCATTTAGGATTTAGGATTGGGCATTTAGGGATTTAGGATTGGGCATTTAATCATTTAGCCATTTAGGATTGGGCATTTAATCATTTAGCCATTTAGGATTGGTCATTTGAGGATTGAGGAGTGTATGCAAATAAGGAGGCGTGGCCCAAATACTGGAGGCTGGGTTTGAAATGGCTGGTGCAGATTCACCTTATGGACAGCAGAGGGAGCTCCAGTGCTAAGGAGCACACTGTAATGAAACCAAACAGAGCGAGTGAGCAGGTCTGGAGCGAGGACTGTCCTTTATAATGTGATAACTTCAACTTAATGACAGCGTTGTATAGGGGTACTGGAACGGTACATGTATTCCTATTGAAGCGAAACGGTAGCCTACGGGCGTCACGGTTCGGTGCACGAATTTACACGGAGAATACACGGTATAAAAATAAATAAAACTCTAAATAGCGATACATTTCGCTCTATTCGCGTTTGGTGTGAATGCAGCATAATAAACAGGCTGCGATGTCAAGATTGCAATGCTGGAGTGTGTGTGTGCGGGCGCGAGAGAGAGAGAGAGAGAGAGGGGGGGGGGGGGGGGGGGGCGAGGGGGGAAGGCGCGGCCGCGATCGAACTAGGTGTGTGTGTGTGTGTGTGTGTGTGTGTGCGTGTGTGTGTGTGTGTGTGTGTGTGTGTGTGTGCGTGTGTGTGTGTGTGTGATTTTGGTTGGGTGACAGTTGTAGGTTACAGTTTGACAAGATTTTAGAGTGTGACAAAAGCACAATGTTGTAGTTTATTGCGAGTGTACACAAATATACACACTTTGCAGTTTGAACTTTGTGCATACACTCCAACATTGCAATCTTGACGTCCCAGCCTGTTTATTATGCTGCGTTCACCCCAAACGCGAATAGAGCGAAATGTATCGCTATGTAGAGTTTTATTTATTTTTATACCGTGTATTCTCCGTGTAAATTCGTGCACCGAACCGTGACGCCCGTAGGCTACCGTTTCGCTTCAATAGGAATACATGTACCGTTCCAGTACCCCTATACAACGCTTTCATTAAGTTGAAGTTATCGCATTATAAAGGACAGTCCTCGCTCCAGACCTGCTCACTCGCTCTGTTTGGTTTCATTACAATGTGCTCCTTAGCACTGGAGCTCCCTCTGCTGTCCATAAGGTGAATCTGCACCAGCCATTTCAAACCCAGCCTCCAGTATTTGGGCCACGCCTCCTTATTTGCATACACTCCTCAATCCTCAATCCTCAATCCTCAAATGACCAATCCTAAATGGCTAAATGATTAAATGCCCAATCCTAAATGGCTAAATGATTAAATGCCCAATCTTAAATCCCTAAATGCCCAATCCTAAATCCTAAATGGCTAAATGACCAAATGCCCAATCCTAAATACCCTATCCTAAATACCAAATGCCCAATCCTAAATACCAAATACCCAATCCTAAATACCAAATGCCCAATCCTAAATACCAAATTCATTGTCGACTTAGACTTTTAGTTTTCGACTTAGACTTTTAGCTTCAAACTTAGACTTTTGGTTTTCGTTTAAGACTTTTAGTTTTAGACTTTTAGTTTTCAATCTGACCCAATAATCCCTCCATACATAATAGCAGTGTTAAAACTTATACAAACAACACCAACCTACTTTTATTACCACTGCTAGGTACTAGTACTAACTAAATGACAATATAGGTTCACTCCAGTAAAATATATCTGTGGTAATTACTTCACGTTAAACCGAACTTTTATTTTGACGGGTTTCTGAGTGTATCTGACGATGAAATGCTGAAGATAAATGTGTACTTGTGTATGTAGTACATGAACCTGCCGCACTCATTTGCAGAGACTCGCTGAACAATCAGATTTATTAGCAGTCTTTAATATTCACAGTCACTATAGTCCATATAGCAATTTCATATTATGATCGGCAGTGAATAGACAGATCTGTTATTTCAGCAATGCGCCGGTATTGCAGTAGCAAATAGTAGAAAATAAATCACACACGCGCAGGTCGTACTAGTCAATGACTGGCACTACAATCTGCGGTAATCTGTGGAGGTTTATGCGGGTGCATACTACAATAATACGTTACTGGGAACATAATAAAGACACCTGGACTACATATTTGGCAAGACCAGTGGCCGAGACCGAGACAAGTCCGAGTCCGAATACCAGCGAGTCCGAGACAAGTCCGAGACCATATAAAAACGGTCTCGAGTCCGGACTCAAGTCCATGACCGGACTCGAGTACTACAGCCCTGCAACCGAGGTATGCAGCAAAGCATTTGTGAAGCCATAACACGCACAACCTTGAGGCGGATGGGCTACAACAGTAGAAGACCCCACCGGGTACCACTCATCTCCATTACAAATAGGAAAAAGAGGCTACAGTTTGCAAGAGCTCACCAAAACTGGACAGTTGAAGACTGGAAAAATGTTGCCTGGTCTGATGAGTCTCGATTTCTGTTGAGACATTCAGATGGTAGAGTCAGAATTTAGCGTAAACAGAATGAGAACATGGATCCATCATGCCTTGTTACCACTGTGCAGGCTGGTGGTGGTGGTGGTGGTGTAATGGTGTGGGGGATGTTTTCTTGGCACACTTTAGGCCCCTTAGTGCCAATTGGGCATCGTTTAAATGCCACTGCCTACCTGAGCATTGTTTCTGACCATGTCCATCCCTTTATGGCCTTTATATATATATACAGTATATATATATATATATATATATATATATATATATATATATATATATATATATATATATATATATATATATATATATGGGCCATTCTACAAAATTGGTATAAAGAACACACAAAAACAAAATTTTATGGAATAACACCCAAAAAAGTGTTTGGTAGTTATGTTCCTTCAAGTTACACACAGATTTTAAGACTTTTGAACACATTTACCTCAAAATGATGGGCCCTATCTACTCACTATGTAGCTATAAGAGATAGGGATTTCCCGATCAAAAATCAGTCTCAGCCAATGGACCAAAACAAAGACTGTTTCAGTAGCGACATTGAAAATGCGTGACACATTGTTTCGTGATATAAAAAGAAAATATAATAGATATATATATATTTTTAACTTAGATAAGATATTATAAATATATTTTTAAAAACAACAATGGAAAAATAAATGCTAAAATTGTTTCAATATTTCCATAAGTTGAAATTTAAGGGTTAGGGTTTGGGACAGTCATCTCCCCATTGAAAGTACCCAATAAATTATGATTTTATATATATTAAGCTTGCTGATATTTAAAATATTTTTTGTGGGATTCAAAAGATAATAGAAGGATCTTAGTTAGCATTTAATATTTGAATACTTAAATGTTTTTTAAATGTGTTTTTTTTTTTTTTTTTTTGGTTGTGGGACAGCAGTTTGCACCAGTTCTGTAGAATGGCCCATATATATTAGAGATGCATCGAAATGAAAATTCTGGGTGCGCTTGGCAAAAATAACTTGTTTTGTAAAATGATTCATTTTTTATTTTGTATAATTATATTATTAGATTTTCTTTAGATTAAATTCAATAATTGTACTAAATCTGATTTTTAAAAATACAAGCCAATAAAATAAAATAACCACACTTTTATTTAAAGTAACACACCAAAATTGAACAGAAAATATATTAAAATAATATTAAATATCAATATATTAGTTGCAGGCTGGTTTAAGCAGAGATAAAGCAAGATCTAAGAGCAGCAGTTTTAACTTTAATTACAAGCAGAAACTCAAATCTTTACAAAACAGAATCTCCGGAACAAGGCTCATAAACAGAACAAACATGTGACATAACATAGAACTGACAATGAACTGAAGGACACACAGGGCTTAAATACACAGCAACCACAGGAACTACTGAGACTAATTAACGAGACACACCTGAACAGAACTAACTCAATCAGTTACCATAGAGACAAACAGGGAGAGAATGGAGGGGAACTAAACTAATTAACAAACTGACATAAAAACACTAGAAATGAAATACAAACATGAATCAAAACACACACAACCCGTGACATGGTGGCGCAGGCAGCTCAGCCCCTGTGTCGCTGTTAAGTTATGAAGGTAAAATATGGAAAGGATAAAAACATAAATGATTTTATAAATGTTGCAATTAATCGCTAGTATGATTTTCATGATGTATATAATACATCATTACTCATTTTTGAATGCAGCTGTATATTCCCTGTGAACACCATTGTTCCCTTTCGTAGTCACTCCGAGTTACGTCGGATGACGGAGAATAGGCGAAACCCCCATTCTCCGTCATCCGACGTAACGTCTCCGTTCCCTACTCAGGGAACGAGGGTTACATCCGTAACCGAGACGTTTTTGATATTGGCCTAATGCCTATGAATGTAGGGTGACCATATTTTGATCATCGAAAACCCGTACACTCGGCACAATTTAGTTTTATTCTTCCTCTTTTTCCTGTTTTTCTTTCTTAATGGCCCAATGAAAAATAATACGTGAAAACAGGACATGTCTTGGGAAAACAGGACGTTTGGTCACCCTAAATGCCAAACTTTTATACATTTGAGTCCCTCAACCTAATCGAGCCATCTACAGTGATCACACATAGCAGAGTGGGTTCATTTATTGGAAAAGACAATCAGAAATTGCTTTGTTTTCGTAGGGTCACTCGATGTAAAGGGATCCACTGTGTGGGTTGCGCTGTGTAGTTCAGTTCTATTGGATAGCCCAGTATCATTTGAAACACTTTGCTCTGCTTTTTTTTAGCTTTTTGCTCTCAACGTATAGACAGATTTGGCATAAGACTATCAGTTTTAGGTTAGGTCACCCTGGCTAATGTCATCAAAACTTGTTAAAGTCAATATTAGTTTGAGGACCATGTCACAGTTTCACTTTAAATATTTTATAATTGTTCATTTTAAAACGTTTTTCTAAGTCATTTTCAGTAGCTCTGGCAGATTGCAAGTGAAATATTTAGGACTGTACATGTTTTTGAAGCTCCATCAGCCAACCAGCATTGTCATGATATGATTGACTTATGGGCTCAATATGTGGCTTTTTATGTGGCTCTAGAGCTATTAGTTAAATAAAACTCACACCTTACTCAATGAACCACTATGAGCAAAGATGGCAGATTTTTAACTCAAATTCAAATCCTGTGCCTGCTAGGGATGCTCTGATTAATTGACCACTGATCAAAATTAGCTGATAAATGAATTTGATGCATGGTCTCTTAACTTCTCTGAACTTGCCCATAATGTAAACTAATCACATGTTAATAACAAATAAGATGCAAAACTCACATTGTGAAAGGGGCTGTGAATATGAAATGCTTGTGCAACCTTTGTGTCAGTCTACATCAGAAGTAAGTTGCCAGAAATGTACAGAGTAGCTATTATTTTACAAATTACTCAGAAAGTTACTGTGAAATCATGCAAATTCCTCCTGCCCATATTTATTTATTTGTTTGTTTGTACAAATTATTACTGTGAATAAACAGCAAAATTATGCTAAAATCAGTGTAACAACATTCTTTCTGCACTTCTTGGAACGCTCAGGATTTTCCAAAACAGCCTTGAGTTCACCATGTATCTCTCTCTTTTCAATCCTCAAGCACCTTATTCTCTCCCGGGAATCACTAAAACGAGAAGCAGGTGTTAGACACTCTAAACTTGACCTGTACTTGCTCCGCAGACTTTGCTGAACCACGCCCCCCTCATAGAATATTAAATATGCAAATTGGCTGATTTTGAGGTAGTCAAACTATTCTAAGCATGAATATGAAGATTTTATTATAGCATTATTTAAGCATGAATATTTGCCAATAACTTATTCCAGATTCATAACTGTTTGTAGATGGATCTTTCACAATAGTGAAGCATCTGATAAGATACAACTTTGAAAGATGTGACATCATGTTGCAACACAATATTTTTTATAAGCAACACTTAATGCATAATACTGTATGATGTTTGTGTAACGTATATTCGGTTATGTTCTGTTTTGGTTGTTTTTCCTGTGCAACGCCTGTGCTCCCTATTAGTTTCCTTGTTTGTTGAATAGTTCCATACACCTGTGTCTGTTCACACTGATTACCTCTCCCCATGTATTTGAGCCCTGAGTTCTTTCTGTTCCTTCTGTTCTGTCTTGTTTACGCCTAAGTGGTTTGTGTTTGAAGATTTTCCTCCCATGGATATGCGTGTGAATTTTGATTTGTTAATAAAGAATGTTTATTTTGGATACTACTTTGTTTTGTCATGTGAACTAAGGCATGTCTCCCATGAAACAGTCTTTGAGAGGATTGAGCAGTGGGTGCTGCTGGTAAACAATGGATAAACGTTTACTATCTGCCCAGCGGATGACATTCCCTGCCCCACTCTGGACCCAAAGCCCAGCCAGCCATCACCCCGCTGCATGGACATGAAGCCAGCGCCCACCACAAATGGAGAGCCAGAGCCTACCACAATGGATATGCCAGACAAGAGGACTGAGCCCACCATCACCCTGGAGCCAGAGCCCAACAAATTATCTGACCAGGTGTGTGAGCCAAGAACATCAAAGTCTCCTGTGTCTCCAGAGTTCCCACCCAGCCTCCTCTTCCAAGGTCAGTCAGTCCATCAACGCCACCTCAGCTGATTCCCTTTAGCCCCTCGGTTTCTCCTCGGACAGCACTCTGTTGTGTGAATCCCTTAGCTCTGCCTCCTGCCATCAATCCCATCCCTCCACCTCGGCCCGTCGACCTGTTGGCTCCACCTTGGCTCCTCCCTACCTCGGCTCCACCTGGGCCCATCAATCTTACAGCTCCACCAGGCTCCCTTGTCCCTCCGGGTCCACCTTGGTCAGATGTCATCTCTGCCTGCGCCTTGGATTTCCAAGCCGTCCGATGCACTCTGTCTTTCCACCCCTTCGGCTTTGTCTGGCTCCGCTTTCCCTCTGGCTCAACCTCGGCCCTTGGTCACACCAGCTCCACCTCAGCCCTCTAGCACCTGGCTCCACCTCGTAAAAGTCATCACTGCGGCTCCGCCTCAGCCTTTCAGGACCATCTGTGTCGCCCTGTCTCACTGGCTCTTCGTCTGCATCCAGGTAATCATGTCCATCGGATACACCTGTCCATCTACCCCTGATGTCGACAGCCAAATCTCCACCATGGCTTCTCCCTCACCCGACTCCACCGTGGGCCATCGTCCTGGCTGAAATATGTGTCCCCGTCTGGCTACTGCTGCTCCTAGCTCCTCCCACCCTCATCACCCTCGTCTCTCCCTCTGTCACCTCCCCTGGTTTCCTGCCCTTCCCCTGCTCCAAATCCTCCTCCAGAGCCCCCACCCTCCCTCATCAGTTGGAGGAGGATGGCAGTCCAACTGAAGAGTGGAACTCCTCAGTCATCATGACGTCACTCACCCTAACTCCATCCTGCGAAACAAACAGAGGAAAAAATAAACAACCCACAAATATGAGCCATACTGGGTTCATAACTCTAATTTAATTAGTTTCACACACCCTTTCTTGTGTTGGAGCAATTTAAGCAGTTCCCTTCAGCTGTGACGGGGCGCGCTCTCCATCCTCGTGTCGTTTTCATACCCGATTCAGTTGTTTGTTTTCTTTTCGTTTAATATTTTTCCTTTTAATTCTACTTACTTTAATAAATGTTAGTCCTTTTGATAATTATCCAACGCGTTGTCTCCTTTGTCGCGGCTTGCGAGCCGGCCGTCTGGTTGTGGTTGATATTTTTTTTCCTGTGATCTCTTGCGTGTGGATTTTGATTTGTTAATAAAGACTGTTTATTTTGGATACTTGTTTATTTCGTTATGCTATTTTCACAGCCACTGTTACAGTTGGTTTAGTCATTTTTGTACTTTCAAATTCTGTAAACTCGCAGTAAACCAAACTTTTTTTTTACACTTACAATTGTAAAACTTTAACTGAAATGGCCAGTAAAGTACTGTAGATTTTACAAGAAATTTGCAAGTGTTGTTAGATACCAGTAAGATGCAAGAGTGAAATTACTGTGAAATAAATGAAATTATCCTGTAATATGCTGTAATATCACAAAACGTTTAACAGTGTATGTACACTGTTAAAGGTGCAGTGTGTGATTTTTAGCGGCATCTAGCGGTTCGGTTGCGAGTTTGCACTAAAGGCTCAGCCCACTGCTCACCCCTCCCTTTCGAAGAAGCTACGGTGGCTAAAACGGGACAAACATATCGTCGTCTGAGACAGCAGAGAATAGCCAGAGTAAGCCTAGAGTGTGTAACATTGTCACTGTTTCTGTACCACAGTCCATTATAAACCACATCATGGATAACGTTTTCAAAGCCATAGTCAGGTGAGGATCAAGGGTCTATAATAATAGTAATCAGCTGATTGTCTAAACCCATAATACAGTGAGGGAGAAGAACCACATTAAACTAGGCAACTATATATTTTTCTAACAGGGTAGCTGCTAGTAAAAGTTTGGCTGGCTAATATGAGCTGTTACTGTGGCTGAGATGGTTAAAGCATAAAGCCTTGTTTATACTCGACACGTCCGCATTAGCCCAAAGGTGCGCGTGGCAAAAATGACATGATTATAACAGTGCGCGCGCCTCCGCATCCCCTACCATTTACTACAATAGGCTTTTTTTCTCTGATTATGAAAACTCTTCACGATCGACTTAAAATGCTTCCAAGATCGACGGGTTGGTGATTCCTGTAACGTTACTGTTTTATGGTCAATGACAAGAGTACTAATCAGCTGTCTCACGAACGTAACCAGCACATGTATCCCCACATAGCAAAGCCATAACACAGCGAGGGAGAACTAAGTTACATGACACAATCCAACTACATATTTTACACCACTGACAAGTCACTACTCACGGTGTTTATGGCTAGCTTCTAGGTTTCTGCGGCTTCTCTTTCAAGGTAGTGACGAAACGCGCGCTGTAGCGCTGTTTGTGCGCGTTCGGCTATGGTAGAAACATGACATCACAATATGTCGAGCTTCATAGAAGGGGATTCCCGCGATTATGTAGATATAAATGTCTCATTCTAAGGTAATAAATACATTGCGGTTTATTAAGTAAGTTATTTACACACCACTGAAAACATAGTTATGGATGTCATTTTGCATTTCTGTTAATAGATACTCAAAATTTTTACTGATTGCACCTTTAAACGTTTTGTGAAATTACAGCATATTACAGGATAATTTCACAAAATTAAAATAAAATACCTACTACTATTGACTTAAATGTTTCAGTTGACATGTACAGTGTTAAATGTGTATGTAACAGATTTTTAATTCATGACAGTTAGAAATAGGTATGACATGAATGTAGTAAGTGTACCACTAGTGTAACTGTGGTATTGATTAAGTTTATTTGATTTGTATTCATACAAGTATTCTATTATGACATACTGTACATCAAAATCACAAAACATATGGAAAATAATTAACAACTTAAAAAAAGTGTGCATGTTAATCACTCTCACAATTGTGGCAAATGTAGAACTACAAACTGTCTCATTTCGTGCAGTCCTTGGTGATCCAGTAGAAATGATGTACATTAGAAATCATTCCCTTTTTTTCTTGGTAAAAAGCTTGTGTGGATCCCTATGCAAGAGATAATTGTGTAAAGGTGGCTGTAGCGGTGTGGTGGTAGTTGAAGGCACAAGACGAATGTCTGGGTTAAACATAAACTTTACTTGATGAGTTCAGGCAGGACATACACAACCAGATCTAACATTAACGAGAACCAACAAGTGACTGAATAGAACAGGGAGTATAAATACACAGGAGGAAATGAGGAAACTAACTAGACACAGGTGGAGAAAGGTAAACTAATCAGGAACAGGGACTAACGAGAACAGGTGCAGACTAGACAGAACATAATTGTGACATATGTGTCATTGCTTTATTTTAGTTTGCTTATATAGCTGACTAACTGGTTTGTTTTTCTTCTAAGCAATGTTTTGCCTTTCTTGCTGTAACTGGAGACTTCTGAGCTTCTATCATTCCATTGAAAGATTTATTCATGGAATATAAAGTCCTGAGGCCATTTTGACAGACCCTGCTTGGGTTTGAAATAAAAAGCACAGACATGTAGGAGATTGATTACCCAATTGTCAGTAATTAAGAGAATATGCTCATTTATATGATACTGTATCCAAGGCTTTTTCCACAATTCTACAAATTATTCAGACTAGTAATTGCTCATTTATATCCTGTGCAAGTGGATGTCTTAATATTCAGTATCTGATAGTGTATGCCCATTATATTTTATTTTAATTAATCTTAAAATATCATAACTATCTGTCATTGAAAAACCCATTGGTTGTATCTAACCTCCCACCCAGTATCTATGGCTGTTACAGCAGAAGTAGACAACAATAGGAAGTAGCGCTCTGGTTGTTAAATAAAGAAAAAAAATTGCCAGCAGACAAATCTTGAGAATGCTCATTCACATTTATTGAAATTAAGGCAGTAATTTACAGTAGCTTCAAAAATTTTCCATTAAGTTCTGCTGAGCCAAGAATTGGGTTTAAGCACACTGCTCAGAGCAGCGACAGGCCACATGAGCATCTGTAGTCTCTCTCAAGTCTACACTCTTCTCATAGATTCCATCAAACATGTTGAGGTTGGAGTCTGTAACACAGGATATAAAAATGTAAGTGACATTTAGAAACCAAAATGTTATATTTTCCCATTCAGACAATGTTACGTTAATCACTTGCATATTGTTTGGCCTATGTAGTTCATGGTAATATTAATTATAATAATTAAATGTCAGTGTTTGATTTTAGGATGTAAAATCTGCTTTCTCAAGCAGTCATATGAGAATTCCTGGATTGAGTCATATCAATCTTAAAACAAGTAATGAAATCAATCACCAGTGGACAGGCAGTGGTATCCAATAGTGACAGGGATGGTTCTGATTGGTGCACAGCCTGACAGACAGCGCAGCACAGGCTCAACAGAGTAGCATTTAGATTCCTGTCCATTCAAAATCGCTTGCTTCTCCAACTTCACAGATTCAAGTTTCATGCGGCATTCTGATAAATATATTAATATAATATATCATGTGAATATAATTTATAACAAAAAATAGGAAAAATATTTGTTTTTTTTAAACGTCTTTCAAACATATGATATTGTTGTAATGCACAGCATCAGACAAATCTTACGGCTGGCATCGCGGCAGCTCTCAGCAGGAAGCACCCATGAGTGAGCAAAGCTGACTGAGCTCTTGGTCAGGTATCCACTGGGCGTAGTGTACTCCTGTCTGATCTCTCCATCAGCCTTTCCACAGAGGCCACATGTCTGTCCCTTCATCCAGTCTGCAACTTGAATCTATAAATGAAAATTTATGTCAGGAATGAATCGAACTCTGGATGATGTGTTTTTGCTGCAGAACTTCAGTAGCTGATAAATACTCTTTAACTTGCAGTCACCTTCCATTGACCACTGGCAAAGTAGACTTCCTGAAGCCCGTGACTAGGAGCATAAAGTGACAAACCATCATCCTTCTTCTTGATCTGGATGGAGCCTAAAGAAGAAGTGCATTTTAATTTATATTAGCTAAACATGTTATTTGAATTAAGTCAAAGAGACCACATGGACCTAAGAACCTACCTGAGGGATGCTGATAGGGAAGACTGCTGATGGGAACTTCCATTTCATTAACTTTAACTTTTGCATCGGTGCCCGAAGAATACAACTCTACATCACTGTTAAAGACAGGTGATCAACTCAGTACAGTAGTAGTAAAATTATAATCACAGTAAATAAACCTGCAGATTAAATGGATGGTTCCCAACAGAGTGAACTTACATATCAGCAAGTTTAACATTCAGGCGTTTTTTTTCAGACTGTTCATCCTTCTTCAACAGAACAACAAATTTCAACTCAGGTGTGCAATCCTGGGCTAAGACTTGGTAGCAGGAAATGGGCATTTCCATCTTGAACCTCCTGTTGTTGAAGGTGGTGATTGTGTCCTGCATCATGCTGCACTGAGCTAAAAAATAAAAATCAAATAAAAATCAAGCAACTGTGTGGTTTCTGATTATATTTAATTGAATTCCTGTATGTCATATCACTGATTTGTACCTGTGGTGTGTTCATAGATATAGTTCTGGGCTCTGAACAGAATGTCCTGGTCAATATGAATAGAAAGAGTTCCATCTGGATTGATGGGAACAGTGATAGGGAGAGGAATAGCCATCCTTGACAGAGTCATCTAGAGCAGAAAATAGTTCCAGTAGTTGCCTTTTCTTTCTTTTATCTCTGAGTGAGTCATAGTTTAAATATTACTGGCCACTCACCTCTGGAATCCTAGCAATGACATTCAAGGTCCTCTTAGTTGGCAAGGCCACAGTCAGTTCGATTTCTTTCTCACTGTTCGTGGCTCTTTCAAACCTGAATCCTGCCTGCAAAGCTGCCATAGGCATGTGTTTAGACAGCCTATTTGAAAAGTGATACATAAGGAAAAAGTATTCAAAACATAACATTTCTACAGTTACCACAAAACAGTTCATGATCATTGTGTTTACTTTTTGGCATAGGTGATGGCAATAACTGGAAGCCTTTCAAATTCCCACTCTAGACGGACAGCAGGGAATTCTCCAAGGATTCCAGCCTCAGCTTTAGTAATGACTGCATATTGTTGACACTCTGAACCCCAAGCAACCTTGCTCTGAAGAAGAAAATGTATGTACAATTCAGACCATTAGAAAATCAAGGACAGAATTAGACAATTGTGACATTTTGGCTAACTTCAGCCTCAGCTCTGATCTTACAGTGACTTTGTGCTTGCTCAGCAGGACACCATCAGCACACAACTTCCAGTTGTCATTCTCAGCAATGGAGGAAACAACGAGCTGCACTCTAGCAGTTTGCTTGTCAAAGAAAGCAGCAAGCTGGTAACCCAACAACTTGTGGTCCACTCTAACAACACGGGCAATGGCAGCAAAAACAGGTGGAACAGAATCTCCAAGATATTTAGCCTGAAAGAATGAACAAGCATTTAAGCAATTCATTCAAGATGTGTGAAATCCCTTTGTAGGTTTGGTTATAGACAAATCAAATCACAGAAATTGGTTCACCTGTTTCTGGATATGCTCAAAGCTAGATGCGGTGCTTCCACTGCTTACTGCCTTTGAGGCACCATGGTGTGCCATGAACTGCAAGCAAAGTTTTTGTATAGTACAAACTGTACTGGAAGGAACTCAATCTCTCCAAATATAGATATACAATAATGTGTTAATATAAAACCTCTAGAAAGCAATGAGCAAAAAGTATTCCTTAGTAATTACCTGATCTTTGTGGAATTTCTTGAAGGGCTCCATGTGATTGGCATTCTGAAAACCCATAAGATAGAAATGAGAATGAATAAAAATATGAGAGATTGATGATCTCATATTAGCAACCAAGCCATCAAACAAGATCCCACGTCCTCACCTCAGTCACACGAGAGTTGGACATGGAGGAGCTTGAACTGCTGCTACTGCTGCGGCTCCTGCGGCTGCTACTGCTGCTTTCAGAAGAGACGGACGCATTTCTGCCTTCAGTCTCCAGGATTTCCCTCAGTTTCAACAGGAAGGCCTTTCCTTCTGGAGTCTCCTCATCAATGAGGCTGATTTGCTTAAGGAGCCTCTCAGCAGCTCTAGGACCAACTTGAACTTCAAGCTCCAGTCTTTCAACTGCAGGACCTTCAGCTAAAGCCAAAATGACAAAACTAATTACAATTTTATGTGAATATACATCATGCTTACTAAAGAAATTTTGTTTTGAAAATACCTCTTGCCAGTGCAGCACGGGCTGAGTGCTGTCCAATTATGTAGAAGAGAGGAGAATTTCTGATAGAAGCAGCATGGTGAGAGTGCACCTCAACGCACCCCTTGATTTCAATGTATGGGACAGCAAGACAGAGAGTCTTGTGAAATGGAGCAGCAGCTCTCACAGGAGTCTCATCTGGCATGTCAGGAGAAAGGATCTCAGAAGACTGAAACAAAAAATGAACAAGTACTGCAACAAATCTTGCCTCTTTGATTTTGAAGCATACTTCCACATATTCATGTGTTGCTTACCAATGTCTGGGAGTTTTGCAGGGACAACTCAGGAACCAATGGAACAATTCTCTCAGAAGTAGGATCTTCAATGTTTCTTGCCAAAGCAATAGTCTCAAAGCTGTCAGAACAAGAAAACGTTGGAAGACATTGTTGTTCCTTTTTTGGGGAAATTCATTAAACAGTTTTTGATACACTGACAAGACTAAGATTTCAATACCTCACATCAGCAATGTGTTCAGGAAGATCAACAGGCAGAACCTCCACCTTGTAGTTGCCCTTGAGAATGTCTGCTCTTGCAGCCACTTTTCCAGGGGCAATTATACGGATTTCTCCTTTTGCCATAACAGCAGCTTGGATCAAGGCAGTGTTCACTCCCATCACAGCAAATTTTTGCAAAGCAATACTGAAACAAGAATAAGGGAGGTTATGTTTTTAAAGGCATTGTTGTATGTTACGTCTTAGCTTCATGTGTTTTTAAAAGTGTACCTTGGTCTAGCTTCAACTTGGAGTTGAACATCGGTCTTCTTGAGCTGCTCAAGGGTCATAGTCTCAATCTCCTCAGGGAGAGGAGGTGTAATGGTGGCTTTAACTAGAAGGATGAACAAATTAATATAAAACCAAGAAGTGATCTCATTTCAAAGGAAAGAACACTAAAATTTCTAGGAGATAAAAAATGTACCATTGAGACTTGCAGCTGCAACAACAGCTGAGTACAAACTGAGCTCCATGGGCACACCAACTGTTGTTGGAAAGATACGACGCACTTCAGCTATAAGCAGGGGTTTGGCACGCTGCCAGACAATTCCTTCCTGCAAAGCTTTAAGGGCACGCTTCAACTGTTCACGTGGTTTGGGTCCAGTGGCAAGCTGGGGATTTTATGAAAAGACAAACTAAATCTAAGAAGAATTACGGAAATATATCAAATAATAAGTCAAAACAGGATACATGAACTTGAACCCAATACCGGCATTGCTTGTTCAATGATGGTCCTGTCAATACTGGTGAAAGCCAATTCCTGTCCAAACACTTTTACATATGCTGAAGCCAATGGCTGATTGGTTGGCAGAGCCTTCCAGTTTATGAGCTGAAAATGTAACCAACAGAAAATATGTTTATTTTTTTATATATGTCATGTCTTAAATTTAATAGCATATAATAAAATACAAATAACTTACGGCTCTAAGGGTGCGCTTAATCTTTGTGATACGGTCAACACTTTCATCTGCAGCAGGAGATTTCAGAAGAGCCTCCTGGATTCCTTCAGTTCTCACACCGATCTGTTTGAGAGAATCAACTGAGTGAAGACTGAAAACATTTTAAAACGATGAATCAGATTTTTTTTTTAAAAGAAGAAGTAGTCTTGGTTGTCCACCTCAAGAACATCAGCAGCAGCTCCAGCCAGGTAAGCACGTGCTTTAGCTACAACAGCTCTGGGCAGGATGGTGGCGGCATCATTGATCATGTAGGCACTACCAGCAGCTCCAATCATAAGAGGAGCTGCACCGGGACAGAGATAAGAATCCAATTAATGTGATTTTTTTTTTTATGTCAGGGGAATTTTTAACGCATTTTAAGAAATACCCAAGACACTGATTTTAGCTCTCTTATAAAAATGGCTAGACTCACTATGATAGAAGTCCAGCTGAAGGGCTCTGCTGAAACGGAAGCTAAGCCTGTCCAGTTTGCGACTCATGAGCTTGATGGCAACATTAGCTGCACCCCCACTGAAATAGAAAACCATGATTACCTCTAGCTTGTGCTCAAATGGTGTGATA
Source organism: Tiaroga cobitis (assembly GCA_030578255.1). Classification (NCBI taxonomy): domain Eukaryota; kingdom Metazoa; phylum Chordata; class Actinopteri; order Cypriniformes; family Leuciscidae; genus Tiaroga; species Tiaroga cobitis. Next base: position 2,805,831 of record CM060612.1, read on the forward strand.
AATTAAAATACACGAATTTGTTTTTGTTATTCTTACACAGATGCCATATCAGGTGCAGTGATTCTGGTCAAGGACTTGATGTGGGAATAGGCAAAGCTCGCAACCTGCATGTTAGTCTCAGTCTTCAAAGCACCAGCAAGATTGGAGACGAGAGCCACTGAGGGCTTGGCCTCGAACAACACAATACAAGCAACCATACGCACTTCAGGGTGGAGAGCCCTGTCCAATACAAGCTGCAGGGCCACTGGCTGAACCTGAAGCAGGAAACGAGATTAGTATATTATTGAAATAAAATATGCACAATCATCACAATCATCTTTTACTGCAGTTCATTCCTACAATGTCTGTCACTTACCAGTTTGGGATCTTTCTTGGCAATGTTCCTCAGGGCCAAGATGGCATCAACCTGGACTCTAATGGGCACAGCATCAGCTGTAGTTTTTAGTACAGGAAGGAGCTTCATGATGGTTTTAAGACTAGCAGGGTGACCAGCATTGCCCAGGACTTTCAGAGCCAAAGTGATTTCAGGAATGTCATTCTTGGAAATGGCCTCTGCAGCAATATCATGGATGGGCTGAGGAGTTTGAGGCACGTACAATTAGACAAATTTTAAAATATTACATTATGTCCAATGCAGAAATTTACGGATGCCTTGAGGTGTTTACCCTGAGGAGCTCGGCGGGGCAAGTGGGAACTGCAACACAGTGTTTTGCAATCATGGAACCATATCCAAGCATGACGACTTCACGGAGAGCTGGGATTGTGGCGATTTTCTCATCCATTGCCAAACTCTGTTCAGCAACATACAGAAATTTTTCATTTCTAAAACTAATTTTTAAGTGTGTGAACAACCTTGCACCAGAAATATTCTGTCAACTAGTAGAGAAACAAAAGAGCAGAATAAAAACTAGAGGCACAATAAGTGGAAACTGTATAGTCGCAAAACGTAGAACAACATTTGGTCAGACATCATTTTCAGTGAGAGGTATACATTTGTGGAACGCTTTACCATCCGAAATTAAAACATTGACAGAACTCAAGGGTTTTAATACACATTTAAAGCAATGGCTGAAATTGAAACAACTCTGTGAACACTGACTGTACAGGATACAACACAATGCATACAAACATTATGTTGCATATGTTAGCACGCACAGACATATGCACACTTTTGTGTTCTTGTATTGTTAAATGTGTCTATACTCGGTTTTATAGTGATTTCTACATCTACTTAAGCCCTTATCTTATCTCATGTATGGGATGTATTTATTGTATGTATTTTAATAGCTATACATTTTAAACTCAATACTCTGTAATTTCTGTTTTAATTGTATAAGCCTAATCAGGGACAGGGGTTGCAAATTAGTCATGGCTAGAAACCTGTATGCATGGCATCTACTTTGTATTCTTTATAAATCAATGTTTTATGCATTTGTCCCTGTCAAATAAACATTAAATAAATAAATAAATAAACTTCTCATGAAAAAAAAAAAAAAGATTAATTTGATTTAGGTAAGATTTGAAGAACAGCACTTTGAGTATAGTAAGATTTACCCACAGCTGTCAACTGGATGGTGTCCAAATCAGCAGTGACCATTTGCAGAGCAACCACAAGAGCCTGAATGAACTCAGGAATGGTAAGTTCGCCAGCCAGAAACTTCTCCTTGATGAATTTTACAATGACTGGTGTGCCAACAGCAGGAAGAGCATCCAGAAGCCAGCGCCTAACAGATTCATTGTTTTAACATTTTTAATGTTTAACTATATTGCTGCTAATTTTTTTTTACAAAATTCTACCTGTAAACTGGTTTGTCCTGGAACTGAGCCCAGATAGCCTCAACATTCTCCAAGGTGGCAGCACGCAGGAGCTGGACGAGCTCAACAAACCTTAGTGGAGCATCATCATGGACCATGGCCACGTTATTTTCAACCAAGTGCTTTAGGACCTCGACAATCTAGCAAGAGTAAAGGCAATGTTCATGCATCAAGTCTTGACAGTTCAATGTGGATGCATTTTGTAATAATTTAGAGCTTTGATGCAATTTACACCTTTACCTGTGCTTGTGCATCAGTGATCTTCATGAGTTGAATGGGGGTCTGAAGAATCTCAGTTGCAAACTCATACTGCAGGGATCCACGAGCCAAGTAATCAGTGTTGCTTGGAACAACAGGGGTTTTCTGAATCTCTTCAAATGCCAAGGTTTGTCTGTAACAAAAAAAATAATAATAATTTCTGTACCTTAGCGTTTTGAAAAATAATGAAGTATGTGAAGCACTACTTCATATTTTTAAGAGAAATCAAGCAGAGTATTAATCATACTTTGCTTCCATCTGGACAGCACCATGGATCTCATTGAAGGGTGAAAACTGATGCACTTCCTCAACTGTGGCTTCAGCGATCAGTACACCGGCGGCAGATGGTTTCATGATGTAGTTGTAAGATGCCGTTTCAATCAGACTTTTGACTCTCTGTTGAGAGACAGGTAAGTGTCCTTTTTTGCTCTAGAGAATATTTTGTGAGTGCAAGGTAACATTTTTGGTCCAGCTTCTCAGAAGAGAAAGACTTTACATATTAAAGCACATAGCTGCTTAAAGTTAATTTTGTAAATATTTAGGAGTACACTAGCATATAGATTGCCTCAAATCCAACAGCTCTGGACTAAAAGCTAAACAATTTAGCATTATCAATAGCTAACAACATTATAGGTAAATTTCTCAATTCTGTGTTGTCTTCTTCATTACCTCTGTGCATTCAGCACACTTCTCAGTGTACACCAAGCCAGTGTGCCTTATAATTCTCTCCTGGCAGTGGTTCAGATCCTTAGACTTGGTGATGAAAATGTGGTTTGCCTTTGGATCCTCGTTGATGACGTAGTGGGTCCTGCACACTCCCTGAACTCCAGCCTTGAAGGACAAGTAAAAAAATTAGATTGCAGAACTCAAAATTGATCAAAAACATACTAGGATCACTTTCTCACCTCTTGCAGCTCATAGATGTTCTGGGTCTTCTTGAGGTTGAGCTGAATGATGTTGAGGATTCCTCTGTGCAGGTTCAGTACTGTAGGGGAGACTCCTGCAGGGGCGAACACCTTTCCAACCACACCATTAGCATACTCAAACTTGATGGGAATCTGAAGCTGAGCAGCCAGAGCTGAGGTGAGCTTAGTGGCAGGAACAAATGGATCCTTGGGCCAAATGCCAGCATACTCGTGGAGTAGAGGATCCATGAGCTGTAAAGGAACATTTCACTTTAAATTTGTGTACCATTGCTTGTACTAGCTGGGACTTTTTTGTTGTTGTTGTTGTTGTGTTTTACCTTGAATTTTTTTCAATTTTTCAATTTTTTTAATAGTCATTACCTTCATCATGAAGGTGTTCTCTGTCACAGCACTGATGTGAACCTTGCTGCTGACTTTTATTCCTGCTCTGGCCAGACCTTCTTGAGGAAGACCACCCAAGAGCACAGCCTCATACTTGTACACATAGGTCTTATCAGGGGCAAACTCAGGCACTGAAACATCATTTTAAATATATTTTAATCTATTGTGGAATGAATTTATCACTTAAAAGAAACTTAAACTTTTAGATGAACACTTACCAAGGTTAATCTGTTGACTCGCTAAAAGAAACAATATAGACAATGAGACAAAACTCTAAAAATAAAGTTTTTGCATCTAAAACATTTTTTCTAACAATTAAATTTCTTACCCACAAAGGCCAGAGTCAAGGCAAGCACAATAGCTCTCATGGCTGGTGGTGTGTGAAGATTTCAAGAAAAGAACAGACTTTTATAGTTTTTGTTTTTGCTGACCAAATGTTAATTCTAAAATAATGATTAACAAATGTTAATAAATGCTTTGGCTGGTGAGATGATTGATAAGTAGATATCAATTAGAGTTTAGGTTACCCTGGCCTCACATCTATAGGCCAAAGTCCACAGTGAAATGCTTATTATTATTATTATTATATATTTAATTATTTCATTTAATGAAAGATTGTTTAGAATTCTTGCAATTTTTTTGTGAAAAATTGTTTGGAATACTTTCACTTTTACTTAAATATAACAATGCAATATAACAAACTTAAAATTACGTTTAGTAGTACATCAGTCAAAGGACGCCATGAATGAATACTTTCAGAATAGTTGAAAGGGCAATGTCATGTCATTGCATCATGCAATTTTGACTTGGAACAGAGCAAACAAAGTCATGGTCTTTGATTATTATATTTATAAACATCCAAATCACATGGTTATCATCTAATATTTATGCATATGCCAATATTTAATAAGAATTCACAAAACATCAAAAGTGAACTTCTGTAGATTATATAATTATTATTATGTTCTTTGTACCTGGGCAAAAGTATTAACAGAACAGTTCTGGGACCCACAGTGCAGTGTTTAGTACACATGATACAACCAAGATGATACAGTATGTACAGTTTCATAGATTTCTTTATAGCTATGCTTCAGAGAAAAAAAATTGAATGTAATCTAAAAAATGTGTGGTGTTTTGGCAGTGTTTTTTTTTATGCATTGCAGAGCAATATTTACAACACTTTACAATTGAGCTCATTATGTTAACATTAGCTAATGCCTTAGGTATTGGATTTAACAATGAACAATATTCTTCACAGCATTTATTCATCTCGGTTAATGTAAAATATTCTACATTGTTAGTTCATGATGTATCAACTAATGTTAACGCATGCAATTATGTGTATGATAATGCACAGACGTATGTCTGATATTGTTACATCAAAAGAAATATCACAATTGTTACTAAAATTATAATTAAATTTAGGGGGGGGGGTTACATATTTACCTGCCAAACTAGCAATTAAGATACATGTTTTTAGAGCTTTAACCCATATTTAGTTTATGTATATATTTTATTTGTTCAATTGCTTTTTTTTAAAACGTTGCAATTTTGCTTCAGCAGTTAAACACACTCCTCTGTACAGTTACAGGCCATGTGGGCTTCTGCAGTTTCTCTCAGATCTTCAGTCTTCTCACTGCTGCTCAAATTTGCAGAAAGATTGGATTTTAGGTCTGAAACAAAAGCATCACATGAAACTAGCTACTGAAAAAAAATCGGTGAAATACTGTATGGAAATTCGGTGGATGAAGGTCTTACTAGAAGGCAGGCAGTAGTATCCAACAGTGATATGACTAGTCCTAATTGGCAGACAGCCAGGCAGGCAACGCAACACAGGCTCAACAGAGTAGCATTTGGATTCTTGCCTATTTGACCTCTGCTTCTCCAGTTCCACAGTTTCAAGCTTCATGTGACACTCTGGGGAAGATGGTATTCAATAAAAGCATTTTATTGGAGTAAATTGTTGTCACAGAATAAGCAGTAAAACACTTACTGTACGGCTGGCATCGCGGCAGCTCTCAGCAGGAAGCACCCATGAGTGAGCAAAGCTGACTAAGCTCTTGGTCAGGTATCCACTGGGCGTAGTGTACTCCTGTCTGATCTCTCCATCAGCCTTTCCACAGAGGCCACATGTCTGTCCCTTCATCCAGTCCGCAACATAAACCTGCAAAATCGGGAAAACCTCTATTTATCTTACAATGGATGGTAATAACCATCTGTCTGGTACAATAAATCATTTGTATCATATTTATATTTCAGTTGACATTGTGTATTACAGTTTTTTTACGATCGCTATGACAATTTTTTCAATACTTTTACCAATTTTCCTAAACTCTTAACACAGTTAGCACAACATCCGTCTGTGTAGGCTATACAATTAACACATTTCTTGTTGCTTTGACATAAAATGCAGTAATTAGAGTTAACACAAATTTAAAATGCTTGAACTTCTTTTACATACAAGCTCAACCAAAACCAAAACAATGGATTTTTACTGCCAAATTTACAAATGCTTTCACGCTGTATGTCAGATAAGATAACACCATGTTCTAAACCTAAAGGTCAAAAGTCAAACTGAACAGCTGTCCATATTGTGAACTGAAACACAAATATATCCCCTATATTTTATTCCATTGCTACAGAAAAACAGCTGATTGAATAATGCAAATATGGGACAATGTAGCATTCCACCATTCCCGTGCAGTCACAGCCTGGTTTGATGCCCATCAGAGGATGATGTCTCTTTTCCTTGCCCATTACTCCCCTTTCCTCAACCCCATTAAGAAGTTTTCTTAGCCTGGAGATGGAAGATTTTTGACCATCGTCCACAGGACCAAATGTCCTACCTGGAAGCAATGGATGCTGCATGCCAAGAAACCACAGCTAGAGTTAGAAGATGGCTTTTTCTGTTTGTATATTTTTGTATTTTCACATACAGTCACACTGTAAATGGCAGCTATATTGCATATTTTTGTTATCTTGCATAAATGTCCTGTTGCAAATAAAGCCTTTACTGCAGCAATTCTGTCTCTGTCTTCTTCGGAAAAGGTCCACGAGCTGACCAAACTATGGATCTAGCAGCAGTGAAAATTCTCCTCCTCTTGCAGGGGAACCAGTCCCTCGAGAGACACACACGGCATTCCAGGATTTACAACATCTCGTCCACTATGACGACACCAGCCTGTGTCAGCCTCCGGAGACGGAGCTTGAGGGACATTTAGAGAGTGCGTGGACTGGCGACTGGGTATTCTTCAGCAATGGTTGTTCAGATGGTTGACCAGAGTCCAGTGTAAATAAAAGTTAAACTGCTGCGTTTAGGTCCTGCATTCATTATTATTGCAACCAACTTGTGACAATGTCGGAGCGCTTCCCTCTGTAACGTTGAGCAGACTCAGAAACAAAGAGCCGGATCCAAATGCAGTGGGTTATTTATTTACAAAAATAGGGCACAAACTATCAGCAAACCACAGAACATCAGGAGCAGAATTAAAATCTCAGAGCAACAAGGAACAAAACTGAGCACATCAATGAAACAGCCAACACTGGACAAAACCAGACAAGAACATGGGAAACACAGGGATATAAATACATATGGGTTAACAAAATAACAAGACTCACCTGGGAACAATCAAGACTAATGAACAGGTGAACTAATCAACAAAAGGACTGCAAAGGACGACAAAACCTAACACAGGAACTGAATATAGGCAGTGAACACAGAAACAATAGGAACAGAAAAAAAGTCCTATAACACAACACAGGGGAACACAAGACAACATCTTAAACGTCTGATTGAAAAAAATCAATAATTTCATAGAATGACCCCATTTTCTGGTCTGTCAAGTTATGTCTTACCTTCCACTGGTCAGTGGAATAATAGACCTCTTGAAGACCATGGCCTGGTGCATAGAGAGCGATACCTTGACCTTTCTGTTCAATTCGTATGGTTCCTACATAAACATAAAAAAGCCTAATAAATGTACAGGAGAACACACCAAGACTTCCTTTTCAAGGCGTTAACCAGCATCCCATTAAACGTTATATTTAATTGCATAAAATGCATTTGAAATCTTTTTTTTTCTTTCTTTTTTTTTTCTAAATGCACTTCAAATCTAAAAATGTCATTGCTAATGCAAGCAACAGACTTGTATACCAAATTAATGTGGAGACAACCTGTTGGGTGCTGGTATGAAATATTCTTGGTTGGCACTTCAATTCCATTCATTTTCCAGTTTTTTACAATTGCTATGACAGATTTTTCAATACTTTTGGTTTTAACAATTTTCCAAAACTCTTAACACAGTCAGCACTATATCCGTCTGTGTAAGCTATACTACTAAGACATTTCTTGTTGCTTTAACACAAAATGCATACAATTAACACAAATTTTAAATGCTTGAACTTCTTTTACACACAAGCTCAAACAAGACCAAAACAATGGATGTTTACTACCAAATTTAGCAATGCTTTAACACCGTATGTCAGAACAGATAACACCATGTTCTAAACCTAACCTTACAGGCTAAAGTCAAGGTAAACAGCTGCTTATATTGTGAATTGAAACACAAATATATCCCCTGTATTTTATTCTATTGTTACTGAGAAACAGCTGATTGAATAATGCAAATATGGGACAATGTGGCATTTCACAACTCCAGTGCAGTCACGGCCTGGTTTGATCCCATCAGAGGATGATGTCCATTTTCCTTGCCCATTACTCCCCTTTCCCTTTCTTAGCCTGGAGATGGAAGGTTTTTGACCATCGTCCACAGGACCAAATGTCCCTCCTGGATGCAATGGATGCTGCATGCCAAGACATCCCAGCTGAACACCTCCAGGGGAGGATAAGGAATGCCAAATAATTCTTCCCAAGAAGCCTTACCAGAGAAGTGTGATGTGGATGAGAACATGTGGCCAAATGGAGAAGACCGGGATGATTAGAAGATGGCTTTTTCTGTTTGTATATTTTGTATTTTCACCGACAGTAATGCTGTAAATGGCAAGTCTTGCATATTTTTGTTATCTTGCAGAAATGTCCTGTTGCAAATAAAGCCTTTACTGCAGCAATTCTGTCTCTGTCTTAAACCGTATATTCTATTCTGCTATTCTGAGAAGGGTCATTCATTTTTTTGTATTGAATTTCTACAACATAGGAAACAAAATGCACACATTTGCTAAACCCAAACAAAACAAAACTGTATAGAAAGGCTTCAAAATAAACTGCAGTGCAAAACAATCTACTGTATAAACAATACAATATAGGCCTACTGTCCATTGTATAAGGGCAGACCTGACATACTGTATATAAAATAATGCAGTTTCTGTAATTCCATCTCATGTTAGTGTTTTTTATGACATTGTGCTATGATTGACTAAATGTCCCTGTTGGAAGATAACATGTGTTAGTGTTTTGGTAGACATAGTGTATTGTGTTAGTGTATTATTGTTTTTTTTGAAAATTAGTGTTGGAGTGTAGTTTACAGTGTGTGATTTTGAGCATGAAATTAACCGTTTTGCCAATTGTGTGTTGTAGGTGTGTTGGTGCGTTAAAGGGTTAGTTCACCCAAAAATGAAAATTAAGTAATTCACCCCCATGCTGTACCAACCCCGTAAGGCCTTCGTTTGTCCTCGGAACACAAATGAAGATATTTATGATTAAATCTGAGAGGTTTATGACTGCTACATAGGCTCCCTAAGGGAATGACACCGGACGGCCCAGAAAGTCATTAAAGAAAATGTTTAAATATTCCATGTCACAACAGTGGCTCAACTATAAGTTTATCAAGCGACGAGAATACTTTTTGTGCGAAAAAAACAAACAAAAATAACGACTTTATTCGACTATTCCTTTTCTTCCTTGTAGGCCTGAAACGAGACTTCAAGAGATTTCCACGACGCATGCGCGAGAACTTAACTGAAGTAGTTGAAGGAGATCGCAATTGCCAGCAGCCATATCACCCTGTAGCCCAAGACTGGTTGCCCACTGAAGCTAAGCAGGGCTGAGCCTGGTTAGTACCTGGATGGGAGACTCCTGGGAAAACCAGGTTGCTGCTGGAAGAGGTGTTAGTGAGGCCAGCAGGGGGCGCTCACCCTGTGGTCTGTGTGGGTCCTAACGCCCCAGTATAGTGATGGGGACACTATACTGTCAAAGAGCACCGTCCTTCAGATGAGACGTTAAACCGAGGTCCTGACTCTCTGTGGTCATTAAAAATCCCAGGATGTCTTTCGAAAGAGTAGGGGTGTAACCCTGGCATCCTGGCCAAATTTGCCCAGTGGCCTCTGTCCATCATGGCCTCCTAATAATCCCCATATATATATATATATATATATATATATATATATATATATATATATATATATATATATGTATATATATATATATATATATATATATATATATATACACACTGATTTGCTTCATCACTCTGTCTCCTCTCCACCAGTAAGCTGGTGTGTGGTGGGCGTTCTGGCGCACTATGGCTGCCGTCGCATCATCCAAGTGGATGCTACACATTGGTGGTGGTTGAGGAGATTCCCCCTTCCATGTGAAGCGCTTTGAGTGCCTAGAAAAGCGCTATATAAATGTAATGAATTATTATTATTATTATTATTATAATTCTCGCGCATGCGTCGTGGAAATCTCTTGAAGTCTCGTTTCAGGCCTACAAGGAAGAAAAGGAATAGTCGAATAAAGTCGTTATTTTTGTTTTATTTCCGCACAAAAAGTATTCTCGTCGCTTGATAAACTTATAGTTGAGCCACTGTTGCGACATGGAATATTTAAACATTTTCTTCATTGACTTTCTGGGACGTCAGGATTCATTCCCTTAGGGAGCCTATGTAGGAGTGATCCAGCTGTCACATTTAATCAAAAATACCTTAATTTGTGTTCCGAAGACGAACGAAGGTCTTACGGGGTTGGTACAGCATGGGGGTGAGTAATTAATGACTTAATTTTCATTTTTGGGTGAACTAACCCTTTAAAGTGTCATTATCCTTGCATATAAGTGTCAGCATCCTTGACTTCAGCAAGTTGACTTTTTTAGGTTCACTCAATGGAGTCATCAAGCAGTATATTCCAAGATTCTGAACGACGGAGAGGCTGGTGTACCAACTCCTACTCGGGCGCGTTCAACATCGAGATCTTCACGTCCATACCGCAGACTGATCGGCTATATGATGATTACGCTTCTACTCGCAGGTGACGTCCATTCAAATCCGGGCCCAGTCTGTAACATCGAAGGAAAGCCGCTGTTGTCGGATAAAATTGAGTCTGCAAACGTTTCTGATATATATCAAGGAAGCGACAATCTACATGTAAGCTCAAACGCATCCCTGCAAAACGCAATATTTAATCCGAGTGACTGTACCCATAAAAAACATCTAAATAGAATGGTGGTTAAAAGGAAGTTTGAACTCTTTCAACCAGTAAATCAGGCTAAAGCCTTGTGGGACAAACGACTTAAACCCAAAGGACTGCTTGGCGGACATCTGAATATCAGGAGCATTGTGTCAAAAACTGAGCAACTTGAAGGTTTGTTGACAGACTCCAATTTGGACTTTCTTTTTATTTCAGAGTCATGGTTAACTGAATCATCACCAAGGACTGTTTTTGCTATACCTGGGTATCAAGTCTTTAGGAAAGACAGAACATTAGGCAGAGGAGGAGGAGTTATTTTGTATGTTCGAAATCACCTTAAATGTGTTGAAGTGCATCATAATTCCTCGAAAGAACGTGAATGCATTACTGTTTCTATTATATTGTCCCCTCATATGTCCTTTACTGTTACAGGTATATACCGACCCCCAAATTCTAATAATACTTTTTATGAAAGATTCAAATCCTTATTAAAGGAAATTGGTACTAAGACTGAATTAAGAGTATTAGGTGATTTTAACATAAACTGGGCTGAGAAAGCAAGCAGGAAAAAACTCAAAATTATATCAGATACTAGGGCCCAACTAGGGTTACTCAATCATCACAAACACAAATAGATCTTATTTTTAGCAGTAAACCTGAGAGAATTACACAATATTTTAATTTGATAACTGGCATGTCAGATCATAATCTGACCTTAATTGTTAGAAAATTGACTAAACAAAGATTTTTATATAGAAAAGAGGGTAAAAGTTACTTTAATGTTATACCCAAAACCCTAGTCAGTCCATTTGAGGATAAGTTAAAGCGCTTGGACTGGAATGATGTTCTGCAGTCTGATGATATAGAAAAGGCATCTAACACTATGATGGCCAGAGTTAGTGAGACTAAAAATGAGTTTTGCAAAAAGGTCTTACATTCACGAAAAAAATATAATTTGCCATGGTTAAATGAGCAGCTTTGGAAGTTAATGAAGCAAAGAGACTTAGCGCTGAAGGCAGCTCTTAAATCCGGACTACCACATGACAGGAGAAAATTCCAAGAATTGCGAAATAAAGTAGTAAAAGAACTAAGGCAGGCTAAAGCTGATTACTTTATTAAATTAATCAATGACTCTAAGGGAAATAGTAAATTAATTTGGGAAAATATTAATAAAATTACAAAGAAGGAGTGTAAATCTGTTCAAAATTGGGTAATAAACGAACAATCAAAAGTAATAGAAGATAAAGGAAAAATAGCTACGATCTTTAATTCATTCTTTATAGACTCAGTACAGTGTCTGGTCAAGAATTTTGGTATAAGACCAAGAGTAATTGAATTGGCAAATACTGACTTCCCTGTTTTCACAATAAAAAATGTCTCGGAATATACAGTGATGAAAACACTCGATTGTTTAAAAGGGTCCAAGTCTAAGGATGTGTTTGATTTTGATGCAAAATTCTTAAAAAATTACAAATTAATACTATGTAAGCCTTTAACTTACCTGATAAATTTGTCAATAACACAATCCTATTTTCCCTCATCCTGGAAGGCTGCAGTAGTGACCCCTATCTTAAAATCCGGTGATAGAACAAACAAATCCAACTATAGGCCCATTAGTATACTCCCAATAGTTTCTAAAATTACAGAAAGGGTCGTTTGTGACCAGCTAGTCTCTCATCTAAATGAAGGTGAATTTACTTTGCACCCGATGCAGTTTGGCTTCCGAAAGCATCACTCGACAGAAACAGCAAATTGTTTTTTTGTGGAACAAATCAAAAGTCAACTTGATAAAGGCGGTGTCGTCGGAGCTGTGTTTTTAGATTTTAAGAAGGCAGGGTTGTGGACTCGAGTCGCATGACTTGGACTTGACTTGGACTCGAGTCCCAAATTTGATGACTTGCGACTCGACTTGACATATTCAAAGATGACTTGCGACTCGACTTAGACTTTGACAACAATGACTCGCGGCTTGACTCGGACTTGAGCCCTGTGACTTGGAAAGACTTGACCTACCTTCTAAAACCACAGATCAGAGTTGTAATAATCACTGACTGTAGTATAGCACTGTATCATTGACGCATGATCACAGCGCTGATTAGCGCTGTTTTCGCACGTTTGGCACTGAGCCAGAGAGCGCGAGTGTGTTCAGCAGCGCGAGTCAGTTGTCATTTATTATCACACGTTCAGACAGTTTTCAACCAAATGTTTTCTTTTTTCTTTTTCAGGCATTTAAATACACAAGTACTAGCAAACCATTTATAATTTGAGAAAAAAAACACACTGATATCTAAGTAAGCGGAAATAATAAACCTTTCAAATGTAATTTTGAGACATGTTATTTTCCCCCCACAACAAACGCACATTTTAGCCTATAGGTAACTATAAAGTCTTCTCCCTGTTCACCAGCCACTCACTTTCATGTCTTTCGGGAGAAATGGATGGATTTACGTTAAAAAGTGCCACGTGGCGCTTGATACGTCGCCATAGAAATAGGAATGTTCTAGTACAATTACTGTCGCGTTAACAAAATAATTTAACCAGGGACTCAATATTTTACTTAATTTTACTTAACTTAATGTGTAGCAAATCACGATTAATTTTCCCAATGAACAGTTACTTTTATTTTTTTTATTTTTAAATCTGCATTGCCACAATAAATTTGATAATATTATATATTATTATATTATATCATATTTTAAAAGCCTTTCTGATGTAAATTAGTATACATTTCATTTACTATAGTAATTAACACTGAGACAGTAATTTGTGCAAAAAGCACTAATGACTTGTTTAAGACTTGAAGCTTAAACTCGAGGACTTGCAACTTGACTTGGACTTGTCTGTCTTGACTCGGGACTTGACTTGGGACTTGAATGCAAAGACTCGAGACTTACTTGTGACTTGCAAAACAATGACTTGGTCTCACCTCTGTAAGAAGGCATTTGATACCGTTAATCATAACGTTTTACTTTTGAAACTTTCTAAATTTAATTTATCTGCTAATACCATGACCTGGATGGAATCCTATTTGAATAACAGAAAACAATGCACAAGAGTGGGTGATAAGTGTTCCTCATTTGCTAACTGTATTTCAGGGGTCCCTCAAGGGTCTATTTTAGGACCTCTTTTATTTAGTATATATATAAATGACCTCCCTCAAGCATGTCCGGATGTTAACATCCAAATGTATGCTGATGACAGTGGCCCTCATTTATCAAAAGTGCGTACACCATATTTCCAGCGTACACCTGGCGTACACCCAAAACCACGGTGACTTTGAGAATTATCAATATGGACGTTGGCGTACGGCACGCTCAAATCCTACACCAGCTCAGGAGGTGGTGTACGCACATTTTGAGTTAGTGCGGAAATGCGCAGAAAAATTCCTAACACCACAAAACGCACTGACAAACTAAAAGATATATATTATGACCCACTGTAAAAAATATTTTTTTTTATAAAAAACAACAACAACATAGTAATTATAAAATTCAGTGTTTATTTTTGTGGAACATGGACTTAAATGTTTAATTTGTGTGACTTTACCAAAACATTTTATTTGTAGCCATATGTAGCTATTCCTTTAGTTGCGAGCCTGTGCGCTTTAACTGGCTTTTCAGGGTTAGGCCCGGCAGGTGCGCACGGACTGGGTTCGGTAATGAAAGGCTTTCAATGACAAAAAAATAACTCAGACTGACAAAATAATAAAAAATACATTCTTCTTCTTTTAAATGATAATAATAATAATGACATTCTTCTTCTAAATAACAATAAGCGTCATTAATACAAATCATGATAATAAGAAGAAGAATATTACAAATTGTCATGCAATTATTAATGTGAATGAATGGTACTTCACATCACATCATCATCATCACTATTAAACACCCCAATACATGTGAGGTGATTCGAAATTGAATGCTAATTCAAAAGACGTGCTGTAAAATAATGCACTGTGATAGGTCATTTCGGCTCCACGTCGGAGAAGTTGCTCTTCTTTGCCGTCTTCCGTGTGTATATGGCGTAAAATGAGGGCGTGGGGGAAGCGGAGACTTGAATATTTAGGGGCGTGTTATTCTAATGACGATCGTTTTCAGCCGCGGGATTTATCAAGGGCAGGTATTGCGTAGGCCCTACACCTGGATTTCAAAGGTACGCACAGCTTCATAAATCAGGCGGTGAGAGGAGTGTAAGCATAATCTTACGCCAACATATACGCCCGTTTCTACGCAAGAATGATAAATGAGTGCCATTGTGATTTTTACCCATGCAAGATCTAAAGAATACGTTGCAGCCAAACTGACAGCCTCGATGATAAGGTATCGGATTGGCTGGCAAATTCATGTTTGACCCTTAATTTAAGTAAAACAGTTTGTATGTATTTTACAGCCAGGATCAATAATTCAGTTAATCCTGATATTTTAATTAACGATGAAGTTATTACATCCGTGACACATGTTAAATATTTGGGCATTATAATTGATGCAAATCTGACTTTCAAAAAACAAGTTAGTAAGGTAATCAAGACTGTTAAATTTAATCTGAACAACTTTAAGAGTATCAGACATCATTTGTCACTGTCTGCTGCAAAAATTTTGTACACACAATGATTGTTCCCCATTTGTCTTACTGCATAACAACCTGGTCACAGGCAGGTGTGACTACGCTCAAGCCCATGTATTCACTTTACAAACAAATTTTAAAAGTATTAGACAAAAAACATAAGGATTATCATCATTGTAATATTTTGAAAAAATATAATCTTCTCAATTTTGAAAATGTTTTATTTTATTCAGACACATGTCTAATGTTTAAAGTTGTCCATGAACTTGCACCCCCTCCTCTTAGAGGATGCATAGTTTTTTCAGGCAGTGGCAGAGCCGGTAGAACTAGAGCATCAACTAGGGGTGATTTGGTGCCGCATTTTAGAAAGTCAACCTTTGGTCAATCCGCCTACTCCGTTAAAGTAGTGGGGAAGTGGAATTCAATACCCACCAACATTAGAAACTCAGGAAGTTTTGCAGTATTTAAAGCTAGCCTCAAAATTTATCTAAAATCAGCACAAGAGTGTCGCCATTAATTGTTGCATTGCATTTTCTATATTCTGTATCTGGTGTATTTATCAAATAGTTTTTTTATCAATTTTAAATTGATGGATAAAATGTCATTTGTTAATTGATGTAGTGCATTTGTTGTTTAGTGGTTGCTTTGTGTCTTTTGTTATGTTTTGTCTACCTGCCTAGGGACAACAGATGCAAATGAGCTGTTAGCTAACTCTGGTGCAATTGTTTTAAATTGTGCGCTGTCCCTGTCAAATAAAAAACAGAAATAAAAAATAAATAAAATATTCGCTTCACAAATGTTTTTTTTTTATTTTTGTTAAGAATGTTATTTAAATGATTCCAGAATTGCCTAGGGTTAATGAAATCGCGAGAGAAACAGTCTCTGTAATAATTCGATTTGGTATTCCTAGTTTCAGTTTTACATTTATTCCTTAACTGCCTGTAAATTGACCCATCCAATTCATCTTTTGAGAGACGATATTTACCCCAAGCTGTATCTCTTTGTTTGAACAGTTGAAGTAAATTAGAATTTATCCATGGTAAATGCCTACCTTTGACCTTAAAGGGTTAGTTCACCCAAAAATGAAAATTAAGTCATTAATTACTCACCCCCATGCTGTACCAACCCCGTAAGGCCTTCGTTCGTCTTCGGAACACAAATGAAGATATTTATGATTAAATGTGACAGCTGGATCACTCCTCCATAGGCTCCCTAAGGGAATGACACCGGACGGCCCAGAAAGTCATTAAAGAAAATGTTTAAATATTCCATGTCACAACAGTGGCTCAACTATAAGTTTATCAAGCGACGAGAATACTTTTTGTGCGAAAAAACAAACAAAAATAACGACTTTATTCGACTATTCCTTTTCTTCCTTGTAGGCCTGAAACGAGACTTCAAGAGATTTCCACGACGCATGCGCGAGAATTGCGATCTCCTTCAACTACTTCAGTTAAGTTCTCGCGCGTGCGTCGTGGAAATCTCTTGAAGTCTCGTTTTCTGATGATCTCTCAGATTTAATCATAAATATCTTCATTTGTGTTCCGAAGACGAACGAAGGTCTTACGGGGTTGGTACAGCATGGGGGTGAGTAATTAATGACTTAATTTTCATTTTTGGGTGAACTAACCCTTTAATCGTTCTCACAGGACCATGTTTATCAACTATGGTTTTTACTTCAGTATGGAAGAAATTCCATGCCTCTTCTACAAGTGGAATTAGTTGAAGCCTGTCCCATCTCATATCTAATATATCACTTATGAAGTAATCAATATTAATATTTTTACATTGCCTTATTGTGATATATTTATATGGGGAACTCTGTATTTTAATTTTCCAGATGCAGTATATTATAGAATGGTCACTAAAGCAATCTGATAAAACACCCGATTTAATAATCCTATCTGGATTGGAAACAAGGATCCAATCAAGCAATGTAGCAGAACGGCCATCAACTCTCGTGGGTTCTTTTATTAATTGAGTAAGGTTTACGCTGCCTAAAAGGTTTCTATCACCCGAGGAAGACCGATCCAACCAGTTATTATTAAAGTCACCCAGTATGATCAGTTCATTGTGTCTGTCAAGAGAATTAATAGTAGCCAAGATACCATTTAAGGAATCAGTGGAAGCAGAGGGAGGTCTGTAAATATTTCCAATAGTAAGCTGTTTGTTTTCATGAAAAATGATATTAGTAAAAAGACACTCAAAGTTAGTAGGCTCCACTTTAGGAGATACACACTCAGAGACGAGATTTGTATCAACATAAGTAGCTACACCTCCTCCTCTTGATGTCCTATCAGCTCTATATAAAACAATTATCAATTCCCACCTCATCATTAGTGATTTTGTTATGAAGCCATGATTCAGAAATAGTGATTATATTAGGTTTATGTAAAGCAACCCATACCCTGAGAAGATCAATTTTAGTAGCAATGCTCCTGATGTTGAGATGAATTACTTTTAATCCTTTAATTAGATCAATAACTCACAAATAAGTAGGCATATAACAGATAATAGCAGATGGCGAGAACAACAATGTTAACAAATTTAGACAAACAAAAACAAATATAAAACAAAAACAAACTAAGCAAGCAAAACAAATAGTTCATAGTTAAGCAGTACTATGAAGAATAAATTAATCCGAGAGTCTCATTACTTACATAAATAATAATTTGTAACTAAAAATAAAAATATTTTTACCTTAATCATTTCATAATAGTTCATTAACAATTCATAATGGTTTCACAGAGAATGCATCAGATTAATTAGCTCATAACTAGACAAAATATGAGTAATGCATATAACTTTATATTCTGGACTGCCAAATTAAAGACTTACAGTAGCTCTATATAAGCAGTACAAAAAAAGACAAACCAGATCAGGTCACAGACTACAGCAACCAGCCGTCAGCAAGGAAAAAGGAAATAGGCTATTAAAGCAGAAAAGTCAAAACAGAACCACGGTCCAAACAGTATCAATAAACAAGCAAGCCTTCAAAAAGAGAAATAAGGCCTATCCAGATTAAATAGAAAGTTTAAATAGGACAACAAAGGCCAAAACTGCAAAGCACAGTAAAAAACAAAACACCAGTGAGTTCTAAATAGCAGGAAGGAGTGATGCTACATAGTCTCTGGCTTCATCAGCTGAGGAGAACATTTTCCTACCTCCCTCCTTCGCATTGATGGAAAGTCTTGCAGGAAATAATAGCGCAGGCTTTGTAGACAGTTTGTAGAGGTCCGCCATGACTTCACGATACTTTGATCGCTGTTCCATTACTTCTGGAGTGTAATCATCGTAGATCGCGATAGATGCTCCACGGTACTGAAGCCTTCCCCTTCTAGCTCTAGCTTCACGTATAATAGCCACTTTCTGCTGGTACCTTAGAAGGCGTATGATGACTGGCCGAGGCCGCTGACCTGGGCTCGGTTTAGCAATGAGAGTACGGTGAGCCACTTCACAATCCCGAACACTTCCATCAGAAGCCCCGAAAAGAAGGAGGTGGGCTGACCGCCCTCAATTGATTCAGGTAGGCCGAGTAGCCTAATATTATTGCGGCGGCTACGTGATTCCAGATCAGCCACTTTAGCCAGCAATTTAGTGTTATTCGCCGACAGTGAAACACAGGAAGTTTCCAAAGTTGAAATACGCTCATCTTGTAAGTTTGCATTGCTCTCAAGTGCTGATATTTTCTGAGCATGATCAGACAAAGTCTCTTGCATACAATCAAGTTTAGTTTCGAGCGAAGAGAAAGGAGCTTTAAAATCCACAGCGATTGATTTCCTGAGGTCATCCAGGAGGCTAGAAAGAGTCACCACATTCAGCTCATTGGTAATTTCTTCAGTAGCAGCCGATCCTGCATTTTGATCCTTCCTATTAAGTCTAGTTCCCTTAGCAGCCATAGGAAAATCAGCTTATCAAGTTAATAGTAAAACAAAAAAGTCGTGAGAATGAGACTCAAGGAGCGACAACTACACCAACACACTCGTCGCCGCCATTTTTTCAAATTGTGTTCACTTTCTTCACTTTGAGATATGCCTAGGACTTGAACCGTGTTGGCCAATCCCTGCGTTGATGGAAATTGCATATTGTTGGCACTCTGCATCCCAGGCAATCCTTGCCTAGATAGAGGCAAATTTTGTAGAGTGATAGATTGTCCAGTCCTAGCCACTATCCTGTCGAGTTTGGCTCCAATCCCACTTAAACAGGATTACTAAACACAATTGTGTTTATGCAGGTTTAAGCTAAACTCTACACAACACTGGCCATCCAGGAGCAAGATTGTATACCCTTGACATAACAGAAAGGGGTAACTGAAACCTAAACCCATTTCATCAAATTTCTTACAGCAGCTTTGTGCTTGCTCGGCAGAATGCCATCTGCACACATCTTCCAGTTGTCCTTCACTGCAATGGAGACCACAATGATCTGCACTCTTGAGGTGGGCCTGTCCAGGTAAACAACAAACTGGTACTCCAACAACTTGCGATCAACTCCAAATCCAAACGAAATCCAAACGAAAAAGTCAATTATAAACAGCAACTGGATGCAGTTAGTGATGTTACGTCTGACACCGACGCTCCGAAGCTTGCTTCAAACTCGAACGGTCCTTGCAATGAACCACTGCTTCGGAGCTTGTATCATTACGTCACTAGTCACGTGAAAATGACGTCTGAAGCAAACACACTGGTTCACTCCTGTAGTGAACCACCTGACTGCTTTGACAGCCCAATCCAGTGTTGACAGATTTGAAACCTGGCGGCTGTATTTCTTATAAAAGTGAAGCCAAACCATTGCAACACCGTGGGTTGTAGTAGTCGGTGTTTGGATTGGCGTTATTGTTGAGGAGAGTGGATTGAGTTTATTTCAGTATTGTGATGGACCCGAGAAAGAGAAGTCGTTCCCAAGTTTGGGAACACTTTAAACTTATTTCCCCGGATAAGGTTAGTTCTTTGACAGTTCTGCATACAAATATTTTTACATATGTAGTGAATGATATGGAGAAAGACAGAAACTTCAAAAACCCTATGCTACATTACAAGTACAACCAGTTACACAAGCACATCATTTTCAACATACAAAAATATCAGTCCCACCAGTTAACAAGTTATAGAGTTCTGCTTCCCGCAGATAAACAAGATAAAGCTTTCACACATGATACTGCTAAAAAAAAACTATAGAAACCATTACAGACATTATATTGAATTAACCATTACATTTTCAAACTTCATGGGAATTTTATTGGTTGTAATGGGAATTATAGTGGTCTCTGTGGGTCTCTACTGATATGTGTTGGGTTCTATTGGTGGGGGCATTAAATGCTGATGGAATATGTCCCAAACACACTACAAAAAATAATTCTGTAGTGGTTTAAATGGTAAAAGCCAATGGTTCCTATTGGTATTTTAATAGAAACCATTAGAATTTCTGTGGTTCCAACTTTTTTTAAGCTGGTCTGATCTTCTCTCCTTGTCTAAAGAAATAATTACACAAACACACATCATGCTTAATGTTTTATTATCGAGGTGAACACATGAAATTAATCAGTATCTGTAAAATTCACCTACATAAATGAGTTTCACAGCACTAACACTGTTTCAGCTTTGATCGCCTCGGTAAACACGTAATAAACGGGGCGTTAACATATACGCCTACTTGCATTTTATGGTTGTCAGCTTTGTTGCATTACATTTACTTCACCAGGAGATGGTGCTGCAATTTCTATCTGAATGAAGCTTCGAGTAATGAACCATTTTCAACACAATTGTATCAGAAAGCAATAATGCTTCGAAACGCTTCATTTGGCCATCACTACGTATAGATGAACACAGGATAATTTACAGTAGAAATATTCCGTAGAACACACAAGACAGGACAAGACTGAGATAAACTCTGGTTAGTGAGCATCTGAGACATCAAATAATCTGACAACAAGACAGGACAAGAGAGGGTTAGAAGAAGCCAAGATAATGAGAGGAGATGAGGAACAGGTGGAGAGGAATGAGCGTAATGAAAAGTGATAACAGCTGTCAGTAATGAGAGTGAAAACGGTGTGTGTGTGTGTGTGTGTGTGTGTGTGTCCAGCAGAGGGAGACAGAGGAGACAGGATCATGACATTGAGGTATTTGGGTCCCAAATACTGGTAGAAACTTTGTGAAGTATTTAATGCTAGCAGGGTGACTGGCATTGTCCAGTACTTTCAGAATCAAGGTGATCTCTCCAATGTCAGCCTTTGCAGTCGCCTCAGAAACAATCTCATGGAAAAGAAAAAGAGCAAGTTGTCCATATATCCACACGTACAGTCAATCAAATAATTTAAAACTGGGATAGGTACCTTCAGTCCTGGAGGGCCACTGTCCTGCAGAGTTTATCTCCAACCCTGATAAAAACTCACCAGCCTGTAGCTTTCTAGTAATCTTGAAGACATTAATAAGCTTGTTAAGGTGTGTTTGATTAGGGTTGGAGCTAAACTCTGGAGGACAGTGAACTGCCAGGACCGAAGTTAACCATCCCTGATTTAGAATCATCTTTAACTTCAGAAGCTCCACTGGGCATTCAAGAGCATCACTGTAATACCTGGCAACCATTGTGCCATAGCCAAGCATAGCCACATCACGTAGAACTGGTGTTTCTTGAACTTTGTGACTCAAAGCCAGACTCTGTGTTGGTTACAAGTTCAGTCATTATTTCTCATGCTAAGGAGCTTTAAGCTTTGAGTCAATCTTCAGATATGAGTGTACGCACAGAGTGTATCTTAATGGTGTCCAAGTTAGCAGTGACCATGTGCACAGAGGCCAGAAGGACTTGAGTGAACTCAGGGATGGAAAGTTCATCTGCCAAGATCTTCTTGAATTTTAAAGCATCTAGGGTGCCAACTGCAGGAACAGCATCTAAGATCCATTTCCTTAGAGTAAAGATGAGTGACAATTTAAAAGAAAAAGAAAAAAAAACTTTTTCAGACTGTTAAATTTGACTTTGATGTACCTGAAATTTGGTCTGGTTTTAAACTGAGACCAGATTCCCTCAACAGCATCCACACTCGCAAAACGCATAAGCTGAATATATTTCAGAGGAACATCTTCAGGGTTTTCATCCAGTTTTTGGGTTGCCAGATGATTCAGAGCATCTACTATCTTTATGAATACCAGTAAAACAAAAAGGAGAGAGTTAAAATACTATTATTATTTATTAAGAAAAAAATGAAGATGTATCGGCCCTTTACAGGTGTTTTAATAGGTAAAAAGTACTGGGTGAGTGATGTTGAATTGCACGTTATGTCTGTTTGATCCACATAAAAGCAACTGCATTCGTAAAGAGAATGGGCGATACATCTTTAACACGCTGCGCGCGCTCCCGCAGCCGGCCATCAATTTTCGGCGGACCATCACTTTTCGGCACGACAGCGGAATTACCGGTATTGACAACACAAGCATGGTTATTTTTGCAAGTATTTAAAAATATTTAAAATTGTTGCATCTTTTAAATAACATTTAGGGTATGTTTTTATTACACAGTGAGTCTATAGGAATACCAGACTTACATTTCACTGCTCGTTGTATGAACTATAACTGGTATGTGACAAATAAAGAGCAAGACAGCGCTTGTGTTGTTTGAAGACGTGAGAGTGCGCGCGCGCGCGGCCAGGGCTCTCTCTCTCTCTGCTCGTTACGCGCCCTGTCATGCGCAGCAGTCATTCTATTCTACATCACTCACCGATCAAAATAGGCTTTGGCGGGACACAAATTTGCTTTGGCGGCCGCCAAAAAGCGGACGATCTGACGGGTTTTAGAAGATTAAATACAACCTGAAACTAAAAAACAGACCCGACCTCTATTTGAGATCGGCCTTTATTTACCCAAACCTGCAGCCACACCAGGCGTGTAAAAGAGACAATCGTCTATTTGGGACTCGGCTATTATTTGAAGTTTTACGGTTTCTTTTAAAACAATGCCGAATTTTCTTTCTTTTTTATAGATTTTTCACATTATTTTACATAAAGAAAAATGCATGCTGCACATGTTCTTGTGAAAAAAAAGTATATTTTATATAAAATGCCCATAAGTTTCAAGCATTATTTTTCACCATCATGATCAGGAAGTAACTCTCATAATACAATTAAACGGATAACTATATACAATTATATTACACAAAATCAATGTTTTAAAATGCTTATTGTACTATACCTTAATGTATCATTATAATACGTATAAAGTGACGTTTCGTGTGTAATAATATGTTTCGTGTCTATGCAAATTACGCTCCAAAACGTTAGGTGGCGTTACTCGGTTTAGAACGTAAGCTCCGCCCCTCACTTCCGGTCCTGGCGCTGGTGTTAGAACGTAAGCTCCGCCTCTTACTTCCGGTTCTGGCGCTGGGGTTCTGAAACTGGTGGTGCTGCGGGTCTGCAGCTGGATACTATAGGTTCGTACTGGTATACAAAGTGATCCTCGTCGCCTAGATAACATTTCTAAGAAATGTGTTCTTTGATTTATGATTGCTGATACACTTAATTTATTAACATTTAATCATGTTATGGTAATAATATTAAATTAAGGTTAATTCAAGGCTGTTAATATGCACGTATTCGCAATGTAATTTTTTATCTATATAGTAGGCTATTCTACTGGCCTACTCTCCGGTCGTCCTCACATGTATAAATGTAGTAAAACATGGTTTTACTACAGTAATATTGTAGTAGTAACTTAAAAAAAAAAAACATTACAGAAGATCTGTTGAATCTTTATATTTTATCATGCAGAATGTAATTCATGATTTAATTCATTCCAAGGCTTAATTTATTTGATCCAAAATAAGCAAAAACAGTAGCCTAATATTGTGAAATATTTTTACAATTTAAAATAACTGATTTCTATTTGAATATATTTTAAAATGTAGCCTAATTTATTTCTGTGGTCAAAGCTGAATTTTCAGCATCTTTACTCCAGGTCAGTACTCTTCAGTGTCGTGTGATCCTTCAGAAATGCTTTTCACTGCAACTGTACTTTTCACACAATTTTATAAATTTTTTCATTGCTGGCTTATTTTAATAAGAGACCATCAAGAGACCAACATTGGTCCTCCACAGTATCAAGTTTTTGCCATCAAATTCTTCTTTGCAATCAGATTCTTTTAAAAAATTAGGTTAATTAAAGAGACTGTTCACGCCACGTCTGTTCCTGAGCCGGTTAAGAACCAACTCCGTTGCCTTTGCTCAGAGACTCTCAGACCTTCATGGCCACAGTGAAGTCATAAACATCTTCAAGCATGGCTCACAGAAGGTTGCTGTTGTAATTAGGTTTTAAGAAGCCCTAAAACCTTGTATATCTATATTCTTATTATTATGGTTGTTATTAATAGTCAGTGGTGGAAAGAGTACTGAAAAAGCATACTCAAGTAAAAGTACTGTTACTTGTCAAAAAATGTAGTGAGAGTAGAGTAAAAGTACCGGTCCTAAAAACTACTCAAAGTAGGAGTAAAAAGTAGCCCTTTTAAAAGTACTCAAGAGTAGTGAGTAGTGAGTATTATGCTATGAATGTTAGTCCACCTTATACCCTGCAAATTGAAAATGTAGCTTACTCTTTTATCACAGATTCATAGAAAAAAAGAAACAGTATTTCAATATTTTATTTTTGTATTAAATATTAAACAGTTTTATTTTTGACTGCTAGCACTAAAAATACAGCGTTTCCCCTACCATTGTTTTGGACGACTCCCGCCCCCCCTAAAATGCTTACAAAATCCAGTCATAAAAAAGGAATTTATAACTCGGAATTTCACGGAATTTGTAAATTTTTTGAGGAATAAATAGAAAGCAGTTCAGTACACTTGAAATCAAATCGCGATATAGTGTGCGTGTGTGTGAATATTAAACCACAAAGACAATTTAAATACGAATCCTGCATGTTCTGTGTGAATGAATGGTGCAGCCGACGCGCAGTTTCATTTACCACACACACACACACACTGAAGCACGTGTGAGGTGTGACGCTTGCGCTGTTTTTTTGCCTATATGAAGACACAAACGCATGAACTTCCTCCAGGCTCAAGATCCACTCCGAAAGTCACTTCGTGAACAAAATAAATTGGCGCCATGTGTCTCGAAGTCTGTTGATGCTGGTTTGATGCAAAGTTTTCCGCGCGCGATTTGATTTGACGGGAATCACGCATGGAGTCACATGATGACTTATTATAAAAATAAATATTAATATAAATGTAGCGACGCCAGGTTCAGGGAAAATAGCGCAGTAAAAGTACCGATACAGCACTTAAAATGTACTCAAGTAAAAGTAAAAGTACACTGTTTTTAAACTACTTGAAAAAGTACAATTCCTAAAAAAAACCTACTCAATTACAGTAACGAGAGTATTTGAAATTCGTTACTTTACACCACTGTTAATAATGATTAAATCTAAAGCTTTTGAGACTATTCTTTTTTTTTTTTTTTTTTTTGATTTGTCATGAAGATGTGACCATTTCCTCCTTTTTATGTAGGCTTACTAAATAATCTTGATATTAAAAAAAGGGAGGGGGGTGCCCTTTTTCAGTTTCAGCACATGCCCCTCAAAAGGTCTGTGCGCGGCCCTGTAAAACACATACAGTAGGCTACTGTAGAAAAATATCCTTTTATCACTAGTAAAATTAGATTAGCTACTTACGAAGATTCACATGTTGACTTGCTGAAATATCAGAAAAAGAGTAATATTCATTTAAATAGGTCCTACAGTGGCAATTTTGTCAAATTCTGATATGCTATGATATGCAATCAAATTATGTCATTTAAAAGTTGCAGGTTACTTACCCACAAGAGCTATAGTCAAGGCCAATACAACAGCTCTCATGATCAGCGGTTGTGCAAAAACACCATGTCTGTTTTGAAGCCAAGCTTTTGCTGACCAAATACTGATCTCAAAATGTATGATTAACCAGTTGTTTAGCAGAACCAACCGGTTGTGTTTTTACTCCTGCCAGCTCATTGGTCTAACTTGGCAATCCAGTGGAACCTGGACTTTAGTGCTTAATCCTGTAATACTATATATATATATATATATAAAGCATGTTATATTTAATCAGTCGCAATAATTATATTTATTTTATTTAGTACTACTTGTGAGCAATCATATAGTTAAGAAAGGCATAATATCTCTCATGTACAGTCGAACTATTGCAAAAAGATTTCTTACATGAGGCAGAGGTATCATCCTGAAGTGATGACCAGCTGAACATACATTATTCTGCCTAGTATGCACATTATTCGGCTACTTACCAAAAAATAAATTGACATGAAATATTGATTTAAACTGTAATTGTTTTATTATGCGATTAGAAAGAGAGTGCGGAGTGATACATGAGAATACAAAAAGTGTAGGAAATCGGTTGCTGGGGTGTGGACAACAATGAATTATGCAAGTTATATATCCCAAATGCAATAATATGATTAGCTCACTAGAGGGTAACAGTGTGTTATTTGAACATGACAGTGGAATAGTGGACATCCTCTGTTTCTGTGGTGTATGTTTCACATAAGGCTGTAGGGATTGAAGATGCATCTTTTGTTTTAAAACTAATGCTGGAATATTGAATGTCTTGATTGTCGGCATCTGCTTTCTGCGTGAGGTCACAGGATGCTGCGTTATCGTGCACCGAGTCATACTGTTGGGAGAAACACAATAAAAAATAAGAAAAGTTAACTTTTTAAATAAATGTGTGTGAAACTAAATTTAGTGTCATCCATTCTCACCAGCACCTCCTCCTTTTCAACCCTGTGGGTTTTAGACAAGGCACACCTTCTCCTCCTTAAAGAAACACAACTATTTATATAGTACACAGTGGGGTCCAAATTTTATTTAAAAAAAATAATTATTACAAATTATATTCAAATATTATATGGTAACACTTTCTATGAAGCCTGTATTTATAATGCATTACAATGGTATTCTTAATGCATTATAATACATGCATCATGGCTTATATACAACCTTAAAATATGTAATATCTTCTTATGAATTATTATAACAACAGGTACAATACATTATAATACTTACCTATTTGTGGTTATAACTTTTAAGAGTATGCATTATAACAGCCTGCATTTATAATGCATCATAAGGGTGTTCTTAATGCATTATAATACACACATAATGCCTTAGAAACAACCTTATAGTGTGTTGTATAATTTCATAAATAATTGTAACAACAGTAATAATACTTACCTATGTGTGGTTATAACTATCAAGAGTATGATAATCATAATTTATAACACACAATGATTGTATGTTATATATCCCATATATTTTACTTTCCCAAGTCTCGTATCTTAGCATTGTTTACTTAGATCTGCAAAGGATCACACTTCATCTTATGAGTGATCTTTACTGCTTAAAGTAAAGTGACAAAAACATCTTCTTTTTAACATCTAAAAAGCTTTATAATGTGGTCATACCATGTATAAGTGTTCTTTGTCTGCTTTAAGTAAAGTAATTAAAGTTAAGTCTTCTTTTAAACAGCGATAAAATATCATGAAGGGGTTACAAGACATTTGCTTTGTAATTTTTTTTACTTGCTTCCAGTTTCCAGTGAGCTTAAGGGACAGGTCACTAGGTCACAATGAAATTAACATTAACCTCATTGGAAACACTCAAATATGAAAAAAAGTACCAGTGAACCACTGAAAGTGCCAGTAACCACCCTAACACATTCTTGGCCAACTTATACATGACATTAGAAAATACAACTTACATGAATGTGGTTAACCAGACTGTAAAATAACATATTTTTGTGCACTCGTGTGCACCTCAAGCTGTATAACTGTTAATATTGTATATGTAAATGTATCTTTACTTATCATTTTCAAGACAAGAACAAAAATAACCAATAAGCTGGACATTAAAAAAAAGTTTTCTGCATACACTTTAACACTTCTAAATATCAATTGAAAATGTTTGTTGAAAAGGGAATGACCTTTCTGGTTTCTTTTTGTATAAATATTAAGCTACCAATTAAATCGACATGCTTTTCCCCTATCTTACATATGTATTAGATTTGGCAAAGCCTCGTAATTTTTCATTTTTTTTTTATGAATAAAACATGATTTGCATTGTGAATGTATCATTCTCTTGTACTTTTCCTCGCAACTTTGATTTTGACCTTAAGGGAAATGTCTTATAACCACTTCATGATATCTTATGGCTGTTATACTTAACTTTTGTTAAAGCAGACAAAGACCACTTAGAAATTTTATGACCACATTATAAAGCTTTTTAGATGTTTAAAAGAAAACTTTACTTTAAGCAGTAAAAGACCAGATGAAGTGTGATACTATGCATATCTAAGTAAACAATGTCAAGAAATGAGACTTGGGAAAGTAAAATAAGGGATATATAATCCATTATAACTTAAGTGGATAAAATTACGTTCATTGTGTGTTATAAATTATCACACTCAATAGTTATAACCACAGGTATTACTGTTGTTATGATTATTTATGAAATGATGCAACATACTATAAGGCATTATGTGTGTATCATAATGCATTAAGAACACCCGTATGGTGCATTTTAAATGCATGCTTCATGTGTTATAATGCATTGTACTCTTAAAAGTTATAACCACAAATAGGTACGTACATATTATAATGTATTGATGTTATGATTATTTATAAGATAATACAACATATTATAAGGTTGTTATAATACAAATACTGGCTTTATAGAAAGTGTTACCGATTATATTTATATATTATCAAATTGCATTAAATTATTTTACAATTTGAGTCAACATTTTTAACAGATTTAATTTAATTTGTGACAAAATAGTGCAGAATCTTAAATAATTCTATTTACTTTAGCTCATAATTTTAGGTTTTAGGTTTTTCAAAATCCTTTAACTTAAAACAAAATTTACTGACCTATACCACAGGACTCCTATGAACGCAAGAGTCAAAAACACACACAGTACCACTGCAGTGTTTCGTAGTGCTGTGCTCTCCTCTCGGTCTGTAAGCAGAAATTAATCATAAAAGAAACACTCAGACTGCTGCAATCATTTCAGACTAAAGCACATGAATCATGAGAGAAGTGTCACCTTCTACAGCACAGGAATACTCTTGAAGATCTTCATTGCTGACTGAATCCAGGTACAGCTTGTTGGCTTTAGTGAATCCATCCGTTACCAGCCGTCCGTTCTTGTACCAGATGTAAGTATGATTGTTGTTCAGGGTGCATTTAGTTGAACAGCTTAATATCACTTCCTGTCTCTCTGATATAATGTTTGGGCTGCTTATCACCGTCGTATCTGAAAAACAGAGTTGAAGTATTTCAAGTTTGGCCCAACATTGATTTGGACTGACATGGAAAACAAAAACTTAAAATGTGTATAGTATAGTATAAAATGGAGTATAGTTGATGGCAGTACATTTTCTGTGAATCTTCTCATTAAAATGTTATCAAATCCATCATGATCAGTACCTGTAACAGTAAGATTGACTCCAGGTGATCCAGAGTATTTTCCTCTTGCTGTGTCAGTGATGATCCTGAATTTATATTCTCCAGAGTCGTTCATCTTGAGCTCTTTGATTCTCAGTGTGTTTCCCTCATACTCCACACGACCAGCAAACTGATGCCCCTCACGCAGATCATTGAAGTCACCAGGCTGACCGTAATGCCAGAATTCTTTATTTACAGTATAACCAGAGGGATGTGAGTATGTGCTGGAAATATCTACTGTTGAGCCCATCAAAGCACAGACTCTTCTAGAGGAGTAAGACACATCCCAGCAGCCACTCTTAGAAATACCTGAAAGAGTCACAGATTAACATGTAAAACTCACACTTACTTTAAAACTTGTTTAAATATACACATGGATGAACAAACAGTACCGCATTGTGTGTATTATTTGACACTCACACACAGAAGAGGAGCGATGTTTAAAGTTAATATCAAGAGCACAGGAATATCTGCCAGCCTCTGTGCTGGGTGACACAAGTATGTTGTTAGACCTTGTAGATCTTAAATACTGTCCATCCTTCATCCAGTGATAATACTCAGCTCCAGCGGTGCAGGAAGGATCACAGGTCAGTTTTATACTCTGATCTTTTGGGTCTGTAGGATTCATTCTCACCTGCAGGACTGAATTAAAGTAAAAAATAAGAAATACTTCATCACATGACAAAAGAAAACAGCTGAAGTGACCAGAATCTAGACTCAGTTTCACCTTTGACTGTTAGATTGACGGCGACTGAGCTGAGATGTTTAACTCCATCCTTCATGATGAACATGAGCTGATATTCTCCAGAGTCTCTCTCTCTCAGGTCTGATATTGTGAGTGTTGAACGGTCGTATAAGAACTCCTGCTTCACCCGTCCTGAGTAGTCCGAGTCTAAAGTCAAATCTTCAGGTTCATCATTCTTTCTCCAGTTTGAACTTTGTTTCTGGCTGACCCAGAACACAGTTGTGATGTTGATGTTGGAGAAATAACACGTCAGTGTCTCCTGAAACTCCTTCACAGCACAAATATTCTCTTGACTACAGGACACAGAGAGGCGGTCCAATGTTACAAAGCCTGAACAAGAAAACATTTCATTACTGAGATAAAATTTACATACAGACAGAGGAGAGATCCTCAATTGTTACAATCCAGATTCACCAATCTGCTGCTCACACACACACACACACACACACACAACCATGATGATCAATTTAGGCCAATTTTAAAGATTGTCAAAAAAGTATTTTTTAAATGTAGCATCTGGATAAATCATGGTTCGTTCATCTGAACACAAATAATGCACATTGCTTCTGAAATCCAAAGCTTTTACACTCTGAACTTGTGAATGTAAATTAGGACTCTCGGCAATCTAAATTACCGGCATGGTGCCAACATGTCTGGGATTAGATTGCTTTCGGACACCATTTACGACTGTGCGATCCTCTCCAGAGACCATCGTACACTCCTCTCTACTCACTTAGGCCACATCAAAGGAATTCCAAGCTATACGATATATGAACTATAAGTGATTGTAATTATGCATCAAGATGTATCTCTGTATCCCTATGCCCTTTTTGCGCAGTTCTTGATACCTTCAGAATCCTCTTGGTCTGACCAAGCCAGATATATATATATGAGCATACAGTAAAATGTATGATTATGTGTATAACATTTCTCCGAAAGATTTTTCCCGCTCACAGAACTCCAAGTCGATTGGTCAGTTCACCCCGGAAGGTGTGAACCCGGACCCCCTTTAAAGTCATGACCAGCGGTTTCCTCTGAGTCTTCAGTTATATCTTCAGTTACACTTCAGACTTCTTCAGGTCTGTTTTCTTTTGTTTGTCTTCTTTAGTCTTTGTTTTCCCTTTGTGTATTCTCCTTTGTTCATTCCCACCGACGAGTGAAATGAACTTAGCCTGAATTATTTTCTTTGGTAACTTCTCTTTCAAGGGACTTTTTAAACTTGCCGCGACTCCGTTCGCCCCGGAAGAACCGAAGAGAACGCTAAGCTCTGAAGGAACGACACACACGCTTTCTTTCCTCAGCCACTAAAAGAACCATATGCAAGTATTTTATTTCCTATCGAGATCTAAATGCTGTTAAGGTTGTTTACCCCCATTTAGGGTGATTTGATTCCTTGTTGTCTCTCTCTCAAGGGTCCTTTTGTCTGTGATTTTGCCATAACTGTTGGTCATTCTCTCCCTCTTTCTACCACTCTCTTATTATCATTCTCTTTCATTGTTTGTTGCTTTATTTTGTTGTATATACATTTATTCCGTGTAACTTTAGTCACCGGTATGCGTAGTTTTCCTTTATTAAATCCATTATATTCATTTATTGACTCTGTCTATTGCTCATATTGCGAAGTCTCTAAAATGTTCGATCTAAGCTACAAGCTTTATAATTGTTGATACTTTAAATAGTATTTTTATAGAACAGGGAAGTTATTTTTCATGGCCAGAGAAATAGCCTTTCTTGAGAGTCTATAAGAAGGATGACTTTTCTTGAGGGTTGATGAAAGATCGTACGGTCAGTTTGCTGGACGAACAGATTATTCGATAACAAATTAATTCCATTAAGAGAATCGATCTATTCTAGACAATTGATATATTAATATTTAATTATAATTCGTTGTGATTGATTATTGATATATACAATTGATCTATTTTTGCCTACATGTATGGATAATTGTTTATAATCTGTTGTATTTAGTTGTCCATACATATACATTGGCAAAGTATCCCCTTTACGGGTAATTTAATCTATGTATGCGATTCATGATCATATTCATGATCAGTTATTAAAATTATATTCCCTTTATTTGAGCTAGAATCGTTACATAAAATACACTGACATTGGAGAACAGAGAGGAAAGTTAACATTCAGACTCACGGGACATTAAGTTAAAATCAAAACAATCACTTTTGGAACATGTGAAAGATAATTAGAGCCACATTTACATTAAAACCTGGCAGATGAGAATATGACAGTAATTGTCAAACCTGTATTGTGCAGCAGCAGCAGGATCAGAGGTAAGAGTCTGGAGTTCATGTTCTTCACTTTCTGTACATTCAGATTCAGTGAAACACACAGAGCTGCTCGTCCTGAGAGAGATAAAAGACAGTCATTGAGTTTGACTGAGACACTTGAAGAGTCTTTATGTAACACATCATGTAACACACTTCAGAAAATCAAGCTTAAAATGACATTTAATGTAATGTTTAAATGCAACGAACGATTAGATTTACCTACATTACATGTTGCTGTTGTTCTCTGATGTTAGTTGTAGTTTCTACTGTCTGTTTTAGAAGCTGCGCTGACTTTCTGATGATCTTATTTCCTTCCCTTTTCTTACTAACTCACAAAAAAGGAGATGCTTACGCTTCAGAAAATGTTTACTGTCAAACTCAGCTCAGGAAGTCAGTATTAGCCATTATGTTATATGATCTTATTAATCAGTTTAAATTAATTGAACCTTGAGTTTTATTCATTTCTATTGTTTTAAGTAAAATTAGATATAAATCTAAACAGACAAAAATAATAATATTTATAAATATTCCAGAACTGCATAAATTAAAGGCAAATATTATGTAATTTTTTCTCCTGAAATAACTTTTATTTTATTTTTATAGGCACAGGATTATGGGAAATCATACAAAAATACATTGATTGCAATATACTATGAAAAGAGGAACTTAGCCCTGTTCCGATAAGCAACTGTATAATTTGGAGATCAGTTTTTGCACAGTCTATACCTCTGGAATCAGACCTTGCTCATTTGCAACCTGTATTTTCAAAGAGAGATCTCTCAACCAACTTTAATTATCTTTAGGCTAATGTAGCGGGTACAGGATCTCCGTATCAGCTGACAGTTAAGCGTTCCCAGCAATCTGTGGAATGGTGGAATAAACACAGGACAACCATATGCGTGTGATCAGCTCCGGTCTTGCTGGGTTATGTCTTTACTTCAAAATGTTCACATTAGAACAAACACAAATGTCCAAAACAATATACATTGTCACAATAAATTGTTTATGCAAAATTTCACTGTTTCAGTCTCTTTCTTGCAATTACACAATGTTTTCACGAAGATCTGTCCACCAGCCAATCACTGTATTTCTCATTTGCATAATCACAATGTTGTTCAGTGTTCAATGAAAACACATATTCAAACAAGGCATTCCTGTGTATTTTTCCCATTTTAGACCACTCACATGCATTTTTAAAGTAAAATACACATTATTATTAACTGATATAATGACATTTAAACATGTTTACCTTTAATTAACTCTGTAATGCAGCATACATACTATCCAATCGCGGGTGGTAATCGCGATTTCATTGTGTGATTAACTATGTAAAACTTTATCTAAACAAATCAATTTGCAACCATTAATATGCACTAACATGTATTCTTCAAACATCCATAAAGATTGACATTTAAAACAATCAACTAACCTGTGGAATGGTGGAATAAACACAGGACAACCATATGCGTGTGATCAGCTCCGGTCTTGCTGGGTTATGACGAGCAACGCAGCAGACACTTCGCAACACACTGCACTCACATAGCGCCCTCCACTGGTCTGTCAGAACCACCATCCACTCAATGTATTTTTTTTATATACAGCGACAATACCACGTTCATCAATTGTGACGAACCAACAATTGGGGCATCACATTTTCCACATCACATCACAACACAGAAAGTGAACCACTAAACTTTTACTTAATGTCTTTAAGCATAACTTTAATAAGTTGGAACCATAAAAGTAATTGGCACTACTCTGTATGGATCATTGGCAAAGCCTAACCATGTGTGTGCAGTTGTGGGTACCAATGGTAGTGACTGAAATGGTTTTGCTATTACTGTGTTTAGTGTAGGTAATGTTTGGAATGTGGGTTGTCCAAGGTATGGGTAAGTCATTCTTTGGGCAGGTTTTCTATTTCTGAGTGACCGTCTGATTGCTCCACAGGGTTCCTGTTGCGGTGAGCCTCCCTCTTGGTCCTCAGTCATCTGCTCCTCTCGGGTGTCTCCATATTCTGGCTCCACGCCTTGTTCTGGCTCTGGATTCTCAGAAGGTAGGTAAGTATCAGCTTGTAGGTAAGTATCACTAGCCATGTACTCTGGT
The DNA here is from genome assembly GCA_030578255.1 of Tiaroga cobitis. NCBI lineage: Eukaryota > Metazoa > Chordata > Actinopteri > Cypriniformes > Leuciscidae > Tiaroga > Tiaroga cobitis. The sequence goes on from CM060612.1 coordinate 2,840,744, forward strand.
TCTGTTGGTACTTGTTCCAAAGTCCCTCTTGTGCAAGTCATTGGTGAGTCATCTCCTTCCATGATGTAGGATCCATTCAATCTTCGCTGAGTCAGTATACTTTCTGATTCTTCTGTTCTAGACCTGGAGTTTTCTGGAATGCTGGCCCTCCTCCAACTGTAACCTTCCTCCTCTTCAGAGCTAGATCCTCCATCTTCTCCTGCCTCTTCTTTCTGTGTCACCTTTCTGTTCTGCTGTCCCCTTGTCTCAACACTTCCTTTTTTAGGCACTTCCTGTCTCTTTGGGTCCAGGCTCTCCGGTGTTGGTAAGTCATTCACAAGCAGAAGGAGGTTTCGGTGCAGTGTTCTGATCTTGCGCCCATCATTTTCAGGATGCACTTTGTATACAAAGTTGTCACCTAATTGCTCCTTTACAACGTAAACGTTAGACTCCCAATAAGAACGCAGCTTTCCTGGGCCACCTCTCTGACTCAAATTCCTTACCAGGACACGATCTCCAGGTATTAGAATGACACAGCTGGCTTTCTGATCATAGTACTCCTTATTGCGAAGACTCATCTGTTTGCTGTTTTGTGCTGCAATCCTATAAGCTTCAGCCATCCGATCTGCCCAGCGTTCCGCATACCCGTGGGGCGTGTTGAATCCATCTTCCTGCACCAGCCCAAACAATAAGTCAACGGGGAGTCGGGGATGTCGACCATACATAAGGTAAAACGGAGAATACCCCGTAGACTCATGTTTGGTGCAGTTGTAAGCATGGATTGCCTTCTGCAAATGTTCCCTCCAACTCTGTTTGTCCTTATCGGTCAGTGTCCGCAGCATCTGGAGCAAAGTTCTGTTTAGTCTCTCTACAGGATTACCTTGGGGGTGGTATGGTGTAGTCCTAGAGCGACCAACTCCAGAGAGCTTCTGTAGGTTATGGAAGAGAGAATTTTCAAACTCACGCCCCTGATCATGATGTAGTTTTGCCGGGAATCCGAAACGAGGTATGAAGTCATTGAATATTTTCTCAGCTGCAGTTTTCCCAGATTTGTTCCTGGTAGGATAGGCCTGGGCAAATCTGGTAAAGTGGTCAATCACCATAAGGATGTATTCATACCCCCCGCGACTGGCCTCGAGGTGCAAGTAATCAATACATACTAACTCAAGGGGTGCGCTTGATGTGATTCCTCCCATTGGTGCACGCACATGCATTACTGGCTGTTTCTGTGTTATGCATGGACACTGGCGGGTCACATATTCTTCCACACTCCTCCTCATTCCAGGCCAGTAGAACCTTTCTCGAGTTAGCTGTAACACCTTCTCTGACCCAACATGACTCATGTGGTTATGCAGCTGCTGAAGAACCATCTGGCGATACTTTGCGGGCAATACCAGTTGTCGTCTTTGTGTTGTCTTCCTATACAAGAAGCTGTTTTCTAGGACCAACCGTTGCCATTCTCTTAACAGCTTCCTTGTATCGCTAGCCAATGTGCACCGAACATCAGGGGTCAGAGTCTTACCAGCTTCCTTCAGTTTGAAAACTGGTCCAATCACCATGTCCTCCCGTTGGGCTTTACTTCATTCATCAGCACTGATGACTGGTGAGAACTGATTATGGAGTGTGACATTGTCTGGCGCTGTCAAATTTAAAGCTGCCACCCAGGCCACATCTTTATTTTTGGACATCATGTTGCCCTCCCAGGTTGCTTGGATGGCATTTTGTGACAGGCCCTCAGTGCACTCACTGATGTATTGGTCCATGTCCAAGGGACAACGTGACAACAGGTCTGCATCGTTGTTGCTCTTGCCCGGTCTGTATTTGATCTCAAATCGAAAGTCCGCGAGTTCCCCCACCCAACGATAACCAGCTGCATTTAACTTTGCAGAACTCAACACATAAGTGAGAGGGTTATTATCCGTATAAATAGTGAAATACGGGGCATAGAAGAGGTAGTCGCAGAACTTTTCGCACACTGCCCACTTAAGTGTGAGAAACTCCAGCTTGCCTGAATTGAGCCTGTAGTTTTTCTCAGCAGGGGACAATGTTCTTGAGCCATATGCGATGACCCGTAATTTTCCTTCTTGCCTCTGATAAAGTACTGCCCCCAGTCCTTGCTCAGACGCATCTGTGTGTAATACAAACGGGGTATCAAAGTTAGGGTATGCAAGTACAGGCGGACTGGTCAGCATGTCAATGAGTGTGTCCAAGCTCTGCTGGTGCTTGTCTTCCCACACAACTGGATGTCGAGATGGCATCTGTGGACTTCTCTTCCTTTCCTTCTTACGTCCTACTTGTGGTGGAGTTTCTGATGTGGTAGCCTGAAGCAGCTCATAAATGGGTTTCGCCAACCTAGCAAAATCTTGAATGTAGCTTCGATAATAGCTCAGGAAGCCTACAAGGCGGCGGACTTCTCCAACATTTTGAGGTGTTTTGTCACGGAGAACCCTCACAGCCTCCAGATCTTTTGGATCCACCCTTACTCCATCTGCAGACACCAGACGACCAAGGTACCGGACCTCCTGCTTAAACAACTCGCACTTAGCTGGCCTTAGCTTGACTCCATGCTGCCGAAGAGCTCTGAACACAACTCGCAGCTTCTCCACATGCTCTTCAAAGGATTTGGCAAAACACAGTACATCATCAAGGTAGGGCAGACAACACTCATCACGGAGGGAATCTAACATCTCTTCCATACTCCGCTGAAAAGCGGCTGGGGCATTTGATAGACCAAAGGGTATCCTTACCCATTCAAATAGGCCCCAAGGGGTCACAAATGCGGTCAAGTGCCTTGACCCTTCAGCCATAAATCCCTGGTGGTAAGCCTTACCCTGGTCGAGTATGGAGAACCAACGGTAGCCACCCATGGTGTTCATGAGATCCTGGATTCGTGGCAGAGGATGGCGATCGGGCACGGTTTTCTTGTTAAGCTGTCGGTAGTCAATACACAACCGTAGTGTACCATCTTTTTTTCGGACACACACTACCGGGGCAGCATAGGGTGATCGGGATTTTACGATCCAACCCTTGGCAAGCAAGTCCTGAACATACTCTTTTACTTCCTTCAAGAGTGGCTTGGGTATTGATGTGTAGGCCTTTTGCACCGGAATATCATCCTTTACGTTCAGGGTCATCTGTAGACTGGGGATGTCCCCAATGTCATTTTCATCACGGGCAAACACAGCAGACTCTTCATAAAGTAGTTGTTTCACAACTGCTTGACTGCTTGATTTCAAATGACTCAGATCTACGGGAGGATGCCACAGTGTGCCACTGTCATCCGGCTGCACTGGCAGAGATGAACCCATTTCCTGTGAGCTGCTTGGTTCAACTTGATCAGTTTGGATAATCTTGCTAATGGTGGCTATTTCCCCAAGTATAGATCTTTTTGGAATGGTCACAACCCGCTTTGTGTGATTTCCAACTGGAACATTTACATATGACTGCCCCCCTTTGCGAATCTCAATCAGCCCTTCTCCAAGGTCGAGATGTCCTACAGTTGAGACCTCATCACTTGGCTCAAACAGCACTGCAGGGTCGGAAGTGTTGAAGTTATAAGGTACCCTACATTTCACATTAGCGACCTGCCCAGGACGAATAGTGAAACTCCGCGGTCCTACCCTCACCCGAGCAGTATCTGCACATACTTTGTCTGCACGGATGAAGCCAACTGACACCTCAACCGGATCATCTTGGGGACTTCCAGTGTTACTCATAAGGGAATGCAAGGTGGTAAGAATATCTGTACTATCTTTTGGCCCTGTAATTAACTCTGAGATCACATTACACCCCAAAAGAGGCCTCTCCAATTGCAGCTGACTGACCAGAAAGGGAACTTGGATGGAGTAACGAGTCCCGTCATGTCCAGGTAAGCTTACTGTTACTTCAACCCACCCACTAAATGGAATTACATCCCCACTGATGGCGAATACCTCCAGACCAGCACTGGGTCCCACTATTTCAGATAAGGGGCGAACATCATGTGTTGGTAGGTACTTTTCCCTCCAACTTTGATCGATAATGCTAACCTGTGCTCCAGTGTCAAGAAGCATGCTCATTTTATGGCCCGCAATTTCCCCTTCCAGTAGACACTTCTTCCCGACAAACTGAACAATCTTCTCTTCTGAGTTCTGAGGCTGTCTTGTGTATGGTTCCCTTGCAGCGCTGCCTCTGTGATTCCACGACCCAACATTAACTGTATAGTTATGGCAGGGTGACCCTGGTTTGGTGACTGCAGTCTGTGGTGTGCTCTTTGGTCTGGTGCTGGGTGCTGATCTGTTTTGTCTGTTCAGGCAGCCAACAGCCCTGTGACCCTCTTCGCCACACAAAAAACAGTGATTGCATGTCTCTACTTTCCCGTGCTTAGTGCAGTTGGGACAACCTAGTCTTCTCCTCTTTTCAGGTGCTTTAGCCGTGCACTGACACGGCTGTTCTGTCATTTTTGTCTGCTGCAGTGAATTGACAACATTCGTCAGCGCTTCCACTTGGGTTATTAGTTTGCGAATCTCTTTATCAGTATGTTCTGTAGTGACAGCTGCTGCCTTAATTCCTGGATCTTCTTCAACCTGAGCACTACGAGCATGAGTGACTTTATGTCGTGGCAGTGAGTGCAGCCGTCGCTGTCTTTCCTCTTCCTCACTTGTAACCTTTACAAGCTGTCTGAGAAGCATGTCATCAGTTACGTATCCGGAAGCGACAAGTTGTTTAAACTCACGACGAATCTCACTGTACTTGGGCCCCAAACCCTGGCAAACTGTATGGAGAAACACTTCTTGAATGGTTGTGGCATCATACTTAATATCAGCTGTGCTGTGCTTGGAAGCAAACTGGATCTTTTGTTTAAGGCCAATGACGCGATAAAGAAATTGCTGTGGATTTTCGTTTTCTCCTTGGCGTGCACACATCAAATTTTGAAACAGCTCAGTGCTACTCTTATCACCTAAGTGAGACTGTAATAGTCTTCTTAACTCTTGTACTGTCAAATCTTCTTTTTCCATTAACATCTCCTTGAAATGGCCAGGTTTAGTGATTTTCAGGACCCCTCTAATAATTTCGCTCTCGCTAAAATGTTCTTGTAGGCCCTCGTCAATTTGTCGACATAAGCTGTTAAAGCTGATCTCAGAAGTGGAGTCACCAATCTGACCTCCATGGACTTTAAACTCTCTACGTGAGATATATGGGAGTTCTCTTCGGAACACTTGGTCATCGATATTTTGAGGAGAAGGGTAAGTCTGAAAAGGGAGCTGGAAAGAGCTGGGCTGTGGAGGTATAGCATAAGGACCCTTGGCTTTAATCTTTCGGCCAAGGTCCTCGTACATTTTCAACATCTGCTGATATTCAGTGTCTCCAGCATGTGTGTATGTGTGGGTGTGACTAGTGTTTGTGTTTGTGTCAGATGCTGTGTGCTCAGAATAAACCTGAGCTGGAGCTGTACTCGTGACATGCGTTTTGTCTTTTTGTGTTGCTATGTGCTGGGACTGAGTAATTTGTGTAATTTTGTCTCTTAGGTCAAGTAACACAGCCATCCCCTCATCTTCCCTTCTCAACAGGCTTTTACCACACAAAAACCCACTAACAAAATCAAAACAACTCTCTTCATCCCCCAGTTCTACTTGTGATTCCTCCCTCTCGTCAATTTGTTCAATGTTTTTAGCGATAAAGAAGAGTTCATCAGCAGACAGTTCACAGAGTGCTTTCCTGATTTCTCTCACCAGGCTTCTTCTCTCGTTTGTCATCGTACTGACCTCCATACCACTGTTAACAACAGTCAAACAATAGCAGGCCTTCCATTCAGGAATTCACAGCAAGCTGGTCTTCGGATTCTTTTGGATAAGCTCCACTTCTCCAGCAGGTGGCGCGATCCCGGACGAGCCCCCAAGAACTGTAGCGGGTACAGGATCTCCGTATCAGCTGACAGTTAAGCGTTCCCAGCAATCTGTGGAATGGTGGAATAAACACAGGACAACCATATGCGTGTGATCAGCTCCGGTCTTGCTGGGTTATGTCTTTACTTCAAAATGTTCACATTAGAACAAACACAAATGTCCAAAACAATATACATTGTCACAATAAATTGTTTATGCAAAATTTCACTGTTTCAGTCTCTTTCTTGCAATTACACAATGTTTTCACGAAGATCTGTCCATCAGCCAATCACTGTATTTCTCATTTGCATAATCACAATGTTGTTCAGTGTTCAATGAAAACACATATTCAAACAAGGCATTCCTGTGTATTTTTCCCATTTTAGACCACTCACATGCATTTTTAAAGTAAAATACACATTATTATTAACTGATATAATGACATTTAAACATGTTTACCTTTAATTAACTCTGTAATGCAGCATACATACTATCCAATCGCGGGTGGTAATCGCGATTTCATTGTGTGATTAACTATGTAAAACTTTATCTAAACAAATCAATTTGCAACCATTAATATGCACTAACATGTATTCTTCAAACATCCATAAAGATTGACATTTAAAACAATCAACTAACCTGTGGAATGGTGGAATAAACACAGGACAACCATATGCGTGTGATCAGCTCCGGTCTTGCTGGGTTATGACGAGCAACGCAGCAGACACTTCGCAACACACTACACTCACATAGCGCCCTCCACTGGTCTGTCAGAACCACCATCCACTCAATGTATTTTTTTTATATACAGCGACAATACCACGTTCATCAATTGTGACGAACCAACAATTGGGGCATCACACTAAGAATATTTAGAGTGTGTTAATTATATTTTACTGTTCCTTTTATGTTTCTTTATTAAACTTGTAATCCTTTTAATTAATTACGGATGAATTAATTTTACTCTTTGTCTATTATTTGATCGTCTGCTGTTAAGAAATAAAATTTGATTAATCATCTGACTGGATCTCCCTGCATCACTTAGAAAGACAGGATGTTACGGTATGATGTTTTTCTCTGACATTCAGTAAATATAAAACGCTAAAGTTCGATAAGAATGTCTTATATTTCAGCAGCAGAAAAACTCAAAGGTCAACAGAGATACAAATTTAAAAGATATTTCACCCACAAATGAAAATTGTGTCATCATTTACTCACCTTCATGTTGTTCCAAACCAATATGAGTTTCTGAACACAAAAGAAGATATTTTGAAGAATGTTCGTAATCAAACAGTTGATGGACCCCATTGACTTCCATAGTAGGAAAATTTAATTTAATGACTACCATCAACTGTCTGGTCAAGACAATCTGCTAAAGTGAGTATCAAAATGGGGAAGAAAGGTGATTTTAGTGACTTTGAACGTGGTACTGTTGTTGGTGTCAGACGGGCTGGTCTGAGTATTTCAGAAACTGCTGATCTACTGGGATGCACAACCATCTCTAGGGTTTACAGAGAATGGTTCGAAAATGAGAAAATATCTGGTGAGTGGCAGATCTGTGATCTGGCGAAAATGCTTAAAGACAGATGTCAGAGTAGAATGGCTAGACTGGTTCCAGCTGATATAAGGTAACAGTAACTCAAATAAGCACTGGTTACAATCGAGGTTTGCAGAAGAGCATCTTTGAACACACAACACGTCCAACCTTGAAGCAGAAGAGCTTCCAGAAGAGATCAGATTTAGGCGTAAACAACATGAAAGCATGGATCCATCCTGCCTTGTATCAACAGTTCAGACTGGTGGTGGCGCTGTAATGGTGGATATTTTCTTGGCACACTTTGAGCCTCTTAACTGAGCATCGTTTAAACGCCACAGCCGACCTGAGTATCGTTTCTGACCATGGCCATCCCTTTATGATCACAGTGTAGCATCTTCTGATGGCATCATGTCACAAATCTCATATAATCTCAAACTGGTTTCATGACAATTAGTTCACTAAACTCAAATGACCTCCACAGTCACCAGATCTCAGTCCAATACAGCAGCTTTGGGATGTGAAGGAACGGGAGACTCGCATCATGGAAGAGTAGCCGATAAATCTACAGCAACTGCGTGATGCTATCATGTCAATATGGATCAAAATCTGAGGAATGTTTCCGGCACATTGTTGAATCTCTGCCATGAAGTATTAAGGGAGTTCTGAAGGCAAAAGGGGGTCCAACCCGATACTTACAATGTGTACCTAATAAAGTGACAGATAAGTGTGTGTGTATATATATATATATATATATATATATATATATATATATATATATATATATATATATATATATATATATATATATATATATAGATAGATACACACACACTGATAAGAATGATTCTGTGAAGAAGTAAATACTGCAGAAAAGCAAATGTAATTTCAACATTTACTGTAATAAGTTCAGGCAAGAAAAAAAAGTAAGAGTAAATTTTAGTACTCAATTCAATCGGTAACACTTTAGAATAAATGTCAGTCATTAACAACTATGCAGGACTAATGAGCAGTACAACATTAACACTTCAGCTACTACTATTAACTGATATAGAAACAAGACAAATCAGTATAGCAAATTTAGGAGATAGTTCCTTATTAAGTAATCAATAATTAATTAGATTAGCCTCATCAATAACTATTTACTAACTGACAAATTATAAAGAACCTTTATCGTGTGTCTGAGACATAATCAATCATTTTTACTCTGAATATATTCATAAAATACATCACTAATAACTCAAGTGTTATCTAGTCACTATGCAGTGATCTAAACCATTATTTTAAAGTGAAATACATCTTTCTTTTTCACCGGTCCAGTGCACTGGTCACTGGTCCAGAACAATGGTCCAGATCACTAGTAGTCCTTGAAGAGGGACTGGGTAACACTTGAGTTATTAGTGATGCATTTTATGACCACATTGTCGTTGAGAGTAAAAAAGTGAAATTACTCACATCTCAGACACGTTAATGTTGTGATTAGTAATTAATTAGTAAATCTTTATAATTTGTTAGAGTTACCAATAGTTCTTAATGATGCCAATCTCATTCAGTAATTATTAATTTTCTAATAAGGAACTATCTTAGTCCTAAATTCGAGTGTTAATGTAGTGTAAATGTGCTTTTCACTCCACCCAAAGTGCATGATTGCAGAAACAATGTTTGTATTGAACATTGATGTAGCAACACATTTTGTGTGAAAATAAATCATAAAAGTGGTTATTTTTGTTTAAAAATCTTATAAATGTATGAGGTGGCAAGGGAGGCCAAGGGAGACCCCACACATGGGACAGAGGCTCACCAGCATAAAGGCACACCATGTTTATACAGATACTATCGCTAAAAATAATAAATGTATTTTTAATAATAATATGTTAATAATATGTTTTTAATAATGCCTAAGTTAATACTTTTTCAAAACAATCACTTAAGCAAAGTGCTGTTGCCTTTTTATTTTGATAAATAAGAATACATTTTTGTTCAATAAATATACTTTCATTAAAATATTCAAAAAAAATATTTTAAAAAGTAAAGATTATGAAAAATAACGACTTTATTCGACTATTCCTTTTCTTCCTTGTAGGCCTGAAACGAGACTTCAAGAGATTTCCACGACGCATGCAGTATGCCTATATGAGCCTTGCCTGTGAACACATAGGTTTAGGACTACGGCTAAAGTTTTAAGGCTGCATTTGTTAAACAAAGCAGAGTTAATTTGTCCTATGTAGGCTATTAATTCTTTCATAAATTAATTAATCTCTCATTTGTTCATTGTGTTAACATCAACACTAACACTGATGATTTTATTGCTTTGTGGTTTTCATAGCTCAAAGTGATTTATAACATAAAACAATAAATAAAACAATTGGGAAAGGTAGCTTTTCCACCTTTTGACCACAAGATGTCATTAGTGTGCACCGTGTTGAAAAGCTTCGGGTAATGAACCAATTTACGATACACTTGAGGGGAAAGCCTCAGTGCTTCACAAAGCTTCATTTCACCATCACTGCCAACATGCGAAACAGTGTGTATAAGACACAAACAATAACAGACACTGAACACTGACATGAGAGGAACTTAAATACACAGAGGAATAATGAGGACAGCAGCTGAAGACGGTGAGTGGTGATGATGATTGCTGGCAGGTGCGGGTAATGATGAAGGAGGAGCAGGTGTGGGCCAAGGAGGATGTTATGAACTGTAGTGCAGACGGCGAATAGCCCATGACGGGAGTTGAGACTCGAGTGTGATAGTCGCTAGTTGGTCTGCGAAAAGTAGCGTTGTGCTGCATCAGTCGCTGGCCTGGGAAGAAAGTGACACTTGTTTTTTTGTTTGTTTTTTTGAGCTTATTCTTCGAAATATATAGGCGGTGGAGCTGCTCCGTGAATGGATCAGAGGAAGGTAGGGGGGAGAGAATGGAGTATAACGAAGGGAGATATGATGAATGTGGGGTGGAAAAGAGGGGACGGTCGAATGAAAAAGATAAAAGGAATAAAAGAGTAAGAAGTGATAAACATGATGAGTCTGAAAGTGATGAAGAAAGACAGGAGACTCTTTATAAAGAAGTTGAGAAATATGAGGTTGTAATACGATTTAATGAAAAGAGTCAGGCAATCATGAAGAAGGTTAGCCCGTTTGTGCTAACATCAACCCTGGCAAGTAAAATTGGGGACATTGAATTTGCAAAAATCCTTAATGATGGGAATTTATTTGTGAGGTGTGCTGATGCAGGACAAATGGATAAAGCTCTGAAAAATAGAGATATAGCAAAATGTAAGGTGGAAAATAAGGGTGGGAACAAGGAAAAAAGATGGAAAGATTGGAGTGATTACAGGTGTACCACTGAGTGTAACAATGGAGGAATTAAAGAAGAATATTAAGGGAGCAAAAATTGCGAGTGTACAAAGAATGAAAACAAAAAGAGATGGAGTGGTAAAGGACAGTGAAACGGTTTCAATAGATTTTGAAGAAGAGAGCGTGCCTAAGAAAGTATTTTTGGGGTTTATGAGCTATACAGTGAGGATCTTTGTTCCTAAGCCAATGCGATGCTTTAATTGTCAAAGGTTTGGCCATACAGCAAACAACTGTAAAAGGCAGAAAAGATGTGCAAGATGTGGAGGGGACCATGACTATGGAATGTGTGGTTCAGGGATATCTCCAAAATGTTGCAATTGCGGAGGAGTCCATAATGTGGCTTTTAGTGGATGTGAAGTAATGAAAAGGGAGACAAATATCCAAAAGATAAGAGTGGAAAGGAAAATTACTTATGCAGAAACTGTAAAAGTAACAAGAGAGAAGGAAAATAAGACACACAAGGAAGTAGATTTGGTCACTCAAGAGCAACAACAAAGTAACCATGAAGGAATGTATGTGACAAAAATGGAACTAGTTACTTTTATAGCAGGTGTGATAAATTGTACAGCAGAAGTAAAATCCAAAAATGAAAAAATCCAGTTGGTGGTCAAAGCTGCAGTTAACCACTTAGGATTAGTAGGACTGACATGGGAGGAGGTGAGGGAAATCCTTACAAATCAGTCAAGTCAAGAAGTGTCATGTATTGGGTAATGTTAATAATGGTTTTAATTTTACAGTGGAATGCTAGGAGTTTATTGGCCAATGGACAGGAATTTAAACATTTTTTGAATGAGTTGGATGAAAAGCCAGATGTAGTGTGTGTGCAAGAAACCTGGTTGAAACCAAATTTAGATTTTAAATTACATGGATATACAGGAATAAGAAGAGATAGGAATACAGGAGAGGGAGGAGGGGGATGTGCCATATTCATAAAGACAGGAATTCCATATAGAATACTTGGGAAAGGTGAGGAACAGGAGTTCATAGTGTTGGAGATGTGGGAAAGTGGAGGGGCAATTAGTATTATTAATTACTATAACCCATGTAAAAGATTGGAATTATATAACCTACTAAGGATAGGAGGGCAAGATGGATCAAAAATAATCTGTGTGCAGATTTTAATGCGCATAGTTCAATATGGGGAAGTATACATACAGATGCTAACGGCAAGGTAATTGAGGATTTGATGGATGAAAGCGAATTGGTCTGTTTGAATGATGGGAGAGGAACCAGAATCAATGTATCAACAGGGAAAGAGTCAGCTTTGGACATAACTTTAGTGTCTAATTCACTGGCTGGAAATAGTAATTGGGAAGTTTGGACATCTACTACAGTGGGGAGTGATCATTACCCAGTCTTTTGTTCAATAGGTCAAAGATTGGAAGTAGGTCCAGAAGAATTAATTCCTAAGTGGAAGCTTGGGAAATCTGATTGGGATAAGTTTAAGAAATTGAGTGATGATTACATGATCAGGGTTGAGGTTTTAGGAAGTATAGATGAAGTTAACAACCAGATAACTACAGCTATTATAATGGCAGCAGAGGAAGCTATTCCTAAAGGAAGAAACAGGGAAAATAGAAAACTGGTGCCTTGGTGGAATGAAGAGTGTTATCAGGCGGTAATAGACAGAAACAAAGCTTTAAGATTACTTAAAAGAACTCATACAATGCATCATTTAATCCAGTACAAGAAAGCTCAGGCAGTGGTTAGAAGAACAATTCGACAAGCAAAGAGGACTAGTTGGAGAAATTTCTGTGATAAAATAGGAAGAACTACACCGGTGGGAGAAGTCTGGAGAATGATTAAAAGGATGGGGGGAGACAGGAGACAGTGGGATTACCCAGTTATGTCATATGAAGAGGTAACAGCAGTTTCCAACAAAGAGAAAGCAGAAATTATGGCAAAATCATTTATAAAGGTACATAGTTCAAAAAATTTGGAAAAAGGAGGAAGAAGGAGAAGATTGATAACGTTTAATCAGCATATTCATAAATTAAATAGGAAGGAAGATACCAAAAATGAATTAGACGAATCATTTACTTTGGCAGAGATGGTAAAAGCAATAACAACAGCAAAACCTTCATCTCCGGGGAAAGATCAAGTTTGTTATATCATGCTAAAACAATTGGGGGAAAAATCAAAGTTGAAGTTGCTTGAGGTATATAATAAAGTATGGAAGGAAGGAAAATTACCAAATGCCTGGAAAGAAGCGGTAGTGATTCCGATAAGAAAACCTGGTAAGGATCCGACAAAACCCACTAGTTACAGACCGATAGCTTTAACTTCTAATCTATGTAAAATTATGGAAAGGATGATAGTAGATAGACTGACCCATGCCATTGAAAAATGAGGATTATTGGCTAGTTGTCAGAGTGGTTTTAGGAAGGGAAGAAGCACAATAGACTCTGTGGTAAGAATTGAGACGGAAATAAGAAAGGCACAAGCGAATAAAGAGACTTTAATAACGGTATTTTTTGATATTGAAAAAGCGTACGACATGATGTGGAAGGAGGGGTTATTAATCAAAATGAATAAGATGGGTGTTGGAGGGAAAATATTTAACTGGGTAAAGGATTTTCTTTTTGGACGGAAAATACAAGTGGGGACAGACATGTCAAATCAATACATAGTTGGAAATGGTACACCACAAGGGAGTGTGATAAGCCCATTACTCTTCATAATTATGATCAATGATATATTTGAAAAAGTTCCAGAAGACATTGGAAGGTCTTTGTTTGCAGATGACGGGGCGTTGTGGAAGAGAGGAAGGAATATAGATTTTATAGTCAGAAAAATACAGGAAGCAATTGATAAAGTTGTGGAGTGGGGTTTTGATTGGGGATTTAGATTTTCTGTAGAAAAGACGCAGTCTGTCTTTTTTAATAGGAAAAGAGTTCAGGAAGGCATACAGTTAAGAATGTATGGAAGAGATTTAGAGAGGACTGGAACTTTTAAATTTTTAGGAGTAAGTTTGGATTCACGATTGACATTTGCAGATCATATCAGAAAAATGGAGGAAAAAGGGAAAAAAGTGATAAATGTGATGAGATGTCTGAGGGGAAGAGAATGGGGTGCAAGTAGATCATCATTAAAAAGAATATATGTAGCATTAATACGATCAGTGATATATTATGTAAGTGTAGTAATTGGATCGGCAGCTAAGTCTCAGTTAAAAAAAGTTAGATGTAATCCAGGCTCAGGCCCTGAGAATATGTTGTGGAGCAGTCAAAACAACTCCTGTAGCAGCCATTCAGGTAGAAATAGGAGAATTACCACTAGATTTAAGGAGGAAACAGTTAATGGCTAAGTATTGGGCTGGTCATAATAAGGACATAATAATTCACATATCACTAAGGCAATATTGCAGGAAAGCTGGGAGTATGGGAAAAATTTAAAGGAAAATTTTGGACGGATTGGAAATGAAATAGCCAAAGAACTACAAGTGTATAATTTAAGGATGAGTCCCACGATAGTTTATCCAGAGATTGCGCCATGGAAGATAGTTTGGCCAGAGGTAGACTGGTTTGTGTTACAGGTAAAAAGGAAGGCTCAGGAGGATATTAATTTAGAAAGACTGTTCAAAAATCGGTTGTTGGAAAAATATAATACATATATACAGATTTATACTGATGGAGCTAAGAATCCAGAGACGGAAGCAACAGGATTAGGGGTGGTGATACCAGATAAAGGAACAGGAATCAATAGGAGAACATCTAATCAATTAGGGGTTTATACAGTGGAAATATTGGCGATATATTAATTGCATTGCGATGGGTAGAAAGGACGGAACAGAAAAAAGTATTGTTATGCTCAGATTCATCAGCAGTTTTAACAAGTCTTCGGTCATTCAAATCCAAAAGTCGTCAAGATATTCTGTGGGAAGTACTTCAGTCAGTAACAAGAATAGTTAACCAAGGTGGACAAGTAAAGTTTAAATGGGTACCAGGACATGTAGGGATAAGGGGGAATGAAATGGCTGATCAATTAGCAAAAAGGGCATTAACAAAAGGAAATATAGAAATGCAAGTTAGTATTAGTAAAGCAGAAGTTAAAAGTGTAATATGGGAGAAAATAAATCAAAAGTGGCAAGAAATGTGGGATAGAGAGAGGACAGGGAGACACTTATATCAAATTCAAAGGGAAGTTAAAGAAACAAGGGTTGGAAGTGGAAATAGGAGAGAAGAAATTGTGATCTCTAGGTTAAGAATGGGACATTGTTTATTAAATAAAAGGGTTAGTTCACCCAAAAATGAAAATTAAGTCATTAATTACTCACCCCCATGCTGTACCAACCCCGTAAGACCTTCGTTCATCTTCGGAACACAAATGAAGATATTTTTGATTAAATCTGAGAGCTGGATCACTGCTACATAGGCTCCCTAAGGGTCTGAAACTTGACGGTCCAGAAAGTCATTAAAGAAAAAGTTTAAATATTCCATGTGCCTACAGTGGCTCAATTATAAGTTTATCAAGCGACGAGAATACTTTTTGTGCGGAAAAACAAACAAAAATAACGACTTTATTCGACTATTCCTTATCTTCCTTGTGGGCCTGAGACGAGAGTTCAAGAGATTTCCACGACGCGTGCGCGAGAACTGAGATGAGGACGTTCTTCTTCGACTCCTTCTTGTTACCGGCTGCTCACCGCTTAGAAGTATTACCGCCACCTACTGTATAAGATGACGTGTTGGAAGCGCAAAACTTTCTGTTTACAAGCAGAGGAAGACGCGCGCTGTACATACGCTTTTCAATTCGACACTTAATGTGCTGTAGGTCTCGCTATATTATATACAATGGTTAAAAAGTGTGCATTTCCAGGATGTCCGAATCGTGAGAAACCAACCAGAGTACGTAAAAGTGCTTCAATGTTGCAAAATGAACGGCTTACCTTTTTCAATCTCCCATTTAATGATCTTGAGCGACTGAAGCTATGGCTGCTGGCTATTCAGCGGGATGTTAATTTACCACTGAAAGTCGTCAAACATATGAGGTTGTGCAGTGAACATTTTACACCTGACGACTTCAAGCCAGTTGAAAAAAACAGTCGACGATTACTGAAATCAACTGCTGTGCCAAACTTGGTTACACAGAACAACAATGTAAGTGTAAGCGGCATGTGGTGTTTGTTAAAATAACAATAACTTCACTTTATATTAGTTATGTTAAGTTTGTTTACACGTGTATATATATATATATTTGATTTCAGTAATCGTCGACTGTTTTTTTTCAACTGGCTTGAAGTCGTCAGGTGTAAAATGTTCACTGCACAACCTCATATGTTTGACGACTTTCAGTGGTAAATTAACATCCCGCTGAATAGCCAGCAGCCATAGCTTCAGTCGCTCAAGATCATTAAATGGGAGATTGAAAAAGGTAAGCCGTTCATTTTGCAACATTGAAGCACTTTTACGTACTCTGGTTGGTTTCTCACGATTCGGACATCCTGAAAATGCACACTTTTTAACCATTGTATATAATATAGCGAGACCTACAGCACATTAAGTGTCGAATTGAAAAGCGTATGTACAGCGCGCGTCTTCCTCTGCTTGTAAACAGAAAGTTTTGCGCTTCCAACACGTCATCTTATACAGTAGGTGGCGGTAATACTTCTAAGCGGTGAGCAGCCGGTAACAAGGAGTCGAAGAAGAACGTCCTCATCTCAGTTCTCGCGCACGCGTCGTGGAAATCTCTTGAACTCTCATCTCAGGCCCACAAGGAAGAAAAGGAATAGTCGAATAAAGTCGTTATTTTTGTTTGTTTTTCCGCACAAAAAGTAGTCTCGTCGCTTGATAAACTTATAATTGAGCCAATGTAGGCATGGAATATTTAAACATTTTCTTTAATGACTTTCTGGACCGTCAAGTTTCAGACCCTTAGGCAGCCTATGTAGCAGTCATAAACCTCTCAGATTTAATCAAAAATATCTTCATTTGTGTTCCGAAGATGAACGAAGGTCTTACGGGGTTGGTACAGCATGGGGGTGAGTAATTAATGACTTAATTTTCATTTTTGGGTGAACTAACCCTTTAAGTTAATAGGGAAACATAATACTGGATTGTGTGAAGGATGCCAGGAAGAGGAGTCTGTAGAGCATATTATTTTGAGATGTAGTAGGTATGGAGCACAGAGAGAGATGATGAGGAATAAGCTGAGGGAGATGGGAGTTCAGAATATCACATTAAAAGGGTTATTGAGTAGTGATAGGGTTCAGACAAGAATTCTTATGACTTTCTTAAGAGAAATAGGGGTTTTTAATAGAATATAAATAAAGGTAGTATGGATAAGGGTTAAAATATAAATATTGATGTTGTAATTGTGGTGGTGGTAATAATTGTTGTTATTATTATAATTATTAACATGCAGAATGAATGGGAGGAGATGTGTGTGTGAGTGGGAGAGGGGGATTTAGTCTGTAAACCTATTTTCTGTTCCACACTCCGGAGCAGAAGGTGGCGGAAATGCACCAATAAGTTGGATGCCAACCGCCGTAAAATAGCAACAAGAAGAAGACTAGCCCATGACAGTGACAGAGACGATGAAAATGACAGTGACGAAGACAACTAGGTGGTGACTGTGACAGCTACATTGTTTGAGTAAAATTTCAACAACCATAACACCACAACTATAACAACAATGACATGGAGAAATTATAGATGTGATTACTTTTTTCCATCTGATGAATATAGAAAACACTGGCAGCTAATCAAAATCCTTCTATAGTGAGCGCTGCTATGGCCTTGTCCCAAATAACACACTTCATGTGCACTTGTGGGTTTGTGGACGATGGCTGCTGCTTCCGCGTGTCCGTTAAGTCCACAACAAGTCCACTTTCCTGAAGAGATTAGCTCCAACCCTTATAAACTCTCCTGCCTGTAACTTATTCTGCGTTCACACCAGAGCATGTGAGCAGAGTGGAGCGGGAGCGAGCGGGCGAATCTTGGACGGAGCACAGAGCGGCATTTTTAAAAGGACGGAGCGTCGCCCTATTTCCCGCTCCAATTTCGCTCCGTTCCGCTCACACCACGAGTCTGACTCCACGACTTTTCCCCGCCTGGCTAAAGAAGCTCGCATTGTGTTCAGCATCCCAAGCGGGTCTCTGAGCGCAGAGAGGGTTTTCTCCGCAACCACCGCATGAGTCTGAAGCGTAGACATTGTCCAAACTTGTGTTCTTGAAGGTGAACTCAAAAGAACTGTAGATAAGGAAAGCAATTCATTTTCTTTTTTTTCTTTTTTTTTAAGTTTGACAACAAAAGCCAATTTACGTAAAAATTACGTAAAATTCGCAATCCACGTGCACTCTGCGCAAAAGTTCAGTTATACGAATTTTGGCCTAATAGTTCATTTAGCCTACTTTTAAAACTTCGATGTAGGCTAGCCTACAGTAGGCCTATAGCCTGTATATTTTATTTGTATAATTAGGCCCATTGATTCATTTCATTTTGCAGCAATTTGTTTGTACAATTGATATAAGCCAATTTAAATTTTAATCGTGCGTTCTGTGCAAAAGTTTAGTTATCAAAATGTTGGCCTAATAGTTAATTTACTTTTAAAACGTTTATGTAGGCCTATATTTTTTTTATATTTTTGTTTATATAATTTTTATTTATATTATTAGGCCCATTTATTCGTTTAATTTTACAGCAGTTTGTGTGTACAATGGATAGGCTATAATTAAAATTTAAATTGTGCGCGTTGTGCAAAAATTCAGCTATCAAAATTCTGGCCTGATAGTTAATTTACTTTTAAAACTTTTATGTACATTTTTGTTTATATCATTTTTATTCATATTATTAGGTCAATTTATTCGTTTAATTTTACAGGACTTTTTGTATAGGCTATATTTCTTACATAGGCTAGGCCTAATTTACAATTTGAAATAAAACATTTCTATTTGGAAAATGTTGTTGTTGGTCTTTAGTTCTTTGGGAGGTAGGTAAGCCGTGTGGTCTAAGCTAAAAGTTAAGTAGCCTACGTGCATATTTTTTTCCTTTTTTGGAGCGAGCGGGGGGCGATTTGAGTGGAGCGCAAAGCAAACTGCGTTGAGCGCAGAGCGATAATAAGCGGAGCGGCCTGATGTGGCTTTGAGCGGCGGAGCGGAGGGGTGAGCAGTTCCGCGAGCGAGGAGCTGAGATTCTCACCACTCCACTCCGCTCATATGCTCTGGTTCACACCATGTCATAATTAACATCATTTCGAGGTGAGAACACGTGACGTTCTACTCAGAGCTGTTCATGTCCTCGGACTCGGAATTATGCGTTTCTATGGCAACACTGTCAAAGTTTAAATTAATCTGCAGTGGTCACATAGTTCAAGTCGAAGCGTTCAGAGTTATCGATGACGTGATGCTTTTCACAAGTTGGAATCTCATTATTACAGTAATTATGACATGGTGTGAACGTACATAGCAATCCTGAAGATTGATCATCTTGTTCAAGTGTGTTTGATAAGGGTTGGAGCTAAACTATGCAGGAAAGTGAACCCTGAGAACCAGTGTTGTAGTCGAGACCAGCTCACTCGAGTCCGAGTCGAGACCGAGACCATAGAGGGTCGAGTCCGAGTCGAGACCGAGACCATAGAGGATCGAGTCCGAGTCGAGACCGAGACCAGAGGGGGTCGAGTCCGAGTCGAGACCGAGACCAGAGAGGGTCGAGTCCGAGTCGAGTCCGAGTCCGAGTCGAGACTGAGACCATAGAAGGTCGAGTCCGAGTCCAGACCGAGAGGCTCGAGTCCGAGTCCAGACCGAGAGGCTCGAGTCCGAGTCCAGACCGAGAGGCTCGAGTCCGAGTCCAGACCGAGAGGCTCGAGTCCGAGTCCAGACCGAGAGGCTCGAGTCCGAGTCCAGACCGAGAGGCTCGAGTCCGAGTCCAGACCGAGAGGCTCGAGTCCGAGTCCAGACCGAGAGGCTCGAGTCCGAGTCCAGACCGAGAGGCTCGAGTCCGAGTCCAGACCGAGAGGCTCGAGTCCGAGTCCAGACCGAGAGGCTCGAGTCCGAGTCCAGACCGAGAGGCTCGAGTCCGAGTCCAGACCGAGAGGCTCGAGTCCGAGTCCAGACCGAGAGGCTCGAGTCCGAGTCCAGACCGAGAGGCTCGAGTCCGAGTCCAGACCGAGAGGCTCGAGTCCGAGTCCAGACCGAGAGGCTCGAGTCCGAGTCCAGACCGAGAGGCTCGAGTCCGAGTCCAGACCGAGAGGCTCGAGTCCGAGTCCAGACCGAGAGGCTCGAGTCCGAGTCCAGACCGAGAGGCTCGAGTCCGAGTCCAGACCGAGAGGCTCGAGTCCGAGTCCAGACCGAGAGGCTCGAGTCCGAGTCCAGACCGAGAGGCTCGAGTCCGAGTCCAGACCGAGAGGCTCGAGTCCGAGTCCAGACCGAGAGGCTCGAGTCCGAGTCCAGACCGAGAGGCTCGAGTCCGAGTCCAGACCGAGAGGCTCGAGTCCGAGTCCAGACCGAGAGGCTCGAGTCCGAGTCCAGACCGAGAGGCTCGAGTCCGAGTCCAGACCGAGAGGCTCGAGTCCGAGTCCAGACCGAGAGGCTCGAGTCCGAGTCCAGACCGAGAGGCTCGAGTCCGAGTCCAGACCGAGAGGCTCGAGTCCGAGTCCAGACCGAGAGGCTCGAGTCCGAGTCCAGACCGAGAGGCTCGAGTCCGAGTCCAGACCGAGAGGCTCGAGTCCGAGTCCAGACCGAGAGGCTCGAGTCCGAGTCCAGACCGAGAGGCTCGAGTCCGAGTCCAGACCGAGAGGCTCGAGTCCGAGTCCAGACCGAGAGGCTCGAGTCCGAGTCCAGACCGAGAGGCTCGAGTCCGAGTCCAGACCGAGAGGCTCGAGTCCGAGTCCAGACCGAGAGGCTCGAGTCCGAGTCCAGACCGAGAGGCTCGAGTCCGAGTCCAGACCGAGAGGCTCGAGTCCGAGTCCAGACCGAGAGGCTCGAGTCCGAGTCCAGACCGAGAGGCTCGAGTCCGAGTCCAGACCGAGAGGCTCGAGTCCGAGTCCAGACCGAGAGGCTCGAGTCCGAGTCCAGACCGAGAGGCTCGAGTCCGAGTCCAGACCGAGAGGCTCGAGTCCGAGTCCAGACCGAGAGGCTCGAGTCCGAGTCCAGACCGAGACCAGAGAGAGTCGAGTCCGAGTCCAGACCGAGACCATAGAGCATGGGTCACCAACCTCGGTCCTGGAGGGCCGGTGTCCTGCAGAGTTTAGCTCCAACCCCAATTAAACACACCTGAACCAGCTAATCAAGGTCTCACTAGGCATAATAGAAACTGTCAGGCAGGTGTGTTGGACCTGGTTGGAGCTAAACTCTGCAGGACATCGGCCCTCCAGGACCGAGGTTGGTGACCACTGCCATAGAGGGTCGAGTCCAGACCGAGACCATAGAGGGTCGAGTCCGAGTCCAGACCGAGACCATAGAGGGTCGAGTCCGAGACCATAGAGGGTCGAGTCCGAGACCATAGAGGGTCGAGTCCGAGACCATAGAGGGTCGAGTCCGAGACCATAGAGGGTCGAGTCCGAGACCATAGAGGGTCGAGTCCGAGACCATAGAGGGTCGAGTCCGAGACCATAGAGGGTCGAGTCCGAGACCATAGAGCATGGGTCACCAACCTCGGTCCTGGAGGGCCGGTGTCCTGCAGAGTTTAGCTCCAACCCCAATTAAACACACCTGAACCAGCTAATCAAGGTCTCACTAGGCATAATAGAAGCTGTCAGGCAGGTGTGTTGGACCTGGTTGGAGCTAAACTCTGCAGGACATCGGCCCTCCAGGACCGAGGTTGGTGACCACTGCCATAGAGGGTCGAGTCCGAGACCATAGAGGGTCGAGTCCGAGACCATAGAGGGTCGAGTCCGAGACCATAGAGGGTCGAGTCCGAGACCATAGAGGGTCGAGTCCGAGACCATAGAGGGTCGAGTCCGAGACCATAGAGGGTCGAGTCCGAGACCATAGAGGGTCGAGTCCGAGACCATAGAGGGTCGAGTCCGAGACCATAGAGGGTCGAGTCCGAGACCATAGAGGGTCGAGTCCGAGACCATAGAGGGTCGAGTCCGAGACCATAGAGGGTCGAGTCCGAGACCAGAGAGGGTCGAGTCCGAGACCAGAGAGGGTCGAGTCCGAGACCAGAGAGGGTCGAGTCCGAGACCAGAGAGGGTCGAGTCCGAGACCAGAGAGGGTCGAGTCCGAGTCGAGACCGAGACCAGAGAGGGTCGAGACCGAGACCAGAGAGGGTCGAGTCCGAGTCGAGACCGAGACCAGAGAGGGTCGAGTCCGAGACCATAGAGGGTCGAGTCCGAGACCATAGAGGGTCGAGTCCGAGTCGAGACCGAGACCAGAGAGG
The DNA here is from genome assembly GCA_030578255.1 of Tiaroga cobitis. Lineage (NCBI taxonomy): Eukaryota > Metazoa > Chordata > Actinopteri > Cypriniformes > Leuciscidae > Tiaroga > Tiaroga cobitis. The sequence continues at coordinate 2,862,793 of CM060612.1, forward strand.
TTGGATAACTTAAGGTTGGGTCTGAAACCAGACCTAAAGATATCTTTAAGAATATGTAAAATATTTGGTGGTAACAATAAAATTGGCACCATACTCAAACAGTAAATCAAAAATACCATGGAATCATGTACACTGTAATGGTAAAAAGGCCACATAGTATGTGGTGTAAAGGTAATTTTATTACAATTATGACTTACAATTATTACAATCAGTAAGTGCTCTTACACATAACATTACTGCACACAAATTCTGTGTGGCTCTTACATGCAAACTGAATTATGGATGATAAGGCAGGCATTTTCAAAACATAGTTGAACTGGAGGCTCCACATCACATCTGACCTGGCTCCTGCTGCATTTGCGCGCCGCGAACGTTATAGTCTCAAGTCATGCGCAGTTGCGCACAAGAAAGTCAGCAATCATTGGACGTTTCAATCAAACAACAATTTAAAGAAATATTAACATACAGTAATAATCATGACATATTTTGAATGGGACTCGAGTGGACTCTGGAATAAGTCCGAGTCCTAATATGTTCAAGTACGAGTCAATTCCGAGTCAAAAAGTTCATGACTAGACCGATACTATTAAAATATGTGACCCGCTCTGGCGAAATGAGTCGGAAGTCGCAACGTTCCATTTTAAGATATGGACCGATTATGTGGAAAAACAATGATTTTTTTTTCTAATTTCAAAGAACAGACATTCAAAAATAATCTCCCAAAGTTTCATACTCCAGATAATTGAGTAAAGGTATTTAAATGACTATTAAAGTGTACACAGTTTTACTAAATTCGTTGGATTCGTTCGTCAACTCCTCTCGTCACCTTTGACCATTTCCCGGGTATCCCCTGGAACGTCACTATCTCTGCTCTCCAAATATGGTGTTACACGTTGTATGGAACCAATCAAAAAGCTTAGAAATGTACACAAACGCTGATCATTAGTCAATGGGAAGCCCCGTTTCGACTGACAGGCAAGCGATTGGCCCAGCCATCCTCCTGTCAGACTCGCAGCACTCTTTGTAAACAAGCTAGCACATCTCCTTAGAAAGATTAAATATTATTAATTTGAGAAATGTCGCTGTCAAAAGAGAGCAAAGTCGCCAAAGCGTTGAACTCACTGGAGGCTTCTAACCTAAGCTCTGCTGCTGGTCAGCAAGAGTGGCTAAGGCTTGTCAGTGATTTTTTGGGATCTGGAGATGTGTCATCCTCTGACGACAGCGACAGCGAAAGTGACAGGCCTGTGGAAGAGGATCACGATGATGATGATGAAAACGTTAAACAGCCTGTGACTGATGTCGGGGAAGTTAATAGTTGTTAATAGTTGTTAATAGTTGTTAATAGTTGTTAATAGTTGTGAATAGTTGTGAATAGTTGTGAATAGTTGTGAATAGTTGTGAATAGTTGTGAATAGTTGTGAATAGTTGTTAATAGTTGTTAATAGTTGTGTCTAGTTGTGAAGCAGTTAGTAGTGAGCGAGATGACGAGTTAGCAAAAATAAGTGCATTTTGCTGTAAAGTGTGTAAACTCAACAATGGAGAGCCGTGTTTTCGTCATTTGAAGATTTCGTTTACGAGATACGTCTGTCTATGGCCTTTCTCACCGAATACGAGAAAGACCTGGTCCTGTTGGGGAAACTGAGTTGCCACTTTCACAATTCCAAGATGACAAGATGCTCAAAGAAAAAAGTGAGACAGACACACACACACAGTGGCGATTCTAGGGAGTGGCCTGAAAGCTCATTGGCCACCCCTGTGGCCACCCCAGATCTGATAGGTAGTTGGTCAAGTTCGTCAACACAAGAAACAAGAGAAATGCTGTCAATCAATGATGACAGCTGATCAACTGATTTAGGGCCAGTTTTACATTTTTAACTAACACCGTAATGGTCGTACTGAGGCCGTGAGAGCTGATTTCTGCTCATCGGACGTTTGGCCATGCAGGTCAGGAGACCCATGAGATGAACGCGCTGGCTGCTGCCGCTCCGTGAAACAGGAGGACGGTCGGTCACAGTTACAACAGCAACAATACAACAACGATAAAAACGCTGGAATCTTTAGATTGAGAGGTCTGGTAATTTAATGTTTAGTTTAGGCATGTGCCGGTATCAAATTTTCGTGCTGCGATTAATTGAATGAGCTTTTATCACGGTATACGGTATTATCACGATATTTTAATTGCTCAAGAGAAACAGATGGATTGCGGGTATCTAAAAAAACAACTTGCATCACAATGTGTAATTGTGATTTTCAAAACATGGTAACTAAACAGAATTGTATTAAGTTTAGTGACAACGTGTTACAATGTTTACATGGTACAATGACTGGTAGGTTACTGTTTGTATTATTCAAATAAATGATTGTATTTGATTTTAATCTTAATTCAATATTGACTCATTTGGATAAATATTAGGTAGGCTACAGTCTGCATGTTAATTTTTCTCAAGAAAAAAATATCTCACATAATGCTGTAAACAGAGAGAAATTAAATATAATGCGTTTTTCATTATAATAACAATTATGTAATGACAAGTAAACATATAATTAATATGTAATAAAGTGCACATATTTAGCAAAATGACAATTTTTTCTAGTCAACTAAAGTGCTGGTCATTAAATGGCTTTCCTGAGGTAAATGTAACGTTCTGTGACATAACTGTTCTCCTGCAGTTTTATTGACCTCTTTCCGTGAAAAACACTGATTGATCGACATTTTGTATGAGGCATAAACCTTAAGGTAAGTTGTACTGTATCTTTAAATAAAAAGTAACAGATGATCGGTTTACTTGAACTGAGGCGCAGCGATCTGTCACAATGGACAGAACCTTTTTTTTTCATATCAAAAGTAACCTGCTCTGTCTAGTCTGTCGGTGTCAGTGTCCTCTTTGCTCCGCAATTTTTCTCTGCGTGAGAGCGTGTGAAAAGTGTCAATTCCGTAAAGCGGCTTTCAGACAGAACGCGGAACGCGATTTGCTATTTTGCAAATAAAAAGTTGAACTATTTTTAACTTTGACCCCGGCGTGCTTTGGTCGACGCAGCAACAAAACGTCCCCGCGAGTATTCTGCGTCCTGTCTGAAAGGCGCTTGAGTCTCAAGTTGAATGCGTGAGAGTTGGCAGCCCTGCGGGGGGTAAATCGTCGGCAGCGTTCCTCCTTCCGCCATGCTTCTACTCCATGTGATGATTGTTTACATTAGACTAGAGTGCGCTGTGCGCCGCATGCACACAGTGCTTATACATGTGGGGATTGTTTACATCAGAGTGCGCACGTGTTTTGCGGAGCATATACGCAGTGTTTAAGCGGTTGATAGAAAATTAGCTAATGCGTGTTCTAAAAGTCTAAATTCAAATCTATTATTTTTCACGGTATTTTGAAGTGGCCGCGATAACAATATCGTGCATATTCATTACCGCGATTTATCGCATTACCGAATACCGGCACATGTCTAGTTTAGTTATATCGTAGTTCCCTCTGAATGTGTAGGAAAACTGAAAAAGTCGAACTACACTGTACTAGCTAGGTTAGCAGGCTGCAAACCAAGTTAAAGGGTTAGTTCACCCAAAAATGAAAATTAAGTCATTAATTACTCACCCCCATGCTGTACCAACCCCGTAAGACCTTCGTTCGTCTTCGGAACACAAATGAAGATATTTATGATTAAATCTGAGAGGTGCATGACTGCTACATAGGCTCCCTAAGGGAATGACACTTGACGGCCCAGAGAGTCATTAAAGAAAATGTTTAAATATTCCATGTCGCAACAGTGGCTCAACTATAAGTTTATCAAGCGATGAGAATACTTTTTGTGCGAAAAAAACAAACAAAAATAACGACTTTATTCGACTATTCCTTTTCTTCCTTGTAGGCCTGAAACGAGACTTCGAGAGATTTCCACGACGCATGCGCGAGAATAGGGCTTGGGCGTCGTGACGTCATTACTGGCGTGGCGGCCATGTTGACAGCTTCGCGCATGTAAACATACAGCAAGTCGAACGAGGAGAAGCAGCAGAGTTGGGATAAAGAAAAGAAAAAAGATGTTAAAATCCCTAAAAGGATGTGGAATTTACCAGAATATGTTAAATGGGGAAGCCAGAGACTGGTATGTGGACAAAACCAGCACTTTTAACAGTTTGGATCCATATGAAATTTCCAACAAAGAGTCGGCAAACAGTGGGCAAACAGTAATCCGGACAAAGGTAACGTTAAGATGCGCTCCACCTAGCTGCTAGTTTTACACCTGGCCACTTGTGTTTTCTCAGATCGGAAAGCTATCTGATTTATCAAAACAATTCTACTTAAATCTGCTCACAAATGCGTTTTCGCAAAACGGATATAATCTTCAAACATAGTCGAATAAAGTCGTTATTTTTGTTTGTTTTTTCACACAAAAAGTATTCTCGTCGCTTGATAAACTTATAGTTGAGCCACTGTTGCGACATGGAATATTTAAACATTTTCTTTAATGACTTTCTGGGCCGTCAAGTGTCATTCCCTTAGGAGGAGTGATCAACCTCTCAGATTTAATCATAAATATCTTCATTTGTGTTCCGAAGACGAACGAAGGTCTTACGGGGTTGGTACAGCATGGGGGTGAGTAATTAATGACTTAATTTTAATTTTTGGGTGAACTAACCCTTTAACATATATTATAAATTAATATATTTACATATACAGATAACTAATATATTAACATATATTACATTAATATATTTACATATACAGATAACTAATATATTAACATATATTATAAATTAATATATGCACATATATTGAACAGTAATGTATTTACATAGATGGATATCTAAACATATTGACATATTAAGAAAATAAATATATTTAAATATTTGCAATAAAAATATATTTACATATGCTTAATATATGTGAAAAATATTAAAAAGGGGCCAAAATCAAATATTTAAATATATTTTTAACATATATTTAAAAATGTATTTAAATACAAGTTGAAAATATTTTCTTCTATTTAGAATTAATAGATTTAAATACATGGAAATGTATTTATTACTAATATATTTCAATATATGTGACTTCCGTGTTTTTGTTTGTATCAATTAGCTCATCTTCACTTAAATTAACTTATTAATGCTGAATCAAAGCCAATGTTTAAATTTATACCTTCATCGGGGCCTTGGATATGAATACTGTCTTTGTTGAAAACCACTTTTTGCACATTTTCATACATTACAAGGCATCCTATATTATTCAGTCATCAGGCCATCCTCTGAGTTACCTGTATTGTTACCCATGTTTGCTTTACTAGTTTAAGTCCCCTCTTGTGGTTAAATAAAAACACACCTGGCAAAGAACAAACTAAGAAATTCAAATTCCAGTATCTCTAACAAATTATCTAAGCTAAATACCGTAATTCCTCAAATAAAAGCCGGGGCCTTTATTTACCTAAACTGCAGAAGGTAACAGGCTTTTATTTGAAGCAGGCTTTTATTAGAGGCAGGCCTTTATTTAAAAAAAATCAAAATCAAATTTCCGTCTGGGTTCCATGCTCCTCAAGACAATTTCGTTTTTAATAAAGTTGTTGAAAAGACCGTTACACAGCAGCACTAAATTATATCTGTGTTACAATGTCTACTACCATCTATTGGCTGTAGGCCTACGTTACGATGAACTTGAATGCATATTAAGGGATGTTTACACCTGGCCACTTCATGTGTTTTCTCAGATCGGAAAGCTATCTGATTTATCAAAACAATTCTACTTAAATCTGCTCACAAATGCGTTTTCGCAAAACGGATATAAATCTTCAATTCCCACGCTATATGCAGATTTAAGGCCATTGCACACTGAGTCCGAAATTCGCATCCGAATTTTTCGCACGTTAAAAAAAAAATTCGACCTCACGTTATTTCAATCACGCTTGCACACCGCCTCCGAAACTTTCGTCCGTCATAAAAAAATTCGGATCGGGTTCGATTTTCTGTGTTTTTCGCATCCACAGCCAGCATTTTGAGAGGTTTTTTTTGACAATTCAGAGCTACGTGCGAACGACAAAATCCAGAATCGCTTCTGACAAGTTGATACACTTCGTCTCGCAGCACAAGTAGCCTACTGTTACTGTATGTGTAACAGGTACAGAAAGTGTACTGTTGAAATTTATGTATTGTTTATTATAATTTACACAAAATGGTTTATTTTCATATATATCTGGTATACTTGCCTGAGAAATTAGCGTTTTCCCCTTTAATTGCTGTGATGTCATCATGAGCTACACAATTTCCTGTTTTGTCTCCTCCTCTTCCTCTTGGCATTGTTAATGCACTAAAGAGAGTAAATCCAGTGAAACCGCCGCCTGTTGTCCCGTGTCTTTCTCAACAACTCTACACAACGCAGACAAGTGCTTTTATAACTGGTGTCGTGAGCCACCGGTTACACGTGGTGCCATAACCCTTCGGATTTCGCATGAACGGCTGCTTGCCGATCGCGGGAGTTGCTGATTCAACAGACGACGGTGTGCTGTGGTAGATCGCTGGAGGAGTGTCTCGCTGATCGCGGAGGCCGCAACTCGTTTCATCTCGTCTCATCTCGTCTTCAGCGTTCAACTATCTGCTGCTCATATCACGTAGGATGGTATAGGTTGAACGCTTGCTTTTTATGAGGTATGATGAAAAACTGTTTTGGGTTTTATTAATGAGTATGCGCCGTATATGCGCTTTGATGTGTTGAACTTTTTTTTTTTTTCTTTTTTTTTTGCACTGCTGCACGCTCATCAATGACGGGGATGTTTTTGTGATCACATGAAGAACTTTTTGTTTTGTTTTTTCTCCGTGTGACGCTGTACTGGACTGTTCTTTGCGCTGCTGCCAGATGTGATCGTCCCATACTGTTTTTCTCCGTGCAACGCTGTAACGTTACTGGACTGTTCTTTGCGCTGCTGCACGCTCAATGACAGAGTTTTTGTGATCGTCATTAGTCACAAACTTTTTTTTTCCTCCTCCGTGAATTGTCACACTGAACTGTTTTGAGAGAGTCTACATGAGTATTTCTGCAAAGTGCTTTCATCTGAATACTAGTTGAGTGATTTTATTGTTTTTATTTCCATTTTTTTAAACCGTTATTACATTTCTCTTTGTGTTTTCTATTCAAACTGAGTCATGTTTGAGGACACTGTCTGTCAGGATGATTTTAGCCCTGTACAACGGCGTAATGCCATGTTCCCAGTAGGCAGGGGTATTGGGGCTGTACTTAATCGTCCTGACAATATGTCTGGAGTTTCGCCTCAATGTTTTGGAAGAGGGAGGGCACTCTTTAATTCAGAAATTGACCATGTACATGTATCTGATTCAGCTATTGGTACTTCAGGGAGCCCAGCTGCTTGCTCTACCCCTTTTACACGCCCAAATGCTGATCACGTCATTACCCCTGAGTCTCTAGGAGGTATTATTTCTGATTTGGCACAGAAAATTGGTGAGAGCATTTCAGCCAGTCTCAATTTAACGCAACATCCCAGCCCACTGCAGCCCAAGTGAATGTGTTGATGCTTCTAATTTGAACGTCATTGTCCAACACGATGTTACACCTCCACATTTCTTTAGAGGTGATCAAAGTGATTCATTTACTGTGCATGAATGGGAAGACATGATGTACAGTTATATGAACAGAAAGAAATGCACTGATGAAACTGCCTCTGATCTCATTTTGAGCAGGTTAGCTGGAAAAGCGAGGGATGTAGTCAAAGTGTCCTTGCGCAGCTTCCCAGGGCCAACTGCTGCAGTGCTCCCCACCACAGTGTTCGACATACTGAAGCAAAATTTCAGTGAGTTGATGTATTCAAACATGCCTATGGCCGACTTCTATAACACCCTGCCTAGGACGGAAGAGAGCCCAATGGACTACTGGATCAGGTTGAACAAGGCGATTGATGTGGCTGATGAGTGTTTGCGTAGGCGCAACAAGTCTGTTGAGGATCCTGTTACTGAAGCTGTTATGATGTTTATCTCACACTGTCCAGATCCTGGTCTTGCTTTGTCTTTTCAGTTCAAGCCTGCTGAACAGTGGAGTGCTGCTGAAGTTCAAGAGCGACTGGATAGTCATCACAGGAACCTGAAGAGAGCTTTTGCCAGGCCTGCACGCTCATTGCCTGTGTCAGCTTGCCATCAGAACACTGTGACTGTCTGTGACGATCCTGTACCCAGTCCTCCCAAACAGCCTGAACTCTCCTCAAGTCAATTACCATGTTTAACTGGTCAGCTGAACCCCACGCTGCTCCTTTTACTCCTGACGCTAGTATGCAGCAGTTAGTTGGCATGATGGATAAAGTTTTATCTCTCTGCACTGCCTCACTGTCCTCATTCAACCCAAACTGTCCTGTCAGAACTTCAGACCCCAAGCCCAATTTGAGCTCAGCATGTAGAGTATGTCGATCTAAAGAGCACACTACACATACTCATTGTATGCGCCAGAGGCTTTGTCGTCACTGCTTTAAACCTGGACACTTTAAGAGCAATTGTCCTAAGACGACGGGCCTTGAGCTTCCTTCTCCAGCCACCCAGTTAAACTAAGTAGCCCATGTGCAGAGGGGGATAACATGGGCGGTTGCGTATTTCCCCTAAAAGATGAGTCAGACCCACAAGAGATTTTTGTAAATAGTTGCAAATTTTTGCCGCCCGACAAAACCGTGCTGTATGTGGGGTCTCAAAAAATTGATGGAGCTAGTGAACTCTTTTATGCTCCTGTAACTGTCGTTGGCCAGTCTGTACTGAAAGGTTTGCTGGATTCTGGGAGTATGGCTTGTACCCTGAGCACGGAAGGTGAATCCAAGTTGCGTGCTGACGGAGTTCTCCCTCAACCCTCAATGATTCCTGGTAACGTGGTCCTAGTGGGCTGTGGTGGCCTTACTACTCAGCCTAAGTGTGCGTATGACCTGGAAATCGAAGTCTACGGGTTCAAGTTCATTGTACCAACCTTGGTAGTGCCTGGACAGAGGGATGAGTTCATTATCGGCAGTAACATCATCAAATGTGTGCTTAAGAAGATTAAAGCCGAGAAGAAGTACTGGGATCTGATTTCCTGCCTAAACAACAACCCTGAATGTGAAGAATTTCTTGAGCTTTTGAGCGGTGTTTCTCGTTGGTCTGGTCCTCAACAGCCCGCTAAGCTCGGCACAGTTAGGCTTTGTCAGGCGGTTACTTTACTTCCCAGATGTGAGCACCTTGTTTGGGGAAAACTGCCAGCTAACGCTAATGTCTCCCCAGGAAGCTCCGTCATCGTCGAGCCCACTACGTCACGTTCAGCGCCACGTCATGTTCTTGTTGGACGTGTAGTGACTCCTATGTGGGGTGATCGATGGGTGCCGATGAAGATCTTGAATCCCACCCAGTCTCCAATAACTCTTCGACGTAACGCTATGCTGGCTGATGTGTCTCCTTGTTTGGCAGTGGAGGATGTTTCAGTGTCACAAGATGTGTGCAGACCTCAAGTTTCTGATGCAGCTTTCCCCAAGTCTATTCCACCTGTTGATCCTGTGCGGTTACTGCATGAGTATGGTTTGGAGGACATAGACATCGAAGGGTGTGAGGTCTCCAAGTCCTGGAAGGAGGAGTTGGCGAGTCTGGTTGTGTCCTATTGTGATGTTTTCTCCAGAGACCGACTCGATTGTGGAGAGGTGAAAGACTTTGTACACCGAATTCATCTGAGTGATGAGCATCCGTTTCGCCTGCCTTATCGCCGAACCCCTCCCGCCCACTACCAAAAGTTGAGAGAGGTGCTTTCTGAAATGGAAGAGAAGGGCATCATTAGCAAATCCGTCAGTGAGTATGCGTCTCCTTTGGTAATGGTATGGAAGAAGGATGGATCTCTCAGAGTCTGTACGGACTTTCGCTGGCTTAATGCAAAGACAATCAAGGATGCTCATCCTGTGCCCCATCAGGCAGATTGCCTCGCTGCTCTAGGTGGCAATCTTCTTTTCAGCTCTGTTGATTTGACTTCGGGATTTTACAACGTCCCACTCCATGTATCTGATCGCCATTACACAGCATTTACAACGCCCATGGGCTTGTACGAATACAACCGTCTTCCCCAGGGCCTGTGTAACAGTCCGGCATCTTTCATGCGCATGATGCTCAGTGTATTTGGAGATCTCAACTTTTCCAGCCTCCTTTGCTATCTTGATGATCTGCTGGTTTTCGCTCGCTCTGAACAAGAGGCCTTGAAACGCTTGGAAGTGGTGTTCTCACGGTTGAGATCTAGTAATTTGAAGTTGGCTCTGAAAAAGTGTCACTTTCTCAGGCGCTCTATCAAATTTCTGGGCCATGTGATCAGCGGATCTGGAGTTTCTGTAGATGAGGGCAAGGTTGCGGTCATTTCAGCCTTTCAGAAAAATGACCTGATGAAAGAAGATAGTGTCACACCTTCGCCAAAGAAACTAAGATCATTTCTGGGCATGGTTCTTTACTACCAGAGCTTCATCCCTGGCTGTTCGCGTGTCGCGAAGCCATTGTTCAATTTGACAGCCGGTCAAAAACGTTTGACGAAAGGCACAGGAAGTCGTAACAGATCTGGCACTTTCCGGGAGTTGTCTCCCCAGGACTGGACTCCTGCTTGTGATGTCGCCTTTGAGGAGTTGAAGAGAGCCCTTGTCGAGAGCCTGGTCTTGGCACACCCTGACTTTGAGCGCCCCTTTATTCTCTGCACTGATGCATCGTTGGACGGCCTAGGTGCAGTACTTTCTCAAGTTCCGAGTGGCGGGGACAAAGCACGTCTTATAGCCTTCGCCAGCAAGTCTTTGAGCCGCAGCCAAGCCAATTACCCTGCACACAGACTAGAATTCTTGGCCCTGAAGTGGGCAGTGTGTGACAAATTCAGTCACTGGATTAAAGGTCATGAATTTACCGTGTGGACGGATAATAATCCGCTCACGTACATCTTGACGAAACCTAAATTGGATGCATGTGAGCAGCGCTGGGTTTCAAAACTTGCCCCGTACAACTTTAAGATCAAGTACGTTCCTGGAAGATTGAATGTCGTGGCGGATGCGCTCAGTCGTGACCCTTTCGTCAACCCAGTGAGTCAGCGACTTCTGTCCGAGCCTTACTCTGAACTGTTGAAGTATGTACACAGTGTTGGAGATGATTCTGTACAGAAGACATTCCGTCTCACGTGCCAGCCACAGACACTTGACACTGAACTCAATCTAAGCTCTGAGTTAAACTTTTCCGTGACTGCAGAGGATGTGTCGTCTATTTTGTCTTCTTGTGATGATTGGGATTCAGGAGCTGTATCCAGAGCAACATCCCTGGCTGATCATTTGACTTCTTTGATTCCTGACTGTCAAGACGTAATACATGCCTTTTCATTGTCCGAATTGCAGTGTCAGCAGCACAAAGATGCAGTTATTTCGAGGGTGGCTTTCTATGTCAGCAGGAAGCGTAGACCTAGCAGGCGTGAGCGTGCGAATGAGGATTTGCGGGTTTTAAGGATTTTGAGGCAGTGGGAAAAACTCTTTTTGCTTCATGGCATCCTGTATAGAGCTGTCAAAGATCCGCTCACTAAGCACAAAAAGTTTCAGTTCGTCCTGCCTGGCTCCCTGAAACAGCAAGCACTCTCTGGTGTTCATGATTTGGCCGGTCACCAAGGTCAGCCACGTACCCTGTCTTTAGCACGCCAGAGGTTCTATTGGCCTGGGATGGAACGTGATGTGCGTGGTTACGTTAAGACTTGTACTCGTTGTGTCCTGAGTAAAACTCCAGAGCCAGCAGCAAGAGCGCCCTTGGAGAGCATCAAGACCACTGCCCCATTGGAGCTTGTCTGTATTGATTTCTGGTCTGCTGAAGATAAGCACAATAAATCTGTGGATGTCTTAGTAATTACAGATCATTTCACCAAGTTAGCTCACACTTTTCCTTGCCGGAATCTATGTGCTAAAAGTGTTGCTAAGAAACTGTGGGATGGCTTCTTTTGCATCTATGGATTTCCCCAGCGTATCCATTCGGACCAGGGAGCAAATTTTGAGAGTGAGCTGATAGCAGAGCTTCTTGATATTGCCGGCGTTGACAAGTCACGGACTTCCCCGTACCATCCAATGGAGAATGGTGGAACTGAAAGGTTCAACAGAACGTTAGGTAACATGCTAAGATCGCTTCCACCCAGATCTAAGTAAAAGTGGCCACAGTTGGTACAAACGATGACATTCATGTATAACTGCACTGCCCATGAAACAACTGGGTTTGCCCCTTTTTACCTGATGTTCGGGAGGGTGCCGAGATTACCTGTTGACCTTATGTTTCAAAGCGTGCTTCGTGATGAGTCAATCTGTGATTACAGTGACTATGTTCAATCTCTTGTCAGTGATCTACAGTCTGCTATGGCGCTGGCTCAAAAGAACTCTACTGCGGAACAAAAACATCAGTCTGATCAGTACAATAAGAGAGTCAAAGGATTGCCTCTGTCAGTTGGTGATCATGTTCTCATTGCCAACAAAGGCTGTAGAGGTAAACGGAAGCTTGCCGATAAATGGGAACCCACCATGTATTCCGTTGTTGCCTCCAAACCTTCCCTGCACATTTACAAGATCCGTGACAAATCTGGTCATGAGAAAGTGGTACATCGGAATCTATTGTTGCCAGTTAACTTTCTCCCTTTGCCTTCAACTGATTTTTCTGTTGGTGAAAGTGCTAGTGGTGGTCCTTGTTCCACACCATCTCAATCTGTATGTGATGTGGCTGAGTCAACATTTCCTGTCACTGATGATTTGTCACATGCAGAGTCTCTGTCTGTCATTTCTCACATAGATGTTTGTGATGAGGATCGTACTGCTTCTTGGGTTTCATCCCATTCTTCTCAAACTGTTTCTGAAGCACAAGATGACTTACCTGTTGACCATGACACTGTAGCTAGTGCTTCTTCCCCTACTGTTCCTGTTTCTAACAGTTCACCTGATCCTATGGCGGTTGAAAACTCTGACGATCATTACACTACCAGGTTCGGTAGAGTACTTAGACCTGTTCGTAGGCTGATTGAGTCAATGGTACAACTCGAAACCTTACTTGGTGTGGATTCTGTATCTACTGTTATTCATGTATAGGTTTGTGTATTGTATTACACAGTGTCGGGTAATAAGAAGTGTAATTTTCCGTATTTTGTGTATATTAATCCTGTTTATGTACCTGGTCTGAGTTTTTCAAAGTGTAATGGGCACTTTGGTGATACCTACAAAATGTATAGAAGTTTGGCCAACTTTCTCATATTTGTATCCCTTTCATTTGGGTAACTTTCTATGTGGAGTCTTCACTTTTTTTTTTTTAGTGTCGACCATGTAATTCGAGTGACCAGTGTTCTTTGTTTTTGTTATACTCTAAGAATTTTGTGTAAATTCTGCGGGGTGAGTGTTACAGGTACAGAAAGTGTACTGTTGAAATTTATGTATTGTTTATTATAATTTACACAAAATGGTTTATTTTCATATATATCTGGTATACTTGCCTGAGAAATGAGCGTTTTCCCCTTTAATTGCTGTGATGTCATCATGAGCTACACAATTTCCTGTTTTGTCTCCTCCTCTTCCTCTTGGCATTGTTAATGCACTAAAGAGAGTAAATCCAGTGAAACCGCCGCCTGTTGTCCCGTGTCTTTCTCAACAACTCTACACAACGCAGACAAGTGCTTTTATAACTGGTGTCGCGAGCCACCGGTTACATATGAAAAACAAAATGCGGATTACAAAGTCCTTTCAATTTCGGTTTTCCCCTTGTGTCCGTGTGTCCGTGTATACTTATAGACATATACTGCCAGTCTCTGTTCAGGATCGATTGGTTCTCGGAAATTGGTGGTCTTCTTTTTAATATGTGGCTCCAGAATTGCTAGCAAAGCATCAAACTGTTCCACACTGACATTCTGAAGTAAATTTTGAATCGCTCTGGATAATTTCGCAACTCCTTGATAAGGAGGTGGAGCTCCTTCCTCTCGGCGCAATTTCAGGATTAGATGGACCTAATATTTTCTCTTTCTCTTTTTTGAGGGCAACAAAATCATCCTCACTGCTTGATGAATCCATTTTGTATTTTTTTTTTGCGTTTTCCCCGCAAAGGTTTAATAAATACGCATCGGACTCAGTGTGCAAGGTGTCTGTGCGTGACGAATTTTTAGGCTGACGAACACGAAAAAACGCATACGAAAATTTCTGACTCAGTGTGCAATGGCCTTTAATGGAGTGCGCGTCACCGAAAGCAACAGATATGAGCTGCATTTGATAGATCACCTAATTTATAAATCAAAAGACCGCAATGAGAGAGAGCGGCAACAACCCTGGTAAGATCATTTCGTTTCTTTACTTTTAATGATGAGGAGAATTGTCTGCGACTTACTTTCACTTTAATTTGCCATAGTTTGCCCGTTGGCTTTATGAATAGATGCTCAGCTGCCGTGATGCGTGTTGCAGTAGCGTTGTCACATCTTGCTACATTACATAGCCTAAATAACACGCTCTCACACTTTTATTTTTTAGCGTTTTTGGGAGGAGGAAAATTTAGATATGTGGTTTCAACAATCAGATGCATTTGATTTACACGTGTGCAGTTTGGTCTGGAATCTCGTCTCAGATCTCCTCCTGAAGAAGTGGTTTGAGCGATCGGATTTAAATTGTCTCGAATGCGCTTCGGATGGCATTTATGGTCTTTTCAGGATCAGATCACAGAACATGCATGAAGTGGACAGATGTAACATCTCTTCAATGAAAGGCATTTAGGAGATTATCCACACTAATTTTCGCCCGGCCTTAATTTGAGACCGGCCTTTATTTGTCCGCGTTGATCACGCACCCGGCCACTATCAGAGGCCCGGCGTTTATTTGAATACCGGTTTTTATTTGAGGAATTACGGATAACATATACTAAGCATGTAAAGAACAACAAATTCTTTAAAAAAGTTAATCCACTACAGGAAAATAGCTCTAAGAAAATGTTTACCCTATCCTGACCATAATTACTGATTAAAAATAGACATGTTAAAATAACCAGAGATACTTGAGGACTGTGATAGGTAGTTAGGACTGTTTTTAACAGGATAGTCACCTTTATTTAACAGTTATGAGACAGGAAATCATGGGAGAGAGAGAGGATGTGACATGCAGCAAAGGACCGGGATTCGAACCATGGTCGGCTGCGTACATATACGCATTAAACTTTGCTATGCCATGGCCACCCCACACTAGCTTTGTGTCCCATCTTGGCCACCCCCCAAAAAATGTCCTGGATACGCCACTGCACACACACAGACACACGCACTCACACACTCATGCACACACACACACAAACACACACACACACACGCAGACACACGCACTCACACACACACACACACACTCTCTCTCTCTCTCTCTCTCTCTCTCTCTCTCTCTCTCTCTCTCTCTCTCTCTCTCTCTCTCTCTCTCTCTCTCTCTCTCTCTCTCTCTCTCTCTCTCTCTCTCTCTCTCTCTCTCTCTCTCTCTCTCTCTCTCTCTCTCTAGCAAAAATAGCACCTCTGTTCAATCTTTCGGATTTTAGTAAATATTTTTTAAAAGTGCCTTTTAAATTATTTATTCAAATAAAAACTTTAAAATAATTTGAGCTTCAGCCTGGTTTAATAGCATTTATATATATATTAATGTCTTTTGTCAAATTAAGCTGTAAAATAAATAGTTTATCCCTTTAAATGCAATGGATTTTGAAAGAGATCAACAAAAAACGGGCAAAAAAACTTTAAAAGCGATTTTCTCAGGTTTTCAATTGGAAAAAGAGGGCAGACGACCATAATTCAAATGTGTATATCTTTACAACCATTCAAGGTATGACTTTGACTAGGATATCATTTGAAAGCTGATGGTCTCCTCTTTCCATTGATACCAAAATCTCAATTTTGAAATTTGGTTCACTGTCACTCATTTTGCTGGATCAGGTCACATATGGTCTCGAGACCGAGTCCGAGTCCAAGTCTCGAGTACACAACACTGCTGAGAACCCCTGCCAAAGGGTGTCATTTCTACTATCTCTTTCAAAGACATTTTGACACTGTTGATATTTCCTTCCTCTTTTTTTAAAATATATTTTTGATAAATGAAGTCAGTTGTCATCTTTAGTTAAAATAAATCACAGAAGGGATCAGGAAGGCTGTGTGTTGATTTGTCTCCCATGAACTGGAAACAAGGGATCAAGTTAAGAGAAAAAGTTCCTTTAACTGCAGCAGAAGACACTTTACTGAAATACTGAAATACATGATTAAGGGAAGACGAGCTGTTACATGATGCTAAGAATAGCTGCATATTTCTGGCACAATGCAAGACTCAGAAATCAACAGGGGTGCCATTTTAAGACTACTAGTAAGGTTTCAACACAAAACCTTCAGACTACAAGAGCTTTACACACTGTGACACTTTCAGCTCAACCAGCTGCCAAAGAGACAGACCAAGATGAGAAAGTCAGACAAGTTCTGAAGAACTTAAACATCTGTAGCACATAAAAGCAGTTCACTAGATGTTCATCATGACATCATGACTTTTGCGTAAACAGACACGCCACTTTCAAGTCAAGTGGCGTGTTATCTATACGCATTTTGAGATATCCGCGTGTAGCGTGTATGTCTACGCCATTAATGTCCAAGTGATTCCGTGTATATGTACACGCCATTAAATTTCCGAGCGAAACGAAGCAAAATGTAGATCTACATCTGGGGAGCGATATTTTTTTTTCCCTAGGATGGCAGGGGAAGACTCATAAATGCTATTAACCCCAGTGACGGGTAGGTTTAGGTACGGGGTGGAGGTAGGTCATATGGTCCGTGTAACGCTTTGCAGTTCTTTGTTCAATTTGCACCATCACAATTAACCAAATGAAAAATTGGCTTCAAACTTTCATTTTCCATTTTTTTGGAATAATTCACAAACGGATAATTGTCTCTCAGTTTAATTTTCAATTCTACAATCTTGGGTTGTTGCGTCCGAGTCTGGTTTTTGAACAAACATAAAAAAATGACTCATTGATCTGATTTTCCATTTCTCTGTGTTTTGCTCGCGGTTGGACCGTACCAGTTCCGCCGGGGGTTGGAGCGGGGGGTGGGGATGTGGATGCGTTTACCCAGAGCGCTGTAGCGTTATGTATATGGCACGTCTGAGTCTGACCATATTTATCACCTACATGTTAGAACTCTATTAACTGTGTGACTGCGGTTAAAAAACACAGATTGTCTGGAAGATGTGTGAGTGGAGTGCGCTTGACGATTACGAAAGTGTAATTCGCAGGTTAGTAAAGGAGCTGGGATACACATGCACACAAGTTCAAGAGGTCTTACAGCAGCAATATGGACTTGGGAGAGGTTCCAGTATTTTCTCCATTTCTAAATTCTGCGCATCGAGAAACATTCATCGTTTCGATTATGCACGGCTAGGGAGAGATGGTGTGGATGCAGTCGTTCGACCAGCAGTTACTGTTTGCGGCCCTGTGTACGGTAGAAAGATGATGACTGGGATGTTGAGAGCTTCGGGATACAGGTTGGGTGAAAGAGCTGTAAGGCGTGCACTGGCACAAATTACCCCGCAGTACACAGAGATGCGAAGAGAGGGAACTGCTCGCCAAACTAATCCACATGTCTATTACGCTGAGTAAGCCGGTCACAAAATACACATGGACCAAAACGAAAAGCTTGTGGATTTTGGAGTGACTGAAGTTGTTGCCTCTGATGGTTTCAGTGGGAAGATTTTGGGATTTTCTGTAATGCCGATCAAAAATAATCTGATAATTTATGACGATGTGTACAGAGAAATCTGCTTGAGCCATGGCCTTTTTGATCAGATAAGAGTTGATCATGGACGTGAATTTTATTTATGTCTGTATCAACAAGACAATCTTCGGGCCTTTCGCACTAATGTCAACAGACCCCCTTTCATTCAAAGTCAGTCAAGACAGAACCACGCTGCTGAAAGAAAGTGGGTCGAAGTCAACTCGCGAATAAACTACCCAATTAAGCACACATTGTGTGCCTTGGCCAACAATGGTTTTTTGGACATTGATGACCCATTTTGGAAGCACTGTGTCTCAGCCATTGCTTCAAAATGCTGCATGGTTGGGCTACAGAATTTCATCCCTGCCTGGAATGCACATACAATCCCATCCAAGGGCATACCCGATGGTCTTTTTGCAGCCCATCTCAGGACCGCTCGAATCCCACCTCACTTCCTTCCACCTGCTGAGGATCTTGCAGCTGACTACATTAGGAATGAAGGAACTCTGACTTATCCTGCGCCCTTTAGACGAGACCCCCTCGATGGTCACCCTGACCTTCAGGTGCAGAGGGAAACATTGCTGTGGTCAACCTGTAGTTGTGAGGAAATGTTTTACGATTGTATTTTAGGTCACAGTGGCCTACTCTGGGAGGGTTTGGAGACATATGTAAACATTTCACATAGACTGGAGCAATAGGCTAGTGTGGTTGTGTTTTGTTGTTGTTCAAATTAAACAAAGCACCGGTAGTAGCCTTTAGTACCTTTTTGAGAGTATTAAGATTTCTACTCCACTATATCAGAGGCAAACATCATTGTTTACTTTACTATTTTTGTCTGACCTCTTTATTGGTTACTTTTCAAATTGCAATTTCTTATTAAAGTCTCATTTAAAGTCGCATTAAAAGTTGTCAGATTTTTTTTTAGATAAGTGGTTCTAGTAACAGGACAGCAACGCTACAAACATGCGAGATTATGAGATGCTTTGCTGTAAATTACCTACTCTGTATCTAATGTTAACAATATTTAAAGCATTAAAAACGGTATATAAAGTAATAAACAACTTATACATTAATGCAGAAGAATTCTTAATTAAAAAAAAAAAAAGTAAAATGCTGACAACAAACAGTTTTTGCAGAATTAATACTTTAACCCCTGGTTTCACAGACAAGTCTTAAACTGGTCCTGGACTAAAATGTATGTTTGAGCCATTTTAACTGAAAGCAACTGACATATAAAATATGTCACTGTCATTGTTTTGTCACAAGATGTTTAAAAAAATGTTTATAAACGTTACTTAAATGTCCTAATTGAACTAATGCCTTATCCTGTCTAATCTAAGCCCTGTCTGTGAAACCAGGCCTTAACCTCCCATATTAGGATTATGAATATTCTTTGTCATAATCAAAATCTATATTCTATAAATCTATAAGTATATTTTATGTATTATTTATTATCTGTTCTGTCAGTCTTTTCTCACTCCTGAACTGCAGCATGGAATGGTTTCATGCTACAGTACATGAACATTCTACATTATTTGCACTGATTGACATGATATTTGTTTGCCAACACATCACTATATTTATCAGCTATGCACTATGACTATGGTGAACTGGGTGTGGGGTGAGGGTCATACGTAACTGGTATTAATGACATAAATACATTTACAAGTTGAAATGGTTTATTTTGTTAAGTACCATTGTAACATTTTGTTAAAGTCAGAATTCAGTTTCTTAAAATGCCCCACTGCATGGGGAAAATGGGGAAACACTCAAACCAGACTTTATTTCAAGTATCAGTGCTATTTTTTTTTTTTTAAAACAGTTTTGAACAGTGAAATGACCCTTAGCCAGCATATTCTGCTAGGAAAAATGTGCTATGGTTCATATAACAACAGTGTTTGTTGAAGAAAAGGGAGGGTGTCTCTCTTTAAATGGCCTATTCAAGAACAGTAACAGATACTGCTGTTAAGCAGTAATGCCTATTAAGACACTGCATATGGCACCAGGCTAGACAGATAAACTCAGATGAATTTATGCCTCTACACGCATACAAAAATGTGATACAGAAAAAGAAAAAATTACTCGGCCAGATGCCATACAAACCCCTGAACACCATGCCCAAGATTCTTAACAAAAAAACAAAAAAGCAAGGTGCTAAAATACATAAAATTTCTCAACATTATTATTTCTGAACTTTTGAGCCAAACTGTCAGCCAGACCACATTTAAGTCGCTGCATTTGTCAGTTTTGCCAGTACCTCACTCAGGCCTCTTAAAAACACCAGTTTGCCTGCGAGCATATTTGCCTTGCATAAAAGGCAGCTGTCATTATCATTTAGATAGGTCTGGATACAGGGGCCACACCCTGCCACCTGCCCACAGCATGCCGTTATAACAAGCACAGAATTTGGGATGTTTGTGCACATCCTACATGGCAACGCATCTCGCAGAGAGGAAGCAATGGATAGTGACTTTGACACTTGAGAAACTTTCTCCTTCACCTCCGCTAAAACGTCAATCTGTTGCACTACCTCTAGGACATTAGCCTTAATGTGGTTGACTGAAATGGTTAGCTCGTTAAATTTTTCATCTATGTTTTCAGCTAGCTTTGATGCAGAGTTTTTTATCTCAAGCTCAACGCCAAGCAGGCCATCTAGAACTTCATTTTCTTCGGGGTCCACCCTGAAAAAAAATTAAGTTAAAAAGACATGTCCATTACTTCACAGACAATACTACAGTATCTGTAACATTAAAGGGGTCATGAACTGGCTTTTTAAAAAAAATTATATTGTTGTCTGAGGTCAACTTATGACGTTCGCTTGGTTTTTACATTCAAAAACATCAAAATGAATAAGTAATAGGCTATTTTCTACCCTAGTTTTGAGCCTAGCTCAAAAACGCTCTGTTTTTATGGGCGTCTCGCATTGAAGACTTGGAAGTAAACGCCCACTGCCAGGCCCGGATTGGCTAATCGGGAGCACCGGGAGAATTCCCGGTGGGCCGGTCTGTTTTATTGGCCAGGAGGGCCGGTGTTGTCATGGCACTGGGTTGAATGCTTTACATAGGCTCCAGTCACAGCTTTCTGAGTGTATATTTTTATAATGAACGTTGTGAAATAATTGCCTAATATTAACTCTAATTTGGTGCTGCAATGATTTGCATATCGCGACGATAACCGACCTCATAATCTGAGCTGCGTCAGTATTAAAACACCGCTCGTCGGCAATGGCAAAATGTTTGAGATGACCGATCAAAGCAAGCGGGATTTATGTTCACAGAAGCGCGAGCCGCGGCCGCGCGCGAATCCCAACGCGACGCGTCACGAGATAAGATGCAAGTGGCTATAAACTACGTAAACAGCTGTTTTAATTACGAAATAAGTTTTAAACGACCGAAAGAAATAATCAGTTTGTAAAGACTGTATCAATCAAAACTCAGCTTCGGGAATGGGAGATTACAGGTAACCCAAAGATAAAGAGACTGAGAAAAGAAGAATGAGAGAAGATGGAGATGAGAAATGAGAGCAGAGGAATAGCCTATTGCATACTGTGCCCAGATTGACAAAAAACTTTATAGATTCCTATTTAACACAGACATACATATGTTATTTGCCAATGATGATCATCAGTGTAAAAATAAGCTCAATTTAACAACGCAAGCACCTATATAATACATTGCCATTGTTATTGTATAAATATATATATTTGTATACCTCGAATGTGTTTATATTTCCCCAGTATCAGCACTGGGACTTTTCACTGTTTGTATTACTTGACTTGTCTGGGTGGGCATATCCCCCCGAACCCCCAAGATCACTTTTCGGACCTCTGTAGCCTATTTATAAAACCCTCTATACGGCTATTGCAATTTGCACTGAATAGAAATTTATATATTTTTAAAATACAATGAATAACAAGGCTGTACAGAACACTGCACTATTGCAGACTTATATGCTGAGGTTTCAATTACATTATTTTAATATAGTCAGACGGGAACTAAAGTGGGCCGGTCTAAGGCATGAAACTCCAGGGCTGAAAATGAGTCCCACTCCGGCCCTGCCCACTGCTGTGAGTGGATAACAGTTTTGCATATTATAATGAGTTTCATGTAATGCGCGAATCGGTGGGCTGGGCTAAACCGGCCGTGTTGAAGTAGGCGTTGATCTTCTTCAGCGGAGGTGGTGTTTTATCCTCTTTGACGTCATAGTTCCCCACTTTGAAAAACGAGTCGTTTGCTGTGCCTGGTGTCAATAAAAGCTTTTATTGGACTAACAAGGACGTTTTCAGTTCTGAAACTTACAGGATATTCTTATAATATGATGACCTCTTAGATGTCAAAAGCTCAAGGAAAATTTGATTTCTCAGTTCATCACCCCTTTAACATTATCAAGATGTAGAGTAAAAATCATCATCCTTATTTATATTATTATTACACATTTTAAATGTTACTTTAAAATTATACCACCATGAATAGATGCTTTATTTTGTTATTGCATGTGGCCAATGCAAGATATTTCAGTGTTCTTCAGGTTTATGGTCTTTGTTTTCCAGTTGTTTTTCTGTTGGTGTTTGAAATAAAGCTGCTTTTAATTTTCATTGTTGACTGATTGCATGAACCTGTTATAGAATTACTAGCTATACATTTTTATATAATAATTTATTAGTGTTGTCATTTGCATTATATTTTTAGGCTTATGACGCTGAAGTAAAACTATGCCAGGCCAATGTTAATACTAGCTTAATAATATTATACAATCGAGAAAACAACCCCAATATCATCTTGACTATCGACAAAGACATCAGCTATTGGCAATATCTCCAACTATCGTAAATACACTATACTATTCAGCACAACGCTATTTGGGTGTTAGAATTCTAACTATTAAACATTGCTTTGAAGGAAAGGTGGTAACAGTTGATCAGGGAGATCATTAGATGCGGGTTTTTCTGTACAGTGTATTGTTGCATGACTGCATACATTTAAGCATGGAACTTAACTTTGCCTGCTTTAAAGGCTTTGAGAAGCTTTCCTTTTATCACTGATAGTGTTAAATTAAGTAATTGTAATTCCCATTCATTGATCAACTGTATTAGTGAGTTCAAACCAATAACATCATCCTTTGTCTGGTAAGTCACATAAGGCTCTGGCTCTCTGTTTTACACAATGTTATCTAAACACTCAGGTTAAATCTTAGGTTCTCTCATCAGTTCTAACAAAGACTTTTAAACAACTAAGAGGCTATATAATAACTTTATAAGAGTTAGATTAATTGATCAGATAATTGAATCTCAGATAATTAATTCAGTTCTGCACATCATCCTTCAACTGCTTTTTGATCATATTATTGGTTCAAAATAGCAGTGCAAGCTTTTAGTTTTACAAGATGACTCAAGTGAATCATGCAGAAATAGCAATAGGCCAACATGGATGAAAAGGTTGTTTTTTACTCTAATTTGTATCATTTATTTATCGGTCACACAGGCCTATTCTGGGACATTAGGTATACACCTGACCGTGATAACACTAGCTGTGATGATGCAGTCACACATAGTGAGTGGTGTTTACATGGTTATGCCTCTACTACATAATAGTTCATTTTGATTCCTGAAAAAAAAAAAAATTGCCTTTTCTTTTTGGAGGCACTTTCAAATCTTCCCGTCTTGAGCTTGGTCAGGTCTACTGTTCTGATGGCGTATACCTTCCGGCTTGATGTTTTCCAAAATTCCAAATCTAAAAATGCAACAAAATTACTAAATTATGCCCACATTACATTTCACGGTTTCTACTTACATTTCTACAAAATTCACAAAACTGCACACACAATATGTGAGGAACACCTTATCTCTTGCACTATGTTCTTTGTTGGACTTTTTCAGATATGGTGTTGCAGTGCACTTCATAATGCCCTCACAAACCCACTTACAACAGCCTAACACTAGAATAGAATACAGTACAAATGTGTCATTTTTCAGTCTATGACCTTTGCACATGCCACATTTTACATTTTGTGTACCAGTCCAGAATATACAATAGTTTGCTTAAAATGGTCATTTAAACAAACTGAAACACATTTAATCAACATCAATTTGTCTGCAAGCAGTTAAACTTCTCATGTACAACTAGGGTGACCACCACCATCATTCTCAGATGGATTTTTTTGGCAGTTGATTAACATGTATGGTAGTTCAGGGGATAAACATGTGGACATTTGCAGTCAAATACCTTTGGTCTCTGATGTATCCGCAATTGCCAGCCCTTTGGGATCGCAGATACTGTAGCTATCAGCAGAATTTAAATATTCCTGCACTGTTTGTCCCACTGCCTGCACACCCTGGCCTTCGGATATTGTGACATGTACTGTAGCTGTGATAAAGAAAGAAAAGTTAATAATCCAGTTATTCGGTTCCCAACCCTAGTCCTGGAATACCCTCGCCGCTTCAAAACTGCACATTTTTTACGTCTCTCTGACAAACTCATCTGACTCTGAGGTCTTGGAGTTTCTAGTTCTACTAATGAGCTGAATCAAGTGCATTTGATTAAAGTCCCCGTGAACCGGATCTTGCAACCGACTTCAGTGCTGTGACGTATTTCTGAGTGAAACGGAATATTGAAATGGGGTTTTACTTTAGCTCCTCCTATTTATCCATGGCTCATAGCAGACTGACGGTTGGAGGGGCGTGGTTACTTTGCGCTAGCAAAGTAAATGTTCCATTTTGATTTCATGAGGACTTTACGGAGACATGTGCAGTGATTGGGGTACTCCAGGACCAGGGTTGGGAACCACTGATCCAGTTTAACATAAGCTACAGCATTTGAAGTACAATGTTAGTACAAGTAGTTATGAGCTAAAACAGTGGTTCTCAACCGGTGGGACACTCTCTCCCGGGGGAGCGCGAGTAGACTACAGGATGGGAGGGGGAAAAAAACACACATTTTTTTATCACTAAACTACTGTCATAAAAAGTTATAGTTTTGTATATACATAACTCCTGAATAAAAATTAAAATGTGTTTGGACTGATTTAAAAAAAAAGTTTTGAACAAATTTGATTGGTTTGTCGATAGTGAGCGCAAATACAGGAGAAATACGGTTTTATTAAGCGAGTCATTGAGTCGTTCATTCAAACGATTCGTTCAAACGGCCGATTCATCAAGATTGAGACAGATATTTGTGAATAGGTCATTGTATCTTTGACTCAACCGATTCGTTCAAAACACTGAATTATTCAAAACACGACTGAGTGTTGCTGTGAGATGCGCTATGCTGTGATCTTTGTTAGGATTCATCGGATCTATTTCCACTGCTAAAATAGACCAAAACAGTCATTATTTCGTCTAAAAAGTGACTTAATATTATTAACTTGTTTGTTGAACTGTCATATGAAATCAGTGTCACATTTTCAATTGTGAGGTTATGGTAAATTAAGTGATGGTTGTCAGCTCTCTTGGTCGTCAGGTCGTGTGACGTATGTTGCCACCCGAATTAATCTTTATGACGGACGGAAGTTTCAGAGGCTGCAAACGTATAAAACGTGAGGTCGTATTTAGTTTATATATACATATATAAACGAATAAACTAGTCAGAATATAGGCTACAGTTCAAGCTTTCCTTTAGTTTTTGTGAAATGCTCACACGCAGCCACGCACAGGCAAACATGTTTTTAAATACATTTATGTTGTTAATAAATAAATAACAATAAATTGTTGTAGCCGCAATCTCCAAGTTTTGTTTTTCACTATAAAAATGTCATGATTTGCCAATGCAAAGAGAGTAGGCTACCGCCACCTTTTCCCCCCACTTCAAGCACTGATTACACAAACAAATCATCCTCCTGGCGACTTTTTTTTTTTGTCAAAAGCGACAAATTCAGCGACTTTTACTGGTGTTTTTGGAGACTTTTGTGGTGTTTGGAGACTCGAAAGCACGAATCAGTCTGCAGTTAGGCCTACTGTGCTCAACCACGGGAGCTGCCGTGAGCCCCTCTCCCGTCCAAAAGCACTCACAGTCAGCAGTAGCCTCGCACACAGTGTTGCCAACTATTTTCAACGGAAAGTAGCCTAGCTAACGCCTTCCCTAAAATAATACTCATAATAATAATAATAATAATAATAATAATACCTGCAAGCTCACATTAGAAGTCTGGTGCTACTGCCAATTATAAAAATAGCCTAGTAATGATAATAGGCATACCTACCGCTACTGATGATGATAATAATATTAATAATAATAATAATAATGTGGGCCTAAAAAATAATAGCCTGTAGGGCTATCTATCTATCTATCTATCTATATCTATGCAAGGTGGTGTGGGGCGTGGGGCACTGGGGCCCCAACTGCAATGAACCAGCTTTGGGGGGGCCCAGCTTGCAAAAGTTTGAGAACCCCTGAGCTAAAAGATCTGGCTAATACATACTGTATGGAGATATTTTCCCGCTGTCCTCAATGTCTGCTACATAAATTTGTTTTCTTGCTGATTTGGTCCTTCGGAGAGGGTTTTGAAATGTATTAGATGGGTGTGTAAAGGCAGGGCTCCCTTTTGGGCGACAGGATAATGGTGTTGAAGGGCCTGCAACTGGTGTCAAAACTTGTTCTTTGCTTGTCCCTGAGACAGCAAATGATCCTCGGTCTCTCATCAGGGTGGTCTGAAACTGTCCAGATTGATCTGGAAAAAATGTTTCTCTTGTGATGTCGTCCTCTAAATAAAGACTATCTGGCTCAACCTAAAGAGAAGGATACAATAAAGTTTGATTAATGCCACTACCAAATGTATAATATGTATATATATATATATAGCCTATATATTGTAGTCTCGTGTAGCAAGACATTCAGACTGATGGCCAACGGTCCCGTCTGAGGCTAAGACTACCTATACTACTTTATGAATGTGATTCTGCCACGTTTCCCACTGCCATGCCCCCAAATCGTAAACTTGGGGCTTAAAGAAAATCCTGAGCTTCACACTCAATATTTACAACTTTATTGCTATTTATTTAAAATACAGTTTCTGAAAGTTATTTCATGATTAAGTGTAGGCCTATAGTTCAGTGGAAACGTAGACCTATTTTTAACGTAAGTTACGAGGCAAAAAAAGTAAAATTCAACTTTAACAGGACAAACAGAAATTAATTTCATTTTAACAAAAATTCTGCCCACGAATTTGAAGGCTGATATTGGCCTACTGGCAATGAAGATAAAATACTTCATTATAAGAAGAGCTCTGCAAATGGTGCGTTTACTGGACACCACTGAAAACGGAAAATCTTGTGCGAGTTTTGGCCGTTCCGACCACGAGGTTTTGGGGGCCTGAAAACGGATGTTTCTTGACAA
Source organism: Tiaroga cobitis (assembly GCA_030578255.1). Lineage (NCBI taxonomy): Eukaryota > Metazoa > Chordata > Actinopteri > Cypriniformes > Leuciscidae > Tiaroga > Tiaroga cobitis. The sequence goes on from CM060612.1 coordinate 2,889,833, forward strand.
AGTGACATCGCCAACTAAGTTACTGGCGTAGCATGCATAATACATATTTTTTGTAGATCCGTGTGAACGGGGATAGTTTTGACATGGTTGTTGTGTAAACATACCATTAGTTACAAAATATATAGTATTTAGTAACTAACCCTCAAGTGAAGACTTTACGTTCCAATATAAACCCCGCGGGAAGCGCCCGCGCGACCACTTGCATATGCTGGCTAGTGGCTAACGCTAGCTTAACTATCAAGCTAACATTAATGAAAGTTAAAGACTTAAGAATGCACGAAAATATTTAAATCAACCAGTTAATCACCTTAAAAATAGACTCCAATCGGTCTCTCGACAGATCTCGGGCTGACATTGTTAACCTTTTTGCGCCGTGGTATAGGCTGAACTGTGGCTGGTACAGGTCATCCATCTTGCATGCAGTGGCAATGACGCACAGAATGATTGTGTTGCGTAGCTTCTTCTTCTGTCAAGAGGAGCACACACCGCCACCTACTGTTCCCATAGAGGGACTGTTCCGAGTGCACATGTCTTCTTCTTCATCATCTTCTTCTTCTTTCGATTTAGTGGCTGTTGACATTTCTGCCACCTACTGAGATGGAGTGTGGAGCATCAATGTGGAGTAAAAAAAAAAAAAAAAAAATTTATTTTGAATAGGTCTGTTGCCTTTAAAAAGTCTAGCTGCATCTTTGAAACTTCCCCTAGTCATGAGCCTATATCACTTCATTTCTTAATACATTATTAATTGATAAAACATTTATACCTAATGACTTTATTTGATTTTCTAACTTTAACCTATCATTGTTATATCAGATGCACTGAAATAAAGCATGCTCCACTGTCTCTGTGTGCACACATGTACTACAGAGGCCTGTATCATGTTTCCCAATTATGATTGAGTGTGTTATGTCCTATACGGATACAAGAAATTACTGTATCTTCCCTTCTATTTCCACACACCATTCTCATACCTCCCTTGTCCCTTTGTAATCTGTACAATTCTCTAGGCTACCTTTTTCCTCCGTATCCCACATTTCTTTTATTGCTCTTTTTATTAACCCTTTGATTTCAAATTTGCTTAATGTAATATTAAGTCCTACTGGACTGCTTGTGCAATGTTTAACCTTTTGTTTCTCGCTCTTTATCCCCCTATTTCTTTCATAAATCCTTCTCTTTCTTAAAAATATATATCATAGATATTATTTTCTTTCATTCTGTTTGAATGTTATAAATATATAATATTTCACTCTGCCTACAGAGCAGGTGTACGTCTCCTGGTGGGTCACTGCAGAGTTTTGCTCCAACCCCTATTAAACACACCTAAACCAGATAATCAAGCTCTTCAGGGACTATAGAAACTTCCAGGCTGGGGTTTTGTAGCTGGTTGGAGATATAGCTACGATGCAGTCGTGGCCTAATGGTTTGAGACTCGGTCTTGTAACCCAAGGGTTATGGGTTCGAGTCTCAGTACTGGAAGGAATTGTTGGTGGATGGAGTGAATGTACCATGACTGATGTGAGACCTTTGAGCAAGGTACCTAACCCCCAACAGCTCCCCATCTGCCGCAGCAAAAAATGGCTGCCCACTCCGGGTGTGTGTTTGTTCACTGCTCACTGCTGTGTGTGTGCACTTTGATGGGATAAGTGCAGAGCACAAATTCCAAATATGGGACACCATACTTTGCTATATGTCACGTCACTGCAGGACAGTGGCCCTCCAGGCACTAAGTGAAACCCTTCTTACCTTATCAGCAGCTTCATTTCCAGAAATCCCTTTATGTGAATCTGACTGTCCTTCAAAAGCATAAATATTTCATTTATCAAATCTTTTCTAAGCGATTTCTGAGCAGATATTGTTTTTAATGATGATGCTGAACCAGAACATACAGTATCACTGTGTCATGCTTTATTTCTACTACCCATGTTAATCCTATACTCACCTGCTTCAGCTATAAATCAGAATATTATTTGAAAACAGTGTTGGAGCAGGGTTGTGTCCCTCAGGAACCCCTGGATTGCATGGCTTTTCTATACTTAGATCTGAAATTCCCGTGGTTCCTGCAATTGGATCTTTTGATCTGTCTGTATTTGTATAGGCTAGCCTTACATTTTACAGTACATTTTACAACCAGAGCTGCCAGCTTATATAGACAACATCATTATTGTCTAGCATTTTATTATTATCTGACATCATATTGTATCTCTCTCTCTCTAGAAATGTGTCTTGGAGTGACTTGGAAAACCCTGAATTCACCCTATACAGTAGGCCTATAAATACCTAAAACAATAATTAGCCTACTAATGATGACTTATATAAAAAATCCTTATTTTATTTAATCGGTGATGTCTTATTCTGTTTGTCGACAACTTAAGAAAACATTATAAAAGAGATAAGATAATTCTATAAAAAGTATTGAGATTGAGTCAAAAGGACCAAGATTGAGCGTGCACTCGCAATATCTCAGCGAGTCAGCAAGAGCAGAGCGAATTTTTAATACCGCGCCCCGAGATTCGTGTGAGTGAATTCGCCTGCGAAGAGATTCGCTCTCGCGCATTAAAGGGATAGTTCACTTTGAAATTAATTTTTGATATGTTTTAGCTTACCTCTAGTGCATCCAAGATGTAGGTGTCTTTGTTTCCACAGTATCTTCAATTTTGATAATTTTAGGTAAAACCGTTGTTGTCTGTCAGTCATACAATGGAGGTGAAGGGGGTCCAACTCAAAGAGCAGTCAAAATTAAACATTATTTAATGACTCGTAAATGTAAGTACACATTGATGCCCTAAGACACGAAACGAGTGGTTTTTGTGAGAAAACGAACAGTATTTATATCTTTTTTAGCTCGTGTAAGCATATCCATGTCCAACTGATCTGAGAGCAGGGCGCTTCGGTCTGCGCATGCGTACAGCGTTCGCCGGAATGCCCCGGTTCAGGTTCAAATAAATAAGGTTGTGAAAAAAAATCAACGTTGTCTGTTGGTATATAGAAATCGTCTTCCATTGCGATCCTGTATATCTAAATATGTTTAGATCTTCACAGTGTAAGGTAAAACTTCCGAAATCTCTGCATAAACAATGAGTGACGTAAACACGCGCGAGGGAGCCCTTCCCGGGCATTCCGGCGAACGCTGTACGCATGCGCAGACCGAAGCGCCCTGCTCTCAGATCATTTGGACATGGATATGCTTACACGAGCTAAAAAAGATATAAATACTGTTCGTTTTCTCACAAAAACCACTCGTTTCGTGTCTTAGGGCATCAATGTGTACTTACATTTACGAGTCATTAAATAATGTTTAATTTTGAATGCTCTTTGAGTTGGACCCCCTTCACCTCCATTGTATGACTGACAGACAACAACGGTTTTACCTAAAATTATCAAAATTGAAGATACTGTGGAAACAAAGACACCTACATCTTGGATGCACTGGAGGTAAGCTAAAACATATCAAAAATTAATTTCAAAGTGAACTATCCCTTTAACATCCACTCTAGTGTTTCCCTAGAATGTCCCCATAGTACGCTCTTGACAGTTGTTATTAAATGAAACGATAACGATAGAAACAAGAATGTCGTGTCTGAAAGCTATCTCAGCGCGTTGCCACTGGCAATAAATTATTTCATGGTCAGACTCAGACGTGCCATATACATAACGCTACAGCGCTCTGGGTAAATGCATCCACATCCCCACCCCCGCTCCACCCCCCGGCGGAACTGGTACGGTCCAACCGCGAGCAAAACACAGAGAAATGGAAAATCAGATCAATGAGTCATTTTTTTATGTTTGTTCAAAAACCAGACTCGGACGCAACAACCCAAGATTGTAGAATTGAAAATTAAACTGAGAGACAATTATCCGTTTGTGAATTATTCCAAAAAAATGGAAAATGAAAGTTTGAAGCCAATTTTTCATTTGGTTAATTGTGATGGTGCAAATTGAACAAAGAACTGCAAAGCGTTACACGGACCGTCATATATTTATATATACAGTAATAACGTTAAGTCAACTGCGTTCATAAACACGCTGAAAAGCGATTGTGCGTGTTATAGACACGCAATTTTATGAGATCAGTCTGAGATGTTGGTGTCTCCAAACTGCTAAGATACTCTAAGAACATGGTAGCATATTTATACTTATAAATGTTTCAATGCATTAACCCTCTGGGGTCCTTCATTTAACAGTCACACTCGGGACCTTCGGGTCCAAATGGGCCGAAAGGGCGGGATTCATATTTATTAAAAAAAAATCATACTTTTTTTTTTTTACTTGTTATTTATAATATTTTTTCTTTTCTTTTTTGGTGTTTTGAGATAATTTTATGATTTATAATTAATATTTATACAATAATTATGACCCATTTTTTCCCATTGAACATAATAGAATTTTTTTTTTTATATATATTTTTTAAACATTTTTTTATCAAAGCTGTATTACATTTTAGAGTGAAGCCTAGGCCTCATGAAAGCAATTTTTGAAAAAAAAAATAGATGCCATCTAGTGGACACACTGAGCATTTTTATCACGCAATAGCACATTTTTACCACTAGTGGATTTACAGCTCTCTGTAGAAAGGCTTGGGGATTCTAGTGATTTTTGCAAATATATGCCAATTTTTTTTCAGGTTGTTGATTTTAAAATATAATAACAGATTCTCAAAGACTATTTTTGTCTTGTTTTTTGTTTGTTTGGTTGGTTTAAATGGTGATTTGAAGTGCCAGTTTTACTTTATAATACAGATTATTATAAATATATAATACAGTGAGTGTGTGTGTGTGTGTGTGTGTGTGTGTGTCTGTTTTGCACTCTTGATGTTTTAGAGATTCACCCCTTCACCGTTGAGTCATTTTTTCTGCACTCTGGCTGATTTGTATGCACAAAAAACTGTTTTCATATTTTTGACAATTTCCCATTCATTTCCAATGGGGGTCATTTAGACCCGAAGGTCCTGAGTGTGACTATTTTTTTTTTTACAACCACTTAGAGTATTCAAATAGACTATTCTATTTGAATAGTCTGTGTTTTCATATTGAATAGTCTGTGTTTTCATATTTTTGCCATTTTCACATTCATTTCCTATGCGGGTCCATTTGGACCAGAAGGTCCTGAGTGTGACTATTTTTTTTTTACAACCACTTAGACTATTCAAATCCTGTCCCCAATTTTTTTGGGTGTTCACATACCTAATACCATAAAAGTCACCAAGTTTCGTAACATTCCGATGAAGCTGTGATTTTTAAAAATTCAAAACAGATGTATATGTAATCTGAATTTATTAGTGTGTATGTGTATAAAAGTGTGTTTGTGTGTGTGTGTGTGTGTGTGTGTGGATGTGTCTGTTTTGCACTCTTGATGTTTTATAGATTCACCCCTTCACTGTTGTGTGCTTTTTTTCTGAATCGTGGCTGATTTGTAGATTGTACGCACAAAAGAACTCTGTATTTTCACATTTTTGCCAATTTCCCATTCATTTCCTATGCGGGTCCATTTGGACCCGAAGGTCCTGAGTGTGACTATTTTTTTTACACCCACTTAGACTATTCACATCCTGTCCCCAATTTTTTTGGGTGTTCATATACCAAATACCAACAAAGTCACCAAATTTCGGACCATTCCGAAAAAGCTGTGATTTTTAAAAAAAAATTATTTGAAATTTTCCGGACCATTTGGGCCGAACAACCCCAGAGGGTTAAGCCATGCAGAGGTAACGCAGTTTATGGAGACATTCAAAATGGCTCACAAACCTATGACTTTATAGGCCAAATTAACTCGAGCAGAAGGCGGCAATGTCTTCACAGTTAAGCAAAGTTGATCATGGAGGCAATGTCGTCTAAGCTACATTGTTCTTAATCCCCATCAAACGCTTTTGACAACTTGTTAAATGATTTCCCACAATAACAGGCATCATTATTGTGGTTACAGTTCTTCAATTGAAATATAAAATGAAAGTGCACACTAATACAAGAATAAAGAAATCATAAGATAAAGATAAACAGAACACAAATTTTTTTTTTTAGTTTATTGAAGGCACATCTTACATTTAGCAAAAGGAGGAAAAAATGAATGACTAAAACCTGTACTATCGTTTTGTTTGATTATGAAAACTGGGCAGTCATTAATAAGTCACTGGATATGACATCACTGATGTTGCTGCTGACAGTTCTGACTGTTGCTAGGTGATGATCTCACAATAGAAGAACACAATGACATCATCACTCCACCAGCTCTGAAGGACAGACAGCAGATGAGCAGATCAGATTCTGAGACAGACAAATAGAAAGACATTAAATACATTTACAATGTTTATCGTTGCATGTCTTATTACAGATTCTTTATATAAATCATTTCTCACCTTCACTTTTTCTTCAGTTTGGCTTTGAGATCTGATGCATTCTGATGAAAAAGCTGTTGAATCATAATTCACAATTTTATAATCTGAATTAATTTCATTATATTCACTGTACATCATGCACTTGTGAATTTCACTGGATGTTTTACTCACCACATCCACAGCCACCACATCCACCTCCATCTATAGTGAGAAACTGAGGTAAAAACACCAGCAGAATGACTGTATAATGGCTGAACGCTGTGCTGTCCACTGGATCTTCACAACACAAAGAAGTGAATCATGACTATCAGAGAAACAATCATTTCAGACTAAAGCACATGTATCATGAGAGAAGTGTCACCTTCTACAGCACAGGAATACTCTTGAAGATCTTCATTGCTGACTGAGTCCAGGTACAGCTTGTTGGCTTTAGTGAATCCATCCGTTACCAGCCGTCCGTTCTTGTACCAGATGTAAGTATGATTGTTGTTCAGGGTGCATTTAGTTGAACAGCTTAATATCACTTCCTGTCTCTCTGATATAATGTTTGGGCTGCTTATCACCGTCGTATCTGAAGAAAACAAAGTTAAAGTACTTCAAGCTGGGCTTGACATTGATTTTGACTGACATGGAAAACAAAAACTTTATACAATTCTTGATGGCAGTAAACTTTCTGTGAATCTTCTCATTAAAATGTTATCAAATCCATCATGATCAGTACCTGTAACAGTAAGATTGACTCCAGGTGATCCAGAGTATTTTCCTCTTGCTGTGTCAGTGATGATCCTGAATTTATATTCTCCAGAGTCGTTCATCTTGAGCTCTTTGATTCTCAGTGTGTTTCCCTCATACTCCACACGACCAGCAAACTGATGCTCCTCACGCAGATCATTGAAGTCACCAGGCTGACCGTAATGCCAGAATGTTTTATTTACAGTATAACCAGAGGGATGTGAGTATGTGCTGGAAATATCTACTGTTGAGCCCATCAAAGCACAGACTCTTCTAGAGGAGTAAGACACATCCCAGCAGCCACTCTTAGAAATACCTGAAAGAGTCACAGATTAACATGTAAAACTCACACTTACTTTAAAACTTGTTTAAATATACACATGGATGAACAAACAGTACCGCATTGTGTGTATTATTTGACACTCACACGCAGTAGAAGAGCGTTGTTTAAAGTTAATATCAAGAGCACAGGAATATCTGCCAGCCTCTGTGCTGGGTGACACAAGTATGTTGTTAGACCTTGTAGATCTTAAATACTGTCCATCCTTCATCCAGTGATAATACTCAGCTCCAGCGGTGCAGGAAGGATCACAGGTCAGTTTTATACTCTGATCTTTTGGGTCTGTAGGATTCATTCTCACCTGCAGGACTGAATTAAAGTAAAAAATAAGAAATACTTCATCACATGACAAAAGAAAACAGCTGAAGTGACCAGAATCTAGACTCAGTTTCACCTTTGACTGTTAGATTGACGGCGACTGAGCTGAGATGTTTAACTCCATCCTTCATGATGAACATGAGCTGATATTCTCCAGAGTCTCTCTCTCTCAGGTCTGATATTGTGAGTGTTGAACGGTCGTATAAGAACTCCTGCTTCACCCGTCCTGAGTAGTCCGAGTCTAAAGTCAAATCTTCAGGTTCATCATTCTTTCTCCAGTTTGAACTTTGTTTCTGGCTGACCCAGAACACAGTTTTGATGTTGATGTTGGAGAAATAACACGTCAGTGTCTCCTGAAACTCCTTCACAGCACAAATATTCTCTTGACTACAGGACACAGAGAGGCGGTCCAATGTTACAAAGCCTGAACAAGAAAACATTTCATTACTGAGATAAAATTTACATACAGACAGAGGAGAGATCCTCAATTGTTACAATCCAGATTCACCAATCTGCTGCTGCTGACCTGTGATTCACACACACACAACCATGATCAATTTAGCTCAATTTTAAATATTATCAAAAGTCTTTTTAGAATACACTGACACCGGAGAACAGTGAGGAAATTTAAACTATAGCAACATTTAGACTCACTGGACATTAACCCTCATGTGGTGTTTGGAGCAGAGATGGGCAGTATTTTAATTCCATGCATTTGAAATATGTATTTAATTACTTTTGAGTATTTTGTAATTCGTATTTTCCATAACAAAAATAAATGAAATGTATATGAAATAAATTTTTTCAATACTTTTAACAAATTTTCTAAACTCTTAACGCACCAACACACCTACAACACACAATGGGAAAACGGTTACTTTCATGCTCAAAATCACACACTGTAAACTACACTCCAACACTAATTTTCAAAAAGCAATAATACACTAACACAATACACTATGTCTACCAAAACACTAACACATGTTCTCTTCCAACAGGGACATTTAGTCAATCATAGCACAATGTCATAAAAAACACTAACATGAGATGGAATTACAGAAACTGCATTATTTTATATACAGTATGTCAGGTCTGCCCTTATACAATGGACAGTAGGCCTATATTGTATTGTTTATACAGTAGATTGTTTTGCACTGCAGTTTATTTTGAAGCCTTTCTATACAGTTTTGTTTTGTTTGGGTTTAGCAAATGTGTGCATTTTGTTTCCTATGTTGTAGAAATTCAATACAAAAAAATGAATGACCCTTCTCAGAATAGCAGAATAGAATATACGGTTTAAGACAGAGACAGAATTGCTGCAGTAAAGGCTTTATTTGCAACAGGACATTTCTGCAAGATAACAAAAATATGCAATACTTGCCATTTACAGCATTACTGTCGGTGAAAATACAAAATATACAAACAGAAAAAGCCATCTTCTAATCATCCCGGTCTTCTCCATTTGGCCACATGTTCTCATCCACATCACACTTCTCTGGTAAGGCTTCTTGGGAAGAATTATTTGGCATTCCTTATCCTCCCCTGGAGGTGTTCAGCTGGGATGTCTTGGCATGCAGCATCCATTGCATCCAGGAGGGACATTTGGTCCTGTGGACGATGGTCAAAAACCTTCCATCTCCAGGCTAAGAAAGGGAAAGGGGAGTAATGGGCAAGGAAAATGGACATCATCCTCTGATGGGATCAAACCAGGCCGTGACTGCACTGGAGTTGTGAAATGCCACATTGTCCCATATTTGCATTATTGAATCAGCTGTTTCTCAGTAACAATAGAATACAATACAGGGGATATATTTGTGTTTCAGTTCACAATATAAGCAGCTGTTTACCTTGACTTTAGCCTGTAAGGTTAGGTTTAGAACATGGTGTTATCTGTTCTGACATACGGTGTTAAAGCATTGCTAAATTTGGTAGTAAACATCCATTGTTTTGGTCTTGTTTGAGCTTGTGTGTAAAAGAAGTTCAAGCATTTTAAATTTGTGTTAATTGTATGCATTTTGTGTTAAAGCAACACCAAGGAACTTTTCCTCAGCGGTCGCCCTACAGGTTGGAAGCGGAATTGTCCATTACCGCTGTCGTAAATAATTGACCGTTCGCAAAAGTCACGCCCCCTAGTTATTGTTACTACACCCGTCAAACAAATGGTCAAACACGACCAGCGCGACAGATTGCCATTATGGGAAGAGGTATACCCATGGGTGTCGGTGTCCTTTTTTGGAGCAATACCTCAGCGATATCCTCCAGATCGAGGCACAAGGGGTTACAGTATGCAGTGGAGGGATATATTCAACATATAAAAATACGCAATGAAGGAGGCACGACTACTATCGAGGCGAATGCTTAATGCTCTCAAGCTAAATCTGAGAAACCCCATGACCGGTAGCTAGCTCAAATGCAACCAGCACAGCCTTGAAGAAGATTTTATAAGCTGGGTCAGTGGCTAATATTTGGAGTTAGAAATATATAACTCGCGCTGCATATTTAGTCATTTTGCCTCAGATACAGGATTAACACGTTCGCTTTAACAAGGTTGTTCAGCAACCGCTTGCGTGTCATGCTGAATGCGATTTTCATGTTTAAAAATAACTATACATAAGAGACGGAAAGATGCAGATAACCATACATTATTTAAGGTTATTTCTATTCGTTACGATATTGATATATGAACTGATGTTGTCAAGTAAGCTTGATGCTTTCCCCGTTGCGAACGTGCACTCCTCTAAACTGTAGTCTACGGATGCTGCACTGCTAGTTGACTGCTGCTCATTTCCCCCCGAGGATATCATATTAACAACAACCCTTTATAAAACGTAATTCCTTTGTGGATCCTCTTGATCTGCTTTCTCCATGTTTCTTTGCCTAATCTCAGTGTCTCAGTCTCACGCACACTGCACGCGAGTTAACCATGTTCGACACATTTAACTGGGAGTGGGGCCGTCCACACTGTTTTATCCACTGTATGCACCGCTCACGTTGTGTTTTCGGCTTTGGAAACGGAAAGAACACAACTCCTCCAGACAATCTCTCGGGGTACCTAGTGTCTGATTTACAAACGCCGCGGGCGCACCGTTTCACCATCTTCCTTGGAGTCAATGTTTGACGGACCTGCTCACATAGTAACGGTTGCTGTGATGTGTGATTGGACAATGGCCGTTTTGTGGGAGGGGCCTGCGAACGGTCAATTTAGCCTACCGCAGCCTACTGTCACACGCGCACGCTCGCTGTTTATCCAGCACCGGCTTTGGAATCAACAATGGCAGACATCCCAACCTGCAAGAAGTCATTTCAGGGAGGTATATCTTGGTGACTGGATTGTTGACGGGGGGTGGCGGGTTGGTTGACTATGTTAGCTTTCGTGAGGCACTCGCAAGGTCTCTCACGCTCTACCTCTCTGCCGTGCGCGCGCTATGTATGTTATGCGCGCAGTATGTTCTGTCTCGCATGCGCGCTCTAGATACCGGCAGATTTGAACTAATTTGCGGGCATCAGGGAGACTATAGACTTGGGATGTCTGCAATGGCCATAGACAATTTGAGGAAGTGGTGGGGGAAGTGACGTATGCCGTAAAGCAGTCGAGTTTTGTAGTTCTTTTTGTGCTCGGGTTACTACCCGAAACCCGAAGTTACATTGTGCGAGTAAAAGCGATACAGACCACGTCAGGCTATGGCAGACGTGTCATTTAACCTATTGTAAGTCGATGTACCATCACAAGGGTCTTGGAAATATATTATGAAGGTTGAAAAGTTCCATAGTGTTGCTTTAAAGCAACAAGAAATGTGTTAATAGTATAGCTTACACAGACGGATGAAGTGCAAACTGTGTTAAGAGTTTTGGAAAATTGTTAAAAGTATTGAAAAATCTGTCATAGCAATTGTAAAAAACTGTAAAATGCTTAAAATACTTATTTAAATATATCATTTTATTTCGCATATACTAACTTTCATCACCATGCTTAAAGGGATAGTTTAGCCAAAAATGTAAATTAGCCAATGATATTCCGATATTTTATAGCCTACTCTTACATGTACCCTATCTAACTCCACACTTACTCTCACACTACACAAGGCTTTAAATTTTGTTTGTATTTTGTATTAGTATTATTTGTATTACTTTCTCAGCAGTATTTAGTATTTTATTTAAATACATTTTATGAGTATTTGTAATTTGTAATTAAATACTTTTTGATGTATGTGTGCCCATCTCTGCTTTGGAGTCAGTTTGACTCCAATGGACTTTTCTTTAGTTTATAAACATGGTTCCCTTCATCTCAGTTGCATAAAATGTTGTCACCTTTTCAACATACTTTTCTTGATTCGGTTGTTCTAAAAGTGTGTAAAAAAAAAAAGAAGAAAAAAGTCACACTCCCACACTCACTCTTTGAAAATGGATGGGAAAAGTGAAATTTTTTTATTTTTTATTTTTCATTTGTCCCCCTCAAAAAAATAAAAAAATTAAAAAATTAAATCCAGCATCAATCTGAAAATGTCCACACATAAACGGAGGCCTGGTATCACTCCCATTGTATCACACATTGAGTGCATTTAACATGATTACACCCTCAGTATTGATATCTGCTTATTGCTGTTTTTTTTTCTGGTTTTATTTACTTTTTAAAAATGTCTTATTCTAAAGTTAAAGTTTTATACATTTGGATTATTGAAATAAATCATATGTGATTACAATCAAGTCTTGTCTTTTAGTGGCAACCTATGTGGCATTATTGCAAATATATTTTACATTCAAAAGACCTCAAACAACAAAAAAAATCTAAACTTTGAATACTTTAATGTAATTTATAATGTTTATATATATATATATATATATATATTCACAAAATATCCATCACAAAACGTAAACAAAACAAAAATATATGTATTTGTATCATTAAAATGCATTTTTTTTGTTCACACTGTAAAAAGTGTTCAGGTCACTGACTTAAAAAATTGAGTCAACCCGTTGCCTTGATTTCCATTACACGAGAGTAGATGTTAAAAACTTCATGCTGGTTTGTACTCGGCTTTCGCCAAGTTAAGCAACACTAAGACGTAGCTTTACAGTAACCTATGCTTCACCCATTTACGCTTCCTCATATGGTGGTGTGACTCCCCTTCTGTCCGGCGTTAACGGCTGCAGTGTACTTGGCGCGTCAGTACACACAACGGCTGCAACTACAGTGTGGTCTCCCCAGTGGACCAGCACGACAACCGTCTGGATTGAGCCGAGTAGGGGACATCTCTAGGGTCTTCAAGTGGGCACCTTCCGTCCTCAGTGTTTCGTCGACTAGCCCACGACACCTCAAGAGGGCTCGACAGTGACTCTGGCGTCCCAGAGTCACCCCCCTCCGTCCCCCACTCAACTCAGCCCAGCTTACTGACCTTTACATCCCTCCTGCTGCTGAGGTTGCTCCTTCCTCGTAGTTCACATGTGATCTAACCACAATCTCTCCGCAACCCAACCATACGCGCCAACCCGTTTGACTAAGGCTGTCGAGCCCCACTGGTGCGTTAATGCAGTTTCAGAGGCAACGGTTCCGTATGGCATACTACCTACCGCAAAACACAATATCTGCGCAACCACCCGTCATTCACGCAATATACACAGGAACGTAATGACTGTAAATACTATACAACCTATACAAATAAACCAACAGACTCTTCAAGTTTTCAAGAATTCAACGAAACCGTAGCGTGGCGGCCTGTACACAGCCAGCTAGATTCTTTCCGTCTCAACCACAGCCTGCTCCTTTCTACTGCTTCAGAATAAATTAAATAATAAAATTATTAAGTAAATAAACATAAAAAACGTAATAAAAAGTTGTGTGAACTTGACAATTCCACATTACTTAATTTTTATTTAGTTTATTTAGGGTGAATTGCCCTAATGTGGGACACTGCCTAATGTGGGACACCTAAGGTCTTTGTAGATCCCACATAAATACATGAATGATAGTAAAACTATGGGTTAGACAAAGCTGTGGTGTCATGTGATCAAAATCACATGACCTATCAAATGTCCAATCATATTTGAGGGTGGAGCAATCATCAAACAGGAGGCACTTTGAGTGAAGACCATCCGAAGGTTAGTGACATAGAGTTTTAACAAATTTGATGTTAAGGAGTTAAATACATTTTAAACAAAACAATCCTGCTACTGTTTAGCCTAATATGCTTATGAAATCTTCGTCCATCAAAAAATTGTGTAATTTTGTGTGTATAAACTATATATTTTATATTTTTATCAAATTTCCTAGTGTCCCACATTAGGACATGTGGTTTCCAAATCCGGGACAACATGATCAGCCTAATGTGGGACAGTACTTCAATGAGTCAAAAATGTGTGGTGGGGCATGGTTTGTGGGACAAACATGGTTATTTACATGGTTTTAGTCTTGTAATGCAATATTAGAATACTGTTAATGCAGATTTTTACAGTCATGTGAATTTTTTATTCTTGAAGGGCGGTTTGAAGGCTCTTTTTTGTGTGTATGTGTGCGTGTGCATGCGTACGTACTTGTGTGTGTGTGTGTGTGTGTCTCTCTCTCTCTCTGTGTGTGTGTGTGTGTGTGTGTGTGTGTGTGTGTGTGTGTGTGTAAAAGGTAGTTGACTTCAAATAAAAAATAGCTCTGAATTTAAAAACGCAGTAGAAAACCGATAAAGCCATTCCGCTTTATTTTATGCATCTGATTATTCAATGAAATGTATTTCAGATCACAATGGCAAAGGTGAGAAAGACAGGGACTGATTGTCAGACGCAGAAAGAGAGACAGAAACAGGGAAAGGATAAGAGAAAGAAACTTAATCAGTGGAGGCAGGACAGGATGAAAGGAGCCATAGAGGAGTATAGGCAGATTGTTGAGGATGGTTGATTGTTGAAAATGTTGAAAATGAGATTTAAGAGAGAATCTAAAATAAAATTTTACTATTCTACATGTATCAATGTGATTTTTGGTCTTTTCATCATACATTTTTCAGTGTCCCATATTGGGAACACAACTGTCCCACATTAGGAAAGCTGCAGATTGTCTCAGACGACTTGCTATAAGAGCACTAATATGTCTATAATTTCTCTTATGAATGGGTTATTTGAATTTTCTCCTTTGATTTGCTTAGGAAACATACTGGGGTTTTTAAAATGGTATTGGGTGTGGATTTAATGTTTTGGTTACACATCACAATATGTCACAGAAGTCTGAAGTGCAAAAAATGTCCCACATTAGGGCAATACACCCTATTTAATAATTTTAAGGCAACGGGTTTCCTCGATTTTTTTTCAGTTAAGTCAACTGATTACTTTTTACAATCGCTCTACAAATGTTTGGGCTCATATCGACCCCCAAACACCACAAGTGTAAACAGGAAACGAGGAGAATATTAGGGTTAAGTTAAAATCAAAACAATCACTTTTGGAACATGTGAAAGATAATTAGAGCCACATTTACATTAAAACCTGGCAGATGAGAATAAGACAGTAATTGTCAAACCTGTATTGTGCAGCAGCAGCAGGATCAGAGGTAAGAGTCTGGAGTTCATGTTCTTCACTTTCTGTACATTCAGATTCAGTGAAACACACAGAGCTGCTCGTCCTGAGAGAGATAAAAGACAGTCATTGAGTTTGACTGAGACACTTGAAGAGTCTTTATGTAACACATCATGTAACACACTTCAGAAAATCAAGCTTAAAATGACATTTAATGTAATGTTTAAATGCAACGAACGATTAGATTTACCTACATTACATGTTGCTGTTGTTCTCTGATGTTAGTTGTAGTTTCTACTGTCTGTTTTAGAAGCTGCGCGGACTTTTTGATTATCTCATTTCCTTCCCTTTTCTTACTAACTCACAAATAAAAAAAGAAAGGAGATGCTTATTTTTATAAATATTTTTTTCGTCTATTTAGATTTCTATTTAATGTTTATAAAAAATAGGAAATGACTAAACTCAACTAAAGCTGACTTCCTGAGTTGAGTTTGACTGATCATTTTCTGAAATCAGTCAAACTCAACTCAGGAAGTCAGTTTTAGTTTAGTTTTTTCCCCCTATTTTTAATAAACATTAAATACAAATCTAAATAGACAAAAAAACATATTTATAAATATTCCAGGACAGTATAAATTAAAGGCAAATATTATTTGATCATTTTTCCTGAATTAACTCTGTGAATCATAAGTTTAATGAAACACACACATTTATATATTAATTTCAATCATCAGATGCATTTTTTCTTACATTTTATAAGACACAAGATAATCCAGGAAATCATTATGAGGACCAGTATTCGTCTTTTTTTACATTACATACTAATTATTTTAACGTTTTTTAATTTATATAGGCACAGGATTATGGGAAATCATATGCAAATATACATTTATGATGCATTCAATAACCAACAGCATGAATCTTAGAAAGGCAGAAAGTTACATGATGATGTTTGTCTCTGGCCTACGGTAAATATAAAAAGCTAAACATTGATAAGAATGTCTTATATTTTAGCAGCACAAGATCTCAAAGGTCAACAGAGAATAAAATTTAAGTCTGGGGTTTAAAACAAGACATTTAATGACCAAGAGCTTTACACACTGAACCACAGCTATACTTGCTGCCAAAGAGACAGACCAAGATGTGAGTGTCAGACAAGTTTATATATACTGTATATATTAGATTTTGCCATCTCCAAACTGTAATACTGTCAGGACATGGTACTCAGGGCCGGATTAACATAGCCCCGAGGGCCCAAACTTCCATTACAAAGAGGCTTCCATAGTTTACATTTAGAAATATTATTATTATTATCATATTGTTGTTACAGTTATCATATTGTTGTTATACAGGATTCTGCCCAAGAACTATGGAAACTTTCCATAAACGTTTCACTGTGGATTTAGAAGTAATTCAGATTGGCTGGCGCCGTGGCGTTAAAAGACCCAATCAAATAGAGGTTAGAGTTTCATGCCTGAACTATGTATTTCTAATAAACTTCAATATAAACTGCAATATAATGCAATATGAATGTCTAATACATTTGCAGTATATTCAAAATATTTATTATTATTTGTTGCTGTCCTTTATGTATGCATTGATTAATTAATGTATTCCAATTTAAAGGCCGTAACCCCAGCAAAACATTAATGTGTAAACGTGTGTGCCGGGCCCCAGTCCAGCCCTGATGATGAAAAAAGTAGTTTACTTAAAAATGGAGATTCACTGTTTCAGCAATGTAACTGACAATGTGTCATTGTAAAATTCAATGGGGTGCAAAATAACATTGGATCTCAATGACTTTCAATGAATGGATGGGGGGAAAACATTTTTGTATTGTATTTTGATTTGCATGTCAATGAAGTCATGGAGGTGTAAAAATACTCAAGGCCCACACTGTAAAAAAATTGCTGTATTTATGCAGCTGTTTGCCAGTAACTTACTGTAGATTTAAATTGATGTATATTTACTGGCAACAGTTTGTTCAAAGTTAAATGAACATTAAACATTAACAAGTCTTTGTCTTTACAGAATAAAACTATAAAATAACAATCTAATGCAAAGCATTCTGGGAACCAGAAATCTTCATCAACCCTTTTCTGTTTTTTTCCTTCAGATTTTGGTTCCCATTGATGCTTTGCATGAGGCTGTTATTTTAGTTTTATTCTGTAAAGATAAAGACTTGTTAATGTTTAATGTTCATTTAACTTTGAACAAACTGTTGCCAGTAAATAACATCAATTTAAAACTACAGTAAGTTACTGGCAAGGAGCTGCAGTAATACTGTAATTTCTACAGATTTTTTTTACAGTGCAGGGTGAGTAATTCATTTTCATTTTGGGGTGAACTATTCCTTAAAGCTGAATTTACACTCTTATTGTTGAGCAACAGTAGCTCATAATTTCTAGAGTGAAACTCTTGAAAACATTCCACACTCCTCCCTTAGTGTCGACTCATTGGTAATTAGTAACCCATAGACTTTAAGGTTGTTAAATCACATTTCATATTTAGGCATATGACAAACCAGTGCATTTCACTAGCAAGTATCTTACTAGTCGACAAGGTAAGACTCAAGATAATCCAGGAAACATTATGATGACCAGCATTCGTCTTTTTTTACATTACATTCGTTTTTTAATTTGCCCCGTTTTTAATTTTTTTTATTTGCTGCTTGTAAACAATCTGGTTGCATAATGTAAATGTATATAGTTAGAAAAAACTACAGACTACACGCTCATTAGTTTTCCAACTGGAATATGTTTAGCAATTTAATATCCTTCCCTTTTTCTTTTTATAGAAATAATAATCACAACCCAAAAACAACTTGCAGACTTGCGTCATAATATGCACTACTATTCAAAAGTTTGGCTCCAGAAAGATTTGATACATTTTTGAAAATATTACATGTACCAAGGCTGCATTCATTTGAAGAAAAATACAGTCGAAACCGTAATGGTCTCTTTTCGAGATCTTTTTTTTTTTTTTTTTTGATGATGAATAAATGTTGAGGAACAGCATTTATTTGAAATAAAAATCTTTTGAGATCTGAGATCATTTATTAATTTCATCTAAAGACACATACACGCAATTTAAGCAGGCAATGTTTAAAAGTATTTGATAAAAACGTGCATTATAAAGATTAAAATTCAGGAGAAACACACCGATGTACACCTACCGAGTCACTCATTACATAATCCTCCATATTTTTGGATAATTTAAGTAAAATTCTGTTTTAAACTACACGGATATACAGAACATCCATAGACATTTGGCAAGAGCAAAACCTTGTTCACAATATGGCTGGAGTTGAGTTAGTAGTTTTTTTAATGGTGGGTCTAAACTGAGGGTCTACTGAACTTCACAGATTCATAATGAACATCATCTGAGGTTGAATGTACAGTAGTAGGAGCCAAAGATGTGTTCTTCATGTGAGACTGCTTGAAATTAATAGTTGAATAATGAACGTCCTGATCCTTAATGTGAACTTGCTGTGTGCATACCAGACAAGGGTTCAGCATTATCATACAGTGTAGCAGAACCCGACTGAGAGTTAAGGGAGAAAAGAGAGCATAATACAAAATATCAGTGACAAAACACAAAGTACATTTAAGCATATTGTGTCAAATAACCTGTTTGGTCAGATGCTCTCACCTGTACAACATCCTTAGTGTCCTCATGCTGTTGAGATGAATTATTCCTTCTCCTCCTGTTTAAACTGCATCGTGTCAAAAGAAAAATATTTTTTAATGGATCTTAAGATTGAATGAGTTCAATGTACTAAAACAATCTGTACATTTTAAAACTCAATTTCCTCCCAATCCAAACAGACCTACTGAAACTAAGCTGCAAAAACAGCTCGTTTCAAAACCATGACACATTAACCATCACACATTTATACAACAGCGATGACTTTGCTAAAAAAAATCATGGTAAAGCAATAAGGAGGAAGTGAGACAGATAATTAAGTTATGTTAGTTAAGACATAACGATAAGTAGAATAGAATAGGGTCAAGTTTGTGTTGCTCCTGCTGTGTAGCACCTATCGTTCTGCAGATCGTTCTGAAGGATCTCAAGAGTTGTAAAGAGTTCAAATGGTCCCTGATTATTTGAGTCTGACGGTAACAACTAGAGAGGGCAGCATTCGCACAGTCCATGAGAAAGCATGGTTGCTTATTTCATATGCAAAGAGGATGCTTGAACCGAAGGCTTGAAGGCACAGTGGCAAAAAATGGTTGTTTATTTCAGAGTCAGAGAGAAGGTGGAAATAATGCAACTTTTTCCCTCGACAAATAGTACAAATGGACCTCAGGAAAAAAATAGAATACATAATAAAAACAATTTTTTACCTATACCACAAGACTCCTATGAGTGCAATGATCAGAAACACAGACAGTATGATTACGGCGTTCAGTAAAGGTGTTTTCGTCTCTGGACTTTCTAGCATGAGACACAAGTTACAGATGCACAAAAATTAAAAATACACTTATAATATCAAAGCTATAATTACATATCAAGTACATCATCTTAATGCAGCAATCATTTCAGACTAAAGCACATGTATCATGAGAGAAGTGTCACCTTCTACAGCACAGGAATACTCTTGAAGATCTTCATTGCTGACTGAATCCAGGTACAGCTTGTTGGCTTTAGTGAATCCATCCGTTACCAGCCCTCCGTTCTTATACCAGATGTAAGTATGATTGTTGTTCAGGGTGCATTTAGTTGAACAGCTTAATATCACTTCCTGTCCCTCTGATATAATGTTTGGGCTGCTTATCACCGTCGTATCTGAAAAACAGAGTTGAAGTATTTCAAGTTTGGCCCAACATTGATTTGGACTCTGGCGCTGATCCTGCGCCAGAGCCCGCTGATCCTGCGCCAGTCCCCGCTGATCCTGCGCCAGTCCTGTTCAGCCCAGAGTTTCCTACACCGCTGGTCCTGCCCAGCCTAAAGCCCTCTTCACCGCTGGTCCTGCCTAGCCTAAAGCCCTCTTCACCGCTGGTCCTGCCCAGTCTAAAGCCCTCTTCACCGCTGGTTCTGCCTTTTCCTCTTGAGCCGGGGTTCGATCCTGAGCCAGTGCCTTCTCCAGGCTACGACCCCGTAGCTACCCCCAATAATTTTTTGGGGGGGGGGGGGGGGGCAGTAGGCCACCGCCATGGCCACCCGAAGGGTCTTCTCCGCCGTGGCCGCCCGAAGGGTCTTCTCCGCCGTGGCCGCCCGAAGGGTCTTCTCCGCCGTGGCCGCCCGAAGGGTCTTCTCCGCCGTGGCCGCCCGAAGGGTCTTCTCCGCCGTGGCCGCCCGAAGGGTCCTCTCCGCCGTGGCCGCCCGAAGGGTCCTCTCCGCCGTGGCCGCCCGAAGGGTCCTCTCCGCCGTGGCCGCCCGAGGGGTCTTCTCCGCCGTGGATGCCCGAGGGTCCACAGCCTGCCCCGCCCATGTTCCATGGTCCAGGTCCGCCCACGTTCCATGGCCCAGGCCCGCCATCGCAAGAGCCCGGTCCCGTTCCCTGCACGGACCTGGCCCTCCATCCCTCCCCCAGGACCGCCTCCGCTCCACCACCCTCCCGAACTATGTTTCTAGTTTTGATGGGCGTCGGGAGCCGCCCATAGAGGGGGGGCTATGTTGTGATGTCTGTCTGTGTTCCCCCTGTCTTTGTGCACTTGGTTCAGTCCTGTTCCCTGTTTTCCCGCTCCCCGTTATCTCTATTAGTCTTCCCAGGTGTCCCTGATTAACCACGCCCCCTTGTCATCTTGTTTAGCTTGTTTGCCCTTGTATTTAAGCCCTGTGTTTCAGTCCAGTCCTTGTGAGTTCTTGTTGTTGCAACCTTGATGTTGGTGGTTCTGTTCCTGAGTCTTGTGCCCTAGCCTGAATCTTTATGTAGTTTGAGTTTATTGAATAAAGTGTGCTGCAATTGGATCCTGCTTCCTCCTTGCTTCCACCTCATCATAACAATACTATACACATTTTAAGTTTTTGTTTTCCATGTCAGTCCAAATCAATGTTGGGCCAAACTTGAAATACTTCAACTCTGTTTTTCAGATACGACGGTGATAAGCAGCCCAAACATTATATCAGAGGGACAGGAAGTGATATTAAGCTGTTCAACTAAATGCACCCTGAACAACAATCATACTTACATCTGGTACAAGAACGGAGGGCTGGTAACGGATGGATTCACTAAAGCCAACAAGCTGTACCTGGATTCAGTCAGCAATGAAGATCTTCAAGAGTATTCCTGTGCTGTAGAAGGTGACACTTCTCTCATCCTGCGCCAGAGCCCGCTGATCCTGCGCCAGAGCCCGCTGATCCTGCGCCAGAGCCAGAGCGCAGGATCAGCGGGCTCTGGCGCAGGATCAGCGGGCTCTGGCGCAGGATCAGCGGGCTCTGGCGCAGGATCAGCGGGCTCTGGCGCAGGATCAGCGGGCTCTGGCGCAGGATCAGCGGGCTCTGGCGCAGGATCAGCGGGCTCTGGCGCAGGATCAGCGGGCTCTGGCGCAAGTGTGTGCGTAGCCCACACACACCACATGGCTGTGGCCATAATGGCCAGTGTTGCGGTCACTAAGGGCTCAGGCGGCGCATGCGTGGCGTGATCAGTCTCTGGCTAGACGTGGCGGACGTGAAGCTCTGGCTGGACGTGGCGGACGTGAAGCTCTGGCTGGACGTGGCGGACGTGAAGCTCTGGCTGGACGGTCTCTGGCTGGACGGTCTCTGGCTGGACGGTCTCTGGCTGGACGGTCTCTGGCTGGACGGTCTCTGGCTGGACGGTCTCTGGCTGGACGGTCTCTGGCTGGACGGTCTCTGGCTGGACGGTCTCTGGCTGGACGGTCTCCTTGGCCCTCCGCACTGACCTCAGCGGCGGCTGTGCCACGGTGGACATCAGTCCTGGACGCCCATAGACCGACGTGTTGGCAAGCTTAAAGGCTGACGTAACGAGAAGGACAGGCTGAGGGAATACTGCGGGCTCACGGAGCTCCTTCTCCTCCACGCCCACAGTAAACGATGATCCGCTCATCCACAGGGCCTGGTCAATATACTGTTCCAATGACCCGAGAGGGTCATGATCGGGCATTAATGACCGGAGAGGTTCAGATAACCCTCCGCGGAAGAAGATCATTAAACACAGATCGTCCATAGCAGACAGATGAGCCAGCTCAACAAAATCTGTGACATAGTCTTCAATGGATCGATCTTCCTGACGAAGACACATGATCTGGACATCTGGGCACAGGGTTGGCATGGCTGCTGGATTCATGTTGCGGTGAGTTCTTCAGTTATGATGAGGTGGAAGCAAGGAGGAAGCAGGATCCAATTGCAGCACACTTTATTCAATAAACTCAAACTACATAAAGATTCAGGCTAGGGCACAAGACTCAGGAACAGAACCACCAACATCAAGGTTGCAACAAGAAGAACTCACCAGGACTGGACTGAAACACAGGGCTTAAATACAAGGGCAAACAAGCTAAACAAGATGACAAGGGGGCGTGGTTAATCAGGGACACCTGGGAAGACTAATAGAGATAACGGGGAGCGGGAAAACAGGGAACAGGACTGAACCAAGTGCACAAAGACAGGGGGAACACAGACAGACATCACAACAAGTATAGTATAGTATAAAATGGAGTATAGTTGATGGCAGTACATTTTCTGTGAATCTTCTCATTAAAATGTTATCAAATCCATCATGATCAGTACCTGTAACAGTAAGATTGACTCCAGGTGATCCAGAGTATTTTCCTCTTGCTGTGTCAGTGATGATCCTGAATTTATATTCTCCAGAGTCGTTCATCTTGAGCTCTTTGATTCTCAGTGTGTTTCCCTCATACTCCACACGACCAGCAAACTGATGCTCCTCACGCAGATCATTGAAGTCACCAGGCTGACCGTAATGCCAGAATTCTTTAGTTACAGTATAACCAGAGGGATGTGAGTATGTGCTGGAAATATCTACTGTTGAGCCCATCAAAGCACAGACTCTTCTAGAGGAGTAAGACACATCCCAGCAGCCACTCTTAGAAATACCTGAAAGAGTCACAGATTAACATGTAAAACTCACACTTACTTTAAAACTTGTTTAAATATACACATGGATGAACAAACAGTACCGCATTGTGTGTATTATTTGACACTCACACACAGAAGAGGAGCAATGTTTAAAGTTAATATCAAGAGCACAGGAATATCTGCCAGCCTCTGTGCTGGGTGACACAAGTATGTTGTTAGACCTTGTAGATCTTAAATACTGTCCATCCTTCATCCAGTGATAATACTCAGCTCCAGCGGTGCAGGAAGAATCACAGGTCAGTTTTATACTCTGATCTCTCGGGTCTGTAGGATTCATTCTCACCTGCAGGACTGAATTAAGGTAAAAAATAAGAAATACTTCATCACATGACAAAAGAAAACAGCTGAAGTGACCAGAATCTAGACTCAGTTTCACCTTTGACTGTTAGATTGACGGCGACTGAGCTGAGATGTTTAACTCCATCCTTCATGATGAACATGAGCTGATATTCTCCAGAGTCTCTCTCTCTCAGGTCTGATATTGTGAGTGTTGAACGGTCGTATAAGAACTCCTGCTTCACCCGTCCTGAGTAGTCCGAGTCTAAAGTCAAATCTTCAGGTTCATCATTCTTTCTCCAGTTTGAACTTTGTTTCTGGCTGACCCAGAACACAGTTTTGATTTTGATGTTGGAATAAGAACATCCCAGCTGCACAGGGCTTTCGCTCAGAGCACAAACATCTTCACGGGTCACCGAGAGGCAGTCCAATGTTAGAGAACCTGATGAAAAAGGTAACACTTAGACCAAAAAGTTTGCATTGATGAAGGAAAGATCCTCTTATGACAAGCCACATGACAGCAGTGAGGCTTCCTCCTTCATGTCTAAAAATGTCTAAGTATTTTGATATTTTAATTCTGTTAAGACATTGATACACTACAATCCATTAACATAATAATCTTACCCGAGATGTGTATAAGTAGGATCAGTGATATGAGTCTGAAATCCATGCTTAAACTTTGAAAATAATTCAATCGTTTGTCCAGAATGAAAAAAAAAAAAAAAAACGTGGAGAGAGGCACACATTAATTTCAACTCATTTATCTAAATAACTCCTTCATGAATTGTATTTGTTTAAAGTTAGAACATGGTTAAGGAAATGTCAATTTAACAATTTTCTTAAAACAAATTTTAATGAGAGATTTACATACTTACATGTTGCAGATTTCTCCAGCTATGAAGAAGTTGTGTGCTTTTGCAAAAGTGCTGTCAACGTTTGAAGACGACCAGGCAAACATACTATTTCCTTCCTTTTTCTGAAGCTAAAAAAACCCCCACTTGTTGGGCAGCGACTGTATCCACTACATGAGCATCTTCATGCTTTATAGCTTCAAGTTCACTTTTAGGCTTTACATTTCCCAAACAGTTGAGTCAATGACAAATCTTGTTTAAAACATGTTTCAAATTTACAGAAAATATTTTTTTGATTTCATATGGTTTTGAAAACCTTTACACCATTCTCAAAAGTTAATTGAACGATTTAATGAAACGTCATGTGATGAAACTATTAATTCATAAACATTCAGTTTTGGAGGAGTCGCACCACATGACATTTTACAACCTAAAATAATCTTCCTTTGTCATAAACAGAAACACATTTCTGATATTTAGAGATTGGTAAGTCTTTTACTAAAATCTGTTGACTTTAGCAAGCCTTGTTCCATTATACGCCAAAGGTGACAGTTAAAAAAGGGGGAAAAGCAATTTACATGTTTTCTCTCCAAAGTTTGTATGCCTGCAACTCAAGACCTATTAAACATATTGTATGTAGTGCTGTCAATCGATTAAAAAAATATTAACTAATTAATCGCACTTTTTCTGTAATTAACAATAAATATATTTTTATATTGTAATCCTTTCACATTGAATCTAGTAAGTAAGCTCAGATTCGTGCTTTGCTTGTAAATAAATTCTGAACGATCTAACATTTAGACTGACGATAATATGAAGATAGAATTACAGTTGGATAATGTATTTATATATTTAAATAGGCTTAGCTGTTATGCCAGCTGAGATGGCTTTGCTGACTCTGAGAGTTTGGTACTTATATAATATTCATGATTTATATGTTACTTGCAAACATTTTGTTTTCAATTTGTCTCAAATCATGCAACAAGCAACTGGTCGCAGATGGTAATAATCCGCTTTATTTAACATTGATTTACAACCCTATAATGTGTCATTGATTTGTTATACAACACAACATAGATCTAAATAATATCACATCAAGCCCCAGGGTAATCAGTAATGTCATCATATATGACATCACTGTGATGTTGATGTTGCTCCAGACAGTCCTGGATGGTTTGAAGGACTGTTGCCAGGCGACGGTCAAGAGCCAAAAGATGTGGCTCGGTAAGGAGGGGTGCCACTGCTGCAAGGGGATCCTGAGACAAAGATGCACGCATGACATCGCTCAACCGATACATCGGGAGAGAGAGCAGACGTAAACGAAGCAACGTGGAACGACGGATCCTGAGGGAAAGAACGAGGAAATAAGAAGCTGATAAAAAAACACACCCCTTTAAATTGTTACTTACAATATGTTCACTCTACCTGCAGCACTGCACAAGAGGAGCCAAAATAGAAGGTTCATCTTTGGAGTGACGTCCAAACCTACAACACACACATAAGTTGCACAGAAGCATCACGCCCATTCTAACTGAGCCAAACAAAACTTCTTCACAAAACCTCTTGGACTCCTGATTTTGATTACTCACGCTCTTCCATTGTCTAAGTGTATGAGAAATGTGTCATTGCCAAACTTCTCAAATGTTTCATAGTGGTGCCTATCCATGTTACCTGAAGATGGTAGATGGAAAGTATCAGGAAAACATGAATATTTTAAAAAAGAGAGTAGTATGATGGCTTACATCAGCTCAATGAAAGCAAGGTATTTCAAAGAATTTCATGGTTCGAGTCCAAAAACATGGTATTTCTGTGACATACATAGAAAACTATAGTACTTCTTTGTAAGTGTTCACCCTTGAGTTATCTTAACTGATCCATTACTCACTCATGAGAAAGTCGAGAATGCTCATGTCAATCAGATCCACCAATCGAGTGCCTCGGTCGTAGGGAGGAGACATTTTTACTGAGTCACAGTAGTTGGTATCTGTCTCCCACCTGTTACAGAAATAATCATCGGTTAGCTACTGTGGTTACTAAATATTTACAAAAACACAACAAAGATGAATGTAAAAAAGAAACTTTGAAAGTCAAATGGGTCCAGAAAACAACTTTGGACCCCATTCACTTTCACTGTATTAGAAAAGAAAATACCAAAAATGTCCAAAATGTCTTATTGTGTGTTCAATAGAAGAATCATACAGATTTAGAATGTCCTGAGGGTGAGTAAATGATGACAAAGTGTTTACTTTTGGGTGAACTATCCCTTTAAATAGTACAAACACACACTCCACCCACAGAGCCAGATTGCTTCGGCTGTAGGACCGCTTCCAGGGGCTCTTCCACGAGCGGCGCTGTGCCAACGACGGGTCTGGCAGCATAGCAGCCAAAGACCCCTCAATCATGACGGGACGCCCACAGATAGCATGCTCCGTGGAGCAGTAATAGGAACACTGGCCGTAAAAACACACATTCCCCACTGCAGAAAGAAAAAGACAGATGGTGACTTACAAATACACCATGCGTCAGAGGAAGTAATGGAGAAGAGTCAAGTGGGACGAACCTGGGGACGTGAAAAATGTTGTGACCAGTCTATGATCAGTGGTGATATCTTTGATCTCTTTTATTATATTAATAAGCCTCCCAACCACTGGAGGGATCCTCCTGAAACCCAGTATCCTTAATGCGAAAGAAAAAGAGTTATGTTCCGAATTGAATACAGAATGTGCAGTATAATGTCTACTATAAACCTTTTTTTATGTAAAACAGCAGAAAATATTCAAAGGTAAACAGTTTTAAATAGCTGTAATTTTATTGTCACGTGATCTTATTTCCAGTGTGAGGGTATCACATTACAAGTAATGCAAGTTACATAATCATAATCAGATTACTTTAACTATGAATCTGATTATGTAACTTGCTAAATCTATCTAAGCAACTAGTAAAGTAAAACATTACTTTTAAATTTACAACAAAATATCTTATTCCAATCCATTTTCAAATAAATAAGTTATTTTCTCATTTATTGACTGAGAGTCAATAGTCAGCTGCTCTTCCCTGGTGGAGGGCCGGGCGTAGAATCTTTTGTTTAATCAAATTCTGTTCAGCCGCTGGCGTCTCAGTCAGCGGTACACATATTCTCAGTAAGAGCAGCTTCTCTATCTCTTGGTCTCAAGTGGACACGGATGGCAGTGAGCGACACTTCCATGCCTTGCCACTCCTGTCCCCCTCTATCGCCAGCGGGCAGCAATGTGCGTATCGGGGACCGCACCAGGCCTTCCCATACACCCTCTGCCCCACCCTGGAACCAGGTAGTGTTGCACAGCACACTCGGACCCCACTTTGGGCCGCCTTAGTGCCTCCCGAGTCGAGTCCCTGTGTTTCACCTCGCTGCTCCACCCCGGTAACGTCCGTGGTCCTGTTGGTCCCGCTTGCACGGTGTCTGGGAGCCTGGCTAGTGCCCCCAGCCTGTCTCGCTGGCTCATCCATACCACCAGACTCGGCTATCCGATTCAGTTCGCCCGGCGCCCTCCCAAGTTCAGGGGCATCCACTTCAACTCCGTGTGGGGCAGCGATGTCCCTGTCTTGCGGGCAGAGATCTGTCCTACTAGCGAAGGACATGATCGAGCTGGTCCCTACAGCCGATATGAAGACAGGGTTCTACAGTCCCTACTTCATTGTACCCAAGAAAGGCGGTGGCTTGAGTCGGGCCCTGCAAAAGCTCCCGTTCAAGATGTTAACGCAGAACGCATTTTCGTAAACATCCGCCCCCGAGATTGGTTTGTAGCGATCGACCTGAAGGATGCGTACTTTCATGTCTCGATTTTCCCTCGACACAGACCGTTCCTGCGTTTTGCGTTCGAGGGACGGGCATATCAGTACAAAGTCCTACCCTTCGGCCCGTCCCTATCGCCGTGTGTCTTTACAAAGGTCGCGGAGGCAGCCATTGTTCCACTCAGAGAACGCGCCGTTCGCATTCTCAACTATCTCGACGACTGGCTGATTCTGGCTCAGTCTCCGGATCAGTTGTGTGAATACAAGGACATGGTGCTCAGTCACCTCAGCCTGTTGGGACTTCGGGTCAACTCGGAAAAGAGCAAACTCTCCCCGGTGCAGAGGATCTCTTTTCTCAATATGGAGTTGGACGTCCAGTCAGTGTTAAACTACTTGAGTACGATCAAGAGCACGACAGCGGTCCCACTGAAACTTTTTCAGAGGCTCCTGGGGGATATGGCATCCGCAGCTGCAGTAACGCCGCTCGGGTTGCTTCATATGAGACCGCTTCAGCACTGGCTTCACGGCCGAGTCCCGAGATGGTCGTGGCAGAGCGGCATGTACTGGGTACCCGGCACCCCGCACTGCCGCCAAACCTTCAGCCCGTGGTCGGACCCTTCATTTCTATGAGCAGGTGTCCCCCTAGAACAAGTATCCAGGTATGCTGTGGTCTTCACGGATCCCTCTGCCACAAGCTGGGGAGCCACGTACAACAGGCATGCAGTCTCGGGTCTGTGGACACGACCTCAACTGTATTGACATATCAATTGCCTTGCGCTGGGCCGCCTCACGGGCCGCTATATGGCAAGCATGTACTGGTCCGTACGGACAGGACTGCGACCCTTGCGTACATCAACCAACAAGGTGATGTACGCGCATGACACAACTCGCCCGCCATCTCCTCCTATGGAGTCAGAAGCATCTGAGGTCGCTTAGTGCCATTCACATCCGTGGCGTGCTCAATCGTGCAGCTGACGAGCTCTCACGACAGCCTATGCTTCCGGGAGAGTGGCATTTCCATCCCCAGGCGGTCCAGCTGATATGGGACTTATTCTGAGCTGTACAGGTAGATCTGTTGCCTCTCCAAACTCAACCCATTGCCAGTTGTTTTTCCCCCTGTCCAAGTGGACCCTCGGCATGGATGCACTGGTGCACAGCTAACCCCGGGGCCTACACATGTATGCGTTTCCCCCAGTGAGCCTTCTCGCACAGACTCTGTGCAAAGTCAGGGAGGAATAGGATCAGGTCTTAATAGTTGCGCCATACTGTCCCAACCGGACCTGGTTCCCAGAACTCATGCTCCTCACGACAGTACTCCTTGGCCCATTCCTCTGAGGAAGGACCTACTTTCTCAGAGATGGGGCACTCTTTGGCACCCGCGTCCAGAACTCTGGAAACTCCATGTCTAAAGTGGAACCTGTTCGTTGAGTGGTGTCCTTCCTGCAAGATGGGTTGGAGCTAAGGCTGTCTCCCTCCTCCCTCAAAGTGTATGTTGTCGCTATTGCCGCACATCATGTTGCAGTTGAAGGTAAGTTATTGGGAAAGCATGACCTGATCGTCAGGTTCCTGAGAGGAGCGAGAAGACTAAATCCACCTTCTCTACTTAGTGCTCCTACTTCTGCCCAACACGGCAGTCAGGACAGGAGACTCAAGCAGAGCACTGGAAGGGCCAGCAGCAGTGGCGTGTTGGTAGATATCCCTAATTCGCCAGCATCTCTGTTGTGCGTAGTGAGTGACTGACGTAGGGGAACATCTCGGTTACGTATGGTAACCCTCGTTCCCCAAGGAGGGAATGTAGACGTACGTCCGACGCCACAGTTGCTGAGCTTCCGCTGTATGGCTGAGTCACAAGTCCGGCTCCTCAGCGGAAAAACAAAGATGCGACACACCTGCTGCTCTTTATATGCTCACGCCGCTGTGGCATCGTGAGAGGGTATGTCACAGAGGCAAGGTATGTGCCATCTAAGTGGTTGCAGCATGGGGACTACAAACCAAGATGGCCACCTGGTCCCGGACTACAGTTACCAGGTTCCTTAGCGGTGGGGGCACAGCTGTTGCGAGTGAAGGAGAAAAGCTGTTAATGAGCTGATAACAGAGAGACTGGCTGTTTTTTTTGTTAGAGAGCATAAAGAGAAGCTTGAAGAGAGTTTTGGTTAAAAACGTTTTGGAGTTTTGAGTTGATTATTAAAAAGAAACCAGTGACTTGATCTCTGCCTGGACTCGATTTGTGAAGCAACCCACACTTTGGTGATACCCTACCTCTCACGATGCTAGAACGCGAAGCACAGCAGCTGTTTACACTCAAAGTGGATTGGTCTCTCAAGCGAGATCCCCAATTCGTCAGCATCTCTGACGTACGCCAGTTCCCGGGGAACCTCGGGGAACGAGGGTTACCATACGTAACCAAGACGTTTTCAACTGCAATGAATGCAGAGGAAATGTCTCTTTAAATTGCCACCACTACAAGATGATTGCAGAGCAGAATCAATGGAACATTCAGCTCCGAAGCGAAAGCTTTAATGATATCCTCATATACCTGCTTCGCGGGGGCATGGTTTGCGATGTAAATCTCGCTTGCCAATGACCATTGGCTTGTTTTGTTTACACTCAAAGGTGATTGGGCTCTCAGATCCCAATTCGTCAGTTCACTTCTGACGTAACGTTGAACGTGATTGACAGATAGGGAACTAAGTAATGCAATTAGTTACTTTTATACACATTACTTCTAAAAAAATAACTTTCCCAAACACTGTATATTACCTGATCAATTTTAGATAATTAACTTTTGGACGTCTTTGCTTTGATTATTGGATAAGGATTTTTTTTTTAATATATATATATATAATTTTGATTCAGTGATATAGCTTGAATACTCTGAATTATTCATTCAGAGTGATTTGTGAACCAGTTTGACTGATTCACTGAAAAGAACTGACTCATAAAAACAATTCACTTACAAATTAATTATATGGCTGTCCATGTAATATACAGTCTCTCTTACCTGTCCAGGTGGAAGGCTGCGATCTCAGCATTGTGCCTCTCAAAGTCAGAGAAATAATACAGATTCACATTGGTCTCCTCCTGCCGTTCCTGTCTTCAGTTGAACGAGAATGATTTTGAATTACATTAACATATCTGTGCTATTTTACTGTTTTCTTACAATGTCTTAGGGGTGGTTCAATAGTTCAATCATTGCACAATTTTGCATTCCACTGCACTGCATTGCCATTGTTTTTCATTTCATTTTCCAGTGTTTGGCTGTTGCACTTGACACAACATTCGAGAAAAGTGCCATTCAAGTTTAAAAGAAAATTAGTTTTTTTGTTTTGTTTTTGTCTCTATTCCATATGGCTTTTTTTCATTCCACTTCACTGTGTTTCATGTTTTAAATCCTGCTTGGGCCGGTTCACACAGGACCCATTTTTGCAATTAAAAATGTGAGACACAGGGCAATCAAATTGAAAAAGTGCAAATTTATTTTAACCTGAGCGCTACATTTTTAGATCACCATGTCAAGCGTGAGATGCTGCAAAAGACACAAGCACAATGTCTGTCTAGCACGTGTTTATGTAAAAAAAAAAACAATGGAAAAGGAGTGTAGTGCAATGCAAAAACGCATTGTGTATAAACAGCCCCTAAGTTTTAAAAGACTAAAAGTCTGTGGTTTAAATCAGAATGTCTCACTCATTACAGCACTGAATGCTTTTAATTATTAATATGTAATAATTTGTGTGCAAACCTGCGCACATATACGTATTCAAACGCACATAACTATAGAATCAATTCGTAATGCGCATGTGAATGCAATCAGCGTTTATCACAGGTTCAAGTTTAAAGTCTGTTTCACGAGTTCACACTTACATATAATTTTGAGGGAGTAAGGTTTAATGTGTATTTGGTGTGCTGTCCGGAGGGAGGGCTCCGAGCTCGGAATTCGGCCCGAACCCAGAGTACTCCCCCCATGTAAGTGATTTTTTTTTTTTTTTTTTTGAACTAGGAGTGTGGAGAAGGGCTGGTGGGGGGATGCTGCAAACTGTCAATGGATCGAGGTAAGACTGCTGAGTCTATATGTACCCTCTTATCATTGATTGCTGATTGCTGACCACTCGTGTTAATTATCTGAACGTGCTCCACCCGAACTTAGGCCATGTCCACACGGACACGGGTATTTTTATAACCGGAGTTTTTCCTACAGCGTTTTTAAAAAAAATCCCGTCCACACATGCTCGGTCTCCGTCTACATGAAAACGTAAAAACACACAATCAAGCGCGGTCAAGAGCATGCCACGCCAGCAGGCGGCGATATAAACCTTAACCCTAAAGCCACGTTGGCCAATCAGAAGCGCAAATCTGATGTCAAACACAGCTGATAACGGCGCACACTCTGACGTCGCAAGGCAAAAACCCCGGTTTCACTGTCTACACGACAACACTGTAACCGGCGTTTCTGAAAATCCTCACCCTGGCAGGGGTTTTCAAAAATGTTCGGTTTCAGTGCGTTTTCGTGTGGACGAACGGCCGAACCGCGTAAAAAAAGTCACGGTTATAAAAATACCCGTGTCCGTGTGGACAGGGCCTAAGTTAATAAAACTTTATTTAGAGAGAATGGTGTCGTCTTAGCGGCCCCTAATTTAATAACAAATGATCATTTCAATGAATCAATCAAAACTAACTTTAGCTGGAAAATAACATTATTCAAGAACCGCTATAAAACCAAACCAATCTATGTTACCTTAAATTATATTAAGTTTATCTCTGTAAAGCTGCTTTGAAACAATCTACATTGTTAAAAGCGCTATATAAATGAGGATGACTTGACATGTAAATAGAAAAAGTCTCTATCAAACAGTAAATTAAACTATACTCATACATATTACATACACAAATAGACAAATATAATGACTTGTAATACTAAGAGGCACATGCTTGGGGTCTTACTTCATGGGTTTGAAGAGTGCCTGTCCATAATTACGAAATGACATCACCAACTTCAGCTGTGTCCCACCTGATTTTTGCACTGAAAAGTACCATAAAAACCTGTAAATGACACTTCATATCTCACAATTACAACTTTATTTTTTTCATATTTGCATCTTTATTTCTCAAATGTAATATTAATTTTATATCTCACAATTGCATGTTTATTTCTCATAATTTCATGTCTCACAGTTGACCTCATAATTTTGACGCAAAGTTCAAACCAATTCATCGCTCTTTCCTATCTATACACAATCTTATTAATTTTTGTCTCAACCTGGTCCAGTTCAGTACTGAGCCAAGAGAATTTTATTTTGCCCCCCTCCTCCCCAGCACCACCTGTCAAGATCATCTATAAAGCGTTTTCCTACTTTACCTTCCTAATCCCTCTAATTTTTAGAATGTTTCAGGAGAAAACATCATCTCAGAAAACATCATGTGCTCAAGTCCAGCAGCAGTGTAGCAGATCGAGTCCTCCAAGATCAATTCTACCTACACTCCATCCTTATCATCAAAATACTGTTATATATTTTGAGAGTTGCATGGTTGAACGGCTTTTTAAATCTCACAATGGGATTTTACCTTCAACTTTGTCTCACAATTTGCTTACTTATTACATTACTGGAAGGTGGTGTAGTGGCAATTTTAATGATATTCATTGATCTTTAGTAAAATATAGATGATTCAAAGAATGTCACATGTGTGTCTCTCACTTGTAGTGAGAGGATTCTGTTTATGTACCTGGGGAGGCAGAAGAGGGAGACACTCCAGAGAACAGACGAACAAGGACCTCTGACCTAGATGTCAGAAGGCCATTTGGTGCAGGGGAGCTTAGTGGGCCAACTAGTGACGTCTATGGAAAACTACTGGAAGGAAGGCTCTGGGGGGAAGAAGGCCTTGAAACTAAGATAAAAGCTAGTTCAGTCTGTCTGGGGGTGTGTCACTCTTCTGCACAGGGTAACAACTGTGTATTAGACTGCTCCTATTCTTGCAAGAATAAATACTTCTATTTTATATAATTTGACTCTGAGTGTCTCTTACGCAGTGATGTTTGTTTGAGAATTTTTGCCACAACAGTGGAAACGTCTGTACACCTCTAATCCTCCTCCCTCCTTCTTTCTCATATAAAGGCCTTGCCTTGCAAAATTTAAGGTCACCTACCTGCACTGACGATGCGGTGGGAGGCTAGTTGCTGAGTCAGCGCTGACAGGATGGGATCTTTGTGCTGATACATCTGCCAGCGAGATATACCAAGGTGAAACCGGAGCCAAGGTGGATGTGTCACAGCACTGGCGTTCCAGAGGATAGGATCATAGCCGTCCTCATTAGCACTCAGCCTAAGAATGGGAATCA
Source organism: Tiaroga cobitis (assembly GCA_030578255.1). Lineage (NCBI taxonomy): Eukaryota > Metazoa > Chordata > Actinopteri > Cypriniformes > Leuciscidae > Tiaroga > Tiaroga cobitis. The sequence goes on from CM060612.1 coordinate 2,924,334, forward strand.
CTTGTGGGTTTTTGACTGTACAGCAGTCATAATTTAAGGTGCACCAAGTAATTATGCACAAAGAACTTTATACTGACATCTAGAGGACAGGATGCTGCATCACGCCAAATTTAAAGTTTGCGGTCGTGATTAGCTTGATACAGACTGATTTGTGAACAAGTTATACTGAATCATTGGCCCTGTTACAGCTGGTATTAAGAAGCGGTTTGGTCGATCGGATTAGTGGACAGCGCTAAATACATGTGTAAACGGCAATTTACGGCTCAAAAAAAAAGTTTTGAGCTTGTCCACTTTCGACCACTTTCAGAAGTAGTTGAAAACGCATCCGATTGGATTGCTTTCATAGTGAAAACGCTCATGTGGTCGAATGTGATCTAACAGCCACAAAAGACAGTTTACTCTCCCCCTACTGACCTATTGCATACACATTATGTGCTAGCTTGGCAGGATTTAAACTTTACCGGCTGAAAACCCAAATTTGGTTTGATGACGAAAAAACGGACCAAGCACAATGTTCTCTCACCATTCCTGATTTCTAACACACACTCACAGCGTTCGGCGTGGTCTTGCGGCTATCAGAGCAGAAACGAAAGATGCTGCTCCCCGAATGTTTTTCTGTCGTCTACTCATGTGTAAATTGCTCTAGCTTATTTCGTCCATTAGATCGAAAGGTCTGAAAAAGCACATACATTTACCCGCCAATCGACCCTCCCTTCGAAAAAATCAGGACAGAAGTGGTCGCAAGTGGACAAAATAGACAGATTAAAACATGTTGTAAACGGGAATATGTCTCCCTCGTCTACTTGTGATCCAATCAAACCAAACACATTTTAATATCAGGTGTAAACAGTGCCATTGAAAAGAGCTCACTCAAAATTCACTCACAAATGAATCATCACTATGATTTACAATAGGTTTTACTATATATCCTGGATTAGAAGAACAAGCAAATCCACATGTAGCCAAAAATAATAAAAAATAAATGATGTAATAAAGTTCTCACCACTGCTGTATGCTACTCCCTTCCTCTTTTCTTTTCGTTCGGACTTTCAGCAACCAATCACCATCAGGCACAGGTGGGGTGGGCAAATGATACAGCGGATGGGAGTACAGAGCCTCCAGTTTGGCAAGGTCATCTGCTGCGCTGTCTATTTCCACCTCCAAGGTGTCACTTCCTGCAGCAGCCATTGTGTTTGTTGAAGTAGATGTATTCTGAATGAAGAAGCTGATGGAGGTCTGGGTGTCAGGGTGCGAGGTGTCAGGCTCACAGGTAGTGTGGTATGTCGACAGGACAAGTGAAACCACAAGCAAATGCAGACTCAGGAAGACAATTAATAGCCACATACGCAATGTCTGTGAACGTCGACGTGTGCATACTCGCATTGTACTGAAATGAGATGGCAGAGGTAATTAATTTCAACTCTACAGTCGTCTGTATTAAAGAATCTAGAGCAAAACATACCCGGCTTCCAGATTAAGGTGTTTTCGTCTCCGTACGCCCGGACTAAAAGGAAGCTCGGTTTGTCCTTTAGACCTTCATTCCCCTGTTTGCTCCCTTCCACTCCCTGTTTCTCTCAAACATTACAGAGGAGAGGTGCCAGGTTAGGCTGATCTGAATGGATGTGTTTACTTTCCCCCCTGCAACGTCTAGCACACGTCAGAGTTGTAGTGTATTCTCTACTCAGAAGAACCTGAATTGACTGTTAAGGGAGAGGGGGGCAAACTGTGCCACCTGCGACCCAGAACATTTTTTTTTTTGGTCACATTTATGAAGGAATTTATAAAGACGATTATGTGTCATATTTTAAGGCCATGAGTATCTTACAGAGGCTTTACAGTGATACCAAATGTTGGGGGTTTGGCCATGAAAACATAAACCTAAATAAAATTTTTACTTACAAAGAAATTGCTGACATTCATACTGAATTATTTATAGATTTTGGCCACATGTATCATACACTCAATAAATTATGCAATGCAAAAATATAATGATGTGGGAAGGATTTTTATTTTCTGTGTGCCAAGAAGCAAAAAGGCAAGGCAAGGAAAAGATTAATTATAAATGAATTGTAAATTATACAAGAAACAATTTAATAACAAATTATCCAGTTCCATCTACAGTATATCAAATCAGCCAAGACAACGCTATTTATATTGAGGATAAAATAAAACTTTAAAAATGTTATAAAATATATTAATAAATTTATATTAATATTATTTTTATTTTCAGTATTTTGTTTTAAGTTTTTATAAACATAAAAGAAATGTATGATCATGATAGAAATAAACAGAAATTTGATTTTAAAACTGTTGTCAATGCTAATATTAATGAAAATAATTATTTTTAATACAATTAAAAAAATATTCATATTTTAACTAAATATTCATATTAAAATAAAAAATTCAAATAGAACAGTGAACATGTAATAAAATATTTATATTTTATTAAGTATTATTCTATATCTTTTATTTTCAACTATTTGTTTTTCCAATTTTTTAAACAATTTACATTCTTGATAATAAAAAAGCAGGCAAAAAAAAATCCTTGGTTGGACTGAACAAACAAATTATGAAATATTGCTCCTTCATTGAAGTCTTATTTCCCCCAGTATTCCCTGTTATATGCTTTTTAATATATATTTAAATGCATATACTTGTTATGCATATATCATATGCATTTAAACTGCCATGTAGAGTACAATCCAAAGTCTACTAGACCATTCTGAATCAGGTGAGACAGGTGCACAAATGCTCTTTTGGGTCTCATAATCTCACCCTGTATATCTGATGGGGGACCTCCTCACCATGGTAACTCTGACACAGATTGGTATGTGCATCTCTCAAGCACACATGCGCCCACATTCACCACATTCACATCTAATCGTGCCCCAGCAGATGAACACCTCACACCGCATGGTGCTTTGGTGATCAAATCTGCATGTTTGCTAATCTTGCATCATGGCATGCAATCAGAAATCCGAAGTCCAAGTGTATGGCGTTACTCTGAGCCAATGATGATACATATAGAGATATATAAACACAGAATTGCATGTACACATATAGAATTAGTTATCATTCAGCACCCTGTTTAAGTGGACGGTCTATTCTGTCTTTTTCTGGGTTGCTTAGTAACAGTTTTAAAATGAAGCTGATCAAAAGGGAGACGCCAGAAGGCCAAACAATTCAATCAAAGTTGTTTAGAGTGTGGGAGGCTGTTTTCATGAAGTGCTGCAGACCAAAAGATTGACTGTGGTTTGATAATATGCCAGGCATATTACCTTCTTACAAACCCAAATTATGTTTTTTCCAGTATTACGGCATCATATTGGTGCCTGCAACTGTACAAATCATAACCGTATATTTCATTAAGTGATATAATGTTAATATACCAATCTTGGCTATCAAAATCTTTCACGCAGGGACTTCCTTTTACTGTTTTCATCATATATTATTCAGCAATTTATAGCTTTTACTTGCAAAAAAAAAACCCAGATTGGGCAATATTATACAGTAAAATGATATGCAATGTTAATTTAGTTTTCACTGCAGTTACAGTTAACAAATGAACATGTTTTTGTGTAGAATTTTTACTTTTTACAGTGTGGTGATGCAGTTTCATTCATATTTGAATTTACATGAATGCAAATAAGATTTGTAATCTGCAGCAGAGGAGATTTCGGTGCTTGAAATATATATATATATATATATATATATATATATATATATATATATTTTTTTTTTTTTTTTTTTTTTTTTTTTTTTGGAGTTTCAGAGTTTGCTAAATATCTGTTTGTTGTGCTCCACAGAAGCAAGACGTAAGTAAATGATGACAAAATTTGGTGAATTATTACTTAAGCATAATGTGCTATAACTGATGCACAAGTGGATGTACTTTTGCTGTAGGTATGAAAAAGGTGAGCAAAGAAAGGTTACTGTGTGTCTATGAGAAGGAGGGCACAGTAACCTGACAGCAGGTCAGTGTGTGTGTGTGTGTAAACAGATGCTCTGAGCCAGATTTCTACACTCCCTTGTGCAATAATGTGTCAATAAAATGAGCCTCACCAACTCAACATTTGAACCCATGCTCTTTAAAACCACTTATATCGCCCGACACAGGATGTGGTTTAGACCAAAGGATCATGGTATTTTTCTCCACTGACAACCATTTAAAAGCAGTGTTGGGAAAGTCGCTAATATTTTAATGGAGTTGTTTTTTTTTTTCAGAGATGGCTTACTTTTCTGTCATTTTAAGTTAAGTGCACTCTTCAAAATAAAGATTGTTTATTGCCACTTTGGTTCCACGAAGAACCTTCAACATCAATGGAATGTTTTCATTCAACAAAAGGTTCTTTATAGTGGAAAAATGTTCTTTACATTTTTAAGATGTTGTTCATTCAAAGAATCCAATTCAACTGTTCATTGAAAGTTTCTCTGGGGAACCAAACATAGTTCTTTATTGGCACATGGTGCAAAAAGCCTCCCTTAAGTAACTTTATTTTTAAGAGTGTAAGATAAAAAGGTACAAAAGAGTTTCACTTCTATTGGGGTTTTATTACACAAGACAATGACATAATAGTCATTAATAAAAACAAACAAACATTGCAGCTGTGCAAAATTTACAACTCTTATAAAATATCGGAAGTATTCAAAGAAGATCATACGTATTCACATATTAATTAGAAAAATAGTATTTTGTCTTAGAAAAATACTTTATCCATTCATAAAAAAAATGGAAGGAATAGAAATGATAAACAGGACGGACAGAAAGGAGACAGATGGAGAAAAAGAGTGACAATAAAACCCACAGATGGCCTGCCAGCCAACTGTTAATATGAAGATGAAAACATAAAATGCTACATTCAAAAATAAATGTACAAAATGATGCACCCCGTTCAGTACAGGATATATAATCAAACAATAAAGAAACATATACATACTTGTGGCACATCCATTATAAGTCAGAAAGCACATGAAAAGTGAGTCATTCAGTGTTTTGAGTTAGGAACACTTCCATACGCACACCGCCAGACTTCCACCGAAGAACATGTAAAGAAGATTCTTCACTTCGTGTGTAATTTCAAAACCAAAGCCCTCGCCAATCACCACATGCCAAGAGTTCCCAAACTTCTTATCCATCGACTCCTTAATCATTTTAGCGGCGCTCTGTTGAGAAGGAAATAACGTTAGGAATCACAAAGGAGATCTTATTAATATCTCGGCTACTTCTCCTAGATGGGAATGTGAGCTAACCTCATTATTAGAGGCAAACTTCTCGCACGCCGTAACGCAGAGCTCCATGGTTTCCACCCGCATCTCCTCAGGCATATCTGTGTGCTGTGGAGGGAATATATGTAGCGGCTCAATTTGACCCACATCGATTCTTGGTGGTTTGATGTTTTGTGATCTTTTTTATAAAGGGTCATTAACATGCCTGCAAAGTGTCGACACTCTGACGTATTGTGGACTGTGCGTACAACATTTATATAATTATGATGTTTCGACCTGCATATTTCATGGTTAAAGGCAGCTGCACAGGTACAACATACAACATTTTTTTGTTATGCCAGTTTCTCATATAGTGTCTGAGGGTACTATTGACCGTAGAGCTGCATGATCCTGGACAAACTGAAAATCACGATTTTTTTGTTTCAAATAGAGATCGCGATTCTCCCATGATCCTGAACAGACACCTAAACACAATAACGTAATTTACTAGAGGTTCTGACAAAATGGTAACTGCTGCAGTCTTTTTTTTAAATGTTTTCTTAAAGCTGCAGTCCGCAGTTTTTCCTCTTTGTCGCCATCTCTGTTCGAAATCTGCAATTGCAGTCATTCGCGGAATTATCAACTTTACATGAGTTGTACTTCGACACCCTCGACACGGCACCGCGCGGATGAACCATGTTTGAGGAGAGTGAGCAGCTGTCAATCACCGCGCCGGTGTGAATCACAGATTATTCTTTTTGGAAGTATGACCAACATAATAATTTTCACCGGAAAATGTAATCTGAACTAGTAAGAAACATTCACTTTAGTTCTGGTTCTTGCAGTAAATCGCGCTGATTAAATCTAACAATCGCTTATCATATCACGTAAAACCGTGCAAATTATACTTTGTTCTCAAATTGTTAATGTTCAACGTCAGCATTGCGTGACTACATGTAATGTCCTTCCGATATTATCCTTGTTTCCACATGGGCCGGTTGCAGTCTCTTTTTTTCTGTAGCCGCTCCGAAGTCCGAACGAAGTCTTTTGCATTTTACAGCGAGTGAATCTGTTGTCACTGGTGATTGTCGTTTGAACTTTTCTGGATCCGCCATCAAATTGATAATATTGATAATTATATCAATAATTGATAATTATATCAAGTGCTGTGAGAAAAGGCTATAAATCTCCACCTCCAACATCCTCACAAGCAATATAGCCTACTAGCCGAGACTCCTTCTTTATGTGTACAGATGTGTGTGTACAGATGTGTGTGTAGAGATGTGTGTGTGCAGATGTGACGTAATGACGCAAAGACATGCTCGAATCTCCCGCAGAAATCCACCAGTACCACTGGAATTAAAAACATTATTACAAGCTTACCGCTTTGAATCGAGCTATAAGGCAAGCAGAGAGTTTTTTCAAACATTTATTTTGCATAATTTTTAACCCAAAAAAGCTACTTAATTTGAATGAATAATTTTTTAAAAATTGGTTTGAATGAATGATTCAATGACTCGCTCATAAATACTTCACTTGTTTCATTACTGAAACGTTTCAATCAGCGTTTTTGAACGAACCTCTTGATTGAATGATTCAATGACAAATACATTTTTAACAGTCACTTGTCGCCACCTACTGGTGTAACGATGTAATCGATACAATCGTTATTTAACGTGTAAATATTTGCTATATTTTGATCAGTACTGTAAACATCAGTGTTTATATCTGAACTATAAACTTTTATCCCAGTACTTCTATGATATTATGAATATTTGTAGCAGAAATAATGATACTGTGATTTTGAAAAGACTGATTTTGTGAAGCTGTTTCGTACCTGGGAAATGCTTTCTCTGGGTCAGCGACAGCACAAACACAGATCTGAATGTTCTGCTGTGATTTTGTCAAAGGTTTAATAGACACAGGAGAGTCATTGTCAGGAATAAGTGTGTTTCAATCGAAATTGTGATCTTTTATCGGTTAATCGTGCAGCTCTAATTGACTTTAACATTTTTGCATTTGACAGACGCTTTTGTCCAAAGAAACGCACACTGTGTTAAGGGGCGGGGGGTAATTGTTAGAATTGAAAGATTTATTTTCTTTTTTTTAACTTTTTTAAAAATTCTGTGGCGGATAGAAGCTTCCATAGTTTATAATATTCAAAAAAATATTTGTATGATGATTTTATACATCAAATGTTCTCATGTTTATTTATTTATTTTTTATTTTTTGGAAACACTTTCCAATAAGGTTTCATTATTTAACTATTGTTAACACGAACTAATTATTAATAATACTTTTACAGCATTTATTAATCTTAGTTAATTTCAACATTACCTAATACATTGTTCAAATCAAAAGTTGTATATATTTGTCAACATCAGTTAATGCACTGTGAGAACTAAAATTAAAAAACAAAGAATGACTGTATTTTTATTTACTAACATTAACAAAGATTAATAAATAGGCCTACTGTATTGCTCATTGTTAGTTCATGTTAGTTTATACATTAACTAATGTTAACAAATGAGACCTTATTGTAAAGTGTTTCCGTTTTTCTTTTCTTTTTCTTTTTTGTAATGTGCGAGAAGTATTAATGTTACAAGATTTTTTGCTGGTTTCCAAAGTGTGATTTTTGGTGAATTGTATTTTACAAGCTGCACCATAAAAATCATACCCAGAATTTGAACCTATTACAATGAGATTGAGGAAAATTCAAATCCATTTAGGCAACAGTTTTTACCCGTATGAGAGGAAAGCTGTGTAGTCTCTTATAGTCTGCCTCGTCCTTCTTGCCATCAACTGTCTCTGCCATGATGTGTAGCTCTAGATGAGGAAACAGTAACAGATGTAAGATACCAGAAATCATAAATCTTTTAATAAATCTAAGATGGGTATGGGAAACTGTGGTATCATTAATACCATGGTATTTTGATATATACCATAATACAGAAAACGTACTTCAAAGAATACAATGACATTTCTATTATAAGGGTTCAATTTAATGACATGATATTACCATGGTACAATGTCCAAACAACGTTAATACCATAGTACTTTTTGGATAATATAAATATAAGATAAAAGCATATTTTAAGGTGGTTACTAATAGTTCTGTATGTTTATGAAGCTAGCTTTGCTTTGAAAAGGAAACAGTATAATATTAGGAAACCTGCTAGCTTGTTAGCATTGTTAGCACACTTGATTGGCTCGGTCTCTAGCTTTTATTTCCACTAGTCGTTTCACTACCTAAGCATTTAACGTTGCATATAAACGAACGCGGAAGGTGTGAAGAGACATTTACGTACCGTAGTGAAAGAAAACTCAAGTTATATGAGCTTTAACCGACGTCGCTAAGGAGACATGTCCACCATAGCAACCACTCCTGCGCGTCAGCTGAGAGCGTAGCCCCGCCTCTCGCAAAATGAAGCTCATGTTGATTGGTGCTTTGGCGTGTCGGTCAAGGAGTTCAAGAATACGTCATGCACCTGTATTTTGTCGTTTGGCGAGATTTTCTTTATTTCGCAATGTCTATTGGGACAAAGCATGGAAAATGCACATTAAATACGTATCTGAAAATACTACATAGGATTTATACAGTTAAGAATGTTTTGGGAAAAAATGAATTATTTTGGAAGGATTATTTTGAAAGAAAACTGGGGTGTATGATATGGAATGTAAAGATTAAAAGGCTATACATTATGCAATGTTTTTAATTGTATTAAGAAAATACCGAATTCACAAGAATTTGTATCTTTGCAATCCACATTTATACATTCTATAGCAAGCAAGCACATTTTATTCATATAGCACTTTTCCTAACAAAACAATGCTTTACTTGCAAAGAACAAAACAATAGTTTATAGACATAAAATTATAAATACATATTTTGGAACAAACTTAAAACAAAACAAAAGCAATGAAAACATGTCATTTTTTAAAAGCACTGGAATGTTATGTAACTTTTTTTGTCTGGCAGCTAATGCTGTTAATAATGTAGGCTAATACCACTTGTTATTGTGGTGTTGAGTAATAAATAATGGCCATTTCATTGGTGTATTCTGGAAAAGGTTACTTTAAACATTCAACGGATCACTTCTGTTATGTATAAAGTCAGCATTAATCAGAAGTTATGATTGTCTTTAATTCCCTAATGTGACGTATATCCGAGTGAAATGGCTTCTCAAACATGAACAAATGACTTGGTTTTTGTTCATTGCGAATTGTTTGGATGGCTGGTTTGCTATTGGTCGATCTCATGTGAGTGACAGGTTGCCCCGCCCGCGTGCCAGTAAACGCATCATCAAAGAAAAGAAGAGATGTCACTGCAAGAGGGAGAGGAAGTTATTTTGATTTAGGATTACAGGGGCATGTGGATTTAACATAACAATGTGCACAGATAAATCATTTATAATAAATACTGCAATATTCCATTTAAAAAAAAACAAGAATAGACAACTTTCACAGTGACTTTAAAATATATAATAACCATTAAAAAGTCTTCTTTTAAAATAATTCACCCAACAATTAATATAAGCTATGCTATCATTTACTTACCTCATTCCAAAACTTTACACAACATCTTTTATTCACACAACAAGTGAATGAAAACAGAATTGTTTTCATAAACTATCCATTTAACCTCAGTATTTTATGAGCACAGACAGCATCTGTGTCAGAAAACAGCCCTCTAGATGCTGCATCTGTCCCACTGCATTCATCCTTGTTGTTTTCTCTCACTTTTTACTGACCTGCATTAAGCTCTCTGTGCACAGCTGCTGAGTTTGGCCCAGATAACTGTCACACTGATCTGAGACCTGGCAGCAAGAGTTTATAGTTATGTTATATTAAATTATAATTTACACTACTGCAGTACTGTCATTTTTTGTAAAATAATCACTTACTTGACCTAATAAAAACCTTTTTCCCATTTTAGTCAAATAAAAGGCATGAATTGTAGCGAATTATAAAAGTTAACAGCAGATAAACATTACAACAGTGCAATAAGGCTCAAGTGTGTGATTTTAAATACTTTTTCCTATATCCCAATTTAGTATATTCAGGGACAGCGTTAAGCTAGCCATTTGTAGGTTAGGATATACAGTATTTAAATGCATTCGGATTTTGCGGCACAGCATTTATTCATCGAAAAGCTTTCCGTTAGTTTCCCAGACAGACCATGCTTTGATTTGTGGATTATAGGGGATTTTCTGTTACTAGATAGATTTACAAATAAAAGCAGGGGGAGGGGATAATCTAACCTCTGATGTGAGCAAGAATATAAAAGGAGGTTAAGAATGGTACCTTATGAGAAGAAGAGAAGAGGCTTGCAACAGATGAGAGTCTGGCTGCACATTGAACACAGTGACACTTACAAGGCTTTACTAGAAAAGAGTCACTTTATGAATGTGTCAAACAGATGCTGCAAGGAATAAAGGTATAGCCTTTGTACACCATCCTTGTGGTACTATTTTTTATGTGATTTTATTTTCTTGCCCAGCTGCTTGTTTATGATTTAACTTTAAACATTATTGAAAAGATGAAATTACTGTAATTGAAATGGCAACTACAAATTGTACAGAGCAGAGGAAATGCACACAGAGAGAGAGAGAGAGAGAGAGAGAGAGAGAGAGAGAGAGAGAGAGAGAGAGAGAGAGAGAGAGAGAGAGAGAGAGAGAGAGAAGGTTTCTGGTGGGAGAGAAGCTTCAGGGGTGATGGAGGGGGTGATTAACACACATCTATTATTCAGCAACAGCATGGAGAGAGTGAATGAGAGGATGAGAATGAGAATAACCAGGATTTGCATAGATTTTCATTCTAAACATTGAGCCAATTATAACCTCATTGGTACAGTGTTACTTCATGTATATGTCTTATGTTTTGCTTTGGATAGAAAGATAGATAGATAGATAGATAGATAGATAGATAGATAGATAGATAGATAGATAGATAGATAGATAGATAGATAGATAGATAGATAGATAGGTAGGTAGGTAGGTAGGTAGACAGACAGACAGACAGACAGACAGACAGACAGACAGACAGACAGACAGACAGATAGACAGATAGATAGATAGAAAAAACAAGAATTCCGCTGTTAAGTTTCATGACATTTAAAAAGTAAACATATATACAGGTAGACAAGACAATGCACTCTCATATTTATTTTCTTCACCTTTTTAATATTTTCATCCACATTTGTCACAATATCATTGTAGATCCTTGGTGGTGCAAATATGAAGAAGCACTACACTGACATTACAGCTGATCATCAACCAATAGCAAGAGTCAAAGAAACAGACAGGCACTTCCCTAAGCTTTTCTCTGTGATGGGGCAAGGAGGGCTATAGGTGCAATGCAAAGGTAACACGACAAGATGCTAAATACTGTTTTACATTCATATTTTCATAGTGAGCGGGCTGCACATCAGATCTTCAAAATTTAGTGTGACGTTTAAGATACTAAGCTTCAAATAACACGTTTTGGTTCAAATATTTTTGGATCTCGCTGAACCTGTGAGAGAAAATACATTGCAGAGTAAGGACCCATTTCACCAGATGCTAAAATATCAACATTTTAAGACATGTTCTGATAAAGATAAGACGTTGTGCCTTTAGGTGCTGCCGGACTGAAAAAAAACAGTGTAATAAAAACAAGAAAGCAAAAGGCTGCTCTGGGAAAAAGCGAAAGCTCCACTTTACACAAATGATGAAATAAGAGCAAGACAAGTGCTGTGATAATGAGCCACATCCATCTTATTAGAAAAACATTCTCTAAATCTGAAGAGACCACTCTGTGGTAATGCTTTAAGAAGAAGGGCATGAAATAACACAAGCAACACGAGACACAAACAGGCCTTTAAAAGCCATCGGCAGCAGCTCTATCCGAACGAACACAATCACACACACAGACAAATCCCTTCCCTGCAGAAACGAACACTCAGAGAGAGTGTACCTCTACGGTAAATACATTCTTTAACTAGACCGGGACCACAGCACAATTGTCATACATTTCAAGCCTTTTTTTTCTTATTTACCACCTCCTTAAAAAAGAAAGGTATGAACCCATGGTCCCGTTCATTGCCGGGGATGGGAGCTCTGAATACAGGGGTCCACATGGTCCTTGACAGCCCCACCAAACACGTCCACATCTCGGTCCGTCCAGGGCACCACGTTCCCCAGCCGTGGCGATTCTGGGCAAGCCGCCAGAGCGGCCACTTCTGTTGGTGACAACACCCGGTCCCAAAGGTTAAATAATGAAAGCTCCCCAACAAGAGCCTGGGATGCGTCAAACCGCCCACCAAGGGTGTCCTGCAGTGAAGCCAAGGAGAGCCGAAGGGTTACACATCGATATACACAATTTTGCATCAAAAATAATGTGCAAAAATGGTACATTCAAAGAACAACACATTGTCAAAGGGGCAGTACCCTCAAAGCTACACCTTTGTACCTTAACGACTCCTGAAGGATGCAAACAGTGTCAGGGAAAGAATTTGCAAAAATTGCCTTATGGGGTAAAACAGCTTGTCACTGGTGCAGGAAAAGGACAACTTTGTACCTTATCTACCCCTAAAAGGTGCATGTTAGTAGCTTAGAGTTGAAAAAGGTACCATTTAGGGTACTACTATGAAACTTTTAGGGGTGCGAAGGGTACTGCCCCATTGACAATCTGTTGCACGCCTAAAGGTTAAAATTTTAGCAATTTTTTCAGAGAGTGAAGGGGTACTTTCAAGACTCTTCCAGAACTCCCTGTTGCTCACCTGTTCCTGTCCCAATACCAAGACGCCCCCGGATTTGATTGGGTGCCATGCGGATAACCCTTCACCCCGTCCTCTCAACTTTCCGCTTTGATATGCTTTCCAAACTCCATCCCGTAGGGTCCAACTCACACATATATGCTGCCAGATGCCCTGCGGCAAAGATAGAGGCAGCTGTGCCACCTGTAAATGGAGGGAACGGTTGAGTCCATCAACTGTATTCTGCAAGGTTGCTGCGGATGGAAGGTGTGGCGGGTCTTACCTTATCATTGATGAGTAGTTCTGCAGGATTATGAATTCCCTGCAACAGGACAATTTCATTGGGTTGTTCCGGTATAGCATAGGAAAATGGTGTCCCAATTCCACTCTCGGCAGGCTTGAGCCACAGACATGCCGTGAAGGCGTACATCTCTGGAATATTCCGCCTGACAAGCCCATACATGTAGTTAGTCCGCACGGGGAAGGAAAGTTTATACCCTTGGGGGTAACTGTAATCTGTAAGACCTGAGGAGAAAAGATTAAGAGAATGAGTTTAAAATCGAGAGACAGTTTCCCCCCATTTCCTCTGTGTTGGACCCAACCCTCTTTCTTACTCTGTTCCAGCTCTGCAATACGCTCTTGCAGGGTGTTGAGTCCCTGGTCGATGTGCTGGTGGTGGCTCTGGGTCTCTTTGCGCAGGTTCTTCCTCTCCTTCTCCAGCAGTCTAATCTTCTTTTCCAGCTCTCCCTCCAGATCCTCCACAGGCCTGCCAGGCTCGCCCACCACTACGCTCCCCAATGTGCTCACAGTGTGCTCAGTGTGGTTCAACGCTGCAGGGCCAATTTCCAACTGAGAGAGAAATATGCAAGAGGTCATTATTGCAAAACCTAATTTATCCTGTTTAGCATGTTTATCTGATTATATTAGATTAATTTGCATTACAAGAACTTAAAAAATGATGTGTTGTTGAATTAGAAAAACTTTTCAAAGAGAGCAAGAGCTGATGTTAGTATTATTTCTGATCCTCAAACACCTATTATATGTTTTTAGAAGACTTGGAATATGATGCATGAGTTATACAAACTACTTTTTTAATTATTTTTTGTTGCTCTTACATCCAAGCTTGAGCGCTCCTTCTAATTGCATAGAAAAGAGTGATCACTACATTCTTCAAAACGTATTGTTCCTCAGAATAGAGTCATATGGCTTTGGAACGACATAAGGTTGAGGAAATTCAAATCACATTTATTTGTATAGCACTTTTCACAATACATATAGTTTCAAAGCAGCTTTGCAGAAAATGCATGTTTCAATTATAATGCAATTTTGCCCTAATGAACAGGAAATCTAGCATAAAATCAAGATATTTCCTTTAACCTCTTTAAATAATGACAGCATTTTCATTATTGACTATACTAATCCGTAACATTGTTATTTTAGCAGTATGTATTTTATTATTTTAAAATAGCTTATATTTTAAATTTTCATTTAAATCACTTTTTGTAATTTTGTAATTTTGTAATTTTTACAGTTTTAGTTTTTTTATATATTTCTATTTAGCTTTAAATGTATTTTCTATTTCAGTTATAATTTTAGCAACTTTAGTACTTCAATTTATTTAATTTCAGTTAGTTGACCAGTTCTCCATATGATATTTATATTTTATTTTATTCCAGTTTTATTTCAATTAATAAAAACGATTTTTTTTTTTAACTCTGATCCATAAGTCTATATCACATCTACAAATCAGCTGAGAACATGTAGGCTACTAGTCTCTCATCCCTCATGATTTATGCATATGCCTTTCAGGAGATGAACAAGATGGAGGGGAAAGGAATCACTGTCAAGGTGAGAAAGAGACACAGAGACATACTACAATATCTATGAACAGGGACACTTCTCCCCAAAATCCCCAAGCATTTTGATGCATCTTTGCAAACAAGTTTATTTACAAAACTGTTTCCCCTGCCCCATGGCACCAAATTCCCTTTCAGAGTGAATTATAGCCTACTGTCAAGTTTTAAAGCGTTTATTATTATTACCAACCTCCAACTTCTCTATGCGATCTTTAAGTTGAAGAATCGCTCTCTCCAGTTCCTCCACAGCCCGCGCCGTCTGCAGCTGTACTGCAACCGAGCTGCTCACATCATCCCCGGCCATGTGGCGCCGGTTGCTCGCCCACACTCCCATACTCCGCTCGTGCAGAGTCCTCTCCTCCAGTCCGTTCTCACACTCCGTGAGTTTCCCGGTTAGCTCGGTGATGGTCCTCTGGTCCATGAGGATCTGGTCGTTTTGTTGCATGACGATCTGTCGGAGCTCCTCAGCAGTGGTGCGGAGGCTCCAGTCCTCCTCGTCGGCAAACGGGTCATCGGCTTCTTGTCTCAAATCCCTTGATTTGCAATCACTGATGGGAACAGGGGTACAAATGAGTCGATCGAGGGTGAACTGTTTGGGACTCGGCCCAGTCACGTCCCCAGTGCTCAATTCATTGAGCGACGGTATCTCCAGGCCGATGTCCAATCCGCCTCCTTCATAGGATTCAGCACCATGGAGAGCTCCGAGCGGGCCGGCGCGCGCCACGGATCCCGGCAGCGGCTCCAGCAGCGAGAGCGAGCGGTTGTCGGAGAGCGCCTGGGGCGCAGCGGCGGATGATCGCGAATACACGCTGGCGATGATGCAGATGACCGCGCCAAGAAAAGCCAGGAGGCCGGCGGACACCAAAACCACGACGAACTTCATCGCGCCAATTGAGATTTACAATAAAAGCGCTGAATGTACCTTTAAGGGTGTTTAATAATTACTAAACAAAATGTAAACGAGATCACATTCGGTTTTCTCCATCAGAAGCAGGTGTGGATGAAATGAAGGTCGATGCATCGGTTGTTTTTCCTTCGTTCTCGGTATGATGCTGCGCCTCCTCCTCTCGTGTTGCTAAGCGCCCCTCTGGCCGGTTACTATGGCTACTGCGCGCGAGACTGTGATAAAAATGCGTGCGTGATGTGTCACATTATAGATGTAATAAACACCTTTTGGTCTCTTCATCATCTATGAATGCTTTGGCAGAACATGCGAACAGACCGAGATGCTGGAAAGAAAATGCATAGCCTATTAGAACATAGTGAATAAAATTGTTATACCAAAATTTAGTGATTCCATTTTGAACACAAACATTGTGATAGGAGACAATGTATGTATAACTTTTAAGTTTACACAATATCTTATGCTCACCAAGGCTGCATTTATGTGATCAAAAATACAGCAAAAACAGTAATATTGTGAAATAGTATTACAATTTCAAATAAAAACTTTCGATTTGAATATATTTTAAAATGTAATTTATTCCTGTGATCAAAGCTTCATTTTCAGCATCATTACTCCAGTCTTCAGTGTAAGGCCTGCTAAATCGATCCAATGGCGGTACTCGATTACAGGTGAAGGTTTCACGCGTGTTCCGTCTTTCCCATGGCAAAGTGATTTTCAATTAAATGCAATACATTTTATCTTATGTATTAACTCGTTTCATCTGACTCCATAAAATGAAAAAGGTTTAACAATGATATCTGTGCATCATTAAATACACGTTAATGTTTGACTATTCCTTTTAACTCTAATGAAAATAAAGTCAAAGTTTGTTAGAATAATCAAATATAACAATTTATTATGTCAGGTAAAAGTATTATGCCAATTTCATAATCAGTTCAAATATCATCAATACAAAACATCAAATGCTTTAGGATAAGAGAAATAGATGCAAACCCAACATTTAAGAACTACATGAGTTAATCCTCATGGGCTATCTGAAATCCAGAAAGAGCCACGATTCCTTGCTGCATTCCATTAAATAGCCAGAACTTCTTTACAATGGTAATTTGCATTCAGGTTACACCTTATTTTGGGGGTAGGGGAGAAAGGCCATTAGCATTGAGTCCACCTTCCTTTGTGTGTCAGTTTCTCTAAACTTCTAAAAACCTTATTTCCTTTTGTTTTACTTATTTGGAATGAGACATCTGAACCAGCCACCCTGAGACCTTTAAATTGATACTAAACACAATAATCATTCACATTAAACCATATATATACTTGTGTGCGTTTTTTAGTGTTACTGACTGAGAGAGAGAGAAAATGTAGATAAGGTGAAGGGGGGTGCGGGGTGTGTGTGTGAGATGTTCACATGTTAATGTGCAAGCAAGGTCCTTTGCCTTATAGATCTGTGGTGAGGTTAATTCCTTCAACCAGTTTTCTTCAGTCTTACAGATTTCCCTCCTTGACCCCGTGGGTCACATTCAGACACTTAAGGGGTCACAGTAAGACGTTTGTCGTGATTGAGATGTAACTCAACAATTGTCTTTGCAATGTCAGCATCTGTAGAAGCTCAGAGGGCTGTGTTCCCCTGCAGAACACCTGTTCTCACCAGGTGTATGTAGCTTGAGTCCAGCAGGTGGATGAGGCGTTCAGGCTTTCTTCCGGTGATCCAGTGATGTGAGCAAAGTTCATAGAATCAATCTAGACCTTTCGACTGGTTCAGTTGATGTGTCATTCCTTCATGGAGAAACTTCCGTTTCCCTGGCACCTTCCCCAGGGAGATAATCTGTCGCTTCTTGACCAATCCTGTCACCTTCAGCGGTGCGGTTGTCTGGACAGACCTCAGTGGGTGAAGGGGCTCTACTTGGCTTCACACTGCCTTGTGTGAGACACCTGAAAAGCATCTTAAATGTCCGCTTCACGATTGAACACATATGAACTTGAACTCGCGAAGAAATCCATAGAAACGCATAATGCAACAAAACAAAATCATGTCATGTTCAATGTAAAATACCATGTTCTTGTCAGCAGGTGTGAATGGTACATCTGTCTCATATGTTTCTCAAGGTCCTGAATGGTAACGATGTCTCATATTAAATATCCAATTCTTAAATATATATATATATATATAATTTTTTTTTTGGTCTGAGTTATTCAAAGGAAATGCAGCAAGAGGTCAGTGCAACTCAAATAATCAGATAAATGGTATGCATCAATACGTCTTGTAATAACAATAATATTCAAAAATAAAAAAATATGAAGAATCACTATTTGTTCAGGAATCTTCCAATGTAAGCCACTTATGCAAATCTAAGAAGTGACTTGGAACAGGATCAAATGTATTCAAGAATGGAGATTGTTCATTCCTTGCAACAGGTGTGAGATTGTGTGTTTGTGTGAGGGTGTGTGTGTGCGTCTGTGTGTGAGTGTGAGAGTTTGTGTGAGAGAAAGAGAGAGAGAGAGTGTGTGTGTGTGTGTGTGTGTGTGTGTGTTGTTGGCTAAGTCACAGTCAATGACAGGGTTGAATTGTAAATTCTGTAATTGATCGAAGCGCTCATACGAAGCGATCTATTTAGTTAGGATGTTTCTGTTATTAGTGGTTTGTTGAGAAATCAGGGGCCCTCTGATTTTCCAACCCCCCTAATAACAATCAGAAAGTTTAAACATTTTGAAATTTAATAGCAGGTCTGCCTCTGCTTTTTGATGCATTGCATTGATTTGTGACTGTAGCCATTAATATGTATATTCCAGTATTTTCCCATGAGTTGGCAGAGTGTTGTGAATAGCGTATGCTGTGTCATGGGATCAGCTTTCCCATCCTATGTGTGTGAAGCTATCCGGTTCTGTTAGTGTGAAGATGCACAATGGATCTTTAGTGAAGTGACACTTTTGGACTCTGTGTCATTTTTATCTTCTTATGATGTGTAGTGTTCAGTCTGGATGGACTTGATCTATTCCAGGTGATGATGCTGTGAGGGTGTAAGTGATGGAGGAGTGTGTTCAGTGTTTATGTCTAGGAGATGGGTGGAATCTACTGGATAACAATTGTGTTGCAAATTTTAGTTCCAGTTCTAAACTGGGAGGCCATGCTAATGTAGTGATGTGCTATTGTGAGATGTAAATGGCCTCTTGAATTGTCTTTTCACCCATCTCCCGAGTCTCAGGTTATGTTCTAACAATCGTGAGGTCCGGCCGTCCTGGCATCTATCCCCCGAGGAATTGCAGAAGTAAACCTGACAGAAACAAATGCAGAGAGAACCACAGTTAATTCTGATGTTTTCAACAGTTTCAAATTCAGACATGTGGAATTCTTCTGCTTGCTCCATTATCATGTCCATTGCAATTTTAATTCCAGTTGTCACATGAAACCGAGTTTCATTGACCAGGTCTGAATTATTGCTGTTGCTTCAGTGCAGTGTGCGACACCTTAAAGCTGCTCTTGCAGTCGAGCCTTCACAGTCTGCTGTGTCACAGCATTAGAGATCCCAGATTTCGGGTTTTACAAGTTGCTTTCATTACAGCCAGATCTGTGGGCATGCATTAGTTCATGGTGTCGTTCACACGTTTGGTTAGTGCAGGTATCTAGTTACCTGCAAAAGGCTGTGGTCTGTCTGATGTTTAGTTCACACCCTCCTTGTAAATTTGCTTAACTGTGCCACACTTCTGGGAGTGTTTTTTAAAGGCAAAAATTAAAACACACCTCCGCCCTTTTGGCACTGGGTAGCAGGTCAACGAAATCGAACTGTAAAGATTAATGTCACACTTCTCCAATTAATGCCCTGCTTGGCGATTACAATATAATGTATATTATAATTTTAGTTATAATATAATTATATTTAAGAATATAAATGAAATTATATTATTTCTCGTCTCTGAAGAGTCTCTGGTCGTTCGCATGTCAATACATTTGAATATGAAAAGGCTTTCTGGCTCAGGGCTGATAAGATGTACATTCACTGTTTCTCTTTTCTGTTTGCTAGGTTTCAAATACCTTTTCTTCTCATTTAGTCTTTTTAAATGGCCATTTTAACATTTGATTATTCTTTTGAACTCTTAATTTTAATTTCATCCGTTTAGATCAGGGAATCTATATCGCTCAGCAGTCCTTCTCCCAAGGCCGCACGGCACACTCCCGTCAGTTCCAATAACCAATTCAGAGGTAATTTGACTAAATATCTGGGATCTGCCGTATTCACACGTGCAATCAGAGATATCTTTACAAGTCCCCTTGAATGCCTCCTCTAGAAATTAAATCAATGTTTCACTTTAGTAGGGACGATTGACCACCAAGAAAGAGGACAGTTTATCAACTCAACTTCCCTTAAAATGGCTTCAGGCCAAGCCCGTGGTCTTTAAACCACGCACGTTTATCCAAAGCGATCACTGACCTAAAACAGTGGATATGGACACACCCAAAACTAGGTTGATTAAACAGCGTTTGCTGATTCTAGTCGGAAATAACTTGTCCCCTCATTCAAGTACACTTAAAATGGTATCGGATATTAGCCGTCGCTAATCTGACGCGACAGATGTGGAAATATACGAATCCAATAATCTATGGAAAAAACAGTCTTTCAGAGTCATTCAGAATTAATTCAAACGTAACCATTTACAAATTTGGAATGCGAAACAGCTCCCATAGAGTGAAGATGTAAAGTCTATGTTCTCTAAAGCTTTGAATATGTCACAATGGCGCCTTTTTATACTTGTATTACTCAAGCGTGTTACAATGTTTTAGAGTTTATTCTGCCATCGTTTTTACAGACTCGCCACATGTAACAGCTCCTGTATCTGTGTGTTGGATATATTTTAGAGATTACCCTGCCATCGTTTTTGCAGTCTCGCCATATCCCCAACCACCTAACAGTGATAACCAAGCAAAATCTTCTAATTTTCCGCAACTAGGTAACATATCAAATACTTTAGAGATTTACTTTTCAGAGGAACTTAAATAATTTAGTTCCATCTGTGTTAAAGTTTAAGCTTTTAAATGCAATATAGAGTTTGTCAAGATTAGTTTAGGTTTATTATAGAATATTATTCAATGTGGTCACACAAAGGGTTAAGCGTTTTTTTGAATGCAGCATGGCTTTAGCATTTAGCATTAGCCTCGTTTTGGAAGCAGCATGGCTCTAGTATTTAGCATTAGCGTCGTTTTGGAAGCGGTATGCCTTTAGCATTTAGCTTAGCCTTGTTTTGGAAGCAGCATGGGCAATAGCATTTAGCTTAGCCTTGTTTTGGAAGCAGCATGGGCAATAGCATTTAGCTTAGCCTTGTTTTGGAAGCAGCATGGACAATAGCATTTAGCTTAGCCTTGTTTTGGAAGCAGCATGGACAATAGCATTTAGCTTAGCCTTGTTTTGGAAGCAGCATGGACAATAGGATTAAGCTTAGCCTTGAGATCCGATTTTAGCCAGTAAATCATATTATCCTGTTTTTCCAAATTTAGCTTTTTATAAAAAATGCATCGATCTGCCTTTTTATTTATAAAATCATGTGTTTTCCGATCGTTTATAAACTTAGATTTTTCTTTCTGTTGTTCGCTGATTCTCTTCACGTGCTGGTTTGTTTCAACAAAGACAATACAACAATGACGGCAAACATGTGGCTGGTTTGAAAACTTTTAGAGTTTGTTTTACAGCTCCTCGAGTAACGTTAGGCTACCAGAAAATCATTTGGAAGATGTTATTCCAATTTTAGGTTTCGTTTCGTGTTGCTTAGGCAAACAAGGATATCTTTAATCTATTAACAAGGGTTTTCATTCTTCATCTGCGCTGCCGCTATCACATCCTCGCGTATTTCAGTTTCGGACTAAACAAAGGGCTTTCTGACCCGTAACAATGCAAACAACATTTTCTCAACACTTTTCAAAAGGGAAGAAAAAGTTGACTTACCACAGCGGCAGAAGAAAGAGAAGATGTTCAAACCTCGTATTGATTTTAAAATCCCCATACTTTGCTGGAAAAGACGTTGCTCGCGAAATTCATTTGTTGCGACATCACGTCGGGGTCACCAATTTGTAAGGCCTGCTAAATCGATCCAATGGCGGTACTCGATTACAGGTGAAGGTTTCACGCGTGTTCCGTCTTTCCCATGGCAAAGTGATTTTCAATTAAATGCAATACATTTTATCTTATGTATTAACTCGTTTCATCTGACTCCATAAAATGAAAAAGGTTTAACAATGATATCTGTGCATCATTAAATACACGTTAATGTTTGACTATTCCTTTTAACTCTAATGAAAATAAAGTCAAAGTTTGTTAGAATAATCAAATACAACAATTTATTATGTCAGGTAAAAGTATTATGCCAATTTCATAATCAGTTCAAATATCATCAATACAAAACATCAAATGCTTTAGGATAAGAGAAATAGATGCAAACCCAACATTTAAGAACTACATGAGTTAATCCTCATGGGCTATCTGAAATCCAGAAAGAGCCACGATTCCTTGCTGCATTCCATTAAATAGCCAGAACTTCTTTACAATGGTAATTTGCATTCAGGTTACACCTTATTTTGGGGGTAGGGGAGAAAGGCCATTAGCATTGAGTCCACCTTCCTTTGTGTGTCAGTTTCTCTAAACTTCTAAAAACCTTATTTCCTTTTGTTTTACTTATTTGGAATGAGACATCTGAACCAGCCACCCGGAGACCTTTAAATTGATACTAAACACAATAATCATTCACATTAAACCATATATATACTTGTGTGCGTTTTTTAGTGTTACTGACTGAGAGAGAGAGAAAATGTAGATAAGGTGAAGGGGGGTGCGGGGTGTGTGTGTGTGTGAGATGTTCAAATGTTAATGTGCAAGCAAGGTCCTTTGCCTTATAGATCTGTGGTGAGGTTAATTCCTTCAACCAGTTTTCTTCAGTCTTACATCAGTGTCACATGATCCTTCAAAAATCATTCTATGATGATTTTATAATTTTATAATCAAGAAACGTTTCTGATGGTTATTATTAATGTTGAAAGCAGTTGTGCTGATTGATATTGTTGTGGAAAACGTAATATAACTTTTTAGGGTTATTTGATTAATAGAAAGGTCAAAAGAAGAGCATTTATTTGAAAGTCATTTCAACAATTAAATATTTGTCACTCTTGATCAATTTAATGCATCCTTGCTGAAAAAATGTATGCCTTTAAAAAAAACAGTAGTTTATGTGTGTGTGTATTTATCAGGTATTTATATAGGCCTATAATATACATATGATACTGTATAGAGTATATTTTAGACACAAGATTGCCAATTATTTTGTCTATTTTCGCTCCATCACCGACAATAGTACCAAACAAAGCCAAAGCATATCTCTATTCTGAGACAGTGAATGGCTGATTCAGTAACTCGTCGCCTCGTTTCATTCCTGAATGAATTTATATTGATCGAATCTGCTAGATAAATGATGACAGATTTGTAACTGTGGAAAGTGGAAGAGAGTAGTGACCGCTTTACACGGGACACTGTTGGCTGTTACTTAAACTGCCCTAAACCGGCTCCATGGCTTCCCTCCCCGACAGTCCTCTCCCACTCGTTCCGAAAGTGTGCCCTTATTCCCTCTTCACCCTGCAGTCAGCTCATGAAGAATACACAGAAAATAGACTATATAACTTATAACGCGGGTAAAGTCGCTCCCTGGTCTTGGAGTCGTGACTACGTTTTGTATGCAATAAATACAACTTAAACAATCGTAGCGCAAATTACTCACTCGAAAAAGGGCAGCATTGAAGAAAAATACCTCATTAAAAACAACCACAATATTTAGAATCCTTCATATGCAAAAATTCCAGTAAAGAAAACTTAATCGTCCAAATAAGTAAAATAAAGAGTTCCAAAAATAAAATGTGGATATAGTTCAAAAAACGTTCAAGTGAGCAAATTACACTGTGTATACATAAATAATATATATATATATATATATATATATATATATATATATACATAAGCTTTGACGATTTTTTTAAAGGAGTTTAAGAACAACATTTTAAGCATCATATTAATCATGCGATTATATGGCAGAACATTTTTTTTTAAATGATCTAAAATGCTCAATTATGTAATATGACATATAAAATGCTCAATTATAAAATAAAATACTTTTAATATAGAAAATATGCCCGGTCATGACAACAGTTGTCTCCACAGTTGCTTTGTCTGTAAATATATTTTTCTTTAGCAAATTTTTTAAAATCACAAATGCAGATTAAAGTCTTTTTTTTTAACTTGAGGTCAGTGCTGATTTATTGAATTTGTCTTATAAAAAAAAAAAAAAAAAAACACCAATCTGCTAAAGTATGGATGCAGTGCATTGAAATTATAGAGGTGCACAAACAGCCCAATATATGGACTACCCATCAACAAATGATCAAACCTTTATTTATTGAAATGGTTGAGGTATATCTTTAAAGACATATATGGGTGAAAAATACAA
Source organism: Tiaroga cobitis (assembly GCA_030578255.1). NCBI lineage: Eukaryota > Metazoa > Chordata > Actinopteri > Cypriniformes > Leuciscidae > Tiaroga > Tiaroga cobitis. The sequence continues at coordinate 2,948,512 of CM060612.1, forward strand.
TAAACAATTACCAAAACACAAAAAAAATACTTCAGTCTTTTTATGACTCCAAATGTAAGCTGATGTAAGCTGCTTCTTATCCACTCAGTGTAGCTCTGCTTGTATCATTAAAGCCATTATTGTTCAATATAAATAAAAGAAATCTTCAGCTGCATCGAATCGCTGCATGAAAAACACTTTCTCCACAGAGAAAAACAAAGACATCCGCTGGGCTGGTCAGAAGTCCAGCCACTCAACCATGTAAACACAGTTAGACGGAGAGATTTCACCCCCTTCGTGACAGTCATCAAACACCTAGAACACAAAGAGTTAACTTAGCATATTAAACCACGTGATGTAATCAACTAAAATATGTTTTATCCTATTTATTATTAGGGCTGACAACTTTTTGCCCCAATATATTGAACTTTAGGAGCAACCTAACAGCGATCTATAAGTTACATTATGCAGTGAATTGTTGCCCTGCATGTTTGTCACCAAACAACTGTATGAAATATAAGATGAACTACATAGGTCTGGGATGGGGCGGGTGCATTAAAGGGTTAGTTCACCCAAAAATGAAAATTAAGTCATTAATTACTCACCCCCATGCTGTACCAACCCCGTAAGACCTTCGTTCATCTTCGGAACACAAATGAAGATATTTATGATTAAATCTGAGAGGTGCATGACTGCTACATAGGCTCCCTAAGGGAATGAATCCTGACGGTCCAGAAAGTCAATGAAGAAAATGTTTAAATATTCCATGTGACAACAGTGGCTCAACTATTAGTTTATCAAGCGACGAGAATACTTTTTGTGCGAAAAAACAAACAAAAATAACGACTTTATTCCTTTTCTTCCTTGTAGGCCTGAAACGAGACTTCAAGAGATTTCCACGATGCATGCGCGAGAACTGAACTGAAGTAGTTGAAGGAGATCGCAATTCTCACGCATGCGTCGTGGAAATCTCTTGAAGTCTCGTTTCAGGCCTACAAGGAAGAAAAGGAATAGTCGAATAAAGTCGTTATTTTTGTTTGTTTTTTCGCGCAAAAAGTATTCTCGTCGCTTGATAAACTTATAGTTGAGCCACTGTTGCGACATGGAATATTTAAACATTTTCTTTAATGACTCTCTGGGCCGTCCGGTGTCATTCCCTTAGGGAGCCTATGTAGCAGTCATGCACCTCTCAGATTTAATCATAAATATCTTCATTTGTGTTCCGAAGACGAACGAAGGCCTTACGGGGTTGGTACAGCATGGGGGTGAGTAATTCATGACTTAATTTTCATTTTTGGGTGAACTTACCCTTTAAACGTGTTAAGCATTTTTACACATTATATTTATGTTAAATCGACAGCCAATTCGGACTTTTGATGATTTATTCTAAATATATCAACATTACCGGACACAATCCACACGGTGTTTTGACCAGGCCTGTGGGTTGAATTATGGGATTCACTCCCCTGTAGAGCTTCATCTGTCCATCGACACTCCCCACCGTCCCCTCTTTAGCAGCGATTATGGTCATCTCCACCTTGCCATCAAAGATCAGTGTGTTTAGGATGGTCTCGATGTCCTCCATGGACAGATCTACCTGCGCACAGGAACATCACCATATAATAAACCTACTCAGCTCACGTCTAATAACTCTGCAGTATTAAGATATTATTCCCACTCACTTTGCTGATGCCGAGCTCACAGATGTACTTCCACACTTCATGAGACGTGGCGAATGAGCTGTTTCTTTGCACCATGGGGCTCTGCTTACTGTCTCTCGCTGCTTCGGCCTAAAACAAACACATTTCTCTCCGGTCATTGGTGGAATTTTCTGTCATTTACGAAACAACGCTTTCCCGCCATTGATGGATTTTTTCCTTCATTTACGACACAACGCTGATGGAATTGTCCATAATTTACAACACAACGCTTTACCGCCATTGTTTTTTTTTTTTTGTCATTTACGACACAACGCTTCACCAGCAATTCATGTTTTCACTGTTATACAGTAGGGGGCGCTATTACACCTCTTCTGAAATAGTGCAGAATCTCCAGATCAAAGCAGTAGTAGTATGCGATAAAAGCATTGTTTACGCATAGGTAAGCTAATGTGATCATCAAACATTAATCATCATATAAATCAAAACTGCCTAATGTTACCGAATGAAATGTCGAGCCCCGGAAGATGTATAGGACTGTGAAGCTTTGATGGACTCGATCTACCTGATATATCTTTTGATCATTGTTCTGAATCAGATCCGGATGTAGTCTTTTCTTGATTTTGTTGTTCAAAATGTTGCTAGCGTATAATGTTTTTTTTGTTTTGTTTAAAAGCAGAGGCTCTGTTCTTTCTTGTGATATATTGTATGTTCTTGTGAAATTATTAAATGTTGGCACTGACTGATCCCTTTTTTTTTTTATGCTAACGAGGAAAGTGTGAAAAATGCAAGATCACAAAGATTAAGAGGAATATGAAATATTACAATCTAACCTTACTTTGCAGGAACTTAAAGCACTGTTGGTTGAGAACCTCAACAAACTCGGACTCGAAATCTTGATCGCTATACCAGGCGCCTCCTGTCACAGATCGGTCCGGCTGCAGGTTGTACAGCATGTAGACCTTCTTCTTAGAGGCCTGGATGGGAAAAATCCAAGACTTTTCAGTAGGTCTAAGGCAAATGAAACATTTTAAACGTCTAAATGTTTGGAGATCAACTCACTGCAACAGACTTCACCGCTTTGATGAGTTTCTTACTCTCAAGATTCTTGAGGATTTTATTGATTTCTGTGAGTGGAAGGTTACTCTTATATCTGATGTCTCTGCTCCAAATCCCTTTAGAAAACAGAAAAAGCAATTCAAAATAAACTCTTTATCAATATAGATAGATCAGTCGCTTAATAAAACAATGCGAAACGCAAACAATAAAAAATGCATTTTACCTTTATTCCCAGCATCCTCTATGATTTGGTAAACTAGTTTTTCTTGGTTATCAGAGCCTTTTACTTTACTGTGAAAAAATAAATGCATAAATTATACATAATCAAATTTTAAAATGAATTTTAATGTCTTTACATTTAAATTTGTGCATATATATATATATATATATATATATATATATATATATATATATAATTCAATTCATTAAGATTGTGTGCACATTTATAAAACACACACACAAGCACATATATATATATATATATATATATATATATATATATATATATATATATACACACACACAAATTTATATATAGCAAATTAAGATGATGTGCTTGCATTTAAAGAGACAAACCTTGCAGACTGAACATCTTTAAGCCTGTATAAAAGGCCATTGCTGTTCTTGAGCAAGTCTAACTGACCCTGAGAACAGAAATGAAGAATCACACATGAGTATAAAGAGCAGAGACACATGTTTCATCCACCGTCAGCTGGAGGTGAACATCTCACCACAGACAGCAGTCTGTTGATGGCCGAGGCTCGCTGCTGCGCCTCAACCTGCGGCATGTCATTCTGGATAACCTGGTCTGTGATACCTTGTGGAAACTGCTGACACAGCTCTTTTATCCTTTAACAGAGGAAAAAACAAGGTCCTTGCATAAGCAATATCACCTACATTTGCCGAAATTCTCTGCACACTGCACAGCACAAAAAAAAGACAAAAAAAAAAAAACATTCTTTTGCGCTTAGTTATGTTAAAAGGGTGATACAAATATTCCTGTCTCAGTTCAAAAAGAAAGATCAAAACTGAACATTTAATTCCGACAAAACCACTTAAAGGGATACTGCACCCAAAAATGAAAATTCTGTCATCATTTACTCACCCTCAAATTGTTCCAAACCTGTAAGAGTTCGTTTCTACTGCTGAACACAAAAGAAGATATTTGTAAGAATGTCAGTAACCAAACAGTTGATGGACCCCATTGACTTTCATTGTATTTTTTTGTTGTTGTTGTTTTTGTTGTAAATTTTTGGGTGCACTATCCCTTTAAACTTTCTCAACATTAAAAACATTCACATAACATTACCACGACGCTCATCTTCTGGATCTAAACTTGGTTCGTTTTTGCCATTAACTCAAGTACCTACAATAAACAAAGTCTACAAAATAGCTTTGATGTTAACTTTAATTGCTTCTAAAAATCTTTCCACGCGTTATGTTGTGTTTACAGGCCAAGACTCGCATGTTAAAACTGCGCTGAACTCACCGATTCTCGATATCTACGGGGTCCGTTGACTCTTTTTTGACTTTAACTTCTGTCATTGTTCATGAGAAAGGAATTACTTGAGGAGAAAGTCAAATGTCAACAATAATAGTAATAATAAATTCATATATCCATTTGAAGTTGAAGTGAAACGCTGTAGAATGTCAGTCTGCACTCGTCAAGTCTCGCGGTAGGCGGGGAGAGTTTAGAGGCGATTGGGTTGCCAGATCGCGCCATATAAACGTGTAAACGCGTTATCAAACACTAGCAAACATTGGCGACTTTCTTCTTCTGAATAAGTGAAAATAAGCTATTTTTGTCGTTAACACTTTAATCTGGAAGTATGCCGATAAATCCCACAAACGCGATTTACAATATTTATAATCAAAACAAGTGCAAAAGTCACGAATAAAAGGAAGACATGGCAACAAAGACAAGCAGATTGCGAACCAAGTAAAAGCTTCATACCGCCACCTACTTTGCTGGAGTACGAGAAGAATTAATATAAAACACATATAAAACATCGGGTGTTGTTATTTGTTCAGTGATATTCAGCATCGTATAAAGATTTTGTTGTTGTTGTTTATTTCTTTCCTCTTTGTTTGGTAATCCTTATTACTTCTCCTATATTGATATGCATTTTAAAATATACCTGAACCATATCAATAAATCTTTTTTTTTTTCATATTTGATATTGTCTGTGTGTTTGTGCATCTCTAACCTCTCTACTGCATTAAAAAAAGTTAAAAAGCAGATTCCTAATGACACTTGTCTTCTTTTATAAGATTAATTAAATAAACAAGCAGGCATTTCGGTTAAAAAGGTTGGGTTTGTGGGAAAAACTCAAATGAAGCATCAGTGTGTTTACTTTGGCCATTGACGGATATATCTTATGAAATACACAATTAAATACATAATACATACTTATCTATATAAAATGTGTTCTGTATTATAATGTATCGTTTCGTATGCATTATTGAGAAATGCATAACTGGCCTGTAGGGGGAAGCATTGGCTCACACAAAATATATATTTTTTTAAATGTAGAATTTATAATAAATAATAATTCTTGTGTTCACTTTAGGACAGGTAAATATAGTCTTTCACATTTCTGCTTGTAACTCCTCTGTTGCCATGATGACATTAATATTACAATTTTATTTGAATCTAATATGTATCCTATTTATATTTAATTGGTATTTTAAAAATATGTTTTGCGTTTATTTTCATAGTTTTGTTATTATTTATGTATTTTTACACTGTTTTAGGGCCCCTAGCACTTCCCGTGGCCTCCTGCGGGGGTTAAACTAGTTATTTTGCAGGCATAACTCAAGAAGGTTCAGTATAGCTGAGTAAATCATTATTTTGACAAGCGTTTCCATTTTTCTATGCAATATGAATCCGACAGTCAGTAAATGGACTGTAGCCTATAACACAAGTTGCAACGAAATCGTTTAATTGTATTGAAGTGTTTAAATCAACGCAACAACACAGTGACACGACCATACCATGTGTTTTATATTTCATATCATCTAATATTTAATGTGCTTTGTCAAAAACGCATTATCTAACTTTTGGATTATTTATCCCTTTAAGCGTGTGTGTGTTCATGGGGGTGCGCATGCGTACCAGGCTATTCAGTTGCTATGGGATACGTGACGACTCAACAGCGTTTCGTGTATCTTACAGCGTCGTTGGATACAGCGGTGGTGCACTGCGAGTATTTCCGCAACGCTCATTTCGTTTATGGTTCACATTTTTACAGGTTAGAGCTACTTAAAACACACAAATAGTCAGGATAGTAGCTCATATTTTCTATAGCCTAATGTACTTCACCTTTTAATGCATGTGCTGAATTAAACCCATCTGTAGTTCTGTACAAATGTATTTTGCCTCCTATATTGCAGGTTGAAGAGTGCAAACATGACAGCAGGTTCAGTGGCAGCACCTCAAATAATTCCCATTCGCATGCCTCCTCCAGATAAAGCCAAGCATGAGATTGACTCCTGCACTCCTGTAGAGATTAGATCAGGTGAGTCAGTGCGGTTTTAACACACGCTTGTTGTTGCTCGTCATGTGATTGATATATGGCACATGTATCCCAGAATCCTCTGATGTGAGTGTGCTGCTGTACACGCTGGATGGCAGTAAGCCTGAGGAGATGAAGAGACTGGGTTCTGGTGGCAACAGCACTATGAAGTTCACTGAACCTATTCGCTTACCTGTTGGGAAAGTGTCTGTGAGAGCCATGGCTGTCACCGCGTGGGTACATTTTATAGTGTGTTGTTTATAACGTTGCTGGGTGTTTCTTCAACTATGGGTACAATTATGCCCCAGGGCCAGGGGTTGTTTTTATTAAAACTAAGAGAATTCTTTTTGTTATATTCTGTGCATTACATTAAAACTGTCTTGGAACTTACTACCTTTGCCTTGAATGTATTTATTTATATTCCAAAACCCTACAGAGCCCCTAAGATGACATGGATTTAGAAAAGATGATATGGGAGGAAAAATGTCAATGATTTTGCATTCACTCACAAAACTTTTGCACTCTCTCGCAAAAGTATTGCGTCCCCCTGAGAAACTTTGCACTCGATTGCAAAAATATTTGAATTCTCTTTTAAAAGTGTTGCTTTACCCCGACAAACTTTGCGTTAGCTCAGAAAATATTTGAGTTCCCTTTCAAAAATATTGCATTCCCCCGACAAACTTTGCATTACCTCACAAAACTATTGTGTTATCTAGAGAAACTTTGCATCTAGAAAAGTATTGCATTCCCCTTGCAAACTTTGCATTCGATTGCAAAAATATTTGAATTCTCTTATAAAAGTGTTGCTTTACCCCGACAAACTTTGCGTTCGCTCACAAAATATGTGAGTTCCCTTTCAAAAGTATTGCACTCCCCTGACAAACTGCATTACCACACAAAAATATTGCGTAATCTTAACGAAACTTTGCGTCTAGAAAAGTATTGCGTTTCCCTGACAAACTTTGCGTTCGCCTGCTAAATGTTTTTGTACTTCACAAAACTATTGCGTTATCTAGAGAAACTTTGCTTCTAGAAAAGTATAGAAGTTCACCTGGAAAACTTTGCGTTCTCTTGCAAAACGTTTGCGTTACCTCACAAAAGTATTGTTTTTCCCTGACAAACTTAGTGTTTGCTCCCAAAATTTGTTCTCTTTCAAAAGTGTTGTGTTCCCTTGCAAAACGTTTGCGCTACCTCACAAAAGTATTGTGTTCTCTAAAGAAACTTTGCATTCTCTAGCAAAAGTATTGCTTTTCCGTGACAATCTTGGCATTTGGTCGTAAAATTGTTTCACTTGCAACACATTTGTGTCCCTCTGAGAAACTGCGTTCTTTTGCAAAGGCACTGAAATTTTGTTTTTCCACCTCATCCCAAAAGTTTTGCGAGCGAACACAAAGTTTATCTGCGAAATGCAAAAGCATTGAAAGATAATTTTCCCCTTCCATCTCATATTTTTACTTAACCATGTTACTTTAAGAGCTCTGTTCTATATGAAGACGTGCCAGTCAAAAGAGTTTTCCATTCTATTCCAAAAAAAATTGTAAAATGTCATTTTTGTGACTCATTTCCGTTACCGAATTTTATTACCGAACACATTATTTAAAATTGGGTGGAAATATTCAGAAAAATTAACTAAGAACCACAGAATTCTCGTTTGATGCGTGAGAGAGTTTATTTTCTAAAAGTCAAAAATGTCCAGGTGGGGAAACACCCAGCAACAAATTTGACTTCAAATTGACCCAAATAAAGACCATTTGTAATGTAATGCAGCGATGGCCGACAGAGTGCTGTCGTCACCAAGGTTTTCATAGTGGATCCTGCTTCAGATGAGGATCAGACTACAGATCATGAGGAGGACTCTTTGAAGAATGGCAGACCGATCAATGGCAAGAATGTCAGTTTTAAACCCATTATGGATTTTTTTCCCCCGTAATAACATTGCATGTATTTAAGAATATGTATTATAAAAATTACTTTATGTTGAACAGGATTCATCAAAGAATTTGAAGGGGAGTGAAAATGGAGCTGGCATTTCCTCTATACATTTTTTAGGTAAATCGTTTGGTTTTAGTCAGTGTGCATTTGTCACAAATTATTATTTAAAAAATACTGATAATTTTTTCCTGCATTACGGTAAAGAGAATAATATTATTTACATTTCAGTAGGCTATTTGGGCAAGGGAGTTTTAATGTGCCATGTCATAAATTGACATGAAATCAATGTAAGTAAAGCTAATAGGACTAGATGTTTCAATCCCTTTAGTAGAAAACTCTTGACAGTAGCAGTCAGTGTGGAGTGGGGAAAAAGGAGGATAAGGTATGTCATTGGAGTCATCAGGTGGGCACCCTACTTCATCGACGTTTCGTTGATTGAAGCCCACAACGTCTTCATAAGGCTCAACAGTGTACCCAGCGTCCCAGGTACACCCCCCTCCATGCCATACCCTCCATATCCCTAATGGGCTCTGCATGGCAGGGGCGTCCTTCTCCCTGAGTCAGGCCTAAGCCTGACCGCATACCATCTGTCTCTACCTTGCTGCCCAGTTGTAGTCCTTACGCTTGATCCAGAGCCAGTTACTGCTTTTCTCGGCAGCACTTGACATGGACTTGATGGCCCGTTGGAGACAGCGACCCTTCACCCCTATCTTTCTCAGCAAACTGGTGGTAGATGTAGCAACAAATCCCCTGCATCCTACCTCTACTGGGAAGATACTGGTCTTCCAGCCATTCTGGGATGCTTCAGCTGCTAGGTCGGAATATTTATTCTTTTTCCTCTCATGAGCCTCTTTAACTCCCTCTTCCCATGGTACTGTTAATTCCACAACATATACTAGTTTTGTTGTTGGGGACCACAGGACCATGTCTGGTCGGAGTGTTGTAGCCAATATTTCTGGGGGAAATACAAGCTTCTTATCAAGGTCCACTTTCAACTTCCAATCCCGCGCTGACTGCAGGATGCTTGTATCCTTAGGTGCTGTGCTCTGTTTCTGATTTTGGCCAGCTGGTACGAAATTTGTTAAGTTGACCTGTACTGCCGATGTTTGTGGGAGATTGTTTGTGGTGGTTCGCTTCTGTTCCATTATTGATGCCAGTTCTCTGAGTACTTGGTTATGCCGCCAAGTATAGCGCCCTTGTGTGAGACTTGTAGTATACCCCGATAGAAAATGCCTTAGGGATGCAGGTACTTGACACAGGGAACAGGCAGGATCTTCTCCATACCACACTTTCAGATTTTGGGGGGAGGGTAGCAGGTCGTATGTGGCCCTGATGACAAAACTCAGCCGAGCTCCCTCCATTTGCCAGATGTCACGCCAGCTGAGCTTTTTTTTCTCCAGGCCCTCCCAGTTGGTCCATCTTCCTTGCTTGGCCATTGATACGGCTTTGGCATGTCTCCATCCTCCTGTCTCCTAACCTCCTCTACCACTAGCTGTCTCTTCTGCACTGATGTTGCTTTATGCCACAGAGGAGTTTTGGGGATGAGTCCGAACCCTGCCCCTGCCCTTCCATGCTGTACTTTTCCAACCACATCTCTGAAATGAAGCGCAGACTTTGCACTCTGAACAGCTTCTGATGGAGTCCATTTTCTTCCTACTACCACCCGGGGGGCAGCTGTTCGAATGACTGCATCCTCAGATTCAGATAAGGTCATGACAAGCCTTGCTTTGGTGCATTTGAACTCTTCAGCGAGCCCTGTGATTGGTAATTCCAACTTGCCATGTCCATAAAGTCCAATAGAACTTAAACAACGTGGAATTCCAAGCCACTGCTTCAGCTGAGTGCTTACTAGCCGTTCCAACTTTTCAACCTTGGTGATGGGGATCTTATATACGGTTAAAGGCCACAAAAGTCTTGGGAGTATTCCAAACTGAAAACACCATACCTTGAGTTTTCCTGGCAACAAGGTCTTATTGATGCGCTCCATGTACATGCTAGTATCATTTTTTAGTTGTTCAAACTGCTCGGTGTCTTTGATCTTGTAGTGGCAATTTTAATGATATTCATTGATCTTTAGTCAAATGTAGATGATTCAAAGAATGTCACATGTGTGTCTCTCACTTGTAGTGAGAGGATTCTGTTTATGTACCTGGGGAGGCAGAAGAGGGAGACACTCCAGAGAACAGACGAACAAGGACCTCTGACCTAGATGTCAGAAGGCCATTTGGTGCAGGGGAGCTTAGTGGGCCAACTAGTGACGTCTATGGAAAACTACTGGGAGGAAGGCTCTGGGGGGAAGAAAGGCCTTGAAACTAAGATAAAAGCTAGTTCAGTCTGTCTGGGGGGTGTGTCACTCTTCTGCACAGGGTAACAACTGTGTATTAGACTGCTCCTATTCTTGCAAGAATAAATACTTCTATTTTATATAATTTGACTCTGAGTGTCTCTTACGCAGTGATGTTTGTTTGAGAATTTTTGCCACAACAGTTTTGGTGTCAGAAGTGGGATTCCTTGAACGTGTTCCCTGGACCTGAGATCGGACGGTGTTTGGCCACCTGGACTAAGTAAGTTCCAGCTCTACCTCGTAAACTTGAGAGAGAGGGGCCGACCGATATCAGGGCCGGGAGAATCGACCACTGGAATCTAAAGAACCCGCAAGTGGCACGGAACAACATCTCTGGGTAAGCAAAGCAAATTCAGTTTAATAGAGGGGAAAGAGAGAAATTGAACCATATTGGCTGAGGGCTGTCTCTGTGGTGCGTAATCTGGATTTTAACTGAGATCTATAGATAGATCAAGAAGGTTTTAAACAGATACGAGAGAAAATTATCTGAGATGAACTGGGATTTGTAGCGGATCAAGAGGTTTCAAACAGATACGAAAGTATCTGAGATTAACTGAGATTTGTAGCGGATCAAGAAGTTTGCAAACAGATAGGTAACCTGAAAATCAGTTGTTCCACCACGGAGCAAATGGTTTTTTAGGTGCTGAAGCTAGTTAGGGGGAGCCAGAAAAGATTTTTTTTGGTAAACCTTAATTAGGAGGGCACTAACGAGTGCAACCCGACCGATTTGGGTTAAAAGAAAAAATCGGGTCTGTAACGGGGACGCCTGACAGATAAAGAGAACGCGCGGTGAGAAATCCACAGAGAACAGAGAGAAAAGCAGCCAGTATGGGGAAGTCTCAGAGCAAGCTTGCGAAATTTGGTACACCGGTGTTTTGTCAAATGAGGTATTGAGCGCCACAACATTAAAGATGGTGCGGGAATCAGTTGAACAGAGCAGTGAGAAACAAAAGTTGTGTCTGTGTTCAACATGTGTGTAAAAAAAATGTGAACAGATAATGGATTGTTGGCTTGAAGATAAAATGTCAAACTGCCAGGAGAAATAATGTTTTTTTTTACTTCTTCATCCAGTAAATGGATGCATGACATTAGATGTCTATAGAACTTAAATTTATATGACAAGGATTGTAGCAAGAAGCAATAAGGCTGTCTGTGTGAAATAGAGGGAACTGTAAGTGAGACTTGGTGGAAGAGGGAAGTGAAAAAACAAAAAGGTTGGTGTGTGAGATATGTGTGTGTGGGGATTGTTCAAACAATCATGTACTGGTTAGATAATGAAGGAACTGGCATGTTTGAGAAAAGAAAGGAGAGGATAATGAGGGAACTGGCATGTAGGGAAAAGAAAGGAGAAATATAGTAGAAAACTATATGTGATGAAAATAGACATGGTCTGACAGAATTTATGGAAGTCAAATTAACTGTTTAAATGTTGAAATGGAAAGTCAGTTTTAGAATAAAATAAGGCATTGTATGATTGACAGGGATTAACATGATATGAAGAATGTTTTAAGCAGAATGGGGAACAATTCTAGATTTTGATAAAAAAATGATTGAAATGATGATATATCTGCTTTATTTTATTAATGTTAAGAAAATAAGGGTATTGAAGCAAGTAGCTATAATGGTTGTCTGTGTAATTTACGGACTGAGTAATATAATCTGTTTTGGAGAAACAGTAGAGATAAGACAATAATGATAATATTAAGTTAAATAGACTAACAATGTGATGGAAGGGAAAAGGCTTCAAACCAGTTGTAATGAAAATAATGATGTACAAATTGTTACACTTTATGAAGAGTAACGGAACAGTCCGGGAAAATAAATAAATAAATAAATAAATAAATAGTGAGACAGAAGAGAGCAAATGCTGTAAACAGCTCTGCTCAGAAGATCTCACTTTGAAGAGATTTGCAGATGATGTTTTGTAAAAGATAAGCTGGGAGAAATGTGTAAAGACAGAAAACAAATTCGAATATTTTGAGCATTTTCTGTGCTGCTCATGAAATTATGTTCCGCCAATAAAATGATGAAGATTATGATTTGGCTATTGTGATTAAATCCGCGAATGGTGGACTGTAAAGGAATAAAGGGGACTGATTATCAGTGGCTCTGTTTACATTCCTGAAATGGGACACACACTGCTTCAAGAGTGTGCAGTAAGTTGGAGCCGTTTGCAAGCTCACAGTGATCAAACTATAGTCAAGGACAGGTGTCTGATGCTGAAGTTGAGGCTGAAACAAATTCACTAGATGACAGAGTGTTTGGTGGTCATCAGGACAATTTAATAGGTAACTAAATGCCCACCAAGAAGGTGTTTGAAAATGTGATAGTGACACATTTCTGATAATAATGTGGGGTTTGAAAGTAGATCAGTGTTTAAATGACGACAGTAACATTTTTCGTCTGAGAAATAAGAGATAAAAACAAGGTCAAAAGATTGAAGTCTTAAAGTGAATCCTATAAGAAAGAAAAGATCTATAAAAGTGAACTGATGAATACAGGTTGATGTAAAATTAATGACTCCAACAAATGTGAGTTGCAAAATATATCAAAGTAACTAACAGGATGATTGTGTTTTAATTAAACATTTTAGAAAGGGTTTAGATTAAGGAGAGAGACTAATCTCACGAATGATTTATAATAATTGCAAAAGATGTATCAAGCAGAGAGTGCTAGCCTTGTCAAAGTTAACGTAATTGAGAACTTGACAACTAAAATGCTGATTGAGAAATGTGAAACGTTATTGAGAACTGGAATAATTATTTTTATTTAAGATCAAGTAAGCAGAAGCAATACTGGATTAACAGTTGCTGAATGCTGATTAAACAAACAGCTTGAAAAGTTGACCATGAAAGAACTAGAAGCTGATGTTTTGCTTTCAAAAGATAAGTTTATTATTGGCTGTAATGAAACAGTTTGCTTATCTGGATCTGATGTGTACTGTGGCTGAAACTGCCAGTGCAACAGAGACTCAATCTGAGTGGAAAATTGTAATGTCTAAATAAAGACAACTATAAAAATTATGTTTATTTGGAAACACATGTAATTTCTGGCAAATATGCCTTAAGCTGGGATAGAGTTATAGGATGGTAGATAAAGTTTGATGTTAGAAGTTTATGAGAGTGCAGTGTGCCAGTCCTGAATGCCTCAGAGTCTCTCTCATTCAATGTCAGCTCAAAGCTGTTATCTGTGATAAGCTATTTGTAGTAAAGCACAGTTTCAGAAGAATCATAGACACATAGATGTTTAAAGAAACAATTGCCATAAAGGGCAATTTGTATTTGTAAATGTAAAACTGAATGACTTTAAAGAAGTCTTTAAAATAATAATGCAGAACTTGAAGACATTTTATTTTATTTTAGGACCAGTAACTTTGTCTCATTTAGTCTCCACCATTCAGGACCGATGGCTCCGTCTACAGGTAAAGTTCACTGAACGTACGGATGATCCAAATTCGCTGAGTATAGGCTAAGCAGCTAGGGTTTCTGCTTTTAAGATAAAATAATGGATTTAAGATTAAATACTGTTGTTATTGACCTGTCTCCCTGTGTGAACAATATTAGGCAATGAGAATGGCTCTGGTGACTCTTGAACGTGCCTTTCCTAAGCTCCAGAAAGCAGCTGAGTTCTGTTGAAGAAAACCGATTGTGTGATGGGAAAAAAAGCGGTCACCAGTGGGCACGAGTGACCATCTCCATGACGGGTAAGACCTTCTTTGGCCAGACAGGGGGCAACCCAAGCCAGAGGGCTCACGTAAAGTCACTGGGCATTTCCTGAATGGAGATGTTTTATGTGAGACAGGTATGAGAGTTGAGCAGGAGCTGTGAGGCCAGCAGCGTCCTTATACCGTTAGGGGGAGATGAAGGTATGACGAGTCACGCCAGTCTTCCCCATGATGCAAAAGCTCCTCTATACCACTCACCAGAAGAAACCGCATTAGTTGTATGGCTTGTTTTTCATTGTGACAAGTGTCTGCAACTATACCAGGGGGACAACACCCTGAGAAGAAAAGTATAGACAAAGAGCTAATGGCAATGGGCTTTCAAGAGCCAGCTGAGACCGTAAGGGGGATTGCCATTATTAATTGTTGTGGAGACAGTAATAAAACTTTTTGGTGTCAGTTGCCTTATGGGCAAGGAAAATGTATAGAAGTTGATTTAGAACTAGTCTATAACATAGTTCTAACTCCTGAAGGTCGTTAGACATGGTGGTGACTAAAGATGAAGACAGCTTTTGTAGATTTAAGTCTGGATAACAAAGGTGGATGGTCAAAGGTTATTGTAATGAATTTAATATTACATTTTGTCTAAGAAATGGATTTATAGTGAGAGAGACTGCTTGAGCGGAGGTCGTGCCACTTCCTTTCTTTTGGAGGAATGGTAACTGTGTCTGTCTTTCTGTTATCGGCCTGCTAGAGCAAGCTGAAGAAAATAATGATAATGAATCCAAAACAACCCAGCTGACTTGTCTAAAAATCTAATGAATAATGAACAAGACATGCTTTGAAAGTGGTTAAGAGACCATGTAAAATTAGGGAAAGGCTACAGGAAAATGTGAAGTTAAAATCTTATTTAAAATTTAAATCCTTTTAACGATGATATAAGGAAAGGGCAAACATTGAGAATGAGCAGTTAACATATGTGTGTCTAGTATGAGTGTGTGTGTGATGGTGACAGCACTTTATGTCTTGTATGTATTAGTTTGGGGTACTAATATTAGAACAGTATTGAAATTAGAACAGAACAGTTTTATCATTACAGATGGGTTAAGGCAAATGACAAATTTTAAAGAAGCCGATAATTCTGAGGGGATCGGTTGAAAAGACAATACAGAACATGGGACGAGCTTTAAGTTGATTGGACATCAAGCTCTGTCTGGTAGTAATACTTTTGTCATGCAGGATGTCGATTTGAATTATGTTCTGGATCAGTTTAAGTATTTGTGTAAATTGGAATTGTGTAGTTGTAGATCACCATCTGGCATGGGCTGAGATAAATGAAAATGTTGTAGATTTGATGGCAACAACAAAATGACATATTGGGTAAGTCAACTTCGAAGTATCAAGAGAGCCCTTAACATTTATGATAATTGTGAACAAAGGGGGAGAAATGATTGACTGACATTGACCAAGTCTGTACAGCACGACCTGACCTGAAAATTGATGACTTTAGAAATGTTTTGTAGATGACTGACTTGAGAGACCAAACAACAGGCCTGAAAAGCAAGATTCGCTGTGAGACTGAGGGACGTTGCCCGTCAAATACTTCGATAAGAAGATGAGATTGGGCTTTAAGTGAAGAATGTAATATTTTTGTTTCAGAGGCAGAGAAGGATGTCTGGGAAAATTTGGCTGAAGGACGCCGTTTGGGTTGGTGTTGATGGCAAATCAAATTAGTTTAAATTGATGCTCGAGTTGTGTCGTGCATCAAGAGGGAGATGGTATAACAATTGCCAAATATGGTTTACTTGGGTCCCAAACAAAATTTGCTGTCTGTACATGTATTTGCAGGACTGTTTCAACAGGAAACGCTAGGGCAGATGCAGCAGCGAAGGCCATGGCAGCACAGCAGACAAAAGAAACTACGTATTTTACTATCTGAAAATAACCTCGACATTTGTTTTTCTTTACAGAGCATGCAGACTTTTGGATACAGGGGAGAATGTCCCCTATAAAATGATGGCTATGGATGAATTTGACTAACTATCCTGGCCTGGATTGTTTTTGTAGCAGAAAGGTGCCACACCTGCGCAGCGCAAACTTAAATTTTCCTTTTACAGAATGTCAGGATGGATTGCAGAAAACAGAACTGATTCTGTTCCAAATGTATAAATATTGTTTTTCAGGGGAAAAGGATCCTGAGTGCTATTAAGTGAGCGAGAAATTATCCGGTGATAATGTTTCAGGTTGAATCCACAGGTCAAACCAAAGGGGACGAGCGGCTAGACAAGCGGTCACTAACAAAATACTTAAGGTCTCCATTCACAGGTGACAGTTCACTCCAGTGGGGGTGCGGTCGTGATATAAGGGAAAACCTTATAAGGATCAGAAAATGGTTGGAGTGTGACACCTGGGTCCAAGCCTCTCACCTTAGACAACACCAACAGGCCACAACCATCCCATAGTCCATGGGGCGAACGAGATTATCAACACGCCTGGAGGAGGAACCAACTGCCAACTGATGGTTTAAGTTTAACAGAAGAATGTGGTTTTGTGATTATTTTGAGGATTTGATTTGATTAAATCAAAATAGGGCTTAGTATTGATATACAGTAGATCAAAAGATTTGATTGGTTACTTATTCATTAGGAAATATTTAAGGAAAATGTTTTTGGGAAGAGATCTATTAATTAATGTAAATTATAGGGATAATTGTTGAAGCGTATTAAGTAGAACCACAGCATGTTTGAATTAAAAGTATTGATTTGATTGTAAATGTAGAAAATATATTGATTGTGTCCGTAATGGAAATATTAGAGTTAATATTGAACAACTGCATTGGTTAGAAGAATGGATAAAATTATAAGACTTCTCTGGTTAGATTTTGTTAAATATGGCATTAAATAGAGCTTACTAAATTGAATTAGAAGTAAATAAAATATGGAGATGGGCGTAGATTAATGGAAAAGGCTTAATGATAGGAGTTAGGATTGTTATTCTAATAATTTTGTTATTCATGGGTGAATATGATTACAGTGACAGGGGAAACATGCTGTCTGTTCAATTGGTGAAAATGACAGTCTATCCCAAGGATGAACAAAATTGTGACGACACAGGTAGTGGGAGCTACAGTGAGATATGTGTTAAATGTATGTTCTGTTTGTTTTTCTTCTATTTGTTTATTTTCTGAGAAAGATTAAGGGCAAAGATTTAAAGGGGGTTAAAAGCAGCAGTCATCCGTGTTACGAGATGGCGTACAAAGATAGGGTTTGAAACTGAGGGATTTTTTTATTTTACTTTTATCTGGTTGTTTCCTTGCTATGTTATAACTACCTTTTCCTTACTGGCGTGACTGAGGGTCTGTTTACAGGAGCGCAGAAACAGAGATTTCTCGCTTAGCCCAACGCAGTGAAATGTTTACTTGCTTGCTAAAATATTACGGGGCATTTCCCCCACAAAAACAGCCTTATGCTTCTTCATTCTAAACTTTTCTTCACAGGTTCAAGGAGAGTGATCATTTTATGCAAAAATCAGAGATGAAAAGTATAAGTGTGATGATATGACTTAAAATTTGTCTTATTGTTTATTATTGTGATTATGGGTAATCAGAATGATAAAAAGTGAGGAGTTGTAGTGGCAATTTTAATGATATTCATTGATCTTTAGTCAAATGTAGATGATTCAAAGAATGTCACATGTGTGTCTCTCACTTGTAGTGAGAGGATTCTGTTTATGTACCTGGGGAGGCAGAAGAGGGAGACACTCCAGAGAACAGACGAACAAGGACCTCTGACCTAGATGTCAGAAGGCCATTTGGTGCAGGGGAGCTTAGTGGGCCAACTAGTGACGTCTATGGAAAACTACTGGGAGGAAGGCTCTGGGGGGAAGAAAGGCCTTGAAACTAAGATAAAAGCTAGTTCAGTCTGTCTGGGGGGTGTGTCACTCTTCTGCACAGGGTAACAACTGTGTATTAGACTGCTCCTATTCTTGCAAGAATAAATACTTCTATTTTATATAATTTGACTCTGAGTGTCTCTTACGCAGTGATGTTTGTTTGAGAATTTTTGCCACAACAATCTTTACATCATACCATCTCCCCAAGCTCTTTACTGGCATTTCTGAGATCGTTGGGACAGGTGTTCCACCAACATGAAATCTTTGGTTTGTAACTTGGCCTTTCACGATGGAGATGCTTCTGCACTTATTGGGCTTTAACTTCATCCTCGCCCATGTTATATTTTAATGAAGTTTCTCCAGCAATCTTTTGGTGCAGGGGACAGTTGTTGTGAGTGTTGTTAGATCGTCCATATAGGCCCGAATTGGTGGTAACCTCTGATTACTTTGTAGTCGTTCTCCTCCCACGACCCATTTCGAGGCTCTAATAATGATCTCCATTGCCATCGTGAAGGCCAATGGGGAGATGGTACATCCCGCCATGATACCTACTTCCAACGGTTGCCAATTTGTGGTGAAGTCTGACGTTGTAAGGCAAAACTGTAGATCCTGGAAGTAGTGTTTCACTAGATTTGTGATTGTAGTCGGAATCTGGAAGAAATCAAAGGCAGCCCACAGAACTGGATGAGAAACTGAACCATAGGCATTGGCCAGATCAAGGAACAAGACGTGAAGATCTTGTCCTTCTTTCTTTGCAGTCTGGATTTGATGCCATATAATGCTGTTATGTTCCAGGCATCCCGAAAAGCCTGCGATGCCAGCCTTTTGAATTGACGTGTCAATGAAGTGGTTTTGTTTTAAATACTGTGTCAGTCGTTGTGCCAATACACTGAGAAAGATCTTGCCTTCAATGTTCAGCAGGTTTATCTAGCGGAACTGTTCAATGGTGGTCGAATTCTTTTCTTTTGGGATGAACACCCCTCCCGCTCTTCGCCAGGCTTTCGGAACAATTTGCTTGACCCACGCCACCTTCATGTTCTTCCACAGAATTTTCAAAACATCTGGAGCGTTCTTATAGACACTATACGGTACGGCGTTAGGGCCTGGTGCAGATGCCGTTCTTGCCTTTTTCACTGCCTGCTTCACCTCGCTCAGCTTGGGAGGGCTGATATCAAACTGATGTTGTGGTGATGATATTGGAGGGATGTCCGTGGGGACAACAATTGGTTCATCTTTTGTCCCATCTGTGTAGATGGTTCTCAGATGCTCTTCAACCTGGTCTTTTGATATTTTCAGGGATCCACTCTTCTCCTTTGTGAATATGCCTTTCACAAATTTAAACGGGTCTTTATAGAAATCAGTTCTGGCTTTTTCTTTCTTGTTCCGGCGCATCCGTAAGCTTTCTGCTCGGCGGAGTTTTGAGAGCCTGTGCTTTAGGTCCTCTTGAAGTACGTTGATACCTTCCCTTTCTTCCACTGTCGCCTTTCTCCACAACTTTCTTAGCCGTCGCCTCTCTTTTACAAGTTGTTGGATTTCTTGCAGCTGACGGGACTTGGGGGCGGGAAGCATGTGTTTCTTTTTGACTTGTTCCTTTACTCCACATTTCTCCTTTCCATAGCTGTAAATAAGGTCGCCCATCTTCTCCAGCTTTTTCTCGGCTGACCCTTTGATGTTATTTAGGATAAGGCTTAAGTCTGTGTTGATGGTTTCCCACTCCTTGCTGTTAGGTTTTGGCCATTTCACCAACGGCTTACATCCTTGCATGTTTTCTTTTTTGCGGTGGGCTGGTTGTTGTCTTGGACTGGTGGTTCTGCCTGAAGCTTCCTCCTCATTGCCTGGGGTGCTGATTCTCTGCGGACTGTGGGGTTCTTCCTGCCGCTGATTCTCGCCCGACTGATTTAACCTTCTTCTTGACAGAATCTGGTCAATGCGGGGCCCTGGGTTGGTGGTTTTCAGGCATTTCTTCCGTCCTAGATGTACCTTAAGACCATGGGTTGATGTTACTTTCGCCCATCCACACACGCAAATCTGAAGAACATGTCCAACTGCTGGTTTCTCAAGAGTCTTGCTACATTTTCCATTCGATGTCATGTTCATTGCAAGGGTCATTACCGGGAGGTCAGTCTGTGAGTCTTCTTCCGCCCCTGCTCTCGCAGACTCTAGGGGTATACTTCTTATTGAACTTTTAGTAGCCAGATAAGGTAGCTCTTGTACCCTAATAGGGTGACGGAGCCTGCTGTTATGGGTAGCTAGCCCATAACAACCCCATTGGGGTCTATTTCCTCCTGTCAGCTGTCTTTCCATGCTGTCACACGGTCTTTCCCATCTCGTCAGCTGCACTTTCACAACCGTCACTGGGTATTTTTCCAGAAGATCAGTAAAGCTAATAGGACTAGATGTTTCAATCCCTTTAGTAGAAAACTCTTGACAGTAGCAGTCGGTGTGGAGTGGGGAAAAAGGAGGATAAGGTATGTCATTGGAGTCATCAGGTGGGCACCCTACTTCATCGACGTTTCGTTGATTGAAGCCCACAACGTCTTCATAAGGCTCAACAGTGTACCCAGCGTCCCAGGTACACCCCCCTCCATGCCATACCCTCCATATCCCTAATGGGCTCTGCATGGCAGGGGCGTCCTTCTCCCTGAGTCAGGCCTAAGCCTGACCACATACCATCTGTCTCTACCTTGCTGCCCAGTTGTAGTCCTTACACAATCCATAAAACAATCCATAAAAAAAACTTAAATATAGGCTTCTATATTTTCTTTATGTGAAAAATTATTTACTTTTCTCTTGATTTTGGGGGGAAATAAGACCTGAACATTGCTTGAGAGTTTAAAAAAATATTTATAATCCATGATTTAAAAATAATTGTTAATCTCAGAATTCATACTCAGTTACATGTCCTTTGACTTTGTTGTGCCTTTTTTGCATTCTTTTATGTCAGATATTCCCACTAGTGTATCTCGAAGAGCTCTGAAAGGTCCTCGATTCCTCTCGCAGCGTCTCGGCCCCAGTTCATCTGCACGGCCGACAGTTGAAAACCAAGTAAAGGTTTACAACATACACAAAACACTCTCCAACAACCCTCACTATGATCAGTGTCATCTCAAGCAGGAAACTGAAACAGAACACTTCCTGTTTAACGTCAACATTCTCAATCCCACCAGAACCAGAGAGCAGATGTTGTGGAAAGTCCCTTAAGAAGCTTGACAAGCACTCAGACATCACGGATTCAGAGAGAGACGGATTTTCTTAGGTGAGCGAGAGGGAGAGATGTTATTTTGAGAATTAAATTATTTAGTAGATAATATATGTAACTCCTTTGTTTCTACTCGGACCACTTCGAGCAGGATTTGAACCGGCGTTTCCGGCATGAGATACAGGTCCACTAAGAAGGACGCTAAAGTCTGCAGCCTCTAGTGCACCTCTTGTGGCCAGGGGAGTGAGGTTAACACCCACAGCTCTTACTAGCTGGCCTCTGTTACAAACCCCACTCCCATCCGGGTCACGGCACCAATGTAATCGCACTGCTCCAAGCGGGATTCAAACTGGTGTTTCCGGCATGGGAGGTTGGTGGACATACAAGACCACTAAGGGCCACAGTCTGTAGCGTCAGTCGCTAGTGCTCCTCTTGAGGGGATTGAGGTTTACATGCACAACTTTTACTAGCTGGCCTCAGTTACATACATAGTACATACTGTACATATATTAACAATTAAATAATTTCATGCTCAAAATAACATCTCCTGTTTAAGTTTTTTTTTGTTTCTGAAGTGTCTCTTTGAAGTGTCCAAAGCTGTATTTATTTGATAAAAAAAATACAGTAAAAAATTTATATTGTGAAATATTACAATTTAAAAAAAATTAACATTTTCATCATCATTCCTCCAGTCTTCAGTCTCACATGATCCTTTAGAAATCATTCTAATATGCTGATTTGCTGCTCAATTATTAGAAAATATTAAAGGTGCTCAATTACTAATAATGTTTCATATTTCTATCAATGTTGAAATCTGTGATACATTTTTTTCAGGATTGTCTTAAGGAATAGAAAGTTCAAAAGAACAGCATTTATTTGAAATAGAAATCTTTCGTAACAATATAAATGACACTTTTGATCAATTTAAAGGCAGGGTGGATATTTGTTCCAGAATCTTTTTTTGTTATGCTGATTGAAAGTCTCTTTACATCCTGATAGCAATCAATAAGTTAAATGATCTCAATGTATTTATTTGCATGTATATATCTCATCTGTGGAAGGCGTAGGACCATAAAATGTATTGCGTTCCATTAACCATAAATGTTTTTTATTATTATTTATTTATTTTTTAAAAATCGTACTCACCCCAAACTTTTGAATGGTAGTGTATCCGTTTCCACAAAAATATGAAGCAGCACAACTGTATTCAACATTGATAATAATAAATAAATGTTTCTTGAACAGCAAATCAGCATATTAGAATGATATCTGAAGGATCAGGTCACTGAAGACTGGAGTAATGACTGCTGAAAATTGTGTGTGTGTTTACAATATCTTTCTGAAGATGTCCAAAGTGCTTGAATCATCGCCCTTCAGACCCTTTTGCCCGATTCTGTCTGCACTGTGGATCACCAGTACCCCCAATACCTGGTCAAAGACTCCCCCCTACTGAAGGAGGCCAGGTAATACATACTTTGTTACTACAAAATACCATGGTATTCAGATCATCAGTAATCATTTCCCAATAATATGAGTATTTGCTGTGCTTTTTCACAGATGGGTCTATGCGTGCACTGTAAAACCATGGTGCCTCTCAATACGGCCACATGTGTGGTGTGCGAGTCTCCATTGGCTCAACAACTGCAGCCGCAGGCTAGTCTGAGACTTCTGGTAAATGTCTATCCGTAGAGGATCAATCCTGAGTCAATTTAATGGATTAATTAAACTGAATCAGTATATTGTATCACTAATATTCTAGGATAAGTTAATCTGTGGCTCGTGTGGGACAGGAAACCCCTCTCACATCACACATTGTGTCACTTGTGAATCCCAGCTGCTTCAGCAAACCACAGTAAGAGCCCCGCCTTCCAGAAATCAGTATAGTCTCCTTAGGCAATCAGAAGTCTGCTGAATCATTACTAGGATTGTGATAGGACACTACAGTGGTTATAATGGTGCTTTATCATTCCACAGCCCATTTTAAGTGGACAGAGAGCTGCACCTGTACCCAGTTCACAGGGCAAAATGGTCTCCTGCTCCAAGTGCAATAGAGTCAACCACTCGGATGCTCGATTCTGCGACTGGTGTGGTGCAAAGGTGACAAAAAACTTTACATTTTGATTTCATGGGAACTTTAAAGGTTCGGTGACATTTACCATTGTTCGGCAAATTTTGAAGGAAGATTTTCCCATGCAGATTTCGCAACGGGCTCAAGTTGGTCACAAGGATTTGTTGTGTTAGCCAACGGAAAGCTGTCAAATTGGCCCCCCAAAAAAATTTGACATCCGACGTCCGACTAGTTAACGGTGCAGAACACATTGAAAAAACTAAGTCGGCCGACGCTCAAAAACAGCCTGACGTTGCCCGACGGCTGACCGTTGGCTTGGTGTGTCCCTGGCGTAAAACTACAAAAACAGTTAAAGGGATTTACAATTATTTTTAATCAGGCACCGACTAGAGCCATTTGATATGTGCCGCCTCAACTTCCTGTTTCAATAGGAAATACATCAACATTGGAAAGAAACTGTGTCATGAAGCAGTTTCATGGGTTCTTTATGTCCTTTTCAATCTGTTTTCTCTCAGAAACTTTTAGAACGACTAGATATTTGGTGTTAATTTGGCGGTTATTTCATCAAAATATCATTGTGTATTTTTAACAAAGTTTGTACTATATAAACGAAATTGTGTGTGGTTTTGTGTTGATACGTGCAGCCCGGCCACAAAGCTTGCGCTGTGACGTGTTCTCAGTGTGGAGCTAGCAGCCACCCGTATGCTAATCACTGTGGTGTCTGTGGTGTTTTCCTGGACGGCCCACCCAGGACGCCCTCACAAGTAAACCAGGGACAGGACGCACAGGAAGCTGATCAGGTACAGCACACAGACTGTTTGGCACTCATGAAAAACCTACAGTGTGTTATATCATTCTCTCTCTCACTCTCTCATATAGCCGTCAGCCACCTGGCAGGCAGTTCCTGCGCCTGAATCTACAACCGTGCCTCACGCTGCGGATTTGCGCACGTGTGCAGATGCACAGACGCAGACAGTCGGTCTGTTTTTCCCATCCAGCACTGAGCTGAAAAAACAGAGCCAACAGAGGGAGGCGGAGCTTAGCAGACAGGAACAGATGAGTGACAGGAAGCCCCTCCTCACTGCCATTAGTCCAGGCCGAGGTAGGCTACTTTACAATACGATTTTTTTTTTAAACAAATAAATATGCATGACTTTTTGTATTTGCTTTTATTGTATGTATAATTCAGGGTTCTGGAGGAAGCAGCTGGACCACATCTGCGCTCATCTGCGCAGTTACACTCAGAATAATAATGAGTTCAGAGCTCTGATTGGAGAACCTCGGCTGGGCAGAGTAGGACCACTAAAATTTATACTTTTTACATGTATTTTTTATTCCTAAAATGTATTTATTTACTTGCACTACTGTTATTGTTATTAATTGTATATACTTTTTTTATTTTATTCCTGTATTTATATATATATATATATATATATATATATTTGCATATCCTGAAATATGTTTTTGCTCTCCAGATGATCTCTGCTGTTATTCAGGAGGACAGCTATGAAGTCAGTCTGTGCATCAATTTCATCTGTGCCTCACCGGAGGGATCACGGGCAAGAAACACTCCTGAGAGCTTTTATATTGAGTCTGAAGAGAGTCTCTTGAGCATTGCATGTTTTTCAGCGTGTGTGTTGTCTTTTTCCAGTCGTCTTATGCAGGACAGCAGAGCCGATCTGTGGCATCAGAGAGTCTGAACCTCAGTGCTGTGACAGAAGGCAGGAATTCAGCCAGTCCGGGTAAAAAACACATGATTGGTTTTCTGTCATGTTTCCGTTGACTTCTGCTGTTATACTGAACTAATGATATTTTCTATTGCCTACTAAGCTTCCAACAAATGTCATTAATAGGCCGTTTACACGACACTGTTTTCAACTAAAAAAGTCTTTTAAAGCGATACTGATATCGTCTTCGTGTAAACTACGAAAACGAGAATTCGTGAAAACGGTGACGTCATGCACATGCGTATTACATGTTCAGTCTATAGGTGTGTATTATAGTGTTTCTTGACAAAGTGACATCGCCAACTACTGGCCTGGCAGCATAATACAGCGTTTTAGTTGTTTTCACAGGTCCGTGTGAACGGGGAACGCTTTGAAAACAGTATCTGTATTTTAATTATTAAAATAATACATATTTTTCATGTACATTTGTTTCTCTTACTACTCTTTTTGATACATCTATTTATTATTTATTCATTAATAGAAAATGATCAAAGTGATAATTATGACTATTCTTTTGTTTCATATGTTGTTTGTACAGAGAGTAACATTAATACAGCAGGATTGTCAGCCAAAAGAAAGAAGCAGAAAAAGATCAGAACCTCAGACGCTACAGAAAAGCAGTCGGTCAGCATCACACACACACTAACACTGACATAATAACCCTTTTCATTTAGAAGACAAAGAATAGAATGTTAATGGAGATGTTAATGTCTCAGGAGTCTAAAGACAGTGTTCTCCTTAAGGAGGTGGGGCCTGAGGGGCGGGGCCGGATCTCAGTGGTGCAGGAGCTATTGGATGAGGTGAGGCTAAAGAACCAATCACAGCAAAATTCATAGCTTCAGATGACTTAAAGGGTTAGTTTACCCAAAAATGAAAATTCTGTCAGTAATTACTGACCCTCATGTTGTTCCAACCCCGTTAGACTTTCGTTCGTCTTCGGAACACAAATTAAGATATTTTTGATGAAATCTGAGAGCTGGATCACTCCTCCATAGGCTTCTATGGGATTAAAAGTTGTTAGCCCAGAAAAGTTATTAAAGACATTGTTAAAATAGTCCAAGTGACTACAGTGGCTCAATTTTAAGTTTATCAAGCGACGAGAATACTTTTTGTGCACAAAAAATAAACAAAAATAATGAACTTTATTCAACTATTCCTTTTCTTCTCTGTGGGCCTCGAGTGAGTTCACGTAGTGTAACAGCGCAGCGCTTCTGTGTTGATCCAGCTCTCAGATTTAATAAAAAATATCTTAATTTGTGTTCCGAAGATGAACGAAAGTCTTACGGGGTTGGAACAACATGAGGGTGAGTAATTACTGACAGAATTTTCATTTTTGGGTGAACTAACCCTTTAAGGTGCGCTCACAATGTTTGTAGGCAAAATCAAGAAGAATGGTGAAATCTCGAAATAAACTTGCAATTGCGAGAAATAAAGTCAGAATTGCAAGATGTAAACTTGCAATTGTTTGCGAGTTATACAGTCAAAATTGTGAGATAAAATGTCGCAATTACCAATATTTGCAAAAAGTGTTTACTTTTTTCTTGCAATTGCAAGTTTATTATCTCACAATTAAAACTATATAACTAATCTAGACTATATCTAACAATTCTAAGAGAAAAAAAAAGTAAACAATTGCGAGTTATAAAAGTCAGTAATTACCTCTTCTTTTTTTTATTCCGTGATGGAAACAAGCTTTCAATTGTGTAGCTGTATAAACTTGTAAAAGGTGTGTTTTAAATGCATCTCTACAGGGTGCTGATCCAGTATGTTTGGGAAGTGATGGGCGTCCTGCTCTGGTTGCTGCAGTGCAAAACGGGCATCATGATGTCATTCCTGTGCTGGTGCAGAGAGAAGCCGATGTTAACCAAGCATCTGGACCGTGAGTTCGAAAACAAGCTTCAAGCTAATTTTCATATGTCCAGTAACAATCTGAGCTAAACTACTATTTGTATAATCTGTGTTGGTCGCAGGTTGAATAACACGGCCCTGCATGAGGCTGCAGCTCTGGGAAATGAAGGTCTGAAGAGTGTTGAGATACTCCTGGGGTGAGATTCACAAACATAAATGGTGTTAAAGTTACAAAGGCTTGATTTAAAAAAATATATCTCGGTCTTGTATAGGTGTAACGCAAGTATCAGAAAGGAGAATGATCGGGGCCAGACGGCGTATGATATTGCAGTGGCCGGCGGAAGCAGTTCTGTGGTCTCTCTGATGGCAGCTCACATGGGACAGGGTCTGCTACAGCGCCACACCAAGGCCAGGAGCGTGTCTGGACTGGATACGTTCTCATGAGACGATCCACATTTCACTCAAACCAAATCTAATCAGTGCATGTACTTGGAGATTTGTTTAGGTCCTGGATTTAAAATTTCCACCTGAACCAAAATAAGTCAAGATACACATCTCACCAGCAAAACTGGCATGTTCAAAACAAATTACTGCTTATTACAGCCGTATGGACCAGACTTTTATAATGGACCATATAGATAAATTCTTATTTCTAAATATATTTGATGTGATTTGATCATTTTGAGTAAAAGTGTGATTAAGCAATAAGCCGTTCTAAATAAATTTAGAACAGCTAAGGGGTGTTGTTCCGCGTCGTGCCTAAAATCCCCTTAGCTGTTCTAAATCAATCTAAATTCCTGATTGTCACTGTTTACAAGAAATACAGTGAATAAATAGATTATTATTCAGAAATAGAGCATTATTCAGTAGTTTAACTTCTAGCATTAATATTTGTCCTCTTCATGTACTCTTCAAGCGATACAACAACGGTGTTAGTTTGGGGTCACATTAGCAAACTTTTTCAGGCAAAAAAGGTCTATTGGCATTAGTGTAGCAATATATGAAGCACACACAGGTCACACACAGCTTTCTGTTGGTTAAAGAGTTAGTTCACCCAAAAATGAAA
The DNA here is from genome assembly GCA_030578255.1 of Tiaroga cobitis. Lineage (NCBI taxonomy): Eukaryota > Metazoa > Chordata > Actinopteri > Cypriniformes > Leuciscidae > Tiaroga > Tiaroga cobitis. Next base: position 2,976,459 of record CM060612.1, read on the forward strand.
ATTCTAATTACTCACCCGTCACCCATGTCGATCCAAAACCTGTAAAACTTTCGTTCAAACACAAATACAGATCTTTTTAATGAAATCTGAGAGCTTTCTGTCCCTGCATTGACAGCTACTCAACTAGACTCTTCAAAAAGTTCATAAAGAGATTGTAAAACTAATCCATATGAATCGAGTGGTTTAGTCCAAATTTTCTGAAGAAATATGATCGCTTTATGATTAACAAATTGAATTTAGGCTTTTAAAAATATTAAAATTATGCTTTTATTCACATAATCAGTGAACATAAAAGCTCAACCGAACCTGCTTAGCACGCGAAAACAAACCTCTTTGATTCTAGCTGAAGCTCAAACGTGCTGCGTAACACGAGAATGAACCTCATTGGTTCTCGCACGTCAAGCAAACATGCTTGCACTTCCGTTTACCACAGCTGATGTGTGATGAATGTTTATGTGAATGTGAATAAAAGCCTCAATTTAATGTTCATCATATAAAATGATCCTGACTCTTCAGAAAATTTGGACTAAACCAAACAGTTCATAGTTTTACGGTCGCTTTATGAACTTTTTGAAGCGTCAAAGTATCAGTTGCGAAGCTGTCAATGGATGGATAGAAATCTCTTAGATTTCATCAAAAAGATCTTCATTTGTGTTCCGAAGATGGAACGAAATTTTGGTGAACTATCCCTTTAATGCGGCACATTTGCGTAAACAACTTGAACGCATTGTATAGCAAGGACATCTTGGGAGAGATGCAGTCTTCACCATCACATGGACTCCTGTTGAAAGTATTGGATTTCGCCCGCGAAAGCTCGCAGAACAACAAGAACAGAATTAAAATCTCTGAAATTTATTTAAATTACACGTATAACTAGTGTTTCATTTCCTTTCCTTACCTGTTCAAGAAAATGCAGCAACTTGGGCATCCCTAGTCAGGATTTTGTCTGTTTCATTGTGTGTATGCCGTACCGTTAATTACACACGTTTTTTTGTCTTGTCTGTCTTTATACGTTTTTTTGAGACTGTACAGGTACAGTATTGACAGTATTGCGGGGGGGGGGGGGGTGTATGGAGGGTGCTTGCAATGGCAAAACTCGCCGCTCGATTGCTAGGATAGTTGCTACAATGTTGTACATGATTGCATACGAGCCAACAACAATGTCTTAATGTTGTGGAGCTGCAATATGGCTTCTATATGTTGCAATATGGTTGCTAGGTAGCTTTAAACGGTTGCTAGGGTGTGGTTACAGTTACATGTTGTTCTGGATGAACACTATACTGTATATATAATTATCATAGGATTGGCAAAGGAGAAAAAAGGCAGTAAAATATAAATGAACCATGATAAGCAATACATTTGTTACTGTATTTATTATTCTTTGTTAATAAAAATACAGCCGTTCATTGTTCATATTACTTCACAGTAGCATTAGGCTAACTAATGTTAACAAATATAACTTTTAATTGTAATAAGGCTACTAGTAAATAGTGAAATTAACATTACCAAAGATTAATAAATGCTATTTATTTATAAAGATTAAGAAGTGCAGTTTATGAATAGTTAATATTAACTAGTTTGGTGTTATCGATTTGTTATACACCGATTCAGATCTCTTTTGAAGAGACAGATGTTGGACAGATCAGTTATTTTAACCATTCATAAAAGTAAATCGGTTCAAATGAGTCATTAGTTCGCGAATCGGACGTGCCATTAGCTGACACACACGGCTAGCGTTGTGTGATTATCCCAGCAGATAAGGACATCGCACAAGATTTGTCTCAACTCTCAACACAGAAAACATTTAATCACTGGATAGGTTTTTTGTTTATTGAAAATGTGGTTTATGTCAGCTGAATGTGCGGAACGCTTTTCAGAGAGGATAGGGCAATTTTAGTAGGCTTGCAATTCACACCTAGCGGTAATTCAGGAAAAAATCTCCACGTGAAACTTTGGTCTTTTGATCTTTTACTATCGTGTCAATTTTCAATAGATTTTGATTAATATGCGCGATGGAGGGAGAGCAAGGCAGTTTGAATACAGTGAGAGTGCGCGCGCGACCGGCTCTCTCTCTCTCACGAGTGCAGCATAACAAAGCGGTAGCTAACATTAATTGAATCAAGCAACTAGCTGTTGTTTTTGCTCCCAAAAAGCTTGATTTACCTCGAATTTCACATTAGATTCCTTCACGTAATGAGTTTCCATCAGACTCGCGTGGTAGCCAGGTGTCTCATCAAATGGCGATTCTGACGCAAGTGCTAAGATTCCGATTGGCCAAGAGAAATGTCAATTATAAGAATTATCCAATAATGTTTCGCAATTCTAGCCTGCGTGCAGATTAAGGGCAGCCTACACCAAGCACGCCCCCCCCCCCCCAGAAAAAAACTCTCCGGTTCTACGCGATTCACGTGAATGACCCAATTGACCAAGAAAACGGCGATTATCGCCGAAAAGCGACAAGTTTGTAGGTCTGAAAGAAAAAAATCTATTATGAGAAGACTTCATCTCATGTGAGTGAACACCATTTAGATGACTTCACAAAAATGCAATTCATTTCAAAATGTGTAGAGCTTTTAATATTAGCACCAAATTACTGAATGCAGCTTTAACAAGAAAAATAAAAAAACAACACAATATTGAACATTTCAATATTTAATTAACAGGTGGCAACATTTTTATTGTGTGTGCATACAAAAACATGTGTTAAAAATAAACACCAATTTTTTTAACTACAAAAAAGACGCATTAAAGGAGGAAGAGAGTTATCATCACGGTGTGTATACAGAGAAACAAAATATCCTTCGCTTTGTTTTAAACATCGAACCACATATAAAATGAAATAGCATGTCAAACTAAGCCTCAAACGGGAAGTAACGCAACAAATATGACTGTGAAAACACCAACAAACACTCCCTGACTTACATTTCAGACTGTTTCCAGTTTGTGTGTGCATCATGTGACGTCCTCAGCGGCGCAGGCGCAGGAAGAATGCGTGTCTGCACTCTTTGCTGTCCACCGGGTAATATTTATCATAGAAGTCCAGGATGTACTCCTCTGTCTTAAAGCCGAACTTCTGGTAGAGCAGCATGGCAGGGTTGCTCGCCGATACGTGAAGGGTCACATCCTTTCCCATACATGTCTACGGAGACGAGACAGGAAAGAGATCCCTGTATGAACTAGGGCTGGGGGGGGGGGGGGGGGGGATCTAAGTGTGATTTAAAATGCGCTAAAAATGATGAGCTGTTCTGAAATGCACAGCACATTAATTTAATTAATTAAATGACACCCAAAACCATATCACGATTTCAGTTTCTCACCTGAATGAGATGGTAAATCATGAACGTGGCGATACCAGCTCGCCTCCATTCCGGATGCACCAGCAGGAAGGAGATGTAGGCCTCGTTGTACTTCACATCTGGCACCATGAAACCAAAACCGATCACGATTTTTTTGTAAAGCACCACTACGCTGAAGTCTGGGTACTGGAGGCACTCTGATAGGTCGATCCCTGATGGGCAAAAGACCCCATTTTTATTCCTTCAGGAACTAGTTTTATCCAAAAATCTGTGTTTGACAGGATGAAATGATGATTACCAGGCCAGAAGATTTCTTGGCACATGGAGTTGACAGAAGGGATGTGATTGGGCCGTACGTAGCAGTAGTCTATAGGTGCGTCAGGTTCAGCTCCCCAAGTCGGGTCCTTCTTGTGATGGTACGCACGGATCTCTGAGAGTAAACGCATCTTCAGCGGCCGACTCTCGTAGTCTCTCCTACACATAAACACACACAAAGCTACTGAGCAGGATTCTGTAACATGGTTGAGTCATATGTTAATGTCCTCAAGGCTCATAACTGTGACTCAGGTTTGCAGCTTAGTTTCCATAAATTATTTGGGTGGACTGAACATCAACTATTTTTGAAAACCATAGTATTTGTGAAAACCATAGTCATTAGGAATATACTTAATTTTACTACCATTCATAAGTTGGGGTCAGTAAAAATAGTTTTTCAAAAGAAATGAATTCTTAAATGCATTAAATTGATAAAAAGTGTCAGTAAGGACATTTATAATGTTGCACTAATTTGCACTATTTCAACTAAATGGTTCTTTTGAACCTTCTATTTATCAAAAATATGAATATGAAGCAGCACAACAACAGTGATAATAATTATAATTATATGTGACAATAATAAATGTTTCTTGAGCAGCAAATCAGCATATTAGAATGATTTCTGAAGGATCATGTGACACTGAAGACTGGTAATGATGCTGCAAATTCAGCTTTACATCATAAAAATAAATTGGATCTTAAATTTTAAAATAGAAAACAGTCCTTCTAAATTGTAGTAATATTTCACAATATTACTGTTTTACTGTATTTTTGGTCACATAAATGCAGCCTTGGTGAGAAGGCTCATTTCAAAAACATTTTTAAAAATATCTCACTGTGTATACTTATAAATAATAACTTTAAAGATTAAAACAACAACATCATAAAAAAAACAATTTAAATGGCTATATCTCAAAAAAAAAAAAAAAGAAATCTGAGGGGAAAAAAAATAATAAATAGATGATGTGTATATTGAAAGCCATTTCCAAAGTTTCGTTCCTGTCCTAAAAACTAATTTAAAAAAAATGTTTTATGGGTCAACACGGGCCCGAATGCAATAGGAAAACATAACAGAAAAAAAAATCAAATAAATGGTATAAAGTATAAAATATTTGCAACATTTCAAGACGGACTTGCCAATTTTTTGACATATAGTCCTTTTATCTCATTCAAAAGAGCAAGAAAATATGAAAAATTCAAACAGCCTCTATTAAGAAGAAATTAACATTGAGTCAATGCTCAGATGTGTCCATGTGTGTACCTGATGTATGGCTTGAGCACTCTGGATGTGTAGGGACTCTTGATGGTCTGATCCATGCAGGCATCAGAACCCATTAGCCTGTGCCAGAAGGACACTGTCGGCTGATAGAACCCTTTCCTTATGGACACTGTTGACTGAAAAACAAACCACAAGACATCGACACAAGTTTCTCAGTTGAAGTTAAATTACATACTATACAGGTTTTCTTATGGCTTACCTGAAAGCGATCGAGTATACGAAGGTCCTGGCTGGTGGTTCTGTATTTCTCCTCTCTGCTCGTCCTGTGGCTGGCCAAACCCCCATGTGCCCCGTACACGCCCCCCACCAGGCTGAGTGTAGCACTCACAGCCTGATCCACATCCAGCAGGGGAAGCCCTCGCTCTCTTTTCGCCTGGCGCACGAGTAGCTTGCGATGCAGCCTTTTGGCCTGTGGCGTGACGGCCAGCGCTTGCGGACAGGCCTCTAGCTTGTGGAGCAGCATGCGCTCCTCATAAAGGCTGATGAACGTGTAACGAGGGGCGGGCAAAGACACGCAACCCTCACCCTTATCCTGGAGAACCTTCCTCCGCTCTATACCACACCCCCGTCCCGTCGGCAACGAGCCTTCATCCTGGCCCTCGTCTTCCTCTCCATCTCTACCCCGCTCCTCGTCTTCACTCTCCAGTTCTTGTTTGATCAGCTCGGCCGGACGTAGCTTTTTCCTGACCATGATAGTGCCAGTGGCCAAAGGCATGCTGGGAGGGGGTATATACTCCATCCCGGGGTCAATAACACCCTCAGCATCCAATTCTTCATCGTCTGATGGAAAGTCATACAGTGATTAGAGATGAAGTAAATGAAGTCTGTTTTTACCAAACATAAGTTTAAAATATCAATATATGAGCTATAAAACAAGAAGTGGTTGGTAGGACGTTACTAGGGTGTTGCAAAGGTGTTCTGGTTGGGCACTAGGGCATTTCTAGGGTGCTCAGGGTGGTACTCAGGGTGTTATGAGTGGTTCTTAGAATGTTACTATGTGAGTGCTACCTGGTATCAAGGTAAAGACCCCTCAAGGTAAGTCTATGCCATCTTTTCGCCCATCTTAGCATCTATCAGGTGGAAACTGTAAGGCCCTGTGTCCACCAAACCGTATTTTTCCAATTGTTTTCAATGGGAGCGCCGCGTTTTTAAAACGCCAGGAGCGTAACGAGGGTCTTATTTCACGCTGAAGCCCTGAGCGTTTTTTACCGGTCGCCGAGAGTTGAAGAATGTACAACTTTGGGTAAAACGCAACGCTCATCTCTGTTACTTAGTTTTTACCCAGCCGACCAATCACAGTGGAGGAGGGGCGGGACAAATACCACACCGACCAGCAACAAGCAAAATAACGGAACAAAATAATTTAAAACAAGAGCCAGAGCAAATACCGAAATGAGATAATAGTAACACTTCCGCTGATATTCCTTATCAACTGAAAACGCTGCGCTGCCAAAACCCTCTCAAGCGCCCACAGCTAAAGGGTTAGTTCACCCAAAAAATGAAAATTAAGTCATTAATTACTCACCCCATGCTGTACCAACCCCGTAAGACCTTCGTTCGTCTTCGGAACACAAATGAAGATATTTATGATTAAATCTGAGAGGTTGATCACTCCTCCATAGGCTCCCTAAGGGAATGACACTTGACGGCCCAGAAAGTCATTAAAGGTGAACTAAGTAACTTTTTTACCTTAACCGAACAGCTTTAGAGTCATTGTAATGTTTATATTACTGATTTCGTGTTGAATGGTGGTCGTCTCGCACCCCCCTGGTGCCTGTGAGCCGCAAAACCACCCTTGCAACTTTGGGCCGGCGGGCCGCCGGCCTCAGTGTTAGGAAGTATCGTGTGATATCAGGTCTCGCGAGGTAACGAATTGCTTTACGGCAAAAAACAGATCTGATAAAATGAGCATCAAACAGAAATAACCCGGCGCCGTATACATGTGGTGTTGGGCGTGCGCAGCTCTTAAAGGGGCCATACCTTATTTCCACTCGTTACAGCGTCCATCCTACTGAACAGATACCGGTGTACAGGGGGAGGGGATCCGGCCGTGAGTGCGAGCCATCTCTGCGTGAGTGCTATTCACGACAGTACAAGTACTCCACAGCGACTCTAGGGGTCGCCGTTTGACAAAAACAGAATTCCTACTGAGTGCTGCTTTAAAGAAAATGTTTAAATATTCCATGTCACAACAGTGGCTCAACTATAAGTTTATCAAGCGACGAGAATACTTTTTGTGCGAAAAAGCAAACAAAAATAACGACTTTATTCGACTATTCCTTTTCTTCCTTGTAGGCCTGAAACGAGACTTCAAGAGATTTCCATGACGCGCATGCGCGAGAACTGAACTGAAGTAGTTGAAGGAGATCGCAATTCTCGCGCATGCGTCGTGGAAATCTCTTGAAGTCTCGTTTCAGGCCTACAAGGAAGAAAAGGAATAGCCGAATAAAGTCGTTATTTTTGTTTGCTTTTTCGCACAAAAAGTATTCTCGTCGCTTGATAAACTTATAGTTGAGCCACTGTTGTCACATGGAATATTTAAACATTTTCTTCATTGACTTTCTGGGCCGTAAAGTGTCATTCCCTTAGGGAGCCTATGTAGCAGTCATAAACCTCTCAGATTTAATCATAAATATCTTCATTTGTGTTTCCGAAGACGAACGAAGGTCTTACGGGGTTGGTACAGCATGGGGGTGAGTAATTAATTACTTAATTTTCATTTTTGGGTGAACTAACCCTTTAAGCGTTTTCAACTGTTGGACATACGGCCTAAGTTTGTTTAGAAAAGTAACTAAGGCCTTGTCCACACGGACACGGGTATTTTTATAACCGTGACTTTTTTTACGCGGTTCGGCCGTTCGTCCACACGGAATCGCAGCATCAGGTCACTGAAACCGAACATTTTTGAGAACCCCTGGCAGGGTGAGGATTTTCAGAAACGCCGGTTACAGTGTTGTCGTGTAGACAGTAAAACCGGGGTTTTTGCCTTGCGACATCAGATAGTGCGCCGTTATCCGCCTACCGGAAACGGTAATAACTTTTTGTCAGGCTTCCGATTGGCCAACGTGGCTTTACGGTTAGGGTTATATCGCCGCCTGCTGGTGTGGCATGCTCTTGACAGCGCTTGATAGCGTGTTTTTTGCGTTTTCATGTGGACGGGATTTTTTTAAAACGCAGGAGGAAAAACTCCGGTTATAAAAATACCCGTGTCCGTGTGGACAAGGCCTAAGTGTTTGGTCAGTAAGCATGAGCATCATCTCACCGTGGAACAGAGCTTGAGGGGGCATGACATCCGGGATGAGATCGGCCTCTGACAACAGACTGGGCGTAGCAGAGTGTGAGGCGGGCGTTCCAGGGGCGGAGAAGTCGGGCGAGGGGGAGGGAGAGGGAGAGGTGAGCGGGGTCCTGTCCGATGAGCTGAGAGAGGAAAAGTCAATGACTTCGCCCTTCTCCAGATACGGATCCGAGCGCCGCCCACGGTTGCCCAGTTTTACAGGTGTGGACGAGGCACTGCGGTCAAGGAACCCGGCCGCCTCCTTCTGTGCACGGCGGATCTCTTTTGCCTCCTGTGTTCGGGAACGCTTTTCTTTCAGTTGCATGGCGCTCTCCACCGGGTTCCGACTTCCACGCTTCCTCAAACCCTCCACAGTGATTATGGGGTCGAGGGACGGCTTCGACACGGCTGGAATAACAACATGCAGACCCCAAAATGTTACATTTAGGGTTAAAATGAAGAAAAATATACTGCATTACTAGAGTTGTCAAACGTACCAACTTTGGTACTGAAATTTTTAAAATGTGATGATCCCAGCATTTCCCTCTCTCTTCCCTCAGCAATTTTGAGCGCTGTTAAACGGATTCTTAAACACCTCTGATTGGCCAATGTGTTGAGGTGCTCAACATATATGTTTCTGATTGGCCATTGTGTTGACACGCTCAACATATATGTATGTGACTGGCTACAATGATCAACTCTTCAAAAACATGTTGTCTTTGACACTCTTCATCGAGCGCTTGAAAGCAGCGTCTATCAGCTGATCCGTCTAGAAGCGGATCTATAAGGGATCTGCCGATAGACGCCTGCTTTTAAACGCTCCACTGTGTATCTATGCAAGCGCTCGCTGAAAAGCGTCAAAGATGTCATTGTAGCCAATCACAGACATATACGTTGAGCGTGTCAACACAATGGCCAATCAGAGGCGTTTAAGAATCAGTGCTCAAAATGCTAGAGGGAAATGCTTGGATTGGAAATGGATTGAAATGTTGTTCCAGGATCAACAAAGATGTTGATCCAACAACATGTTGTACTTGGTAAAATCACATTCAACAAACTACTACTACCTTTGGCCTTTATTGAGGCCGCAGAGCTTTTCTCCCCCTCGGGCCGCAGAGTCGGTGGCCGGTTCTGAACTAGCTTCCACCAGCCAGGTTCTCCGAATTCCTGCGCACCGGAGCGGAAAAATGTTGGGCTGCCGACAGACAGACACCCTGCCACGGTGCTCCACCACGTGGACGTCTTCTTTCTAAGCATGTATAATCATAAAATATAAACGTACTCGCCTTTAAAAATCAGGTGATTTTAAAACTAAATATAAAAGTTTTGATACTCAGTCTCACCTGGAACCAAGTAGGAACGTCCAGTGCCTACTAATAAATGCACAAATATCTTCCTTCCATCTGAAGTAACCTTGTCGTCCGGTGCCCTCTAAAGACAGGTTATACATGGCCAACATAACCACCTATAAAATCAAACAATTCAGAGACCTTTTTTTTTTTAGCAGAATGCAGAATCAAATCAAGTCTTTATTTGAAAATTATGAGATTTTCCATTTTTGTAATGCTATTTTAGGTACATAAACACAGATTTCCATTCAAGACAAATCCTGAAATGTGTTTTCAGATACGTTTGTCAAGCTAACTAAATAAGTTTTTTTGTTTATTTCAATTGCTCCCGAGTGCATACCTGCTGCCAGGTCAGCCTCATCCTCTCAAAACTCTCCTTCCCGTCTTCCGCACAATCCGAGCAGGTGAACTTGAAGAAGTTGTCTCCTTTCAGGTAGCTGGGCTGCTCTCCACGTAGCTGAGCTGAACCAAACAAGGGGAAAAAAATCAAGGAAAAGACAGCTCTGAGACCAAGCACACTTTTTTTAGATCAGTCTTTATTGAGTGAACAAATGCAGCCCAGGGTGAACATCACATCTTAAAACTGGTCACATATGGGTGTATCAGACATGTCGTCCCTTGTTAATGGTCTTCTCACCGGCCGGGATCCATTTGTGGCACTTGTCGCAGTAGAACGACATGTCCTCGTTCCAGCTGCTCTCTCCGTCCTCACCGACGTCGCTGTTCAGAGAGTCTCCGCTCTGGTCATGAGACAGATCCACAGACGCCTGGTCCTCTGATTCCACAATGAGGAGAGTTTCTCCCTCCACCTCACCTTCCTCCAGACCCTCAGAGGCTGACGTGCACATGGTCTCCTCGTCCTGTGCCGTGAGACCCCTCTGGTCCCCACTGTCCATTTTTCCACCTAACAGATGAGAGGAAGCGATTAGATACAGGGCTCGACAATAAGGGCTGCCCGATGGACCGGGACCAGCATGAAAGACGCTCAGGACAGTTGACAGGATTGTTTCGAATTTCCCCTTAATTAAGTCTTGCCGATTTAAACATTCAAGACACGAAAGTGAACTCAATTCAGTACTTATGCACTGATGGTTTTCTCTGCGCAAACACCAGAAGAAAGCAGCCAAGAACCGAACTACATTCTCTTTTGCAGCATATGCTTGAATGGATAAACAAACACACAAAAATTATTAAAATGCACGTCTTGGTGAGTATCCTCGCAGTCGGTTATGTCTTAAGTGAATGTAAACGGTTAATATATACGCTTCTGTCTCTGTTGTTAATTTTAATCAAAGAAAATCTCCTCTTGACTGAATAACTTTTGCCGCTTTAATAAGGATTAATGTATACACTGAAGACTATGCGTTGTTATTTCGCAATTGATTATTTTCCATATTCTGTAGCATTTCTTACCTGAATACTACTTTGTTAAACCTAAGCATTTATTTCTTGCTTGTTTCATTTGTATCTTTTTTTCTATTGCATTATTTTGATCATTTGACTGTTTATTTGTCTTTAATAATGTTTGAGCCTAGTAGCCTAGTTTTCGCTGTGGTATAGACAACCTGATCTAAAATGTTGGTGTCATAACAACCTTATTTATTAGAATACAAGTTTACAATGGGTCAAATACAACAAAAACAATAACATTTATTATTACAGTTACACTTCATTTTAAGGTGACGTAGTTACAGTGTACTTACTCAAATAAGTACTGAGTAATATGAATTAACTACATGTAACGTTACTTACTATATAGTTACGGTTAGGGTTAGTTACATGTAATTATGCATAATTACTATACACTTATTAACGTGTGACTACGCCTTAAAACAAAGTGCTACCATTATTATTTATCAAAAGAATGTTTTAAGTTTTTTGTGTGTGTGTGTGTGTGTGTGTGTGTGTGTGTGTCAGTGTGTGTGTTAGAATCATAGACTGTAAAATGTAGAAACTATATAAACCGAGGTATTTCGTGACAGAAACACAAGTAATAGTTGTACAACTGTAAATGCATTATTAATAATAGTAATATGTTGGACCAGTCGGTTTATGTAGGGTGACCAACAGTCCTGTTTTCCCAGGACATGTCCTGTTTTCACATCCTGGTTTTCAAAAAACTGCTGGGAAAGATCAGCTCTACAGCAAAATATAGACGGGCAAACAATAAAGAGGAAGAAAACTAAAGATATAAATATATTTTGTTAGTTCGTTTCTGTAAGTTTGTGAGAGCTATTTTTGTTCAATTTGGAGGTATTTCTTTTAGTTATTTATTATTTATATATTTATTTTTCTAGTACAGAAGAGACATTATTTCTATCATTATTTCATTCATTATTTTTGAAAAATGTCATAATAAAACATGTTGAGTAACCTCTGAGAAGCCTATCTGAATTTGTGTCTTGTAATGAGCATTTTCTATCCATACAGAGGAGGCATAGCCCACTTTAAATGTATTGAAATTAATAAGGCATCTTTGAGTAAACTTCGAGTATCATTTGAGTATCTATTTGCCGGGTCGAGTGTCCTGGTTTTCGGTAATCAAAATATGGTCACCCTAGTTTATGAACTGTGTGTCCCCGGCGTGTCAGCCTCTTGTCGGTCTCGCGCGGCCACGAGCTCTCTTGTCAGTTGTATCTGTTCCTCGAGCACGCGCAGGTTCTCGCGCTTCCGCTCCACGCGCTCCAGGTCGCGCAGCACTCCGTCGTGCAGCCTCTGCGAACACACGACCATCTCACATATAAACACTGCATGTTTTATACTAAGATGCGACATTTGAAGTAACCCCCTGATAATAATCTCACAGGTAAAACTACAGATAGCTCCTCATTCCAATGCTACGATATCTGTGATAAGTTTCTATATAAATGTTTTTTTTTTAATTAAGCAGTAGCTTAAACACTAACACACGTAAACTGAAACAACTGCCAGAGAATAAAACGATTCCCTCTGAACAGAACATGTCAGTCAAAATACCCGATAAGTTACCGTTACTACAGTAAAATGGTATGTTTAGCATAAGACAAAACAGTGAAAACCCGACTGTCTTGCACATCTGTACTTGTTTTGATTGCACGCATACTGTACACTAAAGGTTAAACTGAATGGATACTTCAATAGCAGTGCCTCATAAAGGCATGGTGCTCATTTGGCTAGTAGGACAAGAGTGTTTTTACCCGTCTGTCCCAGTTCTGCTTGAGATGAACGCCTGCAACGGTGCTGATAGTGAGCACTACCGATAATCCCAAAACAAGCTTAGAGACCGTAGACATAGTTATGAAGCATTACTGTGAATACAGCTACAGTAGGATAATAGATGGCTAGAGCACTTTGATAACAGAATGGAGCTGAATCCTTTGTGGTGGTTTGGTTTCAATAGGATATCAGGCTCTTTACTGCTGCCTGCTGACCAGGAGCGGCAATACTCCCACTGCGCATGCGCAATATTCACATAATCTCATATTTTTTAACATATCGTGTTTGATTATTTTAACGGACTGCCAAATTGTTAGGATATTTTGCACAGTATTGAATGAAAATACATTTTGATTTCCAGTGTATACCAATCCAACATAACCAAATATTTTATGTAGGCTAATTATTTGATCAATAATGACTGAGATGTCATAAAGGAAATTGAAAATCAAGTGTTCATCATTTTTGCGATATATCCCACATATTAAGTCTGTTGTATACTGCACATTTTTGGCAAATGTTTATATATTTGCATAATATGTCTACTATGCTGCATGTATAATATGCAAAAACAAGCTATTCCAAGCAAAACGGTTTATTCCAGTAGGCCTAATTGCATTTAAATGTTTATCTTTACTACTTGCAATCTTATCAAAAGTCCCATGTCTGGTGCAAACTAAGACTGATTATATATTGTTCTGTCACCAAAAATCAATAAAAGGGCAGCGGCTTACACGAAGGTCTTCGCTAGAAATGCAAGAGAGTTGTTTTGTGAATTAACATCTTTGGTTCCTCCACTCATTCTTCACTTCCTCTCTTTTTTTCTTGTCCAAAGTCTGAATCCACATGTTAAGAGTCATAGTGTATTCTGCACACCGTCCCGGGATTTTGTCTAACCATTCCAAACACTTTTCCCCTTTGAAATGCAGATTTGTAATTCAAATGTGAATTCAAGGAAGTATAAATAAAACAAAAATGAATTCAACTGCATATTCCCTAAATTAAACTGTATGTTTTTGTTGTTGTTGTTTTATGAATCACCCATGAACATGTTACACTCTTGGCATACCATGAAGAACCTTTAACATCCATGAAACCGTTTCTATTGAAAGGTTCTTTATAGTGGAAAAATGTTCTTTAGATTATTAAATGTTCTTCACAGAAAAAAAATGGTTCTTTTAAGAATTGTTCACTAAAAGGTTCTTTGTGGAACCCAAAAAGGTTATTTTATAGTATTTTGAAACCTTAATTGTTTACAGTGTATCATATACACAACGTGTGAGCTATTCAATAGATGATACTAATAATCAGTTTTTGAAATTGTCAACTATATTGCATCTTACATAAAAGTTTGTAAATATATATGTGTGTAAATATATATTAGTGCTGTCAGATCGATTAATTGCATAGCACAAAATTGTATGTTAGATGTGATTAACTGTGATAAATTGATTTGACTAATGTATAATATATTTTATATAACTAATCATGGTGTAACCATGAGTAACCGCCGTCGGTGTATGAATTAGTGAGTGAATGGGTGAATGTGAGGCTATGTAAAGCGCTTTGGTGGCCATAGGTCTGTGAAAGCGCTATATAAATGCAGTCCATTTACCATTTAACCATTTACTTTAAATATCTTCAAATGGACTTCAAAACATCAGTTTGTATTAAAAATCAATATTTAAAATGTAAACTTACACTAAATTTCAAAATCAAAACCTTTTTCTGAAAACAATATTGATGTGTAATATTGATCTGGTTGATGACTTTATTATTTTGACATTAACAGTATTGTTAATTAAACTCAGTTTATGAAATGTGTGTAGGCTAATTGAGAAAACAATGTATTTTGCTGGAAATAAATAGGGATAATTACTCGAAATTCGTTGTAATCATTTATGTTTTGTTGCAAAATAATTAAGTAAATTCCTCTTCATGTCATTAGAGTTCGAATTTCACATCCACAGCAGCGCTTATGTTTCCATCCACCTATTTTTATAAACATTTTGCGATATCGCATTAAAAAAAATAACGCTGTTTGGAAACGAAAAGATGTGGATAAATTGGAAGAATGCACATAAAAAACGTATGCACTCAATTGAGTCGGATCATTTTTTTATCCGGTAAGAAGACATGCACATAAATGGAAACCGCAATGCCATAAAAGAACCATATTTTGGTTCCCAAAAGAATCATTTTCTTACTTTGAAGAATATTTAAAAAATCTTAACAAACCAATATAAAGAACCTTTTGTGCATTTGAAATGTTCCATGGATGCCAATAGTTCTTCGTGGACCCACAGATGCTAATAAAGAACCTTTATTTTTAAGAGTGTAATTGTTTGTGGAAAATATGAATGCGTCTGTGCGAGTCAGAAGGATGAACATGCACATCTGGTGCTCAGAGTTCCTCAGCTGTGGGGCTGCCATAAAGGTTTGTTTGATGGGACACCCCTAGTCAGTGACAGCTAAAGCAAACATCCAGCTTTCCCAAACACCACTCCACCCCCTCACCTCCACGGCTCTGTAATTGTGAGCTTTGGTTGTTCCCAAAGGCCATAAACTGCTTGGGCTCAAACAGAGGTTTTGGTAATTATGTTGCCTCAACACTTTCAATTTTTAGATTTTTTGGTCTTGAACATTGGGAATTGTATCTCGGAAATGCTGCTGTTGTGTGTATTGGCACACAGACACATGATTATAAGTGACTCCTCTCTCCATCTTTCATAATTTTTTCGGTCCGTCTCATACCGTTTTGATGTGCTGCCAACAACAACACCTTTAAAGTGAAGTAGACTTGTCAGCAGGGTGCTACTCAGCAGCATCCTGTAAGAAAGCAGCTTGGGAATGGACGTCTTGGTACCAAGTAAACAGATTCCCTGGCTGTTTGTTGATCTAGACCATCCTTTTCTTTATCAAGTCTGGAAACGATGTGTGAACCGCCTGTCTCCAGATGTTTTACCTTGCCTCACTTTAACCTGTTTCTGAGAAAAAGAAACATTCTGTGTTAGTGCGAGTGGGTGGATCTGTTAACAGTGTTTTAGATGTATCTTCAAACATTCAATGAACTTTGGAGCAATGCTTTGGGTGAACATTTTCTATGAGTAAAATAGAAGCCAGTTTCCACCTATAAGGTCATTGCAATTTTATATCTCATAATTGTGTTTTTTGTTTTTTTTTGTCTCTCAATGTGACTTTATATCTCTCTGAATTTATATTTGGAAATTTGACTGTTTCTCACAATTGCGACTTTATATCTCACAATGAGACTTTGCATCTTTGTTTCTTGTAATTGTGACAATACGTTCACTGTAAAAAGGGAAAAAATCAGTTGACTTAACTTAAAAAAGTGAGGAAATCCGTTGCGTTAAAGGTAATGATTAAGTAATTAAACTTTATGTATTGAAAAAAACAAGTTATGTGAACTTGACAATTCCACATAACTTATTTTTTTTTCAATTACGCATTGTTTTCTTACTTAATAATTTTAAGGCCACGGCTTTCCTCACTTTTTTTTAAAGTTAGGTGAAACGATCACTTTTTAGAGTGAATGTGACTTTATATCTTGCAAATGTGACTTTATTTATTACAGTGTGACTATATTTTATGATGGCAAATTTATCTCAAACAATTGTGCCTTTATTTCTCATAATTGCTACTTTATTTCTCCCAATGTGAATTTATATCTTGAAATTGCGACTGTTTTTCTCATAATGTGGCTTTATATCTTGCAATTACAAATATATCTCAAACAATTGCATTTTTACTTCCCATGATTGTGACTTTATTTTGCCTAATATCAATGTTGTTTACCAAAATTTCAACTATTTTTCGTAAATTTCGCATTTATATCTCACAGTATCATTTTAAGTCTCTAAGGTGAAAACGAGCTTTCGCAAACTAATAATACATAAGTAGATTTTCACATTTTCTGAAGCAACAATTTCTTTCTTTCCTGTTCCAAACTTGTAAGTCTGCCCACTTAAAAAGTAATTGCACGTCTCATCAGCAAGCTACATGTTAGTGTCATTTTACACTAGCACAAACAGAGCACTGAAGTTTAAACCTCAATCTTACTGGATTGTTCAGATCTTTAACCTTAAGTATACGTGGAATAATAGTTGCACATTAGAAAGCACCACTTATAATAATCATACAAACATTACAACTACAGTAGAAGTTTGTTAGCAAAGACTTTAATCCTTAGCAAACAGACGGCAGCCAAGGGCCCTATGCTTGTTTGTTTAATGAATGACTGGGGTAAAACACACTTTTTGGGAAAAGTTTCAGTCAATTATTTCTCATCTTAATATCAAGGCCTTTCAGCACAACCTACATCTTAACAAACAGTAGCACAACACCTTAAGACTTAATATAATAATAATAGTAAGTAGCCTTTTGATTTTCAGTTACTCTGTGACATTTCTTGGCACTCAGTGTAATCTTTTTATCTCAGATTACTGGAAGTCTTTCCAGAGCTAATAATTACATCACCTACACATGTTTGAGAGGAACATATTGTCATTTAAGCTTTATTCAAGCTGATAGGAAAAAGATAATGGGTTTTGCAATTGCTAGCTAGCACTTTTTACACTTTTCTCCCGTTCTTGTTCAGCCAAGACTGACAATAGGCTACAGATAGTTTTTTTTTTTTTTTACCTTAACTTTAAATTGGAGCTATTTTTTGAAGGCAAGCATTTAACAGGGGTTAGTGTGACATCTAACCGTGGTCTTCCTGACATATCAAACTATCAGAGCAGTAACTGTACTATGATACCACTGCCGTACTTTAGTAAGGGTATTATAAAAATGATTACGTTAATGCATAAGTAATGCGTTTAAATTATTACATTTTCTGTTTATGCTTATATTTTAAAAACTTTTAGGCTATTCATTCACCCACCGAATACTCACAGCCCTCTGCGCTTCTGGATACTACGCGTGACGCGGTTGGTTTAAAGGGCGTTGATTGACAGGGGTTAATCCAATCAGATGTCAGTATCAGGTCGCGTATAAGCTTTAGAGGCGGGCGCTGCGCCAACTAGCAAAAAGTGCCACGACTCCAAAAGTCAGCGGCGATTCTATCACTGTAAATTTGAACGCAGGTAAGCGCACGCTTTTTTATTACCGTTATGTGTTTTTTCACCACCAGTGAAACAGCTAAAGTTTGTCAGTCTGACAAATGTTTTTGATATTGATGTTTAGGTTGTATTTGAAAATAATTTGTATTCTCAGATAGTTTGAACTTGTGCATTGTGATGATCTAATTCAAAGCATCCTTCTTCTGCTCGAGCGTACGTGTCCTTACTGATGCTTTAATTGACTTTGTCACTTATAGGTTTTTAGTCGTTCGTTATATAATGTCTTGCTGCGCTTATGGCTTTGTACCGTTCTGAGTTGTAGCTGTATTGTTTTTGTGTGTGTGTGTGTGTGTGTGTGTGTCTTTTACATTTGATTTAACATGCTATTCGAGTTTGGAGGTGTTTCATCAAGCATAAGAGCAAGTAAATTTTTAGGCTTTAACAATTGTTAAAATTAAAAGTTAATTGTATCTTCCTACAAATTTAATGAATGAATCATGTTAATAATTATCCAAAATTTCAATTTACCTTCATTTTTTACGAACTTCACATTTGCTCTTTTTTTGTTGGAAAATGTGTTTAATATTCAATGAGTTTTCAAGAGGAGAAGTAAAAAAAAAAAAAATCTAAACTTTGTCAAAGCAAATAAATATTATTAAGAGGACAATTGGGGGGGGAAATAACCCTATGGCAAAGTTCCCATAAATACTTTTTAAAAACTAAATCCTTTCAGCCATTATTATGCAACGTCAGCGACTCAGCAATGTTGCTGAAAGGGTTAATGTCCGACAAATGAAAGCAGCCCCCTTTCACTGAGATGAGGAGTATGTGTCCTGCTCCTGCATGTAGGAACTCTGCATTTCCTGTGTCTGCTGAGTCCTCTCTCTTCTGAGTCACATGGATCCATTTTAGAATAGCCATATACCCACGTCGATCATTTTAGGAAAATATTTACAAGAAATGAGCTTTTGTGATTAAAACAAGACATATTTGTGGTTATATGGTAAAAAAAAAAAAAAAAAAAAAACGGAAAAGTATTTGCTTGTTTTTGATGACAACTAGATCTGAGGCTTTCATGATCACCAGAAGCGTTACCATGATTTTGGACATGCACCATTATAATACTAGGAGTTCCTCAAAGTACTTCATAAATACCATGGTAATTGTTCCCTGGAAGTAGTGTGGAATCTCTACTGCCACATTGCTTTTTTGTAATGGGTTGCATTATAGGCTATTCAATAAAAGCAAAGCAGTGAATAGATTAAAATGTTATATGCTGTTAAGAGTAGCCTATTTCATTCAAGCCCAGTCAGTATTCTCCCCTTTACCGGAGTGCCTGAGTCAGATATTTAGAGACCCCTCTCTAGAACTTCCACGCAGTTGCACTGGCTGCTAGTTAAAACGTGAGGTTGGGGGAAGGTTATTATGGTCTGCTGCACACAGACCTGTCCCCTGGAAACTGTATGTATGCCTCTCTCTGTTTGTGTGAGGGAATGTTGAAGAGTGTGGTCTCTGCGGGGTGTTGCATAACACGAACTCTAGTGGGCAAAAGATATGGAGGTGCTGATTTCAGTGAAAATAACTTTTTTCTTTTTTTCAAACTTTTTTTTCCACATTGTCTCAAGGCAAAAAAACATTCCGACATCCACTCAGCTCTGCAATGAAGGGTCTTTTTATTATTTATTTATCTTTTTTGCCCCCTCATGGAAGCCAAATACATGACCAAGCAGTATAAATGACTTATAGGTAACAGAAATGCTGGTGAATAGGATATTATTTTCAGTAACTGAAAGCTTTAGCTTTTTCTCAATGCTGCATCCATGCATATATGTGGCAGTATAAAGTCCTAGACCACAGTTGTATTAACCAACAAAACATTAACAAAACTTTAACCAAAAGCTTTTGCTTTTTCTCAATGCTGCATCCACGCATATAGGTGGCAGTATAAAGTCATAGACCACAGTCGTATTAGCCAACGAAACATTAACAAAACTTTAGTGAAAACATTCTAAAAAAGAACATCTTCCAAAACTTTTATTAAAGACATCTACAACTGGACAGGAGTTATTGATTGGGGCATTTATCTGTGAGAAATTTTCAAAAATAATACTTTACAGAATATACTTTAGCAGTGGTTCTTTAGTCTGTCCTACGACTTCTTGTGTGAAATTCTCAGAGGATGTTGTTGTCCATTAACATTAAATAGTCCTTGTTTGCACAGAGAAACAAGGAAAAAACAACTTTTTCATAGAATGTGCTGATGGATTTTGTACTTTTGTAGGATTAGGAGGGACAGGACTGAGCAAAGATGGATGTGTACGACCCTCAAACTCTGGGAATTGTGGTGTTTGGTGGCTTCATGGTGTTCTCCGCCATTGGCATTACGCTCGTTTCAACTTTTTCCATGAAGGAGACATCTTACGAAGAAGCCCTGGCCAAACAACGGCAAGACTCCGGCAAGATCCAACCCCAGCGCTCTGACAAGAAGAAAAAGGTATCTGAAAAGAAAAACAAGGCCAAGAAGAAGGAGGAGAAGCCAAATGGGAACCCTCCCGAATCTGAGCCCGAGTCCATCCCTGAACCTGTGGTAGAAAACAGTGAACCCAATGCATTACTCCAAGTTGAAGCAGAACCCCAACCTGAACCTGTGCCTGTTCCCAAGCCTGAACCTGAAGTTAAGCCCAAGCCAGTTGTACCTGAACCAGCTCCTAAGATTGTTGAGTGTGCTGCCCCTCCTACTGTGAGTGCTGTGGTGGCCCCACTTGCTCCTTCCCCAAAAGAGAAGAAAAAGAAGAAGGTGGCCAAGGTGGAACCGGCCCCCGTCAAGCCTGTGGAGGTCCCAGAAGTTGTAGTTAAGGTGGAACCAGTGGTTGCAGAGGTGGCGGTGAAAGCAGCAGTTGCTCCTGAGGTTGCTGCTCCTCCTAAAAATGAAGAACCCAAAACTGAAGCTCCAACCAAGAAGAAATCTAAGAAGAAAGCTGAGCCAGGTGAGTCTACATGGTCATATCCATCTAGGACGGATGTAATAGTACGGGTTCAAACGTGCACTGCTCGCATGAGTCTATACTAATTTAGATTTTTTTTTTTAAGTGGTTGCTGTGGAAACGGTTGATGTCCCCCAGCCGTCACCATATAAAACTCTGGTCTCCAGTCTGAATAGTGCATCGTTCAGTGAATCCGAGACCCAGAAACTCTTTGAGATCATCAGCAAGAAGGCAGGAAAGGACTCCTGCCAACTGGTACTAAGTCGACACCTAATAAACCCTTCTTCAAACTGCTAATACTTGTATCCTTCTATTAGCACTCATGTCTCTTTCCTTCTTTCATTGGCAGGCATCTCAGAAGGGTGACCCCTTGGCGCCGTTGAAGAAGCAGCTGGAGGAGAAGGAAAAGCAGTTGACCGCTGAGCAGGGCAACGTAGCTGCAGCCAAAAACCGTGTCCGAGAGCTTACCAAGGTAATACGTGCCAACATAGACAAACCAATAAGGTTCAAACTAGTTTCTACCCCTAATCAAGCTTCTTCACTGCAAGGTCATGAGTGACTGTTGAAAATAACATTGAAATTTGCAATGTTCAGTGATGGACTGGCCATCCATCCATGGTATTTCCCTGCATACGCCTGAGATGCTTGGATACGCTCCAGCATTTCTGCGAATCTACAAAGAACAAGGAGTTTGGAGAATGGGCGGAGCAATGATCCTGTTGAAAACTAGTCTTAACCAAATCCATGCCTGTGCCCCAACCATAACCATTTACTACTTTAAAATCAGAAATATGATTGGTTGATAACACACCACCCTAAGCACCTAATTGTAACCTTTTCCCGATCTCAAAAATGTGATTGGTTGATAAATATGTTGATCAGGAACTTGTTCTATTTGTCAAAATGACATTAACCCTGAAGGTCTTGGTCATTAACCAGATCTCTGACTCTCATTGCTCTGGCCAATAGGAGCTGAGTTCTGCAAAGGGCAAGATGACATCCTTAGAGACCCGTATGAGCTCTGAGCTGAGCGCCCGTGGCCAGGAGATCGCAGCTTTACAGGCTCAAATGCAGACTTCCTACCAGGAGCACATCAGCGAGACACAACAGCTCAACGGAAAGGTCACAAGTCAACAGCCTCTCACACTTTTTCCCTCTTGCTATGCTGTGTAGTGTGTTGTTAGATTATTAAATGAGTTGTTTATGTGTGTTTCCACAGATCCAAAGCCTGCAAGAGCAGTTAGAGAATGGTCCGAATGCTCAGCTGGCCCGTCTGCAGCAAGAGAACTCTATTCTCAGAGATGCCCTCAATCAAGCCACTAGCCAGGCTGAAAGCAGGTATTGAACATAGTCCCTTTATAAACCCTTACAGTGAAACCGATGAAGTATCAACATTTTGGGGTAATTCTTTACGTTTCTCTACGGACATGAATACCAACACAACACCAATGGATGATAATGTTGTTTATTTATAAGTGCAGACTTATGACGCTTTAAATCTTGAGATCTTTAAATTAGAGAGAATTCTGATTGAGTCGTTATATCTGAGTCACAGTTGGGGGGGGCAGTAAGCAATTGCCCAGATCACCTTATAACAACCTGCTAAAACACACTCCGAGTGTGCTATGTGATTGACCTTAGCAATCGCATAGCAACACATTGGCAAACCATGCCCCCTCTTTTTGCCCGGGCAAGGATCAAAGGTTTTTCTTCAGAAAATATAAAAATCGAATTGTTCAAATACATTTAATTGGTACAGAAATGACAGAAAGCACATTTATTATCCCTAGTGCTCATTTTTGGAGATGCAGGTTAATATCTAACCTGTGTCATGTACTGATCCCATTCCCCCTCTTTCTCCCCTTGTAATTTCCTGGCAAAAGCCATAAAATAAAAGCTACACAACTCAAGCTAACACTAAACCTGCCTCAAGCTATAACATGTATTATCTAACCATTTCCCTTTTGTAAATCTGTGGCTTTTCCACATGCACAGGCAGAATGCAGAGTTGGCAAAGCTGCGTCAGGATTGTGTGCGTCTAAACCGAGAGTTGAATGAGCGCACGGTTGCTCAGCATGCTGAGGAAGAGCGCAGGAAGACTCTTGAAACCAAGATGTCCACTGCTGAAGAACAGCTAGCACAAACACAAGTAAGCCCTGACCTTTTTCCTTTTATCTCATCTCTCTTAGGTGATTGTGGTCTTTGTACCATGACAATTCTGTTGCCCTAGGTAGGAATTTCACCATATACATTAACTTTAAAAGCAATTCCTATCCGTCTTTGTGATGACTTGTATTTCTTTCAGGACATTTTGTGTGTTCGTGTGTGTATTTATTTTAGTTTTTTTTCCCCCCAGCTTAGCTATGCAAGAAATGTAAACCCCTGTGGCTAAACTCCCATGTTTGGTGTTTAGCAATAATACATTCTTTGATATTAAAGAGACAGTTCGTCAAAAGTCATCATTAGGGCCCGAGCACTGATGGTGTGAGGACCCTGTTGGAATTGCTCAGTTTATTTACATGTGTTGTTCCAAACCTGCATGCATATACAATGAAAGTAGATGGTGAACAGGGGCTATCAGGTTCCAAATCTGAATCTGTACAATAACTTTGCAATTGACTTCAATTTTGGTTTCTTACAAAAAGTATTGTATGGCTATATTTGGTGCTTTTTTGGGGTCAGTGTTGGGTATAGTTACTTTGGAAAGTAGTTAATTAGGTTACAACGTTACCATCAATTAAAAGTAATCAGTTACGTTACAGCGTTATCTATTCATAAAAGTAACGCGTTAGAGTACTCATGCGTTACCAAAAATTAAAAGCTGTTTGCAGCGCCTCACACATGCTGCAGCTTAATTAATACACATAGTGTTTTATTTATTTATTATCACAGAACATATTATTCAAAATTCACACCTTCCTAGCCCGGGTAGCCTAGGCTATATGAGCACCATACAACAAGATAACTCCTGATTTTTTCTTTAACTCTAATGCAGTTAGAAATGAACAACCAGTCAACGATCTAACGCTGTTGCTTTGGAGCTGGTGCACCACCGTTGTCCTCATCAGCAGGCTTTGCTACCAGAGTGCTAGATTGGTGTTTGGATGTGAGATGTTTTTTTAAATTTGAGGTAGAATGTTTGGCGGTCGACAGAAGCTTTTCACCAACGCAGAGTGTGCATTTTACTGTTATGTTCTTTTCCTTTTCGTTGACAAATTGAAAACAATGTGCGTACTTCCTGTCCTCTCTGCCATCTTGCCGGGAGTTCGAAAAAAACACACACACACACACACAGACAGAGGGGAGCAGGGCACAGACGTATCACAGCCATTGACTTTATGATTACAGCGCTTCGGCTCCGCTGATACATCCGCAGGTGGCACAGTAGACCTAGGAATACTACTGTCGGACAAAAAACAGGCTGCAGTCGGGATTTTCCTTTCCTTTTTTAAACTAAATAACGAAATTACTGATTACTTAACGCACAAAACTAACGCGTTAAGTTACACATATCACGAAAAAGGTAATTAGAGTACTCTAACACGTTACCCACAACACAGTTTGGGGTGAACTATTCCTTTGACAATCCTCTGTGTCTGTGTTAGGCGTCCCGTGTGGAGGCAGAGAAGGCTCTGCAGCAGAAGTTGGATCGAGTCTGTGAAGAACTCCATGAGGCTCAGCACGGAAGCACCACCCTACAGACTCAAGTAGATGCATCAAAAGAGCAAACCAAGACCCTTACTGGTCAGTACTCTCAAAAACATGTTTCACTTATTATGCATTCCCTTGGCTCAGTTTCCAAATGGAAACAGTGAGTTGAAAAAAAAAAAAACATTTAAAGGGGGCATATTCTAGTTGTAGCATTTTATGTTTTTGTACCTTTTAAGATGGAAATAACTTCTGTTTACAGAACTCCAGGAGCGTATGCGTGTTACAGAAAAAGAGCTGAAAGACAGATGTGAAGAGCTGGAGATATTGAGAGCACAGCTGTCTCAGACACCAAAGGTTACTGAGGAAAAGCCCTCTGTGGAAACAGAAGCAATAGTACAGGCTGAGATCCAGGTACAAATATTTGCCACTGTGATCTAGTTGCCAATGCAATGCAGAAAACCTGATCATTGACATGATCATTGAGATGTTAATATCAGATACTGTACTGCGTGAAACTTTTGGAATAACAAACAATACTATTCTCATCCCTATTTTGATTCTGTATAGAATATCAACTGCGAGGAGGTTGAACATTTGAGGAGCAGGTATTGTGAACTCTTCACATTTAATTTGAGTCACTACATTTACAGTTTAATTTGAATTGACATGTTCCTGGATCAACACATTTTGCTTCCTGAAAATTTTGCCCTAACCCTACCCATAAGTTATCCCTAAAATCAGAGGGAAATGATAGGTGAATAACACTGATGTAGAAACACATAACCCTGGTTGTAAGACTAAACTTGACATAAACGGTAAACGTGTCCCTCAAATCTGATTGGCTAACTGGAATGTTGTTCTAGGATCAACAAAGATGTTGATCCAGGAACTTATTTCACTTGGTGAAACCATATTCACCATGTTTTGATATATATTGTGTGTAGTCTGAAAGAGAGGGAAGACCAGCTGACATCAATGGAGACGGAGCTTAATCAGATGAGGGAGGAGCTTGACGCATTAAAGAGAGCTCAGTCTGAGGAGACTCAGAATAGGTACTGTCTTTGTTATTTAAACTTGATGAATTTAATTTATCTTCAAATTAAGATCGATTCAATGACACCAGTTGTTTCTAAGACCTCAATGAATGCGCCACTCTCTGGTGTCTGATCTAAACATGGACTTTTCAGGGTTAATGAGGCGGACACTGAACGAAGGGAATACACAGCTGAGATCGACCAACTGAAAGCTAGGTATACAATACAGCTGATGCTTTCTTCAAGTATAGTTTGTAGACAATATGGATTAAATACATTTCTTTCTTACTATCCCTCAGTCTGAAAGAAAAGGAAGATTCGGTGGCATCTCTACAGGCTCAGCTGGAGAAGATGGAAAGTGTGAGTAGAGCATATCATCATTTGATAATATTTGCATGTGTGTAATACATGTGAATTGGTATATCATTTTATATCCACAGGCTGATACTGTTGAAGCTGAACCGCCGTTTGAGAAGTAAGAGATTTCTTTTGTCAATTCCCCCAGATATTTGTCTTCTTTTTTTCTTTCCTGGATGCTTCTGATAATGACTGACTTTTGTTTTTGTGTCTGTCAGTCTGGAGAAGGACGCACGCATGATCTCGCTGGAGGAGGAACTTCAACAGCTTAAAGAAGAGATGGAGCGAGTGAAGGCCAAGAGCAACGTGAGTTCATCTCTACCCCACACGTCCATCCATATCTATTCAACCTGTCCACACTGATCTACATACCTGTCTATCTGCATCTGTTCATATCTACCCAAACTGTGTGTCCACGCTTACCTATCGGTTCTTTCATATCTACCCAGTCTGTCTGACCATATCAACCTTACCTGTGCGTCCATATCTACCCAACTTGTTCATATACACGTCCATCCATATCTACCTACATGTGTCCATTCATATCTACCCAGCATATCTATCCATGTCTACTCACTCGTCTGTCTATATCTACCTGTCTGTCCATGCCTACCTACATATCTGTCCATATCTGCCCAGCCTGTCTGACCATATCTACCCAGCCCATTCAAATATATCTACTTGTCCATCCATATCCACACTCTATCTGACCATACCTAGCCTACCTTTACGTCCATTCACCCAACCTGTCCATATATACCTATTGGTACACCTGAATTTATCTGACCATCCTTATCTAACTACTATCTACTCAACCCATCTGTCCATATATACCCACTCATTCATCCCCACCGTCATCCGGAATGCAGAATCCCTGACAGCATTCAAAAGGCAACTGAAAACTCATCTCTTCCGGGAGCACTTAACACAAAAAAAAAAAAAAAAAAAAAAATCCTTTCCTTTAAATCCTCGCTTGCCTGGCTTATGCTACTCCGAGCAATGTCTGAACTTTGTATTTTGAGCACTTCTTGCGTTGTTTTTGCCTCTTCACGATGACTCGCTTGGTTTAGTCCTCAATTGTAAGTCGCTTTGGATAAAAGACTAAATGTAAATGTAAAACCTACTTGCCCATCCATGTGTATCTGCCTTTCCCATCTGTCCAGATCTAACCTGCTCGTCCATCCATATTGATTACCTCCCAGTTCATATTTATGTACCTGTCTATCTATCCCTCACTCCATTCATCTAGCCATCTATCCACATCTAATTGTGGTGTGTGTTGGTGTGTGTTCAGGAACTGCGAGATAAAAACTATGCCACAGTGGAAGCCCTATCTGCTGCTGAGAGGCTGAGTGAAGAAAGACTGAGCCAGGCCAAGGCCGCACAGGTAACCCTGATATAAACACGCACAGTATAAACATACGCTTTCTTCTATATCTACACAATACACTCAAACCATGATGAATGAGGTGTTCATTATCATCAAAAGACTGTAGTTGGCTATAACTATTAATCCTTAAAGACCTAAACGGCCGCCTGCAGCAAAAAATAACTGTTGTTCTTAAATGTTTAAGAACTTTTGAACCGCTACTCCAATCCGTAAGCCTTAACTTCAAGTTCTCCTGTTTAAAATGATATATGGCACTTGATTCTGACTGCTATAATGGGTTAGAAAAACAAGGAAAAGAACAGGCGATGCAGGTGCTCAAAAAATGGTCTAGGCCTTTAAGGGTTAAACATTTTGTGTGGTATAATTTAATTTAGTGATCAAAGGCTCATGTGTGTGTAGAGGGACGTTGAGCAGCAGCTGAGCTCTTTCCAGACAGACACCAGAAACGCTTTCCAGACGCTCTTCCCTCACATCAGCATAGAAATGCATCAGGTTAGAATTCCTTTATTTTTCTTTCTGAAAAGTGAGCCTGTGAATAAATGTATTAAATATGTCAATAAGTTTAGAGCACATGTAATTTAATATTAAATAGTATTTTGTATGCTTTGCAATGAACATGTATGTATGTTGTAGACAAACTGGCTGGAAGCATTCACACACGAAGCACAGAAGAACCTGACAGAAAATCAGCAGAGTCCAGCAGAACAGCAGCACATAATGTCCAGCTCAGATGTGACGGTGAGAGATCATCTCTATGGACACACACCTGCATTGCACGGTTGTTCTCTTTTCATGTCTCGTGTTTATCTGATTATGTGTCAGGATCTGCAGCAGAAACTCGCCCTATCAGAAGAGAGACAGAGGTCACTTCAGGCTGAGTGTGAGCAGTACAGATCAACTCTCAGTGAAACGGTACGGTGGCATGCACACATTTATCATGCAAACATAAACCACACTTTTTTCTTTTAAAGCAGGCTTTTTCTACGAAATTTACATGTATGTTTAAACTAATTTACACTTGCATGAGATTTAAAAGTGATGGCTGCCATGTTGGAATTAAAACCAAAACCAAAACCTTAATACATCCAAGCCAATAGGTGTCAGCAGGGCCTAAAATTAACACTCACCAAGCGCCAAATGAGGTTATATGAAACTGTGTCAATCTCCAGTTTGCCAGTAATATTTTTATGAATTCTATGCATGTTGTAAGAACATGAACGTAAACAAACGTGAACGAAGTTTGGGACAGTTGACACGCCAGTGCTGCATGGTCACAAGAGTTTAAGCCTTAATTGGCAATTTAAATATTCAAGCGCAAGAAGACCCAAAAGTGAACGCAAACATCCGAAGCACGGGCCCAGAAATCTGCGTCTCAGACAGACACAAATACAGAATTGAGCTCTCTTTCATGTCTTCTTGTAGCCTGGGAAAACCCAGACAACTTCCGGCAAATTTAGATTTGCTCTGAAAGTTAGTCTGGCAAAGAGCTCATTCAAGCCCATTTCCAATCCGTCGAAATCGAGGCACCAATCAGAAACGTTGGGGCGGGCTTTACACGATGACGACAGCACTGGGATTTTGAAGCAGATTTTGTAGCCTGCATTACAAAGATGGATGCCGCCGTCGAACATCACTCGTTCGAATCGGCTATCACGTCTGTTTTAAGCGATTTGAACGTTTCCTTTTTCTTAAAAACGGAGCAAAGAACAACACTCGGAGATGTTTCTCCGCCGCTCTGCATACGTCATCTCCTTCATCGCTCTGATTGGTTTTAGGTCTATCCGCGACGTCCGTTGGTGACGCCCCTCTGGAAATGATTTGTCTATGACGCTTTGCCAGACCATAACTCAATTAACCTTCTCAACTGAGAACGGTCTGGTTTTAACCAGGCTAGTCTTCTTGCACTTGAATTGACAAATTCACAAAAAAATTAAAAAAATGACGTTTTGGCCAGTATCCTGGTAAACATATTTGGTTATGGCTTAGTGAATGTAAGTAATCGAGAAAGTTTTATTATATTGGTTACTTGTATTGGGTCTTAAAGGGACAGCAAAAAAACCCCGCTATGGCCACCTCATGGTCTGTGGATTCCAGTCTTGACTTAAAAAGACCTTTAAAAAGGGTTTTGGCTGAATGTTGTGTGTTTTGTACAGGAGAGCACACTGAAAGTTCTGCAGAGTAGTGTGGAGGACGGCGAGCTCATGTGGAAGTCAAAGGTTTCAGATGCTGAGCAGCAAAAACAGACGGTAAGAACATCCTTCACTGACGCTGGATTTGCGTGACTGTTTACTACACTTCAGTTGTGCTGAAGTGTGAATCTTCCACAGGCTCTGGATCAGGTGAAGGTCCTGGAGGAGACGATAAATGTGGAAAGACAGGACACCAATCAGGTTCATGCTTGCATTTGCCATTGTTCTTTGGTTTTGGGGACTGGGTTTCTGACTCGCGTTGCTCTAAACTTTTTTTTTCTCTTTCTGTGAAATGCAAAAGGAGAAGCTTTGATGAATGTTCACGCTGCACTTGTAGAAACATACTGTTCCTCTGTTCTCTGTAGCTGAAGGGCCAGGTGATGCTTTTGGAAGCCCAGCTGGAGAAACAACTGGAATCCATAACCATCAGTCAGACGTATGCAGAAGAAATGTCTCAGGTGAAACGACTCGCTGACTCTGAGGTTCCTGTATAGTTTTCCCGTTTTGACCGGAAGTTTAAATCATTTTTTTTAATGTTTATATTATATTAATGTTTATTTATGTTTAAATGAGTTTTATTTAAAAAGAGAAGATATGTCTAAGGGGCCGTTTACATGACAACTAAAAAACGGAAAACTTTTATGGGGACCTGAAAATGCAAACTATTGAAAACTGGGTTCAAAGTCCAGGTTTTAAAAAACAATACCGTTATCGTCACTGTGTAAACTACAAAAACGTGAATTCATGAAAGTGATGTTTATTATTATGTATTTCGTGTTCAGCGCGTAGTGCTTCTTTACAAAGTGACATCGCCATCTACTGGCCTGGCATGAATAAATACAGTGTTTTAGTCGTTTTTGCGGATATGTGTGAACGGGAATCGTTTTGATAACAAATATTTTTACGTTTTTAGTCCATCGTTGTCGTGTAATCATACCTTAAACGACTCACTGACGTTTACATTAACATGTTTGAATATGTTGTCATATCCTCCTTTATATTCTTCTCAGCTGAAGGCATTGTTATCAGAAACTCAGGTCCAGCTGGTATCAGCCAAAGCAGAGGCTCAGGAACAGAGAGCAGAACTTTCATTGGTAAGTTTAACATCGGTTTGTCTTATGTTGCACATGCGGCTTTCTACTTTGAGTGACAGCTGTGCTGTGCATTACAGGTCAAGCAGGAGCTACAGGAAGTGAGTCGGCATGTAGAGAACGAGAAGAGCGCACAGTCCACTCAGGTCAATACTGCTTGTGTGTGTATTCATGTGTATTAGCTGTATCTGCTGCAGTGCCTGTCAGTCTTTTTCATCTCCCATTGTGCTGTGAATCCTGTGTTCTTTGTCATTGATAAAAGGCTCTTGGTGAAGGAGGGTGTAGCATGTCTGTTATGTATTATGTTCCGCATAGCTTGAAGACTGTTTTCTGGCATGCTTTTTTTGTCTTTAGCAGTTCAAGTACATGCACATCATGTGTACATGTATACATATGCTGTGTGTGGGTATTGTAACTGTGACTAAACTTGAATCTCTACTCCTCAAAGTCTAAATTGTGAAAACACAGCTGGAATTTGTTTTGTTTTTATTGATTATTTGATAATGGATTTGCTTTATATTTAAATGTATTAATTACTTTTAATAAATTATAACTATTTAATATTTACTTTATTTAGATTGTTAATGTGATTTGATTTAAGTTGAGTTTTAATTGCTTTTTATTTAATATTTAATTTAATTTGGGTTGAATTTTATTTGGGTTTGTTTTTCAGTTTAATTTGTTTTGATTCATTTTTAATTGATTTTAATTTAAATTAACTATTGTAATTTTATTTTGATTTTTTTTTTATTTCATTTATACACAAATACAATATTTTGGATTCATTTTATTTTAACTTACAAGTATTTGAATTTTAGTTTGTTTTTCTTTTTTTGTTTATTATATTTTTTATAAATGTAATAATTTTTTTTCATTAAATATTAATTTAATTACATTTCTTTTAAATAAGTTTTAATTAGAATGTAATTTAAACTGTTACATTCTTTGAAATTTGAAATGCTAGGGGTGCTCACACATGTATTTTTCCACTCAGGCGCAGAAGTGCGACAGCGATCTCGAGGCTCAGTTAGAAGAGCTGAAAGCTGCTGGAGAAGGACCAACTGAAGAGCTAAAGGTTCCTACAACACCTCTTCAAAATCTCAGGTGTGGACCAGCATATAGAAGATCTCCGCTCTCTGATGGTGTGTGGTTTGTGTGTGTCTATGTCAGGAGAGAGTGGAGAAAGAGAAGAAGCTGACGCAAGACCTCGGCCAGGCAGCCTCTGAACTGCAGCAGCTCCTGAAGAGCTCTCAGGAAGAGCTGGACGAAGAGAAGAACCTGCCGGAACAGTTACAGGGCAAGGTACATTATTAACACTCTCCATACATTCACAAGAGGAAAGCACACAAAATGTAAGGCCTTCAATCTATGCTAAACATATATATTGTATGTAATATATCAGTAACATTTAAAGTCAGCATGAAACGGAAGCTGCTATTGGTATTTTCTTCACTATTGTGACGTATATCCGAGTGAAACAGCTTGTCAAACAAGAACAAATGTAGGGCTGGACTTGATTTTGTCCAATTGGGACAAAATTCAGATTCGATTGGATGGTTGTAGCTATTGGTTGATCTTATGTGAGTGAAAGGTTGCCCCGCCCTTGCGCCAGTAAACGCATCATCAGAGAAGAGATTATGAGGGCACACGAATGGAAAAAATAAATAATGTGCACGATAAATCATTCATAATAAATAAATAAATAAACACCTCAAGATTCCATAAAAAAAACAAGAATTTTCTAATTTGAATTCATGGTGACTAAATGGAGGTTGATTTTGTGATGTCTGATTCGTTTTATTTTCTCTACAGGAAACTGAAGAGTCAAAAGAAGGAACGTCTGTTTGACAGAAAAAATCCAACAACCTTGTGCCTTACTATGCTTATGCATTATTTACTTTTGTATTCTCTGCTACTGTGGCAAATGTGCCGCCTGTTATTAGCCAGTGAGGATTGTTAAGGGAGGAAGCATAATATATTTTTTGTTTTATTGGAGCTGTTATTAGGTGACTGAACACCTTCTAAAGTTATTGCGAAACCGCTCAGTGTTGAAAGGGAGGAGTGCTTGAGTGAAAGATACAGTACAGGATGATTTGTGCAATTGCTCTTTTTATCTTTTGTTTGCATGTTCTCATAAGAGTCATAGGAAGGAACATTTCATGTTGCAGCAATGCCGTACAAGCTACTACACTTTTGTAGTTGGCTGTTAACAAATGTGATTATATAATAATAAAATACTGTATGTACTTTAACTTGTGTGTTGGTCTACTTTACATAAAAAAAAAAATCCATTAGACTACTGTTCAAAAGTTTGGGGTCAATACAATTTTATTCAGCAAGACTGCATTAAATTGGTCAAAGGAGATAGACTATTTTAAATAAATGCTATTTTTGTGAACTTTCTTTTCATCAAATAACCCTAATATATATATATATATATATATATATATATATATATATATATATATATATATATATATATATATATATATAGGCTATATATCATGGTTTCCACAAAAGTATTGTAACTGTTTGGTTGTTGTTGGTGTGATTCATTAAATATGCTCATATTGAGGGCCACATTAAATAATATAATTTCAAAAATTTACATTCATATACCACTGAGATGTTTAATAACTTAAGCATTTAAAGTCAGTAATTGTATCACCGATCACCAAAATGACATATTTAAATATCTTTTCCTTGAAAAAAAAGTCTTTATGCCTTAAAATAGCTTGAATGTAACTCTACACCCTTGCCTCATATAGTATACGTGGTTCTATGAATATGTAAATTAGCCCCGCCTCCACTCACTCACACCAGCTCAGAGATCCCCTCGTTGACGATCACACCTGACGTGAACGCGATTGGTTACAAGGTATGAGGTTTGTGATGTCAGAAACACCAGCAATTGAGACTGTGGGCCCTATTTTATGATCTAAGTGCATGGCGCAAGCGCATTTAGGAAAAGACTGCAAGCGGAAAGACCGAACGCTTCTGCAGAGAGGATCGGCTCCTGCCCTGCGCGAGGTTAAAACACACAAGCAGACTATCTACTGGACAAGCTGGATTCCACAATATTTTTATGTACACAATATTAATATTTTACATTGTAATCCTTTTATTTTTAATTTTGGCTAGTTTGCGTGCTGCTGTGCGTCCTTGTGTTGTGGACCCGCGCACATTACTAACACGCTCTTTAAATAACAAAGAAAATACTGCGCTATTGACTTAAGACCAGTGCCCGGTTGCATAAAGCACCTTAAGTGTAATTTTCCCTTAAGGTCGCCCTTATGTTTCCCTTAAACCTAAGGGTGTTGCATAAAAATACCCTTTAGTGTTACTTAACGTTTTTTTTAAGTGAAACGTCATAAACACTTACAATTTCCCTTAAATGCTGTTTTTTCACTTAAGTAAGCGTTAAGTGTTGCATAAAACCCCTTAAGGGTAATTTCCCTAAGTATAACTTAAGGTTTGGAAATCGTAACCTTAAGAGTAACGCGGACAAAAATAAGACGACATGGCTGAATTTATGGAACCAGCTGAAGATCATAGGGAATAGGGAGAACCCTTTGGACCAATTTAGCGATGAAAAATTGTTGCAAGAATACCGATTTGATCGACGCGCAATATTTGACATAGCTATCAAACTAGACGGCTGTCTGTCTGTCATTACACGCGACTCGCATGTAAACTATCACAACGTTAAGTCAGTGCGCGAAAAGAGAACCGAGTGTGTGGCCGACCCGTGAAGAAAAAGATTCACAGGAGAACGAGCTGATTCTGTGTTTTAAAAGGAATCATGACAGAAGAAAACAGGTATGCTATGGAAATATACTCAGCTGTATTTCGAGACACAGAGCCAGAAATGCATTCACAAAACCTAAACAAATGCCAAAGAGACGGTGAACAACACAAACTGCCGCCACTTTCGGAGCTAACGCTGTGTTGCGTGATAGCGTCACTGGACTGACACGTGATATTCCGACATGTTAGTGTTTTGCGTATCTATGGCAACAACAGACTTTTATAACGTGAATCCAGGATCGCTGTCGTGAAACACTTAAATGTTTCCCTTACCTAAGAGAACCGTTTAAGATATTATATGCAACCCCCTTAAGTTATTCTCTTAGGTAAGGGTAAATCGCCCCTTAAGTATCATACTTAAGGGAAAAACTTAAGGTGCTTTATGCAACCGGGCACAGGTTTTAGTTGGTCAATGGCGCAGTCTTCAGTTCCCTTAAAAATAGCAACGCGCCTGAACACACCTCGTTTTTAGACCAGCATGCCCATGGGCGAACAAATAGGCGCAAATGCATTTGCTATTTAAACAACGTGGCACAGGACGTGAAAATGATAACTGCGCCGGGCTGAAACAAAACACACTTCGTGCTGGGCGCTGCATTGCGCGGTATGATAAGGCCCTGTAATGTTCACTGCAGTTTTAAGGAGAAAGTACTTGGTAATGGTGTTAAATTATGAATTTGCACATGGATTGTTTTAAAGGATATAAAAAAAAAACACATAGACATATAAACAACATTAAAAGCTTGATTTTCACCACAAGGGGACTTTAAGCACTTTGTAATTTGAGTTTATGAATACATTATTTGTCTGATTGAAAATTCTCCCCACTGTTTTATACAGTCAAACCAAAATTTATTCAGACACCTTCAACATTTCTCACATTACAGTTTATTTGCTATAGTTTACAAGTGACATGACAGTTGATATTTTACTGGTTTTGGCCATCCTTCTGTTAGACTGTCTCACAAATAAATTAGGTTGAATAGCTGTCATTTAACTGTTAAATTTAAGTTCACAATTAGATAATACCAATTTAGGTCAACCAATTGGAAGCAATGCTTAATTTTGTTCAGCATGTGGTGTAAAAATGTTAGCAATTAAAGAAAAGTAAAAAAAAAAAAAGTAAAAAAAAGTGTCTGAGTAATTTTTGGTCCCAAATGTTTATGAATTTTACTGGTAGTCCACTGTATGAAGGATTTTTGGGTATACTGTCACAGTTTATTTTGCTTTCCTCACTTACATAAATGAACTATAGTGTCCCGCACCCACTAGTAAATATATATATATATATATATATATATATATATATATATATATATATATATATATATATTATATATTATATATTATATATATATATATATATATATATATATATAATTTTTGGTTTGACTGTATATACCGGTAGCCTATATACACACTGAATTAGTAAATATAATTGTTTTATACATTTAAAATATTACACAAATCTCATGTTTAAGATTAATATTTTATCTTAATAATTATTAAGATTTTTTTCTGCACATTGTAATAATAATATAATATATGTACATAACATTTTTATATATATTTTGAATATATTTATTCATTGTCATGTTTAGCTTCAGTTTCATCTCATTCTCCTCGCTGATTGGACGCTGCTGTTTGACGCTGTGACTCGGCAAGATGGCTGCGCGCATAGTGTTGGGGAAACAGCTTCACTGTGCACTTTCAAATGCAAAATTATGCACTTTATTGACGGGAATAAGAACATGCTCTGCCCTGTCCTACTCAAGATCTCATGAAGAATTCACATCTAAAAGAGTACGGCGGAAGTTTATCGACTTTTTCAAGGAAGGTTATGAACACCGAGTGGTGCCGTCCTCCTCAGTGCGTCCGAGAGGAGACCCGAGTCTTCTGTTCGTCAATGCAGGAATGAACCAGGTAACTTACTCAAAATCAATAATGATACATGCAAGATATTAAACGTATAACACCGACCAGCCATGTCAAAGGGCAATGGCACTGCTATGTTTCTTGGACACGTATCATGGTAATGCTGTAAGCCAGGAAAATGTTGGGTTAACTCTTTAAAAAAGATATAATAAACAAATAAAGCAAAAAAAAAAAAAAAAAAAAAAAAAAAACCTAGATGAATAATATAAACTTTAATGTTATTTATTCTAATTTATTTATTATATATTTATAATATTTAAAGAAAAGTGCATTTATTTTTTAAAGTGTGGTTTTTAAGTGTTTTTGGGGCCGTTGTCTTCTGTAATGATAATGTTGATGTTAGGTTATCATGGTCTCTGACTGTTGTCCCATAGTTTAAGCCAATTCTCCTGGGCTGTGCGGACCCCCGCAGTGAGATGGCATCATACGGGCGGGTGGTGAACAGTCAGAAGTGTGTCCGGGCCGGAGGCAAACACAACGACCTGGAGGATGTGGGGAAAGACATGTACCATCACACCTTCTTCGAGATGCTGGGGAACTGGTCGTTTGGTGATTACTTCAAGGTTTGGTAAATAATTTCGTTCTTTTAATTAGGCTTTTTTTTCTTCATCTTTGTGACATCAGGACATTTTACGACCCTAAAAAAATATCTAAATAAATTTCATGAATATGTTCATTATGCAAGAGGTTTATTCAAGATGTTATGTGTGGGGAAAAAATACGAGTTGGGGACAAACTTAGCATTCTCTCTCAAAAGTATTGAGGTCCCAGAGAAACTTTGTGTTCTTTCTCAAAAGCCTCACAATCCCAGAGAAAAAGCCTGAAATTTTTTTCCCTTTACCTGGGAGCAAATGCAAAATTTCTCAGGGAACGCAAAAGTTTTGAGAGTGAATGCAAATGCATTGAAATATTTTTTTCCCCTCCCATCTCATTTGTAATTTTTTCCCATCACTATATCCGATTATGGGCTCTGTAGCATTTTCATGTATTTTTTAATAAATTAATGATTCGCAATCCAGGTGGAAGCCTGTGCAATGGCCTGGCGTCTTTTAACGGAAGAGTACGGCATTCCTGCGGAGCGCTTGTATGTCTCGTACTTCTCTGGGGACGTGTCCAATGGTCTCCCTGCCGATGAGGAAACGCGGCAAATCTGGCTCAGCATAGGGTACGTTACGTTCCAAGCAGTGCAAAGCAAAATTGATTAGTTTTCCGTTGGAGATTCACTGGATTGTTGTGACATTCCCGTGCAGAGTGCAGCCGGATCACGTGTTGCCGTTTGGAATGAAGGATAATTTCTGGGAAATGGGCGAGACGGGTCCGTGTGGCCCCTGCACGGAGATTCACTACGATCATGTTGGGAATCGGAACGCCACCTCGCTGGTCAATGCGGACAGTCCGGATGTGGTGGAAATCTGGAATCTAGTTTTTATGCAGTATAACAGGTTAGAAAAGTCACTTCCAGTGTTATTTTACATATATATATATATATATATATATATTTATTTGTGGAATAATATGTTAGTAACACACATTGTGAGGATTTGAAAATGGACTCTCTTTATGTTATAGGGAGGGCAATGGTAGCCTGCGAGCTCTGCCCCAGTGCAGCGTGGATACTGGGATGGGTTTAGAGCGACTGGTGACCGTACTGCAGGGAAAACACTCCAACTATGACACAGATCTTTTCACACCTCTGTTGTCCGCCATCCACCAGGTCTCTTCTCTTACCTTCATTTAACATTTTAAAAGAATAATATTCCAGGTTCTATATAAATGAAGTCACATTATCTCTGTTTGTGCATGTAGTGCTCTAAGGCTCCTGCATATCAGGGCAGGACTGGAGAGGCCGATGCGGGTCAGGTGGACATGGCCTATCGGGTCGTGGCGGACCACATTCGAACAATCTGCGTGTGTATCGCTGATGGAATTTATCCAGGCATGACAGGCGCTGAGTGAGTTTGACTTCATGGAAGTATGCAGGGTAATTTAACACATACAATTTCTGAAACATGCCGTCTTTGCGATAGGCTGGTGTTGAGACGTATCTTGAGACGTGCCGTAAGGTTTTCTACAGAAGTGCTGCAGGCCCCCGAGGGTACGCTAGCAATCCTGGTGCCTACTGTAGCTCATATACTGGTGAGATGCCCATCAGTTTATTACTGTCATCACTGCGTAGTGTCTTAAGTTTCATATTCCCTCTCGCTTCCCTTTTCTTAGGGTGATGCTTATCCTGAGCTGCACACTGAGTCTGAGAGGGTAAGCATGTTACAAAACACCTTAGTATTAAGTTTCTTACAAAAAGATATTCTACTGTGATACTTTTTTTATTTTATTTAGCAAGGATTAATTAAATTGTTCAAAATTGACAGGAAAGATACTTTCTATCTTCGCATATTAGACTGATTTCTGAAGGATCATGTGACACTGAAGACTGGAATAATGCTGAAAATGTTGCTTTACATTGCAAAAATAAATGGCCTTGGTGAACGGAAGTGTATTGCCATGTTCTAAAAAGCAATTCAAGTGAATCTTTTAAAACACTAATAATTTAATAACCCTGTTAAATGTAATATTAAGCAAATCTCAAAATGATGCTTACATTTATTTGTAGCATTTGAAACTAATTCTAACTCAGCCATTATCAGTTATCGGCCATACTATGAAAATAGTTAATGTTTTATCTGCATTAGCCTCAATTTTAATATTGGCGAATCCGTAATTCTGTGTTTATGGTATATATCAGTGTACCGTGGATTTTTTCAACTTAGAAAACCTGGCATGAATTTTTTTTTCTACCCATGATAAATAAGTTCTTCCTCTGTAGATCATGGATCTCATTAATCAAAATGAAGCCCAGTTCCTGTCGTCGCTGAAGCAGGGCAGGAGGGTGATTGACAGGACTCTCAGCAATATGGACGAAGACTCTGCTGTTTTTCCAGGTAAACCCACAAAGCGGTGTAATTCGCTTTATTCCCGTTATTATCTGTGCAGGCTCTGTGGTGCATTTCATTGAAACTTTGATCCCAATCAACTTGTTCAAGGGCATAATGATAATTGCAATGTCTCTTGTAGGATTTAAACTCTCAACCTTTCAGTTAACAGCCCTGATCTTTAACTACCACGCACTACCCCATTTCAGTGAATAGCACCTGCATGAATATTTATTTCTGTGTTTTTGATTTGTTCAAAAACAAATGGACTTGTGTCCATTGTGTTGTATCTATTAATCAGCCTCGGTTGCCTGGTCGCTACATCGTAACCTAGGTTTCCCTCTCGATCTCATTGACCTGATGCTGGAGGAGAGGGGCAAGATGGTTGATAAAAAAGAAATGGAGGTTCTTGAAGATGAATATGAGAAGGTACTGGTATTAGCATGTGGCTTTCTTTAATCCAGCATCTGATTTATTGATTTATCTGTTATTGTGGGTATATATGGACTAACTTGTTTTTTGTTTTTTTCTCAGTTGAGGTTTCAGTCAGAGGAGGATGATGGAGATAGGGTGGACCAGCTGGATATCCATAGCCTGGCGGAGCTACAAAGCCGAGGAGCTCCTCACACGGACGACTCGCTGAAATACTGTTACAGTCTGGGGTCTGATGGACAATATGGTACTGGAGAGTTAAAAGATTATGTGTGCAAGAGATTGTAAGGCAGTTAAATCATTAAAACTGTGTCCTGACCAGACGTGACACTAAAAATTATATCATGAAGAAAGCAACACGGTAAAGAAATTTAACACAATAAAAAAAGCCACGTGCTAAAGAACACTTAGAACACTGAAGAACTCTCAGAACACATTATCAACCACATAACAACATGCTAAAATACACTCTGCATAGCTACACCCTAGCAACCACTATGCAGTTATATGGAGCAGGGTTTGGACCAGTGAGATTTCAGTGTTGGCTGGAATAACATTTCAATGCATTTCAGTTGATTAGGACAAAAACTCTAGTTATTATGCAAGTAATAGGATTTATTGCCTGTCACTTTTATTAGATCACACCAGGTTGGGACACGGTATAAGACTAAACAGTGATCCTGACTCTTTTCCTCTCTCAGTGTTTGAGCCTTGCAGAGCGTCAGTCCTGGCTCTCTACTGTGAGGGGTCTTTGGTTTCAGAGGTGTGTGAGGGTCAGCGCTGTGGTGTGATTCTGGACCGGACCAGTTTTTATGCAGAGCAGGGAGGGCAGGCGCACGACCAGGGTTACTTCACCAAGGATGGATTACAGGTTATTGACCACATCACATCCCATCTCATCTTATTTTTATGTATTTGATAAGCTGGCAAGATTAAGTTACCATTTGCGGTTATGTTTTTCAGGATGTGCTGTTCCCTGTGAATTGTGTCCGTCTGGCTGGGGGTTACGTGGTACATCAAGTCACGGCAGCAGAGACTTTGAGAACTGGAGACCAAGTGCATCTTCATGTGGATGAGGTGGGAGTAGTAGGAGTAAAAGTACCATCAGACATGGTAACGCATCATGCAGATACCTTTTGGTAAGTGTTGCATTTCCAACTGTAGGCGCGGCGTCTGGGCTGCATGGTGAAGCACACTGCCACACACGTGCTGAACTTCGCCCTGCGAGAGCTGCTAGGTCCCTCTGTTAGTCAGCGAGGGTCACATTGCACTGCCAGCCGCCTCCGATTCGACTTCAGTGTGAAGGTAGAATGGCTGTGTGGCTGCCTCAGGGATTTAATGATTTCCAAACTGGCTAATACATGTATATGCTTGTATAAAGGGCTCCCTTAGTGTATCTGAGCTACAGCAAGTTGAGGAGTTGGTCCAGGACATCATCCATCAAAATGCAGAGGTGCACATAGAAGAGGTCCCTCTGTCCAGAGCTAAACTGATTCCAGGTCTGAGAACTATAGATGAGGTAAATAAGGATGGCTTGATTCCCACTTTTCCAATACAGATGTCAATCCAATACCAGTATGAAATCTTTTATTGCGCAAAACAATTGTTGCTCCAATGCAGAGCAACACAAAAGTCCCTGAATTGAAAATGTCATTTGACCGCTGCAGTGGAGAGAAGAGTTTCTGTGAACTTAATTATACGGTCTGTTCCTCAAATAAAGCTATCAAATGTCTTCAGAACACCTGGAATATAGTGCATGACAATGTTTATGGTGCTTTCATAATACTTTTTTCGAGCTTTACAGTAATAACCATAACGCACAGTATCAGATTTTGACCAGTCCCATCTGACCTACACCTGATCTGACAAAAAACAGATTAACAGATTGGCACATCCCTAGAGGTAGCAAATGTAGTTCGAAGGTGTAAGACAGGGGTGTCCAATTCTGCTCCTGGAGAGCAAATTTCCTGCCTCAACACACTTGTCTGGAAGCTCCTAGTGATCCTGAAGACCTTGCTTAGCTGGTTCAGGTGTGTTTAAGTAGGATTGGAGAGAAACGCCGAAGCATAGTGGCCCTCCAGGAGCAGGATTGGACAGCCCAGATGTAAGTTAAAAGGACTATGGCTTTCCACCCCCGAATTTTCTATTCTTTGGTGGTTACGGGGCCAGAACTTTGGCCCCACACCTTGTTGGTGGAAACTGGGGTATATGTAAGGTGTTGACCATGTTGTTTGTTTGTTTCAGGTGTATCCGGATCCAGTGCGAGTGGTGTCCGTGGCTATGCCTATTTCGGATCTGCTTACATCAAACACCGCTAGACAAGCTTCAGTGGAGCTTTGCTGTGGCACGTAAGGTTCTTCTGAAACTGCTGGAACTCTTTGGACCAGGGGTTAGCCATCCCTGCTCCTGGAGGGGTGCTACTTCCTGCAGACTTCAATTCCAACTTTTCACCTGCATTTTATTTTCAAATAATCTTGAACACCTTGATTGGCTGGTTCAGATGTGCCATGTCTAGGATTGGTGCTAAACTCTGCAGGATAGCCCTCCAGGATCAGTGTTGGTTATCGCTGCTTTGGGCGAACCACTTGTACATCTGACCATTTCCAAGCTGCAGCCAAGGTAGGGGTGTGCGTAATGATCGTAAATGATTAAAATGTCTCCAACGGTCTGCCTGTACAGAGAAATTGTAAGTATCTTGCTACAGTGCACATTCTATCAGTTGGTGTGTCAGTTTTTTTTTCATTTATCACCTCTATCGCGATTACTCTTAATTGTGACCTTGCTGTTCTTCGTAATCACAAAAGTGTATTATTTGCATGTGTTTTAAAGCCTTGCCAGTTTAACTTCTGATATGTGTTTTCCGGTCACACAGCGCACACTTTTGCGTTGCGCTTAACCTGTCAAAAACAGAAGGTTTACATAAACACAATCAGTTACGCCACAAGTGAATGTAAACAGCTGGGAAAGAAATAGCATGTAGTTGAGAATATTGCATCTGTGCATTAGGTTTTAAAGTGACTCTAGCCTAATAATCCTAATACTTTCCCCCGGTTTCAAAGATGAGGCTTAAGATAGTCCCAGACTAAAATGCATGTTTAATCTGTTTTAACTGAAAGCAACTTGCACTGATGAATCTTAAAACATATCAGTGCCATTGTTTTGTCTCAAGATGCATACCAGTAATCTTTTTTTTCTAAGGCACATTTTATTAAAGCTACTTAAATCTCCTAATTGAACTAAGGTCTAATCCTGGCTCAATCTAAGCCCTGTTTGTGAAACTGGGCCTTTTTTGTAATATCTTATTCTTTCATGGTCTTTCATCTTGTTGGCCTAAATGTTTTAAATGCGGAAATTAGTTTGACTATTGTTAAGTAACTTGAAAAAATAGTCTTAGAATCCAACAAAATCGTGTCTGGAAAGTCTGAAAAGAATTGTCATATGGTATTTTGCCATATCACCCACCCCTAAGCCAAGCTCACCGATATGTTGTTGCTTTTATCAGGCATTTATTGAGGACGGAAGCAATTGGAGACTTCGTCATTGTGTCTGAGCGACAGATGGTGAAAGGCATTAGCCGTATCATAGCTGTTACTGGAGATGACGCCAAAAAGGTTCGAAAAACGAAATCTACCATTGGGCAGCAGTTCCGTTTCTATGATGCTATTGCTAACTGTTCCTGTGACACAGGCTCGTGAGGCGGGCCAAGCCATGCTGGAGGAGTTGGAGTCTTTGGTGGCACGGATAGAAGTTGCAAGCGTCCCGTCTATACCAGCAGCTCAGAAACTCTCCAAAGAGATCGGCCTCCTAATGAATG
This sequence comes from Tiaroga cobitis, assembly GCA_030578255.1. Taxonomy (NCBI): domain Eukaryota; kingdom Metazoa; phylum Chordata; class Actinopteri; order Cypriniformes; family Leuciscidae; genus Tiaroga; species Tiaroga cobitis. Next base: position 3,019,865 of record CM060612.1, read on the forward strand.
TACGTAACTCCATAACCTCTCTTCTTCATTGGAAAGTCAGTTCATGATGTATGAATTTCATTTGTCTATATCGTGTTATGTGTTTTAGGTGGTTGATAACACACCTGTCCCACAATGGCAGAGACGAGAGTTGCAGACTCGCCTGAAAGCGATGCAGAAGAGCAGCAACACCGCCATCAGACAATTGGAGATCACAGAGGTAGAAACGTCTATAGGTTTTCTTGTTAGTTGTTGATATTATTTGTTGTTTGGGCATATGGTTTATGGTGTCTTCTGCTTCAGGCTGGCTTGAAAGCCAAAGAGCTGCTGGACAAACACTCTAATAAAACTGTGCTGGTGGACTTGATCCAGACGGACTCGATATCGGTATGTTTTGTGATGATCTTTGACGATTATATTTGTATCAAATGTTTACATTTGGTATACATGTTATCATGTTTAGGTGCTGATGAAGACTGTGCTCAAGCTGAGCAAGAGCAGTCCAGATTCCCTGGTCATGTTGTTTGCTCACCTGCAGCAGTCAGGGAAGATGCTTTTTGCCTGCCAAGTACCCAAGGTACAGCACACAAAAAAAATCACACAACTACAGTATAACCACACAGGTGTGAGATTGCTTTCATTCTGTCTTCCTAGGGTTTTGCTGGTGGTTCAGCGATCGAATGGGCTCTTCATGTGTGCGCATGCTTGGAAGGAAATGCAGATGGCTCAAACGAGGTTGCTAAAGGTGTGGGAAATGCAACCAAAATCTCAGATGTTACAGAGTTCCTGCAATGGGCTGAAGAATTTGCTCACAACAAAATCAGAAATGCATCATGACCAAACTAATCTTGGATAATCATTGTCAGTACCAGCGTACCACAATATGCTTCCTCAAAATAAGCACATTTTTATGACCCTGTTCCTTTGTTTTAAAAGGGTAGGGCATATACTATACAATAAATACATAATTAATGTATCTAATGTGTCTGATTGTGTCAGTAATATAATCATACATGAAATAAAAGCATCGTTCATTGTGTCAGAGCGTCGCCCTGCTGGCTAGAATCTTCTATTATTCTTCATCGGAGAATCACAGTATTCTGTCACCAGAGGGAGACAATAAACGCTTTAAAAACTCACCCACGAAAATGATGTCAAAATAAACTGAACTCACCTCAAATTCCTATTTGAACTCTCTGTGCAGTTTGTGGACAGTCTAAGTCCTGCTTGCAGTTCTACGCTGGCGCTTTCAAAATCGTGTGTGTGATATTTCCATTGTGTTTTGATGATGTGCATTCTATTACGGAAATTAACCATAGTTTTATTTTAGTAAAAGTGTAGTAACCGTTTTATTGGTTTCTTTGCGGATTGATCATTTGTATAACCACAGTTTTATTACGAATAACATGGTTACACTATGGTTGGTGTAGCAAAACAATGTTTAATTCGTTTACCGTGGTTTAACTACAAAAACAATGGGGGTTTTTGACCATGTAAAACAATGGTTAATTTTCGTAAGAATTTCATAATACGCAGAATGCTAATTCATTTTGCTTAACATCCATTTTGTTTGATTTGGAATGTATTAAAGAATGTGGTCTTCTTGTTCCATTTACTGAGAAGAACGTGCGCGCGCGCGCGCGTGAACACAAAGTTGAGGACATGGACTGTAAACAGGTTGCGGCTCTGATTGGTTTCCATTTGTTTTAAGAAACAACAGCACTACAACTCGGGAGACAAAGTAGGCTACATTCCGCCATGGCAACCAGGCTACCTACCAATAACATTTAATGTCTTTAAGTTTCTTGTATAGCCATAGGCTACCAATTGAAAGAAAAAAAACCATCATGACGCCCCTGAGGTATGTATTCAGAAACGGTTGTGTAGTTTTATATAGCAATACAGACAGAAATATAAGAGAGTTGTAAATTGTCGTACTCGAAACCATTTTTGAATCCATCGTCTAGCTGATTTATTTGTTAACCTCCATAATACTATTGGATGTAAAACGTCCGGTAACACTTTATTTTACGACCCGCAAACAACTGGGTAAGTACACTGAAATTACGGTGTACGTTTCTGTAATTATAGTGTACTTCCGTGTAGGTATAAGGGAACAATATGTTAATTTCGGGGTAATAAGGGGGTAACAAACAGATATACAACCTGCAAATAAATTCGCAAGTAGACTGAAATTACGATGTACGTTTCTGTAATTATAGTGTACTTCCGTGTAGGTATAAGGGAACAATATGTTAAGTTTGGGGTAATAAGGGGGTAACAAGCATATACAAGCAAATTATTTAATTAGTTAAAAAATAACAGGTACCTATTCTTTTAATATATACCAGGCAAAAATTGTACGTCTGTTGTTAATAAAATGTATCACATTTCTCGCAAAATAAGTTATTGTGCAATGTTACATGGTAATTTTGACATCTGTGGGTTGAAAATTAAACATACATATATATATACTATGATAAAATTTATTGGCTTTTCTTACTAGATTACATAATGTTAAATCAAAATAATTATTTTCTGTTATGATTTTAATTTAGACTGTACCATGTGGTAATTAGTACTTACCTTATCCCACTGAACGACACTTAAATGTCAGGGCAAATATACTGTGTAATTAAAACTTTTTTTGTTGTTTTGTTTTCTTGATAACAGTACCGTTCTCTGTAATTACAGTGCAAATAGTGTTGTTTCGTATTGCTACATAGTAAGTGGTGCTTGTTACCCCCTTGTTCAGTGTAGTTACAGGGTAAGTGTAACTCCTGCGGGCTGTAAATTAAAGTGGTGCTTGTTACCCCCTTATTACCCCAAACTTAACATATTGTTCCCTTATACCTACACGGAAGTACACTATAATTACAGAAACGTACATCGTAATTTCAGTCTACTTGCGAATTTATTTGCAGGTTGTATATCTGCTTGTTACCCCCTTATTACCCCAAAATTAACATATTGTTCCCTTATACCTACACGGAAGTACACTATAATTACAGAAACGTACACCGTAATTTCAGTGTACTTACCCAGTTGTTTGCGGGTCGTAAAATAAAGTGTTACCAAACGTCCTGCTTCAAATTAAATCAATGACTTATTTCTAATTGACTTATTTCTAATTGATTTTTCTTTTTTGCAAGTCAGAAATTAACGGGGGATTGTGTGAAAAATGCCACCAAAATTAATATCGAATGCCCACAAAATGTAAGAATTGATATAAAATACTTGTATATGAAATATTGTTTTTTTGTTTGTTTATATAACACGATATAATTAAGCAATATCACAAGCGCAATGGAGCTGTTTTCCCAAATATGAGCACGATTGCAAACGTTATACTGATTTTTTTTTTTCTTTACAAACAAACAATTTGATTTTTAAAACAATCTTCTCAACATTATTAGTGCCCGAGCACCGATGGTGTGAGGGACCCTCTTGGAATTGCTCTGTTTATTATTTATTCAGTTGTAATTGTACCAATTCATAAGCAATTTCTGCTTCTTTTTGGTGTTAGTCATTTCATTTGACTAAACCGCTCTATTGTGTCTTATTATTCTAATTGTATTTATAACATTTCTCAGGCAGTAAATTGATCTTTTAGTTGAATGTGGAAAACTTTTTTAATAAAACATCATCAGTTATACAGTACACAATCCCAAATCAAGAAAAGTTGGAACATTTTGTAAAATGCAATACAATCAAGAATCCAGGATTTGTTAATTCTCTTTCAACTTTATTTAACTAACAAAAGTACAAATAAACGATTCCCAGTGTTTTCACTGAACAACTTAATTGTAGCCTATTCTGTAAGTATAAACAAATTTGGATTTTGATGGCTGCTACACACAACAAAAAAAGTGGGGACAGAGGCCAAATAAAAGTGAAAGGCTTATAGAGTATCTAAGTTAAAGCCCCCCTGGAATCAAAATTAAATTTTTTTGGCTCTTAGGATGAATATGCTTGCCTTAATGTTATAAATAAGCTGGTGCTTTCCAAAATAATGACAAAATTTGCATTTAGCAGATATAAGCATTCAAAACGTACAGTCTCTCACTTCCGCTAAAATGGATCGCGGATTTTTATGACATCACCACGGACTTCAGCTTCTCATCACATCTTCTGTCCAATCAAATGCTCTCTAGAATCTGAAGCGTCCCGCCCACTATGCTATAAATACCACCTGGCCAAAGTGACCGTGGCTGTACCCGACTGTATGTTCGGTAGTAAACGCATGCTCAGTGTCAGCTGCTCGTGCTCATCAGTTCCATAAGTTAACTGTCGGAGTTTCTGGAGTAACATATACTCCAGGATATTGTTTATTTCGTGTCGGAGTGACTGTCAGGCAGACACATCCCAAAGCGAGTAACTTTAGAAAACTGTATCAGCGCTGACTCTGTTTTGAACGATTCAGTTCGATTTGGTGAACTGGTTCGACCGTACCGGACATCACTACCGTTGTCACGTCAGGGAGCAATATGGGTTGGAGATGTGTGTTCGGTTGCTCAGACGCTCGAGTTTTATTCCATTTTCAGAATGAAATGGCTAGAATTTATTCACACCTCTAACGTTACTATTGAATCCAACTTATCAGCACTCGCATTCTCCCCGGGGGCCACCATTGGCTACTCTATGTCGCACAGTAGAGAAATTACCGTATATACAGAAGTAGAAGCTCGCACGGAATCGGGGGGACGTGGAGGCATAAAGTCAAGGGAGAAGCCCATAGAGAGTTGTAAAGCTGATCCTGCTGCTGCTCATGGACAGCTAATACTCACGATCTCCGGCTCTGCAAGATTCGGAAGGGAATGACTCAGATTCCTCTTGGCACAGCTACTAGAAGACGTACAACTGTGAGACAGGTTGCTCACGTCACATCTACATCATCAAGCTCAGTTTGAGCCTGTGCAGTGCGCTTGGCAATCAGGAAGTGAGTGCTTCTATAGGAACCAGTTACAAAAGAACGAGGCATGGGATAAAATAGCTGGGATAGTTGGTGTCTCCGATGAGTTGGTGAAGTGCGTGCTGATGATTTATAATATTCTCCGCAAATACAATAAAGCAGCACCAAACTTAACAACTTCGCGATTATCCATATTGATCCAGTCATACACATTTGAGAATGAGCGCAACTTGTATTTGAAATATTTACGAACGCTCGTTTTAAGCGGGAATGCAATTCATTTGCTCATGGTGACACCGATTTGACCAATTGCACTAATGCAAATAATAGCCTAATGCAAATAATAATAATAATAGCTAATTATTCTTTTTTTTTCCGACCAAATGTGACCAAAACGGTTAAATAAAAATACTGTCATTATAAAAAGTTTCTTCAATGTATTGCTTGTTTTTTCTGTTTATTACATTTCATGTTGTGACACTTCTCTTCTCCCTGCTACGTCAGAGCGTCTAAAGCGTCAACAAGCTGCCCCGTACTCAAAGAGTACAGAAGTACCAAGAGGCGAAACTCAATAGAACGTTTCATTGCAACAAATGCACCCATGCGAAGAGCTGCAGCTCCGCCATCTTGGACTGAACGCAACACAGCTGTCATTGAATTGAACGATCCACTGCTAAAAACAGGCATGGGTCCGTCACTGACTTTGCCTCAAAATGTCCCGTTCTGAGAATGGAAGTGCACAGTCGCTATTTCATGGTGCTCAAGAGGGATGGAAGACTGTCTGATACTGATATGTGTTTATGTTGCTATGTTGCCCTGTATCCTTCAGTGTAACTGGCTATTCTGATCTAACTGCGTATATTCACAGTTGTTGTCGCTGCTGCCACTGACGCTGTGTTTGTATACTGATATGTGTTTACTTTATACTGTTATGTTGCTCTGTATTTCTCAGTGCAACTGGCTATTCTGAACTAACTGCATATATTCACAGTTGTTGTCACTACGGCCACTGATGCTGTGTTTATGTATACTGATATGAATCTATACGGTTATGTTGCCCTGTATTGTTCAGCACAACTGGCTATTCTGATCTATCACAGTTGTTGTCGCTAAGGCCACTGACGCTGTGTTCATGTATACTGATAAGTGTTTATATGGTTAAGTTGCCCTGTATTCCTTAGTGCAACTGGCTATTCTGATCTAACTGCGTATATTAACAGTTGTTGTCGCTAAGGCCATTGACACTGTGTTTATGTATACTGATATGTGTTTATACGGTTATGTTGCCCTGTATTGCTCAGTGCAACTGGCTATTCTGATCTCACTGCGTATATTCACAGTTGTTGTCGCTATGGCCACTGACGCTTTGTTTATATATACTGATATGTGATTATGATGATTCCGGTGTACTTGAGCTGAGCTGTCTATCAGCTGTGAGCACTCCCAGAGGAGCAATGCTATTGGCTGTTGTTCTATATAAGAGAGCGTCAGTATCCTCGTATCCCCGAACTGGCCGAATCAGCCCTGGTTCACGGACCTGAGAGAGTTAATGGTGGCTCCCCCATGGAAAATCCCCCTCAGGAAGGACCATGCTGTCTCAGGCGGATGGCACGATATGGCACCCCAGCCCCGAGCTGTGGAACCTTCATGTGTGGCCGCTGCAGGGACCTTGAATGAGCGGGTCACTCTGCATTCACGAGTGCTGAGCATAGTCGAGGAGGCGCGTGCGCCTTCTACCAGATCACCTCTGCGCTCTGAGATGGGGAGTTTTTCTGTTTAAAAATGGTGCCAGGACATCGATTTGACCCGGGGATCGTTCCGTGTTGGATTTTTTGCGCTTTCTACAGCTCGGAATGGAGAGCGGGACTTCCATGCCGCCGTGAGATCCTAGCTCTGTTTTTGAGAGCTCTGCCTCTACCACCGTTCGAGCCCCTAGCTTCGATTGCGGTTGAGGAGTTTTCCCTGAAGACGGCCTTACTTGCTCTCGCCTCAGCGAAGCGCATTGGAGACTTACACGCGTTCTCTTCTTCTTCTTCTTCTTCTTCTTCTTTGGATTTATTGGCGGGTCGCATTACACGCGTTCTCGGGGAACGACGATTGCATTTGTTTCGGACCTGGCGACTGCAGCGCCACTCTCTGGCCGAGACCAGGCTACATTCCGAAGTCACTCAACACCCCGATTAGAGCACAGGTTGTTTCACTGCCTGCCTTTTCTGCTGAGCCGTCAACCTCGCGTGACGCCGACGCTCAGAGCACTGTTTGCCCGGTCAGGGCTTTCCGGACATACGTGGATAGCTCGGCCGCGTTTCGTCAGTCGGACCAGCTGTTCGTGTGCTTTGGTGGATGTAATAAGGGACGTGCTGTTTCAAAACAGAGACTCTCACTAGATTGTGGATGCTATTGCATTGGCTTACGAATGCTAGGGGAAATATTGTCCCCTTAACATCAGAGCTCATTCTACGATGGCGAATGCTTCCTCTTGGACCTGGGCTAGAGGTATGTCTATCCAGGATTTATGTTGCTGGCTGGTTTTCTCAAAACACATTCGCCAGGTTTTACAAGCTGGATGTACCCTTTGTAGAGTCACACGTACTTTCGGTGAGTTGAATTTTACTGAAAATGTTTTGTTATCTTTTAACCAACTATGTAGTAGTAACCTAGCTGCTAACTCTGTGTTATGGTTAAAGGGTTAGTTCACCCAAAAATGAAAATTAAGTCATTAATTACTCACCCCCATGCTGTACCAACCCCGTAAGACCTTCGTTCGTCTTCGGAACACAAATAAAGATATTTATGATTAAATCTGAGAGGTGGATGACTGCTACATAGGCTCCCTAAAGGAATGACACTTGACGGCCCATAAAGTCATTAAAGAAAATGTTTAAATATTCCATGTCGCAACAGTGGCTCAACAATAAGTTTATCAAGCGACGAGAACGAGACTTCAAGAGATTTCCACGACGCATGCGTGAGAATTGCGATCTCCTTCAACTACTTCAGTTAAGTTCTCGCGCGTGCGCGTCGTGGAAATCTCTTGAAGTCTCGTTTCAGGCCTACAAGGAAGAAAAGGAATAGTCGAATAAAGTCGTTATTTTTGTTTGTTTTTTCGCACAAAAAGTATTCTCGTCGCTTGATAAACTTATAGTTGAGCCACTGTTGCGACATGGAATATTTAAACATTTTCTTTAATGACTTTATGGGCCGTCAAGTGTCATTCCCTTAGGGAGCCTATGTAGCAGTCATGCACCTCTCAGATTTAATCATAAATATCTTCATTTGTGTTCCGAAGACGAACGAAGGCCTTACGGGGTTGGTACAGCATGGGGGTGAGTAATTAATGACTTAATTTTCATTTTTGGGTGAACTAACCCTTTAATAAAGTTGATGCAGCTGTCACCGCAATCGCTGACGAAAATGCGTTGAACTCTCATGCTTGAGTGCTTATTGTGTTTTGTCTGCCCTATTCAGTGCAGCCTTCAGTTCAATTGCTTTGAGATATGCAGATTTTGTTAAAGTCAGAGCAGGCGTCTCTTTGGTCTAGTTCCTCCTATCAGATGAGAGCGCTCTTAGCGACGCGGCTATTGGGTAGAACTGTCTTGCTTACGTTGGGTGTGTTTTGACCCCGTTCAGAGCTTATCTTCACTGCTCTCACAGCGGGATTTAATACAGTTCCCATATACGTCACACTGACGTAAAGTTGAAGTTACCGCCTCGAAAGGGAACGTCTCTGGTTACTATCGTAACCTCGGTTCCCTGAGAGGCGAGAACGAGATATTACGTTAGCCGCCGTGCTTGCTGTTTGGTCAGCTGTGCTAGCGTTCAGTCATGATTCTGACGTAATTGTCGCACCCATGCATTTTATACTGCCCGGGAACCTGTCAGTATTTGCATGCTTCGTGTCAATTGGCCAGCTGTCCCCAGCTGGCGTTAGCCCATAAGATTTCAGCGAAAGTGGAGAAGGGAGAAGTTCCCATATACGTCACGCTGACATAATGTCTCGTTCCCGCCTCTCAGGGAGCCGAGGTTACGATAGTAACCGGAGACGTTTTCATACACAGCACAATTTTACAACACCAGTAACAACAGCCCATGTTCCTCATGAAATGATTGACAAATTCCTTGAAAAAGCCAAAACACAATGAACAGTGAGTAGGTGAAAGGGACAACACATTAGTGAACAGAGAATATTTAATAGTAATAGAACATCATCACAAAATTAACACAATTGGTGATGGTAAGTAGATCACCACATCATTTCTGCCTGCATTACACACAAAAAATCAAACTGCACATATGTACTACAAATAGAATGACAATGGTAAGTATATTAGCAGTTCTATATGTTTTAGTCTTTAGTTTTATTATAATTTAATTCAACTTGACTGATAAAAACTTTTTACCAAATTATTAACCAATAATTTCCAGTTAATGCTGTATAGTTGTGCTAACGGTAAAGCCGTTGGTTCAGTCCATCTAACAATTGTTGTCAAAACTGCAACGGAGTTTCGCCTCTTGGTACTTCTATACTCTTTGCCATATTTTTTGACAAGTGTCCTTGACAGGGCAGCCAGAGCTTATTTGCCGCTCAAGTCGGCGGCGGTGTGAACGTACAGTTGGCCTCCAGTCTCAGTGGAAATTACGTCAACACATCATACCAAGCTGCGGGTTACCAAACTGGTAAAAGGTGATAGTGTCGTGATTGAGTGTAAAACGAGCATCTCAGTCTTTGCAAGCAAAGATGGGTCATGGGCTATCACTTTTTGCCACATATCATGAGAGAATTGTCACAAAATTCACAAAATCACTTTTCTCAATGCGAGATTGCTAAGAATTTAGGTCTTTCACCATCTACCACCTAATATTGTTAATGTTATTGCAGTTTACAAAATGCCCCAACTTTTTCTTGATTTGGGGTTGTAAGTATGTATGTGTGTAATGTTGTTCTTCCAGTTTAGTTAGAAGCACACATACCTCTGTGAGGGAGAGACTTGTTGAAAAGTGGTTTGAAGTAGTGCCAGAGCAATATTGTTGTAATTTTTTCGTAATCACAGTTAGCCATCAATAGCTCGTTTCTTTTCTGTTTTTCAACCAGAACTTCTGGCTAGTGATGATATGTCATACATTTTTAATAACCCCTTCCATGAAATTATTATATGTGAGAACAATTCTGTTTGAGCCTAGTAATGTATGTTAAGTAATAGTTCATCAAAGATAACAAATAGTCACCATAAAAACATGAAATTTGTGGAAAGTTCCTCTTATAATAGTATCGGAAGGAGATTCAGAGTGTTACATCACAAATGCAGTCATTCCGATGCACAGCTCCACCCAGCTACTTATGAGAAGATGAACTATTCAAAAAACCTGATGCATGTTACAGAAGCAGACTGATCTCATAAAATTGCGTGTGTATGACACGCCAATTCGTATTTCCATTTTTGGCGTGCTATCAACACGCACAATCGCTTTTCAGCGTGTTTATGAACGCAGTTGACTTAACGTTATTACTGTATATATAAATATATGACCTACCTCCACCCCGTCCCTAAACCTACCCGTCACTGGGGTTAATAGCATTTATGAGTCTTCCCCTACCATCCTAGGGAAAAAAATATCGCTCCCCAGATGTAGATCTACATTTTGCTTCGTTTCGCTCGGAAATTTAATGGCGTGTACATATACGCGGAATCACTTGGACATTAATGGCGTAGACATACACGCATACACGCGGATATCTCAAAATGCGTATAGATAACACGCCACTTGACTTGAAAGTGGCGTGTCTGTTTACGCAAAAGTCATGATGTCATGTTGACAGAAGTTAATTTACAGTAGATATGCAGTCATGAGATTTGGAAGCAAGTGGAAGAGGTATGACCCCTTTTTTTATTTGCTGTTTATGTGCTTTTCATTCATGCTTTAAAATCAACACTTTAATGAACACCATCGGTTATTGGTTTCTGAGAAGCCAGTGAAGAGTCTTGGGAGATGGTACGATGGGGATCTAAAGGACACAGTTCGAGTGGGAGAAGTTAGACGACAAGCAGTGGAAGGGTTGTGGAAGAGCATAAACAGCTGTCCTCTACCAGGCAAACTAAAACTCTGGTGCTTTCAGTTTGGTCTACTGCCGAGGTTGCTGTGGCCACTGACTGTGTACGAGGTTTCTTTGACAACAGTGGATAAGCTGGAAGCGTTAATAAGTTCATACATCAGGAAATGGTTGGGAGTTCCACGCCGCCTCAGCAGAGTGGGACTTTGTAGTAAAGGAATATTGCAGCTGCTAGTCTCTGCTTTAACCGAGAAGTTTAAGTGCGCCAAGGTCAGACTGGAAATGACCTTAGTAGAGTCATGTGACAAATGTGTAAGGGAGGCAGCACCTGTGTTAAAAACTGGTAGGAAGTGGTCAGCAAAGAAATCTGTGATAGAGGCGAAGGCTGCCCTTCAAATTGGTGATATCGTGGGACAGGTACAGCATGGAAGAGGGGGTTTTGGGCTCAGTTTGGCTCCTCCTAAATGGCACAAGGCAGGCCCAGCTCAAAGGAGGAAGCTGGTAGTCAACGAGGTGCGAAAGCAGGAGGAGAGGATGAGGTGTATAAAGGCCATTTCCCAGGCCAAGCAGGGAGAGTGGATGAGATGGGAGAGTGTGGAACAACGCAAGATGGGCTGGCAAGACCTTTGGTCAATGGAAGAGAGTAGGATCAGTTTCCTTATTAGGTCAACATATGATGTTCTCCCATCACCACAGAACCTAAACCTCTGGGTAGGAGAGGATCCCTCTTGTCCTTTGTGTTCATCACCTGCCACATTAAGGCACATTTTGACAGGATGTAAAGTGGCTCTTAGCCAAGGTCGGTTTACTTGGCGCCATGACCAAGTACTGCGATGTTTGGCTTTAGCATTGGAAGGCAAGCGTAACATGACCAACAAGTTGCCACCTGTTTTAGCAAAACATTACACACAGAAGACAATATTCCTCCGCCCAGGCGAGCAACCACCAAGAAAAGGTGTTAAAACCAATTCTCGCCAAGGACAACTGGAAGCTGCTAGGGAATGGAAGATGCTGGCTGATCTTGATCAACGGCTTATTTTTCCACCTGAGATTGCCACCACTAACCTCCGACCAGATATTGTTTTGTGGTCTGGATCAGCACGCATTGTTCAACTGATAGAGTTAACAGTGCCATGGGAGGATGCTGTAGATGAGGCATTTGAGAGGAAGAAACTGCGGTATGCTCATCTGGCCGCTGAAGCAGAACAGCGAGGATGGAGAGTCCAGGTTTATCCAGTGGAAGTGGGTTGTCGAGGATTTGTGGCACACTCTACAACCCGGTTCCTCAGAGACGTCGGATTCAGTGGCCAAGAGTTGCGTCGCACAGTAAAGAACTTATCTGAAGCAGCAGAGAGGAGCAGCAACTGGCTGTGGTTGAGACGGAAATATTCTGGCTGGCTGTGTACAGGTCGCCACGCTACGGTTTCGTAGAATTCTCGAAGAGTCTGTTGGTTTATTTGAATAGTTTGCATAGTAATTACAGTTATTACGTTCCTGTGTATATTGCGTGAATGAGGGTTGGTGTTTTGGCAGATATTGTGTTTTGCGGTAGGTAGTATGCCATATGGAACCGTTTCCATTGAAACTACTTTAACGAAGACAGTGGGGCTCGACAGCCTTAGTCATATGGGTTGGCGCGTATGGTTGGGTTGCGGAGAGATTGTGGTTAGATCACATGTGAACTACGAGGAAGGAGCAACCTCAGCAGCAGGAGGGATGTAAAGGTCAGTAAGCTGGGCTGAGTTGAGTGGGGGACGGAGGGGGGTGACTCTGGGACGCCAGAGTCACTGTCGAGCCCTCTTGAGGTGTCGTGGGCTAGTCGGCGAAACACTGAGGACGGAAGGTGCCCACTTGAAGACCCTAGAGATGTCCCCTACTCGGCTCAATCCAGACGGTTGTCGTGCTGGTCCACTGGGGAGACCACACTGTAGTTGCAGCCGTTGTGTGTACTGACGCGCCAAGTACACTGCAGCCGTTAACGCCGGACAGAAGGGGAGTCACACCACCATATGGAAGGAAGCATAAATGGATGGAGAGAGAGAAGCATAGGTTACTGTAAAGCTACGTCTTAGTTTGTGCTTATCTTAGCGAAAGCCGAGTACAAATCAGCATGAGGTTTAACATCTACTCTCGTGTAATGGAAATCATGCAGTAATAGTCCCATAATATCTAAAACAATTATGAGTAAATATAAGGTTATAATTTGTCATATTTTGATACTTTATACTTCTGCTGATCTATATACAATAGCGTTTATATTTCATTGTAATACCTGAAAATTTTCAGTTATTAAAAACTCTTTAATGTATTGAATGTATCTCATAATTCTGAGATAATTAACTCGTTAATTCAGAAAAACTTTCTTTTTTTTTTTCGTTAATTTTTTTCTTCAAGTGAATGCAATACGCTTCCGTACATAGTTAACAATAACAAGTGGAAACAATGCCTGAGTCTATACCAACTATACACTACTGAGAGCCGACAAGTGCATGAAGGTAAAGATGAACTATGTTTCCCAAAAATGCATATGTTTTAAAAACATATGTTGTTATGTAGAATATCATGTTATGTAGAATCATAGAATATGATTACATATTTCAGCACACATAGTGAAAGAGGTTTGAAAGAGAGTGAAACTCAGACAGGGAAAACCGGCACGGTCACTTTTGTACAGCTTCTTCATGAGATGGATCAGCTTGATAACATATTTGAATGTCAAATACACACAAAAACGGCACAGACAAATGGTAATTTGTGTGTGTTTGATATTAATACCAACAGCAAACAATTTGATCTTTTATGATCATATTATGGTATAACAGCCCGTTCACATCCCAAGGCGCCATATACTGACGCTTTTGGCATTTCGTCTACATCCAACACACATAGCAACCTTTAGCATCAATATGAGACGCAGATAGATATGGGCCAGAAGGCGCCTCCTAGCGGGTTATTGTCACTGGCTGTGTGTGTCTGGCACTAAAACTTACTCAGCTTTCACTGAGTTGCATGGAAAAAATAAATGTAGTGCTACTGTAATGGAAATTTGTATATTCTCATTGATTTTAGCCCCTTATTCCTTTATTCCTAAGTTACGAGAACAGAGAATCTTGTTTTTCTAGTATCATGTTTACACAGCTGAAAAAACCCACGAGAAGAGATCTAATCGGGAGAATACAGGGCGATCCCACACCTTCTGCCCCAGGGGAGCAGGAGGTAATTTAGGTTGTAAATGAAGACCTTTTGACTTTTCAAGAACAAAGGACAATTTGACCTCCTGAGGAAAAGGAGGGGTTTACGGCTTCTCAAGAAAAACTGTATAAAATGTGCTGTTTGTGGAAATCAAGCGGGTCTTTCCTTTTCAAAACTGGGTGGCAGCGGTTGTGAAAAGGGTCCTCAGAAGAATAAACCTTTACTCTTTATTACAATTTGCCTCTTGAAAGTTTCTTGACCTTTTGATGCTGTTTTTTGTTAACCTCTGAAAATTGCTCTTAGACTACTCAATCTTTCGAAATAATTAGGACTGATTGTGGCAAAAACTAATCCAAGGGAGATCATTTAATATTTTAATGTTTCTCTTTCTCCTTCTTCTTCAGATGCGGTTTGACTCCGGATAGAGCTTTAATGTGTCAAACAAGATTCATTCTGATGCTCACAATTACATTATCATTGTCAACTATGGCTTATATCTATTTCTCTCTCAAGCAAGTTACGCACCATCACACAATGTTTAATGTTGTAAATCAGACTCAGTCCTATACTGAGGGCTTGTCTTACAAACTTTTTTTCTGGAAAATCAAGCAAACACCTACAGCACTGAACAAACCCACTGCATCCATTAGCACCAAACCCATTTCAGTGCATCATCATATAGCTCATCCAAGCAACTATCATTACATTCTGGATGAACCTGATAAATGTCAGCAGAATCCGTTCCTGGTCTTGATGGTCCCTGTGGCGCCCCATCAGGTAGAAGCTCGAAACGCCATCCGGAGCACGTGGGGGAATGAGAGCACAGTCCAGGGGAAAGCAGTGATGACTCTGTTCTTTGTGGGTTTGACCGGAGGATCCGACGCTGAAAAAGCTCAACAGCAGCTGGAGGAAGAGAGCCGACAACACAGAGACTTACTGCAGAGCAACTTCGTGGACTCGTACTTCAACCTGACCATAAAGACGATGGTGATCATGGACTGGTTGGCCACTCGTTGCCCTCAAGCCAATTTCAGTATGAAGGTCGATTCTGACATGTACTTAAACATGGGAAACTTGATGACTCTTCTATTGGCACCCAACACACCCAGACAGAACTACATCACTGGTTTTTTGATGTGGAACCAACATGTTATCAGAAACAAAAAATCTAAATATTACGTCACAGAGGAGTTGTACCCCGAACCGAAATACCCCACATATGTGCTGGGAGTAGGATATGTTTTCTCCAATGACCTTCCCAAAAAAATAGTTGAGGCTTCCAAGGACGTGAAGCCCTTTAACATGGAGGACGCATATGTGGGCACTTGTCTGAAACGGTTGGGCATTAAACCCTCACGCGCACCAGATCCTTCTCAGTTTCGGACCTTTATGAAGGATTCTAAAAGTCACAACCTTTCCAAGGTCATTACAACAATTGGGAGGTCACCGAAGCAGATAATAGAGTTCTGGCAAAGTGTTGCAAAAAATATCCCACTGACATTTTTGTCTTGATACCCCCTAAAAAAAATGTATTTACAAATTATAAACATGCTCAATTTAAAGTGGTGAATTCAAGTCATTATGTGTTGCAATTTCAACTTATTTTTGTATAAATTTACACAAAAGGGGCCGTATTCACAAACCATTTTATCTCACCACTAAAGGTCCTTGCACACTGAGTCCGATGCCTATTAATTAATCCGTTGCGAAAAAATGTGCAAAACAATACAAAATGTAGCCTTCAGGGAGTGAGGATGATTTTGTTGAGGAAATATTTGGTCCATCCCGAGCGATTTAAAGTTTACTTCAGGATGTCAGTGGCTCAGTTTGATTCTTTGCTAGCGACACTGGAGCCACATATTAAAAAGACCACCAATTTCCGTGAACCAATTGATCCTGAACAGTTCTGGATTTCGGCGTTTGCTTGTACGGTGGCTCTGAATTGTCAAAACACCACTCAAAATACTTGCTACGGATGCGAAAAACCCAGAAAATTGAACCCGATCATAATTTTCATGACGAACGAAAGTTTCGGAGGTAGGTGTGTAAACGTAATTGACATAGGCTATTTATTTTTTATCGCGCAAACATTTTGGACGAGAATTTCGGACATAGTGTGCAAGGACTTTAGTCCAAAATTCGTGTCTGAAATAAAGTAAAAAAATTCAGATCAGGTTAAATTTTCTGCATTTTTCGCATCTGTAGCATGCATTTTAAGAGGTGTTTTGACAATTCAGAGGCACTGAATGACGAATACAGACAAATGCATAGGCTATGAAAATTAGTAGCTGATGGCGTAAGGGTCTCTGTCAGTGATTTAATCATATAGGCCTAAATATTGTAGAACGAGGTATTATATTGCCTTATTCAAATAAAGACTTCAAAATGAAGGCTGTGTGTCACTAATTAAACGAGTTCAGCTAATGTGTAGCCTAATGTACATGTGTAGCCTATACACAGCCGACTCACCTAGTTACCTCGACAGTTTCCTGCACCCCTCCACCACCCAGACTACTCACACTCGGCTGGTTCCATTTTCCCAGCCGGGAATACTTTGGGTTTAGGCAAAATTTCAAGCTTGGAGTTCTTAATCCCCTTTGACGGCACGCTAAATAGCCTACTCTTATTTTACTCGTTTACTCTATTCAATCATTCGTAGCCTAATTATTTATTTATTAAAGATTTATTTTTGGCATTTTTGCCTTTTTATTATAGGACAGTAGACAAAAAGCGAAGTGGGAGAGAGAAAGCGGGGAAGGGATCGGGAAAGGTCCGCGACCTGGAACTCGGAACTGCCCACAATCCTATCGGTGCAAATGATGGGAAATTATTTTCAACTTGACTGCAATTTTCTTTGTTTTCTTTTTCTTTCTTTTTTTATCGTTTGCCCACAGTAGAAAATTAACATGTATCACAACATAAAGTTCTATTCATGTTACATGGTGTAGGCTACAAAACATAAAATACAGGAATAAGTGAAATAAATTAAAATAATATCAACCACAGATAAACAAGGTCACATTGACTTAGAGCATCCTTTAGATCAGTGTTTCCCAACCCTGTTCCTGGCGGCACACCAACACTGCGCGTATTCTTTGTCTCTCATACACACCTGATTCAACTCATTATAGCTCATAATCACATGGGTTAATGAGCTGATGAGTTGTGTGTTTGATTAGGGAGAAAAAGAATACGCGCAGTGTTGGTGTTCCGCCAGGAACAGGGTTGGGAAACACTGCTTTAGATAGAAAGTCAAAGAAAATCAGCAGAAATTCGGTATGCTCCTTTATATATTCCCAAAGGGGAGAGCATATGAGCCAGAATTTAAAATGTTATCTATTCTCAGAGAAGAGTTTTTTTTTGTGCAGTTTATGGAAGTATGGGAATAAACACAATGTTGTTTTGAACAATTTTGTATTTTTTAAGAATTGTATAGCCTACAATTTTTGTGAAAACTTTCAAAGAAATGTATAAAATCAGATTAGGCTACATCAAATCAGTCTAGTGAATTCTAATAAGTTGTTAGCCTACTTCATTTTTTTTCAAGGCAGTAGGTTTCCTCAATTTAAGTAAGTATTTTTAAGAGTTTCCCCTAAACCTGCAAGTTACGAGCTACTTTAAAGCTTTAAGGTGTTTTGTGTATACGGCGCCTGATATGCAAATAAAATGTGCAGAACTATCATGCAGTCTTCCCCGAGATCTGCTTCATGGTTCTCTTAAATCAAGAGTAAATAAACCTGATGGGAAGGTGTGCATTAAAATGTGCCAAAACACAATTAACTATTAATTATTTCTCTGCTTCACGTGTAAGCTACACTTTGTATGCAATAAAAACATTTACATTGAAAACAGTTTAAGTTTGAGCCTAAATGTAGCAATATGTTCCATTATCAATAATTGCTTCTTTCTTTCTTTCTTTCTTTCTTTCTTTCTTTCTTTCTTTCTTTCTTTCTTTCTATAACCAATTACTTTTAGTTTTGTTCGTTGTCTGGAAAAATTCATTAGGAAATGCTTTTCAACCATCGTTGTGTCAGAGCGCCGCCCTGCTGGCCAGAATCTGCTGCTGTCACTCATTGAAGCATCACCTTGAACCACTAGATGGCGATACTAAAACGGTTATGTTGATAACAAGTAGCAGTATAATATAATATAATATAATTAGTCCTGTCAATCAATTAAAAAAAAAAATCACAAAATGTGTCCCTTTAGCCAGTTTATGAGCTGATAGGCATGAGTGACCAAACTACATTTCCCATCATTCTCTGTGGCAGTATAATAATAATAATAATAATAATAACAACAACAAAACAATAATGAAATCTAAATGGCGCATATAATGTGCATTCTTATATTTTTCTGAACTTGTGAAAACAAACTTCCCTGGAGAACTTGAATGCACCATATGGTCCATGATATTGCCTGAACAAAAGTGGTCTAACTGCACAATGTTGCCCTGAGGCGACAAAAAACCCCCACAGTTTTAGTATATAAATAAAAACAAAATAAATCTTTAAACAATCAAACATACTGTTGCATATGGATATATTTTTAATATAAAGTTATTTAAACTTAAACATGTTAAAAAGTGATATTTATCTTACCAATTGGTGTCACTGTGTGTACCATGTGGCTTTGCTTCATGAAAGGACTGCTCCACCCTCAAACAAAAGGTCACACCCACTTCAGCCCCTCATTTCAATGAACAGACAGGTCAGGTTTTTTTTATTATTTTTTTTATTGAACAATATTAACAACCATAATTGGCCTGGTACAACATATGAAATGTCATCTCAGACAACAGACAAGCACCATAACATATAATATAGAAAATACAAATGCAAATAAGGTAAAAAAATAAATAAATAAATAAATAAATAAAGGAAATAAAATAAAAGACTAGGGGTTTTCAGAAAGTTTCACATCCTCTATCAAAGTAGATACGATTAAGGCATTCTTTTTCTTCATCAATTTTAGCGATAAGAAGTAATGGCACAGTTCTTTATGAAAAATGTAAAAGTTTGGTAGTGTTTTCAGGAATCTATTCTTGTGTAAAAATAATTTCCCAAGAATAATAAATGTGTTTACTACCAAGTCAAGTGTTTCATCTTACATAAAAATACCAAAAATTATATTTTCCTTTGTTAAATCTTTAAATTTAGGAAATAACCAGTAATGCAAATCCTCCCAAAAGGTATAGGCAAATTTACAATCATAAAAAAGATGTTCTGTTGTTTCAATCTGATCAACACAAAAGGAGCAACTATTAGCATCAAGACCAAATCGACATCTTAAAAATTCTCTAGATGAATATACTCCATTCCGAATTTTAAAGTGCATTTCCTTTGCTTTTGGTGCAACTGGAAATTTAAGATATTTTACTTCAGCACTGGAAAAATATTGAGAGATTGAATTTTTTTTTGAAGAATAAGGATATAATTCCTTCACAAAGGCTTTGCGAATTGTAATATTGTTAATTGTAATATTCCTAAATATCACATACCTATGTCATATGTCTTCGTCCCGGCCGTCCAAGGGTCCACGGCGGCCCGAAGGGTCCTCACCGCCATGGCGGCCCGAAGGGTCCTCACCGCCGTGGCCGCCCGAAGGGTCCTCACCGCCGTGGCCGGCCGAAGGGTCTTCATCGCCGTGGCCGGCCAAAGGGTCCTCACCGCCGTGGCCGGCCGAAGGGTCTTCATCGCCGTGGCCGGCCGAAGGGTCTTCACCGCCGTGGCCGCCCGAAGGGTCCTCACCGCCGTGGCCGCCCGAAGGGTCTTCACCGCCGTGGCCTCACCGCCGTGGCCACCCGAAAGGTCCTCACCGCCGTGGCCGCCCGAAGGGTCCTCACCGCCGTGGCCGCCCGAAGGGTCCTCACCGCCGTGGCCGCCCGAAGGGTCCTCACCGCCGTGGCCGCCCGAAGGGTCTTCACCGCCGTGGCCGCCCGAAAGGTCCTCACCGCCGTGGCCGCCCGAAGGGTCTTCACCGCCGTGGCCGCCCGAAAGGTCCTCACCGCCGTGGCCGCCCGAAGGGTCTTTACCGCCGTGGCCTCACCGCCGTGGCCGTCCGAAAGGTCCTCACCGCCGTGGCCGCCCGAAGGGTCCTCACCGCCGTGGCCGCCCGAAGGGTCTTTACCGCCGTGGCCTCACCGCCGTGGCCGTCCGAAAGGTCCTCACCGCCGTGGCCGCCCGAAGGGTCCTCACCGCCGTGGCCGCCCGAAGGGTCTTCACCGCCGTGGCCGCCCGAAAGGTCCTCACCGGCGTGGCCGCCCGAAGGGTCTTCACCGCCGTTGCCGCCCGAAAGGTCCTCACCGCCGTGGCCGCCCGAAGGGTCCTCACCGCCGTGGCCGCCCGAAGGGTCTTCACCGCCGTGGCCGCCCGAAGGGTCCTCACCGCCGTGGCCGCCCGAAGGGTCCTCACCGCCGTGGTCGCCCGAGGGTCCGTCTGCTCCGCCCTGGACGCCCGAGGGTCCGTCTGCTCCGCCCTGGACACCCGAGGGTCCGTCTGCTCCGCCCTGGACGCCAGAGGGTCCGTCTGCTCCGCCCTGGCCATGCCCACGTCCTGCTCCGCCATGGACACCTGGACCATCCTGGAGTCCGTGACGGGAAGGCAGGCCGGGTGCAGCAGGACGGACTCCAGGATGGTCCAGGCGTCCATGGCGGTCACGGCGGTGAAGACCCTTAGGGCGGCCACGGCGGTGAAGACCCTTCGGGCGGCCGTGGACCCTTGGACGGCCGGGACGAAGACATATGACAACCTACAATTCCACAAAGGGATGTTGTGAGGACTGAAATTATGCTTGTATCATTTTCCAATAAAGTAAAACCTGTTGATGAAACACTGATAACTTAACAGGGAGTTTTTTAAGGTCATAATCACATCTAAGGAGAAGATTGACGCCTCCTGATTTCATAATATGAAACCAAAAACTACTTTCATTTTTTTAAAAGGATCTTAGCCAATTCGTTTTAACAGTACCGTAAATACACTCACCTAAAGGATTATTAGGAACACCATACTAATACTGTGTTTGACCCCCTTTCGCCTTCAGAACTGCCTTAATTATACGTGGCATTGATTCAACAAGGTGCTGAAAGCATTCTTTAGAAATGCTGGCCCATATTGATAGGATAGCATCTTGCAGTTGATGGAGATTTGTGGGATGCACATCCAGGGCACGAAGCTCCCGTTCCACCACATCCCAAAGATGCTCTATTGGGTTGAGATCTGGTGACTGTGGGGGCCATTTTACTACAGTGAACTCATTGTCATGTTCAAGAAATCAATTTAAAATGATTTGAGCTTTGTGACATGGTGCATTATCCTGCTGGAAGTAGCCATCAGAGGATGGGTACATGGTGGCCATAAAGGGATGGACATGGTCAGAAACAATGCTCAGGTAGGCCGTGGCATTTAAACGATGCCCAATTGGCACTAAGGGGCCTAAAGTGTGCCAAGAAAACATCCCCCACACCATTAAACCACCACCACCAGCCTGCACAGTGGTAACAAGGGATGATGGATCCATGTTCTCATTCTGTTTACGCCAAATTCTGACTCTACCATCTGAATGTCTCAACAGAAATCGAGACTCATCAGACCAGGCAACATTTTTCCAGTTTTCAACTGTCCAATTTTGGTGAGCTCTTGCAAATTGTAGCCTCTTTTTCCTATTTGTAGTGGAGATGAGTGGTACCCGGTGGGGTCTTCTACTGTTGTAGCCCATCCGCCTCAAGGTTGTGCGTGTTGTGGCTTCACAAATGCTTTGCTGCATACCTCGGTTGTAACGAGTGGTTATTTCAGTCAAAGTTGCTCTTCTATCAGCTTGAATCAGTCGGCCCATTCTCCTCTGACCTCTAGCATCAACAAGGCATTTTCACCCACAGGACTCCCGCATACTGGATGTTTTTCCCTTTTAATGCCATTCTTTGTAAACCCTAGAAATGGTTGTACGTGAAAATCCCAGTAACTGAGCAGATTGTGAAATACTCAGACCGGCCCGTCTGGCACCAACAACCATGCCACGCTCAAAATTGCTTAAATCACCTTTCTTTCCCATTCTGACATTCAGTTTGGAGTTCAGTAGATTGTATTGACCAGGACCACACCCCTAAATGCATTGAAGCAACTGCCATGTGATTGGTTGATTAGATAATTGCATTAATGAGAAATTGAACAGGTGTTCCTAATAATCCTTTAGGTGAGTGTACATTCAATGTCTATTGCTTTTAGCCCTCCTTCTTCATACTCTTTCAGCAAGATTCCTTTTCTAATGTAGTGTGTTTTTCTTTTCCAGATAAAATTGAAGTTGGCTTGATTTATAGCTTTTATTGCATTCTTAGGAAATGAGATTGAGTAAGCTGGGTAAATAAGTCTAGAAATGCATTCCATTTTTGTAAGAAAAATTCGGGCAATAGTAGAGAAGTCTCTTTGAGAACACAAATTCAAAAAAGATTTACATTTATCTAGATTATTCCAAATGTTGAGATTATTAAGTGAGGCATTATTCTTTGTAATGTGTATACCTGGGTTTTTAACAGAATCTTTAACAGGAATATTGCAAAAAGTCGAAAGAGTGAAGTTATGAATTGGTAATAATTCACATTTTTTCAGATTTAAATTTAAACCAGATGCCATGGAGAAAAGCTCTATAGTTTGGAGAATTTAGGGAGTTTGGTTAAAGGGATAGTTCGGCCAAAAATGATATTTAAACCATGCATTACTCACCCTCAAGCCGTTTGAGATGCATCTGTCAATCTTGTTTCAGACGAACACATTTTCAGTTATTTTTGAAAATGTCTTAGACCCTTCAGTGGTTATAATGTGAAGCAATGGGGTCCACCTCCTTCAAGTCCCAAAATGTGAATACATCCTTCACAAAAGTAATCCATCCGGCTTCAGGGGGATAAACGAAGGCCTTCTGAGGGTAATCCGTGCGGTTTTGTCCTAAAAATATACATATTTAAAACTTTATAAATGAAAATATCTGACTTCCGGCAACGATCGACGCGCGTTCACGGGTGATGGAAGTCGGTGTACGAGGTAATACGTAGAGTAGGAACTGTTGTGACGTAGAACGAACGCGCCAGCGCAGCCAGAGAGCAGAGCAAAACAAAACACGAAAGCGCGTGAACGCACGCGTGTCGATCGTTGCCGGAAGTCAGATATTTTCATTTATAAAGTTTTAAATATGTATATTTTTACGACAAAACCGCACGGATTACCCTCAGAAGGCCTTCGTTTATCCCCCTGGAGCCGGATGGATTACTATTGTGAAGGATGTATTCACATTTTGGGACTTGAAGGAGGTGGACCCCATTGCTTCACATTATATCCACTGAAGGGTCTAAGACATTTTCTAAAATAACTGAAAATGTGTTCGTCTGAAACAAGATTGACATATGCATCTCGAACGGCTTGAGGGTGAGTAATGCATGGTTTAAATATCATTTTTGGCCGAACTATCCCTTTAATGTTTTTCATGAATATAGTCGTGTCATCAGCCAATTAGCTAATGACTAACTGTTTGCCAAACACTGTCAATTTTTCAAAATCAGAATTTTTAATAAGAATAGAAAGCATTTCCGCTGCAGCAATGAAGAGCAGGGGAGAAATGGGACAACCTTGTTTGATTCCTTTATCAATTGGAAATCTTGAAGATGTACCCAGATGTAATATAACTGAGCTGTTAGTGTCCTTATAAATTAATTTGACAAAATTCATTCTAAAAATTAATTCTAGAGTGCGAAACATAAAATTGTGTTCAATTGTGTCAAAAGCTTTAAAAAAATAAAAAAATAAAATAAAACCTTCATCTTCAATCAAATAATTATAATCCAATAAATCGAGTACAAGTCGTATATTATTGTGAATTGAGCACCCTTTTAAAAAACCTGACTGTGTCTCTGAAATAATCTGTGAGATTCCAGTTTTTAATCATTTTTATAGTCATTATTAAGCAGGGTTATGGGTCTAAGGTTGTCTATTAATTTAGGATTTTTCCCAGATTTTGGGATGAGAGTGATAATCCCTTGTTTCATAGTAGTTGGAAGAATGCGGGATTCAGATATTTCTTTTAACATATGAAAAACAAGGTCTTTAATATACTCCCAAAAATGCCTATAGAAGTTACTCGTTAATCCATCTGAACCGGGTGATTTGTCTAATGATAAACATTTCATGGCTTTTTCCACTTCAACCATACTAATATTTGCATCACAAACATTTTTTAAAACTCTCATCTACTTTGGGGATCCAATCTTTAAAAGTATAGAAACGCCTGCTGACCTATTAGAATCATGAGAGAAAAGTATTTTATCTCCCCACTGGTTTGACCAGCATTTTACCATCCATGTCAACAGAATGAGTTTCTTGTAGAAGAAAGCATTGTGCCCTTTCATTTCAAAAAGGAATTAAGAAATAAGAGTAAAAAAGGAATTTAGATTTCTGGAAGCAATCTTGCAAGGCCCCTATCAAGCATTATTAAATGTGATCAGAATAACTAATAAAACAAACATTATTTTCCTTAAATTAAAGATCTAAAGTGAACATACTTCATTAACTTAGTTCAAGCTTTTCTACTTTTTTGAAAAACGTGACTTTTTTTTGTAAAGCTTTAAAGTAAACTCTGATTTTGAATTAACAAGCTAATAGTTAAATAATTGTCTTTCTTTTTTTTTCCTCCCTTTTTTGCATAGTGATTATTAACCTGAGAACTCACTAGTCACTAATGTAATAACATAACTTTACCCTTTTAACAACAACAGTGTGAACAGGAAAGATGTTCAGGTTAGGGCAGAACCTATTAATATAAAGCCTGAGGTATAAATCTGTTAGAGCGAGAAGGTAAATGACATGCTTTTGTCCAAAGCTCTGTCTAATCCGGAGTAACCCTGTTACCGCTGATGTAGCCCACATGTCCTCTAGTACACATTCTGGCCTGCCGCCCCGGCTTGTTCCATCTTCGGCCATGCAGCTGCGCGAGCCTCCCTGTCAGATTTGCAAAAGTCTTGCTTGAAGTGAATTCCCACATCTTTGCAAATCTTTGAGTTTTTGGACAACTTCCAGATGGAATCACGGTGCAATCTCATGGTGAACTGGATAATAACCTGACGGTCTCTCCCCTCTTCCTTTCTCCCGATGCGGTGCACAGTATCAACTACCGAATCCATCGATGTATCCCACTGCGGTGCTAATTTAGAAAGGATATTGACAACGTCTCGGGTGTTTTCGTCAACTTTTTCTCTCAAACCAAGTATTTTAAGGTTCCAGCGTCTCTTTGACACTCCAACTCTGTGACTTTATCTTTCAGCTCCTCGTTTTCCTTTATGAGACGGGGCATTTCTTTTTCTATCGCTTGAATCTTGACCATGCACTCTTTAATCTCAGTGGCATTCAGCTCCACTAGTCTGGTGAAATTAGCCACCATGACAGAGTTTTCTCTCAGCTGATCACCGAAGCGGTCAATTCTGGAGGTGAGCTTTTCT